>OX422210.1:21274820-22640584 GCA_949130495.1 Sambucus nigra | reverse complement strand
AAGTATATAACTCCCTCATCGGTAAATATTCTTACTTATAATCTCGCCTGTGACATCCTCACAATTAAAAGAAATAATGTTTATCGAAAAGGAGGAAATGTTGTCGCACACACTAATGCTCACTCTCATGCCACAGGGGACTACATTATCCACACCGATGGAAGTTTTGACAACGATAACGGCACTGGAGCTTTTGGAGGAGTTGTGAGGAATGAAGGTGGAAGATGGATCCTAGGATTTATGGGTCGCCTACAAGGTACCGCGAGTCCTCTCCGAGCTGAACTTGAGGGAGTCTTTCGTGGCCTTAATATTATTTTGAGAGAGAAATGGAAGGGGGTCTGCCTCATGACCGACTGTCTCGAAGTAGTCAATCTCATGGAGTCGGAATAAAATGGGAACCATCCTCTAGCCAACATCATCGAGGATTTTCGGGAGCTCCTCAAAAGCACCAAAGCCAAGATCATCCACATCTGCCGTGAGGAGAACATTCAAGCAGATTGCATGGAAAAAATCACCAAAGGAACTCAAGAACTCTACTTGGAGTACGATCATACGCCGGAGACGTTTCTTGAATTTCTCGCGCGTGCCGAGAGAGACAACCCCCGGATCTAATCCATTGTGTTGTGTTGTGCTTTGTACTTTGTTTTCTTTTTCTTTCTATTTTAACAAAAAAAATCTCCTTTAAATATGGAGATTTAACCTAAATAACCGGATGGTTCAATGGGTAGTGAGGGCCACGTTCATGACACGACATTAGTTGTTACTCAGACTGTCCAATCAGTATTAGGAACCACTAGCCCTTTTGGTTCACAGCCGACCTTATGCAACAAAGATTATTTGGTTAGCTCATTAGAGAATTCTTTTATTCAAGTGGAATCACATGTCTGCCAAGATAACTCTCTCAAAGTATGCCACGATAATACCCCAAGTGATACTGGTATGGTCCAAACACTTGAAGTGGAGACATGTATATTGCATACGATTACCTCATTTAATAATGATGCGATACCCGCTCATATCATGGAAACTAATATTATTTCTTGGGATATTAATGTAATGCTTTTATCAATAATATTCCAAACAACCTCATACGATATGGGTACATCCTCGAGTTTAGCTAAATATTGTCGTTTATCGAAAACTCAGTTGGTCAAAAAAGTGGAAAAAATAAAATTCAATCTTAGAATAATCACGTGATAAATTCCTCTGAAGTTCTAGGAAAAATTGATGAAGCATCTACTTCTAGTCTAGATATAGAAGTTCGAGAAGCTCAAATCCCAAAGGGTGTCACAAAAACTTTAATATCTCACAAGTCTTTGGAATCTTTTCCTTTTTTCAGTCATGATGAGATATCGTCCATTAAAAGGGGTTCTACATCTCGATCAATGTTTGGAAAAGTTTAGCAAATTTAAGTTCCCTCTGTTTTTTATTGGGGATATCTACGTATTCCCACATTTTGTCGGTATTTTCCTCTTGCTCTTGTTAAGGCCCTAGGAGAGGCTATTTCTACTTTTTGTTTAAAAAAAATTATATATAAAAAAAGTTTCACTGTTACTAATGGAGTTGTAACCTGCTCAAATTGTGCTTGCTCCGATGCAAAATACACCCAAAGGCAAACTCAACAATTTTAAACTTTTACCTACAAGATTAATCATATATATATATATATATATATATATATATATATATATATATATATATATATATATATATATATATATGTTCTAACTTATACCTCAACAAAATAAAAAGTATTTACTTCAACTTGTCGTTCAAGAGGAGTATAAAAAAACAACTATCACACTTTTTGATGAGGCAAAATCTTTCATAGGGCGTTAAATTCCAACTTCCATTGATTCGAAAGAAGAGGTACAACAATCCATACGCATAATTTAATTTGGTTTACATAATTTATCAATTCCATATCCTTATTATTCGTAACTTCCATATTCTTATTATTTGTAAATGATAATTTCAACCACAGGGTATTATGAACTAGGAGTACATTCGAAGGCTTTGTACCTGCATTGAAAAATTATTCAAGTTCTATATCAATTGCAAATCATTAATATCGCAAGCTTGAATATCTTTTCATGTAAGTTGAAGAAGACACAAAAATAAGCATAATGAATAGACGCCAAAAGAAAAAAAATGATATTTTCGTTCACCACTACTTCGAGCCACTTCAAAATTATGGATTTTTTTCATCTTATACGTTATTAGTATTTTAAAACTTATTCCATGCTTATTTAACTTAATTCATGCTCAAACTGTATTTTTATTCACCTGCACATGATTTTATTTTGCTTATAATAACTTCGCCATTTTATCATTAAAACATAACATTGGAATTGATTTTTCAGTTGTTAATAGATCTTTGTACTTATAATTCATTGTTGCTTACTTTTAAAGATTTCTTTGAATACTCAGATTTAATCGCACGTGCCGGAATACCTAGTATACATAAAAGTACATGCATAAAATAACAAATCTACACACGTCATTCATCAAAACTACACATACAGATCTAAAATTTTACATGTGGTATAAACTCAATTATTATTGCTACACGCATACATATTTAAAAAATCAACACACATAAAATTAACAAGGTACACTCGCGTATCATTATCAATACAACATATGTAGACTCATAAAAAAAGTAACTCTCCATTTCACTATTTACAACCATCGTTGGTAACGAGTACACTTATAAAATTTGCGTGTAGTTTGGGGAGTACAAGAAATAAAAATGCAACTACATTCATTAAAATCCCATTATTTTCATATTTAAAAAACTATCTAATAAAATGTGTAATCTTTTATTACAAACAAACTTATCAAAAACATAGTTGTAAACCTATAAGTGAAAGCAAATCACACTTCTACCTTTGTATAAAACATTAAATTCCACCTATTTAAATATAAAATGAAAAGCATTCCAAAATAACAAAAACGTTTGAACAACACAAATATTCTCGGGCTAGCGTTTATGATTTAGGTTCAAGAGTGTGAGAATCTATATCTACAGTATAATACTAATACAACAGTAATAGCAATTATTACACTAGAGCTAATAAGAGAACTGAATAAATAGATGCATTAACATTTTCTAAAAAATGCTTCGTTCTATGCTAAAAATTTTAATCTTCCCAAACCACGTTCTCACTAATTCCTTCAAACCATTCATTTTTTTCCTAACCTTTTTGCCTTCCCGAACTCCTTTAACCGATTCATTTTTCACTTTTAAGCTACTAAAAAAAAAAACATTTGTAATTTTTGTTTGATTTTTGAACAAAAATTTTGCGGTAACCTCTGAGATTGAATTTTTTGTTTGATTTTTGAAACATTATGAACTTGGATTCTTTACTGTAATTTTTTTTACCATTTAAATTCGAAACCCCCGTACAATAGATTTGTCCTGATCATCAAATGTTTTAGTTAAAAACCAATTTTTGAATATTTACTTTTTATTTATTTAATGAACTATTCAGTCAAGAAGCTAAAATTTGTGAAAATATAGTAATAATGAATAATTGTATGTATAAGTATCCTCTATAAGACAACTTTGCCCATTTCCCTCAATTCAGCATTTATGATGTAAGGAATGAAGAAACTGCAATTAGAAATTACTGAATTACAAGATCTTAGATTGTTTATGTTTTTGTGATGGGCAAATATTGTTCAAGTCTATGTTCTTTTATTTTTTTTCATTATATTATTCTATTTCTTTTTTTTATTATTATTAATGTGTAGGACAAATTATGGAGCTTAAGAATTTTTTGAGCCTTGGAATACGGTAATCAAGGTTAGGTATATCATCCATGTGTCCAGTTGTAAATAAAAGTTAGCTTTTTTTCACGCCCTTTCAAACACCCCGTTCTCTTAACCGATGCTTCATTTTCCCAAATTATTTTTTCCACTCATTAGTATCAAGATGTGTATTTGTTTCACTGCATGTTTCTTTCTCTATCTGAAATCTTATCGACATTTAATTTGTAGTTATAAAATGGAGTTTAATCAATAGTCTTATTTAGATAGGTTTGGTTCTGATTTTTTTTGCGTGTTCCGCTAGGGCTTTGCCCACATTAGTTAAATGATGTGGATCCGCGTCAACGGCACTAATCAATCGTGAATCTAAGACATCAAATTAAACAGTTCTAATTAAAATTAATAAGAGTTTTTCTATAAATAAAAACTATGTTGACTATTAAAATTGTAATTCCAGTTTTATTTTTTTAAATAAATAAAAACAATCGGGATAAAATAAAAATTAAAAATATTTTTTATTATTATTCTCGAATTAAAAAAATATTTTTCCATCCCCAAATAATAATTAATTAGTTTATTTTTCAATAGTTATAACATCCATTTTATTATTTTTCAATAAAGATGGGTAAAATAGTCAATTGTATCTAAAATAACTAAGGGATAAACTAAATTGAGACAAAATGAAAGGTTGATGACTAAATTGAAACAAGCAAAGGATATGAACGAAATTGAGACAAAATGAAAGGTTGAGGATGAAATTGAAACAAAAAATGATAGGGACGAAATTGAAATAAGTGAAAAGGTAAGGGACCTGTGGAGTAGTTTACTCTATTATTTATTACTACCACCGTCCTACATCGTTTGCTTCACCGTGTTTGATTCACATCTAATAATTTAGAGTTCTTATGGTTTTGTAGAATTATCATTATTATATCATAGGTTAACAAATATATAAAATCTAACACTATTAGCTTACTTTTTCAAAAAATTATCAACAGTAAGAAAGAAACGAATTGAAAGTAAAACAAAGGGTTAACTACATTTGGGCTCCTATATTGTCACTTTATCATTCGAACTTTCGATTTTTGTGCTTAACTCCCTGCACTTTCAACATGAATTCCAGTTATATCCCTTGCAACGAAGGCTAAGGTTCATAGCAAGGAAAATCCACATTTTCTCTTACGCAATGGAGGTTTGTTTTCATTTGTTCTATTATTAAAAATTTATCTACACCATTATATAGTTAAAATTTTAATTTATTTTTCCTAATAAATAGTCTTCATATACAATACTTTTTTAAATTTTTTTTACTTATTTTTACTTATTTATTTATTTTTATAAAATATTATAATACGCTCGCGCATGGTGCGGGTTACATGCTAGTACTTATATAAAAACGGAGTCCATAGAGGAGGTTCTGCCATGTATCTATATTTAATGCATTACTCCTTAAAACTGTAAGGCCTCTAATATATCTATCTCTACTCCAAATGCGTAGGTGCCTTTTGAATACAAAATCTAAACGCCAAAGTTCGTTTTAAATGATAGAAACCAACAGCCAAAAGCCACCCTCCATGACCACACGTAATCTCTTCTTGATATTACACCACCCTCAACCTCAACACACCTTTGTCTCTCTCACAATTTTATTTCACACCTCTTTAGATTTTTTACAATTTATCTTTCCATCTCCTCTCACTTACTTATATTTGAAAACACCATTGGTATCCTCGATTTTTTCCTCACTTTATAAGATGATGAAAATTGAGTTACACGCTATCGCAGGCCTCTCGCTCTCTGTTTTTTTTTTTAAGAAGTTACAAAGATATACCAATTTCCATGGAGTGTGAAGTAAAAAAGTTGAAGTCATGGTATTGTACATTGAGATGCTTCAACCAGGAACCAACGGCACCTACAAGATATTAAGTTTCAACATCACAACCCATTTGATGTCATTGCTTACCTATATTGCACTAGTGGTAAATTAGTGTGTGTTATGTCATTGCTTACCTCTATTTCACTAGTGATAAATTAGTGTGTGTTAGGTAGAAAAGGTGTGGTTGTAATTTTCCCTTAATTGTTTAATGTATGGCCTAAAATGTATTTGTCATGTTATAAATACCCCATGTCCTATGCTTGTATAATCATCCAAGAAAAAGTAAAACAATAAGGCAATTAGCATTTGTATTTTAGTTTGAGTGTAGTATTTTATGAGTTGGCCTTCCTTAAGTATTTTGAAAAAGTGTGAGTACTTCCTTATAATCATTTCTTGCGAATATTAGAGTTTTGCACTCGTTATTCTCAACAATTGGTATCAGAGCGGGACGGTCGTGTACCAGTATTTTTGGAGTGAGTTTTCTTGAGTAGTGAGAAATTCGTATTCTGCAAGTTTGTATCTTGAAATCAGGCTTGTTTAATATTATCAGAAATTTACCGACACGATGGGTGATCTTCAAGTAGTTAGAGGAATCAAAAAGCTCAACAACTAAAATTACAACACGTGGGTGACATGTATGACGTCTTATATGCAAGGACAAGACCTTTGGGAGGTCGTTGGCGATAGTGAAGTTATACAACCGGAGGTTGATGATGCTAATGGTACTTTGCGAAAATGGAAGATTAAAGCGGGCAAAGCGATGTTTGCCTTAAAGACCACAATTGAAGAAGAAATGTTGAACCACATCCGGCATGCCAAAACACCGAAAGAAGCATGGGACACTTTCACTACACTTTTTTCAAAGAAGAACGACACAAGACTACAACTTCTCGAGAATGAGCTGCTATTGATGATGCAACGCGACATGACTATCACCAAGTGCTTTCACAAGGTGAAGAAAATATGCCACGAAATTTTAAATTTTGATCCAACAGTTGCTATTGGTGAAACCAGGAAAAAAAGAATAATTATCCATGGTTTGAGGTCCAAATACCAAAGTTTTGTTGCTGATGTACAAGGATGACCGACTCAATCATCACTTGTTGAGTTTGAAAATTTTCTTTCCAATCAAGAAGCCATGGCTAAGCAAATGGGAGGAGTCTCGCTGAAGGGTGAGGAGGAAGCGCTCTACACCAACAAAAGCAAAGGCTACTTCAAGCAGCACGTCAGAGGAGGATATAAATAGGATGATGACAAGGCAAAAAGTCATAAAGGAGAGGGAGGTTCTCGTCCAGGGGGAGCTTCAAACAATCGTGGTTACGGTAAAATATATGAGGGAAAATGTTACAACTGCTGCAAGAAGCGACATATGGCAAAAGATTGTTGGTCCAACAAAAGGCCCGTTGAGAGCAATGGTACTACTTCCAATTAAAAGGAGAGAAGCGAAGATGATTGGGATGCTGAAGCATCTTTTGCTGTGGAAGAGGAGGAGTTATCTCTCACAGTCTCGATAGTTGAGAGGATCGACTACGAGAATGATTGGATTATCGACTCAGGCTGCTCAAATCACATGACGGGTGATAAATAGAATTTACAGAGCCTATCAAAATACAAGGGAAATAGAGTTGTGGTAACATCCAACAACTCAAGGTTACCAATAACTCATATCGGTAAGACGGTAGTAGCACCTCAATACAGTTCTAACTAAGTGTCGCTTCAAAATGTCTACCATGTTTCAGGTATAAGGAAAAATCTTCTTTCAGTGGCACACTTAACATCATCAGGCCACTTTGTCTTGTTTGGTCCATGAGATGTGAAGGTATATCAAGACCTCAAGATCTCACAAATGCCAACAATGGAGGATGACAATTGGAGTCAGTCTTCGTGATGTCAACATAGTCTGCGTATGTAGACAAGATAAGAAAAAATGAGACAGTAAATTTATGGCATATGCGATTGGGCCATGTTAGCTATTCTAAGCTAAGGGTAATGATGAAGAAGTTGATGCTCAAGGGACTTCCTTAGTTTAACGTGAGGACAGACACGGTCTGTGCGGGATGCCAGTATGGTAAAGCACATCAGGAATCAAAGTTAGCGCAAAGGAACCATTAGAGTTAGTTCACTCTGACGTGTTCAGACAAGTCGAGCAACCATCAATTGGTGGGATGCGGTATATGGTAACGTTTATTGATGACTTCTCTAGGTATGTGTGGGTTTTCTTTATGAAAGAAAAATCTGACACGTTCTCAAAGTTTAAAGAGTTCAGAGAGACGATTGAAGGAGAAGTGGGGAAGAAGATTATTTGTCTACGCACAAATAATGGAGGAGAATATACCTCAAATGAGTTTTTCCAGTATCTACGAGACTGTAGAATACGTCATCAAATTACTTGTGCCAACACGCCCCAACAAAAAGGAATACCAGAGAGAAAGAATCGACTCTTGTAGAAGTTTGTCGGAGTATGCTACTTGTTAAGAATGTATCGGGAAGATTTTGGGCTGACGCTATGAGAACTACAGCCCATGTGATTAACAAACTTCCTCAACCAATGTTAGAGTTTGTTTCACCCTTTGATAAATTATGGGACATAAAACATACGGTTAGTTACTTTTGAGTATTCGGCTGTGTATGCTATGTACTTGTTCCTAACCATCTACGTAGCAAGTTTGACAAGAAAGTCGTCAGATGTATCTTTGTGGGATACGACAACCAGAGGAAAGGGTGGAAATGTTGTGATCCTACAATTGGATGGTGTTACACGTCACGATATGTGCTATTTGATGAAGAATCTTCTTGGTGGTCCTCAGAAAACGAGGTGTTATCAAACTCGAAGGAATTTGAAGAGAAGTTGCAATAGAAAATGGGAGAGCAGACTCCTCAAATCCTATCAAGCTCACACGAAGCTAAAGATTCATATGATGATGATAATATCGAGCAAGAAGTAACTCAAAATCATTGGCAAACTGGTGTATATTACCAACCAGATGAAGAAGGTGGACCTAGTGAAATGGAAGTATCAGCTCCACAATCACAACTCAGGAGGTCAACAAGAATCAGAAAGCCAAATCCCAAATATGCCAATGCAGCCATAGAAGAAGAAGCAAGTGTAAAAGAACATGATACGTATGAAGAGGCATCCCAGGATTCTGAGTGGATTAAAGCTATGGAAGAAGAAATCACCGCACTAGAGCAAAATTAGACTTGGGATCTCGTGCCGAAGCCAAGAGATGTGAATGCCATATCATGTAAATGGGTTTACAAGATAAAGCGTCGTCCAGATGGACCAATTGAGAGATACAATGCTTGACTAGTGGCTCGAGGGTTCTCTCAACAATATAGACTAGACTATAATGAAACATTTAGTCCAGTGGCAAAGCTTATAATTGTACGAGTCCTACTTGCACTTGCAGCCAACACAGACTGGAACTTGTGGCAAATGGATGTGAAGAACGCATTTTTTTCATGGGGAGTTAGATCGGGAGATCTACATGATTCAACCAATGGATTTTCATAATCAAGATCATCTTGAGCATGTGTGTAAGTTACGAAAGGCACTTTCTGGATTGAAACAGGCACCAAGGGCGGGGTATGGTAAGATTGCTGAATTTCTAACTCAAAGTGGTTATTCAGTAACACCTGCAGATTCTAGCTTGTTTGTCAAAGCTAATGGAGGAAAGTTAGCTATCGTACTGGTATACGTGGATGATTTGATCATAACCGATGATGATGAGACAGAAATTCTTCGAACAAAGGAGAATTTATGAATTCGTTTCTAGATGAAGGAACTTGGACAACTCAAGCACTTTTTTGGTCTAGAGGTTGATCGTACACAAGAAGGAATATTTCTCTGTCAGCAAAATTATTCCAAAGATTTATTGAAGAAGTTCGGGATGCTCGAATGCAAGCCATTCTCGACACCGATGGAACTAAGTGGCAAGTTATGTTCACATGAAGAAAAAGATTTGGAAGATGCCAGGATGTATCGACAATTAGTAGGTAGTCTGATCTACCTAACCTTGACTCGACCTGATATTTCTTATGCAGTTGGTGTGATGAATCGGTACATGCAAAATCCAAAGAAGCCTCATTTAGAAGCAGTTCGGAGAATATTGAGATATGTGCAGAGTACAAGTAACTATGGTATTTTATACAAGAAAGGTGAAGATTTCAAGCAAGTTTTCTATTGTGACGCTGACTATGCAGGAGATCACGACACTCGCCGATAAACTACCGGGTACGTGTTCAAGCTTGGATCTGGAGCAATTTCTTGGTGTAGTAAGAGACAACCAATGGTATCTTTGTCAACTACGGAAGAAAAATATCGAGCAGCAGCAATGACATCTCAAGAGAGTACGTGGTTGTTACATTTAATGAACGATCTACGTCAACCACTAGACTATGCAGTTCCGTTGTATTGTGACAATCAATCGGCAGTTCGTTTGGCGGAGAATCCATTTTTTCATGCAAGAACTAAACATGTGAAAGTGCACTATCATTTTATCAGAGAAAAGGTTCTTGAAGAAGAGATTGAGATGAAACAGATCAAGGCAGATGATCAAATTGCAGACTTGTTCACAAAAGGTTTGAGTATAAGCAAGTTTGAAAACTTTCGTCGTCAGTTTGGCATGGTGAAAGGAATGAGAGTAGATGTTGAGCGGGAGTATTAAGTTTCAACATCACAACCCATATGATGTCATTGCTTACCTATATTGCACTAATGGTAAATTAGTGTGTGTTATGCCATTGCTTACCTATATTTCACTAGTGATAAATTAGTATGTGTTAGGTAGAAAAGGTGTGGTTGTAATTTTCCCTTAATTGTTTAATGTGTGGCCTAAAATGTATTTGCCATGCTATAAATACCCCATGTCCTATGCTTGTATAATCATCAAAGAAGAAGTAAAACAATAAGGCAATTAGCATTTGTATCTTAGTTTGAGTGCAGTAATTTAAGAGTTTATCTTCTTTAAGTGTTTTGAAAGAGTGGTATGGTAAGTACTTCCTTATAATCATTTCTTGCGAATATTAGAGTTTTGTACTCTTTATTCTCAACACAAGATCCTTCAGCCTTACGCAATCAAATGTATCCAGGTTTTTCCATATGTGTCCTTGCATCTTGCATGTAGCTAGCCCAAACGGTGTAAGAGAAATTTATGTTTATATGAATCAAATTTTGCTATATTATCCATAGTTAAAGTTAATAGGTCTATGATTATTGCGTTTTTGTTTTTCTTTATATATTCATTTGATTAATTTATGTTTATATGAATCAAATTTTAGTATCACTTTGAACTTTTCCCGTTTCCACTTTAATTTGGGTCTGAATTAAAGTTTTTTATATATTGTCAAATTTGTTTTTCTTTATATATTGTCATTTATATTAAATATTTTTTATAATATATTATTTTTTTAGTAGGATGTTTATTTGGCTAGACTTGGGTATAGTTTTAGTTAGTTATGTAACAAGTAAACTTATTCTCATAAAAGGAATAAGTTTTTTTCCATTTCCTTATGTTTGTTAAAATGCCTTAATGAATACTAAGGTGCCGAGCCAAATATTCAATGTTAGGCATGCTATTTATGGAACAATTTTTTATTTAACTTAGTTCATTGGGAGACTTTGAAACTATGAGATTATTCTTGGAAGTGATGTTGGCAAAAGACTCTTCAATAGTGATATATATGTTACTTAATGGTTAATCCACCTATTATTAGTTTGACAGAAGTTCGGAGGTGTAATTTTTTTTTCTATTGCTTTGCCATAGTATTTTTACAAAATTATAATCCTTTTTCATACTGCAATGTCTTTCTTTCCTATTCCTTTTGCTTATGTCATTTTTGTTTGTAAAGGTCTATATTACTTTGAAATTTTCTTCTCTTATTTTTCCTTTTCTTTTGACAGCATTTTCCTCCCTCCGATCTCATGCGTCTGATCTGATTCGATCTCGGTTGGAATCCCCGAGTTTACGAAGTTGATCGAAATAGCTAGGAAATCCAAAGAGGTTGTTAAATAAATAAGTATATTTTGAATTATTTTATACGGAAAATTAAGCATTGTAGTGATGTTTGGTGTCCAATTGGTTATATCTTGAATGACGATAATCCTTATAACACAAAAGAGATAGGCAGATGGGTCTAATATATTGTATAGGGAAGGAACGTATTGTAAGTATGACTAATGCATTTACGTCATGGCCATCTGTAAATTCTAATATATCTTACAAATTATACTACGCAATAAAAACTATAAATCGCCTGCGCATCGCGCGCACGGTCTAAAAACTAGTTGTTAATGTAAACCATGCACCCAACATAAATCCTAAACCCGAGCACATTTGTGAAAGCCTCGTGAACAAAAATAATAATAAACCCAAGAGAAACTATGAACATTCTAAAACATGTATAGGAGAAATTAACCCTAGGGGAGACGGTTCCACTACATTAGTAGTATCACTTTTACACATGTAAAATAAAAAAATTTAAGCATGAAAATTAAATTTAAAAATACACATGCTCTGTAAATTCTATAATACAACTCCTCGACAGATTTCACATAAAATAATAAATTCGTGTCAAAATCGACGCTCTATTCTAAGATACACAAGCTCTCAAACTTGTATATTGTAAAGTGTTGGAGGTGAAGAAAATAAATTTTCAAACTTCAAATTTACTTACTCTTGATACATATCTCTCAAGATATATATATATAGTACTGCTCTTGTGCGAACTAGTCCGCATTTTAAGAATTTGACTTTTATTTATATAGATATTTTATTTTATAGGTTGATCACAAAACGATAAACTAACAAAAAAAAAACCTTAAGCATTTAAACATATTGGATCTCAAACCATAAAAGAGGACGATAATGTTTAAAACAAATGTGAACTTACCATGCTGTACACAAAAAAAAAAAAAAATTGTTAAGAGACCGTTAAACAAACTGCTATATAAAATATGGGTTTTAAAATAATAAAGCTCCTTATTTATCATAAAAACATACTATCCTTGTCATGTATTTTGCAGGTGTTTACTTCTCCTTACCTATGAGTAATAACTGGTAATTCTAAACTCTCACAGAATTTAAACACATTTTAATATAAACATTAACGTGTCATGTCTACATTAGTTGATAATTTGAATGATAATGAATGGACCTCAAATACCAATTAATACAGACAAAACACGTTAGTGCGTATGCGATCTAAAATTACTCCTAAATGAATATTGTTTGGGATAGTGAGACAGTTCATCCTAAGTGTACAGTACAACATATCTGGAAAATTGTTTATGTTACGCATCGAGTTCTTTGTTTTTTGACAACTTTGAATTAACTTTTGATCTCTTAGAAGCCATTTGGTTCAGGATAAAATATTTTTAGATGCAGTGAAAAGTAAAATCTTGCAATATTTTTTCACATATTTAAAATAATTTTTTGTTGGTTTGAAATTATGAATACGTGCACATCCTATCATTATATAACTTTAAACAATATTAGTCAACAAAATTTTACTTTAAATAGATGAAAACATATTTCAGCATTTAATTTAATTTACAATAAATAATATCTTAATGAGTACCAAATGTAGCAATAATAAAGTGATTTACTTTTTCTTTTTGTTCAAAACACTACAATTGCATTAAAGTTGCAGATGCTATTCTTGCACTCCATCGTTACATATCATTCTTTTAATTCCATTATTCTTTTACTTTCCCATATGATAAGAATTATTTCTACCATTAACGGAAGAAAAATATTTAAGACTACAATAAATTATGGTACAAATGACCCACCGTGTAGACCAAACAAAATATGATATTAAAAAGAATCTAGTAGTAACTAAAGCTAAAGAAAAGATGCACAAGCAAACCTTAATGAAAGTGTTCAAAATGATTAAACAACTCCTCCACTCCCCCTATACCAGTGACAATTTATCACTGAGTAATGCTAAGATGACAAAAAAATGCGACCCAAAAGTCCGTATTGCTTCTTGTCCGAACGTAACAACAGTGGCGCTCAGTCAATGTGATTGCGACACGTTAGTTGTGTCGCACTTTCGGGTCACTCTTTTGCATCGATCTAGCATTTTCCTTCGTTCAAATTACACAAAAAAAAACTTCTCATGGATATAGAGACACAAACACTCCACTAATTAATATGTAGAAAACCTAATACACAATCTATAATGAATCACTCAAATTCTTGGATTCGAAATATACGAGCACACGTATAAACCGAGCAAAACGATTGTAAAGTCATCAACGCGAGGAGAAAAATAGTAGCCAACAAAATAAGAACCTGCCATGACCCGAAGACATATGCTTTCAACATTTTTCCAGCTTTAACCTTCCACCTCCCATTGTAGTACTTGTTCACATCTTCAATCACCTTATCCAATAAGGCAACTTTGGTGAGCCTCACAGTCTTGTTCATACCATTACATAAATTGGCCACCTCTTGGTCACTCTTCAAACGGTTCGAAATAATCCCCCTCTCTCTAAGCAACTTTGCATCCTCTTCGGTATCGATAATCCCATTCATCAATTCCGTATAGCGAGCGAAAACCAACGGCCCAGGCGCATTGCATGCTTCATATGCTACTAAATTTCTCAAGATCACCTCCGAGTTTGTGTCTATATTAAGGGTGGGGAGATATAAAGTACATTTTGCCTGATCAAAACTAATGGTCATTATGCCACCCTCAGTGGGTACAAAACACACCCCAGCTTTAGATAACTCTGTGACAGAAGGCATTGTAATTTCTTCAACCAAAGGAGGTTTATCAATGTTAGAATTCTCCTCTGGTTTCACCTCTTCTTTTTCTTGAGAGAAGCATAGATGTTCAAGAGGTTGTTTCAGGAACTTGATTCCGGGAATGTTAGAGAGAATCTTCCAAGGCAACTTTACAACGAGTTTAATAGGCTTGGACAGTAACAATTTCTTAAGAACACTTACCGGGCCTTTGTTTAGTTTCGAAAGAATCTTCCAAATCTCACTAAGGAATTGTTTAACATAAGTTGATTCGCCAAAATTTGTTTCTTCATCATGGATTTGATCTTGATCAGCTTCAATTATTTCGAGGACCCCGGCCGATTTGGGAACAATCACGTGGTACAAAAATCCTAACACGTGATCTCCGTCGGTAACATGAGCTTTATGTAACTCTTCCTTCATCTTAAAAGGAGAAACCTCTTTGCATAATCCCCTTAGCATGGAAAGCAACATGCTATCCGCTAAATCTAAGGACGAGAATTGAGTCTCCAACACCATTCTCAATAGAAAAAGTGGAATTTGATTCTCTTGCATAAAGATATCTCTAAGAATTGAGTTGTGTGTTGATTTTCTCCCGGAAACATCAACCAAATGTGACATCCTTGATGACACGCTTCTTAGTAAAACTTTGCTTTCTTGGACAGCATAAACTTGGAGGAACTCGAGCAAGAACGAAGCGTCAACTGCCATCATCCACGCTAGAGTTTCGCTGCTAAAATCCAAGTACTTGTGGTAGCATCCTCGGATTCTTAGCTCGTTCATTTTGAATTGATCAACGAGGTCCTGAAATTTGAGGCAATTGAGCTGTTTTTGCGTTCTCTTGGCCGCATCAACCTTGTACCGCTCCATATCATAGAGCTCGGATCGCCAATAATGGTAAGGGCCTAAAGCAATTTGTTGTGGTACATAAGAATCAGGATCTGTAGCCATAAGGATTTTGGGGACATTGAAGATGCAGACCGGGATTTCGGTATCATCTTCTAGCTCTTCTTCGAGGGTTCGACGGATATTAATGACCCATCGATCTTCATCGGAGTTTGGATTAGAGATTGAACCCATGGAGGGTTGAAGGGAAGACATGGCTGTTTTGGTTCCTAGAATGATGATAAGCTCCTGGAATTATATAGGGAATAAAGTGAACATCTTGTGTTACATTTAAATAGTGCTGTTTTATTTCCTCAAGTTAACTAGATATCACGTGTTATAAATGGCTAATAGAATTTATGGTTAGAAAGAGATGAATTGTCAAATACTAGAGATAAGAAATTTGCCTTATTTTATGGTTTTCTTTATAAAAAGATATTTCCAAGTGTTTGGCAGTTGTTACATGAAAGAAGATAAGATAAGCAATGTGGCTAGTGGGAAATCTAACCAATTATGTTGGTTCATAAAAGTTCAAGGTAGACCTATATTAGCTAGCCTTAGCCTAACAAGTCTTCCATCACTTTGATGTCAATTTTGCACGAGATACTTTACAATCATGTTTTTTGAGCTATACATGCACCTTCATTAGTTATTAATGTGGAATTTTATAGTTCCAATTAGTTTTTATCATATCTAGATAGAGTGCAGGTATTACATATATAGACCAACTATTTTTTAACAATAATTCAATATAACTAATGCTAGAAAGTTTCTTATAATTTAACCTATCCGTAGAACAAAGTATAACAAACTGTACATGACTTTGCTTTTTTTGCATTGCATTAGAAAGCTACAAATTATTCAAAACCATAGCTGCTCCAACATGCCACAAAATCATTTATTCGGACAAGGAAGGTTCTCTACCCGATGGAAGTTTAATACATATTCTCCCTTGAATTAGAATACAGCAACTCTAAATTATACTTACCCATCTCTCTCTCTCTCTCTCTCTCTCTCTCTCTCTCTATATATATATATATATATATATATATATATATATATATATATATATAATAATGTTCTTGTGCGGACTAGTCCGCATTTTAAGAATGCGGACCGGACTTGTGTCACCTAACGGTACCCCTAGATTTTATCGCCTAAATTATAGGCACACTCTCTCTTTTTTGGGCTCACCGACAGGTGACACATGTCCGGTCCGCATTTTTAAAATGCGGACTACTCTGCACAAGAGCAGGACTATATATATATATATATATATATATATATATATATATATATATAATAAGGGGCCATATGGCCATGGGGTAATTTCATGCATGTTAAACATGCATGATATTTTATGTCTTTTATGGGTACATGGAAGACATAAAATATCATACATGTTTAACATGCATACATACATATATTATTATAATATTTTTTTATTAAATATATTTAAAATTCAATATTTTTTTTTCAATATTTTTTTTAAAGGTGTTTTTTTTTATTAAATATATTTAAAAAAAATTAATATTTTTTTTTCAATATTTTTTTTAAAGCTGTTTTTTTTATTAAATATATTTAAAGAAAATTAATATTTTTTTTTTAAGTTGGGTTTTTTTTATCACGGGGCAAATTTATCTCCGTGCCCTCGGCACGAGTATCCGCTAGTATATATATATGGGACAATGGTGTTATGAATAGTAACTCATGCATGATAAACATCCATGACATTTTATGTGTTGCATGCTTGCATGCATACACATGCATGTATGCATGCATACATATATACATTATTATTTTATTATTTTTTTAATAATATATTTTTTAAAAATAAATTTTTTTAAATATTTTTTTTATCGATATAATATGGGACAATGGTGTTATGAATAGTAATTTATGCATGATAAACATGCATGATAAACATCCATGACATTTTATGTGTTGCATGCTTGCATGCATACACATGTATGTATGCATGCATACATATATACATTATTATTTTATTATTTTTTTAATAATATATTTTTTAAAAATAATTTTTTTTAAATATTTTTTTTTATAAATTTTTTTTAAAAAATATATTTTTTAAAAATACTTTTTTTTAAAGTTTTTTTTAAAAAAAGGTTGGTTATTATGGGCTGGGTTTTATTACGGGGGAAAATTTATAGCCGTGCCACGGGCATCCGCTAGTATATATATATAATGATATTGCATGTATAATTCATAATAAAATTATATACATACATGAATTGATAATATTTTTTAATACATATGTACTATTTGTATATTTTATATTATTCCATGCATTAATAATACATGTACAAAACTATATATAAGTATCATGTATTTATTGATAATATTATTTAACATATAGATCTTAATATATTATATAATAATAAATGTAAAAAACTATATATAAGTATCATGTATCTATTGATAATATTATTTAATATATAGATATTAATATATTATATAATTTAATAAATGTAAATATACATAATTTTGTATACATGTACATATATATTTTTATGCAAAATAATTATACACATATTAATATATTATATATGAATATTATATGTTAAGGTATAAATGCATTAAAATGTTAAGAATGAATAATTTCGAATTGAAAAATGAAAAACAGAAGTTAGAAAACACCATTTTGCTATTTTCATAGAAACATTAGAATTTACTATTTAAAAAAAGGTGTGTCAAACATAAATTTTATCAGAATTATATTTAAACACAGAAAACAAAATTATAGTTTCAAACCAAATAGACCCTTAGAAATTCTAGCATCATCTTGTAAAATTAAATTGTGTAAGGATCTGTGAATAATAAGCAGATTAGTTAAAAAAATGAAGTTAGCCTCTTGCTCTCTTTTAATGCATATTTTTTACTCACGATTTAACTATCTTTATCATATATTGGACCATGTTTCACAAGTAATTTTTGTTTTTGAAGTGCAAAATAGATAAAAGTATATATATATATATATATATATAGAGAGAGAGAGAGAGAGAGAGAGACACACACACACACACCCAAAAAAATTATAAAAGTATATTTATATGTCGCCGTGTTTTTTTCGTATCGTGTCTTAATATTTTTAGATTTGTTGTGTCGCCGTATTCGTGTCGTGTTGAACAAAACACCCGTATCCATGTCTGTACTTCATGGCTGTTCGAATATACTAAAAACACTGCATTGAATATAAAGCAACTTAAATTGGAAACAACTTCACTATTTGCATAAACTAAAAACACTGCATTAAATATAAATGAGCTTAAAACTAAAAAAAAAAAACTTTATTGCTTGCATACACTAAAAACAGTGCATTAAATATAAATGAGCTTAAAACTAAAAACATTGCATTAAATATAAATGAACTTAAACAAGAAAAACTTCACTCTTTGCATAAACTAAAGACATTACTTTAGATATCACTGTTCTAAAAAATCCGCTTAGGCTCCGCCTAGCCTTGACGCTTAGGAGAAACGCCCCGCCTTAAGCTTTTGACGCCTTATGCTTGGTAAAACCCTTAAGGCGCATTTTTTCTCTAAAAACAACAATGCTTTAGTGAAACGATATCGCCTTTTAAAGAATTTTTTACAAGTCGGACCATTATCTCATCCAAAATAATCAAATAGTATTTTAATTTGCAAATATTCAGACATATTTGTATGATATGTACAATTTTAGTATTTTAATAGTCTTGTTATGGTTAAAATATATTAAAACGGCCTAAACGTCTTTTCACGCTTTTTTACCCCTAAGGCCGCCTAGGCTTCTAAGGTTTAAGAATTGGCTTACACGCCTCGATCACACCCCCCATTTTTTAGAACCTTGTTAAATATAAATTAACTTCAACTAAAAAGACAAAAACTTCAATGTTTGTATAAACTGAAAACAAAACAAAAAAAAAAATTGAAACTTCCACGAACTAAAGACAATTTTGATCAAGAACTAAATTTCGGCTCTATTCCCATAAACATCCCCAAGTAGACCATCCTTTTCCCATTCCTTCATTATTTGAGCATGCATGTTTTCATAAGTTTCTACCGAGGCAGGTTGAAGATATGAGAGCTTGGTATTCAAATTCATTTCATGGTCAGCATTCAATAGCATCCAAATCAAACAATATTTGAGTTCTAGATAAAACGATCAAGAGGAAAAGTGCTATCTCAAATCACTTAGGTGTGTTTGATTAACATGAAATTTTTTCCATAAAAAATAATTATTTGGACTCATGTTCTCGGTTATAGTACTTTGATAGGTAGCAAGTGCTTCATCTCAAACCTTATTTTTATTGGAAAATATTTCTTGTCCACCCACCAAAGAATTGATTTCCATGGAAAATAGAAAAAATAAGACTAAAATCTCATATCTTTTTTCGCTCATTCTTCTGATTTAAATGAACTATTTCCCACCAATTTTCATGTTTGCAATCAAACACGCCCTTATAGTTATGCGCGATGACATAAACATGCAATACGATAGTAATTTATTGTAATAAATGACAACTAGTTTTTAGTAGTGCGAGATGCATAAATATAACTTAAAAAGGAATTCAATAAAGGTCTCTGCAATTTATTGTAAAATTATGGAGATAGTCCCTCAAGGACCGAGGTGGAACCCATCTATGAAGGCACAGTAATGACACAAACATGCAATACGACAGTAATAAATGCCAACCAACTTATAATCGTACACGATGTGCGAGCAATTTTAAATATAACTTAAAGACATTCAGTCGAGATCTCTACAATTTTTTATAAAATTAATTGAAACTTAATATTCATAAGTTGTTTGTTGTGATATATATCCAATAATCATACAACATGGTTTTGGCTAAATAAATACAAGCCCTATGATATTAGTTAACAAAATATGTTACGTAGTGTTCACATAAGGTTCCCGTTCTAATACTTCCTACCATGAATCCATAAATCTTTGTACTAGGAGTATCAGTTCCCAGCCCCTACTACCAATCGTAAACTTAAGGATTTTGTACTAAAATAATTTAACAAAAAAGATCTACAAAAAAATGCGAATCAAAGAGTTGTGGGGAAAAAAGATGAAAAACGGGGAGAAAAGAAGATTGCCAGGAGGAAAAATTATAGATAACTTCTAGGCTCACACCCTAATGCGACACATTTTGGGGTGAGACCCTGGCGTGTCACATTCATATTGACTCCTGTCTGGACCCACCAATAATGGAGCCCAAACACGAGTCAATACGAGTGCGACATGTCAGGGTGTCATACTCAAAGTGTCGCATTAGGGTGTCAGCCTATAATTATTGAAAATTATGTTGTTTTCACAATAAGGATTCACGTGCAAACAAAATAGTGACTCTATTGCTAAATTTATGAACAAATACAGGGCTTCGAACATCACAAACAAAAGAGAAAAATGAGAAGAATTGTCTAAGGAATTCAAAGTTCTTTTGAATTTAAAGTTGTGGAGAATTCTTTTTCAATGATATGCACTTCATTACCTTAAAAATGTTTTCATAACCACTACTTTAAATTTCTCTCTAGCATTTTAACCTACTTGTTTAGTAAATTACCAAGAAAAGTTCATAACATCCAAAGTTCATAACATACAATGAAGAAGTAATACCATTGTAATGGGATCAAAAGATAAAACGAATGACTTACTAACTGATATGCAGAAAGTTATAAAGTATTCTATACCAATGAATGACTGACTCACTAATATATACAAATTCTAATTTTTGACATGCTTGGTTTAAATCTAAAAAATCCACACACATTCTAATTTTTTTTTGTCCTTTTTGTGATGAACAAAAGTCTCAAAAGCCAAATAGGATGCTAAATGGGGTTGATAAAACTAGAAGCGAGTAGCTTCTCTACTTCTTCCTTTATCTTCATATCTTGATCAACCTTGTAAGTACAAGTGGCTTGTCTCGCGGACAGAGATTAGGTAAAACGTTTAGTTTATGAACGCTTACCAATGGGTCAATACCCGACATTTATGTGTATTTCCATGCAAAAACTTCTATGTATTCTTTGAGAAACTTGAAAATCTCCTCACACTTCTTCAAGCTCAGGCCTTTAGAAATGAAGATGGGTCACTTGTCGCCACCCTCTTCTCCCAAATTTAACTCCTCTAGCTCTTGAAGTTGTTCTTTTGGTCCATCTTGCATGCACTCTGGAGCTTCCTCTATCTCTTCAACATGTTCAACTATATAATAATAATCAATTACGAAGAATTTTAAAGCCAGGTCAATGATCTCATCCCGGAACGCCACCCGCTCACACTATTACAAATGGTAAATCATATTGCCATTGGGAAAAACTATACTCTCACAACCCGAGAAGGCCTTTCACTTTATTAAGTTTTCTTTTTCCTCTGTCCTTTTCTATGAAGGGAACCACTTCTGGATCCAACCTATCGTGGAAGGATCTTTTGACGTGACCTTCTTCTTGAACTTCTTGGGGCTCAATTGACCCTTTGATCAAATATGTCCTTTCTTCATCAAGATCTGTATAGAATGATGCATCAACTAAGGGAGATTCTTCCACTGAGAAAGGCCTTTTAGTTTCCTTGATCACTATCTCAGTTCAATAAATGTTGGCCTTTGTGCACTGGTGAAATGTGGAGGGTGTTATGCCATGCATATGCATCCACACCCTTCAAATCAATAGTTGATAACTGGTATTAGTGTTAATAACATGAAATTTTATTTGAGAAAAGAAGTTACCCAACTTAATCCCCACATTAACATATCTGAGTGATTGCATTCTGTCGCTATCAAAGCCTGAAATCACTAGAGGAATTGGAACAATCTTCTTTTGAGAGATCCCCATCTCATAAAGAGTGCTTATGGGCATTATGTTGATTGATGCTATTCCATGAAGTAGTGCTTGTGGGAAACTAACCCCATTCATTAGGGTAGTAACATATAAGGGTTTGCTATGAAAGAATGATACCTCCTTATCTGCCTTAGAAAACACTACTTCCAAAGTGTACCTATTGATAAGCCATCTAATAGGTGCCATCACGAGTTTTGTTAATCAAGTGGACCTTGTACTCCTCAAGTAAGCCTTCCACGTAGATTTGCAACATCTTTTCTTATGTGACCTCCTCATGAACATCTTGATATTTTTCTCTAAAATGCTTGATGTACTACATCAACTCCTCTCCAGGTTTCTTCACTCATATTTGGCCAAAAAGAATTTTTTTAGGAGTTGTCTCTGCAATTTTTTCCCAAGTGGGAATACTATTTGGTGCTAGGTGGGAATACCACAAGTAGGCTTTACACGTGAGGGTCTTTGAGAACTCCCTTAACCTCAAGTTCTAGTTATTGCACCCCTGAGCCCTGTCTGACTTTGGTTAACTCTCCAACCCAAGTGAATCTCATTGCACCTTCATAGGGCTCTGAATCCCCTTTCCAAAGGTCCATACCGTGCACAAATCAGCCTTACGGTTCACGTGTACTCACCTTTTTACTATAAACCCTGATCTAGAGGCTATCGAGTGCTCCCGAACCCTATTTGACTTTGGTCAACTCTTTAACCTGAGCAAAGATCATTTCACCTTCATGTGGCCTGAATCCCCTTTCTAAATGTTCATACCGTGCACGAATCGGCCTTACGGTTCGCACATACTTGCCTTTTTACTCCAAGAACCCCCGTTTAGAGGCCATCAGGTGCTTTTGAGCCCCGTTTGAATTTATTCAACTCTCGAATAGGTCTCTAAATCTCCTTTTTAATGGTCACGACCGTGCGCGATTCGAACTTACGATTTTCATTTGATGCCCGTTTTTCCAAAAAAAGTCCTTTTTGTACGGCCTATAGGTACCCCAAACCCTCTGCCTATAAGCATAAGTGTACTTTACTTCTCCAGTAAGCCAGTGGTATGCCGATAGGCAAGCTAGGGCCTATTCCCCTGCTACATACTGGCAAAGAAGCCCTTATTTCTTAAGGAGGACTTGAAAAAATGGAACAAGGAGAGCTTGGAAACGTGAGGGAATTTATTAATAGAGGCCTTGAGGTGATTAAGTATCTTAATGTTAAGGAGGCGAAGGTTTGTTGTCTAGGGAAAATCGTTTAGGAGGGCAGGGATAAAAAGGTAAGTGTAGCAAAAAATGATCCTGGAGGGGATCTGTTGGAGATAAAAATCTCGAACGGTGTGGTTAAAGGAAGGAGATAGGAATACCAAGTTTTTTCATAGGATAGCCAACTCACATCTTTGATTCAACCATTTAGGGAAGATAGTGGTGGAGTAAACTGAAGAGGATGACATTAAAATGACGAGAAATGATTTCTATGAAGCTTTGTTTATGAATGAAGAGATGTGGAGGCCTACGCTATACGGGCTGAAGTTTTTGGAGCTATCTTGAGGGTGAGTAGAGAGGATTTGGAGAAATGTTTTTCAGAGGAGGAAGTGATTTTATCACTGAAGTCTAAGAGGGGGATAAGCCACTGGGGACAGATGGTTTTTGGATGCCTTTTTTCTAGTAGTGTGGGACGGTGGTGCAAAATGATGTTTAGGACTTTTGGGGGGAGTTTCATGAGATAGGGAGACTTCAGCAAAGCTTGAAGGCTTCTTTAATTTCCTTGATTCCTAAAAAAGAAGGCGTGTTTGATGTCAAAAAACTTTCGACCGATTAGTCTAGTGGGAAGTATTTATAAGTTACTTGCCAAGGTGTTATCAGTCAGGTTGAGGATGGTAATAAATCCAAATGTCTTCGAGGCCTAGGATGCTTTTTTTTTGCGGGGGGGGGGGGGGGGGGGAGGAAAATCTTGGATGCAACTTTTATGGAGAGTGAATGTGTGTAGGCAAGAACGAGAAGTTGGGTATCGGGAAGGCTTACAACCACACCAATTGGCATTTTCTCTTGGATTTCTTAAGAGAATGAAGTTCGGTCAACTATGGAGTTTGTGGGTTGAGAGCTTAATCACCACTGTTAAATCCACATTGTTGGTGAATAGGTCATCAAAGGTTATTTACGATTTCTCGTGGGCTACACCGGGGGGATCTTATGACGCATTTAATCTTTATTCTTGTGATTGAGGGGTTGAGTAGGCTTTTGGCAAGGGTTGTAAAGACTGGAAGGTTAAACAATTTTGAAGTGGGAGAGCCGAGAGAATTTATGTGTTGTGTCCCATCTTATATTTGCTAATGGCACTGTTAATTTTTATGGTGCGAAGGAGGCTCGAGTTCGTTTTGATGTGTTTCAAGGTTATTTCAAGATTCCATATAAAAGTGGGTAGGTGTGAGATGATCCTGGTAGGGCCGGGGTGGGGGGAGTAGAGGGATCAATGATCTGGAAAATGTGATTTTGTTTAAGGTGGGTTGTCTCCCGTCTACTTACTTAGGGCTTTCATTGGGCACTTAGTTTAAAGATAATATTATTAGGGATCCGATGATTGAGAGGGTGGAGAGGATATTGGCGGGTTGGAAGAAGGGTTATTTGTCTAAAGGGGGTAGACTGACATTAATAAATAGCACTCTCTCTAGTTTACTATTTTATTACCTATATTTTTTTTTCGTTACCCGCTTATCTTCACAAATAGCTAGATAGGTTAATGAGAAATTTCTTGTGGTGTGGGTATGAAGTTGGTTTCAAGCATAGTCTGGTGAGTTGGGAGGACGTTTGCAGACTAGTAAGGGAGGGAGGAGCGGGAGGGAAGGAGGGTTTTGGTTTGTTTTAATAAAGTTCTTTAGGGGGGAGTGGCTATGGAGGTTTTCGTTTGAGGAAGACATGTTATGGAGAAAGGTAAGGGTGCAAGGGGGATTCCTTAGGCATGCTTCTTTACAAATAGGGAACAAGGGAGGCGGAGGTTTTGGAGAGACATTGTTTTTGGGGGGGGGGGGGGGGGGGGGGGGGGGGAGATCAATCTTTAGAGAAGATATTCCCAGGGTCATTTTGAATATCGAGCGATAGAGAAGGATCGGTGGCATGACATATTTGGAGGGATGGGGATAGCACGGGATGGAATCAAAGGTTGAAACGAAGGCTAAGGGATTGAAAACTGGAGGAGGCATAGGAGTTGTTTGATTGGTTGGTTGGTTGGGGGTGAGGATTGTATGTGGAGGAAAGGTAGCAAGAGAGGGGTATTCTCTATGGGACCTTTTTATGCGGAGTTGATCTGCTGTCGAAGGGCTTTCTTCACATGGACGACTATGGGAAAGGCAACCATGATGACAAATGGGATTATAAAGAGAGGTAAGCACATGACAAGCAGGTGTTGGATGTGTAAACATGATGAGAAAACGATCAATAATTTGTTATTGTATTATTGGGTCGTGAGGGAATTATAGAAAATTATTTATTCTATTTTTAGGGTGAATTGAGTGTGTGCTGAGTCTATGAGGGAGGCGATGGTAGCTTAGGGCTGTAGAACAGGGGGAGGGAGGTACATTCTGTGTAAAAAAATGGCTCCTTTATGTATTTTCTGGACGATATTGATTGAGAGTAACATGAGGTGCTTTGAGGGGGGAAGAGATCGAGCTGAAAGACTTCGTTATATTTTGTAGAGCACTTTGCATGTGCGGTTTAACGATGAGTTACATTCTATGCTACAGTGCTTGTTAGATTTTTGGGGTGAACTGGGGAAGAAAATGTACTATTGTTTTTGGCAGTATACCTCTGTGGTGAGGGTGGTTGGGAAGGTTTTGTCTCCCTATACCTTCTTTTTTATTTTTGGTCTTATGTTAGACCTTTGTATATCTTTTCGATACGAGTTTCTCCCCTTTACACGTTTTCATTTAATATACTTTGCTTATTTATAAAAAAAAGTATTAACTTTAAACACGATCTAACTTCCCATTATTCTAACTAACCCGCAAAACTTCCATGTCAAACCTTTTGACACGTTTTAAAATTTCAAATAAACCTCAAAACGTTTGCAGGGGTACTCACGTCTCAACGTCTCATTATGTTAACTCTTGTACAAAAGAGCTTCAAACTCAAATCAGTTTATTACAAACTTCCTCTCATCTTCTATTTCAGCGTTATTAAATGCCCCAAACTATGACAACAGGTAAAACACACCACAATAGGTAATTGTTGGTTTCTCTCTATCTCTAAATTTATAGATTTTAAATGATCCATTTGTATTCATGATAATGAAACCAAACCCACACACAAATTAGTCTCAATCACCCCTCTCTCATCTTTTCTAACTTGAAAGCTTTGTGTAACTGAGTTTTCCTCTCTACTTACTAATGTGATTTCAGGGGTTAATGTTGGAGAGTAAATTTTTGTGGGTTTTATTTCACAATTTTATTTTGTTGGTGTTTAAGTTTTGGGAATTTTGAATCTGATTTAATTTTGATATGCATAGGGAATTCAAACTATTATGCGATTGATGTGAAGGATGGGCATCACACTTCACTTGTGTAATGATGGTCAATGTCATCGTCCACACTTCTAGAAATCTTTCGATTTTCCTGTTTCAGTTAAATATGTGTATTTCCCCTTAAAAGTGTATTCATAATTTTGATCATTCCTTCCCTAACAAATGCATAATGTTTCTTTTCCTCTACCATGCATTAAATAGATGGAAAGCTATTGTTTGAGTGACAATGTACATTTATACCATTTTTTTTTTACTTATCACATCATCTCAACGGTCTTTATATTCAATTTTTCGACGAAAAAAATTGGAAATGATCTTCTCACCATGGAGATCATATTTATGAAGTTTCATCAAAAAATTCATTTTTTCACTATTTTAAAAAAATAGTATGTGCCGAGGTCTGCACCATAAGGAGTTCTTACATGAAACTTTCTGTATATATATAAATATTTCTAAATGAAACGGATTTAAGAAAAATTATTCTAAATATTGATTCATTTTTTCTCCAATTATAAGGAGTTGAAAAGTTTTTATTTCGCCATAAAGTTCTACTGATCAAGCCAATTTTATTCATAAGGCTACTTCTGAGAGAAAGTATCTAACACTTCAAAAAGTTAAGCGTGATTTGTCACAAAAATATAAGAAAACGAAAAAAAGCTGAAGATTTCGTTCAAAATAGCTTCCCAAAGCTAATCAAATGAAATTTCAAAAGTATAATGGTTTTATTGACCATTTCTTTAAAGATCACTATTTATATTTTGCACGCGTATAACATGTGAACCAACGGCTAGTTTTTAAAAATTCTTACATTTTTGAATTTTTTTTTCCATAGGTGTCACCTTTTTTTCTTTATTTTTATTTAAATTTTTAAGAAATGTCATTTTTAATTGGCCAACACAATAAATTAAAAGTCCAATTTGCAAGGCAGTCTACACTCCGTTACATCTTCTTACGAAGGGTTACAATTGAATAATTTTTAAACTATAGGGTTTAAAATTGCAACTTTTGCAATATTGAATATAAATTGAAAATTATCCCATACTTCATAATTAAATTAGCATTTTCCCCTTTATTTAATGTTATAAAGCTCATACATCGACCTCGTCTTCTGTCTTCTTGGCGCATCTGAACCCGATAATATTTGACATACATATAGACGAGTCCAGATTCATCGACGCCCTTCAAAAGAGGGTTATGGTGATATTCTCACATGATTAATTGAAACATTAAAATAACATAATCTGATTTAATTTTGATATGCAAAAGGAATTCAAAATATTCTGCGCCCGAGGTGAAGGATGGTCATCGTCATCATCCACGCTTCTGGAAATATTTCGATTTTTCTATTTCAGTTAATTATTTTGTTTTCCCTTAAAAGTTGTATTCATAATTTTGACCATTCCTTCCCAAACATATGCATAATGTTTCGTTTCCTCTATCATCATGCATTAGCTATTATGTGTGTGAGCATTTCTATTTAAGTTAAAATAACTAACAAAGCTCAAATCGTTTCTTTCCCTTTTTTTAAGGGTTAATTACACTTGGCCCCTCAACTATACCCCTACTAACACTTCCCCCACCCCCCCAATTCTTTCAATTTTTTCAACTACCACCCTATACTTTGAAAATAGTTACAAGTTGCCCCCTACCGTAACTCCGTTAATTTTTGGCAAAAAACATTAGTCATGTACGTAGCACATGACCTTACGTAAGGGCATTTTTGTCCAAACCTAATTGTTTTTGAAAAAAATCTTTAAATAACAGCAAAAATATTTAAAAATTAAAAAAATACCAAAATATATTTTAAAAATAAAAAAAAAACGTTGAAACAATCACAAATTTTCTCAAACATTTGAAAAATATGAATATATATTTAAAAAATACTGAAAAATACCCAAAAAAAATATTTAAAATCTGCAAAATTCTAAAAAATAATTAGTGAAAAATTATTCCCACATAAAGAAATTATTTCCAATAACAAAAAATTATTTTCATCAATATAAATTATTTCAACATATAAAATATGATTTCCAGCATGCAAAATTAAAAAAAATAATTCAAAAAAATATTTTTAAAATACTAATATTTATTGGAAAATACACTAAAATACAAATCCATAAACTCAAAAATGTTTTTCCCATAATAAAAATTTGTTTCCAGCAAATAAAAAATAGTTTCCACTGATAAATTTATTTTCAGCAATAAAAAAATGTTTTAAGCAAATAAAAATGATTTCCAACAATAAGAAAATAATTTTCACTAATAAAAAAATGATTCCCAGTAATTCAAAAACTATTTTTAACAAACAAAAAATGATTTTCCCAAGATAAAAATTTATCTGCAGCAAATACAAAATTATATTCAGAAAAAAAATGATTTCCCATAATATAAAAAATTAAATCCAACAAACAAAAAATTGTTTCCATAAATAAAAAAGATTCAAGCAAATAAAAAAAATCAAGAAATAAAAAGCAAAAAAAATAGAAACCTTAACGGTAGCAGCCCCCATCCCCACCCTCCCCCAGATCTGCTCGTGTGTGTGTTTGTGTGTAGGTTTTTATTAAAAAAGGTAAAACATACCCTCACTTAAAACCCATGTGAGATACACATGACCACTCTCCCGCCAAAATGGGAGTGAAGTGTTACGGGTATAGTTCAGGGGGCCAAGTGTATTGAATCCTTTTTTTAAATAAGGGGCAATAATAGTCGATCGTGCCAAAATTCTATAGGTATTTCATAAACACAACACTGGCAGTAGTTGAGTTACAAAAATACTGTTGCATTCAATTGAGGGCTTTCATTGCTAAAAAAAAAAAAAGAACAAATCAGATATACTTCTCATAGATAGAATATTAAGTAACTAAAGAGCGGTAAAACGGTTTTAAAATGATCATCTACGTTGTAGAAAATTGTTAATCAGCAGCAAAGTCGGGCTCGGGAGGCTTCTGCAGACTCACCAAACCCCTAGCAGTCGTTGCGCTACGAAGCCTATGAACCCCACGAAGTGCATTAGCTGCAAACCTGGACGCTAACATGGTTGCACCAAATCTTGATGCACAAGCAGACCCTTCATCTTCTGCCTCTTCTCCCTCATTATCATCTTCTTCTACTAGTTGTTCATCCTCAGAGAATTCTTCGTTACGACGAAGCTCCATAATCTTCCTCCTTGAATACCTCCGCCAAGCAGCTTGAATAAAAATGGCAGCCCATGTCCTCCACTGCTGCGAGTAAAACCGAAAAGTGTGCTGAACCTGTCTACTGTGAAGTCGCCTAAACTGACTCGTGATGAACTTCATTTCGTCCGCTATTAAGGCAAAAGCCTCCACCTCCGTCAAGGCCTTCACGGTCCGAGTTGATGGTGGTAAGTTCAAACCGGATTTGGGATCTAGGGCCCACGTTAAGAGCTCCTCACCACAAAAATCACCTTCTTTTAAGAAACCGCGATTGTAAAAGCCGCTTCTCCCACCATCTGTTGTTACACTCTCAAGCCGTCCGCGGATAATGAAGAGCATCTCATTAACCGGGTCGCCTTCTCGCACTACATAAGTATTCTCTGTATATAAACTCGGCTTCAGTCGCTCGCAAATGGCATCGAGCAGTCGTTCGTCCATATTTGCAAATAGAGGAACCTGCAAAATGTTGCATACCAACTATTAATAGATGCATATGCACTCAAATCTTGACAAAGGAAAACTGCATCATAATGTGTGGCTTTATGGCCTCGATGGCTTGACCTGTTACTGTAAATATGCTAAGCTATGTTTTAAGTTTTTCTTGATTCTATCAATCTTCAATATGTATCCTAAGACAGATACATTCTGAAGGAGCGCAAATAATAACATGCACAATTTGTATTCCCGACAATCCCCAAGCTACGCACATTGGTTTAACCGAAATTGGAATGCTTAGACTCCCAAGTGTTAAATTCTGAGACCTTGCTCAAGAATTTATGAATTGGGGGCAGCCCTAAATATAATTATTTACGGGGGAAAAAGTGGTGAAAATACATTTTTCTTGATAAAAAAAAAACATAATTTTTAGTGTACGATACTAAGATTTGTTAATTTATTCATGTCCCCCCCCCCCCCCCCCCCACACACACACCACCACCACCACCAACCCACCCTAAAAGCAATTAATATAAATGAATCCACCAATGCATTCGATATAACCTGCTCCCTAGGGTGGGTGGTATTCCTTACCTCTGTAAATTTCAGGTCATTTTGACGTTTTACACCCATAGTTTTTCAAACATTTGAGATACGTGCCCAAAAGCGTCAGTAAAACCCACAATGTGCCACCTTTGAAGGTCTTTCATGACATTTTGTAATCTTGGGTGACACTTTTTGCGATGCATCTCAAAGTCAAAAACTTGAGGATGTAAAACGGAATCAAGAACAAAAAATGGGAGAAAAGGCCAACATCAAAACTAATTTTCCATGTTACAATTGTCACCCTATACGCATACCGTGACATTTTCATTAGTTATGGAAGAGAAGAAAGATAACCAAAATACTTGCCCTTCTCACTAAATTCAGACAAAGATGGCGCTTGATATCTCTCCTGAGATCTTTTGGTAGACTCTGGACCAAGCTCTCTTCATCAACTCCCCTTGTTTCCAGCCACTTGTATTGATCGTAGCGCCTAACTCTTTCCCTGAGCTCCTGAGGAAGTAATCTATGATGCATCCACTGCTCCGAATCACGCCTTTTGATCCTCATCTCTTCAAGCCGAACCGTAATAGATTGAAGATACGTCTGTTCCAACAGAATACTATAAATGTCGGCGATTGAAGTATAAATTTCGTATATACTTACATATACATATGAATCAAACACATTTAGAGACAATATCTTACTAATTTACAGAAGTGGCTGATTATTTTTTGATTTACTAATGATACGTGAGAAAAATGAGACATCAACATAATAGAGCAAAATTTTCTATCCTCAAAATTCTGATTAGTTCATTAAATCACAATCCGAATGTCAAATCTACTTCACCCCAAGCTACAAACATAGTAAAATCTAACACAGAATTAATGTCTACGAAACAAACAAGGAATTTATGGGCCGGGAAGATAATTTGCAAAGAAACAACCAATATTTTAATATACGTAGTGTATAGTAGGATTGAGAAAAAGAAGTTATAATGTATGCAAATATGTAAACAAGTTTAACCCGATGTGCATGACTATTTATTTCACCAACTTCATAATACATTTTTCCCTCTCTTCTTTCTCCCTTTTAGTTGTGTGCTTTTTTTCATTTTTGGCAGGGGAGTTGTCGGTCTGGGTATTACAACTAGTTCTCCCATTAGAACCCACGTCCTCATAAACTTCAATATAAAAATCTGTCTGTTTAAAATGATTGGTGACGGGAACTGAAGCCACACCGAGTTTCCTACGTCAACTTAATTTCAGAGACTTCGTGTGACTCCGAGTTTTTTTACAGAAACAACTTAAACATCAACTACTCGCAGCTCGACTGGTTCAATGTACTATTTTTTAAATTAAAAAATTCAATTTTTTTCATCCTCCCGATAATTTATAGTTTTGTTTCACCAAAAACCAAATCGAATTCAATACCAAGTCAATAAAATTAGATGGTCAAATGTTTGACCGAAACACTTTACCATGGCCTAATCGAACATCATCCCCCAACCTTCTGGCACTCTCTTTTCAACTATAATCCTTTCAGCTAACTCAGTTAAAAATAAACAGCTATCTACCTCACGTCTAAGGTAGCGACTAATGCTAGATTGGAAGTGAGGAAAGAAACAATTAGAAATAAGAGGGTTTAAAATAAGTAGGACTAAAACAAAGTACGTGGAGTGCAATTTTAGTAATAGTATGAGAAAAAATGGGAATGTGGTGAAATTTGAGGATCAAGAGACACCTAAACGTGATCGTTTCCATTATTTATGCTCGATTATCCAAAGAGATGGAGATATTAGTGATGATTTCACTCATAAGATTAAAGCAGGTTGGGGCCAAGTGATGAAGTGCTACCGGCCTATTACGTAGTCAAATTATACCTTTGAAGGTAAAGTAGAATTTTTCTAAGACAATCATCAGACCTGCCATGTTACTTTCAACGAAGCGTTGGGAAAAAAAGAAAAGTGCAAAAAATAATCGTGACAAAGATGCAGATGTAAAGATGAATGTGTGGTAAAACTCAGAAGGATAAAATTAAAAATGAACATATTCATGAAACAATATAGTTAGCTCTTATAGAAGATAAATTGAGAGAAAATCAACATCGATAGTTTTGACACATTAAATGTAGAGCAATAGATCCCCGCAAGGACGAGTGACCTAATTAGTATTGATGATAATGCTATGGGTAAAGGTATACCTAAATTGATTTGGTGGGATATAATAAAAAAAATGACATGATATCATCTAATTTAACAGAGAATATTGCACTGAATAGAACATAATGGTAATATAAGATTCATATAATCAGTCCAAAATAAATGAGAGAAGGCTTTGTTAAATTGAGTTGTATGTATTAGTATAGACAAGCGCCAACATATTATGGTGAGGCATACATATGCTATAAGAGGATGTATCACAGCTACGAATTTGCAGTATGCAAAATTAAAGCTCAGAGTATTTTGGTATTTTGGTTAGTCAGGATTTGAGCTAGATATTTCTAAGTTTGTATGTAAAGATTTCAAAAAATGGGTCATTCATATGATGGGTGTAGAGTTATATTCACCATACTCTTGAAACACACAAGAAAAAACTCATTCCACAAGTCAAACAAATGGCGATAGTCACAAACAACATTGAGTGCCAGGGGCAACTTTGATGGCCACATTGAATATAAGGGATAACATCGAGGGCAAGGGGCACACTCGAAGACAAAGGGAAACAACGAAAATATCACAAACAAATTACTGTGTCTCTTACAAAACCAAAGCACAAGGTGTGAACTTGTAAACTCTAAGGGGATCGACCCTAACATAACATGTAAGCCTAATTCGGGTTGGACTTATGGGGTAAAGTAAGGCCCAGGTCTCACCCCCTTTTTCTAGAGCCCCTAAGGTATGTGAATTAGAGATTAGAGAGAATGGGTTTGCTAACAAAGTTTACAACCTCGAAAAGAAAATAAAAGCACTACATGTCGCCCCATTCCCGAGATTACCGACTGGAGACCAAGATCATCCTCCCTCTCCCCCCCCCCCCCCCCCAACTCAATACATCGACGGCCTCAACCTATAACCTAACAAAAACATGATCATCACAAACCTTTTTCAAACTTGTCCCCCTCTCACACTTTATGCCACCTCAGCACCCCCATCTCCCTCTCGGGACCTAATAGATAAGTGGGATCACTTTGCATTATAATGAACCTGACATCATCTGTAGTTTCCAACAATACCCTTTGAGATCAAAGGGTCCTAAAGACACCAAGCCACACTATATATACCCCATCTACCTCATTAATACGGGTTAACCAATTCTCACATCCTTACATCATAATCCAACCAAGAACATTACTTTTACTCCTCTTCCCCAAAATCATGACAATAATATACTTCAATCCTCCCCATTTCTCAATACCAGTGTTGTCTTATACGGACTCTCTATCGAGGTGCCTACTCTCTCACCCTTTGTTACACGCTTGGCTCTTGATAATTTAATTATGGTAATAGGTGTGAAATATGAGAAAAATCTATTCTCTCGAGGAGTAGTCCTAATCACGGGCCAGTAATTCCGGTGTTAGACACCTACTCCACCGTCTTCGGTCTCAATATGAATATTTAAGTGTTATGGCGGCCAAGGTGACTGGTCATGTATATGTTTTCTAAGTGGAATGTAGAATGTACAAGTATATACATGTGACAGGCTATAAAACACGAACTCTACCAAAACCCCAAATCCTTATTTGACACATTTCGGACATTGATTTGCTGGGGACACGCTCGGACACACGAGGATACGCATGTCAATGAGTATCCTATTAATTTTTAAACATATATAAATGTTGGATATGCTGGGACACACTCAAGATACATTAGGACACACCAAAAGTAAGTTCTTGGTCAGGTGGAGGTCATTTGAATACTGAAATAAAAAAATGGGGTAATGTCACAAAATATTAGCTTGAATACACCATTCGCTGGTGGTTTTCAACATTGAAGGTTCTTCGCTCTCCGTGGGTTTCAGTTTGAGGAGCTTCTTCGCATCCAATGTTATTTGCTCATTGTGTATTCTTTGAGAGACGTATTTGTTCTTTGAATTGTGATTTTGTTCTCTACTCATCATATTTTCCATTTTAGCTTTGTTTTTTTTGTAACCTTTTGATTTTTTTCATGATTCTTTTTCTTATCTAGTTCTATTTATTTTTCGTCTAAGACAACTAATGTTATCTAGTTTCATTTTGTTGAATTTTTATAGTATTAATAGTTTTTATTCATTAATACATAAACATATATATATATATATATATGAAAAATAAATATAATATTATATGTATTCCAACATATTTGCACACTACATTTTGAAAATTTTGTGTATCCTGTGTCCAAGACGTGTCGTATCCCGTATTGCATGTCGAGTTCGTGCTTCATAGTTCATAGGCAACAAATTATGGGGAGGCATTCTTATATATGCTATAAGAAGATGTATCCAGTGTACGAATTTGAAGTAGTAGAATGAAAGTCTGCATATTTCAGTTAAATACGTCCAAGTTTGTAAAGGTTTATTAAAAAAAAAGGTTCATTCATATGATGGAGATTTCTTGAAAAAGGTATAGGGTGACAAAAAACTAAACAACAGGAAGGATGGCAGGTATAGCCCATACATTGGGTCGACAAAGGTCTGCTACATCAGCAGTGGCCTTCTCAGTCTCCAAGTTTTGGCTGAAGAAGATGAGTACATTGTTGTCCTCTGTTTAGACCAAGATTTAAGTTCAGTATTGCTATTTTAATAATAAGGGCTAATGTATTCTGTTTAGGTGCTGCCAACCGTCTCTAGACCAGTGCACATATTTGGCAGCAGCTAAGTAGAGTATATTCAGGCTGACCTTATAAATGATAAGGTGACATTTTAAGGTTTAATCAGCAGAGAGTTTTGACAAGAAAAAATAGACATAAGAAACTTTCCAGGAATATAAATAATCCATCCAGATCCCAACCTGTATATTTTTCTATACTTTCTCCAACTTTAGGGAGGAATATGATGAAAAGCGAATATTTTATAAGAAAGACAATAGAAAGATAGATAATATACCCATGAATGTGCATAGGCGTATAAGCGTACAACTCTGTAGAGATGTAAAAAGATATTGAAAGTAGATTTTAATAGTATAAACTTGCATTTAGCGCAAGGGGAAATTGGTGTAGAAGTGTTGGTGATCAGACTTCAAATGGGTAAATTTTGTGTCGGGAGCATTGTAGCGTCGGTCCAGAACAAATCTGTTGGGTACGGGGCGCCAAGCTTGGAATGAAAGAGTTGTCGTTTTGACGCTGAAGAAAATAGTGGAAAAGAAGATGCGGAGAGTCAAATTATTGGATTGTTATGGGCAGCTTCTACTTCAAGATAAGGGATTTTTATTTCTCTTGTACTTCCTTGAATTGGAATGATATTGTTTGTTGAGACATTTTGAATGTATCTTTCTATGCGTTTTTTATTGATTTCAAAGTATTTTGGCGGAGAATTTGCACCCCCCCGTCCTCCAGTGGTGATAATTTCAACTAGTGGTGTGGAGAATTGCTGGGTTCAAAATTTGACTACGAGCGCACAACTTTAATTACACATAATATGAACTTCTGCACATTTCCAAATTCTCCGCCAGTTGCGGGGCTCAGAATTTGCACCACCACCACTCCTCCAGTGGTGATAATTTCAACTAGTGGTGTGGAGAATTGCGGGGCTCAAAATTTGACTACGAGCACACAACTTTAATTACACATAATATGAACTTCTGCACATTTCCAAATGGTCATTCCAGAACTGCTATGAACAAAATCCAGTGTTCTTGATGGTGGGGGAGGTTCATGTAGTTTTTAAAACAACTATGGAGGTTGTTCACCCTATTGTTTGAAAGACATCCAATGCTGAGTCTCCAAGCAACGATCGTTATAAATGTCAACAAAAAACATTGATGTTTATGTACTCTCAAATGCCAGGGCACCGAGCAGTTACTTCATTAATTCAAACATCACAATATAAATCTCTAATGAAAAGACAACAGCTAACTGAGGTTATACGAGTATGCTAGCTGTTATTTAGAATCACTTTATACAAAATTTTACATCCCTTAGAATCAAATGAATAAAGGCCAGATATTCATGTTGAGACACAAAGATTACTTGATATCATATGGCATGTAAAATCAATTTGCACCATGCAGAAATCAATAATAGGATCGGCATGTTTTCTAATAAAACTCTGCACCCAAACCTATCTGAGACTGTCAAACAATTAGATTTTGGGTCTTTCACAATTAGGTCACGGAGAAACTATTTTTTAATCTAATAAGGTCCATATTAGTTTAAGCTATTAGGATGTAACCAGGGGCGGACCCATGTAGGGCCGAAGCGGGGCGGCCGCCCCAATTCACTTTTAAAAAAAAATAAAAAATAAATAGGGCATATACCAAATAGTCCCTCAAACATTTTTTAAAACACGTTTACTTCAAGCCTTTTTATTTTGCTCCAAAAAATCCTTCACCATGCCGCTGGCGCGGACCTTTAAGAATAAGAGAATATTAGTTAAATGGGCGTTTGAGGGACTTTTTGGTACAAAATAAAACGCTTGGACTAAACGTGTATTAAAAAATGTAAAATTTTGATCTCCTCCTCCACCAAGTATATTTTGATCTCCGATGATCTGATCCCCAAATTTTATTTATCTTTCTATTTATATTTCATCATTTGTTTATTTTGTAAAATTATATGTGAAATTATATTTATAATGTAAAATTAAATTTATACTGAAATTATTGATTTATGTTGTATTAATTATCATATGATATTTTGATAATGGTTTTTAGTGTTGAAAATGAATATTATGCCCAAAAAAAGTAAAAACAACCCAAAAAATACCCGATAAAACTCGAAATAACCCCCCAAAAAATCGCCTCGGGGGCTCCCGCCCTCGAACCACCGGCAACAATCGAAAGTTTCGCCCCAGTTGACACAAAATCCTGGATGTAACCCATATAACTTCTGGTCAGTCATAAGGTATCTATGATTTCGATAAAGTATCTGTGCCACATCCAGAAGCTCATATTCATCGAAGGATGGCATTCAAAACTTCAATTTCACCTAGTGGATTTAGGTTAAGCAGAAACCTAATTGGACTTCACTTAATTAAAAATATTTACAAAAGAGGATTATACGAGGCCTTGCAAAGTAACTGTTGTGAAATACCTGCATGTTACCAATAAGAAGAGCGAAAAGAAGGAGACCAAAGATGCCCACAAATATGGAAAAGATAATTTCCTCATGGAAGGTACTGGTTTCGAGCCCCTGACCAAGTGTACTGTCAAAAATGAAATACGAAACCAATTCAGGAATGAGGCTTTGGGTTTACATAGATTGACACTTTACATATCGTACTGAATTTCATGCATGAAAATTATGCGAGGATAGCTGAAAAGAAAATAAAATTACAAGCTGCGCCAACTAAATATTAAAAATGGAATGCAGATTAACACTCTATATTGTGTTATCATTCGAGGAGATCCATGCCTAAATGTAAATACAAAGAGAATGAGACGGATCATCATATATGCAATTATTCGGGAAGTAACTACACGACACCTGTATAGATTCCTATTAGGACTTCTTTGACTAAAACCTTTATTTATTCATAATATACTAGGCAGGGGCACAATATTTGGGTTTTTTTCAAGTATTATTATTAAACTAAAGTTCTACATTAAATGGTAAATATCAGACTAAGGTACCTTCAATAATTTTTTCTCGGCTTATCCCTAATTTTGTCAGTGTTGTGAAACTTAATGGTCATGTTCCTAGTTGTACCCGGTTTAAAATAAAATAACTTTGAAAAATAAAAATATCACGACAAAAAAAAATAATGAAAGGAAAAAAGAAAAAAAGAAAAACCAGAAGACCACCACCACATCCCCCGAACCCATATCATAGCCCTTCCCCCTTCCCTCATCCCCACCTGAACACCAGCACAACATCTCCCACCCCTTGCTGTGCTACCCTCTCTCCCACCTCGACTAGAACACCATCATCACCCCTTGTATACATACACATATGCAAATGGTTCCAGAACTGTATGTGCGCATATACACACATATACCCACTAATTGTGAGGTAAGTGCCCCTCTTAATTTAATAAAGAATTAGTGGAGGTATCTTAGTCTAATATCGCCAATTATCAGGGTAACGAAAAAAATAGATATAATGCATTTTGACATTTTTCTGGCCTTTACTCTTGCAATGGCTAAGAAGGACAGTTCTTTATTCTCCTACAAAGCTTCAATCATCTATGTACATCAATGACGTCTGTGGGAATATTGCACTTCTTGATTTTTTTCTTCACAGAAGAGAACGGAAACACTATTCTTCAGTCAATTGTGAGGTAGCTTGATTGCAGATTAAAGCACTCCAGCTATTTTTTCCTTTTATTATTTTTATGTTTTAGTTGTAGTTGTTAGGTTTAGTAAGGGCTAGGAGCCTAGGATATGTATTTTGTAATGGGAATGTACTAATCCATGTGATGTCATTAGTGATGTCACAATGACATCACATGTGACGTAAACATTCCTTAATGGGCAAGTAATAGACCTTTTCTAGATCCTTCTCTTTCCCCTATAAATATAACTACGGCCATTGGCCCCCTTTTGTACTCACTGCTATAGTTTGAGAGATGAATTAAAGAGATAAATTGGTCCTTTGGCCTCTAAATGATGTTGTTGTGTAGTTTTAAAGTTTAAATCGCTTTCGCTCTCAACTACACATCAGAACCCAAGAACTTACAAATTCAAATCTCTAATGCCATACTAAGTTGCCAGTTGCCCTAAATCTTTACATTAAATTAAATAAAATAGTGCTTGAATCATTGCAGCTTAGGGACAAATGACAATTGCACTAGAGTTTTTTGTTTTCGATATTGGCGTACAGTTTGTGCGTACACCCTTACATAGTTCCTCATTAGTAATAAAAAAAACTTCCCATTTTCCAAATTTCAACCTACCATGATACTGAAACCCTATCGGATATTTTTGTCACTTTTGAGCGTTGCAAATAATTAGAACGTTGCCTATACGACGGGGTATAGCTGCACCATAGTACTCAGTGTTTGCAGGATTTAAGAAAAAATATGGTATTGGTAAAACTATTAGATTAAGAGGTAACAATTTTCCTTTCTTTCATGAATATGGAGTACCATATATGTAGCTTGGTAAACCCTCAAGCTACTGTGTAGGTGTGGCAATTTCTGACACGACACAACCCAACACGAAATTAAAATAGCATTTTTTAAGCCCATTAGCGGGTCGTGACGTGTTCGTGCCAAGAAATTGACACAAAATTGGCACGATAGTGACCCGTTAGAGCCCAATTGAAACACGCTAAGGAACCCGAAGTAAACCAATTTCAACCTAATTGTGGCCCAATTAGAACCCAATTGGTACCCACTTTTATTTAAAAAAAATAATCAGCACCTCTAATTACTTAAAAAAGAAATTAAAAATCTAAAAAATGGACATAGTATAAAAGGAAACTTAAAAAAACAAACCCTAACATTCTCACAACTTCAGACATTATAGGAGCACAGCCACTCCTCCTCATCCTCTCTTTCTAGGTCGGACACTCTCAAATTCCCAAACTCCCTCTTCCCCTCTAGGCAGCAGTCCCACCACCAAATTACGGCCCGAACACGACACAAAATTAAAATAGCCTGTCATGAGAAAAAATGTTCGGGCCTAGTTTTTAGGGCCCATTAACGGGACGTGTCATGTTCGTGCCAAGAAATTGACACGAAATTGGCCAGCCCAATTGAAACACGCTAAGGAACTCGAATTAAACCAATTTCAACCCAATTGGTACCCACTTCTGTTTAAAAAAATAATCAGCACTTTTAATTACTTAAAAAAAAATTAAAAACCGAAAAAATGGACATAGTATAAAAGGAAACTTAAAAAAACAAACCCTAACATTCTCATAACTTCACACATAATAGGAGCACGGCCACTCCTCCTCCTCCTCTCTCTAGGTCGGACACTCTCACATTCCTAAACTCCCTCTTCCCCTCTCGACGGCAGTCCCACCACCAACCCAAGCCGATCCTCCTCCTCTCTCTCTCTCTCTCTAACTCTCCCCCCCCCCCCCCCCCCCTCCTCAGTAGCGCCGGGAAGAAAATTGATGTAACATAACAGGGATTTGAATTCGTGTGTTGGATACTGTCAATTTGGTTCCGTATTAATAGGGTGTATCAAGAGATAAATAAAGGTGTCGTTACCTTGGTGATATATCCATATCTGATTCCTAATTGGATGAAAATGAGATCCAAAGATTTTCTTGATTCTTCTTTCCTTACCTTGTGATATGTCTACATCTAAGTTTTGATTGTAATGAAGTTACGGTGCTATTGAAATTAGTATCTATGTTTGAATGATGTTATTGAATGTTCAGGGCATTATGTTTATTTTATATTTTCTTTTTTGTCTGCTTTATGATTTGGTTATGTTGGATTCTAATTTGTGATGAATTAGATTGATGGTAATTTTAATGGAAATTTATGGTAATTTTAATTGTAATTTGTCTTGAATTAACTTTAATATATTATCATTTCGAAATAAATACGTTTTTATTACAATTAAAAAGTAATAATCGACGGGTAATCGGGTCTGTCAATCGCTTCAAATAAAAGTTAACAATATTTGGCGGGTTATCGTGCCTAAATGGGACGTTTTTTTATTGTCGTGCTATTCGTGTGGGTCGTGTTAATAACGGGTCGTGTTCTTGTTAGCAAAAAAAACACAACATCATGTCGTGTCGTGTTCGTGCTGAATAATATCAAGTCGTGTCAGGCCAGCCCCAAACACGACCCATTAGCCCAAAATGCCACCCCTACTACTGTGCCAGTTGAGTTCAGATTCAGCTAATTGACGATCTTACATGCATTTATTTGGATATGGTCAATAATTCCGTTAACATTATAATGATTCTAATAAGAAACTGAAATTTAGATAAGCTAAGCCTAAAAAAAATCGAAGTACTTCCATGGGCAAAACAAGGAGCATCTGACATTTTGTGCATCATTAAAAAATGTGCAAGAAAAAAGATAGCTCACCTCAAGTTCTGTAGGCCAAACCACAAACAGAAAAGGTATTTGCTGGAAAATTTCTCGGATTCAACAATATGTGAAGATAAAGCTCGGGCATATATCCCATAATCAAATTTTGCATTTTCATCACTAATAGAGCAATTTGAATCAAGCACGGACTGACTGATATTCTTCCACTCTCTAAAACTTTCTGTTTCTTCGTGTCCACAATACAAATACTTTGTATCGCAAACCCCACCACTATTTTTACAAGCTTCCTCCCAACATGTATCTCTACGATCCACGGCTAATAAATACCAGAAAGCACCAACTATCTGTAACATCACAGGTAATGAATTCCCATGAGTTTAACAAATCACGTAAGAGCACAAATATTATATAATTTAGCTAACAGTTCTCAAAGCATGTCACAAACTACTTTGGTGCCTTTTGAGCAGAAATATAAAATAATCAACTAGCACCAACATTGTCTTTGATATTGTCATAACACCTTAAAAGCATAAGATGAAAAGCAGCAACAGAAAAATAATCTGTTTTGCTACAATTAACATACTCAAAATATCTTACATGACTAGCAAGCACGAATAGCAACAAATAGAAGGCAGCACCAGCCCAAGCAGACTCAGCAAAGACACCCGCAGTCTTTTTCAGCTCGGAGGTTAGTGGCAAAAACCGCAAACCCCTAAAAATATACTGAAAAAAAATAATGTACAACAAAGCCTGTTTTGTAGCCAAAACATCTGAAGCATTTGATCTCTGAAGAAATCTCCAAACCACAATCTGCACATCATAACAAGTCGAACAAAATATAAAGCCATTTGTCAGAGAGAGAGAGAGAGAGGGAAAGAAATATAAAGCCAACTTTCTAAACACAAAGATGAACTGATAAAGAAGAAATAATGGTACCGCATGCCCATTCATTGAATCCTTTATGGACAACCAGCATGCTTCTATTGTACGAAAAAAATATTCATTTGCAACAATTCTTTTATGCCCTGACATACAATATAATTCCATACAAAAAATTGAAAATCATACAGTGCAAGCAGTATCCCTTTATCCCACTGTCTAAAATCAAATGTAAACATAATTGATACATTCTCAACAATTAATAAGTTTATCTAGTAAGCCACAAGGATTTTGTAAGTAAATGACTGTGAAGACATTTCACCATACAATTAAACAAAAAAGATGTTAATATAGATTAGCATATATATATATATATATATATATATATATATATATATATATATATATATATACAACCAGGCTCTAATGCGGACGCAACTTGCGGATTTAACTTGCGAACGGATTTTTGAGTGATTTTTTTAAAAAAGAAAAACATCAAATTTCGACTTTATTTTTTTTCTGTAGTATTTAAACATTTCAAGGGACCCCTATAAAAAAAATCAACTCAAAATGAAATGTTTTACTATTTTTAAAAAATCGGTCAAACATATGTCAGTTTTTAAAAGCTTCAAAAACCGACATATGTTTGACCCAATTTTTTAAAAATAGCAAAACAATTCATTTTGAGCTGAGATTTTTATAGGGGTCCCCTGAAATGTTTAAATACCACAGAAAAAAAAATCAAGTCGAAAAAGTTTTTTTGCCATTTTTAAAAAATATGGAAAAATCCATCCGCAAGTTGCGTCCGCATTAGAGCCAGCTTGTGTGTGTGTGTGTATATATATATATATATATATATATATATGAGAAATATAGCCCAAATCATTTTACGCCAAGGGAGTGTTTGATGGTAAATTTGGTATTGAAAAACAATTCGGTTTTACAAGATGTTGGAAAATTAATGGAAAAAAGGATAATGAGCAGCTTTGTGAGATGTTCACATATTTTCCACTTTCCCCGGAATTCAATTCTTTAGGGATGGGTAAGAAATGGATTTCATGAAAAAGAGAAAAAATAAGATCTAACTAAGCTACTCATCTATTTATCCACTTGTTTTTCAACATAAAAATGAAATGTGTTTCAATATTTTTACAACTTTGCAATCAAGCACACCCTAAGAGTAACATTAGCTGATGTCACAACTATCAACAGCCTCTTACAGGTATGGTATCTTGCCAATTGGATGGCATCCTCTCACATAATCATCTAATTGTCATATATCAAGTTGATAGAAATAAATAATTGTCCCATCCCACACAAAGCTACAACTTATAGCTATAACAAAATATGTTTTTCAAACAATAATATGATTGGATGAGTACTAATATCTGATCAATTTAATGTGACATAACTAAACAGTGACATGTTTCCATATCACAAATGCATTTATGCACAAATATATATATAGGTTCATGTTTACATATGCATGTATATGCGAATATATATAGGTCCATGTGTGCATGGGCATAAGCTCGACAAAGAGAGCAAGCACTGAATTGTGAACCTGCGGTAAAGGTAGTACAGAAAGAAGATCAACGATGAAATAACGACGTAAATATCTTCTTGCTATTTGAGTGGAGTCTATCACAAGTTCACCGCGCCCAAAAACCCGAGATGATGGTGCAATATAAGCCGTGCGAAACTGGAGAAGCATCCGTAAACAGTAGAAAGCATCAATTATTGTCCGCAATGTTGTAGTTGCGTATGCTAATCTTCTATGGATATGAAGGCACATTTCGTCACTTTTGAAAACAGGAAGATAAAAAAACAAAGGATCCACGGAAACTGAAAAAATACACGAGACGACCAATAGCTTATTCCAAAAAAGGACAAACTTGTCTTGGGGATCAAATATCTTATGCTTAGACACTTTGAGATCTTCTCGGAACACCACCCGTGTGACTCCAGATTTAAGTGATTTACTGAATGTCATAAGTCCTTCTGACCCTCTTTTCATTCCGAATCTAAAGGACTTCGATGGGTTATTCTTTGAACGACCAGTTCCCTCTATACCAAATCCACTTCTTTTCATTCCACCCGTGTTAGATGAAAATGATACTCTAGAGTCCATGTCATCCAACCTATAATACAAACAACAGCCAAAGTATATGTAAATATGCAATGTCTTAAGAAACTCGTCCTCTGATGTCTTCATCAATTGGAAAAAACAAAAAGAAGGGGATTAACAATATTTCTCAAGTTATAAGTACATCACATCCAATTCCAAATGAATATTCTCTTAGGCACAGGTTTATAAATTTCCCACAGTTTAAACATGATGCTATTAAGGGGAAAAAGAAATTGAAATATAATCGTTAAAAAAGTTGACGTTTTCTTTTTTGGATAAGATGTTGAACATGTCAGTTAAAGCAGTTGAATACATAAACCAAGATTGGATTTATTCAACTCTTGCCAACTATCTATCCAAAAATTAAAATAGTTTTTCAGAGGGAAAAATATAGGTGAACAGATATTCTCATATTTAATACAAACAACGCCTTTACCTTACGAATTTCTCTCTTTGGCCGCCCATAAACTGTGACTTGTACCCGCAATCAAACATTTTATAAAGCCAGACACAGAGTGAACGCAAGTTTATCACGACGTTTTCAAGTTGCAAAAACACAATTCTTCAACAGTCAACGGAACCATCTAATATTATATCAAAGAAAACCCCTGCACTTCAAAATAAAACACATCAGATGTGACACCAAAAAAAAAACTTCTATAAATCTATATAAAAAAATAAAAACCCAAAATGGGGGAAAAACGATAGAATTTGAACTCCCAATCACAAAAGCCTCAGTATATCTGTACCTATAAACACGTGAATCAAATATAAAATGAAACTAAATATAACTAGAAAAGAAATCCCTGAACGATGCAAGCAAAATAAAGGAGCCGAGGTCTCTCAATATGCTATGACCTGCACTGTGCAAAATTCATTAATTAATTTGACAACCTAGCACTGGTCCAAGATACAAAAAAATATACACAGTGCTATATTCATTAAGATTGAAAAGAAAAAGGACCCTCAAACAAAATTATAATTTCACATCCAAAATCCTAAATTAGTTCCATAATTACTTCCATCACAGTTATTGAAAAAATGACCAGAGAGGGAGAGAGAGAGAGGGATGTATCATCTTCTACACATATACTATTATACCATAACACAACACAAATTACAACGCAAGTAAATCCCAAGTATGTTAAGAAATAATATAACAATTAAATAACTTCAAACAAATTATACTTACACTCTATTTAACAAATTGCACAATCACACAATCTAAACCAAAGGAATGCGACAATATAACTATCATTTTGTGCATGTTTAATTTGATGGGAAAAAACATCAGGATTTCAGTTACACTGTGGTGTAATACAAATAATGGTGGCAAATGGGCAGTTTTGGACGGGTCAAAAATGGATACGGATAAATCTGGGCGGGTCAGGCAGAATAATTTGTGCTGGTCGGGTCGAGTCAACCTCGGGTCGGACAGGGGCAAACCCGGATAGGGTCGGGTTGACCTTTTTTTCCCCTCCGTTCTACCTTCGAGATTTTTTTTCAGCAAATCCAAATTAGAGTTCAAATTTCAAAATTAAACTAACAAATAATAATGGTTAACATGTCTGTAAATAAAAAATTCAAAAGTAAAAAAAAATAATTAATTCTTATAAATATACCTCAAATACACATCTATGAAAAAAAAAACAGGACATGTAATGATAAATACACATCTATGGAAAAAACAGGGCATATAATGATAAATACACATGTATGGAAAAAACACGGCATCTAAGTACAATTATTATCAAAACAGATCTATAAAAAAAATGGATAAATCATTTTTACTTGAGCTTACCTTGGAAAGAAAATTAACACAAATGGGTATAGAAGGGTTTCATCTTCAAGGGATTTTTTTAACGCTTGAGAGATGAACCGACATGAACCACCCAGCTATATTGTCTTCAAATTGAAGACTTCAATGAATCGTCGATATTTTCGTCTTAATTTGTATTATACAAACTTTCTAATCAAGAAAATCAGGTTTCTATAACTAAACAAATATTGGATTTTTTGGTTGTAAATTATGGAAACATAATCAAAGACAACAAAACTACCGGAGAAATATGGGGTGGGGGGTGGGGGGGTGGCATACCATGTTGTGTTTGGAAAATGAGAAACAAGCATGGGCTTAGGCCATCTTCAATAAGGCTTTCTATCTTATCAAAATTCTATTTTTAGAAATTCAAAATTAGAAAACTGTCCTCCAGCATGAGTTTCTTTAGGCATCCTTATATGACATGGACAGAGCATGGAATAGAAATTTCTAAACGGAATTTCTACATGTAGAAATTCCACTCCCCAATTTCTATATGACCTGGGCTACAAACTATTGGACCTAATTCTTGGAGATGTGCTTCTCTCTCAATATTTGTACCACCAATTAATTCTTTTTTTGAAAACTAATTGCCTGCCAACTATGTGAGCTGGACCTAGAAAATGATAGCATTGGAGATGTGCTTCTCTTCTTATCATTTGTATCCGTGAAAAAACTATTGCATGTACACATAGAAATCCTGATGTTTTTTTTTAACTAAAATCCTGATTTTTTTTTTTTTAACTAAAATCCTGATGTTTTTACCCATCAAATTAAGCATGCACAAAATGATAGTTATATAGTCGCATTCCTTTGGTTTAGAATGCATGATTGTGCAATTTGTTAAATTGAGCCTAAGTTTAAGCTATATATTTGTTATATTATTTTTTAACATACTTGGGATTTACTTGCATTGTAATTTATGTTGTGTTATGGTATAATAGTATATGTGTAGAAAATGATACATCCCTCTCCCCCTATCTATCTATCTCTAGTCATTCTTTCAATAACTGTGATGGAAGTAATTATGGAACTAATTTAGACTTTTGGATGTGAAATTATAAAACCATATTAGAGAACAAAACCTTTTTTGGAAAAAAACAGAGAAGGATATGAAACATTACACATATTAGTCAATCAATTCTTAGAAATATACCTCAAATACACATCTATGAAAAAAACAGGGCATATAAAGATAAATACATATCTACGGAAAAAACAAGGCATCTAATGATAAATACACATGTATGGAAAAAATAGGGCATATAAGTACAATTATTATCAATACAGATCTATAAAAAAACTGATAAGGGATAGGTCCGTACTTCTAAGGATAGTCGTTAAAGGAGCTTATGACTCTCCTGATCTTTTCATAAATATACTCATGCCCCTCATAGAGAAGGGCGTGTGATTTTGTATCGGCGAGCAGTACTACAACTCTGCCGACCACTTCTCTAGAGTTAATAAAAGAGCAAACCCAATACTTCATGGACATTATGGGCATAGGCACGTTGTCGAACCACGTATATCTTGTGTTATGTGTTTTTTTATCCTTCTTGTTTAATACTTCTCTTAATTTAGCATGTGCATAATGAATACTACGATTGTAGGAAATTACCACCTACAATTGGCGTCATCTGTGAAAAAAATCTGAGTTCTTTGCCACTAGATAAATTCTTGGGATGTCTCACTCACCTAACCAAGATCACGGTTATGGGGACCCGGAGGGCTATCCCCTTAACCATGGCGATCAAGTAGGCAAAGAGTTCAGCAACAACAATGCCTTTTTCATTCTTCTAAAAAAATTGAACAGTGGATTAATATCTTGAGAATGGCATAATCAGTGGAACCAAATGAACTATTAATAAGCTGTAATAAAAGTCTAAAACATACATCGCAATCCGATTTGTAGCAAAAAATTCAACAAAATACCGTGGTTTGGTCCCTCACTTGTATATATAAGTATCTATATTATATGTAATAACTCACAAATCATTAAAATGTTGCAACAAAACAAACTAATTGAAAAATCCTTAAAACCCAAATAAAATTGATGTGATCCCAAAAAAGAGTACAAAAAACACAATATGATTTCATTACCTTATTTTTTTTTAAATAATTTTTAACCCGCCCAATGCGCGAGCGGCTGTTAAGGACAAATAAAATGGATATTAATAGTTTCATAATTTCTTGATAACAAACATAAAAACACACACCAAATTAATTAAAATAATTTTTTGACGCTTTCCTTTTATTTCATGCAGTGTTCTAAAAGACGCGTATAGGCGGTGCCTATGCGCACCTATGCGTGATGCTTTTTAGAAACGCAACGCATAAGTGGTACGCGTGAGAAAAGGCGTGGTCAATGCTTTTTTAAGTCAGTCAACAAGGGTGATGCGCACATAATGCGCGCATTTTTATTTTTTTTATTGCTGAAATCATTTCTTTCTTATGTTTAAGTTAAAATGACGTCGTTTTTGGTAAAAAGGATACGACAGTTTCTTATTTGTTTATTTCTTATCTACTATACTAATCTAACCCTAACATAACAAACTACCTCCCCCCCCCCCAACGCCCCCACACACACACACGCACCAAGAAAAGAAAATCCCGATCATACAAAACAAAAGTAAAAAAAAATCAAGAACCCTAACTTCAAGGTATGTTTTATTTTATTCGTAACTTTGTTTATGATTATGTTTTTTTTTTAATGCAAGTTATGCTTATATTTCTGCTTTTATTATTTTAGAAACCTGGGTATAATTAAAAAATATTAAAAAAAAAGGCAAAACGCCTTTTTCACGCATAGACTTCGCTAATGCTTGATAGTTGACCTCCACGCATCGATCACGTATCGCGCCTTTTAGAAACTTGTTCATGCATAATGATATTGCTAACAATCATATTGTTCCTTTTGATATATCACAACATATAAACATAAAAGTAATCAAAATCAAGAGAAGCCCGAACCTCGAGAAAGTCGATTACCCTTGAAAATCAACAGATGTGATGAATTTGAAGAAACCCATTTCAATTGTGTGAACAAATTGAAATCCTTCACACAATCTATTTTTTTTTCTCACCTGAATCAAACCCAATTCAAATTACACCCAAATGATACAAGAATTTACCCAAAACCCTGGCAATTACAGTTATGAGAAACAAAATCAGATATCCATATGATCCCCAGAAACATGGATGTGGAGCGGTTCAAAAATGTTAAAAAAAAAGGTCAAAAATGTGGAGGGATTTGAGAATCTGAAAAATGAATTATAAATTACAGAATCAAGAAACAAGAATCGAGACAATTTGGTAGTTACGGTACCAAGGGACCAGAGAAAATAAAGCATTTTGGATAGAGAGAAAAGGGCCGGACACAGTGGGAGGGGAGAGTGGAACAACAGGAACAAGAAACGAATGGGAATAAAACTCACACGTGTACACTCTCTAATAACCAACTACAATTTATAGAAGATTCAATTTTAAATTAATACTAGGTATTCACCCGCGCGATACGCGGACCGTTTAAAAACTCAGTTATAAATAAAATAATAAATTATTGTTAGTTAAATATTAAGTATCGTCTTTTTCAATAATCAGCTACCACAATGGCAACAGACTCAATAACAAAATCGTGAAAACAAATATGTACTAAAATAAAAAAAAATTATGTTTAAAGGACCCTTCTCCTGATGATGACCTCCCATATATGAAAGTCGAAGTCCAAATATCTGTAAAAAAATGTGCGTGAGAGGGGGTTATTTTACAGATTTAGAACATAAATTTAAAGAATGAAACTCAATTCAATAATTAATAGGCGTTTAATTTCAAGAAGAAAGGAAAAAGCGGGGTGAAGAAAGGAAAAGGCCCAAACAAACATACAAATAAACATTCAAAACTCAACACATTTAAAGTTACAAAAAAAAAAGAAATTAAACATTTTGAGTTCAAATTATCTTCAAAAACAGTTAAAATTCTTTAACTTTTGCCTCCCAAATAGCTTCACTTTTGCACCAATCACTTAGCATTATTTGGCCCGCTATTTTCAATAGTTACAATGTAATAAACAAAAATAAATGTTAATTATTGTACTTAATTTGAAATAAAATAAAAGGAAAGATGTAGATAATTTCCGGTGCCTCCTCATTTGTCATATTTTCACAACCACCCGAACTACCTCTAACACCAATAGGGGGGGGGGGGGGGGGGGGGGGGTCCATGAACATTTCAAATTCTACAAAAATAATTGAAAAAAATAAATAAAAATCAGATTTAATAAACAAACAATATATTTTTTTGTTACTAAATCAACTATTAAGAATGCTCACTATTTTTTTACAAACTTTGTTACTAACAAAAAAAAATCAAACAGAAATGATAAATAAACAGTGAGTCCAAACATATATTTTTATGAACCAAAAATAATGCCCAAGATCTAAGAGAGACTAAATATCAAAATTAGGAGATCATAAATGATATTGTAAGAAAGTAAAAGCAAAAGCAAAAAAGATCAAACAGTTCATGATAGAAAATCAAACATAAAAATTACTTTTCAAAATAACATTAATATTAAATTCAAATAAACTGAAAATTGTGAAATTATTAATCCAAAAATTTTGACATTAAACAAATGAATTTATGAAATTTGCAACAATAATTAGAATTAGAAAATATACAAACTCGCGTAATATCTGAAATGTTTGTGTAATTTTTATGATGAAAAAATACACCATATTATAAGAATTATTTCTATTCGTATTTTTTTAGGATTACACAATATATAATCTAAAACAAACCAAATCTCAAACAAAGAAAATACTGAAATTCTCAATTCATCTCTTAGAAGGGTGGGTGAGGGAGGGACCCTTAAGGCTTCTAGTTTTATCCTCAAATGGGTTGTGTGTGTTGGCTTTTTGTAGTCTTTGATTTTTCCCAAACATGCCAGGGATGGTTAATGAAAGTATGGTTGTAAGTTTATATATACTATGAGTAACGTGTATTTGTTTGAGTCTGTTGAGTCTTCAACAAATGTGTTGAATTTTCAATTATGGCATTAGTAATAGCAAGTCTTTATTACATTTATTAGTGTTGCCACATGTCAATTCTATGAGAGGAGACACTAAAATTATATTATGTTTTTAGATCAAAAGTCATACAAATGACGTTCAATAAGTACAACCGATATTTTTAATTTTGAAAATGCATTATAATTCAATTTTTCATTCAGTTTTATCATCACTAAACAAAGAAAATATTTATTTTCAACTAATATAATAATTAAAACTATAAATCCTCTTTAAAACTAACATTATGAGATAGAAATTGTTAATTAGGTATTTTTAAGTTCGTGAAAAATACCAAGTTTTGGCATTCAAATTTTAAAGTCCAAATGGATAGGTCAAACCATCTCTAAAGGAACGTAAGTTCAAATCAAAATCAATCCCTAACTTATGAAAAGTTGGAAAGACGTATCATTAAAATAAACATAAGATGGAAAGTGCAAGTGAATTAAATGGTAAGAGTATTTTTTTAAATAAATATTTTTATAAATCAACAAATTAAACATGGCATGTATTGTTCACTCGGTGTGTCAAATATTTTTGTTATTTAAATACTTTGATAATAAGTTTTTGATCCAAATATACAAATAGTTTAACCAATTCAATAAAAAAAAAAGTAACTCGGTAAAAACATAAAATTTGTGAAAGATGCATACAACACGATACATGTACTGAATCTGCAAAACAATATTATAATCTTAACATACAACCGGATCTCTGTAACATGAATAGATATTTTTAAGATTTGATAGACAATCGAGTAGAAGTTGAATGGTTTTTGACAGATACACTCAGTTTGGGATATAAACACCCTCGAAACTTTAACTAAAATTATGCACGTGGCACCCTGGTGAAGCGACAAATGTCATCACTAGGTTTCACTGTCAATTTTAGTTATATACTATAATTTGAATCTAACATGTTAACTACCACTCCTTTGTCTAAGAGGTAAAAAAAATGTTTTTGTCTAATGAAAAGTAGATACGTGTTAACATGGCCGAATGGTAGATATATGTCTATTCTTTACTATATGAATTCAAAAATCACTTAACAACCACAAAAATCAAAATACTCTTTAAAACAAAGGTCAAGGGAATGAAGCAAATGGCTCAAAGAAGCCCTATTTTTTTTTATCTTAATCAACAAACCAAAAATATCTTGAGAAGCCTAACACTCCTTTTTTAGCAACGATATCCAATATACTCATAACCTCCATATCACCCTCCCCGACTTTAACTCCGACCAAACTCAGGTGATTCTTGAGATCCCTAACTCACTTTTCCATCACTACTTTTTTATTTTTTTGCCCAAAAGAAAAATGTCATTTACATTTCTTTCCATCCAAAAGATTCAATATCTTGATACCATCTTCATTTTTCCATCACTATCTCTATTCACAACCGTAAAACCCTCCTTCATCGCCTCCAATCCCCCATTATTTTCTCCTATTACTATTACTCAAAACCTTATGATTTTCGTTGTATTTAACGTACTTGTGTTTGAATCAGTTACAAATCTCATTGAATCGACCCAACAAGTGGTATCAGAGCATATAGTGTAGAGAACTCGTATATTCAGATTGGTATTAGCGCAGAAAATGCTAAATTAGTGCGTTTAGGTCTTTTTGGGTTTAAAGTTTTGTGTGCTCGTTGACTTTTAAGTGGTTCCTTTATCTCTCTTTCAACTTTTGTTTGTTTCTCTCAATGGGGCGTCATAATGATAAGTTGTCCAATGCTTTTAGTGATAACATTGATTTTGATATTCAAGAGGAGTTTAATGAGCTTGAGAGTCGTAATGAAAAATTAACGGAATTGAATTTGAGATTTGCAAAAAAAAAAAAATCTTGAAAATGAAAATTTTATTTTAAATCTAAAATTGAATTTTTGCAAATCTCACAAACTCAAAAAGATATCTTCTGTGAAATCTTATGGACATGAATTGTAATTTTGAAATTTTAGAAGTGTCCAAGAAAGAGAGTGAGAATAAATTCCTTCTTTTGGAAAAAGAATTAAAGGACTTAAAAAATTGAAATGTTTGTGTCATTGATGAAACTACTTTGATAAATGATTATGTGGCACGAGAAAAGACTCTTAGGGACAAGTTTGCTCACATTGAGGGGGAGCGAAATAGCCTTCTTGGGGTAATTGAAATTTTAAAGGAGTCCCAAAAATTTAAGGAGACTAATTTTTTACTTGAGTCCAAATTTTTAAAATTGAAAGATGATTTAAAAGACTCGAGTAGTTATTGTAGTAATGGTTCTGGCTCGTCTTGTTCTAATGCTTCCGTGGCTAGAGCCAAGACCATTATTTATTTTAGAGCGTCAAGCTTATCCAAGGACGTTAGACAAGGTCACACCATACGTTACTTTTCTCGTGTTTATACATGCTCGCATTATGGTAGGAAATGTCACCTTAGGCCCTTTGGTTTTGATCTTAGAAGAAGTCTTAGGAAGTTGAAGTATATTGCTCCCATGGTTCCCAAACCTCGTCATTTTATATACAAATTTATTTGGGTTAGGAAATCACTTTTAGAGGCGCTAGATGTTATACTTGTTAACTGTTGTACGCTTGTTCATGACTCATCGCATGCTATATCTTATGGGTGATTGCTCGCATGTTTGCATACTCTAGCTTTTGTTCTACATGTTATATATTCTTGCTAGTTGTTTGCTTATTTGTCATTTTCTAGTCCATGCTTCATTAAATATGCTTTGATAGAATTATGACTTGTTTGTCTTTTGCCTTTTATTTTACTTTGTTTGATGTTATTAAAAAATACAAAAAGATTTTGTTTTTTTTAGTTGATTTTTTTGTTTGGTTAAAATTTTTGAAAAACTCAAAAAGATTTTTTTTTATGTATTTTAGTTTGACACGCTTTATGTGACATATACTTGTGTTTGAATCCAATTTCACCCTTACTTTCATATGGATAGAACTTTTGGTTAAGATTTTCAATCCTTAAAATGTTCTTTGTTATGCTTGCATGGAGTAGTTGGATTTTGTGTTGCTTAATGAATTCTATTTTTATATGCCTCGATTCACATATCCACGAGCTCATTTGAAATTTAACTTCACATGTATATTTGAGATAAGTGAGATATTCTCCTATCAATTTAGTCATCTACATGTTGCTATGACTATGGAGGATTTGTGCATGTAAGAACCGTTTACCGAATTTAAAAAATAGAAAAATATGTATTCAGTGTTGTTGTTTATTAATGGAATCGGGGAACGAAAGACAAAATTATTTTGCGTGAAAAGATACCAATGAAATTTGACCTTAAAAAAATTGGCATTATAAAAAAAATTAGCCATAACCTACTTAGTTTAGTTGATATGTTCAAAAAGAAAAGTAAAGAAAAAAGAATATTAATGAGGAAGTTTGGTTGGATATATCAACGGGTTTGCACAATGACTTTGTATCCTAGTTATGCTATTCTTGTCTTGATTCTATTGGTGTGTAGAATCATCGATATTCTAGGCTTGTGTGCATTATGTATGTTTGTTCATCGAGTTCAATTTATATTATCACATGAGGTTATATTTAAGTGTGATATAGTTTTGCAATCATATGAGAACTTCGTGAACATGTTTAGTTGATTGGGTCTATATTCCTTTAGTCTCTAGTTCACACCCCTTCACTTCTGTTTTCCACATGTATTTAGACACATTTTTTCCATATGAGTATGAAAAGATTTAAGTATTTTGTGTCGTGTGTGGTGTTTATACATATGTATATGTGCGTGTGCGTTATTGATATCTTTTGTGTGTATATATATATGGTATTTCTTTGTTTTTGAGTCTTTGCCTTGCTTGCTAGTCCATATATGCCTTTAATTCAAAATTGGTATCTAACTTGTTACGAATTTTGGTTGATATCCCATGCTTAGTATTATACATGTTATGGAAGTCAAATTATCAATGTACCAGTATAAATGTTAATCAAAATTCTATAAATTTTCTTACTTTTATTATTTCTTTTATATGCAACATGCAATCAAGTATGTGATGCAACTAGTCTAAAGATTACAAGAATATTGTTTTGGATTATTGGTTTACAATTATTGTATTAACTACAAATTGTTTATATCAATACCTTTCATAGTCACCATACACATGTCTAAAGATTCATATATATAATTGCGAAAGATGTTCTTTTGTAAACTGCACTACTATTATAAGCCTATATTAGTTTTTATAAATGATATTGATCACTTTTGTGTCATGGATTCACATTAAGAATTTGGTAAATTAATATCATTTCAAAGTTTATGGGTTTTTAAATGAGTATTAACACTAAAGAGTAGTTTTCTCCAATGATCTTTTATTAAATACCTACTTTCTTTTAAAAAAAACATAAAATTCAAAATAGATTCTGAAATTTTTGTTTGTTATCAGCACTAAATAGTACTTGAATTTTGATAGCAACAACCCCCCTTACAATGTGTATCGAACGGAATGCGGTGGTGAAGTTACTTATCATAAGCCTGGGCGGGTGATCTTTTATTAATTTCTTAAACTCAGTATTTTTCTCATTAAGGTTATTATTTTAAGGCGGAGTAATTATCCATGTAAACAATGTTGCAAGTCAAGAAAAGAGGATGTGTGGTCAACAGAACATTTAAGATTAAAAAAAATAAAAAAGAGAAAAGAAAACGCTTATTTCCTTAAAGCATATAAGTATGAATATGAATAATGAATGTGATATATCTCATCAATACCACTGTTTTATTCACCCCGTGTGGATATTTTTTTCATCTCTAAACTAGGGATAAATTTTAAAGTTTCTTGAATTATTTGGTGAATTAATTAATTGAAGGACTTATGCCTTAATGGTTGGTAATTGTCCCTAACTAGTTGTGCGTCTTTGTTGTATTGTAGCTAGTAATATACCTTATTATCAATCTCCATTATCACAAAATGGATCTCCATTGGTACCTCAGGGCACTTGAGGAGGTGATCATTCGCGTCATCGCCTCAACATTTTCTATCAAGGCTTCACGGGTTGAGGGTTTAATTGGTGTTTGGGTTGATATGTTTTCGTATCCCCCTCTACTATTCATTAAAATAAAGGGGCATATACCAAATAGTCCCTCAAATATTTTTTAATACATGTTTAGTCCAAGCCTCCAAAAAGTCCTTCACCATATTGCTGACGCGGACCTTTACAAGTAAGAGAATAAGGGACTTTTTGGAGGCTTGGACTAAATGTGTATTAAAAAATGTTTGAGAGACTTTTTAGTATTTTACCCAAAAATAAAATTGATAATTAATAATTTATGCATGTCATGTGCTCTTTCTTGTGTGTGTGTGTGTGTGTGTTGTTAATGTGTGATATTAGACTATAAGGCCTCGTTCCTCTATTTTTTTTATCTAGAGTAATTGCACGTGAAATGGTTTTTAAGTTCCCTTAATTATGAATGAATGCTCGCTTAAGAATTTAAATATTTCACTAAAATGGTTTTCATGTTGGAAGTTTTGGTCATTATTTTTGTGGGTAAACACGTTAATTGTATTTTGTTTTTCTTATTTTCATTTACCTAATCCATATCTTTTTTTTAATGAGAAAATATCGTGTCGTAGAGTTTACGATTATTTTCCAAAATTTGATGTAGAGGCAGGACAAATGTTTGCTCGAAACAACATCCATTCTTAATGTCCAGTTAAACACGTGCAATTCTCAGAAAACTCAAAATATCATTAATAGCAAAAGGGTGATTTACTTATGGATTTCCTACGATTTATTAGACAAGTATCCGAGTTAAACACGGAAAGTATCCCAGTTAAAATAAGAAAGTATCCCAGTTAATAGATATCCACTAAAACACTAGACTTGTAAAAATAAAACATGTGCTAAAAAAGGGATTCCAATGAGGGGGACCCATTAGGCCACGTCACGCCACTCCCCTTGCTAAGAGAAGCTCGTACTGAATGCTAAAGCGGTATGTCATCCTCTTTCGATGGCACATGGATACGTGATGTACAAACCTTTGCATTCTTCGGTGCTTGCTCCATCTTCAACTCTTCTTCACACTCTAAAATCAACATTGTCTTCTTCTTCTTGGAATAGTCTAATGCTCTATGACCAAACACTCCACATTCATAGAACTTGAAGTTGGCTCTTGAATAAGGAGTAATTGAAGTGGTGTTTTTTTAGGATAAGGAGTACTAGAGTTCCTATTTACTTGTCTTTTTTTATCAGTTGATAACAGGGCAAGTATTCCCTATCCATTTAACATATTGAAAGCCATCAAATTTAATTAACAAGTTTTCTTCTTATGGTGTTCTCTTAGTCTTCTTGGTGTTCCTTGGTGCAATTTTTCCCTACACTTTCATCATTTTCTTTCGTCCATCTACTTCAATTGGTCTTTTGTTGAAGTCACTTCAAAATTGTTAGCTTCGTTAGTGTCTAGGGTTGAAAGAAAATTACAGATATATGAGTTATATTACAATCTGTCACGCCAATCAAGAAGTAAAACACAACATAAAGGTTTTTTAGAACTTGGGCCAAGTCATTAATGGTACTTAAAGGTGGAAATGTGGGCTTTTTTGAAAAATCGCTCAACACCCGTACATCAAATTTGTTTGGGTCCCATTTAATATATTAATGGGTTTAAACCATTTAATGAAAAAAAGATGTCGGGTCACTAGCGATTTCTAAAAACGGGTCGAAGAGGGTCAGAAAAGGAACTTGAATTAAAACCTAAAAACCCGTTTCATTTAAAGATACTTGTTTTGCCTCTTTCTTAGGGGTGAAAATTTTAGAAATGACATGAAAACACGATACAGAACGATATGAAATTGACATGATATGTCGTGTTCGTGTCAGGTTTTTTGACACGAAGTCGTGTTGTGTCGTGCTTGTGTCAAAATTATAAGTCCTATTTGTTGTGTTATCGTGTCTAATCATGTTTTTATTTATGTTATCATGTCTATTTTTGTTTAATTTGGCATGGAAGTGTAATAAATCATGTTATTCGTGACATGTCGTGTTATGTCGTTTTTATTTGGGTCGTATTCTTGTCAACTAAAAAAACACAAATTCGCATTGTGCCGTGTTCGTGTCCGAAAAATTCTTATCGTGTCATGTCGGCCCGAAACACGACCCAAATACACGAATTTCCACCCCTACTCTTTCTCTTAAGCCTCCAAACCGTAAAAAACTATCTAATGGTCTGAAGTCAGAACCTATTTTAATCCAGCTTTTACATTGACATTAGAACCGTAAAAATTAGATGGATATCAGTGTTTGAGAGAAAGTTAAACTTTTTTCATTGTTTGTTTACTATATGAATTGTTCTAGAACCAGATGCTAGTTTTAGTTATTGTTGCTAGTATTTAAGTTAAAACAAAATTTTAAATTCTTCTATGAGTGATTATTTGATCAATAAATTAGATAGATATCAGTGTTATCTTGCACATTATGTGTGTCAAATTAAAAAAAAATGTGATGAAATTAATGATAATCAATTTTTTTTACTTTTGAATTTTTTATTTACAGACTTGTTATACATATAGACTTTAATTCGTCTATTATTATTTGTTAGTTTAATTTTGAAATTTGAACTCTATTTTGGGTTTGCTTAGAAAAACTCAAAGGTATAATAGCAAAAAGGAAAAATGGGTAAATCGGACTCGACACAGATTTGACCCGGCCTGACCTGCCCACATTATTCTGCCTAAATCACCCTCGACCCATCAGATTTATCCGTATCTATTTTTGTCCCGCCCATAATCGCCCATTTGCCACCACTAAGGGTATTTCTTTGTTGTTGATGGTAAAAGATCATACTCAGTGCACAAGACTCCCGCTTAAATAATTGAAAATGAAATAATGGAAATTTAAGAAACAAATGTATGGAATGGGAGTGAGGAAAATTTACACAAAGAATTGCAAAATCGAGATTTGGAGTTTTTCAAACGTTGACGATAAGACAATAAAAGGGAAGCCTGTTGAAAATCCAATAGTAGAGAGTTTAAATATATAAAAAACATCCAACTATTTCACTTCAAGTGTACTTACAACTTTCCTTCTTTATATATCTTCACTAACATCTAGTATCCAATATGTCGATGAAGTGAAAATGTGATAAAACAAATAACATAATAAATACAATTCCAAAATCATCATATATTACTAATTCTAATTATCCAAAATTGAAACTTTGAAGGTTTCCTTGAATTTTTCTTGAATTTTTATTAACATGTCTAATCCCTAATGTTCTGGATTATAGAAACTATAATATTTCCTAAATTTTTTTATTGTCAGATTTTTTTATCATGCTTTTACCAGTAGTACATTTGATGCATATTGCAAAGAAATATAGTTGAAGCCTAAACATGTACGGGAAGAAACAACACTTTCTTTTAAGTCGAACTTTATTAAGCTTGTGCATGAACTCATCTTGGAGCACATTTAACTCTTGAAGTCGCAATTCTACCAATTTTTTTTAACAAAATGTTTATTGTTGGCAATAATACACTGTTGTACATACCCATGGGAGGCCCAAGTGATGTTTAGGAACTTGGCAAAGTAATAATTTTTTGGTATGATATAAAATACTATCAGTCACTAAATTTATTTTTAGTAAAGATTAGGCCATCTCTACGGCATTGAGATATTTTGGTTAAACAAAATAGTTTTTTTTTTATCTTTAATACGTTACTAATATTCAATTTCAGTGTTGAATACAAATTTATTTAAAAATTAGACTTTAATACAAAATGTTCAAAATTCCGTCTAACTTGACTGACACCTGATTTGAACGTGGTTCACTAATGGGCCATTTAACTCTGTTTGGTGAAAGAATAAAGCCGTTATTGCACAATTATAGAAGACGATAATTGTCATCAAATTAGAAAGTAGCCGTCAGTTCCTATTCCTTTATAACCCGTTCTATTTTTTCAACCACCATATCCACAAAACCACTAACCGATGCAAACCAAAGCAAAACAGGAAGAAAAAAAATGGTGTAAAGAAGCAATGAAGAGGTAATACATACATCATATACTTTACAAACCGTTGCTATGACATTTTTAGAGGTTGGAGATGTACCAAAGTGTAATATAGGTATTAACGGTCGGTACCAAAATAATATAATCAAATATACTATTTTTCGTAGGAAACATGTCAAATTTGTGAAGGCAATCATAATGCAACTTATTGCCATTAGATTTACACCCATTGTGTTGATGTAAAAAATTAGATTGCTTCTAATTATTTAATCGCAGATAAATATAAATGAGACAAAGAATTTTAAAGTGGTTCAGCCTTATAAGAATGGCCTACGTCCACTATTTCTATTATTGCCAAGTGTTTTGGAGTTCTCGATATGTAATTCTATCAAGAAAATCCGGTCCCTTTGAATGAGGGTGATACAATGTATTTATAGCCCTTAGGTTGTACATGTGAAAGGGTAAACAATTAATGCCTTTTAAGAGTATACGTCTGTATGATAAGCATTCAATGAATAGTTGAACTGTTGATTATCTGGCAATCAATGCTGTGGCCGAGATGCACCTCGGACCGCCTTAGTTGCTCGTCGTTCAGGAGTTCCTCGGAGTGTTGGAGTTCCTCGGAGTACACTTGCTGCTCGGAGTGAGTATGACTTGGTCAGGGAAATAAACCTCCTCATCGCTATTGTGCCACGTAGATCGACACGTGTCTTCTTATTATTCGTTTATATCAGCATACTAATTTTGGTATCAACAGAAGCCCCCAATATTTCATTTTTTGAAATTTGAGGAATATGGAACATTCTTCCTCGGTATATGGCAATATTAAATGACCTTCCTGGTTTTTAGGAGCATTTTCTCCGTATTCGAATGTCCTTCCAAATTCGCAGAATCCGCCTTTTTGAATTTTTATAAGCGCTTCGATCTTCGCGCACTTTTTGTCCTTTTAGCCGCTGGTAGCGTAATAGTTTCTTTTTTGTAATCATTTCTTTCGCCGTTTCCCAAGGTAAAGTATTTAAGCTTCATAGGCAATCCCATCATCTTCTGCCTTTTTCAATTTCTGCTTTCGAGTTTTCCATAGTCTTTCTCTCTCTTGTGCGTTCATCCTTTTCTTCGTTCGTTGTCAACAGATCTCCCTTTTTCCTGTCAGAGCATGAGGTTCTAGTGTCCTTAGGATCTGTACGGCTTATCTCATTTCCAGCTTAGCGTCTTTGATTTAGAGCCCTAACATTAGGAATGTTGAATTCATCTTTATAAGTTGGAAATTCGTACTTCTGCGATTTGTCGATATGAATGTTGAACTTATTCAGGTTAATTTTTTTTATTTTCAGATGTCCCGTCAGGACGAGCGAGCTAAGGCCATTGGGGAAGTTAATGAACAAGGGCAACTCGCACCTCAGGTGTCTCCGAAAAGGGTACCAATTGCCGAATTCGCAGGCATTGTGGCACAAGCGGTTACCACTGCAGTCTTACAGTACCACGAACGCAGTATGCAGCTTAGAGGAGGAAAAAGACCTAGAGAGGTTGATCAAATTCATATGACTAAAGTTGACAATTGTGCGAAGGAATCGAAATTTCGGCAACAAACCACTCAAGACCGAGACAGTTCCAGAGATAACAAAATTTATGTAAAGGGCCAAAAGTGTGAGGGCCAACAAGGTTGGGGCCAAACTAAAGTCACAAAGCGGTGTTTCAAATGTGGAAGGAACGGTCATAAACATTAATCTTGTTCGAATCAGACTGGGGAGAAACTACAACCCGACCAGCAAGGAATTTCGGAACCCTGCTATAAATGTGTACAACCGAATCACAAGTGGAGGGATTGCCCTCAACCTGACATCGTTTTTCCGCAAATTTCTTATCAAGGTCAACTAAACCAAGAAGAAAGCGAGACTAGACAACAACATAGTAAAGTGAGGAAGTTTCGAGGGAGGTGTTTTCGATGTGGCAGGAATGGCCGTAGGTGTCAGGATTTCCCAGAGAGGAATAAAGCCCCAAGTCAGCAGGGCCAGCAAGGCCAACACCGACAATAGCAGGGCCAGAGGGGAAGTAACTTCAGAGGCAGATGTTTTGTGTGCGACAAGCATGGCCATAAGCTCCAGGATTGCCCAGAGGGTGATAGGGCCCCACAGCAGCAGGGTGCCCGTAATGAGCCGCAAAGGACACTTTTTCCAGCCGTCCTCCCAGCACCAGCTCAAGTACCAGCCCTACCAACCATTCCAGCAGGTCCAGTGCAGCAGGGGCAGTTACAGTATGGACGTGTCTATAACGTCCACCAGGCAGCAGCTCCGCCGGCACCACCCGCGATTGAGGGTATGTTTCCTATCCATGGTATTATGGGTCGAGTTTTATTTGATACTGGGGCGACGCATTATTTTATAGCTACGCATTTGCGAAGACCTTAGGGTTATTAGCCACAGCAGAGAGCACTGTGACGTGTGTAGACTCACCACTGGGGAGTGGATCGCTAATTTTCTTTATATACCGGGGAGTGGGGGTAGATATTGGTAGCTTGGTATTACCTGCAGACATGTTAGTCCTAGATATGCATGAGCATGACGTTATTATCGGTATGGATTAGCTCGCTGCTTACAGGGACATGATAGATTGTTTTGGTGAGAGTATTATTTTTTCCATTCCGGGGCAAGAGATGTTTGTAGTGGCGATGCTTCACCCAGAGGGAGGCTCGACCGCTCATTTGTATTACCTAGAGGAAGATACCTCTAAGGAAGTTGTGATTCCCTTAGACTCGATCCCAGTTGTTCGTGAGTATTCCGATGTATTTCAGGAGATACCAGGCCTACCCCCAGTCGAGAGATAGACTTTGTCATATATTTATTACCGGATACTAGACCTATAGCACGCGCTCCATACAGTATGGCTTTGACAGAGATGCGAGAGTTACGAGATCAGATAAAGCAGTTGTTAGGTCAGGGCTTCATTCGCAGGAGTACCTCACCTTGGGGCGCTCCAGTCTTGTTTGTGAAGAAGAGAGGTGGTTCAATGAGGCTATGTGTGGACTACCGGGAGTTGAACAAGGTCACGATACGGAATAAGTATTCGTTGCCTCGAATCGATGATCTGTTCGACCAGCTGAGGGGAGCAACTTTCTTTTCGAAGATAGATCTGAGGTCGGGGTACCACCAGCTACGTATTAGGGAGCCGGATGTTTCAAAGACTGCTTTCTTGATGAGATATGGGTCCTATGAGTTCAGAGTGATGCCATTTGGCCTCACAAATGCTCCAGCCGTGTTCATGGACTTAATAAACCGAGTGTTCAGAGAGTTCTTGGATCAGTTTATCATCGTCTTCATAGATGACATTTTGATATATTCACACTCTGAGGAGGAGCATGCCGAGCACTTGAGGCAGGTTCTTCAGACTCTACGAGAGCATCAGTTGTATGCTAAGTACGAGAAGTGCGGATTCTGGTTGCGAGAAGTACAGTTCTTGGGGCATATTTTTTCTGAGCAGGGGATAGCAGTTGACCCGAGTAAAGTGTCAGCGGTGAGGGAGTGGGGACAGCCCATGACACCGACGGAAGTGCGTAGTTTCTTGGGGTTAGCCGAATATTACAGGAGATTCATTCTGGGATTCTCTAAAATAGCTGGTCCATTGACGAACCTGACTCGCAAAGGGGTTCCATATGTTTGGGATGATGCTTGCCAATTGGCTTTCGACGAGCTGAAAGCCAAGATTACTTCAGCACTGATCCTTGCTTTACCGAAGCCGGGTGTGGAGTACCTGGTTTACACCGATGCCTCTTTACGGGGACTTGGGGGAGTACTTCAGCAGGAGGAGAAGGCTATAACTTTTGCCTCCCGCAAGCTTAAGCCGCATGAGAAGAATTTACCCCACCCACGACCTGGAGTTAGTAGCGGTCATTTTTACATTGAGAATATTGAGGCACTATTTATTGGGGGAGAAATTTCGCTTGTTCGCAGACGAAAAGTCACTGTAGTACCTGTTCACTCAACGATAACTGAATATGCGCCAGCGCAGATGGTTAGAGTTTGTGAAAAACTATCAGTTCGACATACAATACCATCCGTGGAAGGCCAACGTAGTTGCTGATGCATTGAGCCGTAGACCGGTAGACGATGTAGCGGGCGTCTGTAAATCAAAGTGGAAGGGGTTGGGTCACCAGGATGCAGTAGCCCGTTCCTTTATATCTGTTATGACAGTGACACCCGAGATTGTTACGAGGGTGATATAGGCACATACCGCTAACCCATTTTGCTAGGAGCAGATTGTACGACTTTTAGCTGAGGGTGCTGAGTCCTATTATGTTAGTTCTGATGGGGGTTTGAGGTTTAATGGGAGATTAGTGGTCCCATAAGGATCAGAATGGCGTCATGTAGTGATGACCCAGTCTCACGGGTCCCGATTTGCGATACATCCTGGAGGAGATAAGATGTACCAGGATATGAGGCGAAAATACTGGTGGAGTGGGATAAAGAAGGACATTTTTGAGTTCGTGTCCAAGTGTTCTACCTGCCAGCTGGTAAAGGTGGACCATAAAAAATCGTCAGGGTTGCTTCAGCCATTGGAAATACTCGCGTGGAAGTAGGAGAGTATTTCCATGGACTTTATTACAGGGTTACCTACATCACAGTGGGGCCACGACTCTATCTGGGTGATTGTAGACCGATTGACCACGGTGGCTCATTTTTTGTCGGTGCGGACAGACTATACCATGGGTCAGTATGCTCAGTTGTTCATTGCTGAGATTGTCAGATTTTATGGGGTACCCCTGAATATTGTGTCAGATAGAGACAAGATTTTCGTGTCGCATTTCTGGGAGAGCTTTCAGGAGGCTATGGGTACTGAGTTGAGGCTGAGTTCAACTTATCACCCACAGACAGATGGACAGAAAAAGCGTACTAATCAGATGTTGGAGGATATGCTGCGCATGTGTGTTCTTGATTTTGGAGGAGGTTGGGAGCCACATCTTCCACTGGTAGAGTTTGCTTATAATAACTCTTATCAGTTCACGATTGGCATGGCTCCATTCGAGGCTTTGTATGGAAGGCCTTGTCGTTCCCCAACTTGTTGGCTCGAGGTGGGGGATAACAAGTTGCTAGAACCAGAGGTAATTCAGGAAACCTCCGCGAGGATTGAGATGATCAGGAGTCGCATTCGAGTAGCTCAGGACAGGCAGAAAAGCTACTCCAATGCGAAACGGTTCTTCCGAGAGTTTAATGTGGGGGACCAAGTGTTACTACGTGTATCTCCTATGAAAGGAGTGATGAGGTTCGGGAAGAAAGGGAAATTGGCCCCAAGGTACGTGGGACCATTTCCCATTATCGAGAGGATTGGGCCGGTATCATACAGATTGGGACTGACAGAGCATTTACATCGCATTCACGATGTATTCCACATCTCGTTGTTGAGATGATATCTACGGGATGATATGGCCCATACTCACATCGCGATAGATGAGATAGACTTACAGCCTGACAGCTCTTACGAGGAGAGACCGGTTTCTATCCTAGACCATAGCGAGAGGATATTGAGGTCGAAGGTAGTTCCACTTGTACGGGTCCAGTGGGAGCATCATAATGTGGACGAATCCACTTGGGAGCGTGAGGCAGATATGCGCGAGAGATACCCAGATTTATTCTTACCAGGTATGCCTTATTTTTCGAATTTCGGGACGAAATTCCGTTATTAGGGGGGAAGTATGTAATACCCCGTATTTTTATGCTATATTAATTTGGGGATTTATTAAATTTAATGTGAGTTATTAATTTAATATAAATCCAGAAATTAATCACTTTATAATTATTAACGTGATGTGAGTTAGTAATTATGAGAAACTTGTTGTTGAATATAACTAATGAGTAAAGTAATATAATATTGGTTCCATTAAATGTCAAGAGTGAATAAAATGACAATTTTGGAAATTTGAGTCGGGACGCGCCCGTGTCGCGTTGGGACTAAATATTGATTAATAAAAGTGAATAAATTATAAGTTGCTCGTATGGTCGTTTTGAGTGCGCTAAAGTGTTCGGAAGGGTCGAGATAGTCAGAAAAGTATACACGGGGATTTAGTTTGGGTCTCGGGGCATTTTTAGGCCTATTTAACACCTCGGGAGGGCATTTTGGACATTTTGCATTTTTGGATAATTAAACCCACGAAAATTATTAGGCTATATCAGCCATTTGGAATAGTCTTTTAGGGTTAGCAGACTCAAAACATTAGTATGGCCATAGGAGAGGGAAGGAGAAAGCTTTCCAAGCAATCCAAGGCCAAAAAGTCATCCGATTGCACCGCCACCACCACCAACGCGTAGATCGCGCGACGGGGAACGCGACAACACCAAATTCGTCCACAAATCAGAACTTTCAAATTTCCAGGCAAGTATTTATTTTTCTTATTTTCGTTAATGCATCGTTCATGTTAGTCTAGGGTGATTAGGATGAGTTTGGTAGAAGAAAATTCATGTTGGAGATAGGAAAATTGCATGTAGTAATGATTTGAATGATAATCTGGAACCCCTACACATGTAGAGGCTTAACCACGAATTTATGATGAATTAGGAGTAGAAATTTCTGGAAAAAGATTGATTAGAACCATGTTAAAGAAATTCTAGGGTTCTTGAGATTTATGAGTTTTGGCCTATTAATCTATGGTTATTGATGAGATATTGCATGCTTTACGTTGAAGATGTATAATATGGGTTTATACTATTTGTAGTACAAATTTTTGGGAGTTTGGGTGTGAAAAATATGGATTTGATTGAGGTTAGATTATGAAACCCGTAACTGTTAATCTGCAGAATTCGTATACCTGTTTGATCGATCGATCGAACCAGGGGTGTCGATCGATCGACGCATTGATCGTTCGAGCTCCTGCCATCGATCGATCGACCCCTTCTGGCAGACTCACATTTCCCCTTTGAAAATAGTTAAATTCAAATTAAATGAGTAGAAATATTTGGGCATCCTTATTAAAATAATTTGGAAGGTAAAGGAGACAAGTAGGACTTATTAATAATTTTGAGACCTTTAATGTAAGACGAGATGTACATTTTTGGGATATTTACATATAAGGGACGATGAAATTATGCATTAAAGGGAGAGACGCATAAAATAGTTACGTTGGAAAAATAGATGAGTACTTACTGAATTCTACACTTGGGAGGATAGAGTCCATGAGTGTTACGTAATAAGTTGGAATGATCCCTCAAATTAAAGTAAGAAATGAACGGTTATACGTGATAACTAAATAATGAGAAATAAGGACAAATATCATAATTATGGGTTATGAGATGTACCTAATTTGATATGATAATAGTAGTATAGTTATATGACTGTGTTTATGCATATACTATCTATGTGTGAAAATCGTGCCCGCGCTACTTGCTATCCCTGAGGTTACCGCACTGGGACAGTCTTATCTCGATGGGACCTTTATGGGGATTATTGACTCGTACCCTAGAAGATAGAAATCCTTGGTACAGGCTATCGAATCGATAGTTCAGACGGTCCTAAGAGACGTGGGGGCATGTGCTATCCTCTTAGAGACTTGGAATCTATGCTTCGCCTCAATATTGTTTGTGTATGTGTTAATACAGTTCGAGAGTAATTCCGAACTTTTATTTCCCTTAGTACGAGTGATACAGGGATTGGATAGCAGAGTATGCCCGCACCATAATTTTTTTGTGAGGTGCTGTTAGAATATATATATTATACGAGTATTTAATATATATATATATATATATATATATATTAAATTCTGAAATTTGGAATTTCATACTGTGTTTATGGTAAGTAAGAAATGTATAATGATTTTAATTTGGATATACCTGTTTTGAATAGAATAATATGATATTGGGAAACTTTATTAGCAAATAAGGTTTAAATGAGAACTTTGTGATCAAATGAAATTTTCCTCTTAAACAATTAAATTGTTCATTTTTAAACCTTACGAGTAACCTAAGATAAGTTAAACCATTGGGAAGATTAGTGCGATATAAGATAAGTTAAACCATTGGGAAGATTAGTGCGATAGGCGTGCACATTAGAAGAGAGGTGAGAATTTCTCAAGAGAGTGCCGCACTAATATGTTGTTGCATTGGTCTGTAAACATTTTAAATACTTGCTAAATAAATTTTAAATCATTTACACTATCGGGCTCTGATCCGTTTCTATTTTCCCTTCTCTCTTGTATATATATGTATATATTACAGGTGCCCATCCACAGGGGCGTCTTGCATAGGAGCCTTTGGAAGGAACGCGCTGCAGCTTAGATGGGAGTTGCAAGCCTGTTGCTTAGACGACTTCATTTATTTGATTCCACTCCTAGCATATTTATTCAGTTGGGCATGTGTCGCCCATTTCCATTATCCAGTTGTTTTATTAGACATTGTGATTCATTTATTTCTAATATTGTCACTTTGGGATTTATTACTGTCTGGATGTTTTACGTTAAGTTTTAATGTTGGGATTTAGTTGTTGAATATTTAAATTATTTGGATTATATGTTCCAGGATAAATGTGGTGTGATTATTTAATATTGAGTTGTGTAAAGTTTTAAATCATTGGTTATAAATAGAATTTGAAAAGTAATGTCTAAAATGGTTTTGACACTTAGCTTAATTAATTAGGGTGTTTAAATTGCAAAAGTTATTTTTACGACAGTGATGCTAAGAATGAACCAACTGTTCACCTTGATTTTAATTTAATAAAGGAGTTATCGCCCGGTATTTAATTAGGCGGGGTGTCACACAAGGAATAAGCAACTATTTTTTAAAGTTTTTCAAAAATTTTCAAACAGAACAAACAACAATCACACCATGAACGAACACAAAACAACCAAGTTGATGAAAGTGAAAATGTAGAGGTGTGATCGAATTCGATAGGAAAATCAATGCATACAAACATGACATATGTGCACGATGAATATCGGATACTCCTAACGAAAGAACTCAATAGTTTCCTTTGGTGTAAAAAGGTGGTAATATGAGACATTTACTCAATCAAATCAACAAATCAAAGCTCAAAGTGATTTTCACACCAATAACGTCCAAAACTATTTCATGCTTTTTCAGGACTTTCAAGGAAGTACAAACCCGTTTAAAGTCTCCAACCAAACTCCCTCAGATATATATTTTGAATAGAGGCGTTCTAAATTCTCAAACTTTGGAGAATTGATGGTGAAACCTAATGGCCCATATTTGGCATAAATTGCTTTTTATTGCCTTTAAATTTTTTTTAGGCTCTTTTAACCTCTTTGGACCCCGGATAATAGAATTTCTCAATTTTTTAGGTCCTTTTTAACGGTGGCTTAAAATCGCAAAGGCTAAAGAAACCTTTCGCATCCCTTTCCCGTTTTTAAATAAACACACAGTCTCACCAAAATAATTTTTACATGCATTCCAATTTGGTTAAGTTTTATCGCATATGGTTAGTTGTATAGACAGAATTGAGATGGAAACAATCAAGACAATATGTGATAGACAAGTATAATAATCAGATATATCCGTGCATGTGTGCAATAAAGGAGATAGGAGTCAAACATGTAGAAAGATATCACGAATCACATCTCAAGAACTCCAAACAATGTAAAGCACATGGATGAAATGTTGTAGCGTCTCAAATCTCTATCAAACAGTCACATGGATAAATGGAATGAAGTTGTAACTTGGCTATCTTAAATGCTCATTCATAAAAGGTGAAAATAAAATACAAAAATCTTTTTGAGCTTTTCTAAAAATTTTATAGAACGAAATCTTTTTGGATTTTTCAAAAGAATAAATAAATAGCTGTATAAAAAAGCACTAATACATATAAAACAAACTAGCAATAGGAAGCATATGATATGAACATGAAAAAGCATCCTATCCTAGTCAAAGACCAACCCCTCACTCGACTGTACAAATCCCCAAAGACTTCCTAAGACTCTCGAATCTAAAGGCATCTAAAGGTTTCGTGAAAATATCGGCTAACTGATGGTCGGTGGGAATAAAACTCAGGGATACGACTTTCTCCTCAACTAACTATCGTATAAAGTGCTCGCGTATCCTGATGTGCTTTGTGTGCGAATGCTGGACTGGATTACGGGATATGTGTATGGCACTCGTGTTATCACAGGAAATGGTGTGAAATCCCATAATCCTCCAGCATCTGCTTTATCCACAAGAGTTGGGTGCAACAACTCCCGACGGCGATGTACTCAGCCTCCACAGTGGACAAAGAGATGGAGTTTTGCTTCTTGCTCAACCAGGAGACAAGAGCAGAACCAAAATAGAAACACCCACCAGAAGTGCTCTTACAACCATCTACATCCCCAGCCCAATCAGCATCTGAATAGGCAGATAAACGGTCATTGGTATCAAAGGAGTAACAAATACCATATGAGAGAGTCCCACTCACGTATTTAATAATACGTTTTAGAGCGAGTAAGTGTGACTCTTTTGGCGACGCCTGATATCGCGCACAGACTCCAACACTAAAGGCTATATCGGGACGACTGGCAGTCGAGTAGAGAAGACTACCTATCATACTCCGATACAAGGTTTGATCTACGTCCTTGCCTGAAGTGTCCTTACTAAGCTTGATAGAAGTACTCATAGGTGTACGTGCATGCTTAGCGGAGTCTAAACCAAATTTCTTCACTTGGTGTCTCGCGCATACTTGGATTGGGAGATGAACATCCCATCCTCTAGCTGATGAACCTGGAGACCAAGGAAAAAAGTAAGCTCACCAACCATGCTCATCTCAAACTCACTTTTTATCTCCTCCTCAAAGTGATGAGCGTGTTGGGAGCAAGTGAATTCAAAGACTATGTCGTCCACATAGACCTGGGCAACCAAAATAGCACCGTCATCTCTCCTGACGAACAGTGTCATATCAACTCCCCCTCTCTTGAAGCCACGGGCTAAAAGATAGGAAGTAAGCCTTTCGTACCAAGCATGGGGTTCTTGCTTCAAACCATACAAGGCTTTCCTTAGATAATAAACGTGCTCAGGGTGCTTAGGGTCTTCAAACCCTTTTGGTTGTTCCATATAAACTTCCTCCTATAGAATGCCATTCAGAAAGGCACTCTTGACACCCATCTGATATAACTTAAGTCGCAGATGACATGCGAAGGCGAGTAGTAAGCGGACGGACTCAAGCCTCACAATAGGAGCAAATGTCTCCCCAAAGTCTACACCCTCTATCTGTGTGTAGCCTTGAGCGACCAACCTAGCCTTGTTTCTGATTATGATACCATTTTCATCCATTTTATTCTTGAATATCCACCGAGTACCTATCATATTAGTCTCACTAGGTCGGGGGACAAGTTCCCAGACATTGTTCTTTTTAAACCGAAGCAACTCATCCTGCATAGTAGATATCCAGTGTTCATCCTTGAGTGCTTCTTTGTGATTCTTGGGCTCGACTTTGGACGTGTAGAAAAAGTGGCTAACAACGTTCTCTAGCTGAGCACGAGTCTTAACCCCTAGAGTGGGATCACCAATAATGGAATAAGGGTCATGACTCTTGCGAACCCAAGCAAGAGTGTCCCCTAGCACAGGAGTAGGGTCCACTAAGTGTGGGTGAGGGACAAGTAAGTCACTACCAGAAAAGTTTTCAACCTCACACTGAAGGTTAGGATCAATAACCGTCAGAGGTTCGTCATCTTTCACGGTGACGTTTATTGATTCCATAACCTTAGAGCTCTTCAGGTTAAAAACCCGGTACGCTCTACTATTCGATGAATATCCTAACAATATTCCCTCGTCGCTTCGGGAGTCAAACTTTCCTACTTGCTCTCTATCCCGAAGGATGTAGCTTTTACTCCCCAAAACAGGAAAATATGCAAGGTTGGGTTTCTTGCCAGTCCACAATTCATAAGGCGTCTTAAGTGTGTGTGGATGTAGATAAACCCTATTCACCGTGTGGCATGCAATAGACACTGCCTCTGCCCAAAATCTCCTAGATACATTACGACCTAGAAGCATAGATCTAGCCATTTCCTCGATCGTCCTATTCTTTCTCTCAACAATCCCATTTTGTAGAGGAGTTTTCACAGCAGAAAACTCATGTTTGATCCCTAGGCTGTCACAATACAGATCTACTTTTGATTCCTTATTTTCTGTGCCGTTGTCACTACGGATACTATCAATAGTGACTCCGTGTTTATTTTGTAAGACACGGCACTTGGTTGTTATAAACTCAACAACATCGGATTTCTCCCTTAGAAAACCTACAATAGAATATCTGGAGAAATCATCTACCATCACGAGGATATACCTCTTACCACCCAAACTCTCAGTACGAGTAGGAACCATAAGATCCATGTGAATCAGCTCAAGAACTCAGGAGGAGGTAATGGAATGCAACATCCTATGAGGGCTCCGAATTTGCTTTCCCAACTGACAGGGTCCACAAACCATGGAAGTTGACTTTCCAAGATATAGTAAGCCACGTACTAGGTCCTTTTGGCTAAACGAGTCAAGTCTCTCACGTTCACGTGACCTAGACGTTGGTGCCACAAATCCATAGGAGTGATTGTGGCGCTGTTGCAGACAAGTGAGAAAGTGGGCACAGTCCCATATAAATTATCCTCGGTCCTCACCCCTTGTAGTAAAATTTTTCCGGATTGATTGTAGACATTACACGCGTCCCGATCAAACTTTACTGCAAAGTCAACGTCGCACAGCTGGCTATTGCCGAGAAGGTTTACTTTCAAACCTTTAACGTACAAAACATTTTCTAGCTTAGGAAATCTTGGTAACTCTATAGTACCTCATCCTACAATGCTAGACTTGCTCCCATCTCCAAAGGTGACTCTGCCATCCTGACAATCCTCAAGAGACGTAAAGAATGAGGCGTCACCTGTCATATGTATGGAGCATCCACTATCAAAATACCACTGTGAGGTATTATGTGCTTTGAGAGAAACATGAACAACAAGGTCTTTCTTATCTTTCTTAGGCACCCAAGAAGTGGTAACCTTTTATTTACCCTTGTTGGTGTTGGTTTTAGCTGGAATGTGATAAGCATTTACAGACGACAAAGACATCCGTCGGAATTCCTCCATCAAACTCTGTGATGTGGCGGCTAAAAACTCAACACGCTCTCTTAGGTTGGAAAACTCATCAGTATGACACGGTGGAGCAGAAGTACGTCGTGTCCGACCCAAACTATAGCAAAACTCCCTAAGGTGGCCTTTTCTTTTGTAATATGTACAAAAGAACACAGTCAAAGATAAGCCTTGGTTTGATTTTCTTTGTCGAACTCTCCTTCGAGATTTTTGGCGATGACCATAAGGCGTAGTAGTAAACTCAGGGATTGGTCCTGGTGCAATTTGGGACGTGGAGGCACCGTCATAACCAACTCCCTACCGATCACCAAAACCTAAAGCGGGACCGAGGAGCATCTTTCCAGATCTGTCCTCGATTTGAACCTTGACTTCCCATGCTCTCTCAAGATCCTGAGAAAGCTAGGCAACAAAGGCTTCAAGTTTCTTTCTAGACTCCACAGAGGAATGGAGCTCACTTGTAAGACTAGCCACTTGTTTAGTCAAGTCCCCTCTCTCTTTCTCAAAACAGCTCTCTCTTTCTCTAAACAAATCTCTTTCTCAACACAGGCAGACTCTCTCTCTCTTAAGGTAGTGCAGGTGGATGACTCTTGCTCTCTCACTTTTCTTAAATCTTCCTCTAAAGCGGTGATCCTAAGAACTAACACTTTGTTACGCTTTTTAGTTTTAAAGGACTCAGAATATAGCTCGACGTAGGCGCGTTGAAGATCACTCTCGCTCTCACTTGTGTCATCCTGCCCCTCACTCACATCAGTCTCACTGTCGAGGTGTCTCTGTGATGCAACATCCTCATCGTTGTGAGGATAACTAGAAGTGCTCACATGACTAGCCATGAATGCGGTGAAGTTACAATCATGCGGTGACTCGTCTCTAGAATCCACCGACTCGACCTCACTGTCGTCACTAAGGGTAGCATTGAGGACAACTTTGCCCTTTTCTCTGTTTATCCTAGTAGCACACTCAAAAGCTCTATGGCCCCTACCATCGCACTCAAAGCATCTCTCACTTTCTTTCTTAGGAGTATCTTTAAAAACCTTTTCAACTTTTTTTTCAAACTTATTTTTCTCAAACTTCTTTTTATCTTTAAAATTACCATTTTTCTTGAATTTGAGAATTCTCTTGAAATTTTTAGCAAAAAGAGCCAAATCATCTAAGTCAAAATCACACTCAGAATCAGACGTATCTGTCTCTCTTTTTCTAGTTGACTCTCCCCTATTTCTTGATGACCCCTCACTCTTTAAGTGCAATTCCCTTATCTTTAGGCTTAGAAGTTTTAGGAAACATATCAATTTCATATGTTTGCAAGTCGCCTATAAGTTCTTCCAATTTTTGTGTATTTAAATTACCCATAGAATTTAGCACAGTGACTTTAGGGATAAAACGCTTAGGCAGAGAACGAAGAATCTTTTTAACAACTCTAGTATTAGGAATATGTTCACCAAGATTAAAGCTAGTGTTAACAATGTCTGAAAGCCTAACATAAAAATCATCAAAACATTCAGTTTCATGCATAGTGATGGTCTCAAATTGAGTTGTTAAATTTTGAAGTTTAGATTCTTTCACAGCATTCGTACCTTCATAGGTAAGTTGCAAAACATCCCATGCCTCTTTTGACGTAGTGCACGTCATTATACGTCGGAACTCGTCATGTGTGACGGATCCAGAAATGGCACTTAATACTTTAGAATTAAATGATGACTATTCAAATTCTTCTTCAGTCCAAGAAGTGACAGGTTTTAGATTGATCACATTATCAACAGTGACGGAGGGAGGTGTCCACCCTCTTTCAACCAAGATCCAGACACGTTCATCAATGGCTTTTAAAGCAGATCTCATGCGGGCTTTCCAATATGCATAGTTTGTCCCGTCAAAAACTGGCATTTTATTATATAATTTCTCCATTATGAACACACTAGTTTTCAAAAGATCAATTTTTCTGAAAATTGATATCTTAGAAAAATTTTGTGGAAAATTACACGGTAAAGTTGTGTAATTGGCTCTGATACCAATTTGAAAGAGTGCACGTGCGTTCAAATAGAGATATTATTTAATTAAACTCAGTTTTTATCAATTAAATCCTAAACATGCAACTATATGTGATTGAACAAGATGATAACTCATGCAAGAACATTCAAACACATCTATGTGAGGAGAAATCCCCCAAAGGGGCAAAACCATTTATTTTCATTATAATATTGTAACATACAATTTCTCGGATTACAATGAAAATACAGTGACACAAAATTACCCACAGGTGTAGGATCTGTAGTCGATGGTTGGAAGTTTCCCTATCCAGGAGGGCAACAATGAAGAAGAAGAACGGTCTTCTCCACAAGGATATGAACAGACACACGATTGTGTTCTTAGGTTGCAAACAAATTCACAAAGGTTTGGAATGTTGTGTGAATCAAAACATGAGTCTTGGAACTCACAAAGGTGAAGACTTAGAGTTTTTGGACTCTAAAAATCGTTTATTAAAGTCTTGCTAAACACCTCCCCGGAGTTGGTTTATAAAGGAAAAATTGGGCCTGAAAAATCTCTGCACGATCTGTTCAAATTTATCCCAGGCGGACCAGTCCGGTATGAATGCGGATCGGTTCGGGGTCAGACCGGTTCGTTTTCTCAAGTAGCTTATTCAGTTCGCATTCGATCCGGGGTCTACTGGTTTCTGAACAAAGCGGATCGGTCCGGGAATAGGGCAGATCGGTCTGGGGGCGGACCGTTTTTTTTTCCAAAAGGGGCGGATCGGTCCGTGGCAGACCGGTTCCTTTTTAAAATAAGAGGACCGGTCCGGCTATCCAGAAAATTGATTCCTTGATTTCTTTGATATTCGAATCCATTGATGATGATGCAAGCTTGAATATCTTCAATGGTGTAACGACGTACGACATACAATAGATAATGGATAAAAATGTCCTTACAATTCAGAATTATTAAAGATGAATCTGGATCATTTCTAGATGACATAGCCAACAACAGCAGAACTCTGTTAGCTATCAGATTATACCTGACAAAAAGAATGAAAATAATCAGATTCAATCTTACTAAGATTTAAGTCCAATACATCTACAATGTCTACAAGAGCACATTTACAAGTAAATGTCTATGAAGCACCAATACTTGCTATGGGGGGACCCCATACCGGTATCGAACAAGTATAGGATACCGATACTTTCCCAATACGTCCCGATACAACCACTATACGCCAAAAAAGTATCCAGAATTTTTTTAATTATTTATTAAACAATACGTCGGGATACGAACGATAAGTATACCAAAGAAAGATGTTATCTTTTGTATGTACATAAAAGCACTGTGATGCCTTGATTTACTATAGTCATAAAATTCAAAAATTACCCGCTAATTATATATTTTTCAAATTACACTAGGTTTTAGGTTGCGTGTGTCCATGTTCTAGATGTGTCCATTTTTTACTCTTTTTTATAAATTGTCATGTTGTCGTGTGTGCCCATACGGTGATATTTGCGTATTATTTATTGTCCACTTCTTAGGTAGTATAAATCTATCAAAACATTATTATAACTCAAAAGAAATAATAAATGGGGATTTACCATAACAACAACAAATCTGTCAATTGTTGGCTCTAGTCCAATATGAACTCCTATAAAATAAAAAATAAAATAAATTGTAAATGAGGAGCATTTCCACTAATTATTATCATGCAAAAACAATGTATGTACACAAGAGAGCAAAAGAAAATATGACTCTCATGATAAATATATATATATATATATATATATATATATATATATATATATATAAAAATGTGTTTCTAGTCTACTCACTAATAAGGAGATTCAAAATTATTAAAACGGTAAGCAACTTCCAAAGGCTTTAGCTTTTCAATGTACAATCTCTTCAAGCCATCAGTTATTGAAGTAACAACACCGAGCGATGCCCGGGCAATAAATGAAGATGAAGGAGTGAATATATGTGGAAGAAATAAAAGATAAACCTCACATGTACATATTCTAGGTCTTGAAACCGTATAAATTCGTTATTTAAAAAAATATGAATTCATGACGATATCCAAACGAAAAGAAAATCAATATATTGTACAGGACAAAACATGACTTAAACCGTTAGCTTCACAAATGTTCAACCAACGACTTTCCATAATGCATATATGGAGCAAACCAGTCATGAAATTGAGTTTAATAGCATTATGACAAAACATCACCGTCTTTGATGATTTTTAAGTAAACATCTTATCAGGTTGAGACGGTTGTAGTTGAGTAATTCCTAAATTGTTTCCAACAAAAATACTTAATCAATAATGAATTTAAATGAAGAAAAAGGGGGTGTGGGATCGAGGAAAGTTTCTTCTTCTTGAACCCACACCCCCTTCCAATCCCTTCCCCTGGGGACAGGACAGGACATAACATGAGATAAAAGAAGATAACAAATCAACTCGTTATGGACTCGACTCCACCCCCAACAACCGGCGATGCCCAGTACCCTTTCTAGGTCGAGGCTCTCCAAAACCCTCGCTATCGTCTCACCATTCTATGAATGGGGCTACATATTCAAAACTTCGTTCAGAATTTTGATCAACAACAGTTTGAGTTTCAATATTTCCTGACTTCTTACGTTCATCTTGTAGCATACCGTGTTGCTCAACACTACGGTCTGCAGACAATAGTACTCGATAACTTTATTGATGGTCAGGGAACTAGAATTATTGCAACAAAAGCAGTAGGCAGTAGATATCCCTCTGTACGTTTATTAGATATATCAACTAAAAAATGACGAGCACGAGCAGGGTAAAATTGTCATAAGGCCAAGTCCTAGTAATGCTTCCTCAAATGGAAACGGTGAACTGGGGATGAAACGCAATTCTGTTCGATTGCTGGAAAAGAGGAAGGAGGATTATGACAGGGCACGAGCTCACATATTCAGTAGTCCAGAGCCTGACGATACAATTTCATGGCTCCCTTTAGATGGGAAGAATTTGAGTTACAAGGGGGATTCTCGTCATTAGCAGGCACATTCTCATGTCCATCAATTGCTACCACTGGAGCATTCACCAGCCAAACCATTCTATTTTATCTTAAACAAATTTAGAAATATACTGAATACTACTATAACAACATTTGAATTGTAAGTAGATGCTAAATTGCGTACCATTGAAACATCACACGTTCCATCTTCGCCTTTGTAAGGGTAGTTGCTCTCTATTATGCCTCCTTTATTCTTGATGAAGTTGAGTGCTAGGTCTATCAGCCCTCTCCTACAGCCTTGGTTTTCGTTAGTGTCACAATCAATAGGCTCTTGCTCAGAGAGAAAAACTAACTTATTTGTGTTGATTTGGTTTATTCCCTCAACTTTACAACTGTCGAAAATGTCTAGCAAAAATGCCTGTAACAGAAAACATAAACCATGAGCATTTGAATATATACTTCTGTTGCATGCCATTGTTCAAGTCTATGTGAAAGATGAGTATGAACTAATTTATTTTTTAAAATTTATTGACAAGACGTGGTTTTGATTACTTTATTATGATTGGTTATGTTAATAAAGATTCTGTATGAATTTACCATCTAGGGTATAGCCTAAATTGATGGGTATTCTTGTCATGTTAATAGTCACTTGTGAACCTCGGACTTAAAAAAAGTATATAGAGAGCTTGCATCTGTTATTAAATGCTGGCCAACCTATAATTGAAAAGTTAATCAAATTAGAGAGGCCAGATCATTATATTATAAAATTTTGTATATAAACGTTTGAAAATAAAGTATTTCTTGAAAGGAGAAGGACGAACCCGTAGAGCACGTTTGGATGTGTGAAATTTTCACACCAAAACCGCAGCTCTTGAACTGAGAAAACTGCAAATCCCCCCTGTGGAGGTTTTCATTTCTCGTTAATCGATTAAGTCAAAACCCAGACGATACTGTAGTCGGGGTTTTTCTCAAAGCCTAAGTTTTATGGTGAACTAATAGATGGCAAGCCGGTCTACTCGGTCAAGGAGACCACCAATTAAGCTCCAGCCAGAAATACGTATTAAAAAAAATGAAAATAACACAGCCAGAAGAACCACAGCTGAGGGCTAAGCGGACAACATCCCTTACAAAGATACTTGTGGACTTAATGGTTGACCAGGTTCACAGGGGTAATAAGCAAAATAGTTCCTTTGCCAAGCTGAGGGTGTGTTACAATAAGTTTCTGGTGCATAAGCTGAGGGTGCCCTTCACATGGCTCAGTTATAGTTTCTGCCATGTGAACTTTAGTTAAAATAACTTATACATTCATTATCCTAGTTTTAGTCTAAATGTTATCATGTAGTTAAGTTGCAGGAGGATGAGGTTTTTAACTCTCATTAAGGGGCCAACACAATTGTTGTCACCATTGATCAGAAGATCATTGGCGTATTCTGTAAATCACGGACACGGGTACAACACAAGGGGAAAAGGGACACTGCCTTGTGTCTTCATTAAACTAAAATGGTTGATTCTTTTTTATAGAATTTGGGCATAGTAGTGTTACAATATGTGCAAAAATCATAACAAACACATCTTCAGCTCTGGATACATTAGATTTCAGGGCCACAAGGGGTAATGTTATATAAAAGCACAAGACGTAAACAACGAAACAGGTAAATACATCCATCTAATGATTTTCTTACATGTAGAAAAAAATGTTTGAAATTTCAGGGACTATCATACATGTATATTGAACTTTGGAAAGGAAGGAAGGGTATGGCCCCGTCATTCAACACTTAGGACACCCCTGATTGAAAACTTGTAGCTTCTCAAAATAGGACAATATTGGTTGAACCACTTATATCAAGTACTTTGGTATTTTCTTTCCCATCACATTTGATATTGTCCGTGTTTCGTTAGTTTGTTTCTCATACAAATTAAGAATTAGTTCACGTCCTGCTTGTGTTAGAGACACAAACTATCATTGCAAGAATAAAATCAGGGTTGGATTCTTGCAAACTTATTCCTAGTATAAAATTCAACAGAAAAATTGAACATTACCTACATTGTAGTGATGAACTCTTTAAACCCTAAATATCCTTGTCATTTGGTATCTGCAATTGTCCAAACCGTCAAATGTACAAAAAGTTACTCAGAAATAAATATATTCAATTAAAATACACTAAGATACTATGAAAGTTATAAACTGGTCGACGATACAGAATGGTCAAAACACAACCCCCCGTGGTGATATAAAATGAATCAGTATTCCAACGTACCACTACTCAATAAGATTGGTGCATAAATGGTGCAAATTATGAAAGCAAACCTACTATTATAGTAACACACTGTTTGTCTCTTAAACCTCTCAAACATTAGAAGAAACTTACAAGAATGATCATGCCTCATAACCCAAAGTAATAAAGTTATTTAGAAATGAACACATATATTTAAAACAGACTAAGATACTATGAAAAATTATAAACTAACCGACGATACAGAATAGTCAAAACACAATAAACCCATGGTGGTATGCAATTAGTCAGCATTCCACGTGCTACTACTCAAGAAGATAAGAGCACAAATAGTGCAACATATAAAGGTAGCCGTATAATTAGAAACAAACTGGACATGAAAGCACTACCTATAGAAAGTGATTTGAAGAAAAAGAAAAGCCTGCCTTAATGTATAATTATAAAATTAATGAACAATTCATTAGATTTTATGAACTCTATTCAGCCCTAGTAAAGGGGATTGTAAAAATTCCAAATGTCACATCTAGCAAAAATTACACAAACTCTGTATACATGTGAGTATACTGATCACCAAAATCAATCTCAAACTCATGGTACTAATATCAAATTAATCAGCACTGCAAGTTTGTACTTCTTAGTAATATTAGTTTGTAAATGGCTTAAAAATGGAAGTAGAAACTGTTTGTGTTTTAAACATGTAACAAACTAGAAGAAATTTACAAGTATGATTCAGATTTATATCTCACTTTAAGTATATTATACTAAGCCCCCAAACTAGACATGAAAGCACTATTGAAAGAGGTCTAGAAAACAATTATAAAAAAATTGAAAGTATAATTCAGAAACTAATGAACAATTTCTTCAAATTTCATAGACTCTATTCAGCGTGATAATAGGTATTGGAAAAAATTCCAAATGACACGCCTACTAAAAACCATACAAACTCTGTATTCATATGTATATATAGATCACCAAGATCGAGCGCAAAATCATGGTATTGATACAGGACTCCAAGGTAATACTACTTAATAAAATTGGTATGTAAATAGAGCAAAAAATGAATGTAGTCCTGTAGTCTGAGAAAACAAACTTTTGCTCTTATACCTTATAACAAACTAGATGAAATCTACAAGTATAATTCACTATTATATCTTAGTTTTAAGTATATAATACTAAACCCCCAAACTGGACATGTACTCATAATAGAAAGGGATTTGAAATAATAAGAAATGACAAAAATAAAAATCCAAACTTTAAAGTATAATTCTGATACTATTGAACAACTTCTTTAAAATCCATCGGTTCTATTCAGCATTAGTAATAGATTATTAGAAAAATCCTAAATGACACACCTACAAAAATTCAAACACACTCTGTGTTCATATATAGATGTCACCAAAATTAAGCTCTAACTCATGGTACTGATATCAAATTAATCAACACTCTGAGGTAGTATGTAATTAATATGTAATTGGTGCAACAAATGAAACTAGTCCTGTAATTTGAGAGTACAAACTGGTTGTCTCTTTAGCCTGTAGAAAACTAGAAGAAATTTACACGAACAAATCACATTTATACTTCAATTAAATTATACAATACTAAGCCTCCAAACTATACATGAAAGAACTACAAATTAAATTTAGGGAGAGAGAAATCTGTAGAGAAAAAAACGGCGATCTGAAGAAGGTGAAGGTGAAACGGATTAGGTTAAAGGGAAACGTCGAGGTCGTCGGCTTTTACACGTTTGAGGTTGAGAGGGGTGGGTAGGTTAAAGTAGATTTGGGAATTGGGGGGAATAATCCCGCCTGACCTTCCCTTATCTCCCTCCTTTTTATTTTATTTCCTTTTAATGACTTTTGCAACACTTATCAATATATTGTAATACTTATATGTAATTTATAACGGATTTTATCTGTTACAAATTTTTAATGGATAAAATCCGTTACAAATAGAAAAAAAATTCCATTACAAAATAAGCTCTTTGGTGTAGTGGTTGGCAACCAATAAAGTTTGTGAATAATCAAAAAAATATGTTAGAGGCTGTAATTGCAGTGTAGGGATGATTTAAAGCAATAAAATGGCCAAACTTTGTTAAACGATCTACCAGTACCAAAATCGTCTTTTTATGATATGAACTTGGGAGCCCTTCAATGAAATCCATGGAAATCTCCCTCCATTGCACTTCGGGTAGGGGTATGGGTAGGGGTTGGAGAAGTCCTGGGTAAAGGACATGTTATGATTTTGTACGTTGGCATACATCACACTCTATCGCAAATTTCTTTATGTCTTGCTTAATTTAAGGCCAAAAGAAAAATAATTCAACCCTTTATATGGTGGCCTTAATGATCCCATGTACCTCATTATGGTAAGCATGTATTTCCCTCATGATTCTCTGTCTGCCATCACCCCTGTTCCCCGAATATAATTTGTTGTTAAATCGTAAGAGGCCATTATTATAAGTGTAAGGGTTGTTCGCACTATTTTCTAACACTAGTGTTGCCACAATTTCCTCTACTGTCTGATCTCCTTCAATGCTATTTTTAGCTCTTGCATCTACTGGGGAACCACTTCATTAATTGCACAAAATTGGCATGTCTGGTTATGGGCTTGGGATAACGTATCAGGAACAATATTCTCCTTCCCACTCATATTTCTATTCCAATAAGAATGAGGCTTTGATGATCAGTCTTAATAATAAAGTGAACACCACGAAAATATGTTTTTCATTTCTCCACATCATAGACTATTGCCCAAAGCTCTTTTTAATATGTAAGTTGACCTATTTTCATTGGTGGAAGAACCTTGCTAATATAGGCTATTGGTTTTTCCTTGTGAAGGAGCACTACACCAATACTAGTCCTACTTGCATCTGTTTCCACTGTAAAAGTCTTCTTAAAATTGGGAAGGGTTAAAAACTAGAGTACTAGTCATGCCCCCCTTCAGTTTGTTAAAGGTTTCCTGAGCCCCTCTTCCCCACTGGAACTGACCTTTCTTGGAAACTGAGTGAATGGCATACTGATGGCCCATAATTTCTCACAAACTTTCGATAATACAAGTGAGTCTAAGGAATCCCCATAGTGCCTTGACCAATTTTGGTGTTGGCCAACGGATCATTGATGATATTTTATTCTCATCTACTGCTACTCTCTCTCTCAAAATTATATGACCCAAGTATTCCCACTTTTCTTGTGCAGACAATTTAGCAAATAAAGTGTGTTGGTTTAAGGGTTTTCAAAGTACTCCTCAGGTGCTCAACATATGCTGCAATTAAAGGATTGTAAACTAAAATATCATCAAAGAATATTAACATAAATTTTCGAAAGTTATCTTGAAAGGCATAATTCATGAGGGCCCAAAATGAAGTTGAAGCATTGTTTAGCCTAATGGGCATGACCAAAAATTAATAGTGTCCACTGTGAGTTGACAATGCTGATTTATGTACGTCAGGTTCGAATAATCAAATTTAATGAAATCCAACCCCCTCAAATCTAACTTAGAGAAAATAGTAGCTCCATGTAATTCATCTATTACAGGTACAGGATACTTATCATTAATTATGATTTTGTTGAGCTCGCGGTAATCCAAGAAAAATCTCTATGTATTATTTTTTTGATTAATAATATTGGCGATGAGAAGGGGATGGTACGGGGTCTGATGATCCTAGTTTCGAACATCTCCTTAACTATTTTCTTTATTTCATCTTTTTGAACACGTAGATATCGGTAGGGATTAACTTTTATTAGTTCACAATTATGTTTCAAATTAATGTGATGATCATGCCTTTGCACAGGAGGCAGACCCTTTGGTTCCTCAAACACATCACTATATGCAATCAATAATTTTGAAATAGTAGTGTGGTGATTTACCTCAGTGTTGACTGGAAACTGAGAATAATTGCCACAATAGAATGGTGGATCCCTTATTGCTTAGCTTGTATAGGCCTTTAGTCAAAATCATTTTCAATGCTGCCCTCTCTTCTTTTCCTTAAAGTTCCACTTGCTCGTCCCCCTTTTGCACTTTAATCCACATGTTCTTGAAATCCATGCACACTGGACAATTCTCTTTCAACTATTGCACCCCTAGGACTGCATCATATCCACATAGGGAAAGTAACCTCATTGAAGTTGTGAACTCATGACCTTGCATTTCCCATACAAATTGTGGGCAACATGTTGTACTGCATATTTTATAACCCCTATGGTGGTTTGACTGGTGCCCTAATTTTTAACTGTTGTTTGTAACTGCTATCAGCAATTACAAATCTAATATTTATAACTGCTGTCAGCAGTTACGTATCTTATATTGTAATTGCTATTAGCAGTTACAAAATCGACAGTAGTGACAAATTTATGACTGCTATTAGTAGTTACAAAAGTTGAATTTGTTAAATGTGTTAAGATTTTTTACAAATATCTTTATTTTTTCACAAAATGATGAAATGATGAGAGTAGAATAAATATCATGAACATGTAACAAGTCTAAAAAATTGGGCGACATTTCATTTATATTTATGATATTCCAAATATCTGGTACACATAAAACTTGTTTAAACTTAATTTAACATCAAACAACCTCTTCTTGGGGGGGCCAAGTATAAAATTAACATAGAATAAAAAATAAACTAAAAAAATAACGACACAACACTTCGATGGACTCAAATTTTTGAATATGGTTCCTCGGTATCAATTGACTTGTGCTTGTGTTGCTTTCCACGAAGTGTAAACACCTAGATTTTGGCCTTTGAATACTACGTATGCCGGGTATGCCATATGTATACGTGCAAACAATAGAATATAATTGGATTTAGAATTGCTGGCATCAACGTCTTTTAAGACAAAGGTGTAATTAAAATGGAAAAATATTATGGTAAAGGTTACAAAACAGTTTTAATTAATCTAAATATCTTATAGTGCATTCCAAGTGAAACCAGTTTAATGAATTTTTAAGAGCATATGGAGTTACAAACATTTTTAGTACTAGAAACCAATGAGTCTCTATGCTAAGTTGGTGCCACATTTGTGCCCCATTAGTGCCAATTAAGGGTAGTAATTTGAATTGTATGGGACTATATAGAAAACAGAACAATGGGAATATATAACTTTGATCTTAACCAAAACATGCACATCAGAACTGCCAACTTAGAGGACACGATTTCACAAAAATGGTCAGGTCAAAACTCATTCTTATTGCAAGTATAGACATGACCCTATAAATGTGCATTATAGGACTTTAAAATACAACCTGAAACTAGTGAAAAAACAAAAGATATTTTTTACAAACTTTTATAAGTCAAGAATTATTCCACCACATTAAAAAAATCTTCTTAATCTAAAAAAAAACTGTATGCACAGCAGTATCTAGAGTGACACCTAATTGTCTAGAAAATTTGCCTAGAGTGACACCTAATTGTCGTCTCCACTTTAGTTATTGTATTGTATCTCGCTCACCATTACATGATACCTAGCAGTACCCATCGATCAATGCAATTTCAATATCAAAGGCTTCTTAGAGAAGATTGTAGAATAGAGCAGCATAAAGTAGATTCAGAGGCTGCTTAGGCTTCATAAAAATATACCTTGTAGAATTGAGAAAAATAGAGCAGATTCAGAGGCTGCTTAGAGCATAGAGCAACATATATATAACCATATCAAAGGCTTCTACTATTAACCATATGACGCAATGCAATCATAACCGACAATATACCCTCTATCTTCAATGTCTTTATTCAGATGCTTCTATCATACATATTCCTAGAAAATTCATTTATTTTCTCATGATAACAAGCTAAATAATCCAAATATGTAGGAAGGCAGCAGCAGTACAATACCAGCCAATAGCTCCCCTCCATTCCTAGCTGAACTGAAACGCGCCATAAATCCTTCCCTTAAAATTTTTGCTTTGCATCGGACTGCTCTTTGCTCAGCTGAATTGAAACGCTCATGTCGAACTGGTATGGATCGCATGCCTCTGGACTGTCGATTTGAAGTCATTTGTAGCACTCAACATTCAATTTAAATTTTGCAACGTTCTATGCCGAATAACAGCTCGACACTATAATGTGAGATTGGGTCATGGTCACATCGCAGGAAAATTCAGAGCCATGTGTGATGATGGGGAAATGAAATTATGAACATATATTATTGCAACGAGATGGAACTGCATGTAATGTGTTTGGTTTAATTAATGAATGAAAGAGAAATATACTTTTCTCCCACTTCTTTACAGAGCATGTGGTGGGGCATGTTTTTGTTCAGTCATCATCTTAAGGTGGGTGGGGGTAAATTCCACTGTCTATTCTTCCCTTCTAAGTGGGCAATAATCTTTTCCTATTGACAATTCATTATGGATCTTGGTTTGTTTGCCGCACTACCATACAAGACTTGTGCTCTCTTTGGGGCTCACTTTCATTTTTGCTCATGGATAAAATTATATATGTCCCACCAAACACTATTATACAACTAATATCTGTCCAAAATAAATGATTCACTTATTATTTTGCTCATGGATAAAATTATATCTATATAATGCCTGTTTCTCTTAAAAAAAATCAAAATATGCAGACAAGCTATCTACCTCCCCGACCTTGTCTAATGACATGGACCATATTATATAATGAATTAGAAGCGGTGATCCTGGCAATGTAGTAACGCTGCATTGAGTACGTCAGTGAAAGTACTCAGGGATATATTTCCAATAAGGTGCTGACGGATCCTCCAAGCTAACCCGTCGACAAACAGCAAAATCTTCTTGCTCTCAGTGGGTGCCTCATCCGGCACAATAGTGAGAAGTCTCGTGAACTCCTCCTCATACTCAGCTACCGTAAGGTTCTCCTGCTTCAGATTTAGTAATTTCCGCCTCATCTCAGTCTGCACTGCGGGTGGAAAGTGCTTGCGGTCAAACCGCTCCCAGAACAACTGAATAGGGATCGTGTCCCGCTCCTCCAAAGTAGTAGTGGACTCCCACCACTGTAATGCGGCTCCCACCAGTTTAAAGGAAGCCAACAACTGCTTTTTCACGTCAGTGCACTCATACATACGGAGGTGCCGCTGGATGTCTTTCTTCCATTGGCTGACTGTAACAATATCGGAGCTACCAAAAAACTCAGGGGGATGCGCTTTCTGAAAAGCATCCCGAACCCTCTCCCATGCGGATGGAAGCTGTGCTGGTACTGGCGCCACTTCCTGAACCTGGGGTGGAGCCTGTTGAATCACCGCTATTGCGGCATTCACCGCCTGAGCAACAATGGCGGCTACTTCGTTCGCATTCATTGTGCCTGGTGCCGGAGCTGCTGGCTGCTCGGCTTGGGCACGCCTATCTTTCGGAGCACGTCTCGGAGGCATCTGAAACGTGAACAAGTCTATTAGTCTACAGTTATCTTCAAATCTCAAATAGCTGAAGACTTAAACGTAAAAGCAAGAATACAACAATCCTAAAAATAGGGCTCTATAACAATAACTTTAAGCTGAAAGCGAAATAAGCCGTACAGATCCTATGGACACTAGAACCTGATGCTCTGATACCACCTGTGACACCCCGCCTAATTAAATACCGGGCGATCAATCCTTTATTAAATTAAATCAAGGTTAACAGTTGGTTCATTCTCAGCATCACTGTCGATAAAAATAAATTTTCCAATTTAACACCCTAAATAATTAAGCTAAGTGTCAAAAACATTTTTCATACAAACATCCAAATTTTAATTAAAGAAAAAGATTTATTTATATAAAACAACATTTCTACGATTAAGAATCACACCACGATAAACCAAATAATATAATACATTCGTCAATCGAATGCCAACATATGAAAACTAAAATCACAAGTCCATACTGAATAAATCCCAAAGAACAATACTGGAATGACTGAAATATAAATGTCCCGATAACAAATAAATAATGAAAAGGGTGACACGTGCCCAATAAATGAGAGTACTAGGAATGGAGTCAATAACAGAAGCCGTCTACTCAAGTGACCTGCAACTCCCACCTAAGCTGCAGCTCGTTCTTCTCAAGGGATCCTAAGCAAGACGCCCCTGTGGCTGGGCACTCGAAAATATACATATATATACAAGAGAGAGAGAAAAAGAAACGGGTCAGAGCCCGAATGTGTGTTTGATTTAAAATACGTTTAGAAAGTATTTAAAATTGATACAGGCCAATGCAATAACATATTAGTACGTCACTCTCTTGAGAAAATACTCACCTCTCTTCTAATGTGCACACCTATCGCACTAACCTTCCCCACGGTTTCTTATCATTTAACGCACTAGTCTTTCTAAAAGATTTAACTTAACTTAGATTACTCGCAAGATTTATAATTCACGACTCCATTTTAAGAAGAATATTCCAAACAGTAATCAAAGTCCTCCATTTTAACTTTATAAAATCAATAAAGTTTTACAGTGACATATATACTTTTTCAAAACAAGTATTTAATATTTTGAGTCAACAACCATGTCCTACTTATCAAATCTTAGTAGACAGTTTCAAATATCATAATCTCATATATATATATTAACTACTCGTATAATATATATATATAACAACACCCCGAATAAAACTATGGTGCGTGCATACTCTACTATCCAAAGCCCCATATCACTCATATTAAGGGGAATACATTCGGAATCACTCTCTAAATGTATTAATATAAAATACACAAACAATATTGAGGCGAAGCATAGATTCCAAGTCTCTAAGAGGATGGCACATATCGGCGTCTCTTAGGACCGTCTGAACTATCACATCGATAGCCTGTACCAAGGACATCTATCTTCTAGGGTACAAGTCAATATCCCCCATACAGGTCCCATCGAGATAAGACTTGTCCCAGCGCGGAAACCTCAGGGATAGCAAGTAGCGTGGGTATGATTTTCACATGCATATAATATATGTACACACAATCATATAAATATACCACTTTATCATATTAATATAGGTTCTTCTCGTCACCCGTAATTATACCATTTATCCTTAATTTCACATTTATAGAATTACGCATAAGGTTTCATTCCTAACCTTAACTCGAAGGGTTTCCTCACTTATTACCTAACACTCATGGGCTACATCCTCACAAATCTGAATTTCAGTAAGTGTCTTTATTAGGTTCCAACGTAACTCTCTTATGCACCTCACCCTTTAAATTCATAAATCCATTAACCTAAAGTAAATATCCCATAAATACCATTTTCGTTAAAGATTAAAGGTTCCAACATTTATTCATATACCCTACTGGTCCTCAATGTCTCCCAAATCAATTTATCAAGAGTGCCCAAGAATTATATCACGACAATTTGAATTTAACGCATTTAAAGAGGGAATTAGGAGTCTTCCAGGAGGGGTCGATCGATCAAAGCTTGGGGCTCGATCGATCGAACCTTCGATCGATCGAAGCTCTAGGCTCGATCGATCGATCAAGCAGGTCTGGGCAAAATTCTGCAGAATGCAGTTACGGGTTTCATCCAACTTCTTCATCTAAAACGATGTGTTTCCATTCTAATCGCCCCAAAAATCCTACTATCATCATTATAACATTATACCAGGTGTTTATAACGTAAAGCATGCGTGTAACTATCATTAAACATGGATTTTCAACCTAAAATCATGTCCAATTATCAAGAACCCTAGAATTTTCTTAAACAGATTTCTAATGAATCTTTCTCCAATATTTCTTTATTATAATCACCAAATTTCGTGGATTATTACCTCTACATGGCAAGGGTTTCCAGAATTTACATATACATCAATACTACATGGGTTCTCCTATCAAAAATGGGGTTTTCTTCCATAGTTTTTATCACAATTTATTCCTAAGCTAACATGAAGATTGCATCAATGAAAATAGCAAGTTTAAATACTTGCCTGGGATTTTGGTATGCAGGTTCCCGGATGATTTTGGTATGGCTGCGTTCCTTGTCTCGTGATCTACGCGGTGGTGGTGGTGGCGGTGAAATTCGGTGTCTTTTTGGCCTTGGTTTGCCTTGGAGCTCTCTCCTCTCTTCTCCAATGGCCGTCACTTGATTTGTGAATGTTCTAACCCTAAGAGGCTGACCTAATGGCTGATATAGGTTGGCTGAAATTCGTGGGTTTAATTACCCACTTATGTAAAATGACTAAAATGCCCTCCCGGGGCACCAATTAGGCCTAAAAACACCCCGAGACCCAAACTAAACCCCCGGGTATACTTTTCTGACTATCTCGACCCTTCCGGATGCGTTGGCGCACTCAAAACGACCATACGAACAACTTATAAAATATTTACTTTTTATTTAACAAAATTAGTCCCGACGTGACACGGGCACGTCCCGACTTAAATTTCCGAAATAGTCATTTAATTCACTTATGACATTCAATATAACCAATATAATATATTACTATGCTCATTAGTAATATTCAACAAGTTTCCCATAATTACTAACTCTCGTCACGTTAATAATTATAACATAATTAATTTCTGGATTTTTATTAAATAAACAGTCACATTAAATTTAATAAATCCCCAAATTAATATAGCATAAAAATACGGGGTATTACAGTTGGTAGCAAGGATGTTCTCCTATAAATTCCGCGATGAAGTCGGCGAGGACCTGCCCCTTGATGGCATTTCTTGGCTGAAACTGGATGTTAAATCGCTCAAGCTTGACTGACCACTTTGAAAGTCTATCGGACATATATGCTTTTCTTAGGACTGCTTTAAGAGGGCGGGACGTAAGGACGATGATGGAGTGGGATTCGAAGTAATGTTTCAATTTCCTTGAGGCTACCATTAGCGCAAATGCGAGCTTTTCTAGTGGTAGGTATCGTTGTTCGGCGTCCAGGAGGGTCTTACTCGCGTAATAGACTGGGTGCTGGATCCCCATTCTTTCGCATACCAGTGCAGAGCTCACAGCATGGCTGGAAACTGCGAGGTATAGGTACAGAGAATCGTTCTCTTGAGGTATTACGAGCAAGGGTGGTGTGCTAAGGTAAGCTTTGAGATCCTCTAATGCTCTCGAGAAATCCTCGCTCCACTCCATATTTTTGTTGTTCTTCAATAACTAGAAGAATGCTTGAAACCTTTTACATGACTTTGAGATGAATCGATTTAGGGCGACGAGCATCCCCGTGAGCTTTTTCACGTCTCTTATTGTACGGGAGGCTGCACCCTATTGATGGCGTCAATCTGGTCGGGGTTGGCTTCAATGCCTCTCTTGCTGACCAAGTACCAGAGAAATTTTCCTGACCGGACACCGAAGGAACACTTACTTGCGTTGAGCTTAATTCGATATTTCCTGAGGATTCCAAAGGTCCTTGATAGGTCAGAGAGGTGGTCTTCTTTAAGCTTGCTCTTGATGAGCATATCATCGATGTAGATGTCCATGGTGCTACCCATTTGGTCCTTGAGCATTTTGGTGACCAACCGCTGGTAATTGGCTCCTACGTTTTTTAGCCCAAAGGGCATGACCTTGTAGCAATATAACCCAATTGTGGTGATGAATGTTGTCTTGTCTTAATCTGGCTCTTGTAGGGGATTTGGTGATACTCGGAGTATGCGTCTACGAAACTCATTCTTTTATGAGACGTTGTAGTATCCACCAACTGGTCAATTTTCGGGAGAGGAAAACTGTCTTTAGGGCAAGCTTGGTTAAGATCAGTGAAGTCAATGCAGACTCTTCACTTTCTGTTTATTTTTGGGACTACTACTGGGTTAGACATCCACTTAGGGAATTGAACTTCCCGTATGGATCCTACATCCAACAGCTTTTCCACTTCCTTCTCCCCAGCCTTGGCTATCTCAGGTGCAGTTTGTTGTGCCTTTTATGCGATCGGCTTGAAAGTCGGGTCAACGTGCAGCCGATGATAAACCACAGTGGGATCAATCCCAGGCAGATTGTAGGGTTTCCACGTAAAAATGTCCAAGTTATTCCACAAAAGTACTGTTAGTTCCTTCTTCTCTCAATCTGTGAGAGAGGCTCCGACTAAGAACATCCTATCTTTCTTGTCGCCGTCGGTTGGGACTTCCTCCAGGTTCTTAACGAACCGCTCAGAGGGGAGGAGCCTGGTCTCGTCCACTCCAGGTCTTCCATATTTTAGTTCCTATTTGGAAGGTATCAAACCTTCCCATTCTTCAACCTTCTCATTGACTTTCTCGACCTTTTTCTCTGGCTTGGGGCGGATGGATACTATAAAGCACTTTATCGCCATCGCCTGATCTCCATGGATCTCCATTACTCCTCGATCCGTCACATATTTGAGTTTCTGATGGTAGGTAAAGGGGACGGCCTTCATCGTATGTAGCCACCCTCTGCCAAGGATCGCCTGGTAAGGTGAGTCAATATCGACCACAAGAAATTCGATCATTTTAGAGATATTTCCTTCCCTCACTGGCAGTGCAATCTTTCCCAAAGGTATGGTTACTTTTCTAGCAAAGCTAACTAGAGGAATGGTGGCTTCCTTTAAGTCGGCGATGCTTAACTTAAACTTTCTAAATAGTTTGAGATACATTACTTCGGATGAGCTACCTTGGTCGATGAGCAACTTGTCGACGTCATAATTAGTTATCCTGAGTGTAATGATTAAGGCATCATGATGTGGGGTCCTTACTTCCACTAGGTCTTCATCTGTGAACACAATATGCTTGTTGTAGTTAATGTCCTTTGCTTACCGACGCTTTCCAACTTGCATTTTGGCTGGATTGACTTGAAAAGCTTGCATTACTGCCATAAGCTTTTTGACTTCCATCCGAGCTGAGTTTCCTTGAATCTATTTTAGATCGGATGCCCCATGAATCACTGCGAATTCATGGCCGATGTCCTCCTTGAGCATGTTTTCAGGACTTGAATCTCCATTGGCAGCGACCTTTTCTGCCTTCTTTTCGAAAAATTCATTTGAGTGTCCAGTTTAAGATAATTCTTCAAGGTGAGACTTGAGAGCTTTGCAGTGCTCGGTTTTGTGCCCACCCTCTTTATGGAAAATACATCTCAACACATTGTTCCTTTTTTAGGGGTCTACTCCCATCTTCCTGGGCCACTTAACGAATGGCTCGTCCTTGATCTTTGCTAGAATCTTATAGATTGGTTCTTTAAAAACTGTATTCACTGCCTGAAATGATTTTGAGGCATCGCTTTTGGTCCCATTCTTGGGGAAGCCCTTGCCCCCAATTTTACTTCCTTTCTTTTGGCTCTCAGTTTTGTCACTGCCCTTGCCGGCGAACTTGGCGCGTGTATTCTCCCCTGCACTGAGACGGGTCACATCTTCAACTTTGGCGTATTTTTCAATATGAGCTATTAAGTCGTCAGTGGCCGTGGCCTCCTTTTTAGTGAGGGGCTGGTGCAAGAGGCATGAGCTGGGTAGACCAATCTTAAAGGATGCCATGACGATCTTCTCTGAGCAGTCCTCGACCTCGTTGAATAACTCCCAATATCTCTTCACGTGGTCTCCGAGGCTCTCCTGGGGCATTTTCCTCATTGTCAACAAGGCATCCATCCTCTTCGAATAGGAGCTGCGGGTAATGAAGCGAGTTGTGAAGAGTTCTGCTAGGGACTCAAAACTTTTGATGGATCTGTGAGGGAGTTTTTCAAACCACTTTTGAGCTACATCATGCAAGCTCGACGGAAAGATTCGGCACATCAACGCATCCTTATAGTTCTAAAGGGTCATGGCCTACCTGTACTGTCTAACATGGTCAATAGGATCAGTCTTTCCATCATAGATCTTAAATCGGGGCATCGCTAATTTCTTGGGGGCTTCTTCTTCTTCTTAAATATCCCTTGAGAAATGGGATTTCATATGGTTCCTGAGAGCTCATCTGGCTAGCTCTCTGGTCGACCTGGCACCCCGATGTGCGAGGTGTTGGTCCATTTCTCTTCGGACCAGATTTCGTATGTCATCGTTTCCTCGGCCTGGGCTCTTATAATGGTGAGCTGATTGTTGTTGCTTGGGCAAGTCGTCATCTAACCTGTGTCCCTAAAACCTTTAAGTTCCACGTCTAGGGCTCCTTCTTTGGTTATAATACCTGCTCGCCTGAGGGCTAGGAGTACGATAGTGATGTTGCCTCGTGCTGCGATGGAGTTATCTCTCCATCTTCTCCAGTCTTCTCTTGAGGTGAGCGTTCTTGGCCTCCTTCTTGCGAGTGGCTTCCTCCTGCTTTTGGAGCCTAGCCTCATAGGCGTCGATCAGCCTCGAAACTTGCGTGGACCTGGCTGGTCCCTGACTTTCTTCTAAAGCTTGTCGTTTTGGGCGAGGCCTAGGATTTGAGCGTTGAACTTCAGACCTAACCCTATGAGGGGATGGTTTCTCTTGAATATTCCCTGCTCGAGGGGCATTGCTACTGTGACCAGACATTCTAGGTTCTTATTGGTGAAGACTTTCTTAAAGGAAAACAATCGTTTCTCACAGACGACGCCAATTATGGTGACAATAAATCTCAATACAAATGATAAGCAAGTTAAATCACCAGAATAAATAAAGAACGCAAAATAACTGCAATCACACACAACACATGTTATACGTGGTTTGGTAAAATGGCCTACGTCCACGGTGGTGCTCTCTGATTTTTATTTCTATTTACTCTGGGGAGGTGTTTATAAAATCGTACCCTTTGCCCCAGGCTGAGGGTTTAATATATACATGTCATTTCTCGAAGACTGGGGGTGTTGGACTCCTCCACGTTAGCCCATAACTCCTAGAATATCTCTTGAGAGATTTTAAGGGTTGAATGGGTCATAACTGAATTACTTATCATGAGGCCTTTAGACTTTGGGTCGGAGTGGTTAATCGAGGTACCCACAGATTCACATTAAGAATTTGGTAACTTAATATTAATTCAATGTTTATGGGTTTATAAATGAGTATTAACAGTAAAGAGTAATTTTCTCCAATGATCTTTTACTAAATACATACTTTCTTTAAAAAAATATATAAAATTCAAAATAGATTATGAAATTTTTGTTTGTTATTATAACTAATTAGTACTTGAATTTTGATAGCAATAACCCCCCTTACAATGTGTATCGAATGGAACGCGATGGTGAAGTTACTTATCATGGGCCTGGGCAGGTAATATTTTATTAATTTCTTAGGCTCAGTATTTTTCTCATTAAGGTTGTTATTTTAGGGCAAAGTAATTACCTGTGTAAACAATGCTGTAAGTCAATAAAAGAGGATGTGTGGTCAACATAAAATTTAAGATTAAAAAAAATAAAAAAGAGAAAAGAAAACACTTATTTCCTTATAGCATATAAGTATGAATATGAAAAATGAATGTGATATATCTATTCAAACATCAACTTTCATCAATACCACTATTTTATTCACCCTTTGTGGATAATCTTTTCATCTCTAAAATGGGGATAAATTTTAAAGTTTCTTGAATTATTTTATGAATTAATTGATTGAAGGACTTATGCCCTAATGGTTGGTAATTGTCCCTAACTAGTTGTGTGCCTTTGTTGTATTGTAGCTAGTAATGTACCGTACTATCAATCTCCATTATCACAAGATGGATCTCCATTGGTACCTCAGGGCACTTGAGGAAGGGATCATTCGCATCCTCACCTCAACATTTTCTATCAAGGCTTCACGGGTTGAGGGTTTAACTGGTGTTTGGGTTGGTATGTTTTCATATCCCCAATTAATATTCGTTAAAATAAAATTGATAATTAATAATTTATGCATATCATGTGCTCTTTCTTGTGTGTGTGTCTGTGTGTTGTTGTATGTGATATTAGACTATAAGGCCTAGTTCCTCCATTTTTTTATCTTGAGTAATTGCACGTGAAATGGTTTTTAAGTTCCTTTAATTGTGAATGAATGGTATCTTAAGAATTTAAATATTTCACTAAAATGGTTTTTTTGTTGGAAGTTTTGGTCCTTATTTTTGTGGGTAAACATGTTAATTGTAATTTTTTCCCTATTTTCATTTACCTAACCCCTCTCCTTTTTTTAATGAGAAACTATCATGTCCTAGAGTTTAGGATTATTTTCCACAATTTGATGTAGACGCAAAACAAATATTTGCTCGAAACAACATCCATTCTTAATGTCCATAGTTGGAGGGACACTCACGAGGTTACCACAAAACAAGCCTGTTTGGAGATTTGACTCCAAGAAAATAACCAAATTTATGGATTAAATTATACGTGGCAAATCTAAATTTTATGCAAAATTGTAGAACACGATTTATTCGTCCTTATACTTTTTATGTAAATGTTGTGTTTTAGAAACCCATCTTTATATGTGTATTTGTTTAATTATAATAACATATTATGATTAGCACTATCACTACACTTCTCACCCACCAAGTTAATCTCAAAATATATGTATGTGCGTGTGTATATGTGTGTGTGTGTGTGTGTATATACTTGGTATAACATCGTGCCTATGGGATGACTAATACATTATAAAAGTTACAACACAAGTCTAGCGTAGAGGGCACTTATGGTGTGCATCCGCTTATTCCACTATCCAGAAAAAGCCTAATATCTCATCGATTGGTTTTTCTAAGTAATCGGTGTCAATGATGTGATTGCTGATGATGCAGGAAACCGCACCACCCTTCAAGGGGATTGTGAACCCAATTATGCGTTAACAATGGCAGTATGAAGATACATATATAGTAGATAGAGGTGAGGAGAAGAGGAATCAGCTCCGGAATATAAGTGGTTCAGCCAATCAGGCCTACGTCCACTGTGCAAGTGCGTGATTAATATCACTATATGAGGGATCTAATGGCCATAGATACAAACTCCCAAGCTTTCTCTCTCTACTGTGTATTTAGATAGGGTTTCAGCTAGGGTTGTCTATCCGCCCCCCTTGCAAGGTAGAGGATGACCTCTATATATAATTCCTTGGGGGTGTAATGTACCCCCTATGCATGTAATATGTATGTGTGTATTAGACTCACCAATATGGGGAAGTCACCTGTTACTATCACATGTAGGGAATGATGATGAAATATTCCCCACGTGTGGGGAATAATCTTGTTATAACTGATTTGTGTCCACGTGCCCTTATCCAAGTGTCAGCAGATGCTCGGCTATCGTGCTTGGTGCATGACCTCGGCCTGGGAGAGGCCGAGGTTGAGAAGTCTAGGCGCTCATTTAGTCCGAGGTGGTCATGAAGGTCTCGGCTCTTGCTAGGCCGAGACAATGGATAGGGGTCGGCTTGAGCCGAGGTTAAGCTGGTTTATGCTTGGAGCATTGACTGATGTCTTGATGAGATTATTGGCAGGGCTTCTTGCAGGCTCAGCCTAGATCTAGCCGAGGTTGCCATTCCCAGGTGTACGAGAGTGTTGCTGATCCTTATGATGCGTTCAATGTCCTTTGGTGAGGCATGGGGGTAGTGTCGGCCTGGGCCGACCTTGCTATGGCCGAGGGCTGATGTCGCATGCCCAAGGCTTATCCAGTGTCAGCCGTAATCTCGGCCGAGGTTGGTGTCTCTGAGCTGAGGTCACACTTCGGGCATATCAATCACCCCCCAGCCCTTAGTTACATGTGAGAGCAGGTGACTGGGGGATTATCACATCTCCGAGGCCTTTCTAATACGAGCCAATGTTTGTTTGACACTTGTCTAATATTGAAGTGTGGCTTGCTTGGAAAGTGTGTGCTATCAACCACCATTGGGGCTCCCAAAGCAATGATGGGCTTTGGGAATCGCGCCTGAATATTTAAAGGTTTTAAACCTTTTTTTTCCCTCCATCCTCAATTCTTTCTTCTGCGCAATTGCACTCCAGCCATTTCTCTCTCTCTAAAGGCATTCTTCTTCGTGACTTCTCTGTAGGGGTCTTTGGTGGTGCTTCTTCGAGTTTTCTTCGCTTCCCTTTTTCGTTTCATCCTCAGGTATCTTCTTCCCCTCATTTGCCTCCATTTTCTCTGCTTTTTTCTTTCTATTTGAGTTTTCCGGCGAGTTTCTGAGTTTTTCGGTGAGTCCACCATAGTTTCAGGTGAACTGTTCTTGTTAGGTTTGGGTAATTTGATCTATAGACTCCTTTATTTTATCAGTCAATCTTGTTTGTAGTTTAGGAAGTTTCCCCCAAGTGTAGTGTCTGCCTCTGATGCTTAGACCCCTCTACCAATTTCTTGAGGAGTTCCCTTCCCTTAGAGAGAAGACTTTAGAAAAAATTAGACAAATAGAAAGAGCACAGGAGGAGGCTCGTAGGTCACAAGAATTCCCTATTAGACCCATCTTTCCACCACCTCTGAAGGTGATATATCCTGATCCCTCGGAACCTCTTAATCAGGCAGAGGTTCCCGCTGATCCAATACCGATGTCTGAGTCTGAGTCTTCCACCTTCGACCCCATGTCTGTGGATTCCTTCCAGGAGGCCATGGACTTCACACCTCAGGACGATCAGGCTCCTGATCAGGCTGAGGTCTCTAGCCGAGCCTCATCCCATAATGACTCGAGCACCTCAGCCTCTTCTTTAGAGGTTGAGATTGTCAAGCCGAGTGTGGCCATTCCACCACCTCTTGACGCCATTCCTCTGTCGGCCGTTACCAGTGATGAGTTCTCTCGGAGGTTCCTGAGTAACCCATCAACATCTGCTCCAGTCGGCGTTGAGCCAGATGATGATGATGACGTTGAGAGTGATGTCGACGTCTCTGAGGCGGCCGAGATCGAGAGTACTGTCACTGAGGTAGACCTTCTTTGCTTCAAATATCTGTACTCCATTAGTCCCTCCATAAAGCTAAGAAGACCTCTGAGGGAAGAGAGGGCTTATCATGGCCGAGATGGTAAGATCTGCTTGTACAAGAAGATGTTCAAATTGGGGTTTCGTCTGCCCATTCATCCCATTATCAAGTCCATCCTCTCCTATATCAATTTGGCCCCCTCACAACTATCCCCCAATGCCTGGAGGGTCATAATAGGGGCTATAGTCCTATGGAGGGCTGTCCACCACTCAGACCTTCCAATTCAGGTCTTTGTTGGTTGCTATGTCCCTTCTTCAGCCAAAAATCATCCGAGCTACTATCATTTTGTAGCTCGAAAGCCTGAAAAAAGATGCTTCAAATAACTCAGACCTCTAACCATAACTGGAAGCCCCAATACTTTTTTTCTTCTGGACCATGGGAATTTGTCCCATATGCTTCCTCGTCCATTCTAGAGCCGAGGATGCCCCTGAGATGGGGTAAGGTCACAATGTTTGCGAGGGCCGACCCTGGCCTAAGCCCGCAAAACCTTCAGAAGGTGAAAGCCCTTCAAGATCAGGGGATACATGGTCTGTTCGTTAAGTTCGAACACTTGATGACCCCCCAATACCTCTCTGAGATAGGTCTAGGTGGAAGTCCCCTTTCCGAGCTTGGTAAACGCTTTCTATTTGAAGTTGAACCTCTGAGTTTATTTATGTCTGATCTTCTAACTCAGATCTATTAATTTTTTGCAGAGGGCCCAAAGAACATCTCAGACGAACTCTGGGAAATGGCTGCACCCAGCTTGACGAGACTTGCAAAGAAAGCTGGCCTTAATGCTCCTCCCCCATCTCCCTCTGCCTCGAAGCCCCAAGCCACAAAGAAGAGGGCTCCAGTTGATCATGACCCTGAGGATCAGAGGCTGAAGAAAAAGAATGCTGATACTGCCATCCCCATCTTTTCAGCAGACGCCCTGTCGGCTCGTCTAGAGTAGTTGAAGATTACTGACAGCATAGTCGGCCATAGTCTTCAGACCCTAGATGCCTTCGGCTCTACAATGACCGAGACCGACAAGCGCTTCTTCAGGCCACTTGATACTCCTTTGCTGGTTAAGTTCGGCATTCACAGATCCATTCAGGTATGACCTCATTTTTCTTTCCAAATCCTAAGTGTAACCTCTGATTGTTCTTCAACTCATTCATGATCACAAAATATGCAGGGGCTGGCAGCTATGCACCACCTCTCCAATTTAACTCTGAGGAAGTTGCCCCTCATCCAAAAGGGTCAAGAGGCCGAGAAGGTCCAAAGTACTTTGAATGCAGAAATTGACCGCCTGAAGTCTGAGTTGGGTGAGTCTGACAAGAAGGTGAAGGGGTTGGAGAGGGACATCTCTCAGCTTAACAAGGACCATGCTGTGGCTCTGAAGGCCAAGGATGATGTTCTGCAGCAGAAGGTCAGCTCGGCTGTTAAGGCAGCCCTTGATGATGCCTCTGAGAGGATAATATCTTACTACAAAACCTCTGACGAGTTTATGAGCTTCGGCTTTGAATACCTTGAAAGAGGTATCAAAGCCACTATCAAGTGGGTTGATGTCAAGGAGAGGGAGGCTGGCACTTTGAAAACCTCTGACTTCATAGGCCTTGGCTTTGCTGATCCTCAGTTTGCCCAGGCCCTTTAGGAGGTTAAGGAGGAGGCTGCCGCACTTGCCGAGACTGCCACATTGGACGGCACTAAGGTTAGAGGGGTAGACCATCATGATGACATTACCGAGGTGACCAACGTTATCCAGCCTAACCAAGCCGAAGATACCAGCATTCCCCCCTCAAACCCTTAGAGAATTTATGAACATTGTTTGTAACCCATGACATTGTGAAGCTTGTCCGTAATCCTTGAACATCTATAATTTCTTAATGAGTGTGGCTCTTACATTTCCACTTTGTAACCTCTGAATATTTACAATCCCTAAATGTATTAATCTCTGAGGAGGATCATCTTTATTTGCTTTATTGAATGTCGTGATGTTTTCACTCTTGGTCTTGTTACAATGGTGTCTGCTTAAAATACATTAGTAATCTGAGCTCAGACCTCGTCACCACTAAATGGTGTTATGAGGGTCTGAGGTCATTACCTAAGATGTTATCCTCATAATTGATGTCACCAAATTAATGATGTTAAGGGTCTGAGGTCATCTCATTATGGTGTCTGAGCTCAGACCTCGTCACCACTGAATGGTGTTATGAGGGTCTGAGGTGATTACCTAAGATGCTATCCTCATAATTAATCTCACCAAATTAATGATGTTAAGGGTCTGAGGTCATCTCATTATGGTGTCGGAGCTCAGACCTCGTCACCACTGAATGGTGTTATGAGGGTCTGAGGTCATTACCTAAGATACTATCCTCATAATTAATCTCACCAAATTAATGATGTTAAGGGTCTGAGGTCATCTCATTATGGTGTCTGAGCTCAGACCTCATCACTACTGAATGGTGTTATGAGGGTCTGAGGTCATTACCTAATATGTTATCCTCATAATTAATCTCACCAAATTAATGATGTTAAGGGTCTGAGGTCATCTCATTATAGTATCTGAGCTCAGACCTCGTCACCACTGAATGGTGTTATGAGGGTCTGAGGTCATTACCTAAGATGTTATCCTTATAATTAATCTCACCAAATTAATGATGTTAAGGGTCTGAGGTCATCTCATTATAGTGTCTGAGCTCAGACCTCGTCACCACTGAATGGTGTTATGAGGGTCTGAGGTCATCACCTAAGATGTTATCCTCATAATTAATCTCACCAAATTAATGATGTTAAGGGTCTGAGGTCCTCCCATTATGGTGTCTGAGCTCAGACCTCGTCACCACTGAATGGTGTTATGAGGGTCTGAGGTCATCACCTAAGATGTTATCCTCATAATTAATCTCACCAAATTAATGATGTTAAGGGTCTGAGATCATCTCATTATGGTGTCTGAGCTCAGACCTCGTCACCACTGAATGGTGTTATGAGGGTCTGAGGTCATCACCTAAGATGTTACCCTTATATATTTCTAACAAGTGCAAAATGAAGCAAGAACCATCATGGGGACTGATCTTTTATTAACAACCTCTTTATAATAGAAGGTACATTTATATAAACTCTTTGCAACATCATATGTAATACTTCTTTAGGCGATCAACATTCCATGGGTTAGCGAAAGGTTCTCCTTCTAGGTTTTCTAGCCTGTAGGTGCCAGGCACAACCTCTTCTGTCACTTTATAGGGACCATGCCAGTTTGGGTGGAGTTTATTTGCTTTCTGTAAGGTCTTTTTCAGCACTAGGTCTCCCACTACGATGGGTCTTGACTTCACCCACTGATTGTAGAACTTTACTGCCCTCTGTTGGTAGGCTTCTTGTCTAATCTCTGCGTCTTCTCTTCTTTCTTCAATTAGATCTAGGTCCAGCCTCCTATCTTCCCTATTATTATCAGGGTCATAGGTCTGAACCCTATGAGTTGGAAGCCCTACTTCTGTGGGTATGACGGCCTCTGAGCCATGTGCCAACATGAACGGGGTTTCTCCTGTCGGTGTCTTTATCGTGGTTCTATAAGTCCATAACACAGCGTAGACCTCTTCAGTCCATCTTCCCTTCGCATCTTCTAACCTCTTCTTGATTCTATTGAGAATTGTTCTGTTTGTGACCTCGGTCTGACCGTTTTCCTGAGGTCGGCCAGGAGATGAGAAGAACTGCTTTATTCCCACTCTTAGGCAATACTTTTCTAAAGAGGAGTTCTTGAACTAGGTCCCATTATCCGAGATGAGAGTGTTTGAGAGGATGTATCTGCATATGATATTCCTCCAAATAAATTGGAAGGTCTTCTGCTCTGTGATCGTTATCATCGGCTCTGCCTCTACCCACTTTGAAAAGTAGTCGATGGCAACTATCAAGAATCTATAATTATTGGCAGCTCTTGGTAGGGGTCCTACTAAGTCAATTCCCCATACTGCAAATGGCCATGGAGATGTGATTGACGTCATAGGCTGATGAGGTTGATGAGGGATAGCGGCGAATCTTTGACATTTGTCACATTTCCTTACATAGGCTGCAACGTTCTTGGACAAGGTTGGCCACCAGTACCCCTGTGTGATGATTCTTTTGGCCAAGGGTCTTCCCCCTATGTGGCTAGAGCAAGAACCCTCATGGACTTCCTGTAAGACCTGGGGAACTTTCGTGGGGTGCACACATCTGAGGAGAGGTATTAGGAATCCCTTCTTGTACAGGATGCCTCCTACTATAGAGAACTTAGCAGCCTTATATCTCAATTTCCTACTTTCTAACTTGGATTCAGGTAACTCTCCCTCTCTGATATATCTGACGAGGGGATCCATCCACGAGTCTCCTAGATTCAAATTGTGAGAAGGGTTACATACATCTTCTTCCTCAATGGTTGCCTTCCCCAAGACCTCGATCAGAATGGTCCTTCTGACATCTGTCTTCGTTGCCGAGGCCAACCTTACCAACGCATCTGCGTGGCCGTTACTTTATCGAGGCACTCTCTTCAGCCTTGCCTCTTCAAAATATTCTAACATCATTCTCACCCTTTTCAGATACTTGGCCATCCTTTCGTCTTTGGCCTCATAGACTCCTAGTACTTGATTGACAACTAACCTTGAGTTGCTGTGGAGTAGGAGTCGCTTTACGCGAAGGTCTTTGCTAATGAGAGACCTGCTATCATGGCCTCATACTCAGACTCATTGTTAGAAGCCTGGAAGTTGAATCTCAAAGCATATTCAATGTTGGCACCATCTGGGGCCGAGAGTATCAACCCTGCACCGCTTCCACTATCGCAGGAGGAGCCATCAATGAAAAGGCTCCAAACGTCTGTATCTGACGAGAAGACTCCTTCTGTCATAACTCCTTGTTTGAAGAGGTACCGATCTTCCTCGTTCTCCGTAACTCTACTCTTGGCCCTGTTGGATGCGATCTCTTCCTGATCTTGGAAGATGTTTGGTGTCGTCTCTTCCGAATTTCGGAAGACACTACGGTTTCCAGCACCCTCTAGGCCATTCTCTGCCTCGGCCTCTTCCCATGTGAATTCAACGACAAAGTCTGCAAGGGCTTGCCCTTTGATGGCTGTCCTAGGCTGGTAGGTAAGATCATACTCCCCCAACTCAATGGCACATGTCATCAATCTCTCGGACTTTTCAGGTTTATGCAGGACCTGTCTTAGTGGGGAGTCGGTAAGGACCACCATGGAGTGGGCTTGGAAGTAAGGTTTCATCTTCCTTGAAGCATGTATCAGGGCATAAGACAGCTTTTCCATACGAGGATAATTTTATTTAGACCCTTGAAGGGCCTCACTGTTGAAATACATAGGCTTCTAGATCCCAGCGTCTTCCCGTATTATGGCTACGCTGATGGCTGATTCGGAGACTGCCAGATACACATACAATTTTTCTCCAGCGACAGGCCGAGATAGCAACAAGGGGGACCCCAAGTAAGACTTGAGCTGGCTGAAGGCTTTTTCACACTCTTCGTCCCATTAGAAGGCCTTCCTAAGAACTTTAAAGAATGGAAGACACTTGTCCGTTTCCCTAGAGATAAATCTGTTAAGTGCAGCCACTCTCCCCGTGAGTCTTTGGACATCATTGATACTCTTAGGTGTCTTCATGTCAAGCAATGCCTTGATTTTCTCAAGGTTCGCTTCAATTCCTCTCTGATTGACGATAAATCCCAGGAATTTCCCGGCTCCTACTCCGAAGACACACTTCGCGGGGTTGAGTTTCATTCTGTATGAGTCCATAACGTCGAAGGTCTTCTCAAGGTCTGCTACATGGGTGCAAGCTTTCAAGATCTTTGTTAGCATATAATCTACATACACCTCCATAGTCTTACCTATTTTCTCTTCAAATATCTTATTAATAAGACGTTGGTACGTTGCCCCTACATTTTTCAGGTCGAAGGGCATCACTTTGTAATAGTACGTCCCTTTGTCGGTAATGAAGGATGTCTCCTCTGAGTCTTCAGCATTCATGAAGATCTGGTTGTAGCCTGAATATGCGTCCATGAAGCTCATGAGCTCATGCCCTGCCGTAGCATCCACCATCTGATCTATCCAAGGTAAGGGATAGATATCTTTTGGACAAGATCTATTCAGGCCAGTGAAATCAACACACATTCTCCACTTCCCATTGGCCTTGGGCACGATGACTGCATTTGATAACCATTCCGGATATGTGACTTCTCTAATAAACTCAGCCTCTTCTAATTTTTTGACCTCTTCTCGGATGACGTCGTATTTCTCCCTGGAGTAGACTCTTCGTCTCTATTTGATAGGCTTGGCATCTTTGATTACGTTGAGCTTGTGACTCATGACCTCAGGGTCGATGCCGGGCATGTCTGCGTGACTCCATGCAAAGACACAATGTCTCCTCCTGAGGAAGTTTATCAGCTCTTCCTTGATTTCTGAATTAATGGCTTTGCCGACCTGGATGGTTTTTTTCGGCTCATCTTCATTGAGGACGATGGATTCTACCTCTTCCGCAGCCTCTCCCTTCTTCAACTTTGTCTCATCTCTTGGGTCAAGCGTATCAATGCTATAAGTGGTGGTTGCCCTCTTATGGGCCTCTCTCTCTTCGGCCGAGTTGAAGTAACATTCTCGCGCTGTGGTCTGGTCACCTTGCACTTCCCTTACCCCATAGGAAGTCGGGAATTTTAGCATCTGATGGACCGTCGATGGCACAGCTTCAAACTCCTTAAGGGCCACCCTTCCTATGATGAGGTTATAGGCTGAAAATACATTTTCGTCCATGACGAAAAAATTTACCTTCTTGGTCAGCCTCTTAGGCCACTCATCACCCATCCGTACGTCCATCTCATATATGCCCAAGGGGTGGACCTTTTCGCCACTGAAGCCGATCAATGGGTGATGATAGGGTACCAGCCTTGCTCTGCTAAGACCTAGGCTCTTGAAGCAAGGCCAAAACATCACGTCTGCCGAGCTTCCCCCGTCCACGAGGATCCTTTGCACCTCGCACCCATGCACCCTTGTTGTTATCACCAAGGGGTCATCATGTGGGGCTAATATACCCTTGAAGTCGAGTCTGGAGAACCCAACTACAAGGGTGTCCATGTCCACCTTCTTTCTCTTCTGCACTGCCTCGAAAGACGTTAGATTCACGACTTCAAGCTTGGCCACTGATCTGGCCTCTGCCACGTGAGCCTTCTTATCAGCTACTTCAGAGCCACCTCCTGCAAATCCTCCGCATATGGTGTCAACACCAAATGAGATCATACCAACCCTCTTTACCTGGGTGTTGTCATCTTTCGGCGAAAGATCCGGATCATCTTCATCATCACCTTCCGAATCATCGTCTCTTCTGGCAGGGACATTTTCACGGCATCTGTCATTTCTCCTTTTATTAGGGTCATCTCTTCCCCCTTTAGGAGCCTTACCATCCACATACTTCCTCAGCTTTCCGGATTTTAACATCTTTTCAATCTCACCTTTCATGGCAAAGCATCTGTCCGTGACGTGGCCATGATCCTGGTGGAACTCGCACCATAGGTTTTTGTTCCTCTTGTGTGGTGGGGCTTTCAGCTTCTCTGTCCATCTCAGAGTCCTGTCATTCTTAATCTCGTTGAGGATGTGCTCGCAGCTCACAGTCAGAGGAGTATAGTGAGCGAACTTGTCATCACCCGACCTCTTCTTCCCATCTTTCTTCTTTTGAGATTTTCCACTACCACCGCGGTTCTCATCCTCATACCTGGCGGCCATTGCCTCTTCCGCATTCATTACTTTCCCTGCGATTTCCAGGAACTCCGCCATAGACCTAGGAGGGTCTTCCGCAAGTTTCCACAACAGCTTCCCTTTCTGTAGACCCCCTATGAGGGCGGTCATGGCTATATTCTCTTCATAATCTTCGAACTCTAGCTTCTCTTTATTTAACCTGGCTATGTAATCTCTTAGGCTCTCATCCTTGCCCTACTTGACATACAACAGGTGAGTAGTCTTCTTTTGAGGTCTCAGCCCAAAGCAGAAGTTATGGATGAATCGTTCAGTTAAGCCTTTGAAGTTCTCAATTGAGTTCTTTGGAAGGGAGGTAAACCAGCTGTGTGCTGCCCCTGTTAAGGTCCCAGAGAAGGCCCTACAATTCATCTCATCAGGTATCGAGTAGATGTCTGCTGCTGACTGATACATCTCGATGTGATGTACAGGGTTAGTGCTACCATCGTACTTGGGAGACACCATAAGAGGCTTAAATTTAGCTGGGGTTGGGAAGTCCACTATCCTAGCCACAAATGGAGAGCCCTCTGAGTAACCCCTTTATAATGGGTCCCTGCTTTTAATGAGGTCTCCTATCTTCTCCTCAAAGCGCTGGATAGAGTCATTCCATGGTCTTTTGCCCTCTACCTGGCCGAGGTTGTCCCCAGCCACCTCCATGGGATGGAACGAGGGTTCCCCTGCCGCAGCACGTCGGCTGTTGACCTCTTCCCGTTCCCTGCCTCTTCTTTCATAGTGTCGGCCTTCGTTTGGCCGACCCTGTCTGTTTCCTCTCTGAGAACCTGCTGCGCTCCTTGATCTCGACAACCTCTGTTTTAGGTCATTCACTGGGCCCAACCTTTCAAAGGCTGACCCTCTGCTCAACCGATCAAAGGCTGACCCTCTTTGTTGAGCCTCTTCACCTCTTCGGCCGACACAACCCTGACTTTGCTGAAGAGGTCGTACAGTATTATTTGACACCTCATACGGCTCCCAGTAGTCTTCCGGAGCCTCTTCTGCCTCTAGATCATCATACTTGTCCTCTAGGAAAGGGTTTCCTTGCCTCCCCAAGCGTAAGCGCCTAGGGTTAGCAACGTCCCTTCTCTGCTGGGGTGCAGGCTGGTCCTTCATTGGTGCCTGGGGTGGTCCCCTGGCGTCTGGATGAGGCTGAACAACCGCCGAAGTGATCATATGCGGTGAGACTCCAGGTGGCCTCATCATAGTTTGGTTGAGCTGTGCAAATTTCTCCTGCATAGCTTGTTGTGTTGCAGCTAAAGATCTCAAGGCTGCATCTACCTCCGCCATTTCGGACTGGGGCGGTGCCTGACTTGAGCTAGGCCCCCCACCTCCGGGTGGCGGAAGAGGTAGCGGTAATTCTGATGCCATACGTTAACACTATAGGGATTGAGTAGCAGATGAGCTTAGTACGTCACTGGACCTCTTTCAATGTTGAAACAACTCCACGCAAGGGGTGGTGCCAGGTTCGCAACTAGAGTCTCCGGTGAGGTTAAGCTGAAGAAGAGGAAGAGATAGCCTCTCTCGTTCCCACAGACGGCGCCAAAATGATGATGCAGGAAATCGCACCACCCTTCAAGGGGATTGTGAACCCAATTATGCGTTAACAATGGCAGTATGAAGATACATATATAGTAGAAGGAGGTGAGGAGAAGAGGAATCAACTCCGGAATATAAGTGGTTTAGCCAATCAGGCCTACGTGCACTGTGCAAGTGTGTGATTAATATCACTATATGAGGGCTCTAATGACCATAGATACAAACTCTCAAGATTTCTCCCTCTACTGTGTATTTAGATAGGGTTTCAGCTAGGGTTGTCTATCCGTCCCCCTTGCAAGGTAGAGGATGACCTCTATATATAGTACCTTAGGGGTGTAATGTACCCCCCATGCATGTAATATGTATGTGTGTATTAGACTCACCAATATGGGGAAGCCACCTATCACTGTCACATGTAGGGAATGATGATGAAATATTCCCCACGTGTGGGGAATAATCTTGTTATAACTGATTTGTGTCCACGTGCCCTTATCCAAGTGTCAGCAGATGCTCGGCTATCGTGCTTGGTGCATGACCTCGGCCTGGGAGAGGCCGAGGTTGAGAAGTCTAGGCGCTCATTTAGTTCGAGGTGGTCATGAAGGTCTCGGCTCTTGCTAGGCCGAGATAATGGATAGGGGTCGGCTTGAGCCGAGGTTAAGTTGGTTTATGCTTGGAGCATTAACTGATGTCTTGATGAGGTTATTGGCAGGGCTTCTTGCGGGCTCCACCTATATCTAGCCGAGGTTTCCATTCCCAGGTGTACGAGAGTGCTGCTGATCCTTATGATGCGTGCAATGTCCTTTGGTGAGGCATGGGGGTAGTGTCGGCCTGGGCCGACCTTGCTATGGCCGAGGGCTGATGTCGCATGCCCAAGGCTTATCCAGTGTCGGTCGTAATCTCTACCGAGGTTGGTGTCTTTGAGCAGAGGTCACACTTCTATTTTGCTATTTTATGTTTGCATCATATCAATGTTCGAAAAATCTAATTGTAGCCTTGAGGCATTTTCCTAAAATGAGGTGAAGCTATAGCCTCGAGGCTGTTTGAGGTGATAACTTTAATTTGAAGACTAAAAATGATGCAAAACGCAGCGAAAGAATAGAAATAACAAATCACTCCAATTCTCAAAAAACTCAAAATGTCATTAATAGCAAAAGGGTGATTTACTTATGAACTTCCTACGATTTGTTGGACAAGTATCCCAATTAAACAAGGAAACTATCCCAGTTAAAATAAGAAACTATCCCAGTTAATAGACATCCACTAAAATACTAGACTTGTAAAAATAAAACATGTGCTAAAAAAGGGATCCCGATAAGGGGGACCCACTAGGCCATGTCACGTCACTCCCCTTGCTAAGAGAAGCTCGTACCGAACGCTAAAGCCGTATGTTGTCCTCCCCCCACAGCACATGGATGCGTGTTCTGATGATGCGAGAAATCGTCCTCTTGTCATTCCCGTATCAGCAAATCAAATATAAAGTGCATAATAAGTAAATAAAGCAAGTAAAAGAGAACAAAGACAAGATATAAAGTGGTTCAACCTCTAAAATAGGCCTACGTCCATTGTGTTGCTCCATTCTTATTATATGCGTTGCGTTGTACAATATAATCGTGCCTATAGAGGTGTATAAGTATGAGAATAAAGGAGAGTACATGGCAGTATTGAGGATTCCGGTGTGCCAGAGAGGTGGCTGCGATGTAGATGTGTCACCTCCAAGTCGTATATTGAGGTTGTGTAGAGAGAGTTTGTATTGTAGAATCTCACCCGGGTGTGTGGAATCGATCCCTTACTTCGAGGGGTTGACCTCTATTTATATGAGGTATGTGTGTTGTGTCATGTGCCTTGAGCATGTGGCATAAGTCTGGAGTTGCTGTAATAGAAAGGGATGCGACCTGTAAGGCAAGCATATTGAGTGTTGCATCCTGCATGAGGCTAAAGACAAAGGTTCCGCACCCTGTACTGGGTAGGGACGTGGACTTTACATAAGGGCAAGTGGTATGTGCCACACACTATATTTAGTAGGGCCGCACCCCGTGCTGAGTAGGGCCGCACCGTGCTGTGTAGTGCCGCACCTTGTTCTGTGTAGTGCCGCACCTTGTCCCTAGTTCTGGGCACGGTATATTAGCTTTTATATGCCTAAGTAACCTCCGCGGCATGGTGATATATTTGTAATATCAATAATCCCCCAAGTCGTAGTGCCAAGAGATTGCGATTAGGGTTGCGACTGAGTAGTTAAGTCCTTTTAAGGTGCCGCGGTACTTTCAAGGCGACACTTTATCTTCCCGCGCCCTCTTATATAAATTGTTCTGGCCTTGGAATTCATTACGTTTTCCAAATCGTTGAGAGCATCTAGAGAGTGAGTTCCTGCGCGTTTGTCTCCTTGCATTTTCTAGCGATCTCTAGCAGCTGCGAGTGGTGGTTGAAGGCAGTGTGAGGCTGAGTATTGGTTGTTTCCAACATTTCCAGGTAATTTTCCAACCAACAATCACTTTAATAGCATCTTAAACTCATTCTTTACCATTTGTCTTTGATTCTTATTCATAAAACGATCCATATGAACTCATATCTTGCGGGTATTGAATCCGCCTTTCAACATTGCTTGAATCCATATCTGAACTGCCAGGATTTCTTGAATTTTATATAGAATTTATGATTTAAACTGGATTTGTATTTAAGCCAATCTTCGATCGATGAAGTAAACCCTTAATCTCCCATTGTTAATTAAAAGGGCAAATTTTATAACTGTTTGTGTTGGATCATATGAAACGCATTAACCGTTCTTGATGTTCCTGAATTAACTCTTCACATTCCGAGTCTTCAATCTTTAAATGAATCCACATTAGATACTAAACTGTTTGAGTAAGTGGTCGTGGCATGATAAAATACCCCTTAGTAATTTAGGGCTGCCCTTAATCCATTAAACACTCCAACATTAGTTTAAGCCCTAGTCGCGGCCTGTGGCAAGTGATGGCTGCGGCCTATAGCCTCTTCCCTTAGATTCTTAGATTTAGACTCCGCGGCGTTTTAGCCCACAGTTTGATGACTACTTCCTGTTGAAACTAGCTTGACAATATTCTCCCTAGGTTCCCAGATTAGAGTCAGCAGTGTTAACTTCGGCATGTAAGAAAGTAATACCTTCCATCAAATCAATATGCCGTGGAGACAATTATCTTTTAGGGCCTTAGATCCCAACATTTGGTGCACTTAGTCTGTTTGGCCAAATCTTTCTTATTCGTCCTCAACTTAACATAACATCGCACCTGCCGCGGCCTCTGAGAGGCCTCAATACCATATTGGTTGTGGCACCTAATTGCGGATTGTGCTTTTCAGGTACTGCTGCAGCCATATGAACTTTGATCAAGATAATTTTTTGAGAGGATTTTGGGCAAAACATTTTGTAGCCTCTCCTCCTGAACTTCCTTTCGTGCCTCCTTTGAAGTCAATAGGGCCTTGCCAACTGAAGGATTGCCCCAACTGCGTAGTACTAGACTCAGACTTCGTTGATTCTGGTTATAGGAAGGATTCTAAGACCACGCCAATGGTAGAGGAAGCCAACTCTAGTAATCGACTAATGAATGTAGTAGATAACACCGCGGCAGGGGGTGCAACTAATGTTAGGGACGAACCAGCTGGCCCATCTGAGAGGGTTGAGAGGCCTCTTACTGCACTTAACATCCACAGCATTATGACCCAATAATGGGTTGATCAAGTAGCTCAGGCCTTCGAGTTTCCTGAGGGCTTGATTTGCTCAGCTACTGCCGTGGAATAAAGGCCGTACACGGCACTTTTTGACGATGGGATCTGCTTCCCACTACATGCTTTCATTTATGGGCTGCGGCTGGCAGTCCTTGTTCCCATTAAAAGAATTTTCCAAGCGATGAGGTTAGCCCCAACCCAATTAGATCCCTGTGGCTTGAGGGCCATTCTAGCAGTCGTCCTGCTATGGGAGAATCAATTTAAGAGGGATATTACTCGAAGGAAAACTCCGTGAAGTTTTATGGGTATTACTACTTCTCCATCCGCGGTAGGGATTTACTCTGGGAGGCCTACCAGTGTAAAGAACTAGAAGGGGAAATATTTCTGCATCTCTGGAGAAGGGTGGGAGATTCACCCTCAGGAGAACGAGAGGGAGAGATCGTATAGGATGTCACAGCAATGGGGGTGTCCCTCCAAGCTAGGTATTTTAATTATAGTCGCGTCCCCCCTCTATAATTGCATATTATTCTCCACCTTGCTTCTGTACTAACCTTTGAAATATTTTCTGCAGTTCTTGACAACTTGTAATTGAGTCAGCGGCAAGAGAAAAGGGTTGCCAAGGCCACGGCTATTCCTGCTGAGGAGAAGAAATTCAGCATACTTGTGACTTCTGCTACTGTATTTGAAATAGGCTACTTCCCAAGAAAATCTATACCAAAAGAGATGACTGCGGGAGGTAATAATTCTATCAACACTTTTATTTCGCGGCAATTAGTTTCTAAACTTGATATTTACTGTCGTATCTCTTCTTTCAGGCAAGGAGGTTGATAGGGAGCTTTTGGATGCCTAACTGGCAGAGATGGATGAGGACGCAGTTGTCCTTAATACCACTGCCAGGCACAGGAAGAGGAAGAGGTCCAAGGCCAAGGTTACTTCCGCGGTCCCTTCCAGTGACCAAAATCTAGCTGCAGAACAGACAACCCCCGTCGCGCCCTAACTCTAAGTTGAGGAGGATCTTCACGGGAGGCCAGAGGGTACCTTTGATGATGACATTAGGGCAAATTTAACCGCGGTGGGGCTGATGTCAACATCTGATTCCCCTATCCATTCAACTTTTCTCGTACCGTCATCAATTATTGCAATTAATGCCAACCCGGCGCCTCCTCAGTGCCGCACCAGTGTTGGTTTTGATGGTCGTCCATGACCACATCTTAGACAGCCAAACCCTGAATCCTCATGGGACACGACTACGAGGGTCGTCCGCATGATGAAGAGGGTCCCTGATGCCGCAGACCTTAATAGACTGGTGGATGAAGATCATGACGACCTGGAGGATTATGGTCTCTATAGTGTTTTGAGGGCCAATGCAAGTACTTTCACAGTTTTATTTTTGCATTTCGCACCCTGCTCCTAACTTTCTCTTTTCAGGCCGCGGACGTCATAATTTCCCAAAAGAGGAAGTATGAGGCCTTGTACAAGTTAAAAGAGGCTGCGGAGAGGGTGCATGCCACTGACCTGGAGAATGCAAGGAATTCTTCCTTCGAAGCTGGAAAAAAATTTGCTCCTCGACTCTTCAGGCAGCTCAGATGAACCTTGAAGGTGCCATCAAAGCCAAGGAGGAGGTGGAGGAAAATTTTAACCAGGCCGCGAAAGCTGCACAAGTTGCAGAGTCTTCCAATAACGAGCTCAAACTCTTTCAAAAGAGGTATGAGGAGTTATAGACCACGATTACTTATGATGCTGAAGCCCATGCCGCAACAATCAAGAAAATGGAGGGGGTCATGGTGAAGACGTTCAATTAGACATCAACAACACTGTGGAGTCATTCAAGGGATATAGAGATTTTTATCTTATAAATAATAGGGCCTACCTCTACGGCTACCAAGAGCACAGGCACAGGATCATCAAAAACTTTCTTGAGACTAAGGAGATGATTCTTGTCTGGGGTCTTGGGGATGCTGAACACCAGGAATACGTGGCTAAGATCAAGGCCGCGCCAGAGGAAAGAGCCAGGCTGAGGGAAGAAGCTGAGGTAGCGACACTTGATGAAGATACAATGACTGGTGAGGAGGGTGAAGAAGGAGATGAAGCCGACGATGCTGAATCTTAGGGCTGCTTCCCTGTTCAATTTTTTATAACTCTTTAAGTGGTTGCGGCTAATTGTCTGTAATCTTAACATCAATATTTGTCAAGATTTTCAGCTTCCAACTTTACTATTAACGCTGCAGCCACTTTTAATGTTGACCAGCTTCCTTTTCTAGTAGCTTTTTTTCTTTTTCCAATGAATGCTTCCTCTATACATCTTTGATTGCTTAAAATTGCTTTCTTGATTAAATGAACTTGGACTTAATAAATTAAGGTCGCGACACCATAGTATAAATGGTTTCTTCCCGTAGGTTATGACTAAATTTCTTCACTTTAGACTTTACACTTATATTTTGTATGTTGTTGCAATCTTGCATGTTCAATGGTGGCAGGTTAACAATCCTGGCCGCGACACCTTTGAGTGTTTGCGACCTATCTGTTGTAGCTTTATCATTGTAGCTTTATAATCGGATCCTAATCCAAATGTCGCATTTTCTTGAACAGGGCCGCGACAGGTTAACAATCCTGCTTGCAGTTAGATGTCGCGTCTCCTGATTGAATTTGTTTAATGGTTGCAGCCATACTGATAAGGCTACGACCATCCCTCTGTAGCTTTGGCATGCTTTGTGATGTCAACGTCACAAAAAGTTTCACTCGCTTTGATTGCCTTTCACGGCTTCCCTTTAGTCGCTTCGATTGCCTTTTGCGGCTTTCCTTTAATCTCTTCGATTGCCTTCCGCAACTTTCCTTTAGTTGCTTTGATTGGGTTATTATCAGCCCCCCCCCCCCCCCCGAGTTAGGTATTATAAAGCTTCCCCAAGCTTATGTGGATATATATAAAGCCTTCCCAGGCTATAATAGGATTATCCGTAGATAATTAAGTCTTTGGCCCCTCCAAATATATGATTATCCGTAGACGATCAAGTCCCCGACCCCTGTGGGTTATTTTCAGGCCTTCCTGGGCTAGGTATTATGAAGCTTCCCCAAGATAATACGAGATCACCAAGTTAATGATGTTTTGTCTTTACCCACCAAATTAATGATGTTTACCGAGGAATTCACCTCTCCGGGCTACTGATGCATCCTGAAAGCTAAGAACGGGAATTGTAAGCCCTTGCTGCTAATGACGCATCCCGAAAGCTAAGAACGGGCATTGTAAGCCCTTGCAGCTAATGATGCATCCCACTAGACACTTTCAACGGTGTAACTATCGTACGTCGAGATATAGTCTCCACGTGTGGCGTTATAAGCCAACTTTTCCCGCCACTCTCAATAGTCGCTTTTGCCATTTTCAAGTATCATTCTCGAATTGTTGTGTATAATTAGATGTCAGGGCAGGTGTAGTGGGACCATTTAACTATTATCATCCACGATATAACTTATTATCTCGAATTGAGATCTGTTTAAGACAAAACGGTCATTTAAAAGATAGCATTTCATGGAAATGAAAATCAGAACATGAAAATGTAATAGTGAACTTGATTTCATATATCTATTTATATATTCATGACTTTGTGGTGACAATACAAAGTTTAATTTAAAATAGCATAGGGTCACTTTCACTATAAAATAGGAACAGATAAAATATAAGGCATAAGCATGAAAAAATGGGCATGTGGTATGTGAGACTAGGCTGCATCCCCTAAACATCTCTGAGGAACCTCTGTAGTATCCCTTGCCCAACAAGCCTTTCGATTTCATCATTTAGTGCATAGCATTGATTAGTGTCATGGCTGTGGTCCAGATGGAATTTGCACCACTGGGCTTTGTTCCTCTTGTGGGGTGGAGCTTTAAGCCTCTCTGGCCAACATCTTGTCCTTCTTAATGGACTTGAGGATGTCTTCAATCGGGAAGAGCAATGTAGTGTAGGACTTAGAGATCCCTTCGGTCTTCTCTGATTTCCTCTTCTGGCTTCTTATGATTGCTTTCTCGGAAGTATCTTCTGGTACTGTCGTGGCGTCTAAGGCCATTAAAGCAATGTTCCTTGGTGCCGCACCCACTTGGGATGCGGTCGTTGCCTCTAGCATGAGGACCCTCTGGGTCAAATAGTTCACCTGGGTTTGGAGTGAGGCATGACTATCGTAGAGATGGTTGAGGTGATTGTACAGCTGCACAATCTCATCCTTGACTTCTGTGCATTGGCTGGACTCTCCTTCCATTTTCTGCTTTTGTTAGTCTTTACAAAATATAGAATCTGAGACAAAACTAGCAGAAGTGAGTAATCACAAAAAAATTAAATTAACTAAGTAGGAAATGGGGATGCAGCATTTACACTACAACATGGTATTACTGTTGAGGCCGCGGCCGGTAAGGCACATAAGTGCACTGCCGTGGCCTTTGTATGATATTCACGAAGTTTGAGCTGGAGACCATCTGAGTCCGTTCTATAATGTTTTAAAGCTTCTGTAGTGCAGCCGTGCTAGTAGAGGCCGTGGACATGGAGGCATTTGAACTGCTCGATTGCATCCCCTCCTAGGCAGCAGAGGGAGCAATCCCAAAATTTTAATCCCAGAGACCGAGTTTTTCTCTCCCAACACGTGGAGAGCATACCTATGAGAGGATAACCTCATGATGCACGAAACGACACAGTTTTGATGGTAAACCCTAGATCATAGGTCGAGAACAACAAAAATGGGAGTAGATACGATCATTTCCTAACCATTCATCTTTTCGAGGCTAAAGCCCATCATGCTTTTCAGCACTATCTAGATGAAATGATGTCACAGGGGTATGTAAAATGGATATAAGTCAATGACCAATTTAATGGTATGAATATAAAACAGATCTGAATGAAGACCCAAGAACAGATCTGAATATATGAAATACCCATTTAAGGGTGTGAATATAAAACAGAGCTCAATAACCAAAATTTACTCATGAGATGATGATCCAAAGAATCCCCATGAATAGAATAAGGTGTTTAAGAACTCGAAACATAGAGAAACAAGATTGAAATATCTCGCTTCCCACAGACGGCGCCAGATTGATGATGCGAGAAATCGTCCACTTGTCGTTCCCGTATCAGCAAATTAAATATAAAGTGCATAATAAGTAAATAAAGAAAGTAAAAGAGATCAAAGATAAGATATAGAGTGGTTCAGACTCTAAAATAGGCCTACGTCCACAGTTTTGCTCTATTCTCATTATATGCGTTGCATTGTACAATATAATCGTGCCTATAGAGGCGTACAAGTATGAGAATAAAGGAGAGTACATGGCAGTATTGAGGATTCCGATGTGTCAGAGAGGTGGCTGCGATGTACATGTGTCGCCTCTAAGTCGTATGTTGAGGTTGTGTAGAGAGAATTTGTATTGTATAATCTCACCTGGGGGTGTGGAATCGATCCCTTACTTCGAGGGGTGGCCCTCTATTTATATGAGGTATGTGTGTTGTGTCATGTGCCGTGAGCACGTGACATAAGTCTGGAGTTGCTGTAATAGAAATGGATACGTCCTGTAAGGCAAGCATATTGAGCGTTGCATCCTGCATAAGGCTAAAGCCGAAGGTACCGCACCCCGTACTGGGTAGGGCCGCAACCTTTACATAAGGGTAAGTGGTATGTGTCGTGCCCTGTATTTAGTAGGGTTGCACCCCGTGCTGAGTAGGGCCGCACCGTGCTGTGTAGTGCCGCACCCTGTGCTGTGTAGTGCCGCACCTTATCCCTAGTTCTGGACTCGATCTATTAGCTTCTATATGCCTGAGTAACCTCCGCGATAGGGTGATATATTTGTACTATCATGTTATACAAACCTTTGCATGCTTCGGTGGTTGTTCCATCTTCAACTCTTCTTCACACTCTTAAATCAACATTGTCTTTTTCTTCTTAGGATAGTCTGATTCTCTATGACCAACACTAGACATTCGTAGCACTTGAAGCTGGCTCCTGAAATAGGAGTAATTGAAGTGGTGTGTTTTAGGATAAGGAGTACCAGAGTTCCTATTTTACTTGTCTTCTTTTATTAGTTGATAATAGGGCAAGTATTCCCTATCTATTTAAGAGACTGAAAGCCATTAAATTTAATAAAGAAGTTTTCCTCTTATGGTGTTCTCTCAGCCTTCTTGGTGTTCATTGGTGCAATTTCCCCCTACACTTTCATCATTTTCTTTCGTCCAGCTACTTCAGTTGGTGTTTTGTTGAACTCACTTCAAAATTATTAGCTTTATTAATGTCTAAGGATAAAAGAAAATTACAGATATATAGGTTACATTACAATATGTCAGGCCAATCAAGAAATAAAACACAACATAAAGGTTTTTTAGAACTTGGTCCAAGTCATTAATGGTACTTAGAGGTGGAAATGTGGGCTTTTTTGAAAAATTTCTCAACACCCATCCACCAAATTTGTTTGGGTCCCATTTAATATATTAATGGGTTTAAACCATTTAATGAAAAAAGATGTCGGGTGACTAGCGGTTTCTAATAACGGGTCTAAGAGGGTCAGAAAAGGAACTTGAATTAAAGCCTAAAAACCCATTTCGTTTAAAGACACTTGTTTTTCCTCTTTCTTAGTGGTGGCAATTTTAGAAATGACACGAAACACAACATGGAGCGATACGAAATTGGCTCAAAATTGACATATGATATGTCATGGTCATGTGGTTTTTTTACACGAAGTCATGTTGTGTCGTGTTCATGTCAAAATTATGAGTCATATTAGTTATGTTATCATGTCTAATCATGTTTTTATTCGTGTTAACGTGTCTATTTTTGTTTAATTTAGCGTGGAATTTAAGAAAAACACCAATTTGTGTCGTGTTGTGTTCGTTGTTGATAAATTCTTGTCGTATCGTGTCATGTCGGCCCGAAGCACGACCCAGATACACGAATTGCCACCCCCAATCTTTCTCTTAAGCCTCCAAATCGTAAAAAACTATCTAATGGTCTGATGTGTGAACCTATTTTAATCTAGCTTTTACATTGACGCTAGAACCGTAAAAATTAGATAGATATCAGTGTTTGAAAGAAAGTTAAACTTCTTTCATTGTTTGTTTACTATATGAATTGTTCCACAACCAGATGCTAGTTTTAGTCATTGTTGCTTGTATTTAAGTTAAAACAAAATTTTAAATTATGATATGAGTGATTATTTGATCTATAAATTAGATAGATATCAGTGTTATCTTGCACATTATGTGTGTCAAATTAAAAAAATGTAATGAAATTAATGATAATTGTCAGGACACAAATTTCCAATCGAGTCTATATGTAGTATTGGCTTAATTTAGGACAAAACCATTTGAGTCATATTATAGATGTTCTTGTGTATCCTTCCAAGCCTATGGTGAGTGTTATTGAAGACGTAGTGGCCTAGATATTCAAGTTTCATCCATGCCGATTTTTTTGTGCCACGTTTCACGTCATCAACATAAGGATTCCAATGTCTCCAAAAGGTATGAATGCATTAAATATATATAGGGAGACTTGAAATATTTTTATAGGTGTTATTTTAGTCTAAATATATTTTTTATCTTATGAAAATATTTTTAGAACTTTGTATAAAAGTTTTTGGACTTATAAATGAAAAATGAAATTTTCTAAATTTTCGTTCGAAGTGTCGTTCGAACGATATTGTTGTTTGAACGAAAAATCGAACGACTTTTGCAAGGACTTTGCTTTAATAATCCCTTAATTATCGTTAGAAAAGTCGTTCGAACAAGCTCGTTCGAATGACCTAGGCAATTTTCTGACAGTTTTTTTTACTTTCCACTTGCCCACTTGTTTTCCCACTTATTTTTCTTGATTAACTAAGTGCGGGAAACACAATTTCTGATAACTTTTTCATTCGCTCCAAGAGAGAAAGTGAGAAACATACTTGAGAGAAAAATTTTAAGTTTTGTGTTTATGAGTTTTATGAATTAAAATCTTCCAAAACACATTCAACCATAATTTGTTTTACTTCTAAGTTTCTTCATATATATATATATATATATATATATATATATATAGAGAGAGAGAGAGAGAGAGAGAGAGAGAGAGAGTTTGATTGGAGAGTTGGTTTGGCACCTGTTTTCTTCTCAACCATTTGAAGGAGATTGTTTGGGCTTCTTCTCTACCCCAAAAGGAAGTTTAGATTGTGCTGTGGCGTTGAAAGGCACCATGTGTGGTTGACGGTTGCTGTGCCTCCATTGGTGGATTCCAAGGTTCCGGTGGACACCAGAGTTATCTGCTCAAAAGTTAAAGCATTACATGCTGGCATTTACAGTCCATATTATCACCAAGTGTGATCCTATCCAGTACCTCCTTGCGATGACGGTCTTGGTAGGAATGGAAAAAAGGTGGTTCTTAATCTTGTCAGAGTATGATTTGAAGTGCATAGCCATGAAGGCTATCAAGATCCAGGAAGCTACAGATTTACTAGCCCACTTCTCAAGCTAGAATTTTGAGCCTCCTAGCGAGGATCTACTAGGGGAAAACTTCCAAGCCTACCTCGTGGAGGCAATGGAAGAATGAAAGATGGAATTTAACGGCTCTTGTGCCATGGGGACGGGTGGAACATGCATTATTCTCTCTAATGGGAAGGAAAGATCACCCTCTCCTTTAAGCGTGATTTCAAAGGTTCAAACAACGAGGCTTAATTATTGTTAGGAAAATTTTAGGACTTGGATTAAATTAATTGTGTTTAAGTGAAAATTAATGTTTAAGTATTTTTTATTTCACTTCTAGTTTAGTTTAATTTTAATTTGGAAGAAATTAAAATTTGAAGTTTGTTTTTGTTTAAATTTGAATTGGGAATTTAATTGAACCATCACTATTTCGCATTTAAGAGAATTAATTTGTAGAAATTTAAAATTTGGGGGCTTCCGCACCATCAAGTGGTATCAGAGCTAGAGCTCTAATTTATTGCGTTAATATCATTTTAGAATTTTTGGTTAAAACTGTAATTTTTTCCCATTTTCATAATTTTCTCTTTTTGATGGTTCCAATTACGCGTATTGGAAAATGCTTATGAAATCGTCACTAAAGTCCATAGATGAGAGGGTTTGGCTGTTTGTTATTACCGGGTGGCCCCCACCTACATGGTTAGTAGAAAATGTGCATGTCCCAAAGCCCGTTGAGAGATGGAGTGAGAACGAACTTAAATTAGCCAATTTTAATTCCCGAGGCTTGAATGCCTTATTTATTACGGTCACACCAGATGAATTCCAACACGTCATGACTTGTGAAACCACTAAGGAAGCTTGGGATATATTACAACTCACTCACGAGAGGACTAGTGTCGTAAATTCTTCAAAACTCCAAAACCTTACCACTCAATTCGAGACTATAAAAATGCTTGAAAATGAAACTTTTGATGAAATTTATGCTAGACTTTAAGATATTTTTAATTCATTAATTAATTTCTTAGAGAAAATACCCGACGATCGAGTAATAAAGAAAATTTTAAGATCCTTACCCAATAGGTTCATTCCTAAAGTGACCGTCTTGAATTCTTTACCAACTTTAGCCTCTAGGAAACGTGTCCTAAGGTCTTCCAGTAAGACATTCTCATTACCGAACTTGGAATGCTATCTTAAACTAGCTTCTAACTTCAAATTAGGCCTTTTTAATTTAATTGATTTGGCGTACAATTATTGAAAAGATATTTGAAGACCACTCTCATCAACCTCTTCTTTACTTTCACTCTCTTTTTCAACTCCACTCTTCATTACCATTAAATTTTTAGGATTCACAAACAGAGGCCTTAGAAAGGTCATGTAAATGTATATCTTCATGGGAAGATTCATTATCGGTGATCACATGACTTGCCATGAACGCGGTAAAGCTGCGCTCAATGGGGGAATCGGATCCCTCTTCCTTATCACTATCACTAAGGGTGACATTGTATGAATAGGTTGCTTGCCCTCTCTCCTTAGTTTAGTGGGACATTCAAAAGCCCTATGGCCATACCCTTCACAACCAAAACAACGATTTGACTCGTCCCTATTAAGATTTTCATTTTGAATTTTTGGGATCTTCTCAGGCTTGTTATACTTGAATTTATCAAATTTCTTATATTCATTTTTAAGCTTATCTTTGTTAATCTTAAGAAATTTTCTAAATTTTCTAGCAAACATAGCCATTTCTTCCGAGTCAAAATCACTCTCATCATCCGAAACTTGTTTTTCCTCCTTTCGGGCTTTCAAAGCGACTCCCTTATCTACCTTCTTTTCATTTTTGGAGGAAAACATATCAAGTTCATAAGCTTGTGTCAATGATACCAGGGATGGTACTTTTAGAGAGTTTACTTGAGTGGCCAACAACATTGACTTTGACTGTAGGAAGGTTTCAAGTTTTTAGATGACAAGATGTGAACTATGTTGATGGGAGCCTTAAAAGCAAGAAAGTGGGCTAGGGGTTCAATAACAATGGTGGGGAAAAAAAGAGGAAGTTTGGGGATGATGCCCCACCACCGTTGCCTTACAGTGTAGCGAAAGCCATGGAATGCTATCGTACATTGGTGCGCAAGGGGGTGGCAAGTCCCCCCACTCAAATGGACAAATACCAACAATAGTGGAGAAGACATATGAAAAGTTTTGTGAGCTGCACCAGAGATTACAACATGCTACCAAGGACTGCTATTACTTACGAAGAATAATTGATGAGCAGGTGGCCAACGATACTTTGTAAATCCCTTCAGTAGATGTCAATGAAAATCCTTTGCCAGCTCCCCACTATAGCACGACAAACATGGTGCTGGCATATGATAAAGAAGGAACTCGTTAACCCAAAGAATGGTGGAATAATGAAGAGCCATGTGAAGAGTGGATAGCTGACTTGGCCAAAGTAGAACAGGAAAATGAGTGGGACGAGTGTGTGAGTCCCCAAAAGGAATAGTAGACGTCGTTCTTGCCCTAGATGACCGGGGGACGTCAGAAGCAGAATATGTGTGCAATGCATAAATATATGAGTTTGAACTCGATTCAGAGTGCTTAGCTATCTCAAGGAACCCAAAGTTTAAATGGTTCTTCAACCAAATAGGAGTAAAGCATGATTCTAGAATATCATTCACCAAAACGATACTGGAAGAAGTCCAGCAGCGAGGGGGCCCTTCTCTTAACTGGAATGGTCCTATAGGAAGGTTGATTAAAGGGTACACGTCTAAAATAGTATTCTAAAAGGTAAACAAGCAGGTGCCCCCTACTTCCACAATCGTCATTTGTATGTCACAACTCTAGTAAATGGAATCAGATTTCGAAGGGCACTTTTGGAGGGGAATCGATTAATATCATGCCCATCAGCACCTTGTGTGAGACTGACATTTCTCAAGAAAATATCGTGCTAGTGCCATTAGTGATCTCTGAATTTGATAGTGCAAGGATTCAATCACTTGAATATGTGAACGTAGGGATCAAGTTGGGAAACTATACATCCCACATCAAGTTTCACATTATGCTTGCTAACACCAGTTATCATATCTTGAGGGTGAGTGTGAATGCATACACACAGGACAGTGTCGTCGACATTCCACTAATGTGTGAAGGAAAATATTCGTGGAACAAAGATTGTAATCAAAGACACAAAAACACCATTATCTATAGAGGAGGCCCACCTTGTTGATGCAACATTTTATACTGAGTTGGACGAAGAGAGAAGATGTCTGATCAAAGGGTAGAGGAACCCTGCATGGACAAAGAAGGTGCCCAGCTCAAGAAGTCAGTACATGAGAGGTTGGGCCAACGAGTGTCACCCTCTGAGGGAAAATATAAAGGAAAAAGGAAGTTTGAAGACGAGGCAAGTCCCCTGCGAACTTGTAAGAAAATCATGCTACCCATTGGGAAAGTTATCTACCGTTTATAACTGTCTGCTCGGACAACATTTTGGGATGAAAGTGCTGACCCAGAACTCAAATGTTTTGTTATTGATGATTCCCATATAGTCAACCACGTTGAGGAGACAGAGTTAGCTCTAGAATGTATGCAAAATGGTCGACGAGAGTAACTCCAGAAGTTGGAATAAATAAATCTGGGAATATGAGGGGGTGATGAGAACCATATTTATTTTTAAGAATTTTAGTCCTAAATAATGGGAGAAGATCATTAGTTTGATCAAGGAATTCACAGACATATTTGCATGGAAATACACGAGATGCCCGGGATAGATCCGAAAGTGAGATAGCATAAGCTGAATGTCTTGCCCAATGCTTTGCCTATAAGGCAGGCCATACGGACTTACAAAGTTGAATTGGACTTAAAGATCAAGGTAGAGGTAGATAAGATACTTGAGATTGGATTCATCAAGCCTATCCAACACCCAATTTTTCTCTCAAATATTATTCCTGTAGCGAAGAAGGACAGGAAGCAGATAAGGGTATGCGTAGACTTTAGAGATCTGAATTATGCTTTCCTGAAAGACAAATTCCCGTTGCCCAGCATTGGTATCCTGGTAGATACCATAATGGACCATGATATGTATAACTTCATGGATGGATATGTAGGTTATAACCAGATTAGAATAGATCCAATAGATGTAAAAAAGACAACCTTCAGAATGTCTTTGGAAAATTTCTATGGGGTCATGCTCTTTGGATTGAAAAATACCGGTGTTAGCTACTAGCACACCATGATGGAAATATTTCATGATTTCTTTCATGATATATTGGAATTTTACGTAGATGACCTAGTGGTGAAATCCAAGAAGGAGACCAAGCATGTACAAGATCTCAAAAGAGTCTTCGAGAGGTGTCGCAAGTACAAGATGAGGATGAACCCGTCTATTTATGATTTCGGTGTAACTGCAGATAAGTTCCTAGGATTTCTGTCAAATAGGCTAGGGGTACAAGTCGACGAGAAGAAACAAAAATCCATTATAATGACGAAACCATCGAAGAACAAAAGATAACTCAATGTCTTCTTAGGGAAAGTTTCCTACTTAAGGAGGTTCATACAGACTTTAATGAAGGTCACTCACCCTTTTACCCCTCATATGGAAGAAAAAGCTAAGTGGATCTGGGGGGAGGAATAAAAGAAGGCATTTGAGAGGATAAAGATGATATTGAATTCCCCCTCGACGATGATCCCACCAGAAATAGGTGCGCCCTTGCTGTTATATCCAACTTGAACTGAGTGATCTATAAGTTCGTTGCTCTCCCAAGAGAACCCAGGAATAAAGTCGCTAATGTACTACCTATCACGAGTTATTTTAGGCGCAAAATCTAGATACATAAGTGTGGAGAGGCATTGTTTAGTCTTGGTTTTCATTGCACAAAAGTGAAGGCACTACCTGCTCACGTTCATGGTGTACATCGTCACTAAATGTGATCCTATGAAATACCTGTGGGCACGAACCATCTTGGCGGTCCTGAAAGCTATTAAGATCCAAGAAGTAACTGATCTATTGTCCAACTTCCCAAGTTGGAGTTTTGATCCTCCCACCGAAGAATTTCCAGGTGAAAACTTTGAAGCCTGTCTAGTAGAGGAGATGGAGGACTGAAAGATATAAATTAACAGCTCTTGTGCACAAGGGACAGGAAAGGTTGCATCATCCTATTTAATGGTAAAGAAAAATTCACTCTTTCCTTTAAGTTGGATTTCAAGTGCTCCAACAATAAGGTGGAGTATAAGCTCTCATACTTAGCCTATTAGAGGCAATGAGGAGAGGCATTAGAGTGCTATGCATAAGTGGGGACTCTAACTTGGTTGTCGAGAAAGTTAATAAAAAATAAGACTCACGCATGCTAATCTAATCCTGTATTGATCGATTATTCAGAGGTTTCTTAGCCAATTCTTCGAAGTAAATATAGAGAGATATGCACAAATAATGAACAGGCATCTGGACACATTGGCAATAATAGCCCAAAAGTTTAAGATGGAAGAATAAGAAGCCATTATCACAGTTCGACGAAGAACGGTGATAACAACAGTTAAGTCATTATTCCCAAGTGAAGAGTTAGATGATTGGAGGTACCCGATTGTGAAACAACTAGAAATGAGAGAAGAAAAAATGAAGATGTCTAAGCTGGTTAATTACCACCTACTCAAAGGGACTCTCTATTTAAAAAGCTCAGGCAGAAATCTAGCAAGATACATAGGCGAAGCTATCCTTTTGAGGAGGGTCACCGCTCAATTAGTGACACATTTCATCTGGGACTACATAATCTGTAAGTTTGGCATTCCAAAGGTTATTCTCACGGATAATGAGAAACAATTCATGTGAAAAGAGATGTGGCTCCTCATGGACAAATACAAAATCATCCACAATAGTTCAACCGTCACATAACCCAAGGGGAATGGACACGTAGAGGCCACAAACAAGATGCTGATCAATATCTTGAAGAAGGTGTGGAGGACTTGCCAAGGGCATGAAGTGAGAACTTGCCAATGGTTTTATGGTCTTATAGAAATTCGAAAGAAATCCAACAGGGTTTATCCCTCTCTCTGGTTTATGGGACATAAGTTGTCTTACCAATAGAGTTGGTGGTAGTATTTCCAACCCGAGTGGCTCTAAACCATAACCTCATTCCCGATCCTAGACATGTGAAATTGGAAGCTTTGGATGATCGCTAGGATAAGGCCAAAGAAAACTTCAAAGTCTACACCCAATAACTATTTAGGGCTTATGAAAATCTAGTTAAGCCTAGAGAGTACCAATCGGGATATTTGGTCTTAAGGGAATCCACTCATCACCTGAGGAGCATGTCAACATCAAAGTTCAAGCCAAACTGTGAAGAACCCTTTATAGTGAGACGAGCGGGAAAATTAGGCTATTGTCAGATCTCAGAGCACGAAAATGAATGCGTCTTGTCCATTATATACAAGTGGCTAAAAAAGTACTATGATTGAGGTATATTACAACTTTTTTTTGTTATTTCAGTCATTTACTCTAGAACAGTTAGTCCCTCGAGTAAAAGGAAATTTTGAGAAGGAAACTGTTGGAATTATAAAAAACATATATTTCCTTATAGAAATGAATGAATATAATTCCTTCTGACTATTTATACATGAGATATCTTTCATAATGATACTAGCTTGTGTTTATTTTCAATATCTCTTATGTACTCACTCACCAACAATGCGAGTGGATGCACCCATATTTTCTTGCCTAATAATTCTTCCTAGACTTATAGATTTTCTGGGCTGAGTAAATTTTAACTCTTGAAGCTTATGAGAGGCTCTTGAATTTGAAGAACATTACTCATTATACTTAGGGGGTATATACCTCCCAAGGATAAAGTATAATGAACAAAATCCCCTAATTTATAATAGCCCAAGTACTCAATAGAATACACGGTACACAGTTTTTCTACATTGGCAAACTAAAGAAATGTTTGTTTTATTTCATCTTGAAAATAAGTTTAAAAAAAAGTAAGATAATTCCCTCACTTTTGTTCTATGAGTTATTTATTTAAATATCATGATTATTTGAAAATAGTGAGTGGGTTTAAACCCCCTCCAACTTATTTCGTAGTTCTAAATGAAGTGTAGAGCAAGCACCCCGCAAATTATGGGGTAGTCATAATAGATGGCTTGCTAAGATTAGAGCAAGTACTCCACAGAAAAAGAGAACAATATCAATTCACAATGGGTAGATAAAAGTCCAAGTACAGGCAATGTAAAAAAAAAAGAAAAATAGAGATAGATAAGAAAAGGAAAATTATCATTCTCATTAATATAAAGGGTCTGCTCGAAATTGAGCAGTCCTTGAATTTACAAAAATAAAAATAGAGAGAAGTCTCTTTATAATATATCAACTAGATAAAAGTAAAATTAGGTTATCTTGAGAATGAAAATTCTCAAAAGAAGGGGCATCCTTTCAAGTTCCTCCTCCTCTAGCCTAGACAGGCGAGCATCATCCTCAGAGTCACCAGCCAAGACCTAGGCCAACTTGGCATTCGGTAGCTGGATCTGCCCACGAAGTCTGGTGGCTTCTGTACGACACCTCTCGACCCTAGACTTGTTAAACCTTTGAGATTTCACCAACTTCTTATATGGGAGACCGATAAGGTGGAGGACAAAAGAATCAATCCAATCAGGATTGAAGTTGTAACAACTCTCCAAGTCATGAATGGATTCTAGGAAAAGGCGAATGTTTACACTAGTGAGATCAGCAGGAGCAGTAGATAAGAACATGTGCACCTAATTGGGGAGAGCCTTGATGTTAAGGATAGTTAGGCTGTCAATGTTTAGAATTCTTTGAGAAGTTATGGTCTCCGCAAGGTGTTCGATAATTAAGTACAAAACCTCTCGCTCGTGCTCTCTAAATATCTTTCGGAACTCTTCACGCCACAAGTCCTTCATAAAGACTTCAGGGGCCTCCACCTCAATGCCATTATGGACAATCTTCATAAACTATACTCCGAAGGATCTAAGGAAGACTCCTCGCCTGATGCCTCCCCCTTTGCTTCATCACTTTAGATGGCTTAGATTTGGGATCATTGTCCCCAGCCACCTCCACTTGGTCACTCGCATGATCCTAAAAACAAAGATATAAAGAAAGAATGAGAAGAAGCAAAAATAGATTGAACAATTTCAAATGAGGGAGATGGTAAAAAATTAATAATATGAGGAAAGAACTTACTCCTAATCCTAGAGGAGTTAACATGCTATCTTCCCTGGCCCACTATGCTAACTTGACCGATGGAAAGAAAGATAATGTTAGTAGAGAAATTTTACAATGAAAGTAAGCCTCTAAAAAGATATACACAAAAATAAAAATGGTAAATCAGGTATGACAGTATAATACCCGAGAAGTGCTCTCCGTGACACTCACAGACTGCTTTATAGCTACAGGAACATTCGCCTCACTTACCTGAGAATAATGAAATATGGGAGTCTTGGTGAGAACTTTCACAGTAAAAGCAAGAATGAAAAGGGGAGAAGATAGAAAACGAGTGAATTAGGTATGACAATATAATACCTCACTCACATTAATCCCCCCAAGATGTTCCACAGACAACGGAACACTCATAACACTAACGTGAGAACAAGGAAACATGGATTTGTTAGAAAGTACTTGCACAGTAAAATCAAGTTTAAAATAAAATGTGATAGAATAAGTACCTGAGGATCCAGTTAAATAGTACCCATAGGAATTCCCACATGCAAAGGGACTTCAGTGTCATTAACTTGAAAATAAAGAAACAAAGAATGTATCACTAAGATATTTTGCACAGTAAAAAAAGCAAGATAGTTGAAGTACCAAGTATAAGATAATAAATACCTAAGGGGCCTCTGACGAGGAGGTTCTCACTGGAAACTCCCTAGAGGATCAATAATGACAGGGACTTGTTGGGGGAAGTAGGAGGTTTGGTAGAAGAACTGGGGGCTATAGTCACCTATCAAAACATACATACATGAGTATACAAGAATAAATCCAAAAGTCACAAGCAATATGACTTGAGATGTTTTGAAAATTTTGATAAATACCTGGACCGAGCAGGTAAATACAGAAGAACCCCTCGTGGAAGTGGAAATACAATAAAAAGATGCAAGATAAAAAAATATCGGCAAAAACTCCTCCTAAAGTGTTAAAGAGTTAGGAAATAAGAAAAATTTAAGTGTTAGAGCTTTGTGCAAATCGAGCAAGGCTGAGAGAGGAGACAAGCATGAAGCTCCTCTTAGGAAAAAAAGGTGCTTGAGGAACTGGAGGGGTAGTAGATGAGGGGGCAACCCTCACTTTTGAGGATCCATTCATACTCACACTAGAAACCTAATTAAGATCAAGGAAAAGAAAGAGTTGAAGTTAGTAAAAGATTGTACGAAGCTAAGTAAAGAAAATGAAAAGGGATAGTAAAAACAATCTGTAAGAAACTTATAGTATTTTGGTGAGGGGCTTTCCCATATGGAAAATGCCCACTAGTGGGGATGATTGGTTGAAGGGAGTAAATCATGGTGTAATCCTGATCACCATCTGAACCTCTCAAAGTTGATAAGAAAGTACAAGTGTTAAGCGAGTGATCTTGGTTGATGTCAAACACTAATGTCATTTAAAGATGAACTATTGTAATCATAGGAAGGGGTGCTTCCATAATTAATAAATTCCTCTTCATATGAGTAAGACGAGGAGAAATAACTTGTAACCCCATGAATTATAATTTTACTAAATAAGAAAGAAGTGATTAGAGTACATTTTGTGAAATGAGGGGCTAATGAAACGGAGAGCTAGAAAAGAGAAATGCCAAGGGCTTCATAGCCCTACTCGCGAATTGATTGAAAGGCCTCCTTAATGCCTAGGGTGTCACTGTTTAACTCTTGATATGGTACAGTGGAGGGACCAGTGGGCTTAGTTTCCCACTTCTTCTATTTGGCTACTCGAGTTCTCATAAGTGAAGGAGAAAAAGCGGCCAACTCTACTTGAGCTGAGATAAAATTTGACACATCAATGTCAGGATGTATCCTTTTGGAAGGGGCCTTGGACTTTTCCTTATCATTGGCCTTACCCTTTGTTGGTTGAGCCTTGGGCTTAGGGTTCTTGGCATATATGGACTCCTTGCGCAAAGGCTTCATTAAAATGGGGGTGACCAGCTTGAGTGGGGTCTTATCCACATTACTATGATGCCAATTTATTTTGGGTCCTCTTGATAAATTACTTGTCATTTATGGGAATGCGAGTAGAAACAGACTTATGGGGGACATCTTTAATGCAATTCTCGATTAACATAATCTATCTATGCCATAAGCCAAACCACTAGTGATTGAAAGAAAGAATGTAATCATGAGGGTGTATAAAAAAATTACCAAAGTTTTCAGTCCTCCGGGGCATTCCCTCGAAAGTAAAGTTGGCATACACTTCTAGGTACAAGTCTACTGGCAAGAGGATAGAAGGAAATTCTGGGGTATAAGTCCCTTGGTGATAACCAAATTATCTCCTCACACGCTCAGAATGATAGAATTCCACCCCTTATCTAAACTCAATCAGTGATTGAAGAACATAAGGCAGAACCATTGCCATGACAGAAATTTGAGGGTACTCAGGTACTGACTCCACATCAACAGGTTGAAGAAAAGAGCCAGGAGAGGTTTTAGATAAGGCCCATGAACGAACACCACCCACTTGCTTTGAGTTACGGTGAAATGTAAATTTATCAATGTTGTCTATAATCAGACCCAAAGATTGATTGAGAGACTTCTTATGCCACCTCGTAATGCGAGCGACTTGGCTGCATAACGAGCGAGGCTCATGAGCAAAGTTAGGGAACTGCTTGAATAAAAATCCAATGAGAATGAAAGAGTAGATAAAATTTTCCACATCAAAATGATCGTGTGAATGCTCCATGTACATATGGGTATGATTCAACCATGTGTACATGGATCCCATGGTAAGAGCTGTGAGGGGAACATTCCTCCCTCGAATAATCCTAACAACAAGGCAGAATAACAACTTGCGAGGGGAGTCATTTGATCTCCTCATGAATAAAATTTTCTAAGGAAGGTCACAAAAAGGCCAGCCAAGTGAGTAATAGAATTGATTTTAGGACCATCCTAGCTTTTTGGTGTCTGGTTCAAACTCCCCTCCTTGGGAGTTTTCTTAAAGTCTCTAAACCAATACCTTTGCCACTTATCAAAAGAATGCTTAGTGGCCCTAGTTTTGTTGATTGCAATATATCTAGGGCATTCTGATAAGGCCTGATGGATATCCTATCACATGGCTTGCTCAACAACATCTTCATAGCCACTAGTAAAAATATGATTTCCCAAGAGGGGGAGACCAGTCAACTCACAAATATCTTCAAGTGTGATGGAAAATTTACCCCAACTAGTGAAAAAAGTATGGGTATCAACACTCCAATGATAGGCCAAAAATTTGAAAGTGTTGGTTTGTTTGGAAATTTTACAATTCTTAAAACTTATAAGGGTCTTGGCAAGACCCATCTGCTTGACAATAGCCTTGTGAGCAGGAACAATCAGGATATAATCCACCCAGAGGTTCCACTCGTCTAGGACACCACCACAAACATCAATGTTGATATTAGAGAAGGGGGAATCACCCCTGTCCACTTGCACACACAAAATACTATCAACTAACATTATTAGTGTATCAATCGAATAAAAAAAGCCTAGAAGTGGTTGCTCCTTAATCTTGTTAACAAAATCAGTCTCAAATCTCTCATTTGAGGGCATGTAGGTATCCTTCTCCCCAAAATAAAGGGAAAGACTGTAAATAGTGAAGTCTCTCTTCGAGAGGCTCTCTAGGTATTCTTTTTGGACCTTGGATAAGGCAGTAGCACCTCCAGTGGAAGGGCCAGCACCACCAGGCCCAACAGTGGTGGTGGTGGTGGAAACAATTATAGAGGAGGCCACAGTGGTGGTTCCAGTGATGGTGGTGGTGGAAATCATAACTTGAATGGGCAAAGAGACCATGAGGATCTCACTCATATAGGTGGAGATGACGTACAACATTATAAAAGAGGAAGAGGCCATTTAAAATAGTGAAGAACTTGAAGAAATAACGATGGAGGAAGAAGGGAGTTTAGAAACGAAATGTTTTCTCTTTCTCTAGCTCTGGAAAAATATAAGGCAATAATAAGGTGAGGAGTTTGATTTTCTTATGAAGGTATTTATACCTTGAAAGGGGTATATGCCTGACTGCTCAAGAAAGAATAATAATAATTTCCAAAATAATGAAACGGGTGTTCCCAAGAAGACGCATGTCTTCTCAAGGCTCTAAAAGGGTGCATCAGTATAATAGTCCTATCAGGGGCATTAAATGCCCAACATAAGTAATGATTTGACTAAAAAATACCCTTTGAATTCCCAGAAGATAATGATTTATTTTTGTGCAAAATTCTTCATTTTAACCAACACAAACACTTTTGCACGAGGGGGCTAATGTAGAGGGGCACCCATTCAACTGCCTAGAAATAAACCTAATAGGGAAAGAGGGTGCCACACGATTGGGTGCAAAGCCAGTCGAGAGGGCTGCCACACGAGCAGGCCCAAAATAAGTCTTGCCCAAATGAGCCCAATAAGGCAAGGGGGTACCATGTGAGTAGACCCAAAAGTAGAGAGATAAAATAGGCCAAAATGACCATTTTACGGAGGGGCCATAATGAGTGGGCCCAAGAGTAAATGAGACAGAGGTATGCCAATGATGGACATTTGGTGAGTGGGTGACACAAAAAGTAGACCCAAGAGTAAATAAACAAAGGTAAGCCAAAACATATCACTTGGCGAGAGGGTGCCACAACGAGTGAACCCAAGACCAAAGAAGGGACATCTGATCAAGTGATTTCCAAGACCGATGATGTGGTGCCTAACAAGCAACCATGGCGATGGGATGCTATGTGAATAATTAAGTAATTATAAAAGTTTCTATGTTGGAATATTTACTGACATTATTACTTTTGTTACACAGTTAGCCTAGTTGAGCAAGCAGGGCTTGAGCAGGCTAGTTTGGATCTTTTAGGAGTTTTAGTTTGGAGGCTGAGAGATAAGTCTTATTAGTCAAGCTAAGGACCAACCTCTTCAATACCTTAGTAAAGAGAGAATACTTATAGGAGGGGCCTAAGAAGCCACTCATGCACTTACACAGTCCACACTTAGTCAAAAAGGTGAGTAGCCAATGTGCTGCTCACAAATTATTGTCAAATTTATTAATTGGCGAGTGGCCCCCAAGGCCACTCACAAGCTTTCAAAAGATTGTTCACCAAGTTGCCATTTGAAAAAATATTCATTAAATCATGTTTTTTGGCTCTATGCCCGATATATTTGATTTTTATCTTTGGGTCGTGCCATATGTCATCGGTCAGAATGGACACACGACATACATTAAAATGGGACAAAAGGTGCACTTCGGATATTGTATCAAAGGAATATCCTTTTAGCCCACACATGCCAAATCAATACTAGTTTTTTCCTTTAAATAGAGCCCTTGACTAAGGTCAAAACAATAACAAAAGTATCACTGTTACTCTGTCAAAATAGCACCAAAAAGTATTCTCTCCCCGCTCTCTCCTTGGTATTTTACGTGCTTGTCTCTTCGCTCCGAAGAACCATCACTTCCAAGTGATCCCTTTCCCTGTTATAGCTAATTATTGGCTTATCAGATAACAATCACAGAAACTCCATTGTTACCAAAAACATATAGCTTTCATCTTCCAGCTGCTCTTGAAACCTTGAACTCCTTGAAGGCAACTTCCATTGGAGTGGGCCATGCTTCACCAGATCCAAATATTCATAGACCCAGTATAAATACCCTTTATAGTTTATTTTTGTAATTCCTCATCATGAGTGAGGGTCGAGACCGCGTTTATATTATATTGAGAAGGAGACTTCATAGAGCATAGTTGTCTCGTTAGATGGGATCCCTGTGTTTAAGGACTTAATATGATTCGGGGGATATCGAGGTTACAACCGAGTCGAGAGATCGAGTTTTGATTGACTTAGCGTTGGGGACTTAGCGATAGTGTGAGTGTCGTATTGTATGACTCGTTTAGAGATGATGGAGTTAAGAATTATATTTAGTGACTTTTGGGGGAGGGATTTTTGAGTGTCCCAGTAACGGGTCTTGGGCCTACGGATATTGATAACTGAAAAGCTAAGTAGTAGTGTATCGAGGGGAGGTGGATTCCTTATTTGGATTTCACTTACGAGACATCACATGCAAGAACCTTAGTAAGCGTCAGGAAATGGGAGACGTTTGGGCTCTAGGGAAGTGGTTTAACACGATAGTCACTACATGTGTGAATATATAAGGCTTTGAGCGCATAGCTAGTATATGATTTAAGTGCAACAGAGCCATGTTGTGTTGTATAGAAAGTACTGGAGGATGGTTGTACAACTAATTGATAAGTGGGGCAATATAAAAAAGAATTGAGTCGTGATTATTCGGGTAATCGAGTCTACCTTCACTGTATAATCGTGTAAGGTATGTGGGGGTTAATTTTGATGTATCTAGGTTGCATATGGGGCATTTATGCATACATGCACGTGGTGTAGGGTGTATGGGCACCCTGGTCAGCTAAATATTCAGTCTCATCCGGGAAAAGGGTAACATGATAATAATGCATTGACCTGTGTACTTGAAGGGAAGTTAGAAATGTTTTTGGAATGGTGAACTGTACTGAGCTACATCACGAGACGGGATAGTCTGGGCATTTATAGCAATGATGACCGTCACCCCCGAGATCATTCTGAGGGTTGTGTAGGCACAAAATAGGGATGCATCTTGTCAGGAGAGGGTTCAATAGTTATTGGAAAGTGGAGCAGAGTCATACTCAGTCAGTTCTAAGGGTGGATCGCACCTCAATGGGAGGTTAATTATTGTAGATGTTGTGGACCTTCGATGCGCAGTTATGAAGAAGGTGCATGGGTAAAAAAAATTCAGTGCATCCCAGGGGAATAAAATGGCCAGGATGTGAGGAGGTTGTATTGGCGTGCCGATATGGGCCAGTTCGGGTGTATTACATGATCGAGCAGTGTGCCCAACTTTTCATCATAGAAAGAGAGTGAGCCAGCATGAGGTGCCGCCTAACATTATTTTGGATCAGTATAAGATCTTGTAAGGAAATTTTTTCCAATTGAGTCCGTTGTATGTTTATTTGACTTATTCCCAGAACAAAACTCGTTTGAGTCGTAGGTAGATTTTTATTGTTGCGATCCCACACAGACTATGACGTATTGAAGTTTATTAAAAGACGTTGCGTCAAAGATACAAGGAAGTTATCATACCTGTTTATGATGCATATTTCGTCTTCAGGTTTAATTGCACTCCGAGATGACTCAGGTATGAGTGCGTAATTTTAATGGGACTCGAAATTTATTTTAAAATGTTTAATGATGTTATTTTATTAAAGAAATGTTTTAAAAATATTTTTAAAAGAGTTTGAAAACATTTAGACTTCAATTTATTCTGATAAGGACGGATTAAAGTAGTGTTTTATTGGAACTCTAATTCGCTGTGCCGCTCAAAAAACCTGACCAGTCGTTAGAGCGAGATAGCATTGTCGTTTGAACGTCATGTCCATCTCGTTCAAGCGGCAGGTCAAAGTCGCTTGAACGAGCCACCGCCTCAAGAAAATTATAAAAGGCACGTTTCTATTAGAATTTCGTAAGTGTGCATTATGGGTAAAACTTTATATAACTAGTACGGGTTTTGCACATGTTTTATAAGGTTTTTCAAAGACAAATACATCCTTAGAGTTTCAAAGATCCGAGCTTTCATTATTATTTTCTATGGTGATCTTTGTTGGCACTATTTGGAGTTTGTACTTCATAGAACTTTACTGGGTTTTGAGGTGGAAAAGAAAAAGAGTCGTGTTCAACATCATATCGATGGACACTAAGGCATGCGAGGCCATATCGATGGACACTAAGGCATACGTGGATGCGTGTGTTGTGGACGAACATCGTGGAAGAAGGACTTTCTATGTGGGAACTATGAGAGGAGTTATTGAAGATCAAAAGAGCGTCAAGTCTCATGGTGATCGAGTCATTGAGTAAAACTTGTGTATGTTCCTTGTAAGTCCACATTCATAGTGATTGTCTGGCTTGGGCCGTGCAATTTTTTTTCCCTTTGTGGTTTCCTCGTGCATCCAGTGTTGTGAGCATTCTTTTCCTTACTTTACTTGCTTTAATCACTAAATTCTTGTTTAGGATTAATCAAGATAACATTTTGTTAAGTACAATGTGGTGCACATAAAATTTCAAAAAAGAGTTTTTCAAAAAGGGAAGGTTGTTTCATCATACTTAAAGCAGAGTTGATTTAAAAAATAAAGGGGCCTACAGATCTTTGTGTACCACTTCTGGTAGAGTTTTCAGAAGGCGATGGGGACGGAATCACGTGTGGGAATAGAGTATCACCCACAAACTGATGGGAAAATGGAGAAGGCGAAGCAGTTGTGGAGGATATGATGAGGACGTGCATACTGGATTTCAATAGATGTTAGGAGCGGTACCTTCCACTGATAGAGAGTTTGCCTATAATAACCCGTACCAATTCACGATTGGCATGGCGCCTTTTGCGATATTTTATGGTATAACTTTTCATTCACCTTCTTGTTGGTTAGAGGTGGGGGACAACAAAATTCTTGGGCCGGAGATGATCTGAGACACTTTTGCAAGGATTGAGTTGATTCGGGGTCATATACGTATAGCTCAGGATAGATAAAAGAGTTATGCTGATGTGGAGAGGAGACACTTGGAGATTTATGTGGATGATCAGGTGTTGTTATGGGTGTCTCTCATGAAGGGAGTTATGCGATTTGGAAAGAAGAGGAAGTTGGCATCAAGGTATGTGGGGCCTTTCTTGATTATTGAGAGGATAAAACCAATTGTTTATAGGCTCGCACTACCGAAGCACTTATAGAGGATTTATGATATGTTCCATATATCATCATTGTGGAGGTATCTCAAAGATGAGTTGGCATATAATCACATTATGGTAAAGGAGATAGACCTACATTCAGACATCACATATGAGGAGAGGCATGTTGTCATTTTAGACCATAGCGAGAGGAAGCTTCGATCGAAGGTGGTACCGTTAGTTCATGTTTAATGGGGGCATCATAATGCCGATGAGTCGACTTGGGAATGTAAGTATGATATGCAGGAAAAGTATCTGAAGCTCTTTCTGGAAAGTATGTCCGAACTTTGGGGATGAATTTCCGTTGTTAGGGGGAAGTATATAACACCATGTACTTTTAAAGACTTTTAAATTACACGTCTGCACGTAATTTTAAAATAGCCAAAAAATAAATTGGCCTAAATAAATATTAATTAGTGAATAGAAAGGATTAATAATCATGGATATTTATATTTACTTATGTGATAAGTAAATAATAATGTATTAAATTATGTTACGTCGTAAGTGAGTTGAAGCAACGGGTTTATCGGTATTTCATTCGGGACACGTGGTTAGAGTCGTGTGGGGCATGAGATGGAATTTTATGTTAGCAGACTCAGATGGTAGTTTTAAGTGCACCGATGGTCTGAAATGGGTTGAAATAGTCTATAATAGGTACCCAAGGGTTACAGTTGGATTTCGGGGGCTTTTGAGACTTAGTGGGAGATGTAGGAGGGCATACGAGACATTTTACTTGAGGGGGATGACCCCATTTCAGTACTAGAGAGTTTTATGTTTATATTGAATCAAGTTGGATAGATGGGGGCTACTATATATCCACTCAAAGAGGATAGGGTTTGAGAGAAAGAAAAGAGAAGGGAAAAGGAGAAGAGAGGATCTAGGGAGGAAGGCTATCATTTATGGGTTGAAGATCATCATGAAGAAAGGAATCTCGGAAGGGAAATATTAGAACTCATCATTTTAAATGAGAGTATTTACTTGCTTTAATATTCGTGTGCAATTTCATTTATTCATGCAAATTTTGAGTAGAATAACGCAGTTTTTGGGTTGGGAAAACTATGGAAATACGGGTTTTGAATTGTATAAATAGTAGGAGATGAATCTAAGAACGTTTATATGATGAATCTGATGTAAATATATTATAAAAGACAAGTGCTTGGGTGAGTTAAGAAGAAAAGATCAAATCTTGAAATGACGGAATGATATAGCATGAATTATTGATTTAATCCGTTGTTGGATGAATTAGAGGTTGTTTCGAGATGGTTTTTACATAAAAAAATTGTTGGTTTATGGTTATGGATGGATTAGAATTCATGTATGGGGGTTTGGTGAAGGTTATCACCACCATGGATGAAGGTGGAGGGTGGAATTTCGTCAAAAGTTTGTTCTAGCAGCCAAGAAACCGAATCAGTTCGATCCATCTTACGAACTGTTTCAATTCTGCTAGTTTGCCAACTTTGCCTCGTGTTTATTTCTAGGATCGTTTGAGGATTGGGAATGAAATCATGGGTTCGGGGGTGAGTTTAGGCTTATTGGAATTCAATTTGAGGGTTAGGAAGTGTCGTAGGCTAACCGAAGATGATTTTCTGTATGGAAACATGTGAATAAGTGAGTGAATTTTCACAATTAGAAATTGGGAAATCGGGATAGGATTTTGGGATGATTAGGCTAATTCTTGGTTAGAATATCATATTGGCCAAAAGTATATATTCATAGAGTTAAACTATAAGTAAGGGAATACTTAGATAAGATCGGTAAGTTGGGTTAAACTTTGGGATTTGGTAGGCTAGTGCTACGAGAAATATTACACACGTTAACTGACTTCATATGTATACACGTATTGAGTGTGATATATATATATATATATATATATATATATAATTGGCTTTATGTGAATATACCCACTCTAGTATGCTATCGTTGGAGGTTGTGCATAGTGGGTGGTCCACCCTGACGTTAACCAGTAGGTGTTGGATTGTTTAGCCCAGGTCATTATATTGTTGCGTGACCATTATTCTTATGTGGATATAGGTGTTGGTTTTGAGTCCAGTTGGATGTTATGTGGTAAGGCTACGACCTACAGATGTATATTTGTGACCGCCTCCATTATATGTTTGTGATTTAGGACCGGTGGTGAGATTTTGACCCAGCGGCCCAGGAGTGGTACGTGATGTACCTGGCGCCTCATAGAATACCAAGGATGCATCCGGGAGTTCCAGCTTGGGGATGTCATGTATATATTCATATAAAGAGAAATATTTGTATATGTGTTTAAATGATTGTGTGACATCTAAGTGTAGTTAGTGTATGGTTACTTTGCCTATGTAGTGAGACAAATATAATTGAGAAACCTAAGTTATAACTTATGGATTAACTACGTAGTACGTAGTGTGGGGTATCACATGAGCGGTACAGATGGGATAGGGGTTTAGCGGATCAAAGTACACTAAGGATAGTTAGACTAATTAGGCGGGGTATCATAACTAGACAAATAAAATATGCGCATTAGGTGCGCACTATAGATGAGGGGTGAGGATAATCTCACGTGAGTGTGACATCAGGTGAACATGGATATTTCTTGCTGCTTTAATATTATTGTATTTAAATACTTGCAACTATTTTTCAAATTTTTTGGGCTCTGACCCATATAAAAAAATGTTTTCAAAACCTTTTAGGTTCTTAGCCATAGGTTCACCAAGGATAGCCATTCCATTCCAGTCACACGATGCAACAACAATTGGGATTGCATGCAAGACTTGATTAAATGCTTCATTCACTTATATCTATATAGATTTCTATTTTAATGTTTCCTTTGGGCATATTGCCCGCTGCTGGACAATTTTATTACTAGACGTTATCTACATTATTTCAGTTGAGTGTTTGGATTATTGTATTCTAGATACCGGGAGTTTATTTGATTTATGCTATTAGTGATCTTTATATTCAGTCATTGTGGATAGTTATGTATACATTGTTGAATGTTTTTACATATACATGTTAACATGATTTTAAAATAGACACCAGACTTAATAGGTTATTAGTTAATTAATTGGTTTTCGATAGTGATGCTAAAGATAAAATCAAATATGATTCTCGTTTAATTTATTAAAGTCCTGATCAATCGGTATTAGACTAGGCAGGATGTCACAATTTCCTTAGATATTTGGTGCATCAAAAGGGAATTCTGGATGATCATAATAAGGATAAGTCTATTATTAAGGGCAAATCCCTCATAAACAAAAGACATTTACATATGTTTTTCTGTCAAGTTCATTTTCTTTGTACATTTATTTCATATGCAATAAGAAAGACTAAATTAATTTTCTCCCTTCTTTAAGATAAAAGACTAAAAAAGCTAAATTGGAAGGATAATCATGCGAAAGATTTCCAAACACTCAAGAGGTACTTGGTCAAGCCACCTATTTTGGCTCCTCCAAGAGAAGATATGCCATTTAAATTGTACTTTTCAGCCTTTGATGCATCTCTTGGAGTGTTATTGACTCAAGACTGTGAAGATCACAAGGAAAAGCTATTTATTACCTTAATAGTTTTTTAAATGACTATGACTGTAGATATTCTGTAATGAAAAAAACTATGTTTAACCTTGCACTTTGCTGCTATGAAGTTTAGGTACTATTTGTTGCCTATAGAAGTTTTTGTCATTTCAAAGTTAATCTGATTAAATACATACGAAGAAGGCCTATTGTGAGAAATAGAATTGGCAAATAGGTGTTAGCTTTATCTAAATTCTATTTGCATAATGTGCCTCAAAAGGTAGTAAAAGGCCAAGCCTAGATTTCCTAGCATATCATCCATGTTAGGATGAATGAATAGGGAATAAGAGATAGATTGTGTATCTCTAGGCCCGCGCCCTCTTATATAAATGGGATCGTGATGTGCCCTTTATTATGTTTCCCATTCCCTCGAGAGCTAATCGAAGGCGAATTCTTGCCAGTTTCTCCTTACGATTTTTGGCGACGTTTTGAGGCAGAACATCCTCTTTTCATTAGTATCAATCTAAATACCCATCATTCTCCCTTTCGTGATATTTTTTTGATTTTCTTCATTTAAATTCATATCTACTATTTTTTACCACTGAATTTTGTGCGAATCCATGCTTGTGGACAACTTTTCCTTTATTTCGCGCTTGAACCCTTGTTTGTTGAGACTGAATAATTTTTTCTAGGGTTTTCGTCTATTGGGTACCTGTTTGGTTTGTTTTTTTTGAATTGATAATTCGGGTAAATTTTATGGGGTTTGGTATTGATGTTGGTAGCTTAGGTGTTTGGACTGGATTTGGGTTAGAATTTTGTATTTTCTGAACTTAATCCATAACCCCCAATTTTTATTCTATTTTTTTGCTTGGACAAAACGCTAGGGTTTTGTTTTTTCAATCGTTGAAGGATGGTAATCCAGGCATTTACTTATTTATGAACTTGGCCGTGACTTGTAATATATCTATGCTATTTGGCCGCGACCTTCTTGCAAAAATTTCCTTGTAGCTATTTTTTTGGGTTAGATGACTGCAACCTTGATTTCAATTTTTCTACATCTTTTTATTATTTTTCTTGCATCTGTTGCAGCCTCTACATGGCTTTCCTGGTCACAGTGGCTGCGACACCTAACAGCAGAGCCCTTCTTCTTTTCATGTATTTCCGCAGCTCTATGAATTGAAACCGTTCGGAGTACCTGGAGGAATTTTGAAAAAACCATTTTCGTGTACCTCCTCCCGAAATACCATTTATAAAGACTTTGAAAGCTGGTGGGCCTTGCCAACTTAAGGACTTCCCCAACTGTATTCCTATATACTCTGAATCTGCGAAATATTCTCATTGTAGGGATTCTAGGGAGGCTGCAGTCACAATAAAAGAAGATACACACTCCAGTAATAATCCTCCTGTTGAAATGAGTGATGCGGAAGCTACTGGGACTTCGACTGTCCCATCAGAATCTAGGAGTACTCCAATTGAGCTCTCTGTCCAATCCACTGGTAAAGCTCCCCGATAATGTACTTTTGGTGTATCATGGATGAGGATAGGATTGTTGAGGTTATCGCGACCTTCGAATTTCTTGAGGAGACCATCTACACACTTCTTACTGTAGAAGAAAGGTCGTGTTCCGCAGTCCCCAATGAGGGGGTAAATTTTCCTTTACACGCCTTTCCCTTGGGGATGTGACTACTTGTTCCTATCTCTGTTAGGATAATTTTAAATGGTATGAACTTAGCCCCAACTCAATTGTACCCCAATGGCTGGAGGGACATCCTCGCTGGTCTAGTGCTTTAGCTAAATCAATTTAACAGAGACATTACTCCTGTGGAGTTCTTCTATTTCTATAGACCAAAGGAGAACTCCAAAGATTTTTCATGGTATTACTACTTTACGCTGCAGAGTGGAGGTAAATACTTGTATACCGATAGGCCTACGAGTGTTAAAAACTAAAAAGACAGTTATTTCTTTGTGTCTAGGGACAGTTGGGAAATTTTCTCTAAGGAAACTGAAAGGGAAAAGTCCTTTAAGATGTCATGGACATGGGGACATCCTTTTAAAGCAGGTGTTTACTTGTCACAGCTTCTACTCTTATATTTTCATTTTACCTTCATTTATCTTTCCCCGGCACATACTAACACTTGGTGCAGCTCATGATAGCCTGAAGCATAATAGCAAGCAAAAAAAACATTTTGGACGCCACCAACTTGAATGATAAGAAGAAGAAGAAGATATCTGACCTTGTTAGCTCAACATAAATTTTTAAATAAGGCTATTTTGCATATAAATCCCAACCAAAGAAAATGGGTGCGGAAGGTAACTCTTAATTTCTCGTTTATTTTACTTTTTTGCGAAATTTACTCTAGACTTATTTCACCTATTTTTCTTCCATTTCAGGATGTGCTGAGGAAATTGACCGCGAACTTCTTCCGGCCCAACTAGCTGAAATAGATGAGGCTGCTCTTAACCTCAACCCGACTCCCAGAAAGAAAGGAAAAAGAAAAATAGGCGCCCAATGATGGAACCTATGCTGTTGGTGGGTCTGCAGTTATGGAGACTAAGTCCAACCCTATTTCTAAAAAAGATGCCACTGTTAGAGATGCTGTAGTACTGGATTAATAAAATGAACCCCTATTTGATAATGACATTAGGGAGGAGCTTGCTGCGATCGGTCTGATGGCCACTAGCACTGATTTCCGTAGGGATAGTCCCATTTACATTTCCACCATTGGAAGTTCACCCCGGAAGGTGGTTTTGTCGATGCATATTTGCCAATTCCATATAGCAGGGCTATGGGGGTCATCTGTGTCCATTATTGAGGCAGCCTGACCCTAAATCACCTTGGAACACAAATCCCACGACTGTCTCAAGGATTAAGGGTATCACGGAGGCTTCTGATATTACCCGTCTTGTTGAGGAAGATGTGGAGGATTTAGAGGATTTCACACTCCATAGTTTGACGAGGGTAATTATTTCACTTTTTCCTACTGTGGACTTTATTTTCATATATTTGACATTTATACTTTATTTTTCAAGATGTGGAGTCTTCTTTGGCCTTGAGAGACAGATATGAGAAGTTGTACAACTAACATCAAACTGTGGAGACAAGCTACAAGGCTGAACTAGAAAGCACTAGGGCCGCGACCTTTGAGGCTGGAAAGGTCTCCTCTGCCTCAACCCTTGAAGCAATAAAAATGAATCTTGAAGATGCCACCAAGGTAAAAGATGAAGCCGAGCAAAATTTTGTAAAGGAAACATAATCCATTGCAGTTGCTGAGGTCGTGGCTACGAAGGCTGCCAAACAAGCCTTATCCGTTGAAGAAAAGCTCAACTTGGTGCATAATAAGAATGATGAACTGGTTCTAAGACATTCTGTAGCATTCCATAAACTTATTGATGAGCACGCAGCATTCCTCAAATTAAATGATGAAGATTATGCTGCAGACTTCAAGGGAATTGTTTTTACTAATAATAAGGCCTACCTCCACAGCTTCCAGGAACTTAGGCAAAAAGTGATTAAAAAATTCCCTAAATCAAGGAAAAATTTCTTTTCCTGAAAGCTCAGTGATGATGAGCATTTGGAGTGTGTGGCTGAGTTAAGATCTCCTGCAGAGAATAGAGCTAGGAAGGAAATGGAGGATACCGTTAATGATAATGAGACTGAGATGGCGGCCAATGATAGGAAATATGGAGATAAAGATGAGGACATGACCTTATAGTTCATTTTGATTCTGCTTTGTAATCTTTTTTGGGCTGCGGCCATATTTTATAAGGATGCGACCACAATTAATCATTTTGTAATTCACAATATTGAACTTCTAATTACATAGGGATGCGGCCATATATGTTTGCATACTACTTTTTGTACTGTGTTTTGAATGCTTGAATAATTTTTCTAGATAGAAAATAGGCATGCAAACTTTAGTGATATGCTGCAGTTGTGTGGATCTTTGTTAAAACTTGGTTGTGGCCTAAGAAGCTGCGGCCCTAAGAGTTAAATGATTGTCTAATCGGTCTAAACCAAGATTAGAAATGTTGGTGTAGCAATGTTAAACTGGTGGACTGTGGGGAACAATTTCCCTTGTCATGGACAATAATTTCCCTAGCCCACTTTAAACTAGGATAAGAAATGCTGGAATGTTGGACAGTGGGGAAGAAATTCCCTTGCCGCGGACAGTAATATCCTTGGCCCACTTGTTCAATCTACTACAACTTTCTTTCTTCCATTGTTTTGGGGAATTTTCAAGACTCTCTAAACTGACCATAGCTGAATGGGTATTTTTAGGCCTCCCTAGGCTAGGTATTATCAAGCCTCCCTAAGCTAGGTATTTTCAAGCCTCCACATACTGGGTCGTCAATAAATCCACCCACGTCTAATAATGAGTATTATGAGCCCTCAAGGACGATTGATGCATCCCGTAAGCTGAGAAAGGGTATCTTGAGACCCTAGGGTTAATGGAAGCATCCCTAAAGATGACCGGCTTCATGAACAAAATCAAATACTTCCATATATTTGTGCATTGTGAGGGGTGCTATGAGACAATTAAGATCATCACCCCTCTTCCTTCGTAGGTCCATCCCGAAATAAATGATTTTTGAGATAATTTGTCATTTTTCCTTGACATCTGCTTAAGGTGAATGTATTTCACAAGATTAGAAATGAAGAAAAGAAATAAATAAAATATGACTAAATCTGCCATTCATGTATTTATATATCCAATTTTGACTTTTTTTAGTAAAATACAAAGTCTATAGGCAAGAGCAACAAAGAGCTTCACAAAAACAGAAACAAAAATTCTTTAAGGTTAAAACTAGGCATGAGATTTCAATTGTAGGCTGCGCCCTTTGTGAATCGTTGGAGTATCCCCTACCTGACAAACCTCTCAATTTCATCTTTCAAGGCGAAGTAGCTACTGGTGTTGCGGCCATGGTCTTGATGAGAATTACTCCACTTGGCTAGGTATCTCTTGTGGGGAGGGGATTTCAACCTCTCGGGCCACTTCAACAAGTATAGTAAACAATGGTGAGATGACTATATACTCTGGGATGAACTAAACAGTGGTGAAAAAACTCGGGAATGCAGAGAAAAAACCAAGTATAGTAACAAGGATGTAGTCTTTGGTAATTTGAAAAATTACACTGCTGTGGCCGTAGCCTATTATAAACATATAATTACAACCATGGCATTACCAAGGGAAAATTCACTATAGTTGGGTTCGAGGAAAAATTGTCATAAACCCCTATTTCCCATATGGTGAACTGAAATAGTGAGGCTATGAACCAATTGCAATAGAAGGGTTGCGACATACAAACATTAAAACTGCCAGGCTGCATCCTGGTTGAGGCACTAGACGGTGTGGTCCCAAAAATTAAACTCAATACCTGAGCTGAGCTCATAAAGAATGTAAAAGTAGGCTTACTAGGAATCTACCAAGGACAAAACAGTCGTTAAGTGCAAAAAATATAACAAATCTGGTAGCAAACCCTAGATCATGGGTGAAAAGGGAAGAAATGAGTAAATATAAATCTTCCCTAATTACCCACCTTTATGAGGATATAGACTTTTGTGCTTTTCAATACTATTATCATAGGGGTAAGGAAAACAAATCTGGGGGTCATAGAAAAGAGGACCAATAAATAGATCTGAAAAATAAAAAAATCCCCTCACGGGGGTGTGTATGTATAAATATACGTCCCAAAACCTAGATCGCACTCATGGGATAGTGGCCCTAGGGCCCCATGGATGAAATAAGGTGTAAGGAACCCTAAAATGTAAAAAGAAAACTAGATTTAATACCTCATTTCCCATAGACGGTGCTAGAATGATGATATGAGAAAATGGACATACATCCTTCTTAACCATTATATCAAGTGTAAAGTATAAATAAAGCAAGAAAGAATGAGAAAGATACAAAATATAGAGTGCTTAGGCTATAAAAATGATTCTACATCCACTTTAGTGCACTACTCTAATTATATACATTGTATTATGCAAAGTTATGGGGCCCTTAGAGGCATACAAGAGAGAGAAGAGAGGAGAATACATGAATTTAACTAATCTGGGCAACTAGGGATGTGGCCTGTAAAGGTTGATCCAGTGCAGTTGCGACAGGGGGTGAGCCCCCAGGAGAGCTCTCTCTCTATAGAGAGAGAGGGAGCTGAGAGTTTGGTAGGGCTTCGCCAAAGATTTCATCCTCCCAAATAGTGAGGTGAGCACTTCTATTTATAGAAGTCATAAAGGTGGTGTCATGTGCATGGATCACGTGATATATGGATAAGTTAGATGAGTAAGGAATCCTTCTAGAAGCTGGATAACCTTCAATTGAATGATGTGAGAGTAGGTGTCGCGGCCTATTTGAACCCATCAAGTAGCAAATGCTTGGATGAGTGTCATAGTCCATTTGCCCCCAGGCAACAGCTGATGCTTGATTATTGGTTGCAGCCTGTCTGATTATAAGCAGCGGCCCTTACGTAATGTTCGCGAATGCAATGCCAATTTTGGGCATATCAATTACGTTGCATGGGCAAGAAACACTATAAATACCGAATAAGGAAGAGGGTACTCCCTCACCAAAAACTAATTGACATTACTTTTATCCTCTTTTTTCTTTCCTTTTTATTTTCTTTCTTTATTTATAGTATTTCTCTCAATTCTACAAATAGATTATGAGGTAGGTGTGATATTATCTTTCAAAGTTTATTTTAAGTTTCTTGCCTTTACATTTTTTGTTATTTACTTTCTTGCAAATATTTACTTTACTTGCAATTTACTTTCTTGCAAATCTTTACTTTCGTCGCATTTTCTTTTTCTTTTATTTACAGAGATTTACTTCTATTTCAATTCATTCAATTTACTGTTTTGTCAGAGTTAATAATTACATCTTAACACTCACTTCAAAGTCTTTCCTAGGGGAAGCATATGTCCTCTTAATTGAGGCATCGAACATAACACCATCACCTAATAAATTATCACTAGGTTGAAATCTTAGTTGGCAAGACTAAAATTCTTACCTGGCACGCTTGAAATCTTTATTAACTATCAAGACAATGAAAATAATCCAAACAGAGGTAAATGTCAACTTACCCATGATCGGAGTGGTACACTAGAAGATAGGGTAACCAATTGTCTCAACAGGATCTGGGGTATCCCAAGCTCCACCAAACAAGAAGAATATCTCCTTCTAGTTCTTGGTAGCATTATGCCAATCCTTGTCAAATACCATAATAACCTTAGGAGACAGTAACGATTTGAAGAGTTGGCTCAAGGTAACATCATGTTGTACCCCACTTACCTCCTTAAAGGCTAAGACTATCACCATCAAAGATCTCTAAAAATTAGCAACCAATTGGAAGAGAGCTATTCCATGGCCTTTAATATCCTCATTGTAGACACAAAACTCTAGTCCCCTAGGTCTCCCCTTAAGTCCTTAGTACCTCCCCATCTCATTGTAAACCTTAGGTCGCACTCCCAGTACCGATCTAGAGCCCACCAAGCGCCCCTGGGCCCGTTTAACCCTGGTAAACTCTATTATCAGAGAGAAAGCTCTTTGAATATTTGAAGGGCCTGAATACCCTTTACAACAGTTTGCCTTGTGCACAAATTGATATAACGATTCGAACGAACAGACCATTTTGCTACCAAAGATTAATTTGGAGGCCATTGGGCACTCCCAGCTCCAAATTGACCCCAATCAACTTCATCGTCAGAGCGAAAAATCTTTGAATCTTCGAAGGGCATTGAACCCCCTTTCCAACGGTCCACCTTGTGTGTGAAACGACATAACCGTTCGGAAAAACGATCAGTTTTACCCTAAAAATCAATTCGAAGGCCACCGGGTACTCCCGGGCTCCGTTTGACCAAAGTTAACTTTTCATCTCGGAGCGAGACTGAATGAATCTCTAAAGGGAACTGAATACCCTTTCTAAACAATTCCATTTTACTCCGAAAGGTCCCCAGGCGCTTACGAGCCCCGATTGACCAAGGTAAACCTCCTGAATTGAGAAAAACTCTTTGGAATATCGAAGTACATCTCCTAACCTTACCAATGGTCCATCATGTGCACGATTCTGACTTACCATGTGGACGAGCGATCTGTTTGCGTCCGATAATCTCCCATCCAAAGGACTATTGTGTGCTTCCGAGCCACATTTGACCCAAACTCAACTCCCAGACCCGGAAGAAGTCCAATGGACTCTTGAAGGTATCTAAAATATCTTTCGAATGGTATGACCCATGCATAATTAGGATCAACGGTTTGTGTTCTACGACCATTTTTCCAGGAAAATCTGCACGGGATTGCCAATTGGCAGGTATTGAACCCTACCAATCGGCACTGTGCCTGGGGTCACATTCCGATAGGCACCCCCAGGGGTACGACGATCGGCACTTCCCTGACCCTATAAGTCAGGTCCATAACCTCACTCCAAAATAGACAACAGATCCATCAACATCAGTGATCTCAATAACATTCCCTCGAAATCACCGAAGTCCCTCATATGAAGTTCCATCCAAGCTTACATTCCCATCCTTTTCATAACCAATTTGGCAAATATCCTTCTTTCTCATCAACATTCACCAACACTCAAGGGATTTCATCCAAGATCAAATATCAAGCATCAACGAAGGTCCAATTCCTTCCCTCTCTCTTCAAAATCCTTGTTTTTTTGCATAATACACAATAAATTCATAGTTTAGTTCTGACTTTAGTTCATACACATTAATATGTACACTTTTTATTAGTATATTGCACATACCTTATTTTCTACAAAAAATCGTAAAAACAAGTAAAAAAGGGTTACACTCGTATATTCCGAATGGAATTATCCATCACACTTTTTCCAAAATCAAAACAACACATTGTTTACACACACACATATAATAAAATTCCATTCGAATGTATGGTATAAACTAGGGGTGGCCATAGGCCCGAGGCCCGCCAAGCCCGCCCAACCCGCCCAATAAAAAATAGGGCTTGGGTAAGGTAAATAGGCCCGCAAAGCGGGCTTGGCAAAATTTTATAGGCCCGATTTTTTTTCGGGCGGGCTTGGGCATGAGTTATTAAGCCCGTTAAGGCCCGGCCCGGCCCGAGGCCCGGTATATATATATATATATATATATATATATATTTATGTTTATATATATATATATTAATTTATTATTAAAGTTTGAGATTACAAAATTATAATTAAATATATAAAGTGGGAACTTTTACAAATATATAAACCTATACCTAAAACTACAAGAAAAACACACGGACACGCCTCTCTCTCATTTATCAAGAAAAACACACGCTCTCTCTCTCATTTATCAAGAAAAAAACCCTAATGGGTTAAGTAGTATTGCAGCGGCGCAACCGTCGTCATCAAGAAAAAAACCCTAATGCCTCTCTCTCTCATTTATCAAGAACAGCAGACGCTAAAAACCCTAATGGGTTAGTGGTGCAGCGCAGCCTCTCTCAACCCCAACGCGATCTTCTTTTCTTCTTCGATCTCAACCCCAACCCGATCTTCAATCTCCTCTACACACACAGTACATCTACCTACACTACACGATCTCAACCCGCCAAAATCATACCGATCTCTACCTACCAGCCATGGATACAATAAATACGCGAGAAGGAGTACAAATCGGCAAGCGACGTAAGTCTTGTTGATTTATGTTCGAATATTTGAGATTGGGGTTTCATTTATGTTTATTTATGGTCGATTGGGGTTTCATTTATGGTCGATTGGGGTTTGATTTTTGTACAGATTGGGGTTTGATTTTTGCAGATTGGGGTTTGATTTATAGTCGATTGGGGTTTGATTTTTGTAAAGATTGGGTAACTATCCTTTTTGTACAGATTTTTGTTGATTTAGGGTCGATTGTGGTTTGATTTTTGTACAGATTTTTTAGTTATACAAGTCTGTTTTGTTAGTTATACAGATTTTTAGTTAGACAGATTTTTGTTAGTTATATAGATTTTTAGTTATACAGATTTTTATTTGTTGCCATTTACAGATGCTTATTTATTTATTTGTATGTTCTGTTATTATTATGTTAACAGCTAGGGATGATGATGGAGGTAAAGACACGGAAAAGAAACCGAAAACAACATCAAGAGTTTGGTTGCATTTTGATAAGCTACCTGCTGAAGACAAAAAGGATATTAAGGCTCAATGTAAGTATTGTAAAGCTCTTTTTGTTGCTGCTTCAAAAAATGGAACATCTCACTTGATACGTCACATTGATAAAAAATGTTTGGGTCGTGCTAATGAAGATATACGACAGTTTATGGTCGATACTGAACAATTACCTGATGGGAAGACTTCTATAGTAACCTGGAAATTTGATCAAGAAAAAATTCATAGGGAAATTGGTTTGATGATTGTGTATGATGAACGTCCATTTAAAATTGTTGAATCGTATGGTTTTAGACGTGTAATGGCTGCTGCGTGTCCCCAATTTAAGATGGTGGGTCGTAAAACCATTAAGAGGGATATCATGTCTTTATATGCTAAAGAGAAATTAAATATGCATGATACTTTGTCAAAGGTAAAAAGTTGCATTTGCTTAACTTCGGATACATGGTCGTCCATTAGAGAGGATCATTTTGTGTGTGTTACTGCCCATTTTATTGATTCTGATTGGAAGTTGCAAAAAAGAATTTTACGGTTTAAATATCTCCCGCCTCCATATGATGGTCTGTCCATTTGTGACTCAGTTGCATCATGCATCGTTAATTGGAATATAGAGAATAAGGTCTTTAGTATCACTTTAGATAATGCAAGTGCTAATGATGTTGTGGCATCAACTCTTAAAAGCCGTTTGTTAGAAAAAAAGCTTTATTCCTTGTGGTGGTTCATTTTTTCAAGTCCGATGTTGTGCTCACATACTAAATCTTATCGTGCAAGCGGGTATGAATCTCATCGATGATTCTATTAGTAAACTTCGTCTTAGTATCAAGTATGTGAAGCGGTCCGGTTTGAGAAGGAAAAATTTTGAGAACATGGCTTCTAGTTTTAATTTAAATAGTGGAAGAAAATTGAAAACTGATTGTCCAACTAGGTGGAATGCTACATATGACATGATTGATTGTGCTCTTTATTATAAAGAAGTGTTTTTGCATTTGGGTAGGAGAGATTCTAATTTCACAACGAAATTATCTTTGGACGAATGGGAAAAGGTGAACGTGATGCACACATTTCTGAAACCTTTTTATGAGGTTACATGCATGTTTTCAGGAATAAAATATCCTACTGCAAATATATATTTTAGATGTGTGTGGAGGATTCATTCCCACTTGTTAGATGTTATAAGGGGTCCACCCAACTTTATGACGGATATGGTGAAGGAAATGCAAGAAAAATTTGATAAATATTGGTACGAGTATAGCTTGATTTTGTCATGTGCTGCTATTTTAGATCCTCGATATAAGGTCAAATTTGTAGAGTATTGCTACACTAAGATATATGGTAGTGGCCCTAGTGGGGCTGAATATCATATTAATACAATTGTTAGCACTCTCTATAGTTTGTTTAATGAGTACATGCAAAAATCATCACCCAGCCATTCTATGCCTAATCGGTTGTCTAGTGATAGTATTGGCAGGGAAAGCGAAGGGTTTGAGGATTATGATTCGTTTCAAGGTATAAGGTGTAGGTTGCACACAGAGAAGTCTCAACTTGATATTTATTTGGAAGAGCCAAGCTTTGATATTAATAGTGAGTTAGATATTTTAGAGTATTGGCGTTCTTCTTCCCAAAGATACCCCGACCTTGCCAACATGGCCCGTGATATCCTGTCTATCCCGGTCTCTTCTGTTGCATCTGAATCAGCTTTTAGCACGGGACGTCGAGTGTTAAGCCGTTTTCGAAGTTCGTTGCATTCAAACACGGTAGAAGCTTTGATATGTTTCCAAGATTGGATGAGAGCAAGAGACAAAAGTGGTATTTATTCTTTTTTTTAATTCTGTTTTTATTAATTCTGCATTTAGTATTAAACTTATTTCTGTTTTTATTAATTATGTTTTAATTTATTGTATAGGAAAATCAATAAAGTTAAATGAAGATGAAGATGAAGATGAAGATTCGAGCTCTGATGATGACGGTAATATGATTATTGATGAAGAAGATCTCTAGCATTATTGGGTTTTTATAATGGTAAGGAGCTTTAATTTTTTACTCACATGACAACTGCTTATTTTTTTTAATATTTATTGATTTTATTTCATTTTTCCATGTTTCAGGTCCAAGGTTTTTTTGGTCCTAGTTGACTTGAGATGTGGAAGACCTGCTTTAATATGTAGTTGGCTTGATGTTGAAGACTTGCTTTTTTTTTAGTGTTGTTGTTTCCTGCTGTTAGTGTTGTTATTGTTGGTGGTGAATGATGTATGATATGAATCTTGGTGAATGTTTACAAAAGAAGATCTAGTGGGTTTTTCATTTCTTCAAAGTAAGGTCTTTGATTTAACAAAAGAAAAAGTAGGTAGGTCTTTAACAAAAACAAATTTTTTTATTTAAATGTGATGAATTTAATTTAAAAAAAAAGATATAATTAATTAAATAGTTTTTTTTTTATTTAAAAAACAGATTTAATTAAAAAATAGATTTAAAAAACAGATTTTTTAATTTAGAAAACAGATTTTTTAATTTAAAAAACAGATTTAAAAAACAGATTTTTTAATTTAGAAAACAAATTTTTTAATTTAAAAAACAGATTTAAAAAACAGATTTAAAACACAGATTTTGTTAAAACACAGATTTAAAAAACAAATTTAATTAACAAAACAGATTTCAAACACATATTTTTTTATTTAAATGAAACAGCATCCTGGCTTGGCAAACGGGCCTGGTTAAATTGTTTTCAAATTTTGGCGGGCTTGGGTCTACAAAGTAAGGCCCGTTTCGGGCCTGGGCGGGCTTGGGTTAACTCGTATTTTTATAGGCCCGGCCCGAGCCCGGCCGGGCCTGCCCAAGCCCGGCCCATGGCCACCCCTAGTATAAATCCCACCCCTATGCTACCTTCGAACTACGTGAACTTTGATGCCTTTATAGGCTACGTAGGCGTCTCGGATTAAAACTCGAGACTCGAGTGGAATTTTCCAAAATTTTCTCAATTTCTCAAATTCTCCTAATTTTCTAAAATATCCCACTTTCATATATATATATATATATATATATATATATATATATATATATATATATATATATATATTGATCGTTATTAAAAACGATAATATGTGTTGGATGAAATGTGAACAAGCATGATATTATCTGTCGTTGTCTTCAAAAGTCAATCTCAAAATTCCCTTGAATACTTACAAAATTTGTCTAAAACAACTCGTATTGTGGTAAGTACGGGTATGAATCCAACTTTCAGGATGAAACAATTAATGTGAATACTTGCAATTTTAATTTTTTTCATTTAAATTTTTTTTTAAAAGTTTTTTTTAAAACAATTTCAAGGGAGAATTAACTAATAAATGATAAAATTTATGAAATGACTAGATAAGGAAAAATAATGTGCAACCGAGTGTGAAAAATGTGAGAATGTCAAGAGATGGGATTACACCGCGTATTCAGTTATTTTAATTTCTTAATTTATTAATTTGAAATATTTCGAGATAATACTAAATCGATAATCTAACTCTCGTTACAATTATAAATTTAATAATATATTTTTCAGAAAACTAATTTAAAAATGTCACATGATGAAAAATTAGAAATTATACTATTTTCAGAAAATTACCCGCTAGGATCAATTTAATGAAAACAATATCAATCCTCAAAATTCAACACCGAATTAATATTCAAATTTCGGAAAAACCTATCTCTAATTCGATTCCTAAATTCAAACATTAATTTGTTCAATTAATTTACTAACTCTCGTTACATAAATTAATTGGTGATAGTTAAAAATTAATTTTCCTAGAATTATAACAATTAATGAATCTGATTCATTAAATTAACATCATTCGCAGTGCATCCCACCCCTTGAACGGGGTGTTTAGCCAAACATTCTCATGTGTGCATAAACAACAATAAATAATATGTCAAGAAGGAAATAAATTGAAAAAAGAATGTAGAAATACAATACGCAATTTTTTTTCACAAATTTGTCTTGAAATGCGCCTTGACATGCGTCCAACTTCTTCACAATTTTCAACGCTTGATTACAGAAAGAAGACTAAAAACTAACCTAAAAATTATTCGAATTGATAAGCGGCTTTTTGTTTATATGGTCGTTGTCTTCAAAAGCCACTCTCAAAATTCCTTGAATTACCTACAAAACTTATTTAAAACAACTCGTATTGCGGTAAGTACGGGTATCAATCCAACTTCCAAGGTGAAACAATTAATGTGAATACTTGCAATTTACATTTTTTTTTATTAATTTTTTTTTTATTTTATTTTTTTAAAAATAATTTCAAGGGAGACTTAACTAATAAATGCAAAAAATTATGAAATGACTAAATAAGGAAAAATAACGTGCAACCAAGTGTGAAAAATGTGAGAATGTCAAGAGATGGGATTACACTGTATTATCAATTATTTTAATTTCTCAATTTATTAATTTGAAATATTTTGAGATAATATTAAATTGATAATATAACTCTTGTTACAATTATAAATTTAATAATATCTCTTTCAGAAAACTAATTTAAAAATGTCACACGATGAAAAATTAAGAACTATACTGTGTTCAACAAAATTACCCGCTAGGATCAATTTAACAAAAACATTATGAATTCTCAAATTTCAACACATAATTAATATTCAAATTTCAAAAAAAAACTATCTCTAGTTCGATCCCTAAATTCAAACATTAATTTGTACAATTAATTTACTAACTCTCGTTACATAAATTAATTGGTGACAGTCAAAAATTAATTTTTCTAGAAATATAGCATTAATGAAATCAATTAATTAAATTAATACCCTATGCAGTGCATCCCACCCCTTGAATAGGGTGACTAGCCAAGCATAATGGAATAATTCATCACAGTCACAAACATGGCACAACAAATTAAAGAGTAGAGCAAGAAATGTAATACACAAAAGTCTCCATTTGAATTGATTTCTTGAATTGCGTTTATGCACGTGTGTCCCAATGTTTTCACAAATCCAGCACTTGATTACATAAAAAAAATAAAAACTAAACCTAAAAATTATTCTAATGCTAAACTAGTTTTTTTGTATTTTTTTGGAATTTTTGTATGTACCTACTATGTACATAATATACACAGTGTTTCTCTCTTTTGTTGTGCCTCTCTCTCTTGAGAGTCCTCTATCTTTTTCTAGGAGTCAGCATTCCCTTTTTTATAAGCCACGATGCTTCTTTGTGGATGAGAGATTTTGGGGATTGCATTTGGTTAAGTCAAAAGACATGTGGGGTTTGGGTAAAAGGAGTTCCTAATTTCGTGCCTTGGCAGGTGGCTTCCTAATTTAAAGGAATGGGTTGAAAGGGTCGACATGGGTTACGGATTGCTAGTAGTTCAGGTCATGGAGGTTCGGGTTGGTCGGGACTTGGGGATGCGTTGGTTATTTCCGGCTGGAGTTGGAGGGGGTTTAATTCGAATGTCGTCGGAGCTGCTGGTTGGTGGCCCGAACAGGTTGTTGGGTTGTTGTAGTGGGTATGCTCGGGCCTGGGGGCTGGTGCGACGGTTGGTCGCGGGTTTGAGGGAATCAAACCGGGTTCGAGTTTTTGTAGTTGGATGGGTTTGGGTTGATGGTGGTTTGAACAAATAGGTTAGTGGGATTCGTTTTAGGGCAGGTCCGACATGTGGAGATGGCGGTTTTGGGTTAGGTTTGGTAGTATGATGGTATGGAGGTGGGTATTAGATGAGGGGTAATGTTTTTGGTTATGGAGGTGTTTAGTTATGGTGGTTTAGGAGGTGAGAGAGTGAGATGGTGTGAGGTTGAAGATGGAGTTGGGGGTAATTGGGCATGTGAGGGTGTAGGAGAGTAAGTGTGTGGTTGTGTGAGTTGGTTGCGTGTTTCTTAGGTGTAGGTTAGTTGAGTGTAAGTGAGTGTGTTGTGTGTTTTTAATTTGGACCCTTAAACAAAATGCACTACCTAAAAAAAATAAAACTAGACTAAATTAAAAAATTAAAATCCAAAAATAAAATTCTAATCTATCACTAAGAGATCAAAAATAAAAACAAATAAAATAAATAAATAAAACTCTATAAAAACTAAAAAACTAAAAATCCTAACTAAATAAATTAAAACAAAAAACTAAAGAAAAATAAAATAAATTCCTAAAAACTAATCCTAAGAAAAATAATAAAATAAAATAAAGATTAAAAACTAATAAAAATCAAAATCAGAATAAAGAAATATAAGAATAAAAAATAAAATCTAGAAAATTCTAAATAAATCCTAAAAATAAAACGACTCAAAATAAAATTCTAGAAAAATAATAAAGGTACAAACTCAACACATACAGGCTCGAGTGTTGGTCTGGGCTCGGTGTAGGCTTAGGTTGGGTCTGGGGATAGGGTTTGGAATTGGACTTCTGACTTTACGGTCTCTTTGATTTCTTCGATGCATGCTTTTAACCGCTATTGTGTCGCAATTATACTAATCTAGCATTATTTGTACCGCAACTGCATATTGACCTGAGAAATAAATAAATACGAACATAAGGGAATTTTTATTAAAATCAAGCGACTAAAATGCATCTATTCGGAGCATAAATTTTACACTTTTGGGTGCTTATCACACCATCCCCAAACAGAACATTGCTAGTCCTCGAGCAAAAATAGAAAAAAAATAGAGATACGTGACCAAAAGTGTGCCACTTTCGCAGGCATTGGCGATTGCACTTAGCATGTGAAACAAGTCGTTAAACCTATAGGTTGCCCTATAGGACGAGTGGTGTCTCGTGAGGGTTTGTAGTGAATATACCCACAAAATTCAAAATTTATTAAAATGGCAATCTATTATTTTGACGATGAAACACTATACAACCCAACTAAAAAGGACGTCAAGGAACACCGTATTCAACTATTAAAATAAGATATAAATTACTTAATACCAAACATGTAATCCTTCCTAAAACTCAGCGTGTGTAGTGTGAAATAATCTTAAGTATGATCGCCTTTAGAATCAACATTTTGACTTCAATTCTCACTGGATATATCTCTCTGAATCGAACTCTCTGAGAATTGGGTAAGTGTATCTCTCTAGTGTGTGAGAAGGTGAGTAAATGTAAGCAAGTTCAAACGTCTTACACACTATAGAAAATGACGGATACATGAAAAAAATTTGATCTCATGAAGGAATGCTAATCACTATGTCGAGAATGTCGAGTTATTCACCATATAGACTTCTTGTTTGCCCAAACACTTTACCAAGGCTGAAAAATATGATTTATGAAAGGTATGAGGGGATAATGAAATGAAGAAGATGAATGATAGGGTTTTTGAGAATTGTGTGACACACTTTGAATAACTAATGTCTTCATTTTTTGAATTTGTGATCGCATGCTTTCTTTTCCATCTTTTCTATTTTTTTCTTGCTTTTTCTACTTATTTTTTATTGCGATGCATCTTTTCTTTTCATAATGAAAATGAAGACAATTTACATTAATAATTTCAAACACTCTTTTTCTAAAAAACAATGGAAATGATGGATGGTATTTGGGACATATATGGGTAAAGAAAACATGGAATGATAATAGGTGGAGTGAAGGGTAAAAATGGTAAGTGTATGATAAAATTTGTTTAGTGCTCGGGACAAACTACAAGACACGTGTTTCTTATAACTCGAAGATGATGTCATTCTTAGTGATTAATCCAAATTTGAAAACAATAATGAGATCATGCAACGACTAAGTGCGGTGTCAAAAGAAAGTTGAGTCAACTTGTGACTCAGAGATAAGTTAAAACCCTAAAAAAGGTGAATAACTCAAATCTCACCGGTTTAAGTCGCCACAAGTGATCTTTAGGGCTTTCTTAAGAATATAATTACTCTTTAACTTTTGATTGTAAACGTGATAGTGCAAATTGCCGAGTTTAGAAATTCATGGTGCAAGTACGCTTTAAGATGTATTAATTAATTTATTGATAAAAAGTGTAATTTTAGGGTCGAACACGAGTATTCCAAGATTTCTAAAAGAGGGATGATAGACAAATCATGTCATAAAAATTTAAATTTAATTGCACAGAAAGTTTAAAATCACTTGTTTCTAAATTTTTTCAAAAGAGGTACGATTTTGATAAATTTTCCACCTCCAAACAAAAGAGCACATCGTCCTCGATGTTTAAAACCATATATAAAAATAAAAAGCACAAGGTAGGAAAGATATTACCATAATGATCCGCTAATGAAAATGTACTGCATTGTGCAGAGATAAAACCTGAAGAACAAATGCGACACAAAAAGTACAAGTCTATAAAGCAGGTGAAAATCATTGGGTAATGTGAAACACCACCCCCAAATAGGATAAGACTCATACTCAGAAACAATGAACGACGGGCTGCCTCCCGGTAGCGCTAAGTTTAACGTCTTCAGCCAGACTGAACCGTTCTCACCCAAAAGATAAGATATATGAAAATGTGGGTAAACAAGACTGAAGTGTCAGTCCTGTTGGATAAAGGCGAAAACGGGTCAATGCACTTGTATGGAAAAGTGCATCACTCTATGCAAAGCATCGGTGCACCATGGGCAGGTGGGTAGTAGGGTAAGGATGAGAAAGGCAGGGGAGAGTAAGCTTCGATCACGAGCCTTATTGAGCCGAAAGGTGAGGGAAACAAGGGCCCTATAAGAATGGTGCTCCAATCGGATTGGGAAGAAAAATGGTTTGGCAATAATAATGGGGTTGGCCTCAGAGAAAGTGCATGACCATTCAATAAATGAGCGATGACAATGGTCGCGCCGTGACACGCCAGGGAGCTATAGAGGGAAAGGATCAACACCACAAGGAAGTGGTGTGCATAAAGTAACATGCTCAGTGCCACATATGGGGAGAGTAGTATGCATACTCATACGGATGGTGGGGTCGATGAAAAGTGCACAATTGGGATCGTGGAGCACTAGAGTGGAGGGTGGTATTAGGTGAGGACCTAAATGCGTAGATGTGAACGTGTGAGGTGAAATAATAAGGTACAAACCAAGTGGTGGTGTGGTATTGATAATAGGAGGGTCTGGTGGGATAAAGGGTGGGGTAAGATGATCTAACTCAAGAGTGGGAGACACACTCCTCACGAGGCTCGAAATGATCCTCAAGGGCACTCGTAGAAGGAGGTGTGAAAGTGAACGAGGGAGTGATCAACTTATCCACCAATGTGTCACCATCAGTGGTGGTGGAAAAATCAAACGAGTTATCCAAAGTCGAGATAGAAGAATTAACATGAATATATGACTCAATGGGTGCCAAACAGGGTGGGATAGGATCCATATCCAGAGAGGTAGACACCATCTCAAACTAAATCTCAGGATAGTGGGAAGCACTCGAAGCCGGAGCTAACCTATAAGGAATTTGTTTCTCGGGAACACACATGAAAGGATCAAAAGGTGTAGGCTCGAGCATAATTAATGATTCTGTGGAAGTGGAAAAGTGAACCTTAATGGTGGGTTCGAAAGGATAGGACGGTGTGGGATCAATCTCACAATCAATGGATACGTCAACACAATTGTCAACTTGGGGCCCGGACCGCTGGGTCGTCTTAACGTCAAAATTCTCAGGAAAATAGGGTTCGTTACACTCAAAATCAGTGGCACAAGACGACACATCATTGCCCACACGGGTGCAACAATGGGTTGACTTGAGGTGAAATCCGACTTGTGTGCACACTCAAATGCAGTAAACATGTGTTCAAGCCGTTGAAGGACTTCATTTTGAGATTTAAGAGTGTGCGTGAACTTTTCTAAAAGTCTCTCGAGAGAGGATGTGTAAGGTGGTGGGGAGATGTCGGTGGGTAGCGGTGGTGGGTGAGGTGGACACAACTCGCTATAGACACTAGGAGGTGAAGAATACTCATATATAGTGTGTGTAACGGGGTCAAGGGCATCATTCATGGGAGAAGCATCTCCGTGAGAGACAAAAGGTTGATCAGTATGAGGATCTTATTAAGGGGACTGATAGGGATGAGGTGCACGAGGATGCGATGATGACTGTTGTAACCCTAAGGATCCACAACATGGTGTTGGGAGTCATATTGCATGGAAAGGTGATCAGAGTGCCATGAATAGCAGGGGTACTCATACCCCTCGGCATTAGATATGTCATGACAATTCGCCGAGGTTGGTTTTGAAACAGTGTCATATGGATACACATGTTCCATGGTTGGTTCAGATGGAGAGAAAATAAATGGACACTCATGGGACAAGTGATCGACAAGAAAGAAGTGTGTGCACGGTGAAGCATGGGATGTGTTGATACTCAACACCAGAGGCGGTGGAATATGAGATGTGTGCGTGGACGATACAGGAGTATCAAAGTTGGGTGGGTGAGAGTTAAAGCCATGAATTAATGTATGGAGATTCGATTCAGGCTCATCCTCAAACAAGCTTCGAGAGAATGGGAAATGGCCAAAGTATTCCCGTAAAGGACGTTCTTCGACCATGAAGAGAGGAGTATTTTTAGGTTGTTAAATATTTTTTAAAAGAAAATAAAATCTTTTTGGGAGTTTTGAAAATAGGAAAAGGAAAATCTTTTTGGCATTTAGAATATGGTAAAAAAATCTTTTTGGGATTTTTGGAGATATTTAAAAAAAAAGAAATATATTTTTGGGATTTTTTGAAAAAGGGGAGAAAATGGATGCTTGATTTGGACGAAGGAACTAAAACCAACTACCTAAAGAATTGAATTGGACACACACGAGTCAAGAAAAAATACGAACGAGCACGTAGTCAATTATTATCTTCAAAATTAATGAAAGGGATAGTCAAATATTAATTAAGTTCGCGGGGGCGACAAAAATTACAGAATTTATCTTTGTGATCGCCTGTTGTAAAAATGTGTTCCTACGGGGCTAGGTAGTTGATTGAATTTAAATTTAATGACAGCTAGGGTAGCACACAATGGATGAGAGAGTGAGTCCTTCTCGTTTCAATGATCGGGTCCAGGTCTTAGGTAAATTAATTCATCAAACCATTCAATTGAAGTGCAATGCAATTGAAGTACACAGGAGCAAATAATCACACAAAAATTCAACTGACTAGCAGGAGATTCGCGTGTGATAAAGAAATTATCTCCCACGACTTTTAGACACATGGGGTGAAGATCGAGTTGAGTTAACCAAGGGGAGATTTCGCCTATCTCAGTCATCCCCGAGAGTCCTTTCGACCCAAAGTAGAGAGGCTTCTAAATCCTCGCCTTTGGACGCCCTCTCTCTACCTTGTCCGATTTCCCTTCTCCCTTTTTTTTTATGGAATAGTTATTACAAAAATAATATGGTGTTAAAATGCACTTAAATAAATACAATGCTTTAAAAATCCTATACAACCCGTCTAAGGAGGAAGAAGGAGGAATAACTACAACTAAAAAAAATAAAAATTACAAGTCTTCAATTTGTCTCCACGTCAAGAAAGCGGCAACGACGCCATTTGATAAGAGGCTTTTTGTGTATATGATCGTTGTCTTCAAAAGTCACTCTCAAAATTCCTTGAATTACCTACAAAACTTATTTAAAACAACTCGTATTGCGGTAAGTACGTGCATTAATCCAACTTCCAAGGTGAAACTATTAATGTGAATACTTGCAATTTAAAAAAAAAATTATTATTATTTATTTATTTATTTATTATTTTTTAAAAAACAATTTCAACGGAGACTTAACTAATAAATGCAAAAAATTATGAAATGACTAAATAAGAAAAAATAATGTGCAACCGAGTGTGAAAAAGGTGAGAATGTCAAGAGATGGAATTACACCGCATTATCAATAATTTTAATTTCTCAATTTATTAATTTGAAATATTTCGAGATAATATTAAATTGATAATCTAACTCTCGTTACAATTATAAATTTAATAATATCTTTTTCAGAAAACTAATTTAAAAATGTCACATGATGAAAAATTAGAAATTATACTATTTTAAGAAAATTACCCGCTAGGATCAATTTAATGAAAACAATATCAATCCTCAAAATTCAACACCGAATTAATATTCAAATTTCGGAAAAACCTATCTCTAATTCGATTCCTAAATTCAAACATTAATTTGTTCAATTAAATTGGGTGTTTGTTAGGTGTAGGTTAGTTGAGTGTAAGTGAGTGTGTTGTGTGTGTTTAATTTGGACCCATAAACAAAATAAACTACCTTAAAAAAATAAAATTAGACTAAATTAAAAAATTAAAATTCAAAACTAAAATTCTAATTTATCACTATGAGATCAAAAATAAAAACAAATAAATAAAATAAATAAAATTCAATAATAACTAAAAAAACTAAAAATCCTAACTAAATAAATTAAAACTAAAAACTAAAGAAAAATAAAATAAATTCCTAAAACTAATCCTAAGAAAAATAATAAAATAAAATAAAGATTAAAAACTAATAAAAATCAAAATCAGAATAAAGAAATATAAGAATAGAAAATAAAATCCAGAAAATTCTAAATAAATCTAAAATAAATCCAAAAAATAAAACGACTCAAAATAAAAATCTAAAAAAATAATAAAGGTACAAACTCAACACACACAGGCTCGGGTGATGGCCTGGGCTCGATGTAGGCTTAGGTTTGGTCTGGGGATGGGGTTTGAGACATCGTAAGTCTTCGGCGTAAGCTCAATGGGACTTCTGACTTCATGGTGTCTATGGTTTCTTCGATGCATGCTTTTGACCATTATCAATTATACTGATTTAGCATTATTTGTACCGCAACCGCGTATTGACCTGAGAAATAGAGAAATACGAACATAAGGTCATTTTTACTAAAATCGAGCGACTAAAATGCATCTATTTAGGGCATAAATTATACCCTTTTAGGTGCTCATTAGTGATGAACGCACAAATCATACTTTCTGCATATGTTATTTTGGGAACATTCCTATGGATGACCTCGCTATACCTTGTCCATGGCATGAGCTGAATGATTTCGATCTCCATTATATAAACGCGCTCACACACTTCACTGGGATATAAAGAAAAATAATTAAACTATACCATGAAAGATCGAAAGGGCAGAATGGTTGCCTAACACCTTCCCATTCCGTAACTTATCTCCTGGACCTTAGAACTATTGGTTTCGTATGCATCAGTTTGTCCTTGATGCCGCTCTCTCGAAGTGGCAACATTTTTTTTGCCTGTTTTGTGCAAAATAGGCTGGCGACTCTATCTCTTCACATTTACCCCCACACCGACGACAGTGGAAGCAACCTTCCCAAGAGGGGTGCGAGACCGCGACGCAGCCTTTCTGAGGGGAGACACGTATATCTCTCTATCTCCCCTCCCCCAAGGCACCGATCGAGATGGCCATAGTGGCGACTCTGTTGGGGAACTATTTTTAATAGGGATAAACTCTATTTGCATGGGTGTTTCATTTTTGTATATCCCCCTATTTTTCATGTTCCCCTTATTATTCCCTGTACATGTGTACCTCATTCTTATGTAACTATTCACACACTCACTTGTAGATAATTACGCACCACCTACTGTCCCTTGTTATGCCTACTCTACTGTTTATACTTGTACTTTATTCTTGGTTGGGCAAGATCAATAAAGATACTCTCTCCATAAGATACTAATCAAAGAATCATGCATGGTACACAAAACATTACCAAAGGGAATTCCTATTGACCAAATTTTGTCACATAACTAGGGAGTCACTTTGTGATTGACACTGGTCCGGCAGGTCGCAGTTAGCCTAAGGGATATAACTCTAACCTTCCATTAGCCAAGTACCTTCGATGTGTATCGAACGGTTCCCCCGCATCATACCGCTTGACCAAAGTCATGACGGGAGGAATATCACAAGGAACTCGCTCACGTACGTCGAGTATATCGAATTTGATGTCACACGCACTGTCCCCATGAGGTATAAGTGAGTCAATTCATGTACACTCAGGTATATCAAATAGCTTGTCAACACGTACCAATTGCCCTCAAAGACAAGACGTATATCATGGAAGTCACGCCAAAGGGGGTAACACCTTCCAATTAACCCAACAACTGCATATCCATATATAGGTGTCAAGCCTAGAACACACATATTACATTACAGGTTTCGACCCGAAACTTTATCGAAATTTCAGGTCGGCTTGCTGCCCAAAATTTTCGCACAATTTTTAAAACGGGACCCTCCCCATGATGGTGGTAACAAGTTCAACCCTAGTTTTTACATTTGTTATAAACCCAATTTTTCCAGGCTCGAGTCCCGTCCGACATTTATTTTTTGCATCTAGGCAAACTTAATACAAGTGAGAACCTAATAAACATAATAATCATGCTGATACCCGTCTCTCATCTTTTCCTCTCTCTTTTCAAAAGTGTCCAAAAACACTTTTCCTCTTTTATCAAAAATACCAAAAAAACATTTTCTTTTCCTCCAAAACTAAAAAAAACATTTTTGTCCTCATGTTTTCCAAAAATCATTTCCTCCTTTTCTAAAATTAACAAATTCCCCTTCTTTTCTTTTTTAAAAATAAATCCCAATTTTTCTCCTTATCAATTCGATCACATACCCTTGGCCTGGCTCTTTATTAGCTTCGGTTTTCAGTAAAACTGCCCCAAAGTTCCATCAGTTCCCTTACTTCTTCTGAGTCTGAGATTCACCTGCCTTCCATGGAGAACACGGATCAAGTTTCGAATGTTCAGCTGAATTCGTTGATGGTTTTATCTCAGCTCACTGCCAAAATTGACAACCTTCAAACCGAGGTTCATGAGATGCAAAAAAACTGGGTCCCTATCCTCGAAGATCCCGAGGTCCTCTTCCCTCGCACTATGGGTCCGTATGTACCCTATCATATTTGGGTTCCCGAGGAATACCAACACACTGCCCATGCTCATTCTTCTAATGGGATACCACCAGCCCATCTGCCTATGCCAAACCTTGCTCAGCCAAGGGCTAACTTACCCATGACTGCTGATCTGAAAGAGGAAAAATTAAACAAGGTCAAGGAATACCTCATAATGTTGACCAACAAGTTCGATCAAGTCAGACTCTCTAGGAACTACATGGACTACACCCACATGTCTCCCTATCTTAAAGCCAGGTTACTGAAAAAATTTAAGATGCCCAATATCGAGAAGTTCGGATGCAGTGGACCCTCGATCATTCATCTCCATAGCTATCACCAAGCCATTACTTTCCTAGGGGATTCTGAAGAAATAATGGCTCAAATGTTCCAGCAGACTTTGAAAGAGAGCGCTCTCCATTGGTTCTTATCCCTTGCGGAATCCAGAATCCGCAGTTAGGAAGATGTTGCCCGCAAGTTCATGTCACAGTACAAGTACAACGAAGAGCTAGAAGTTACCCATCGTAACTTAGAGCTACTTAAGCAGAAACTTGGGGAATCAGTCAACACCTTCATAGAAAGGTGGAGAGAAAAAGAATCTAACATGGCCACTCGGCCTTTCGAAGAAGAATAAGTCAGTATCATAAAGAAGAACTTCCTACCCCATGTCTGAGCAATAATGGTAGGATAATATTACCCTCACTTTTGAGCACTTCGAGAAGGAGTGGAGATCGAAGAAAGTCTTACTAACACAGAAGTCGAACCGAGGAGAACATCTGTATAGTTTTGTCCTAAAAAGTTTGAAAAACCTGCTAGTACCACGATTTCTACCATCAACAACATCTCTCAGTCTGTCTCTTCATGGGCACCACAATGTCGCCCAAACCCAGTTTGAAAGGAATACACCGAGCTTTATGATCCTCTCTCCAAAGTCTACTTTGCCCTCTTGAGCTGAAATCTGATAAAACCCTTGGATCCTCATCCATTACCAAACCCACTTCTGAAAAACTTTAAACCTGATGCCTATTATGACTTTCACCTAACTGCTGGCCATACCACCGACCAATGTTTCCAGCTCTGAAATGTCATCCAAGGCCTGATTGACTGGGGTGTCATAGCCCCACCAGCTAATCCCAAAAAAAACACTACCTATAATCTACTCTCGAATCATGAAAATGCCATCTTCCTAGAAGAAGACTCAGAATTTGACCCATCCACCCAAATCATGATGAGTAAATCACCAGTCGTACCCATATACTCTCCTATACCTCTCCAAATATTCCTACATTTCCTCTTACACCCTATCGGCCTTGTCGATCAAGCCTTATCCCTCCTCACCAGAGCATGCATCGCTGTTCGGTCCCGTTCTGGAGGTAAAGATATGGAACTATCAGAAGTGCTGAACCAACTCTTAGAATTCAGGCTGAAATTACCCTCTCAAATGACCATCGATTGTCAAAGATTCAGTGGGTTATTCTTAGAAGCTTAAAAATGGGCTCGAGAGTCAGACAATTGGGTGGTGCCAATCGACGAAGTCAGTCTAGTTGACATGGTCCACATCATGACAAATTTATTTCAACAGACTGGTGATATGTGTAGTATATCCGAGCTATTGAATTCTTTAAAATTATAAAGGTGCCTAGTCCCTTCAGTTCTGTATTTCCCTGCCTAATGGGAGGAATTATACGAAGAGTCTATGGAGGTTGTGGAGTGTATTGACTTTGCATGGAAATGCAATATCGTTTCCACCGAGTGGGGGGACGATTTCAAAGATTCGGATGAAGAGCATGATTTAGAAAATACTAGTTTGATAGCCAACATATGCGAGATGATATCATTCGAGGAGATTCTAGGAGAAATCAACAAGGTTGTTGAATAACCCGATATCGATGAAGAAACAAGATTTATATTTTTCCCTTTTTTCGTAAACCACATGACCAGGTAAAAAAGACACTACCAAATCCTAAATCTATAACCATCACCAAGCGATAAAGGAAAGGGTGTCGAGAATCTCCTTATGCTAGAAATGACCCTCGAGGAAAGCAAGATCCTCGAACAACTGAAGAAAACCCAAGCCAATATGACTTTATGGGGGATTTTTATGTCTTACTAATTGCACCAAAATTCCCTAATCAATCTACTCATAGGACCCATAGTTCCTCCCTCAACCACGCTAGAAGAAGCGATGAACCTAGTCGGATCCATGACCTCTACCCAAATGCTCTCTTTTTCTGAAGAAAAAATCCCCAAGACTGGTCCTAACCATAATCATGCTCTTAATATCTTTGTTGAAGTTATGGGGAAAACTGCCCCCTCTCACTCGTCGATAACGAATCAGCTCTGAATGTTTGCTCGCTAAGAACTCTCAATTGTATGGGATTAAAAGTGAGCGACCTTGCTCCAACCTCTGCTTCCGTATGTGCCTATGACAATAACCATAAAAAATTAATAGGATCCATCAAGCTTGCAATAGGGGCTGGCCCTATAAATCCTATTGTTGAATTCCAAGTTATCTACATCCAAGTTAATCTACTGCTTGGACGAACATAGCTCCATAGCATTAAAGGGGTGTCCTCTTCCCTTCATCAGAAATTGAAGTTCTTCGCTAATGGGCAAGTTATCACCATTTTGGGAGACAACAACAACACCGAGAACATAAGCACCAGTAATCCAGTACTTTAAATACAACACGAGGTGAATGATATGCTTCTGTCAGGATTCCAAGTTGAACCACTCCCACTCCCAGCAGGGGATGACTTAAAAGATAGAGTTTGTCCAGAATATAACCCTCATGGAAACATCAATGTAATTCAGATGGTCAAGAATATGCACTTCATGCCCAGACTGGGGCTAGGGCGAAGACAACAAGGGATAATTGAACCTAATGTGTTGAAGCAGGACTTTCCTCCCCGTGGCTTAGGCTATCAGTCGTCAGAAGAAGAACTTAGATTGATCCATCAGCCTCGACTGAAGAGGAGGTTAGAATGCGTCAAAACTGTCCCGGGAGATTCCCTAAATGGAAGATTCATCAAAGAAGGTGAATATTTCCCCTTCTGCGGCTTCCCTGAACCTTGGTATGACCATATAGATAAGAGAATGAAACCCGGAATACAGATCTTTTTACAAGACAGCTACCTATGGGCCGAGAGTTCCCAACACCATCTACAACCACTCACTGAAGAGACCATAACTGATACCGCGGATTCTAAAGGCAGTGACTCCAAGGACTCTTTCAATTTACAGATATTGGGGATGACACTCTGCCTGATCCACTCAGAGGTCACATCGTCTAATCCATCCTACCTCATCAAAGGTGCTGATGCATCTCTTCCCAACTGCCATACTACACCTATGCCTCCTGCTAATATTCAACCTAACCCCAATGTTTATCTCCTTTCCCCTTTTGTTGTTTCCCCCACTCTGATGTAATCGAGACCTCATTTGATGAGGTTCTCAATGAAATTTTTCCAATCAATGAAATAAATAAAGATTTTGAGTATCTTATCGTGCCTTACATTAATTGTCTTGACTCTAATCAAACTCTTGATGATGATAATTTTATAAATGAACAATTCTTAACTAATCTAAATAAGGTTAATAAAAAACAACATAATTGCGTTCAAGTTAATGAAGATGAAACTATTGTTATTAATATCGGTTCTAGTAGCCAAATGCGCGAGATTAGGATAGGGGCCACCCTTAATGAACACGAGCTCGCGCAACTCAAAGAGCTATTAAAGGAATTCGTGGATGTCTTCTCATGTTGCCTGATATTAACCCTGAGATAACACAATATGAGATTCCAACTCTCTCGGAATGCAAATCGGTCAAACAGAAACTACAAAAGCTTCGCACCGAATGGTCACTCAAAGTTAAAGAAGATGTAGGCAAGCAACTGAACATGGGCTTCATTCATGTAATCGAATATCCCACATGGCTAGCCAATATCGTACATGTGCTAAAATTAAGAGGGAAGGTTCGCATGTGCATTGACTATCGAGACTTAAACAAGGCCTCTCCGAGGGATGATTACTCGCTACCCAACATCGATATAATTATGGATAATACGGTCAGTCACACTCTCAAGTCATTCATTGATAGGTTTATTGGATATAATCATATCAAGATGCACCCAGATCACCAACAAAAAATCGCATTCATCACCCCTTGGGAACCTTTTGCTATATTGTCATGCCATTTGGTCTAAATAACGTAGGGGCTACCTACCAGAGGGCTACCACAACCATTCTGCATGACCTGATACACAAGAAAGTCGAGTTATACATAGACGACATGATTATTAACTCCAAGACTAGGGAGGGTCATGTTCCCGCTCTCCGAAAGTTCTTCGAGCGACTACGACAGTACCAGATGCGGCTTAACCCACATAAATGTGTCTTCGATGTCTCTAAAGGAAAACTCTTGGGATTCATGGTTAGTGAGAAAGGGATAAAAGCAGATCCTGCCAAGCTAAAATCCATACTTGAGTTTCCACCACCTCGAACAGAGAAGGAAGCCTAGGGTTTCCTTGGGAAACTACAGTGCATCAACCGGTTCATCAATCAATTGACTTGTATCCATGAAGCCATCTTGAAAATCCTCCGAATGGATTCAACCAAAGTCTGGAACGAATCTTGCCAAGAAGCCTTCAACCGAATAAAGCAATACCTAACCTAACCTCCTGTGCTTATGCCGTCGCAGTCTGATCTTCCCTTACTTCTAAACCTAACCATAACTGATACTGTAGATGGAGCTTTGCTAGACTAATACCTTGAAAAAACCTACAAAGAGAGAGATATCTACTATGCCAGTCGAAAGTTGGCCATTATGAAGTTAACTACACAACCTTGGAAAAAGCATGTGCTGATCTTGTCTGGGTCACCCAAAAGTTATGGCACTACATGCTCGCCTTTGCCATCAAGTTTATATCCCGAATGAATCCCATGAAGTACCTAATCGAGAAGCCTACCCTGTCCAGTTGAATGGCTCTTTGGTTGATGCTCTTAGCTGAATTTGATATCACTTATGTCACGCAAAAGGCCATAAAAGGAATAGCCATCTCTGACTACCCTATGGAAGAGGCCGATGTTCGGATCTCTGAGTTCCCAGATGAGAATATCGTCTGTACCTCCCAAGAAGACCTTCGATGGCAATTGTTCTTTGATGACGATGCCAATAAAAAAGGGTATGGCATTGGGATTCTCCAAATTTCCCCTTGCACCAACAATATGATTGAATACGAGGTGTGAACGGTAGGCCTCAAAGTTTCCCTCAAGAAAGGAATTTGATACCTTGGTGTCTACTGGGATTCAACCCTCATCATGGGTCAAGTACTTAGAAAATGAAAAGTTAAGGAAGAGAAACTCTTACACTTCCATACCCACCTTGAAAATATGGCTTCCTAATTCCAAGAAATCACCTTCCACTACCTTCCCCGAGTAAGGGATAACCTAGCCGACGCCCTTGCTACCTTAGCCTCCATGATTGGCATACCTGAGGGAATAACCCTGGCACCTTTTCCTTATCCAAAAATAAGATAAACCAACCCACTGCTATCACATTGATCTTAGCACGGAAGAAGATCCCGAGATTATTGACTGCTAGTACTATGATTTTTAACGCCTCCTTAAACATGGTAGGTATCCCCAAGGATCTGACAAGAAAGACCGAGCAACTCTACGCAGAATGGTTGCCAAGTATATTTTCTGTGATAAAGCACTATTAAAGAGAAACTTCGATGGGACCCATTTGCACTGCATCGCAGGGGATGATATTGAATAAATGATGCAGAAAATTCACAGCGGTGAATGCGGACCCCATATAAATGGCCATATGATCGCCAAAAAGATCATCTGACAGGGTTACTACTGGACTACCATGGTTTAAGATTGCATAACCTACGTTTGAAGATGCCTCAAATGCCAGCAGTTTTCCAACCTACAATACTTACCTCCATGGGAATTGTACAACGTGACTTCTTCCCGGCCATTATCCGCATGGGGCATTAACAACATAGGGAAAATTACACCAAAAGCATCCAACGAGCATTAGTTAATCCTAGCCACCATTGACTATCACCAAATAGGTCAAAGCTGAGTTATATGAAATTCTGAATGCCAAGAAAGTGGCAAATTTCATGAAGAAAAACATCATCTGTCGATATGGGGTCCCACACAAGCTGGCATCAGATAATGGGATACACTTCAAGGCAGAAGTTACAGAAGTGGTCGACGAGTATGGAATTCGAAAACACAAATCTTCTCCATACCAACCTTAGACCATTGGCACAGTCGAGGCAGCTAATAAGAACCTCAAAGATATTATTAACAAGATGATTGAGAGTTGTCGATTTTAGGCCGATAGGATCCCTTACGACCTCTGGGGCTATCGCACTTCAGTTCGAACCTCTACCAGGGCAACCCTTACTATCTAGTCTACAGCATGGAAGCAGTCCTACCCGTGGAGCTGAAAATCCCTTTGCTACGCATCATGCTTGAAAGGAAGGTCAGCGAGGAAAACTAGCACCAAAGCCATCCAGATGAGTTGTACCTCTTGGACAAAAGAAGGCTAAAAGCTCTATATCACATATAAGGGTACCATCGCCGCATAGAGCGATCAATCAATAAGAGAATCAAGTATTGCGGTGTCCGAGAAGGGGACTTAGTCCTCAAAGAAATAGTAGAGCCCATCTAGGACCCCAGAAGGAAATTCAAGCCCCATTGGAGCGACACGTACATCGTGAAGAAGATCCTGTCGGGCAGTGCCACTATTCTCATCGACCTTGATGGAGAAGAAATGGCCCGTCCAGTCAACTTGGATCGTCTCAAGAAATTCTACACCTAGTTAGAAATCTCGACGCGCTACGACTCTTTCGCACCTCCCTTCTATTCTTAAAAAAAAACTCTTCATTTCTCCCTAATCAGAACTATGTGAGTCCTGATCCTCTAAAAACCCTTTTGTTTTCAAAAAATGAATTTCAAAAATTTTCTAAAACCCTCAGTGGTACGTAGGCAGCTCATCCGTTTACATGAACACAACCCCCTTCTTTTTCACAAAATGCTATTTATTTTCTTATCCCCGCGAACGACAGTTCATTTTAATATATACATAAACAAAAGGATTATGTATGCCTTAGCGATTACTATAGATAATTAAAAATGAAAAAGTCATCAAGAGGCAAAACTAGATGATCAAAAACTTATTTATTTTATTATATGAAATTTCAGTACGATTACATCGACACAGGAACTCAGACGACTTCCCTTGCCAGCGTACTCCTACCTTCCTAAAAAACCCAAAATAAAAAAAACAAGCCCCACTACTCCTGAAAATCACCCTCCAATTATTCCCACAAAAACACAAAAACCACACCTATTAGAAAGTTTCACAAACCCTACCCGCAGCTACCAGAGGAACCAACCTCATCGTCACCTGCATCTTGGGGTCCCCAAACCCCCTACCTGAATAGAGTATCGCAGATGCTCCATAGAGCGATAAGTCCGAATTATCTTGAGGAAAAACACAATGCTTCCCTCCATGGTGTCAGATATGGCAAACCACCTTTTCCCATTCTCCACAACCAGCATCTTGGCCATTACCTCTTCCACAACCACTTTATGTAGTCCCCGGGGACGTGCCACTCTACCCACAGATTGCGAAGGACGGGTCGGTGGACGACGATTATCCCACAGAGATCCAAGCCGCATGCGCATACACTATGTTTGGTCCTCCAATGGAAAGAAGTTCAGTGTTCACGGTGGCACGATTTGCTCCTGAGAAATTTCGTGTGCGATACTGATTAAAATATATTCGCAATTTTCAATTCAAACTTATTTAATTAGATGTTTAAATTTTTTCAAACAACATACCAATTAAATTAGTCCCTAAACATGGAACTACGTGACAATTCAAATCTCAAATTAAATCATGCGATGATAGGTGCTGACAAAAGTAGATCTCAGGAAAAAATTCCCGCAAGGCAAAAACCTTTTATTTTCACTATAATTTGTAAAAGAACGATTTACAATCGGATTACATCGAAAATACAATTTGACTTACGAAATACCCGCAGGTGTCGGTTCGTAGTCGTCAATCCAGGATCACCATAACACTCCCTATGACATGAAGTCGGTCAACCCAGTACCTCCCGCAAGTGGCACCTATGGTCAGCCCAGTACCTTTCCAAGGCACCTAGATTCAGCAGCAAAACTCCCAGCAAAATTATGCTTTGGGTTCCACAGACAACTCACACAAACAGTGTGGAATTTGTGAATTGTAATACCAAAGTTTTGAACCCTAAAAAAGATGGAGAATAAACAAAAAAACACTAAAATTGTATTTTGTTAAAACCAATGTTTTCTCCCCCCGAAATTCAGTAGCATGACACCCTTTAAATAGTAAAATTCAAGGCGGTGATGTGTCAGCTAAAAACACTTGTGGTTCGAACGAAATACAACGTCGTTCGAGCGACACTCCATCTTGTTCGAACGAGATGTGACGTCGTTTGAACGACCATCACTGATCCTCTTTAAAAAACTTTTAAAAATTAAATAACTTGGAATCCTTAAAAACTAAACTGTTTACGGGATCAGGAGAATTTATCCAAAACTTTTATGATTAAAATCATTTAAAAAATCATTTAAACTTTTATAAAAATATCCCAACACTTTTAATGTAAAATGTAAATGGAACTTAAACACATTTTACCAAATTCATCCTTTTTGGGCATGATTGTTGAAGTTGTCTTGAAATTTGGATTATCGATTGTAGATGTAAGCTTCCCAATTATTCGACAAACTTGTAGCGGTATACGACATACTAAATGTGGCGAACAATATCCTTACAACTCCCAACGAAATTGGCACAGCAGCCACCATAAAAGGTAGAAAGAGGTCTGCCTGAGGCCAACCAACCGGGCATATTGGTACTCCTCGAATTCTAGAATGGGCAGTAACTCCCCCACCAAGGCACAGACTAGCACAAGCCTCGAGCCCCATTCTCTACAAACTAGTCCCCCCAACTCTTGACATCTAGGCCTACGCTAATGAAATACCGCGAGAATAAGTTTTGCACCATTGGCAAAGGATACTCAGGTGGGACCGCCATACGGAATCTGACATCCACATGAATAGCATCACATGGATCCTCTTCAAAAAGTTAGCACGAACTTCCAGCTAGGAATCTAGACCATTCAAAGTCTCCGTAAGTATCACCCGACGGTACGATATCCAGAAAATGATAGCCGAAAGTTCGGGATCCACTAGTATTTTCCCAGTCACCAATAACACTTTTGAAACTAGGACCAAAACAATGGTCCCAACATATCCGACATCACCGACATCCAGCAAATTCATGGACCGCAGCACTGCTGGAAGAGAAATCAATACTCCCATAACCAATGGCCTAGCTACCGAAGGCGAGATATGAAGAAGTCCAGTCAATAATTCCCTAGGAGAACATGAAAACTCAGGCAAAGCCGCAGTAACACTGGGATTTATCCCCAATATGGCAAAAAATTCCTCGTAGGTAGGACAAATTTCATCCAACCCAAAGAGAAAGACACGATCCTCGGGGTACGAGCTCTCAAATACTGCCATCATCATATTCAATGGGTCGGTTATGACACAAAGAGACTCGTTGCATGTGGAAAGTGTCATAATCAACATTGTAAGAACATATCGCCTCCAAGGCATCGAAGTAGTTAGGGAACTCAAAGATACCAGGGAGAGACATAAGAATGTGAAGAAGAAAGGAAATCAAAGTTTGAGGAGAAAACCCCATTCACACCCCTATTTATACTTGAAAACTCTCAAGAAAAGACAAGAAACCGTGCAGAAATCGGAGTAAAACTTTCCCCACCAAGTACTGAGAAATTGAAAAAAGTGAAATAAAAGCCTTGGGTTGATTGGACTGGACTGATATGCCGATAGGCAGGACAGGGGTCATGCCGATCGGCAACCCCCTATTTTGGGAAAATTTCCTTTTTTCTCTTTTGTCAAAATAAAAAACTTAATAAAAATAATTTTTTTCTTAAGGGAAATCCGAATTTCCTCATGGTTTTACTTATCCCATTTTAAAATAAAATCCTTCTCAAATCAATTTTCAAATTCTTTTTACGGTCTTAACAACAAAGTAAAAAGAGCCTGTGCATTAATCACTAAAGTTGAAATTAATAAAAACTTCATTTTATTTGCATATATTTTTTGTTTTACATTGATGTCTTGCAGGAAAAAAAGAAATGAACAAAACAATGGGACTCAACCCGCACCCACATTTTCTCTCTATTTCTCTCTCTCATCTACTCTTTCTTTTCTCTCTCTCTAAGAGCCTTCGTCCCTACAGCGCGCCCTCTTCCCCCTGCGGCGAGATGATGTGCCACCACTTCCAAAACTCGACCCTTCCCCGAACGAGGCAAACGACACCAAGCAAGAAGTAACGGGAACCACCTATCGGATATGGGAAGTCAACAAAGACATCTAGTCCCTAATATCCCTCAACCAAGTGGAAAAGACCCGGATTACTGCAAAAGAAAACAGAGAAATCAAATCAGTCAAGTCTGAAAGAAAAAGAAGGGAATCAAGAAATTAAAAGACAAAGAGGAAACAAGTGTACCTCAGGTTGAAGGACCTCCTCTATCAGGCCCAACTCCTCTGGGTCCATCGTATTAGGAAAATGATATAAATGCACCGACCCCCCATCAGCTCGTTGAATGTTGTAACTAGGCGAGAACAATCGTACAAAGGGAGCCTCCTAAGTCATCATCATCGCTGACGTCGTCGCACCGACCGCACTGTGGGAAGACCCCACCTTTCGACTCGAACCCACGCAAGGAAGAGGCATTACATCATATATGCTGGGAGGCATCAGATAGCTCAACACAGAGTCCATATAATCAAACATAACCGCGATGTCAGTATACCCTTAATACGACTCCTCCATCATCTTCGCCACCCGGGCATCCTCTGATATCTCCCGCACTCGCCTCATGAACATAGGGGGATTCTACGGTGGCATCTCAACCTTGTCCTCCATAATATGTCGAACTACCCACCTCTTCGAGGTACCAAGAATAGCCAAACTCGTGCGCCAGCAGACGCCGCATCTGCGCCTGTCCCCCAGTCACCCGAGTGTGCTGAATGTCCATCCCCCAAGGATAAAAGGTCACCTGTAAATCCCTAGCAAGATCAAAAGATCAATATCAATAAAAGATCATCAAGATAAGGGACAGTCTAAAGATAGGGCTTACCCACTCGCTCGTTAGGCCGTTCAAGACCTGACGCACTGCCTCTAGAGAGAGACTTCTTCGACTGTTAGTTGGACCTCCGCCATAGGTACATCCGGCAGAAGTTCCCAACAGAGTCATTTTTCAAAGATATCAATTGGGTTTTTAACCCAATCACCTCATAAAACCACGTCTCCAAAGGGCAAAGGTCAACATTTAAGAAATTAGGAAAAAGCGCTTGGAGGAAAATGTGAATGCATAAAGGAAAAATGTAAAAAAAATAAAGAATACCTCCAGAAGATACTTGGCTCCCGTAAAAGACTTCAAGCAGCACCGACAAAATGCATCAAGATAATAATAAAGGGTTGCCAAAGTCAGGCTTCTCCAATCATAAAGGCGGATGTCTGAAAACACCCTAAAAATGGAAAAAACCACAAGTGCACGATGTTGCCACTCGTTGCCACCAGAAAACCTCCCAGCACAAGTAGAATAAACAAGCAGTCCATCTGACGCACCTACTACCCTTTGCTCTCATCAATCCTCCTCCTCCTCAATAATAACTCCCTTAGCAGAGACAAATGAAGAGAATCCCTAAAAACCACCCTCTCTACATCACCTAATGCCGCCGTCACCACCTTCGGCTTCACCCACAACATGATGTCTACCTCAATCTGAACACCATCACAGTCCATCCCCAGCAGCTGCTGCACATCAATGTAAGTCACCATCCAATGCACCACAGATGGAAGGTGCTCCCAAACATCCTTAAGCCTCCTCGTCTCGTGGGCACGTATAGTCGACATGGAGACATCAGACTGTCAAAGAAACAAATAAAACCATTGTTAAAATCAAGAAATAAAGAAATCTCATCAAGAAAAAAAGGAAAAGAATACCAAAGGTCATTCAATACTTACATAGCTGCCAGGGTTCACCACCCTAGAAGAATGATGACCCGAGGGCTCACATAGAAGAATTCAATCATCCACCACCATCTCAAATGCGTCAAATGAGTTCTCACAACCAAGTTCAAGGGGCATCCTAGCCCTCCACTCTAACCCTGCCTAATCGTCGGCATTGAGCTATGCCATGTGAGTAGCATTGCTTGAAAACTCAACCATCTCTTGACTTAATAACGTCTAAACAATTTGCCGAAGGTAATTGCAGAAGAAGTCAAGTCGAAAACTGTGAAAAATGAAGAGAATCCGCCCCCTTTTTATAGGAGGCTAAGGGGCATGCTGATTGGCATCTCCCTGCCACCACCAATCGACACTGACCCTCCACCTGCTCGAGGTAAGTTCCACTACCGTTTTGCACCCATCCATCTATGTCGGTCAGCACCCCTTTTAAAATTTCGTACAAAAAGTCCAAAAAAATACCAGAAAATCACGAAAATCCCCAGAAAACTCCCAAAATAACCAGATTAATTTTAGAACCTTTTCACCAAGAAAAACATTATTTTTATCCCCATTTGAATTCCAAAAAACAATCCTCCCTAGCAAGGTCTCCATAGGACACTCCAAAATTCCAAAAAATTCCCCAGCTCAAAATCCTCGGGTCGTTCCATCTTCCTCCGTGGAACTTAAAACCAAATGCTTCCCCAAGTCCCCAGAGAACGATCATACATCCCCAATGGAGTCCCCAAACTTTTGAAACGAATAATAATCCCTTGGAATTGACTTCAACCCTCAGAATTGGTCGCTCCTACTTAAGCCCACAGAATTAGCTTCGACCCTCAGAATTGGTCTCTCCCATCCTAAGCCCTTAAAATTAGCTTCGACCCTCAGAATTGGCCACCCCAAATAAGCCCTCAGAATTGATCGCTTCTACCTAAGCCCACAAAATTGGCTTCGACCATCAGAATTGGTCGCTTCTATCATAATCCCTCAGAATTGGCTTCGACCTTCAGAATTGGTCGCTTCTACATAAGCCCTCAGAATTATTTTCGACCCTAAGAATTGGTTTCTTCTACTTTAAGCCCTCAGAATTATCTTCGATCCTCAAACTTGGTCGCTTCTGCTTAAGTCCATAGAATTGGCTTCAACCCTCAAAATTGGCCTCTTCTGTCCTAAGCCCTCAGAATTGCCCTCGACCCGTAGAATTGGCTTCGACCCTCAGAATTGTACTTTTCTATCCTAAGCCGTCAGAATTATCTTTGACCCTCAGAATTGGTCGCTTCTACTTTAATCCTTCAGAATTAGCACTGACCCTCATAATTGGTCACCTCTATCCTAAACCCGCAGAATTGGCTTCAGAATTGGTCGCTTATACTTAAGCCCTTAGAATTGGCTTCGACCCGCAAAATTGGTCGTTATAATTTAGATCCTCAGAACAAAAACCCGACCCAATGAATTGGTAGCCTTCTTGCTCCTCACCTCCTCTAGGTCCTCATAATCGGCTGCCTTAACATCACCTTAGGTCCTCAGCATCGACCTCGACCCATTAAATCGGTTATCCTCATCCCTTAGGTCCACATAACCGACCTCGACCCATTAAATTGGTCATCCTCAACCCTTAGGTCCACATAATCGACCTCTAACATGTGGTGTCTATTTGATGGCTATCACTTGTTCGATTCTCATCCGTCGATGGGATCTAAAAACACCACATTATAGGACACCCTAGGTCCCCTCTTAGGTCCTTAGCACCTCCCTATCTCACAGTAAACCCTAGGTCGCACTCCGAGTACCGATCTAGATCCTACCAGCACCCCCAAGCCTCGTTCGACCCTAATCAACTCTATCTTTAGAGTGAAAGCACTTTGAATCTTTAAAGGACCCTGAATACCCTTCCTAACAGCTTACCCCATGCTCGAATCAATATAACGGTTAGAATGAACGACACATTTTGCTACCAAAGATCGATTTGGAGGCCACTAAGCACTCCTAGACCCCGAATTGACACCAATCAACTTCACCATCAGAGCGAAATCTCTTTAAATCTTTGAAGGTCATTGAACTCCCTTTCCAACGGTCCACCACGTGCATGAAATGACATAACCGTTTGGACGAACGATTAAGTTTCCCCCAAAAATCGATCCGGAGGCCACCGAGCATACCTGAGCTCCGTTTGACCAAAGTCAACTCGTTAGTCCACCCCATGCGCGATTCTGACATACGGTACGGACGAACGATCTGTTTTACTCCAAGAGGCCCCCGAGCGCTTTCGAGCCCCGGTTGATCAAGGCCAACCTCCCTAATTGAGAAAAACTATTCGGAATGTCGAAGTATATCTCCTAACCTTTCCAACGATCCACCCCATGCACAATTTCGACTTACCATGCAGACGAACTATCCATTTGCGTTCGATGATCTCCCGTCCAAAGGACCGACATGCGCTTCCAAGACACATTTGACCTAAAGTCAACTCCCAAACCCAGGAGAAGTCCAATAACTCTTAAAGGTCTCTAAAATACCTTTCTAATGGTATGCCCTGTGCACGATTCAGATCAACGGTTTGTGTTCTACGATCATTTTTTCATGAAAATCTGCACGGGGCTACCAATTGGCAGGTCCAGAACCCTACCTATCGGCACTGTGCCTGGGGTCACATGCTAATAGGCACTCCCAGGGGTAGGCCGATCGAAACTCCCCTGACCCTGTAAATAGGGGCCATGACCTCATTCCAAAATAGACAATAGATCCATGAGCATCAGTCATCTCAACAACATTCCCTCAAAATCAGTGAAGTCCCTCATGTGAAGTTCCATCCAAGCTTACATTACCATCTTTTTCATACCCAATTTGGAAAATATCCTTCTCTCTCATCAATATTCACCAACACTCAAGGGAGTTCACCCAAGATTAAAGATCAAGCTTTAAAGAAGGTCCAATTACTTCCCTCTCTCTTTAAAATCCTTATTTTTGCAAAATACAAATTAGATTCATAATTTAGTTCTTACACATTAATATTTGCACTTTTTCTTAGTATATTGCACATACCTTATTTTCTACAAAAAATCCCAAGAACAAATAAAAGAGGGTTAGACCTGTAAATTCCAAATGGAATTATCCATCACACTTTTCCAAAATCAAAAAACACATTTTCTACACACAGACATAATAAAATTCCGTTCGAATCTATGGGATAAACCCCACCCCTATGCTAACTTTGAACTATGTGGACTTTGATGCCTTTATAGTCTACGTAGGCGTCTCGGATAAAAACCCAAGACTCGAGTCCAATTTTCCAAAATTTTCTCAATTTCTCAAATTCCCCTAATTTTCTAAAATCTCCCACTTTCATATTTATATATATCATGCTTGTTCGCGTTTCATACAATACATATTATCGTTTCTTAATAGCGATCAATAGCGTGATGAACGCACAAATCATACTTTCTACATATGTTATTTTGAGAACATTCCTATGGATGACCTCACTCTACCTTGTCCGTGGTATGAGATGAATGATTCCGATCTCCATCATATAAACATGCTCACACACTTCACATGGATATAAACGAAAATAATAACACTAGCCCATGAGAGACCTAAAGGACGGAATGGGTGCCTAACACCTTCTCATTTCGTAACTTAGCCCCAGAACCTACGAACTATTGGTTTCGTATGCATCAGTTTGTCCTTGATGCCACTGACTCGAAGGGGGAACATTTCTTTTGCCTATTTTATGAAAAATAGGCTGGAGACTCTATCTCTTCACATTTACCCCAAACCGACGATGGTCGAAGCAACCTTCCCAAGAGGGGTGGGAGACCTGGTGCAACCTTACCAAAGGGAGACATGTATATCTCTTTCTCTCTCTCTCCCCAAGGCGCCGACTGGGATGGCCACACTCATCACAGGCAGAGGTAAGGGAAACCTCACCCCATACTGGAGGAACACTCATTAAAGCATACATATTGGGAAACTAATGGACAAACCCTTTAATTAATCTTTGCATCCCTCAAAGTGATAGTTTCTTTTAGGGTTACAAGCCCCTAATTAGAAATCACCATGAAACCTAAATGGATGGTCCAGGTGGGGAGGTGTCTAGAGGTCTCCATTCCCTTATCCCCAGTCAAAGGAAGGGATATGTCTAGGCCAACCATATATAAAGGCTTTGGGTCCCAGACCATGGAAGGGGATTATCGGTACACATTTTTTAAAGGAAGAGGGAAATAACAAAGTTATTTTCTAAAAGAATTCTAGAGAAAAAAGATTGATGAAGTGCATGGTGAAGAACTCAACCTAGTCCATGGGGCTCCTTTATATCCCCAAGGCCCGACTCTTTAATACATTCACCACTAAGGTTCATCCCATCAATGCTCTCGACCACTTGCAAGATCCTTCCCAATGATATTTAATTATGACATGTTAGTTAAACTCTTACCCATAACTTACGTAATAGATAAGTGCTGACCTTACAATCCATGCAAAGATTAACAAGGGGCTAATAATGACACCATATCTAACCCTTAGTATTTCAAAGGTACTTGGACCCACTAACTTCCCTCTTAGTAAGACTAAGGTCCCAAGGTTAACTCTGACCTCAAAAATACTATTGCTTGTTTTCTAAGAGCTCCGTTGCCTTCAAGAAAAGGACTCAATACCATACCAGACCTCAATCACTTCTTCCTCCCCCTAGAATAATCAGTTGATCCAACATGTATCCTCAACTGAGCTCAAAGACCACAACACTAGAGTTCCACCATGTCTAATACTCAGAGTATACCTCAATCTTAAGGGAAATGAGATTTTGAGGTTACCTAACCCTTAGCAGAGAAGTATATTATTATAAAACACCTCAAGATCATCATATGGAAGTCCCATGGAGTTTCAAACCTCCTAATCCTTTGGCAAAACTCTTGCAACCAGTCTAATAGGTAGGTGAAAAGTGCACCACTGTTTTACCTACCACCACCACCACTCAAGTCCACTTGTATTGAAGTCTCTCATCAATATTTAATGAATTTAACAACTACCTTACATCACCTACAAAACCTTTGACCAACACTCCACTATCCCGTTGGTGTCATCTGACCTCAAAAACACCATAACCATGTCGTGACAGTCTTTCTAAGAGTTCGCATATATAAGGACGGATGAATAAGGGTTAAAGACAAGTTCAAGCTATTATACTTCTAGATAACTAAGAGTTTAAGCATTCACAAGTGTTCACTCATGATTCTATACACTCACAACATAATTTGGGTCATTTCTAGCTATCTTACATCTTATACACCTTGTTGAGCCCTAAAGTAATACTCATGAACCCTTGGAGAAGTCCATTATTTACTTTCTAAAGTCCTTTAGATTATTAACAAAGGTCTCAAGGACATCAAAATCTCTTAACCAATTATCAATAGGTTTTCTAGACTGTGATAACTCTTTTACGATCTATTAAATATTATATCGCCCTTTGACACTGGACATATGATACTCAATTAAGGTCCGAACTAGTTTAAATATTTATTTGCACTTTAAAACCTCTCCCCTTTTACTTATCTGAAGTCTAGAGGGGAGCATCTACTAGGTCTGAGGTCACTTATGATTTCAATACCCATCATTACCGATATGATGTCAATTCCTTGTTTAGGTTGTGAACTGTTCAATTGAACCAGAAACATAATTTCAATTTTTTATGATGAGGTCGAACCTAACTTACTAGAATTCCTACTAAGTTCAATTGATTGACATTAATACAATATTTAAACAAACATAAGGCCTTCTCACAAGCATGATTCTCATTTTAAAATGAACTTGACACATTTTTATTAAAAATAATCATACATGGTTTTAAGAATAAAAGCATACCAATCTCCCATTAAGTCTTAAACCCATGTGCTTATACTTCTAACACCCATTCCCTCTACATGACTATCAAAATCCTTATCTAGTAAGCTCTTTGTAAAAGGATCTTCCATGTTGTCCTGAGATGCAGTCTCGACCATAATAATGTGACCTCTTCACACGATCTCTCATATAAAATGATATTTAACACTCAATGTGCTTTGCCCTCTTATGAGTCATTAGTTCTTTCGAGTTAGAAACCGCTCTGCTATGGTCATAGTAAAGTAAAATATCAAATTGAACTAAAGTAACCACACCCAAATATCTTAAGAAGTTTTAAAGACAAAAAACATTATTTGTTACCTCATAAGCGGTAGCATATTTGTTTCCATGGTCGAATTAGAAATACATGATTACTTAATATTCCACCAACTTATGGCTCCATCAATTAGGGTAAACACATATCTCAAGGTTAATTTACGAAAATCCTTATCCCACTAAAAGTTCTTGTGCCCCTAAGGTACAAGAATATCCATTGTGTAAACCAACACATAAACTTTAGTCCTTTTTAGCTCCTTAAGAATGTGCTTCACTGCAATCTAGTAATCCTCACATGGGTTAGATTGGAATTTGCTAACCATGCCGGTGAAAAAGCAAATATCTGATCTTGAACATAATATTACATACAAGAGATGCCCACTGCCGAAGCATAAAGTATATCCTCTCTACCTGTTCAGGCATCTTATGACAAAAATCCATGGACAGAGAGATTCCATGTTTGAAAGGGAGAAATATTTTCTTAGAATATTGTATGCTAAATTTTGTGAGCATACCATCGATATAGGTTTCTTGGGATAAGCTTAACATCTTGTTTTTTTAATCACACAAAAGATTGATCCCAAAGATATAATCGATTTCTCCCAAGTCTTTCATATCGAACTAACTAGATAATATCATTCCCGATTAGAAGAATATCATCAACATTGAGTACCATAAATACCACCATATTTTCATCATGCTTTTTATACACAGAAGTTTCTTCTGGGCATTGATCAAAATCAAAATATATGATTGCTTGATTGAACTAGATTTTCCAAGACCTTGATTCTTTCTTAAGTCCAATAATGAACCTCTTAACCTTGCAAAATATTCTTTCTTGACTACTTACTATAAATCCCTTAGGTTTTATAGATGCACTCATTAAGACTACCGTTCAAGAACGCAATCTTGGTATCCATTTGCCAAAGTCATAATCAAGTTGACTTGTAATGGATAAAAGAATCTAGATAGACTTTAGCATGACTACTAGTGATAAGTCTTCCTTATAGTCAATCCCCTATTTCTAAGTAAACCCTTTCACAATAAGCCTTGCATTGAAGGTTTCCACCATCTCATCTACCCCTTTTTTGTACTTGTAGTTCCACTTGTGTATAATGGATTTTATCCCATCCAAAAAGTCTACAAGTTCCCAAACTTTATTAGACTACATCAAATCCATATCATTATTCATAGATTTAAGCCAAAACTTGAAGTCTTTACCTATGAGTGCCTTGTTATAGTTCTTGGGATCCTGTTCATGTTCTTCTAGGATATCACCGAAGTGTTCATCAAAATAAACTAACCTGTTAGGCTCACGCATGAACCTCTCACTACGATATGGCTCCACTTGTGGTCCAGTATAAGTAAAACATCTATTTTGATCATAGATAATACTCCGACTTCATCAAGGCAATTTTTTTATCAATATCAGTTTGTATTTCATCCTATACTGGTGGTTTAAAAGAAATTACTTGGTCTTTCCCTCTTTCTATTGTAAGATAAAATTACTCTTGGCTTTGTGGTCTATCGTATAATCTTCCTCTAGTTACTAAGCATTTATGCTGACAAATATCCACCATTCCTTAGGATCATAAAATTGACCAATCTTTATTCTTTTCGGGTAACCTAAAAAGAGACATACTTTTGTTCTTAATTACAACTTCTCCATCCCCTTCCTCAGCAGTTGTACTGGGAAACCCAAGATCCGAATATGTCCTAGACTAGGATTGCACCAAGTCTACAGTGCTGTGGGAGTTTTTGAGATCGATTTAGAAGGAACTAAATTCTTTAAGCATGTTGTCATATCTAATGTGAAACCCCAAAAGAAATCCCACAAATCCAAATGGCTCATAATGGATCTAACAATGTCGAAAAGAGTCATGTTTCTTATTTTCGTTGCACCATTTGTTGTGGAGTTCTTGGTGCATAGGGATGGCAATTTTTCCCAACCTGTAGGGTCCCTGATTTGACCCTAAAATAAGGAAAAATTAATTTACAGGAAATACTTAATATAAAAGAACAATAAAATCACAGTCTCTCTTGGTGTGCATTCGTATGTATATTCTTATAAAGTTTTTCATAATATTCACATAAAATAACTAACAAACTATATACATATATAATAAATCATGTAAAGTCTAGGTTAAGCTCCAATACATAAAATAGGTTAGTTTTTCTTATAATTTTTTTCATAATATTCACATAAAATAACTAACAAACTATATCAAATTTAATATATAGGCTAGTTTTAGTTTAGGATTACTAATTGAATCGTAAAAAACCTTTAAACACATTAAATTTATCAATATAATACTAAAACATTCTGTGACATCCCGCCTAATAAAATACCGACTGATCAGTCCTATACCAAATTAAACAGGAATCTCATCTAGATCATCCTTAGCATCACTGTCGAAAAAGCTTTTTAAAACTTACTAACCACCTAGTATTCAAAAGATATGGTGCCAAATTTTATCTTTTTAACTAAGCCCAATCCAACAACATAATACAAATACAAATTACCAACGTAACAAGGTAAATTCATCATACCACAAGTCTAATAAAAATCCAATCAACATAAAGAGTAATGAAATCCTCGCCGAATAAACCATCGGCTAACACCAATACCAAACCAAACGAGCAAGAGTAATAACTTTCATAAAATCTAAAAAGCAACGGAAATAAACGGTGAGCGAACATGCTCAGGATAGTCTGACAGAGTTCCCTACAGTAGGAATTGAAAAATAGATGTGTTTATTCAAATACTACAACATCCACACATGCTGCAGCTACGAGTCCCAGGAATGAATATCAAGTCGGGCATCCCTGTGGTAGGATACCTAAAAGGTTTTGAAAGTATTTTATATCAGTGGTTCGAACCCAAAACATTTGAAAATATTTAGCAAGTGAATTTAAATGCAAGAAGTAAATATGCAAATGCTCTCCATATTTAAATTAGTGTTGCGCACTCCTTTGAGTTTACCTCACACCTCAACTAATGTGTACGCCTATCGAAACTATAAACGACCCATCTAGCTAACCCTCCGTAACTAGTCTTGTCTCATATATCTCACTATTTCCCACTATCCCAACTCGAGTGAGTATCGTATACATTGTATGGTTTAACAATCACATTTGCTTATTGAAATCATTTCTTATTAAATGCCATATAACATTCTCACAAGTTATATCCTTTACACCATTCACATCATGTATACGAGTTATAAGTTAAATTGCACACTAACTTATTTACATCCATATCCAACTTGATACCATATAACTATTTCAAAAGTTATATTGTTCATACATTTCACACTATGTATATATATAAAATACCCATATATAAATTTACACCATATATACATATAATCATATTACAACATTCACGCACATGTCGTGGATCCATAGTCATCCTCCCGAGTAGGCACTCATCAGAAAATCTCTAAGTTCTATCATTACCGAGTATTCTCATCCACCCGAAAATCTTAACATGGCTCGTCACCCGAGTCAGAAAAATAACAATTCACAAATGTACTAGAGCCGGCCATAGTTTCCCTCAATAGTGAGATCGAATCATACCCAAAGCGTCTCACTCCAGAAGGCTATGAGCTGGGGACTATACTCACCCTGCATTCGCTAGCCAGGGGACTCACCCTCATCGCGCAACCTCCTATGATAGCCATAACGGATCATATGGATTATAATATTAAGGAGGAAGAGGGGCCTCGGGTCCCGCCTGGAGACGATACAAGTCGGCCTGCATACGCAGGACCAAACTCATGTCCCTCTCGTAGGAGGACACATGTGCGTCAAAACGCGTTTCAAGAGAGAGAACGCGCTCAGTTAATCCCGTACCAACCGGAACATAATCCGGATCAGCCGTCTCATCATACTCTTCCTCGTCACCTTCCCCCATCTCAACATCCTCCTCATCGCTCTCTTCGTCACTCGAATCGCCACCGCGCCTTGCACGGACTAGCTGAATTTTCCGCTCACTTCGAGTGCGGGACTATTGACCTAAAGGCTTAGGCAAGTTAATAAGATCTTGAGGAGGTGCAATCCCGGCATCCCGAAGCATGGATGTAATGAGTCGACCATAAGGAAGAGGAGCGCGGCCCTTTTTATCATAAGCCACAAAAAGGATATCGGTGTAAAATGTTCGGGCCAAGTTGATCACGGTCGCAGGGTCGAACAGATGATACATCATAGTGGCTTGGCGCGGCCTCATCGCCGAATCATTGGATGTTTGCAAGATATTGTCACAAACGATATGAAAGGTGAAGCGTGCCTTGTCGGATAAGCGACCGACGGGAAAGGTCTCGGTATTCCAAACCGCACCGGGCTGGATTCGCGAGATACAAACCTCCTTAGAGAGAACGGGATCGGGACCCGGATAATCAAATTGGGCCTGAGTGATCACACCAAAAGACTCTAGCTTCTGTGCCACAAGGTCAAGTGAGAATGGGATAGGGATGGAATCCACATAGGCTTGGGATTAAAATTCAGCGGTACGAACAAGAGATCCGTAAAACTGTCGCACTTCATTCTCCCAAACTGCCTCATAAGGTTCATTGAAGAAACGGCACCAGCCCCGGTACAGGAAAAGGGCTGTGACAGAATTGGGCATTTGATCCCACAACACTTGACGTTCGATATGAATCTTTCGCGTAGGGCTGAAAAACTTACGGCACCAATTTGCTTCGCGGCGGGAACGGTACTCTCCATGTCCGTCGGGAAGGACTTCAATGGAGGTATACTTCTGAGGAGCAGCCATGGATATGGAAGATAGAAACAGTAATGGAGAAGAGAAGGTATGTGTAGGTGAAGGTGTGAAGAAAATGGTAGGGTGATGGGTGTATTTATAGTGGGTGAGTAGGAATTTGGAGGGAATAAAAGGGTGGATGAATTTGGACGAATTTTTGAAGGAAGTGAAGGGATTGGGGGAAGTGAAGAGGTGTGGATCGAAGAGGTGGATCTTGGGAAATGAATTCTGCAGACCACCGAAAGGATCCGGTTTTGGGACCGGATCGATCCGCCTAACCTGATCGGTTCTTTAATTCACCCGGACCGATCCGCCTAACCGGATCGGTTCTTTTAATATCAGCCGGACCGATCCGGTCTGCTGATTTTCTAAATTCTTCCTCTCTCTTCTTTTCTTCAAAAATGCTTCTATTCTCTCGTCCAAACATGAATTTTCCACTCCTCACACTTCAGACTATCCTCAATGCTCATCGAAAATGAACCACCCCTCACCCTTCAGATTCTCATCCCCGGGACTGACTCAAACCTAATACTCCTAGTTCCTAAGACTCCTATGTACTACAATCACCCCATACATGTCGGGGGTGCGACGACCGTACTTCTCCTTGTTCAGTCAGTCCCCATAAATGGGGTCCGACAGCCAGATGGTGTCGGCTTCCTTGACAATTGCTTCCAAGTAGGGCTTGAGACGATACCCATTAACTTTAAATGTGGTTCCCCCTTTCTCATCTATGAGTTCAACATCTCCATGGGGAAATACCTCTTTCACAATGAATGGACCTGACCATCTTGACCGCAATTTTTCGGGAAATAAGTGCAACCTCGAGTTGTAGAGAAGTACTTTTTATCCCGAATGAAATTCTTTCTTACGAATGATTCCGTCATGAGCTCTTTTCATTCGGTCCTTGGATATTTTATCACTTTCATACACATCATTGCGTATTTCTTCCAACTCATTCAATTGAAGTTTACGTATTTCAACGGCTTTATCCATACTGAAGTTCACCCTTTTGATAGCCCAATAGGCTTTGTGTTCGATTTCTACCGAAAGATGACAAGGTTTGCCATACATAAATCGAAATGGGGACATCCCAAGGGGATTCTTGTATGCGGTTCTATAGGCCCAAAGTGCATCATTTAATCTGATAGACCAATCTTTCCTATTAGGATCGACTGTCTTTTCCAAGATATTTTTAATTTCCCGATTAGCAAGCTCGGCTTGGCCATTCGATTGAGGGTGATAAGTTGTTCCAACTTTATGGACAATTCCATACTTTCGCATTAGTTTCTCCATAGGCCTATTGCAAAAATGAGATCCATTATCACTGATTATGGCCTTAGGCATACCAAAACGAGAAAGTATATTTTCTTGAATGAATTTTATCACCACTTTGCTGTCATTCGTCCTTGTAGCTATCGCCTCAACCCATTTTGAGACGTAATCTACAGCGACGAGGATGTATAGAAAACCAAAAGAAGGTGGAAATGGGCCCATGAAGTCAATACCCCAACAATCAAACAACTCCAATACTAAAATTGGGGTTAATGGCATCATGTCACGGCGTGTAATAGCACCCATTCTTTGGCATCTATCGCATGATTTACAAAAAGCATTCACATCCCGAAAGATTGTGGGCCAATAGAGACCACTTTGAAGGATTTTCGCAGCAGTTTTATTTTTAGAAAAATGACCTCCACATGCTTCCGTATGACAAAATCGAATTACTCCTTGAATTTCTTCATCGGGTACATATCTCCGGATGATTTGGTCAGCACAATACTTAAATAAATAGGGATCATCATAAAAGAACATGCGTGACCAAGTAATGAACTTCCTTTTCTCTTGCAGAGTCCAACTAGATGGAACGACTCTAGTGACAAGATAATTAACTATATCCGCAAACCAAGGGAGAGAGGAAGTAGCAAAGAAATTTTCATCCGGGAAATACTCGTCTATGGGAATGGGATCAATAGGCACGTCGGACGAAAGGCGTGACAAATGGTCTGCGACGACGTTTTCTACTCCTTTCTTATCTTGAATTGAGAGATTAAACTCTTGTAGGAGTAGGATCCATCTGATTAGTCGGGGTTTGGCATCTTTTTTACTCAAGAGATATTTAAGTGCCGAATGATCAGTGAAGCATATGATAGGTGACCCAACAATGTACGAGCGAAATTTATCGAGAGCAAAAACAACTGCTAGTAACTCTTTCTCTGTAGTAGAGTAGTTAAGCTTAGGGCCAGATAATGTTCTACTAGCATAGTAAATAACATGAGCTTTCTTGTCTTTCCTCTGTCCAAGAACAACCCCAATAGCGTAATCACTTGCATCACACATAAGCTCAAATGGTAGTGACCAATCCGGAGCTTGCATGATAGGTGCGGAAACAAGCATGCTTTTAAGCTTCTCAAAAGCATTTTAACATGCTTTATTCCACTCAAATGGAGTGTCTTTCATGAGAAGATTACTCAAAGGTCTAGCGATGGCGCTAAAGTCTTTGATAAACCTCCTATAAAATCCAGCATGGCCTAGAAAGGACCTCACATCTTTAAGTGATTTTGGCGGGGTTAACTCAGCTATTACTTCAATTTTGGCTCGATCAACTTCAATCCCCCTAGATGAGACTATGTGGCCTAAAACTACACCCTCGGTAACCATAAAATGGCATTTTTCCCAATTGAGGACTAAGTCTTTTTCCACACATCGGAATAGAACTCTTTCAAGATTAGCTAAACATTGGTCAAAAGATGGACCAAAAACGCTGAAATCGTCCATGAACACCTCAAGACCTTTTTCAATCATGTCACTAAAGAGACTCAACATGCACCTTTGAAAAGTAGCTGGCGCATTACATAACCCAAATGGCATACGTTTATAGGCAAACGTACCAAACGGACATGTAAAAGTCGTCTTTTCTTGATCAAGTACATCCACTTCAATCTGGTTATATTCGGAATACCCATCTAGGAAACAATAGTAAGGATGGCCCGCCACTCGTTCAATCACTTGATCGATAAACGGTAAGGGAAAATGATCTTTTCGAGTTTCGGCATTGATCTTTCGGTAGTCAATGCAAACACGCCACCCGGTGGTGGTGCGTTGAGGTATTAATTCTCCCTTAGAATTTTCAACCACGGTTATTCCTGACTTTTTTGGAACGACTTGAATTGGGCTCACCCATTTACTATCCGAAATGGGATAGATAATTCCAGCATCTAACAATTTGATGATTTCCGCTCTTACTACATCTTTCATGGTTGGGTTTAAACGCCTTTGCATCTCACGCGAGGGCTTCACTTCTTCCTCAAGATGGATTTTATGGGTACAAATCAATGGACTTATACCTTTCAAATCTGCTATAGTCCAACCAAAAGCACTTCTATGCTTTCACAACACATCCAACAACATACCCTCTTGCCCTTTTTCTAAACGGGAAGACACAACAACAGGAAATGTATCATTCTCTCCTAGAAAGGCATATTTGACATGTGAGGATAGTTTCTTCAACTCAAGACTAGGAAATATATTTTCAGAGGGACTCATGGTTGTCTCCCTCGAAGGTAATTCTTCATACCTAGAAATCCAGTCAACATCTCTCAAACTCTCTTCATCTTGTAACCAATTTTTTAACTCTTCCATCTCACGCTCAAACTCAGTATAAGAACTCTTTTCCTCACCACTTTGCACTAAACACACTTCCAAAGCATCTCCTCTTATGATTTTCTCAATATTCTCATCCACTACCTCTTCAATAAGATCAACCTCAAGAATTTCATCCTCATCACCCATTTGGTTAGCGACATTGAAAATATTGGTCTCGAGAGTCTTGTTTCCAAAAGTGAGTTGCATTTGGCCATTCCGTGTATTGATCAAAGCATTAGCAGTAGCTAAGAATGGACGGCCCAATATTATTGGAACATGATCTCTCGTATGGGGTACAGTCTCAGTGTCCCAAATAACAAAATCAACCGGAAAGTAGAACGTGTCCACTTGAACTATCACGTCTTCTACAATCCCTCGAGGCACTTTCACTGTTCTATCCGCTAACTGTAGAGTGATTCGGGTAGGTTTTAAATCACCTAATTCAAGCTGCTTATAAATAGAGTATGGAAGGATATTGACACTCGCACCTAAATCAAGCAATGCTTTTTACACTCTTTTTTCTCCTATGACGCACAAAATGGTAGGTGCACCTGGATCTTTGAATTTAGGTGGAAGATCGTTGAGAAGGATCGAGCTCACATTTTGTGCCAAGAAAAAAAAATTCTTTACCTTAAGCCGTCTTTTGACAGTCAAAAGATCTTTGATAACCTCAGCATATGCTGGAATTTGTTGAATAGCATCAAGGAATGGCAAATTCAATTTTACTTTCTTCAACACATCCAACACCTCGGTACGTGAAGCCCCTTTCTTGGGTGGCTCTAAACGTTGAGGAAATGGAGCAGCAATAGGCAACTTGACTTCAATTTCAGGTCGAACTTCCTCATCTTTCAATTCCTTTTCTAAGGGAGGTTCTTCGGACTCGAAAGTTTCAGATTCCTTAGAAATTTCGGGTTCAACTTCATCATCGTTCACCTTTGGAAGTTTAGGTGCTATATCAATTACGCAGCCACTTCGAAGAGTAGTAACAGCTTGACATTGTTCTTGCAAATCCGATGATGTGGAGCCAACCGTGGTTTGACCTTGAAGAGGAGGTCTTTGGCCTTGGGCTGGAAGTTTACCTTTCTCTTGAGTATTCGCTGCAGCTTGCAACCTAGAGATGCTAGTATGCATTTCAGCGAACATTCGATCATATTTAGCATCTCTCTCTTTTTGGGATTGGATGAATTGATTGAAATTATCTTCAAGACTTCTCCTAGGTGGAGCTACATACGGACCAGGAGGTGGTACTTGCATAGAATTTGGCATTGGAGGAGCCACTTACTGAAATTGAGGAGGTGGTGGTAGAGTCATTTGTGGGTTATGAACCATCCCACCTTGAGGTTGTCCATAACTATACCCAGGATTCCTCCACGACTGATTATATGCATTCCCTTGTTGTGCATTTTAATTTCCTCGAAAGCCCCCTATTGCCTCAACCTGTTCAGTGTACATTGCTTTGTATGCAGGAATGGTAGGACATCCTTTGGTAGAATGACCCGCATTACAAATGGCACACACTTTCTCCTTTCCAGCTTGTACGGATCCCGACACATCTCTCAATCGCACTTCAAGCATATCTCTGAAATTCTTCTCTAATTGGTCAAATTTTCGATCCAACAAAGTGTCCTTGTCCAAGTGATAATTACCGGACGCAGCAGGCAAGTTGGACATTTGTCGATTTCTATTTTGACTATTGGGATCAGAAGTATCCCATGCTTGGGTAGTCTCAGCTATATATTTCAAATGAGCTTCAGCATCGCTCGAATTTAACTCCCAAAAAGGTCTTTCACACATGGTTTGGACAAGTTGTTTCGACGCTAATGTAAGGCCTTGATAGAAAAATGAAATTAAATGATGCTTTTCAAAACCGTGATGTGGGCACGCACTAACTAACTCCTGAAATCTCTCCCAACATTTATCAAAAGCCTCATTCTCATTTTGTCGAAAAGCTTGAATTTGGGCTTTAACAGAATTAGTTTTGTGCTGTGGAAAATTTTTTGATATAAATTTGTTTTGCATATCTCTCCAAGATAACACAGAATTTGGGGTAGGGACCATAACCAAGTTTTAGCTTTATCCTTTAAGGAAAAAGGGAAGAGCTTCAACCGGACTACATCTTGTGGACAAGCTTGGTCTCCAAAAGTCTCACATGTATCTTTGAACTCTCGAATATGGAGATATGGTTTTTTAGAATCCATCCCATGAAATGTAGGAAGGATTTGGATCATGCTATTCCGAAAATGGAACTGACCGACATTATACGGGAGTAAAATGCAACCAGGGGTAACAGTTCGCTCCGAAAATAACAAATCTTTCATAGGAAGATAGGGTATCTCATCCTCTCCAGCACCAACACCAACACCAACACTACCATGATCCGACATATCGCTACCAAAAGGTTCAGAATTCTCACTCCGGGTTTGACTCAATGTACGACTAGTGATGGAATTATTAGGCGAATGAGGTGGAACCCAAAAAAGAAGAGACTCCGAATTTTCAGAACTTTCTTCGGCTATAGGATTTTCGTGAACTTTGGTGGGGGGTGAATTCAGCATAAGCACATAAGAGATGAAATGATTTTTTTTTTTTTTTTTTTTTTTTTAGAAATCACTTGTAGATACAAATAACTTTCGTGAAAATTTAACAATTTTTCATTCCCCGGCAACGGCGCCAAAAACTTGTCGCGACTAAAAATTTGTCTTAAAAGTGCGTTCACTCTAGGTTCAAGTGCAAACCTATCGCTCAAGTAATAACCCGGTAAATCGGGATCGAATCCACAGGGAAAGAAAATGTCAAATAGTAATCAGGAAACTTATTAGATCTGAAAATGATTTCTTAAAATAAACAAAGAGATGATTAATGATTTTGGAAGATTTCTAGCGAAATAAAACTTTTCTTACCAAAAGCAAACTGGAAATTTTAATGAAAGCAGACTAAAAATTGCAGGAAAAACTTTTAATCAAATGGGAAAAAACAGGGTAGAATACAATCCCTCAATCCTTGGCAAATTATCATAGAGAATACTAGATTTGTAAATTAAAATAATTGATTAGATCCAGCCTTTATAACTTCTAAGTATTACATATATGAGGGATCTATCCCGCACAATATGAAATCAAAAATAGGTATAAAGCGTTTAATGATAAATTATACTAGCAAAGCTTTCTTAAACATCTCAAGTACCTACGGCAAGAGAGTTTAAAAGATTGACAGTTTTTGTATAATTTTCTTTCACGATTCAATCAATATTTGAATTTAACCTCTATTTTCTACATAGATAATCTGCCTTGGATCGAGTTCATGTACCCCAACCCTTGGGAAATTTAGCTACTCATGATTGGATTGAAGAACAAATTCATACTCAGAATTATGGAACTACAAGACATGGGAAATAAATTTGAAAATAATACAGTAAAAGAGAATAGAATGATATTACTTGTATTCAGCAGCAGGCAAGTAAATGAAATTGAAATCCAGATAACTTCTTCTTAATCAGCAGTACAAATTAAGGTTCTTATGAAAGAAACTTAAACTTCTGAATGATTCTCTCAAAAACTCACTCTAAAATTCTGTAACAACTTTGTAATCTAACAACTTGCTACAATTCTCTCTCTACTCACTTGGTTCCTTCTTTCAAATGATATAGGGCACTAGCTTTTATAACACCAAGTATCGAAATTGATAGCCAATAATGCTTGTTGGTACGTTTTTCCAAGAGTTTCTCTGTTTTAATTGAACAATTAATTGTCAGCATTTGACACAACCGGACCGGTCCGGCTCAACCTCGGATCGGTCCGAATACACCGGATCGGTTCTTTTCTTTTTACCGGATCGTTCTGGGCCTAGTCGGATGGGTCCGAAGTTTTGCTTTCATTGGTTCATCAACAATCCGGGGTCTACTGGACTTTGTCAATTCAGATGGATCCGGATCCAAACCGGATCGGTCCGAAATTCTTCTAATTTGACTTTATCCTTGAAACTTTGACTGACCATATCTTTTGATCTAGAACTCCGATTTGAATGCCGTTTCTTCCTATGCTCTTGTGAACTCATGCTCTTCAACTTCAATTTTGACGTTGTTTCTAAATTCTTAATGGAATTTACACTTTTTCCCTTTTACATTTCTTCTAGTTTTCTTCTTTTCTTTTATTGCATTCCATTCCTGAAATCTTTATCACAATTACACAAAAATTAGGGAATTTTGTTAGAAACGAACAATAGAGTGATATGGACTAAAAATGATTCAATTACCTTGTTCGAGATATTAAAATCACTAACTTAAGGGGCTAAATTCGGAAGAATTTACGCTTGGTCACAAGCCTTATATTTTTAATTTTTTAACTCTTATCATTTTATGTGTTCATATTATTCCATTTTAAACTAACTTTTCAAAATAACCCTCATGTTTGCAAAGATTACTATTAAATTCATTCTTTTCATAAAATGAAGCTTTTCGCCTAAAAACTACACTTTTAACATTTCAAGACTCATTCTTACAAATTTAGAACCTTTCTTTTTAGGCATTTATAGATTTGTCATTTTATGGGTAAATATTACTATATTTACAATTTTAATCTTAATACTTTACTATTTTCACTTTTAGTCCCTTAAGCTTTAAACTTCTTTAACTTTCATCACATAAAGTAGCGTCATTTTATGTGACTAATGTGTTGATTTTTTTAACATTATTATTTCATATTCCAAGGGTTGTTCAAAAGTATTTCCAACATATTAAACTCATTTTTCATAACTAAGTATGATTTTGTTCCTGAATGAAAGGATTTATACTAAATAAACCCATATATGCATCCTACATTCTTCATCAAGTCCATCTTATCATTTGTCATGAATAACTAGTTTAAACATGATTTTCATAAAGAATAATTTCCTTAAAATTTTTGAAATTTTACTTAATTCAAACTTTAACTTTTCACCATTTTTATTACATATGTATCAACACGTATCCATATATAATGAAAATAAGCATAAATAGTCATGTAAACCATATGTATGTATATATATAACTAGCATGCTAGCTTTTAAACATGAAAATAGTGTAGGACCCGTACCTCTTAAAGATCAAAACTTTGATGAAGATGTTAAAAATAAAACCCAATAAGCTCCAACCTTGAATTTTAGTTCTTCTAACAATCCTTTTTAACACCTAAAATAACACCTCTACAACTCTTGAAAACCCTTGATTATGGAGGGTAAATGTAAATGCGTAGGATAGTGTAAGTGAACTATAGAGATAATAAGAAAGTTCTTAATGAGCTAAAATATTAGGGATAATGTGTATTTTTGAATTTGACAACAAAGAAAATTTATTTCCAGTAAGAAAAGTAATTTCCAGCAATATAAAAGTATTTCAAGCATATAAAAATCATTTTTAGGAAATAAAATGTTTTTCAATAATTGTAAATTATTTTCAGCAAATAAAATATGATTTCCAGCAATATACAAATAATTTCATTAATATAAAAGTTTTTCCAGCATATAAAAATGATTTGCAGCGAATAAAAAATGATTTTTAGGAAAAAATAAATTCAGAAAATAATAGAAAAGACATTCTACAATTTTGAAATTTTGATTTTTTTAAATCTAAAAATAGTTAAAAAAAAGTCTTTGAAAAAAACTAAAAAAACTAGAAAAAATATATTTTTGGGAAAAGCATTTGTCCAGAAAAAAATAAGTTATTTTAAGGGAAAAATATATTTTCAGAAAATTAGACACCTTATTTCCAGGAAAATATATATTTTTAATAAGAAGAACAAACAAATCTTAATGAAAGCCAACAATGAAATAAATCAAGGGGCATATATCAAATAGTCCCTCGAATATTTTTTTAATACATGTTTTGTAAAAGTCTTTTTTATTTTGCTCCAAAAGTTCCTCTCCACGTAAAAACAATCATTGTGTGCCGCTAGTGTGGGTCTTTAAAAATAAGAGAATATTAGTTAAGTGGATGTTTGGGGCATTTTTTGGAACAAAATAAAAAGGCTTGAACTAAATGTGTATTAAAAAAATGTCTGAAGGACTTTTTGGTAATTGATCCATAAAACAAGTATGAAGAAAACATTATCAAATCTTTGGGGGAAAAAAGAACAAACAAAAAAATAGAAATCCACCAGTGAACTCATTCTAGCCCTCCCCTCCATTCAAATCTGCCAGAAATGAAACCCATATTTTTTTAAAGACATCATCTTATCCACTCAAACCCCAACCTATTCTTATCCCACCAAAACCAACATTAATGAGACCCATACCTATTTTTCTTTGTGTTTTGTGGGTATTTAAACTCATCTAAGGAGAATGGACAAAGGGCAAAAACAATGATGGGGGTAATTATGTGGATGGGGGTAGCAGGGTTGGGGGTTAACGGTGGGAGTAGGAGAAGGATGGGGGAGGGGTGGGGGCTGTGTAGGATGGGGGAGGCGGGGGAAGGGGTGGGTGTTATGCAGGGGGGAGGTCTCATCCATGTTTTGATTGTGTTTTGAAAGTAAAGAAAAATAAATATTTTTGAAAAATTAAAATATGGTATATCATTGAACCATCTCATTATTTAAAGTTTAAATTTGGGAGCTTCTGTGCCAACAAGTGGCGTTAGAGAAGGAGCATTAATTTACTGCTTTAAGATCCTTAATTTAATTTTGTTTAAACATAGAATTTTCCCCATTTTCAAAATTTCCAGTGTTTGATGGTTCTAATTACATGTACTGGAAATCGCGTATAAAATTGGCACTAAATTCCATAGATGAGAGGGTGTGGATGTCTGTCGTTACCAGGTGGTCCCCACCTACATGCTTAGTAAAAAATGAATGTGTTCCTAAACTCGTAGAGAGATGGACTGAGAATGAACTGAAATCAGCAAATTTTAATTCCCGAGGCTTGAATGCTTTGTTTAGTGCGATCACATCGGATGAATTTTGACGTATCATGATGTGTGAAACCGCTAAAGAAGCTTGGGATATTTTGTAACTCACCCATGAGGGAACTAGTGTCGTAAAATCCTCGAAACTCCAAAATCTCACCACTCAATTCGAGACCATAAAAATGCTTGATAATGAAACTTGTGATGAATTTTATGCTAGACTTTTCGATATTGTAAATTCATGTTTTAATTTGGGAGAAAAGATACCCGACGACCGAGTAGCAAAGAAAATTTTAAGGTCCCTACCCGATAGATTTATTCCTAAAGTGATTGTGTGTAATAACCCGCCCTTTTGGAGATGATTAAATTCCATAATTTAGTATAATTTGGAATTTGGAGAATTTCTCGAAATAGTAACTTTTGGGATTTTCGAGGATTTAATGATTTTTAAGGGGGTTATAAATTATTTTGGGACTATATAGGTCGAAATATTTTATTTATATGTCGTCGTGGAGTATAGCGACAAAAGAGGTAAGATTTTGAGTAGAAAACCGCATTTAATTATTTTGGGTTAGAATAGTAATTTGTGGTCAAGTACCTCGGATGGAAATTTCGACTGCGCCATGAGTCTCGGAATGTCCGAGATAGTCGAAAAAGAGTGTCCGATTGTCAAAATTAAGTTCCGGGTAATTTTGTAGTTAAATAGGCTCGTAATTGGGTAAACGAGTCGTTTTTGGTTTTAAGGGGGTTTAACCCTTTTCTCCTTATAAAAGGAGGGAGAGGGGGAGAAGAAAGAAGAGGAAGAAGAAAGAAGAGAGGGAAGAGAGAGAGAGGGAAGAAAAGAAGAAAAAGGGGGAGATTTCGGCCGGCCTCCGCGGGATTCGGCTCGAGGACGTCGGATTTTATCCACGAGGCAAGTGTTTACTTGCTTTATTTATTTTTGAGCATAAATATCTCATATCACTGTTGGTATAACAAACCCTAATGATTTTGGGTTGGGTATTCGTGGATAAAACGGGTTTTCGGGAGATAAAACGAATAAACCCCTAAAATTGGTAAATTGGAGATTTTTAGAAATTAACCAAAAATATTGGGTGATTCCGGGTTCTAGGATGTTTAGGACCCGTATTATAGGTGTATTTGTTGTTGGTAGAAGTTGTAGGCCGTTGGGTGTGGAGATGGAATCTTGGAGGAAGCTTCCATGGCCGAAACAGCTTCTCGGAGAAGAAGCTGCCCGACTTGATCGATCGAAGCCTTCGATCGATCGACGGCAAGGGGTCGATCGATCGACCTCTGCTGAAAGTTGAAAATTTTTCTAGGATGATTTGGATGGGATAGATTCCATTTCATCTTGCTTTGAGGTTAATTAGGTGATAACCTAGGGGACCTTTTTGGACTTTATAGTCCATAAATTAAGGCAAATTAGGAGGGTACAGTAAGGGTTTTAAGTATATAACCCTTAATCTATATTTTCGAGGAAAATAGAATAGTTGTAGAAATTGATGGATTAGGGTTCCTAAATTATATTGGGGACTTCTAAATGACAAATTAGACTAGGAATAGTCTTGGGGTTCAAGGAAATGAAATCCTTAACCCAATGAATTTAAGGTTGATCGGGTGAGATACATCCCGAGAATATTTCTAGTAGGCATATGGGCCTATATAATTATGCTTATAGAAAGCATAATTATATCGATTATCGTTAAGTACATCCTAGGAGATAATTAGGATAATTTGGGAATATAGGTATTTGTCGATTTCACTTAGAGTGAAGGGTATCATTGGAGATATCCAATAAATCCTTAGATAGGATTGAGAGATATAGTGATAATTAAAGTATGAAATACTTTGAATTTAGAATCATGCTAATATGAATGCATGATTATTATTCCTGGAGGGAATCTTTGGGATTATGGTCATCCTAGATGCTATAGGCCACTATGGCCGTTTATATATATATTCTAGGAAGAATATATAGGATATGTATATACTGTGTGATTTAGGTATATATATATATGTTATGATGGAAATGATTTTTGAAAATATGAAAATGAATATTTTCAAAACGGTAAATAAATGATTTTCACAATTGATAAAATTGAGGATACACACCTCTCTAAATCGCTATCATAAGGGAAGTTTGCGTACGTATGGTGAAGCCCCCTGGCTAATGAATGCAGGGTGGATATAGTCCTATAGGCCATGTGAGCGTTTGTTGATATATATTTTTTGCGCTGGTTAGGAGATTCCGGGTGTGGTCTTGACTATCCCGCAGGCACATGGCCGCTTCCCGACGTCTTGCGATGTAGGATCCCAGGTTGTCTTATGATAGGCCCTGGAAGATGATAGCCATTTAGGGGCGCGCACAGTGGAGAAATCCGGACGGGCGGTCTTAGAACGCGTTATATTAAAGAAATTCATGATAATGGATTGGCTTTAATTACATTTCCTGGATATAGGAAGGGAAATGGGTTATATAAATTGGCTTCGGTAACACTTCCTGGATGGAAGAAGGGATGTGGAAGGATATGATATGATAAAAGCATTTTTATGATAATAAAAATGGCTTTTAATTACATTTCCTGAGTATAAAAAGGGAAATGGGATATTTTGAAAATGGAAAAGCATTTTTATGATAATAAAATTGGCTTTTAAAAAGGTATATGATTTGTTAAAGCAATTCATGATAATGAATTTGCTTTTAAATACATTTCCTGGATATGAGAAGGGAAATGGAAGGTTTTGAGATAAAAATGATAAGTATTGATAAATACTTTGTATATGAATCCTCAGTCCGGGAGATAGATCCGGATGGTTATGGTAAAAATATGAATATGTATATATGAATGGATCGAGTACCGAGGGTCTAATGGATCCCGACGATCGACCTTACCGCATAGTAGTGTATCGGGGGGGTTCCTTGTTTGGATTTCGCTTTGCGAGACACCCCACGCACGAATATGGCAGTGTGTTGAGACTGGGGAGAAGTTTAATCCTTAGTGCTCTTATATTATAAATTCTTATGGTGTATATATTTATATATATCTTTCTGTACTGAGGGACTGGTGGATCTCGACGATCGACCGTGCCGCATAGTAGTGTATCGGGGGGGTTCCTTGTTTGGATTTCGCTTTGCGAGACACCCCACGCACGAACATGGCATAGCGTTGAGACTGGGGTGAAGTTTATCCCTTAGTACATTACTTGGACTATCTAGGGTAGATAGTAGATGGGTAAATTAGACTAGTTAGGCAGGGATAGCTTGACTAGGGTATGTGTTAGGGTGCGCTAGGTGTGCACTACTAGAGGAGAGGTGAGGGGTATCTCATGGGAGTGCGATACCAATTTAAATATGAGATAAAACTATTTTTCTAAAAATAAAGCATTTATGCACTTGCAAAATATTTTCAAAATTCGGGCTCTGACCCGTATATCTACTCTCCTTTCTTTCTATATATTATATATATATAGGTGTCCAGACACAGGGACGCCTGGATGGAAATTCTTTCGAGTCAGACGTCTGCTGCAGCAGCTGTGGATGCTTGCGGGTTATCGGTAGACGCTTCTTTCCTTGCACTCTAGATAGGAGATATTGTACAAACATTCGGGCCAATGGTCCAACTGATTTTATTTATTATTCGCACGTTATTCGACAGGGTTGTATAATTTGGACCGAGTGTTCGGTTATTTTAATTTATTTCATTTTTATTTCAGTTCAATTACGCATATAATTGTGGATGTTTTAATTTGATCGCTAAAAAGAGTAGTTAGATAAAAGTTTTTAACGCTCACCTAATAGGATATTAGTAATTAAATGGATTTTCGTCAGTGATGCTAAGAATGATCCATATGAGACTCCTGTTTTAATTTAATATTGGAGTAATCGCCCGGTATCTTATTAGGCAGAGTGTTACATTGTGTTGAATTCTTTACCCACTTTAGCCTCTACGAAACTAGAAGAGCTCATAGGTGATTTACAAACCTATGAAATTGACATGTTTTCTTCTAAAATCGACAAAAAAAAGATAAGGGCATCGCTTTGAGAGCTCGAAAAGAGGAAAAATAAGTTTCGGATGATGAGAGTGATTTTGACTCGGAAGATATGGCTATGCTTGCTAGAAAATTTAGAAAATTTCTTAAGTTTAACAAAGATAATCTTAAAAATTATTTCAAGAAATTTGATAAATCTAAGTATAACAAAGCCGAAAAATTCCCTCAAAGACAAAATGAAGATCTAAATAGGGACGAGTCAAATCGCTGCCTTCGTTGTGAAGGGTATATCTATAGGGCTTTTGAATGTCCCACTAAACTAAGGAGAGAGGGGAAGCAACAAATTTCATACAATGCTACCCTTAGTGATAGTGATAAGGAAGAGGGACCCGATTCCCCCATTGAGCGCAACTTTACCGCATTCATGGAAAGTCATGTAAGTGATAGTGAGAACTCGTCTAATGATAACATTACCATACATGACACTTCTGAGGCCAAAGTTTGTGAATCCCATGTTGTTTATGGTAATGAGAGTGGAGTTGAAAGAGAAAGTGAAAATGAAGATGAGGTTGATGTGAGTGAACTTCAAGTAGCTTTTCAAGAATTGTATGCCAAATCAATTAAATTAAAAAGGGCTAATTTGAAGTTAGAAGCTAGTTTAAGATAGCGTGCTAAGGTCATTGATGAGGGTGCTTTAGTGGAAGACCTTAGGACACGTGAGAGAAATCTTCGAGAGAAGCTTAAGTTTGTAGAAGGTGAGAGAGATAGCCTTAGAGGTTTAATGGAGGCTATGAAGAAATAGATTCTCATGTTTTAAGAGAGTAAGTGTTTTCTTGAGTCACGCATTTTTTAGTTGGAAGAAAAGTTAAGAGACTCAAGTCGAGTCAAATTTGAATTGGAGTGTAGGTTCGAAAAACTAGATGAAATCTTAGAAACGGTCCAAACAAAAAATGACACTTGTGGTATAGGCTTATATTCTTATAATGCTTCCTCTAATAAAGCTAAAACCACTATTTTGAGAGTATCACCTAGGAACACTTCTAAAGGTCAATCCTTAGGTACTACTTTTCGTCGGGTCTTTACCTTCTCACATTGTGGTCAAAAAGGTCTGAAAATTTTATTTTGACATAAAAAAGGATCCTAGGAAATCCAAGGGTAGATTCACCACGGTTCCCAAATCCCGAGAGCGTCACGTTTCACTAGTTTGGGTTAGGAAATTCGATTTGGAGATTTCAAAAAATGGGATTTTTTTTATTCTCATTTACTTGCACGTGAAACCTCCCATGCTAAATCAAAAGGTTAAACGTGTTAGTTTTATTTTCATACTCTAGCTTATGGGCATCATGATATATTATTTTGCTAGTTGTATATTTTGTTTGTAATTTTCTTTTCTATGCTTCATGATTAATCACATGCTAGAATTATGATTTGTGTATTTATTTTGTGTTTTTTTATTTGTTTGTGTCTTATTGAGAAAAATACAAAAAGATTTTCTTTGTTTCTTTTGAGTTGAATTTTTTGTGTTTGTTGAAAATTTTTGAAAAACTCAAAAAGATTTTTTTTTGTATTTTAGTTTGACACACTTTATGTGGTATATACTTATGTTTGAATCCTCTCCCTTTACGCTTCCATGTGGCTATAACTTTTGGGTAAGACTGTCAATCCTTAAAACGTTATTTGTCATGCTTGCATGGAGTAGTTGGATTTTGTGTTGCTTAATGGATTTTATTTTATATTCCTCGAATCACACATGCATGAGCTTTTTTGAAATTTAAACTTCACATGTATATTTGAGCTAAGTGAGATGTTCTCCAATCAATTTAGTCGTCTACATTTTTCTATGACTATGGAGGATTTGTGCATGTAATAACCGTTTCCCGAATTTAAAAAAATAGAAAAATATTTATCCGGTATTGTAATTATTTATCAATGGAATCGGGCTGCGAAAGTCAAAATTACTTTGCGTGAAAAGCCACCATTGAATATTTGGCCTTAAAAATTTGGCATTATAAAAGAAAAATTATCCAAGGCCTTTTTAGTTTAGTTGATATGTTCAAAAGAAAAAGAAAAAGGAAATCATGAGGAGTTTGGTTGGATGTATCAAGGGGTTTGTACAATGACTTTGTATCCTAGTTAGGTTTTTATTTTCATGACTTTATTGGTTTGTAGAATCATCAAAATTATAGGCTTGGGTGCATTGTGTATTTTTTTTCATTGAGTTCAATTTACATTGTCACATGAGGCTATACCTAAATGTGATAAAATTTTGCAATCAAATGAGAACTCTGTGAACATGTTTTAGGTGATTGGGTCAATATTCCTAAAGTCTCTAGTTCACACCCTACACTTTCGTTTACCACATGTATCAGGAAGCATTTTTTCCATACGAGTGTGAAAAGATTAATGTATTTTGTGTCGTGTGTGGTGTTTATACCTATTTATATGTGCGTGAGCGTTAGTGTTATTTATTATGTGTGTGTGTGTGTGTGTGTGTGTGTGTGTATATGGTATTTTTTATTTTTGAGTATTTGCCTTGCTAGCTAGTCCATATAAGCCTTTAAATTCATTTTGGTATCTATCTTGTTGTGAATTTTGGTTGATATCCCATGCTTATGTTCAAAACATGTCAGTTGATATCAATTTTTTTGCATCATAAATTGGTATTTATTTGTCCTTGTTGTGGATTAGTTGCTTGTTTTAGTCACTGTTCTAAAAAACCCGCCTAGGCTCCGCCTAGGCTTGAGGCTTGGGAGAAACGCCTCGCCTTAAGATTTTGACGCCTTATGCTGGGTAAAACCCTTAAGGCATACTTTTTCTCTAAAAACAACGATGCTTTAGTGAAACGATATCCCCTTTTAAAGTTTTTTTACAAACCGAACCATTATCTCATCCAAAATAATCAAATAGTATTTTTATTTGCAAATATTCAGACATATTTTTATGATATGTACAATTTTAGTATTTTAATAGCCTTGTTATGGTTAAAAAATATTAAAATATATTAAAAAGACCTAAACGCCTTTTCACGCTTTTTTACGCCAAGGCCAGCCTAGGCTTCTAAGGCTTAAGGCTTGGCCTCCACGCCTCGATCACGCCCCGCGTTTTTTAGAACCTTGGTTTTAGTTGCCCATATGTTTTATTATTCTTATCACTTTATGCACCATTGCATGTTAAACTTGTTTTTCTTAAATTGTATCCCTTGAGTAGATGTAGATTTGAGGGCGAGAAATGGTATTTTCTTTAAATAAGAGGGAGAAATAAGTTGGTCTATAATTCTTTAACCTTTGTCTATTTCTGAACAAAAAGGGGGAGAAATGGTATCTAAACCTTTAGTTAGGAGATATATCTTAGAAGGAGAGCACTATCTTTCTTATGTACATCATGTTAAATAAAAGGGGAGAATTAATTAAAGGGTATAATTTTTACTTTATGCATTTAATATATTGATATTCCCTATACGTTTAATGGTGTGTTTAAGTGTGGAGGAAATCATCTTAGCGGCATCTTTCAAGCGGCAAAGCATTTCATCCTTTGTGTCGAGTCAAGCTATGTATTTTTATTTTTGGGCGGGTTGTGTGTCCTTTTAGATGAGCTTGACGACCCTTAGGATTTTTTGGTTTGATTTTGTCCCGGAATATCCAAAGGGGGAGATTTGTAAGGACAAGTTTCCAATCAAGTCAATTTATAGTATTGGCTTAATTCCGAACAAAACTTATTGAGTCATAGGATAGAAGTATGTACCCATTAAGCCTATGACGTTTGAAGAGTTGAAGGCGTAGCGGCCTAGAGAATTAAATTTACATCAATGCCGATTTTCGTGCCAAGTTTCACGTCATCAACATGTGGATTCCAATGTCTCCTAAAGGTATGTGTTGATGTAAAAAATTAGATTGTGTCTAATTATTTAATCACAGATAGATTTAAATAAGACAAATAAATTTTAAAGTGGTTCAGCCTTATAAGAATGGCCTACGTCCACTGTTTTTGTTATTGATGAGTGTTTGGGAATTCTCGATTACAGGTTTAGTTAATAAATTTCGGTCCCTTTCAATGAGGATGATACAATGTATTTATAGCCCTTAGGTTGTACATGTGAAATGGTAATTCATTAATGCCCCTTAGGAGTATACATCTGTATGAGAATGATAAGCATTAAATGAGCAGTCGATCTGTTGGTTATCCTTCAATTAATGCTATGTTCGAGGTGCAGCTCGGACCGCCTAAGATGCTCGGTACTCATAAGTTGCTCGGTGTATTGAAGTTCCTCGGAGGACTCTTGTAGGTCGGAGCGTTTGAGTTAGTCGGGGAAGCAGAGTTCCTCGTTGCAGTATGGTTCCTCGGAATCAAAGTGCTATTCAAAAATGTTTGTTATTGACATGCAGATTTCCACGTGTCTTTACTTAATTGAGCCATGTCAGCAGGTTAAATTTGGTATCAACAGAAGCCCCCAATGTTTCACAGTTCAAAATTTGAGGAGTGTGGAACATTCTTTCTCGGAATATGGCGATTTTAAATGGTCTTCCTGATTTTTAGGAGTGTTTCCTTTGTGTTTATTTTTTCTTCCAAATTCGTAGAATCAGACTTTTTGAATTTTTATAACCGCCTCGATCTCCGCACACTTTTTGTCCCTTTAGCCGCCGGTAGCGTAATCGTTTCTTTTTGTAATCATTAACTTTACCATTTTCTAAGGTAAGGTATTTAAGCGTCGCAGACAATCCCATCGTCTTCTACTTTTTCAAATTTGTATCTTTGAGTTTTCCATTGTCTTTCTCTCTTGTGCGTTCATCCTTTTCATCGTTCGTTGTCAACAGATCCACTCTTTTTCTGTAAGATCTTCTTCCTTCTTCTTCATTCCCTTTATTCATCATGGTTTACCTTGTTGAATCTCTTGATAAATTTCGCTCTGATTTTTTTATCCCTTCATGGGTTGTTCTGTAGGAACTTTCTGAACCTTCAGATTATTTCCGTTTGGCTGAGGGACATTGGTTCCCCAGTCTTTTTGTTTCTGAATGTGGATTTTCCTTTCCGCCAAATCCTTTATGTCTGGAATTCTGTCAATATTTTGACGTTGTTCCTGCAAGAATAGCCCCAATACATGGAGAATAGTTAATGGGGTTCATAGACTAAATCAAATTCATGGAACTCGCATAGAAATTCCAAAAATCATGTTTTGTTATAGATGGGATGTTGGTGATAATACTTTGTATTTAAAAACTAGATTTTTAAATAGGGCTTTAGTGGTCAATCTTTCGGATGCCAATAGGGACTACTTTGAGCACGGGGTCGTTATAAAAAATTGGCAACATTCTCCTTTAACTGGAGATTAAGTTTATCAGGGTCCCAAATGTCCTCCCTATGGCAATGGGATAGGTTATTTTAATTTCATTTTATTTTTGAAATTATGCTTTCTTTGTGTTTGATAAAAAGTGTCACTGATATTTTCATGTTCATTTATTTGCAGTTGACAGCAAAAGAAAGTCTCCAAAAGAGACAGAAGTTAACATAAGGCATTTAAAACTTATCTGGAGTTTGCATCAGACTTTTGTCGACGAGCATATTAGGTCAGCTTCGTATTTGCTGCAGTATAAGAGTTATACTTTTTCTTTTACGTCTCGTCCGGTGACAAGTGAAGTAGAACCAGTACCAGCTTCTACCAGTTCTTCGCCTGAGTCACACATTTCTCTAAGTGAAAGGATGAAGAAAAGAAGACCTCCTACTCTCTTCGAGAAACCTGCCTCTATTGCTGGATAAGAAAATAGAAGTAAACATGATGTCCTAGAAGGGACAAAGAAAATTGATGCACCCCCTCCGGCTGCTCCTCTGAAGGTTGCCGAGAAGCCCCCAGTGGCCCCGAGCAAGACTGATGCTCCAAGAGAGGTGATTGTCATATCACCGACCAAGAGTTCCTCCTTGGTCAAAACTATTCCTGTTCCCCCGAGGAAGATGAAGGAGAGCTCCTCAGTCAATTTGGCTGAAACCATCTCTCAGCCCCCCACTACTGGAACATGTGTTCCTACTTTTGTTGCCCCGAGCTCTGCCCTGAGCTCGGTGAAGACTTGGATCATTCCCGAGATTCAAGGTATTGAAGAAAACCTTTCTCGGGATATGGTCACCACATTTCTTCTCTCCATATTGCTTCTGTAAGTCTTATTGTCTTGAACTTTTCATTTCTCCCTTGTTATATCTGTCTCTGCACTGACTTGTCATTATTTTCTTTTTCCAGTTGGTGACCTATTTTAATATCATTTTGAAGAAAGATGAAGCTATTAAGGCTTCAAGCTCCTCGTCTGGTGTAGAGGAAGCTCTGGTAGGCCTGACGCAGTCTCTGAAAGATTCTCGTCAGAAATATGATGATGATAAGGCTGCTTGGGAGAAGAAACTTGATTCCACCGAGCAGGAGAGGAACCAAGCTCTTGAAACCTCCAAATGATTGGAGAAGAAAATAAAGGATTTAGAAGAGAAAAATAAAGAGCTTAACGAGAAGATCAGAAATGCTGGAGAACTTGAGAATAAGCTCAAGGTTGCTGAGGAAGAATTGGGTCAACTTCGTGAAGTAGGTCGTCAAAAAGAAGAAGTGGAGAATAAGCTGAAGGTTGCCGAGTATCTTCTTTCCAAGAAGCTTTCCTCGGGGAAAGCAAAAAGGAAATTGGCTATAAAGAAGTCTTTCAGCGATGGCTGGGATAAGGGGTGGAACAAAGGTTTGGCTTCCATGATGTCGCAGGTGGAATATGGTAGCCTCAAATACTTTAGAGATGGCTGGGTCGTTGCTCTGCAGGAGATGAATGTAGATGACAATTCTGACCTATTTCAGCGACACATCCCTAGCCCCCCTCCAACTCCTACAAAAGAAGAAGAAGTGGACGAAGCTGCCTCTGAGGAGTCTTCCATGGTGATGGGGGATCAAGCTCCTATTCCCCCAGTAATCCAGTCTACCAGCGAGCAACTTCAACTTCTCCCTATCTCATCCGAGCAACTTCCTGCGCTCCCTGAGCAACTCTCTCTTCCCTTCGAGCAACCCACCTCCTCGTCTCAACCTCCCGAGAAAGTTTAGGGAGACAAGTAAAAGGTGTAGAGTTGTTCGAATCTTTCTCTATGTTTTCTTTTTTCTTTATCACATGTAACTCTGAACTTTGTAATTCTTCTCTATGATGTAATAAAACTTGAACTTTTGATTATGCATACTGTTGATTCTCTTCTTCATACTCTGTTCGCACTCTTATTGATTCGTCCTTTCTATTCCTTTATTAGTTTATGGCCAGAATGGAGTTATTGTCTGCTCATGATACAAAGCTGTTGAGGCAATGTAATGAGTACTTCACAGCTGGTCACACAGATCTGAGTGCAGCACAAATCATCAACATCCTCGGCCAAGATGCTTCAGAGAAAGCAATTGAAGCATACCAATATTTGAAGTGCCTACTCGACCGTGCAGTAGCTAACAACGTAGCATACTATGATATGATTAAAGATCTCCAGAGTACTCTTGAAGAGCTTCAACAACAATATAAGGAATCCACTGCACTTTTGCACGAGGGGTACGAGAAGAAATATCAGCAACTGAATGCTGATAAAGGATACGATAAAATGTTTGCTGCTTATGAAGTGAGAGAGAGAACTTTGAAAACTGAGGTCGAGGAGCACAGGCAAATAGATGAGCTGTTAGATCAAGAAAATAATAACCTGCAAAGGGAAGTAGCTCAATTGAAGTCTGCTGCCTCTTCATCAAACGCTTTGGTCTCTGTGAACGATGAGGGGTTCTCTTTCCTGGAAGTCGAAAATGCCAACTTGAGGGATGAGCTAGAAACCATGAAGAGGATTGGGACTTCTACCTCTGCTCGGGGACGAGCAAGAGCTTCTCGTGGACGAGTGAGAGCTGCTCGGATTACTGTCGAGGAACAGAGAACTCAATCTGCTCTGGAAAATCAAGCCTTCCAACTATGGCAAAGAACCAGGCCTTGGCCGAGATGTCTAAGAAGATCCAGAATTTGGACGAGCAGCTCTCTGCGCAGAAATCTACCTTGGAGAATAAGGAAATTTTTGCGAAAAGTCTTCACGAGCAGTTGGAAAGATTGACCTATCAATTCCACAAGCAGCCCCGGGAATTCTGGATGGCTGGCTACAATGAGGCTCTCTACTATTTGGATGATCGTATCGAGAGTGCCAATAATGAGGGTTACAAACATGGGTGGTTGAATGCCTTAGGGGTACTGCAGCTGGAACAGGGTCATTACCTGTGGGATTACCATAATCCTGGGCTGCTCGACCTACCAGTGCCACCATTGAAGCTTGACATGAGCTGGATCCCTGCTCGGTCCATCCCTCGGTGTTTGATTTCTAAATACCTCGACGATTACAATCTCTATTCTAATGCCGAGATATCTCGCCTCGAGCACCTGCTCGATAGACCATCTGTGATGAACATCAGGATGCTTAAAGACCTTAACTTCATAAACTCCCCTTATGCTTTAAATGATCCTCCTGCTGGCGAGGAACCTGTTTCAAAAGCAGAGGGCAAGAAACCAATAGAATAGGGATCTTTATGTAATAATAAATTTGTATTCTTGATGTACTTTGTTTTTTATTTAATGACATAATTTTGTTTGCAAATCTTGATTGACATTGTCTTGTAGTTGTAAAACACTTTTCATTTGTGTATGTATATCTGTTAAAAAGATAACAACATTATGTAATTTGTCGACCAACTATAATTGATTAAAACTTATTGTCGACTGGCTTGAACTTATAATTCATTTGACGATTATCCAAAATTAATGATATTTTGTTTCTCGACCAACTTGGTGGTTATTTAAAATATTACGAGTATAAAAAATTTTGCTCGATCACCTTCACAAATTCATAAAATGTTTCCGACCAACCAAGGTCGGTAGATTTTCCTTTCCGACCAACTATAGTTAGTGGGTTTTTATCCCCAACCAACCATAACTGGTATTTTTTGGAAAATGTTTTTCTTCCCAACCAACCTTAGTTGGCATTTTTGGGAATAGATTTGCTTCTTAACCAACCCGAGTTGGCATTTTTAGGAATATTTTACTTCCTAACCAAACCGAGTTGGCATTTTTAGGAATATTTTTCTTCCTAACCAACCTAAGCTGGCATTTTTAGGAATATTTTTCTTCCTAACCAACCTAAGTTGGCATTTTTAGGAATATTTTTGTTTCCTAACCAACCTAAGTTGGCATTTTTAGGAATGTTTTTCTTCCTAACCAACTTGAGTTGGCATTTTTAGGAATATTTTTGTTTCCTAACCAACCTAAGTTGGCATTTTTAGGAATGTTTTTCTTCCTAACCAACCTGAGTTGACATTTTTAGGAATATTTTTGTTTCCTAACCAACCTAAGTTGGCATTTTTAGGAATGTTTTTCTTCCTAACCAACCTGAGTTGGCATTTTTAGGAATATTTTTGTTTCCTAACCAACCTAAGTTGGCATTTTTAGGAATGTTTTTGCCGAGTAGTCTGAGTTTTGCTGAGTAGTGTGTAGCACTAGTATTCCCCAAAAAGTTTTCAATAAAAGGAGAGAATTTTGCAGAATATCTTCATTTTATTCATACTGATGGAACTGCGTTACATGGGAATTTACATCACTGATAATACTTGCGCAGGGTCTCTGCGTTCCATGCATTCTTAAACTCCTCCACCTCTAAAGTTGTTATTCAGTAGGTTCCTGGTCGAACAACTTCTGTAACTCGGTATGGTCCATGCCAGTTTGCCTCCAGTTTGTTGTGCTTTTGAATCACTTTATTTAGCACATAGTCTCCTTCTTTCAGGTCGCACTTCTTCACCCTCTTATTGTAGAACAAATCTGTTCGTTGTTGGTAAGCAGCATTCCTGATGGATGCTTCTTCTCTAACTTCCTTGAGCATGTCCAAATCCAATCTTCTCATTAAGTCGCTGACAGGGGAATTGAAATTCAGTATCCTGTGTGTTGGGAGGCCCAACTCGGCAGGTATAACGGCTTCACTTCTAAACGCCAGCATATATGGTGATTCTCCAGTTGCTGCTCGGGGAGTAGTACGATAAGCCCACAATACTGACTGTAACTCGTTGATCCAGTTCGCTTTTGCATCACTTAGTCTTTTCTTCAAGCCATTTAGCAGTGTTCTGTTTGTCACTTCAGTCTGTCCGTTGCTTTGGGGATGTCCTGGTGCCGAGTGGATCTTCAAAATATTGGACTGATGGCAATAGGCAGCGAACTCCTCATTATCAAATTGTGTTCCATGGTCGGTAATGAATGCATGCGGAAGACCATATCTACAGATGATATTTTTCTAAATAAATTGATATACCTTCTCGTACGTCATGTCGAAAAGAGGCTCGGCTTCTACCCACTTAATAAAATAATCCACTGCGACGACGAGATATTTGAACCTTCCTCTGGTCGTTGGCAGTGGCCCGACCAAATCTATTCCCCACATGGAAAATGGCCAAGGGGAAGTGATGGGTGTCAATAATGCTTGTGGAGTTCTTCGGATGGAGGAAAAGCGCTGGCACTTATCACATTTCTTGGCATAGGCTATACAATCAGCCCTCATCGTTGGCCAGTAGTATCCCTGAGTCATCACCCTTTGCAAAAGCATCTGACTTGCTACATGGGATCCACAAGACCCTTCATGGATCTCTTCAATCAATTCTTTCACCTCAGAGGGATGTACACATCTTTGCAAACCTGCCATAATTCCTCGTCTATATAGAATACCGTTAGTTAATACATACCGAGCAGCTTTAAACTTCAACTTCTTGGCTGCGAGTTTGTCAATTAGTAATTTTCCCTCCTCAATATATGCCCTGATGGGATCCATCCAAGATGGTCCTAAATCAAGGGTAATAAAATTTATCATCAATCTTCATCAATGCTTCGACTAGCCAATACTTCAATTGGGATTGTTCTTCGTAGCTCGGTACGAGTAGCTGATGCTAATCGGGCTAAGGCGGCTACTCTCGTATTCTCCATTCTTGGTATTCTGACCAGCTGAACAGCAACAAATTCTGATACCAACTCCATCACCTTTGCATGATACTTGATCATTAATTCTCCTTTGGCTGCATATATTCCCAACATTTGATTTACGATCAATTGAGAATCACTGAAGACAATAACCTGTTGTGCCTCCATAGTTTTTGCCAAATTAAGACCTGCAATCATGGCCTCATACTCAGCCTCATTATTGGAAGCTTTGAATTGGAATCGTAGGGCGTATTCCATGTCGACCTCGTCCGGGCTGTTCAAAACGATCCCTGCCCCACAGCCTGTAGTGCAAGATGAGCCATCTACATAGAGCCTCCATATAAGCAACTCGTCTTCTAATTTCTGATCTGACAGAGTTCCTCGGTGGAATATTTGTTGCTTCCTTTCACCCTCCCCTGATATTTCTTGCTCTTCGTCGATCATCTTTTCTTACCCTTTTACCAACCTAAGTTGGTCTGGGCTCGAATTTGATGATCCTGTAACATCCACTTGCCCTTTTACCAACCTAAGTGGGTCTGGGCTCGTGTTTGATGATCCTGTAACATCCACAGGTTGATCGGTGAGCAGCTTTTGCTCCTCAAGGGAATCAGGATAGGTGAACTCTACTATAAAACCTGCTACTGCTTGCCCTTTAAGCGATGATCTGGGTTCATAAATTATATCATATTCACCAAGCTCTATTGCCCAGTACATCAATCTCCCTGATTTTTCTAGTTTATGAAGGGCTTGCCTCAACGGCATATCAGTATATACGACTATAGTATGAGCCTGGAAGTATGGCCTCATTCTCCTACTCGCCTCAATCAGCGCCAGTGCCAACTTTTCCAGTTTTATATATCTGATCTCTGCTCCTCGGAAGGCCTTACTCGTGTAATAAATTGGTTTTTGCACTCCATTCTCCACTCTGATCAACGTCGAGCTAACTGCATTCTCCGATACTGCCAGATACAAGTATATTTTTTCTCCCATCACCGGCCTGAACAATAGTGGAGGTGCTCCCAGATATTTCTTCAAGTCTTGAAAAGCCTTCTCTCATTCATCATTCCACCCAAAAGTCTTTCGGAGCGTTTTGAAGAATGGGAGACATCTATCAGTTGCTCGCGATACAAATCTGTTGAGTGCTGCTACTCGTCCTGTGAGACTCTGTACTTCTTTCTTTGTCATTGGAGATCGCAGCCCTAATAGAGCTTTGATCTTTTCAGGATTTGCCTCAATGCCTCGTTGATTGACAATGTACCCGAGAAACATACCTTCTCGTACTCCAAATATGCACTTCGTCGAGTTCAGCTTCATTTGATATTTATCCAGTTGATCAAAGGTCTGGCTTAAGTCAACTAGATGATCGACAGCTTTCTTGCTCTTTGTCAGCATATCGTCAACATAGACTTCCATCTTGCAACTGATTTGTTCAGCAAACACCTTGTGAATTAGCCGCTGATAGGTTGCACCTGCATCTTTCAAACCAAAAGGCATAACATTATAACAATAAGTTTCCCTAGGGGTAATGAAAGAAGTACTCTCCCTGTCTTCAGGTTTCATTTTAATCTGGTTGTAACCAGAATAAGCATCCATGAAGCTCAGCAGCTCATGTCCCGAGGTAGCATCAACTAGTTGATTAATACGAGACAACGGAAAATGATCCTTTGGACATGCTTTGTTGAGGTCGGTGAAATCTACACACATCCTCCATTTGTTGTTTTTCTTCTTTACCATCACCACATTGGCTAACCAGTCTGGATATTTAACATCTTCTATAAAGAAATCTTTCTAGAGCTTCTCGACCTCCTCTTGTATAGCTTGATTCTTGGGACTGAATACTCTTCTTCTCTGCTTCACTGGTTTGATCTCCTTATTCACGTTGAGCTCGTGACATAGGAAATTTGGGTCTATTCTGGGCATATCCTCATGACTCCACGCAAAAGTTTTCTTTCTGCTTCTTAGGAAAGTTATCAGTTCCTGTTTTAGTGAGGCATCCAACGACGAACCTATTTGAGTTGTTCGTTCAAGGTGCTCATCGTCCAAAATGATGTTTTCTGTAGCTTCCACCACCCGACCTTTCACGAGTTGCGATTCATCTCTAGGATCCAATGTTTCAATTTCTGTACCTTCATCCACTTGATAGGTAGTAGTCTTTTTCATCGATTCCTCCAGCTCCTCTTGCTCGGCAGATGAATAATAGCATTCCCGAGCTACTTTTTTATCACCCTTCACAACTCCTACTCCAAAATTTATTGAAAACTTTAGGCATTGATGTACCGTAGATGGTACTGCTTCGAACTTCTTCAATCCGACCCTTCCCATGATGATGTTGTAGGCTGACTGAACATTCTTATCCATCACGAAGAAGCATATTATTTCTGTTCGACAAGCAGGCCATGTACCAATGAATATATCCAACTTGATCGTCCGAAGTGGAAAAACTGTCTCGCCAGGAAAACCGAGGAGGGGTCTATAATAAGGCTACAGTTGAGATAACTTTAGGTTTAAACTGTCGAAGCACAAGTAGAACATGATGTCTGCCGAGATACCATTATCTACCAGAACTCTTGAAATCATCACTTCTCTCATCCTCATTTTGATCACCAATGGGTCATCATGTGGATAAAGGACACCTGCGAGGTTGTTCTTTGAAAAAACAATGACCAATTTCTCTTTGTTTACCTTTCTCGGGCGGTCCTCCTCAGCTAGATTTATTCGTTGAATATACGAGCAAGCTTGAGCCTCACAAAGGTAAGCTTTTCTTTCTGTAGTAAGGTCTCATCCTCTTGCATCTCCACCTGTAATAACATTACAATCAAATGACCCAAAACGTATTGAAAATACCTCACGTTCTGGCTTCCTTGGTCTTTTGGGAAGATCGGGGTCGTCTTCTGGATCATCTTCATAGTCTCTTTTCTTATTCTCCTCTGTTCGACGAGGAGATCTAGACCTTTCTCTTGTTCGGTCGTTGTTTCTTCTTTCATTTCTACGATCAACATACTTTGTCAGTTTTCCTCGTCTAATGAGTGTTTCAATCTCATTCTGAAGAGCTATGCAATTTTTGGTCATATAGTTATGATCTTTGAGAAACTCGTAATATTTTGCCTTATTTCTCCTGTCAGGGTCTGCTTTTATTTTCTTTGGCAAGTTTAACTCCTCGCTGTTCTTAATTTATTCCAGGATGTGGTTGATGTCTACCTTCAAAGGAGTATAATTATCAAATTTCCTCAATACCTCCCATGACGACCTAGTTTTGGATTGTTTGTCACCACCATTGTTCTTATGCTCTTTCTTCTTGGCTTTATCAACCTCCACCTTGGTTTCTTTATCCATATTCTTCTTCGCAGCCATAGCCTCCTTAGCTTTCATGATTTTGGTCGCTTTTGCCATCAGTTCTGACATGCTAATGGGTGGATCTTTGGCCAAAGTGTAATACAACTTGTTGGGAAACAGCCCACTCATCAAGGCGGTGATCGCTGTCTTTTCCTCATAATCTATGACTTCGAGTTTCTCGTTATTAAAACGAGTTATATAATCTCTAGTACTCTCACCAGCTTTTTTTTCTAACACTTTACAAATGTGCTACTCGTTTGGCTGGCTTTACCCCAAAACAGAAATTTCCAATAAATAAATCGGCCAGTTGAAAAAAATTTGAGATCTTACCCCGAGGAAGATTATTGTACCATATTTGAGCAGATCCGGTAAGAGTCCCCGAGAACGCCCTGCATCTCATCTCATCTGGGATAACATAGATGTCGGCTGCAGCTTGATATTGCTCTATATGAAGAATAGGATCGGTCTTTCCATCATATTTGGGGGTCACAACAGGTGCTTTGAACTTTGACGATGTGGGAAAATCCACAATGGCCTGGACAAAAGGCGTCCCTTGAATAAAAGTTCGTTGTAGGGGATTCTTGGCCCTAGCCATTTCCCCTAATCTATCCTCTAACCTTTGAATAAACCCTTTCCATGCGCCATTTCCTTCCTCGGGCTTGTTGGTTCGAGCAATTGATCGCGCTGATGTGGCTTCCTGGGATCTATCTTAGCGAGCAGCTGGTCGCGACTGGGCAGTTCCTTCCCTTAAGTCGGTTGATCGTCGAAAACTCCTCGACACTGCCTTAGGAGGACTTTTGTTCCTCTTAGGGCCTACTCTATCGAAAGGAGAAACCCTACTTAATCTTTCCAATGCACTGGTCCTTTATGGAGAGAGAGTGATACGTTGTTCAGTATCTGTGGCTCGTACCGATGAAGTTCGCCCAGGCTGATAAGAGAAATCATCAGATTCCTCAGCACGATATGAAGCAGTACACGAAGGAAGTAAACGGGTGTTTCTTTGAACACTTCGTTGTCCTGAATGGGTTGGTGCACCGCCATGAAGGGTTTGTGTGAGTTGTCGCATAGTTTCTTGCATGGCTGTCTGGCCCTGGGCTAGATTTGTCATTATTCTAGCCAGATCTGTAACGTTTAGCGGAGCAGATGAATTTGGAGGGTTTCCAGCATTTCGATTGCTGGGTTTTGGATTATCAGCCATTCGTAATGAATTATTTTTAGTGAAAAACGATACTAACAGTCGTTTCCCACAGACGGCGCCAATCTGTTGATGTGAAAAATTAGATTGTGTCTAATTATTTAATCACAGATAAATTTAAATGAGACAAAGAAATTTTAAAGTGGTTCAGCCTTATAGGAATGGCCTACGTCCACTGTTTTTGTTATTGATGAGTGTTTGGTAATTCTTAATTACAGGTTTAGCCAAGAAATTTCGGTCCCTTTCAATGAGGATGATACAATGTATTTATAGCCCTTAGGTTGTACATGTGAAAGGGTAATTCATTAATGCCCCTTAGGCGTATACATCTGTATGATAATGATAAGCATTAAATGAGTAGTCGATCTGTTGGTTATCCTTCAATTAATGCTCTGTTCGAGGTGCAGCTCGGACCGCCTAAGCTGCTCGGTACTCATAAGTTGCTCAGTGTATTGAAGTTCCTCGGAGGACTCTTGTAGGTCGGAGCATTTGAGTTAGTCGGGGAAGCAGAGTTCCTCGTTGCAGTATGGTTCCTCGGAATCAAAGTGCTATTCGGAAATATTTGTTATTTCCATGCAGATTGCCACGTGTCTTTACTTAATTGAGCCATGTCAGCAGGTTAAATTTGGTATCAACAGTATGAATCCATTAATATATATATAGGATCTTGGAAATTTAATTTGGGTGTTAGTATTTTTTTTGTTAAATTTTTTTGAATTCATAGTTCTAAAGATTTTATTCTCGGACACCATTCCATAGAAAAATCATATCAAATCCAAAAAAAATCAAAAAAATACGAAACTGGCGGTCACGCGTTTCTATCGAAATTATCTACATTCAAGTCATGAAATCTTGCTAGAAAAGTCGTTGGAACGACCTCGTTCAAACGAACTTCAAACGAGATTTCAATTTTTTTTTGTTTTCTCGTTAGAAGTTTCATTCGAACAAACTTCGAATGAGATTTCAGTGGGAGCAATTATTTTTCCAGTTTTTCCCCACTTTCCCACTTTTCCCACTAACTTTCTACCAGTTATACTTAGTGTGGGAAACACATTTTTGGAGGTAACGTTTGTGAGATTTCCAAAGCTTTTGAGAGCAAAAATACTCCCAACAAAAGTTCATGTTTTTGTGTTCTTTATTAATGATTTAATCATTTCCCAAAACACAAAAAATACACCCATTTCAGTTTAAATCCAAGTTCTCATTTATATATATATCTTGCTTGGAGTTTGTTTGGCACCGGGTTCATCTCTACCCATTTGAGGAGAAGGTTTGGGTTCATTCTCTACCCATAAAGGAGAAGAAGTTTGTGATGCGGCTTTCTCACACGGTGAAAGGAACCATGTGTGGTTGACGGTGTGTTGTGCCTCCATTGGTGGACTCCATGATTACGATGGACGTCATGGTTATCAACTAGACAGAGGTATTTGCAAGAAGAAGCGTTGGGGCTTGAAGGGAGTCAAGTTGAGTGTTGTAAGTCTTTTTGTCTTGTAATTATAAAATCGTATCTCCTTGGTTGTTTATGGAATTGAAAAGTGAATCTTTCAACTTGGTAATGCAGTTTCTTCAACACTCCACCCTTTGCTTGTAACTGAGAAAATTGAGTGGACAGTTGCTTAGACAAGGCCTGTAACTTCTGGGACATCTCAGTAATGGCTTGATCTTTGGATTTTAGTTGTATCTTGATTGGTAAGGGTTTGTTTGGTACTAAGTTCCTCTGTAGTACCTCGGACAGGTTTGACTCTAGCTCGGGAAGATGAAGAAGCAGGTTTTAATTTCTTCATAGCCTCCAACTCCTCAGTCAACTTTGTACTTTTAGCCTCCAAGAAGGAATGAACCTCATCTGTAGTAGCAAAAATAGTAGTGGATGACTTCAGGGCATCAAGTTCATCTCTAATATTGTTATTCTCTTCTTGTAGAAGCTCAGCAATGTCCCTTACTTCATCCACTTCACATTTGAGCAAGAATTCTTGCCTTAAAAAATGAGAAGAAAATTTATCCAACTTTTGCTCAAAGCCCCAACCTTCACTAAGGGCCTGGAATTTCTTCTCATAATCTTCATGCAAACGTGCCTTGGCTTCCCTGTGGTCCTCTTGTATATCTTCATTCATTTCATAATAGAAAATGTTATTATACACTGCTCGATCAAGAAGACACTTCAGATGAACAGAGGCCACTTTGGCTTGCTCAAATACCCCTTCCCCGATCAACTTCAGTAGGTTTGCCTCAGTCAGAGATAAGTGACCAGCTTCGAAAAACTCATTACACCTCTGGAGTAGCTCGGAGTCAGTAGATAAGAAATATTCCAATTTATCCATGAACTATTAAGAAGAAGAAAGTTATCAATCAACAAAGTGCAGAGTATTGAAAAACACAAGCATAAGAACAAAAATATTTCTCTTTTCATGAGTAAAAAAAGTAAGTACATATACATCTTTAAGAAATAAAAAGTATAACTATTAAAAAAGGAAAACAAAACACTGCTCAGTTCTACACCTTTTTTCTTATCTGCCTCATGATTAACTGAAGAAGAAGCAGGAGTAGAAGAAGGAGGGGGATTAAATTTGGAGGGTACAGTAGAATCAACATCCTGGTGTTGATCGTAAGACTACATCACCATAAAGGATTCACTAGAACCCCCATCATCATCGACTTCCTCGTCTATATTTGGAGGGGCCTCAGGATCATGTCGTAAGAATAACTCAGTCTTTTGGAGTGCCAACCTCCACTAGGGTAGCTGACCAGCCATCCTTGAAGCATTTCTTCTTTTGAAAATTAATTTGAGAAGAAGATGCTCCAATGACCTTATCCTAGCCTTTATTGAAGCCAACTTCTCTGGCCTTAGCCCTCTTCACCTTCTCAACACCCAAGTCCTTTTATAACTGGGAGGTCTTGACTTTCTCAGCATCTAAGTCTTTATGTAACTTATCAGCTAAACCTCGAGCAGTTTCAGCAGCTTCATCTTCTTCTCCCATTTCTTCTGTTCATTGGCCAATGCTTGTTGGGAATCAAATAATGACTTTTTGAGTTCATTAAAAGCTTCTTCAACTTCACCAGAAGAAGCTCTCAAAGCCTCGTCTTTCTCTAACATATTATTGAAGTCAACGAGGAACTCCATAAGAACAACAAGGAAAGTCAGTATTATAAAGAATAAATCAAGAGACAGAAAATTAAGGAAGGCAAAAGAATATACCAGAGCAAGGCTTTGAGTAGCCCTGTCAGAACTTTTGGAGCAAGCTAATGCAGCTGCAGCATCCTTATGGTCTATCAAAGTCCCAGACTTTATTAGTTATCTTGCCAATCCAGGGCCAAGGACCATGGGAGAGGCAGAAGAAGATATATCGGCCAACTCACGCTGGTGGGGAAGAACAGAAGAACCTTCTGCTAACTTAGAACAAATCCCTTTCTTTATTCTCTTCAGAGGTCTCTCTTAGATTTTCTTGGCTGGGGGCTTCTTCCCATTCTCATCTTTATTTTTCATCCATTTTGTTAACTTGTTTGGAAGGGGGATTGGCAGCTATATCTCCCAAAATGTTGGGAACTTCCTCTTTCCCATGGATATGGAAAGGGGAAAATTTGAATCTAAGGAAGAGGGGGAAAGGGGAGCAAGATCACCTCTGCTAGATGCAGTAGCTAAGGAAGTAGAAGGAGGTCCTTGCTTAAGGTCAATTACAGGGGAAGGAGTAGGACGAGCAACAAAGGACAAAATTGTATTCTTATATTGCAACAAATAGGATGCAAACCTGATGCCCTCCTTGCCAATCCTCTGATGAAATCCCCAAAGAAACTTCAACTTCCTCATATTCACTTCACTTTCCTTTAGAAACCTTCTCTTCTGATCAACTACAATGAAAATTTACAGAGAAGCAATTAATGTTACATTTAAAGAGATATGTATACTATAAAATAGTTAAATGAGGAATAACATATTCCATTGCAGAAAGGAGGGCACCTATGCCCCTGGTACTTAGCATTCACAGTCAAAGGGGTGTATTGCCAATTTTTTACAACAACTCCATGCTCAAAATAATCCCTATTAAAGTCTGGAAGATTAACTACTAGCACTTTGTTTACATCCCTAGTCTTTAAATAAAAAGTGGTGCCACTAATCACCCACTTATAATAAAACATTATTTGTGGAATCCCTAGATGGGTTCCCTGGATTTGATTCAACCTATACACTCCATTAATAACCCTTTAAGTATTGGGGGCTACCGTAACTGGTACAACGTCAAAGTATTGACAAAACCCAACGCACAAGGGGTTGGGAGGAAAGTTAAACCCACACTCAGCTATAAAAATAGAGGGAAACCAATGACCCTCAGCAAGTGAGAAAAAATTAGCAGGTAAAGTAGCGTGTTCCAAAATAACCCAAGAGGGAATCTTAAATTCATTTCTGAATTCATCAAGAGAATCAATAGAGTAAACTATGATGAAGAATTGAAGATAAGAGAAAGAGTTCTTACAGGAATTAAGGATTCAGCGAGAACTGAAGAACAAAAAACGATCGCTTAAGAGAAAAAAAAAATCTTGAAAGACACTATAGCCAATAACACTCAGAAAATTTGAGGTAATAAAAGTTTGTGTCTTTTCCCTCTCTTTATAGGTTGCCTCAAAAACTAGAAAAATAATTATTTAAAGGCAGCGTCGATTGAACTGGTGGCGGCTAAAGGTAGAAAAGACAGATTTGTCCAAAAATTATTCGTTAAAGTTGTGGACAATTTTAAAAATTCCACGGGCATTATATTTCCATAGTTAAACCATGATTTTTACAAGTATGGGAAGTTGAAAACCGACCAAGCCTAAAATTGTTTCCAGAGCAACTTTAAGAGCTAAATGCTCTATAGTCTTATAAAAACTTCAAGCATGAAACATTGGGGGCTTCTGTTGATACCAAAAATTATTCATCTACGAAGACCATTCGCATACTGAAACATGTTGTACAATGGAAGATTAATCCTATTCAATAAGGATTAAATACCGACCAACACCAGGGATGCTGACCAACACCAGGAAGACCGACCAACAATGATAGAAAAGCACCCACAGTTGTATACATAAATGATTGTATAGATGTAAATGTCTACGATATAAAGACATTCCATCGTTTGATATTCCAGCACTTGTACACCCCCTAAGGGCTATAAAAATATTGTAAACCCTAAATCTAAAGGAGACGAAAAAAGAGGCAATTGAACAAGCCCGAATCCATACACAACAGTGGACGTAGGCTCATCCCGTTAGCCGAAAAACTTTAAAAATCTTTTGTCTCTTTTACTTATATTTATCTGTGATCAATAAATTAGCCCAGTTTAGTTTTTTGCATTAACACATGCATTAGTTAACTTTACATATTGTCTAAATATTTATGTCTAGAATTCTAAACACTAAAAATTTTACAATTTTTTTTGGAATGAAGAAAAAAAATTATTTTTTTATTGGATCTTGATTCTGGATCGTGACCACAATTTTTTAATAAAAAATAGGTAGTGGTCACGGGTGTCGATCAAGACCAGACCTATGATAAAGATTTGTTTAAAAAAATAAAAAATAGGGTTACGATCCTCAACAGTTACCTGACCCGTGACAGTGGCCATGGGTTATGAGCGTGACAAAAAATCTCCCCTTTGGATCGTGGGTTCTTACTGTGACCCAACATGGATCCTCATCACGAGTATAGACTGTGACCCGCGTTCTCCCCTGTGGGTTATGAGTGGATACCGTGACCTATAATTTTATCACATTTAATATTTTCATGGGTGGTGATCATGACCTACAACTCTGTTCACAGGTTAAAATCGTGACCATTGGTGATATATGGTGTAGTGAACTAGTATTTATCCAATTATGACCACACACAAATGTTTGACCCTATCAATACCTCCTGCATCCTATAATTCCATACTTTTCCTTTCACAATCACGTCCTCAACAAAACGATCGACACCTGAATCAGTTAAGCCTCCAAATCTTCAAAATGAGAAGGCCAAGTCTCTTGACTCTTGTAGCAGAGAAAAACACGTCGATCATATGAATTGACGGTGCCAATAACGTTACCGGTGTTCATCTCCAATCAGTTGAAGCCATGTTTGAGTTCGTCAGAGCCTACTTAGGCTTCATTTGAAAAAAAACTCATAAGGCTCTCCATGATCACCAATTCAGAAGAGAGAAGGTAATTTCTTCAAATAAGTTATTTATTTCTTATTCACGCAGCTGCTAGTGGAACTGGTCTTAATAAAGAGGTCTACGAGGTTTCTTATCAATAGGGTGGTAAATGAATCGATACATAGTGAATATCATGCCATCCATATTCATATACTCCATATGGATTCATTATCTGTATCAGTATCGTACACTCCTGAATAGTAAAAACAACTATCAATATTTGTGTCCTCTCAGATTCCCCAAATTCAATAATATTCGTATCTATTTACATTGCTTATCCATTGTAATTAACTCGCCTCTTTCAACATGTACTACTATTAAAAAAATATCAATCCCTAACTATTTAGAATCAATAATTTATATTCAACAAACTGATCTACCATTTCATAATCAACAACTTAGAAATTAGAATCAATAATTTAGTCCTAACATTTTCTGTGTGCGTCTGTGTGTGTATTATTGTGTTTCTGTGTATATATGTTGTGTACGTGTGTGTGTTTTTGTGTGCGCATGTGTGTTATGTGTGCGTGTACAGTGTGGGTGTGGGTGGGGAGGGGGTGAGAGAAAGAGGGTAAGGAGCTTATAAAATTACCAATAGAGGAAAGGTTTTGGAGAAGAGGGTGTGCATCGAAAATTAGGTAGTAGGGGAAAGATGTAAAATGAAAGAAAAGGTATTTAAGTAAAATATTTTGTTTGAGTTTGTTTTGTCCACTTTTTGTTCTTTTATTTTGTTTTCCATTTTATTGTTTTTAAGCCATTCATTATCATTTAATTTTTTTAAATGTATTATTTTTTTAAATGAGTAAAATTTCATAATTAATATTTTTATATTATATATTTATATTTTACACTAAATATAATAAATATTACAAATAATAATTATATTTAACTAATATTAATAATAATTATTACTTACTACAATATGGATACGGATATCCGAAAAATGAATATCCGCAAATATGGATACTCCACTTTGGATATGGATTATTCGTGTTAGACACACATACTATCCATATCCATATCTATTTTTTCCAGATATTTTAACACACTATCCATATTTGTATCCATGTCCTTTTTTCGGATAAATATTCGCAAAATTTAGACTTGGATACCGCACGGATTTAGAATTTTGAATATCCATTTACAACCCTACTTATCGGCTTCGCATTCAATATACTCAATATTATCATAGTTGTTGGAGGATCATTTGGAGAGTGAAATGAGTAGTCCCATCGGTAGAAACATGTTTGAGTTGTATGGTTTAGTCCTCCCACAAATCTAATAAGATTGTGATACATCATTGAGCCATGAACCTTTGAAATAGGTTTAGTGACTTTAAATGTTTGACTTAGTAGTGTTACCCACTATTTTCGGGTTTGGATGCATATTGTTATTGGAGCAGGTACCATCGTAGGTTTTCCAAAGGGAATAGCTAGAGTGATGTGGTCGGTTGAGTCTCTTTGTCTATAATGGTGATGTATGAATCCATTAGGCTTAAAGCCTCTTCCCTTTAAATTAAAGGGAGGTACACAGTGATTTACTCCTCTTTCGCGAGTATTCTTGTACATGCCTTTATTATAAAAATGATTTGGGACCCTCATAGTCATGAAAACCAATGCATGGCCAATCTTTTAAGATTGTGTCAACATATAGGAACATGTGATCAATAATCAAAGAGCCTTTGAATTCATTGTGACCATGCCCAATAATAAAAAAAGCCACTGGATCCATTATGATCAAGCTTCTTATGGCTCAAGTGGCCCATTACAGGTGTCGGTCCAACAAAAACTGATGATTTATCCTCCTAATCAATTTCGATCAAGCTCATTATGGTCCAGGAAACCTTATATTAGGTGGAACGAGGAATGTATTTCAAGATCGAGGTGTCCTCACTAGCCACACTTCACTTGAGACAGAGTATTTGAGAAGCAATCCACCTCACTCCTATTTCTAAGGAACCGGATAAAGAATATCCATATGCTCCATCCATTGAGAATTATTCAAAGGTTGTTAGCATGAAATAAGGAACCAAATCTATTATCTATCTATTTGTTAGTTATAAAATTCATGAGATAATATATCCTCTTCTTGTATAATTTCTTTACCTTACGCAATGTAAAAAGATAGTCAAAATTTTTTGTTTATAATAAAAACATGACAATATATTTCTACAATACCTCAAAATGGATGGTGAACCTATTAACCAAGTAATGATAATAATACAATGCTACAATGTACTCGTTATAATGCAAACCAGTTTTGCTATGCCTTTATGTTCTCATTCCATCTTAATTAACCATAATTTTTTAAATAAATTTCCATTGGTCTTAAATTTAGGATTTTTCAAATTTTTAAGATTCTTTGACAATACTACATTTGATATTAATCTCATACTTTTTAAATAAAACATTATCATTACGACCCAAATAGTAATTACAAAACGAAGTATCACCTCACTAAATCAATACATAAATGAGACAAAATGTGATGTCCTGATTTTCGAGGATCAATGTGAAAACCTTTTCTACTTTGATTTCACTTGAGAAACTCCTCCTTTAAAGTAAAATCTTTCTTTCACATTTTTGGATTATAAAATCCCTTTAATTTAACTAATTAGATGATGTCTAACCTACGTAATTTATAACAACATTTAAAGTAAAAGAGTTTTTCCAACTTCATAATATAAATAACAATTTAAGAAAGTCCATGTCATCCTATCATATTACAAACCGAATTTAAAAAACTTCCAAATATTTTCAAATAAAAGTTCCATTTAAATTAAACATTTTAAAAAGAACAATAAATAGAGTTGTACTACCGCGTAAATCCTTCCTTGCCTATCACAACTTCCTTGCATTATCGTTTCCTGAAGTACCTGGTGGGTTTGGTAAATGGTGGGGTATGAGTGTGAGGTCTATAGAAGAAATATTAGCAGAGTAATACGTACAAAGAATATTTATGCATATAAAGTATATTTTAGTAATTACCAAATCATTCGTCATTTGATTAAGTGTTCTCGTGCAAAATGCAATATCACATGCAATTGAGATTTTAACCATGTAACCCGGACAATGAGCGCACTCACACTCAATCTTTCTTTTAATATTACATGTAGACCAATAACGTAATTTCATATTTTTCAAGTTCTTTCATAAGCTTGCCTTTATATTAGAGTAATGCTATGAGTACCAAATAAATCCCCCAAATCATCGACAAAATGAGCTGTCGTAGTAATAAAGTATTGTACTCTGTCATTATTACACTGCAGTGCACAACATTTATTGCAATGTCACATCATCTAGGGGAGTATTTAGGGTATATATTTTGGACTCATATCATTATTCTTTATATTGATGAGGGACGTGTTGACAATCATCTTTTCACTTGATCAATTGAGGTACCAATCCAAGAATGTTATACGGCCTTTCACCGACTCCCACCATGCCGGAACAATTAATCAGTGGTTATGGGTGTAAGTATTATGCCACACCCTAGGGCTCTAGGCCCTTCTTATATTTTTCGATTACCTCCGAGAATCTTTTACTTGTTACGTCATTCTAATCCTTTTTCTTTCTATCATTCTTGTCCAATTTTAAACTTTTTTCATTTATTTTCCTTCTAATGATCGATGTGGCCAAATACTCGGGATGAGACTAGTACCAACACTTAATTTCCAAGTTTCACACTTTATCAAAATTCATTTTCATTTGACCTTTTAACGCAGTATTTCATCTTTGAAAATAATTTGTTTATCATTTCTTGTGAAACTTAACCTTTGAATTCAAAATACCAATGTTTACATTTTAATGTATTTTTCAGTATTCACACACATTTATAAACCTGCATTTTATAAACTTTGCTAAAAACGCTCCTTTTCATCTTTTCTTTACAAAATATGAGTTTCCACCGCATAAAATTCATTGATTTGAACTAGAGTCCTTTAGTTTGGAAACTTTACTCCTAAGCGCAAATTTTACATAAAATGACACTTTTGTATTAAAAAGTTAGTTTTGTTCAAAGACTTTTTTAATCAACAGTCAAGATCTAGTGGTTGGTTCTGAGTTACACCGAAAAAATCGTCTGTACGAAGGAACGGAGGATGTTTAGAGAATGGTGAGTAATGGTAATATGAAGGTTGGTTTCATGATGGGAGGGAGCATGTACGTTCTTAATAAAGACTACTTTGGTAGGAAATATTAGTTTAGATTTTGAGTTTCGGATAAGGGGAACTCAAAAGAGATTGTTCTGGTCAAGGGTGAGGTTTGGTGACTGACAAATTGCTTTTGGTTGGCCTCTAAACAAGATGGTAAGTTCTTCAAGATAAGACACAACCTCGATAGAAAGGTGTTGGCTTTTACCTCTTTGAGAAAGAAGAAGGTTTGGTTTAATATAGTGGTAAAGAAGGACAAGTCTAGGGTAAACATCTAGCTGCCAGAGAAGGTAGGGGTGGATGTATGTGGGTGGTGTGTTTGGGGACTTGAAAACGGAGGTTCTTTGTGTACCACATAAATTTTTCAAAATAGAGCTGGGTAGGACTTTTAAGGGTAAGCCGTATCTTGAAGCGACGAAGGTGGAGTCTTGGCCTTTCTATCCCATCAACATTATTGAAGATGTATCGTTAAGGTCCGACATTATCGTGGAAGATGACTCGTGATTTTCTGAAGTAAAGTTTTTTCATAAGGGACTTCTTGGTCATGTGTGTGACTATGAGTCATAGCCACGAACCTTAGAGAAATTGAGTTAATGGATGTTGAAGAGATGGAAGCCTCAAGGGGATATTGAAGTAACGAGCCTCCAATCCTCGTTGTTCTTGTTTGTGTTTGCATCTATGAAAGAGGTGGATAGGGTGTTGAATGTTAGAGTTGGAGGTTCAATTGAGATCCTCTTTAGCTTCAAAGATGGCACTTATTAGTAGGGTTTACAAGTTTATCGAGAAGGAAATATAACATATGGATATGAGTGATGGGGTTTCCACTTTATTTATGGGGTGATGAAGTGTTTAAAGCTATAGGGGAGAACTGTGGAGGGTATATCAAAGTGGACAACACCACCTTGATGGGGGAAGAGCTCCAGTGGGATATATTACTTGTGAAGTGGAGGGATACTTTACCAGGGTGCATTAAGATCACTGCTGAGGGATGGACCTATGAGCTAGATGTCTGGGTGGAACCTCAGGAGTATTATTATGACAATGAAGACTATCCTCTTTGGTCACAGGGGAGGAACGATGCATTTCCACTTGGGGAGGTTCCCACTGTAGTCACCAATGTTATAGGTGTGATTGCAATTTTAATTCAATGAGGACGCTGCATGAGGGAGACTCTATCTTGGGTACTAAAGGCGACCCTCCTATGACATACAAGGTTTCGATGATTGTAGGAGCTACTTCAGGTTTTCCATTAGATACTTATCCGGGAGTCAAAGAAAAGTCGACGACATCAGTAGGTTTAACGGGGGGAAGACAAAGGTTAAAGTAAGCATTTGGGATTCGAGAGAGGTCTCGTGTCTGACGGGGTCAACAATTATGGCGGGGCGAGATGGATTTTTAGGTGCCCAGAGATGCTCTAACATGTTGGGAGAAATAGGTTGGTATGGGAACTGGTCTGACCATAGGGGTCAAGGTAAACGAGGTTGGGTGGATTCAGGTTTTTAAGGATAATGTTAGTGTCATGGGGAGAGGAGAGCATGGGGGTTCTTTTGAGCAGACCCATGACAAGATTCTCTCTTTGGCAGAGTTGGTAGTGGATTTATAGGGTTAAAAGGTTGAGTCTCGCAATGGAAATATGGTAAACATATAATGAGGCGAGAAACAAAAGTGCACATGGGTCAGGTGGACAAAATTCTTGTGCCTGACCTACGTGGCAACATATTCGTTACAAAATATAACCATCGAATAAAATTTTCTTTTATTTATAATTTTAACCCCTCTCATTTACTATAAATACTCAATTTCAAACTCATTTTTTCGCACACCTTCTTCAAACTCTTCTCAATTCTTCCCTCATTACTTTATAATTTATAATTTTATAATTATAAATTATAATTATTTCTTATTTTATTTTGCATTTTGCATTTTTAACCCATAAAAAATATGGAGGTGAATATTCGATTGAAACATTATTTTGCTAAAAAAGAGAGGAACCGATTCGTGACATTCACCAACGTCAAGGGCCCCATTGAGGCGAGGTCTATCAAGGTTGTCATCTTTTACACGAAGTCGGCGCGGCCCAAGTTAGTGGCTCTATTATCCCACTAACCGCTTCTTTCAATGATGAATTTATTACGAAGCATGGTAGCGTTCACTCAGCTTGGGAGGTTTATGCCCAACTTTCAGGGGATGATAACGTTATGGCATGTATCGATATGTATAGGTTTACATCTATATTTTTGGAAGGATTTCCAAATTTTGACAACAAATTAGTTGAGGTGCTAGCATCGCGATGTTCGGCCGAGACTAACACCTTTCAAACTTATTGGGGCGTATGCTTTATTGTTGGCATTGTCATTATATAAAACATTATAATTTTCAACAACGGCTTCGTAGTCCTCCTCATCAACATCGAGATCATAGTAATAAAACATATCATGTTCCAAATGGGTGAAGTCGGATAGATCAAAATCAAATTGTAATGTTTCATCGTAGTATATTTCCAATAGTCTATCCGTAACATTGCTTGTTTCCAATTTAGCTAATTGGGCATCATGGTATCTTTGTAGTCTCCTCTCCATTTGCCAAATCTCCTCATCCAGTGAATCAATTATGTCATCATCATATGTGTGAGGTGACATGATGAAAAATTGGACAGCACGCCCTCTTGGCACGGTAATTTGATGATAACGACACTAAACTTCCAAATTGCATCGTTCGTCATATATCTTAGGCCATCGCAAAGTACTTACGTGGCTATGAACAACATCCACTTGAACTGCCCAGAGTGGAGGATGAATAAAAATATGACCACAAGGGTGGTCAAACCTTCTTGATGTGTCAATTATCTCATTACGAAATATTATCTTCCGGCCATACCAAACGACACAGCTTTAGTCTTGATAAAAATAATCAAGTTCATAAACGGGAGAAGACATAGGTTGGTTTATCTTCATTTACCATATTGGGTATTTATACATGTCATATCACAGTGTGGGCCGGTAATAATTCCACTTCTGACTCACATCAAGTCATGTAGGTGCAGACGAGAAACATTTACCCATCTGACATCCGTCACACCGATTATATTAACACTTGAATATTATAAAGCATACACAGATGAGAACTCTTTACATTAATAATTTCTTGCAAAATGGATTCACAACCATGGCTCATAAATGAAGACTTCCAGATGCTTAACTCCATAACCGGCTCTGACTTACAATTTAGTCCTAACTATAGGGTGCCGTGTAACATTTTCATAGCGATCGAGTGAAGGTGGAGGACACCACCTAATGCTATTAGAGGGCGTACGACTAACGAAATTTGTGCACACTAGTTTATGCACAAATTGAAGTTTTACTTCTATGCCAAAGCTATAAACATTGGTGGTTGTGGGTGGGATGAATATAATTACAAACTGGTAATCCATGAAGAAGGCTCATGAGAAACTTTTTGCCACTATTATCTACATTATTGGGAATTACGTAGCTAAGAATCTTACCTCATTCATTCGTTTCGTTGGATACTTTACGATATTTAACTTTCATAAATGTCATAGATGCCCTTATTGGTAAAGGGGTGTTATATGAATCACTCACCTTAACCAGTTTATTAAACGCAAATAAATGATATTTTAGTTTCTAAGTGTATGAATCAAGATTTCAATATTTGATAATGTCATAGATGCGATTTATTATGTTATTTGATAATGTTAAGTGTAGAGGAAAACAACAACTTTTATTTCATTAGACATAAAACAAGGCTCTTCATCGATACATAATAGAACCATACATGTCCAATATTCGGACGAATGTACAGTGCCCTACTGAATTTACTAAACAGATAAGAATGTTCTATACGGATACTCATTAATATTGGAACTTGCTCACACAACCGTTCCCACTGTTCCCCATTTTGCACTATCAGTGTGAAGGTTGAAGGATTCCACCCACATCCGCCATTTATTAGTGCCATCTGGTAGAGGTCTAATGTAGACTTCAGTGATAACCACCGTAGTTTAAAATTACATACAAGTTGAGGACGATAATAGATTCCTAGGATATTCTGCCATCGACCGACAATGGCCCGTATTCCTCCTGGGGTAACATCACGGGTGCATTTCGAATAGTATCTCTCAATCATTCCACTGAACAAGTAGTAGTCCTCGGTAGTTGACCATTGCGGGCTATTCATTTTCTGGATATTAATTGTATTGAAACTATTTTCTGTGGACTCAAGTTATTTATACATCGCGTAATACGTCGGGCGGGAAACACTTCCATTTCTGACGAGTGTCTTTTTAATTTCATAATACGTCCGGAGGGAAACATTTTAAATTTTGACAAGTGGAATTTCATGTTATTCTGGTCGGGATACATTTCCACTTCCGATTAATGTCATTTCATAATACGTTGGGTGGGAAACATTTCCACTTCGGACAAGTGTCATTTCATGTCATGCCATAATACGTGCAGCGGCAAAGGGTTTCACTTCTGACAAATGTCATTTCCTAATTTTTAATAGAGGAAACTATAAATCATCTAAGTCTTATCGTTTGGGAAATCACCCGCATTTTAAAAAAATCATCTAAGTGTTATAGTTTGGGAAACCATCTAAATCATCCAAGTCATTTACGACTTATATTATCATTATATTATCGAAATATGCAATGGACAAATTATTTATCGCGGTAGTTTCGTCATCCAACCGACGTGTTCGGGCACTTTCAATGGCAGCAGTCGTGCACAATAAATTCTAAAGAAATATTTCCATGTCTCAAAATATCATGAATCCAGGAGAAATAAATGAACGAAGGGTTATACATCGGGATAGGGAAGCTGGCCACAACCGTATAATGGCGGATTACTTCGATAAAAATGTGGTTTATAGTCCTGAACAATTCTAACGTCGAATCAGAATGCGGCGCCCACTGTTTACACGAATAATGGAAGCCATAGAATAAAAAGATTATTACTTTGTCCAAAAAAGTGATACCCTTGGGAGAAATGGCCTTTCCTGTGTACAAAAATGTATCATTGAAATGCTCATGTTAGCATATGGGTGTGCTTCTGACATGACCGATGGATATATAGGCATTGGGGAAACAACTTCCATCAAGTGTGTGAAGAGATTTTCATACACTATAATGCAGAGCTTTAACAAAGAATATTGTTGTTCTCCTACTGATGAAGATGTTTTAAAAATGCAAGAAGAGAATGTGAAACATGGATTTCTCTGGATGATAGGAAGCATTGACTATATGCACTGGGAATGGCACAATTGTCCTCACACCTGGAAGGGACAATATAGTGGCCATGCATGAGGTGCAACTATAACCCTAGAGTTTGTATCTTCCTATGATACGTGATTTTGGCATTCTTTCATGGGGCTACCGGGTTCATGTAATGACTTAAATGTCCTGGCCAAAGCTACATTGTTTAACGAACTACTTAAGGGCAACACGACTCCTATAGAGTACAAAATAAATGGTAACTCTTATAACATGGGTTATTACCTGGCAAATGGTATATAACCATCATACGTTACAATTGTTAAGAGTTTCAAAAGACCAACAACTAGAAAATAAATTGTTTTTTCCAGATATCAAGAGGCAGTACATAAAGATGTTGAGCGAGCATTTTGAGTATTCCAATAAAAATTCCATTTTATCAAAAACCTGACTAGATTATGGAAACACAATGACTTTAAGGTTATTATGAAATCATGTATAATATTGCATAACATGATACTAGAGGACGAACGACGGGATCCTAATTGGCGTATTGAGTTTGATCCTACTGAAATGCCGTCGATTATCCATGACACTCTGGGAATGCGTATGAGTACCAAGTGTGAGAAGCATTGATGTACAATAAGGAAAAATACAATCAGCTTAAGGATAACCTTATGGAACATATATGGAATCTACATGCAAAGGCTAAAGTGGATGAGCGAAACGTGTAAAAATTTAAATTCACCATTCTTGAATTCTCATGTGATGAAATTGAAGGCAGTGAATGATATTTAAATAAAGTTGGTTATTTTAATTATGAATACTACTCAGTCTTGAAACAAGTATCTCCTTAATTGGAAAATGAAAATATTAAATGACAATTACAATTACAAGAAAAAAATAACAAATCAAAATAAGCATTTAATTGCCCCTGGATAGTGGGTTTTGTTGAGTTTCGACGAGTCTAAGATGCAGTATTTGATTTTTTTGTAATTCATGAAGTTGCAACTGAAACGAAGATAAGCACGAGGCATCCATGAAAATTATAGAATTCTCAATATCCTATTTTCGTAAAACAATTAGCTCATACAACTTCTAATTGAGTTCCTCTTGAGTGTGTTATGATGCTACGAAAAATTCCTTGTATGAATGAGTAAAACTCTCTGAATTCTCTATCATCACGATGTGAGCTTTTAGACTGATAGACGCGGCCTTGCGTTTAGACCTCTGTTTTTTGGCCTTACACCCAAATGGTCGTTCCAGTGGGGTATGCATGGCTTCAAAGTCCTCACCCAACTCTACGTCCTCGCTGCCCGTTGATGTCCCTAAATCTTCCTCCATGAATTGGGCATAACTATTTGCGAAATTATACTTTTGTACATCCTTAAAAATGTCAAAATAATGATCATAAGCAAAATTTCTCCCGATTTCATTTCTAAAATCGTCGACTGTACGTTTGATCTGTCCAAAAAAACATGATAAAAAATAATTAATTCATATTAAAAAAGGATGATAACACTAATTATAAATTATAAATTAGTATAAAAATTAAATTCTGTGCATACCCACTCATGCCGTGATGTTTAGCTCCCACAGGTCGTGCCAAACGCACGAGTCAATTTTGCGGAGTACAACATACAATTTCGACTAATGGGCTGCCATTTACCTTGCAACACTTTTATTAATTGGTGATATAATACACCATCGGTATTATTGAACTCCGTTTGAATCTTCTCCCACATCGTTCCGCCACATTGGTTTGTGCATGTCTTCCGTCGATGGAATATTTATAATATGCATGGCACAATACACTTTCATCAAACGAGCTCAAATTGGTAAGTCTTGATGTTTGAGAGGGAGAAGCCATATGTAACTGATTATAAATTTTTTGAGTAAATAAGAGAGAAATTAATGGGTTTTTTGAGTGAAATTATATGGGGTAGAAAGTGAAATATTTATAGGGAAATGGGGTAAAATAGCCATTTGGAGCTGTTGCCACTGGGCGGACAACTGTTTTACGCCTGGCCATGGGGAGCAAAACAGTTATGCGCCTGATATGGGACGAAAAAAAGTTTCCCGCCTCTGCCACATTAGAAATCCCTTATACCTCCTCTCTGCTTATGGGGTGCTCAAGGGATCCGTTCCAATATCTACTTAATATGCTGCCCACTGTGACTCAAAAACCAACAAACTAAAGGATCCACAATGGTAGTAGCGGACCCATTGTGGATGGCCTAAGGTGGAATAAGATTTTTTCATGAGTAAATAATGTGGGGTACCAGATAAGATTAAGGCGATAAGTTATTTGTCCTCCAATAATGGTAATAATAAGGGTCTTTGTAAATTTAGAACATATTATAATATGTATTCTAGAAATACGATAATAAATATTTTGTTTTCATTTTTAGTCCCTATTTTTGAATAAAGTCGTTGACGCGGACCCATATCCATAAAACGTCAACCAATCACGGCATGTCGCCTCAGCCGATAATTTAAAAATAGGGATTAAAAATGGAAACAAAATGTTTGTTGTTGTATAGCCATAACCAATATTATTTTTAGCCCTAAAAGTGCATAATCTATAATAATAAAACACGCGAGTCAATTTTAAAAGGTAGCAACGTCGATGCCAATTTCAACTTTAGTAAAAGGGAGTTAGTCAAGCCTTCTTTTAAGGTTATTGGATCGGTCGGGCTTCAAGATAATATTTTTTATAAAGAGAGGGATGCAATTTTAGGCAAGGGCAAAAATCATGATAAAAAAGAACTATACTCCGAGAATGCCATGTTAGGCTTGAAAAATATTAAAACCTTTATTAAATCAGGAAAAAATGGGTCTAAAGGTTCGGGGCTGAGGAAGAATGTTTGTGGTGATAATTTTAATAAAGTGACATAATATGAATAGCTCTGAGCTATCAAGAGATGACAAAAGTTCTTGGTTAGAAAAAAAAGTAGCTATGGTAGTGGCGAGTGAATATTTTGATGGAAGCGGCTGAGGTGGTTTCCTTATTTTTGGCACTAGAGAACCTAGCAAGGTGGGCACAAAGAGAGGAGGGGCTAATTTAACCGATCATAACAATCGAAAAGTGTGGCTTAAAATTGAAATACCTAGAATGGAGGATAATATAGAAGGTTTTATCAAAATGTAAGAGCTAACATATGGGTGGGGGGGGGGGGGGGGGGATGGTAAGGTTTTAGGGTTATTTAAGAAGATAGGAAAAGGTGGGAGGATGGAATATAAGGTGGCTGAGGGAGGGGAGATTGGGTTAAAAGGGGGTAGAAGGGAGAGGTAATTTATCAAAAATTTCCTTACAAAGTTTGAATGAGAATTAGGGTGATTTAATGGAACGTGAATGGGTTGAACGATCATGCCAAATGGGTTATTGTGAGCGGGGCTATCTCTCGGTGGAAACCAAATATTTTATGCCTTCGGGAGACAAAGATGTGTCGAGTGGATGATGAGGTTACGAGATCCATTAGGGGAGGTTGTAGGCTTAAATGGTTAAATTTGGACATAGTGGGTTTTTCGGGCAGAGTAATTATTATGTAGGATACTAATGTGGTCGAGTGCTTAGATAGATTGTTAGGCATATGAACATCTTCTTTCTTGTTCAAAAATGAGGAGGACGATCGTATTTGGAGATTTTGGGGATTTATGGCCCGGTAGAGTATTCGAGAAGATGGGAGTTGTGTGAGGAGCTTGAAGGCGTTAGTGGGGCTTGGGGAGTTCCTAGGTTTACGAGGGATGACTTGAATGTTGTGATATTTTCCTCAGAAATAAGTGGTGGTGGGAGAACCGATATATACATAAGGGATTTCTTGGATTTTATTGATGAAATGGAGTTAATGGATCTCCCGCTGAATGATGGTTTGTTCACTTAGTCTACCCACAAATACTTACCATCATTGTATCTCATTGATCGACTCCTTATTTCTCAGGGGTGGGAAGAGATTTTTCTTAAGGTGATTCAGTTATGCTTACCTCGGGTTACGTCGGAACACTGCCCTATGTTTTAAAGTATGGGAGTTGGAGTGAAGGCCGGAACCCTTTTAGATTTGAGACTATGTGGCTCAAGGAGGAAGGATTTGTGGGTAAAGTCAAGGTATGGTGGCATATTTTTGTGATAGAAGGGAATGCTAGATAAAATTTTCTACCAAATTAGGGTGCCTTAAGGAAGAAATTGAGCGATGGAATAAATATGTCTTCGACAATGTGAGAGTTACTACATCCAGATATATGGAGGAGGTTAGATGCTTAGATGAGAAAAAAGGGATAATCGATCTTTCTGAAGAGGAGAAAAGGGTGATGGAGGATAGGGAGGGGGAGATCGAAAGAAGGTTCATTTAGGAAGGGATTAGTTGGAGATAGAAATTGACGACTGGGCTCTTTGATTGAAGGAAGGAGATAAGAATACAAAATGTTTTCATAAAGTGGCCAACTCATATGGATGCTTTAACAGTATCAAGAAAGTTGCTAAGAGAGGATTTGTATTTGATGATGTTAGAGAGGTTAGGGAGGTCATCTCTTTATTTTATAAGGATTTATTCAGTGTGGATGAAGAGTGGTGTCCTTCTCTTGATGGTGACGAGTTGGGTAGCATCTCAGTGGAGGATGTGGATATGTTAGAGGAGGTCATGATCTTAATGAATAGAGACAACGAGCCTAGTCCCAGCGAGTTCAGGATGGCCTTTTATCAATAATGTTTTCCTATTATCAAAGAAGAGGTGCTGGGATTTCCCAACGAATTCCTCGACATAGGTTATTTTCTACGAAGCAGGAATGCGTTGTTCATTACCTTGAGTTCCAAAAGGAGGGTCGATTGATATTCGGGATTACAGGTCTATAAGTCTGATAGGAAGTTCATATAAACTTCTTGTCAAAGTCCTCTAAATAAGACTTAGGAAATTCATTAACCCTTTTGTCTCTAAGGCTGAAAAGGCCATCGTAGGTGGAGGGAAAATTCTCGATGTTGTGCTGGTGGTTAATGAGCGTGTAAAGATTAGATTGAGAAGTGGGGAACTGGGTATTGCATGCAATTTGGACATTGATAAGGCATATGATCAAGTCAATTGGAATTTTTATGTGTACATTTTAAGAAGAATGGGGTTCGAAAAAAGGTGGTGTCGATGGATTAAGAGGTGCATTTCTACTGTCAGATTTTCCATGATGATAGATAGGATGCGAGAGGGATTTTTTCCCAACACTCGTAGACTGTATCATGGTGACCCTTTGACCTCACTTTTGTTCATTATGGTGATGGAGGTGTTCAGTTGGATAATGGGATATGTGGTGGAGGCAGATTGGATTAGGGGTCTTAGGATCGAACATCCGCGCACGAACTCGTTGATGGTGTAGCATCTCTTGTTTGCTGATGGTACTATTATCTTTTGTAAGGCATATGTGGCTCTGGTTAGGGCACTAAAAATGCTTCTCACTTTCTTTGAGGCAGTGTTTGGTCTTCACATTAATGCGGGGAAGTGTGAGATGATCCCGGTTGGGGGGGGGGGTCGGGAATATGGACAATCTACTTGGGACACTAGGTGGCAGGATTGGCCATATCCCCTCTTGTAATCTGGGTCTTTTGTTGGGAGATAATTTTAATTCCTTAACTATTTGGGATCCAGTTCTGGAGAGAATTAAAATTAGGTTGGTTGGTTGGAAGAACAATTATTTATCAATCTTGTCGTTACCGAGGGTTATTCGTAAGAAGATGGATCAAATGATGAGAGACTTTATGTGGAGAGGAAATGAGGACAATTTTAAATACAGTCTTGTGGGATGGGAAAGGTTTGCAAACAAATAATGGAGGGGGGCGCTAAGAACCTTGATTTCTTTAATAAAGATTTATTAGGTAAGTGGCTTTGGAGGTACACCCATGAGAATAAGAGATTTGGAGGATAGTAGTGGGTGAAAGGGGAGGGACTTCTCTATATGGGTGGGGACCAACAGTGGGGCAATTTTCTCATGGGGTTGGATTATCCATATTTCGAAAGGTTGGCAAGAGTTTTCAAAGCACACAGAGTTTCACCGGGGAGATGGAATAAGATCAGGTTCTAGAATTTTTTTAGGGGAATGAATGGTTCTCTTCTATATAATTTTGAAACATTTTCAATATTGGTGGGGATAAATACGGTCTTATGGAGAAACATTCGTCAATCGTAGAGAGTATAGTGTTGTGGAACCCTAAGTTCATAGGAAGGTTATGGGACTAGGAGCTTGAGGAGGCATATGCTTTCTTTGGTTAGTTGAGCTCGAATTTGATTCCTTCAAGTGGAGATTAAGATCTGAGATCGAAGAATGACGGGAAAAGGGTTTTCACGGTTAGAAGTTTTTATTCCATCCTGAGTGGCTCTGGGTTTTAGAGAGACCCCTTCCCTTTGAAGCAAATTTGGAAGTCTAGGGATCTCTCAAAAGTGATGTTCTTTGTTTACGAGACAGGCGATTCTACGACGGAGGGTTTGCAGAAGCAAAGGAGAATTATGGCTAGTCATTGTTGGCTATGTAATGAGGTAGAAAAGTAAACCAATCATCATATTTTGCATTATTGGGTGATGAGAGGCTTGTGGGATATTCTCTTAACCATTTGTTGGGTGGGGTGGGTTATGCTCGAATCGATGCAGGAATTGCTACGAACTTATTCACCCCCGAAGGGGTGGAAGGGGGACAAGAAAATTTGGCGAATGGTTCCAAAATGTATATTTTGGACAATCTGGCAAGAGAAGAACGCAAGATGCTTTGAAAGCGTGGAGAAGGTTCCTTCTAGAATCCGTTATACATATTTGACCACTTTACTATGTGGGGTTAATGAGAGACATATTGACCTTAACAGTAGCATTTTAGATTTTGTAGAGGATATCCATAGAGGATTACAGTTGGCTCCTTATTTTTTTGGGGTTTTAATTTTGTTTTCATTGTATAGTTCTTGTATACGGGTTCCACTCCTTTAGCGGTTGGTTATATTAAAGCATTTACTTATAAAAAAAAGTCTTACATTTCCAATTTGTTGACTCTTATCATTTTACGTGTTCATATTACTCATTTTAAACCAACTTTTCAAAATAACACCCATGTTTGCAAAGATTTCTATCAAATCCATTCTTTTCATAAAATGATACTTTTGGCAGCCTAAAACCTACACTTTTAACATTTGAAGATTTATTCTTACAAATTGCGAACCTTTTGTTTTAGAAAACTGTATTTTTGTCATTTTGTGTGTAAATATTACTATAGATATATATATTTTTAACCTTAATACTTTACCATTTTCACTTTTAGTCCTTTAAACTTTGAACATCTTAAACTTTCTTCACATAAAGTAGCATAATTTTATGTGACTAATGGGGTGATTTTTTCAAATTTATTATTTCATATTCAAAGGTTTGTTCAAATGTATTTCCAATATATTAAACCCATTTCCAATAACTACGTATGGTTTTGTTTATGAATAAAATGATTTAAACCAAATAAACCCATATATGCATCCTACATTTCTTTATCAATACCATCTTATCATTTACCATAAAATAACTAGTTTAAACATAATTTTTTTTTATAAAGAATAACTTTCTTAAACATTATGAAATTTAACATAATCCAAACTTTAATTTTTCACCATTTTTATCACATATTAATCAGTACACATCCATATATATTGATAATAAGCATAAATAGCCATGTAAATCATACATATGTATACATATAACTAGCATGCTTGATTTTAAACTTAAAAATTGTGTATAACCCCTACCTCTTAAAGATAATAACTTTGATGAAGATGTTAAAAATAAAACCCAATAAGCTCCAAAGTTTTTGAATTTTATTTCTTCTAACAATCCTTTTTCACACCTAAAAGAACACATCTAAAACTCTAGAAACCCCTTGATTATGAAAGGGTAATTTTGTAGGATAGTATGAGTGAACATAGAGATAATATGAAAGTTCTTGCTGAGCCAAAATAGTAGTGATAAGGTGTATTTTTGAATTTGACAAAATGGACAGTTTCATTGTTCACAAATAGAAGGAAAATAGAGTAGGTAACCCTTATAAGGCACCCTACATGCCCCATATGAGGCACCCCACATGCCCTCTATCCATCTCCTATGTCACCTACACATAAAGAGTTGCTAGCCTACTACCTAAAGGGTCCAAAGATGGATTGAAAGTGGTCAAAACCTAGGGGGAGCCATCCAAAAATAACCCCACAAAGTTCATACTTCATTCTATCTGAATTGAAAAGACCCCAAAACAACCATTAGATGATTTTTTTAGGAAATGTAAAACATGAAATTTTTTCAAAATCACATTTTACATCATTTACGAGGTTTTCAAAAAATAATTTAGCATTTGTTTTGACAAAAACCCATTTTATTATTATTATTATTATTATTATTATTATTATTATTATTATTATTATTATTATTATTATTATTATTATTATTATTATTATTATTATTATTATTATTATTACTAGTTTTAAACCCCGCGCGATGCGCGAGCGTGGTATAATTTTATTCGTAAATATATGCCACATAAATAATATTTTCATTACATTTAAACTAATGTTAATATGAGATGAAAAAATGAATAAAAAATTTGGGACATATGAACATGCCTCTATTTTAAAATTACAAATCAACTACATATTTATATTTTTTAGTAGAGATGGTAGTTCTATGATTAGTATACACTAAACACCGAGATACTTTTTTTATTTAAGACATAATTATATTTTTATGTCTATTTGACACATTATATAAGTATTAATTAATAATAGATGGAGAGAAAATGGACACTCATATATAATCATGATAATTACTATCATATATATATATATATATATATATATTTCAAAATATTTTACTTAGGCACTTAATCAACTTTACATAAATTATACTTTAACCCCTAATTTTTTAAAAATATAATGAATAGTATCATGGACATGATAGACAGAAATGACAAACAATTAGAACTTGTGTGTTAAGAAAATAAAGCATAAAGGTTATAATTTGTATAAAAAAATCTGAAAATGAGTCAAAATAAAAATAGCAAACCTTATAACAAAGTACAAAAATAATTGTCCAATCACAATATAAAAAGAGAAAAATTCAAAAAGGAATATTATATATTTTATTTAAAAAACAATGTTATTAAACATGGAAGCATACCTCACTTCCTTTAAAATAGAGCAACATACACCATATGCTTCTAACTAACTAAATTCACATAATATGCGTCTAACTAATTAAACTCACATTTCTATATAAAGATTCAATCGAAATTATCTTAAGAAAAACACTATTTCAATCCTGACATAGCACATTCTACTTAAACAAAATCACAGTCTATTCTATTGCTCCTTGTCAATTTTGTAAGGATCTTTTAATATTTGGGGTCCAATAGTTATTTAGAGTTTTATTCCATTTGTTTACATTCTACTCGTTTAGGATTCAAAATCGACAAAAAACGTTAGTTAGCTAGTTTGATGGTCAGTTGACTCATTTTCCAATCAAAAAGACTATTTTACCCATTAGTATAAGTATTTATTAGTGTATTAAAACAAATTTTACATTATATCTTATTGTTTTAAATAGTAAAACTTTTTTTACTTACACTTTTTTATAAAATGAGAAAGTTTTATATACTTTTTTTATTAAGTATTTTTTTTTAAATCAAAAAGTTTTACAAAATCAAAAGGTTTTTTTATAAACTTTTTTTAGCACTTTTTATTACAAACATTAAAAAATATTGTTTTTAACTGTTTTTATAAACGTTGAAAAAACTTTATATAAAAACAATGTTATAAAAAACAGTTTATGAATGTCAAAAGTTTTTTTGTAAATTGTTTTCAACTTTTTTCATAAAACCAATTCTTTATATGAATAAATTAAAAACGTAAAAAACACTTAATATAAAAACATTAAAAACACTGTTTTTTTAACAGTTTTTTGTATAAACGTTAAAAAAAATTATGTAAAAACACTGTTCTTAAAAAAAAGAACTCTTTTAAAAAAAATATTAAAAAATGGATCATATAAAAACAACATTTTTTTAAAGAGAATTATAAAACTGTTTTTGAATGTTTATAAAAAACAGTTAAAAATTCAGTGTTTTGTAACGTTTTTTAAAAACAGTTTTTTTCCTTAAAAAAATAGTGGTTTATATAAAGTGTTTTTTAACCTTTATAAAAAATAGTGTTTTTAACATATTTATATCAACTGTTTTTGAATGTTTTACGTAAAAAAATAATTTTATAAATAAAGTTAAAAAAATTGTTTATAAAAAAACCGTTTAACGATTATAAACTGATTTTTTTAAAAACATTGATTTTATATAAATTGTTTTTTGATGTTTATAAAAAAACAGTGTTTTTTTAACGTTTAAAAAAATAATCCAAAAAGAGAGAAAGTAAGAATAAGAGAGATAAGAGAGAGAAAAGCTCTTATAGTTTATATAAAAACACTTTTTGTTAAAAACACTTTTTGTTAAAAACACTGTTTTTTAAAAAGATTAAAAAAACACTATTTTTTTTACTGTTTTTTATATACGTTAAAAAACTGCTTATACAAAAACCCTTTTTTTTAAACAGTTATAAACATCAAAAGGTTTTCTAATAAACTCTCTTTAACTGTTTTTTATAAAATCAATTTTTTTTTATAAAAAGACATCAAAAATGTTAAAAAAAAAAGTTTTTATCAACTATTGAAAACAACTTTTTATATGAACAGTTTTCATATAAAATGTTAAAAAAGTTAAAAAAAAAACAGTATTTTTCAATGTTATTATATAAACTGTTTTTAACATGTTAAAAAAACAGTTTATAAAAGAACCTTTTAACAATTATAAACTGTTTTTTTTAGAAAAACATTGCTTTTATATAATTTAATGGTTATAAAAAACAGTGTTAAAGAAATAACCCAAAAAAGAGAGAAAGCAAATGATTTATCAATAGTGGGGAGCCTCCAAACCTTACTAATCTTAACTAACAAATTAATCAACGAAAGAAAAGAAGGAAATTACCTGCCGAGAACTTTGGCGGCGATTTAACATACGTGCAACCCTTTGTTCAGGAGAAGGTTTGGGGTTTTTGGGGAAGTCTATGGTGATGACCATGGTGATTGGCAGCAGTTAAAAATAATATTTATATATTGGGACGAAAGAAATGTATCATTCTTAATTACTTTTGACTTGGTCTCGTAGTTGCATTAAATTGAAGGAGAGAGAGAGAAAACTCAATAGTTCAATGCATCTATTAAATTGCTTGTATAGTATTTTATAGAAATATAAAATATAGAGTGCCACGTGGACACTCTCAATGAGGAGGAGTCTTAAATGCTCATAAATGCCTTGTTTTGCATTTTATAGTATATAAAGATAATTATTATTATTATTATTATTTTATTATTATTATTATTATTATTATTATATTTTTAATATCCTTCTTTTATCCTTATGATATTATAATCTAAAATTATAAGTGTGATTATATAATTTATTTCATACAATCATTTTTTATTTAATACGTGTAGCGCAGTACGCGACATTTTTGGATTTTTCTTCTTGATTTTAATTAGAAGATTATTCTAATAAAATTAATTTCATAATTTCTCATAACATGATTTTTATTAATTCATAAAAAAATGGGCGTTAAGACATTCTCACCTTGAGAATTGTCTCCGAAATCAAAACATTAAATATTTCTCTATAAATGTTGCCTTTTCATAATAGATTCTAATTCCTAAGTTTCTCCCTCAATGTCATTATTATCCCAAACAAACTTAAGGGGGGGAATCGTCTTCTTACGAAGCATCTTTGATTTATGGTGTACTATTGCCATTGGCCTAGTCTCGTAGGAAACATCATCCTGAAGATCTAACTTACCCCAATTGATTATTTGAGACAGGTCCAAAATATTCTTTTGTAACATGGATACGTGAAAAATGTTATGAACATTAGTTAATTGAGGCGGTAAATCCAAATAGTGTGATATTGGGCCAATCCTACCCAAAATCTCAAATGGTTCTCTATACCATGGTGCCAACTTTCCCTTATTGCCAAACCACATAATCCCTGATTTAGCCTTGATCTTAAGAAATGCATGATCACCCACAATGAACTCTAAATCGAAACATCGTACATCAACATAGTTCTTTTGACGGTTCGGTGCATTTTTAAGTCTAGACCGAATGATTTGTTCTTTTTGAGTGGCCTCTTCAATCATCTCTGACCCTGAGATGTGATTCTTTCCAACCACCACTGAAAAACTAGGAAAATGGCAAGGTCTACCATATAAAGATTCAAATGGTTACATCCCAATAATATCTTAAAAGCTATTGTTGTAGGTGAATTCTAGTAATGGTAGATTATCTGCCTAACTACCCTGAAAGTCTATAGTGCAAGCCCTCAACATATCTTCAAGTATCTGAATCGTTATCTTATATTATCCATCCATTTATGGATGATAGGATGTGTTGAGGTTTAAATTCATTGCTAAGTCCTACATCTTATTCTAAAACTTGGACACAAGCCTCGAATCCCTAACTGAAACAATGGATAAAAGTGAGGTATGTAACCTTATGATTTCATGGGTGTAGAATCTGGAAAGCTTGAACACATTACTATGACTTTGATAGTAAAAAAATGTGCCAACTTGGTAACTCGATCAACCATGACCCATACTGCATCGTGCCCAGCTTGAGTCCTAGGCAAGGATATGATGAAGTTCATTATTATGTGTTCCCACTTCCACTGTGCTACTGGTAATGGTTGCAATAAACCTGATGGCTTTTGGTGCTCTAACTTTACTTGATGATAAGTGAAACACCTTGACACAAAAATTACGACATCCCTTTTCATTCCTAACCACCAACAGTCTCTGCACAAATCCATGTACATCTTTGTACTACTAGGATGAATACTGAAACAAGATTTATATGCTTCTTCCATGACTTCTTTCGGGAGATCCTTGATACTCGAGACTACAAACCTCCCTTAAAATCTAATGTCATTATCCTTCTCGAATGACAAGTCCTCGATTCTCCTACAAAAATCCAATTTCAAAAGTGCATTAAATTTTCATCACAAGATTATTCATCAAACACCTTCTGTTGTATGACCGGTCTTGCCACCATCCCATAGATGTAAGAATGATGATCTCCCCGTATAAACCTCAACACGTACCTCTGAAGGTATTGCATCATCTTATGACGGTGTCATTTCATTGCCTCCAAAGATATTCATGTCTTCCTACTCAATGCGTCCGTTACAACATTGTCTTTCCCAAGGGATAATGGAGAACGAAGTAATCTTCCATGAGCTCCATTCATCATCTCTATTTGAGATTTAGATCTTTGTGAGTGAAAATATATTGGAGGCTTTTTTTATTCGAGTACACCTTTAATCATTCCCCATATAAGTAATATCTAAAAATCTTAAGGGCGGAGACAACTGCTCCAAGCTCTAGGTCATGCATTGGGTAGTTCTTCTAATGAACATTTAACTGCCTTGACGCATAAGCTACCACATTATTTCCTTGCATTTATAACTCTCCCAAACCTTCCCCCGATGCATTGTAATACACGGTGTAACCTTTTCATCACTATGAGCGGATAAGTACCGGTGCTGAAGTCAGTTTAATCTTTAACTCTTGGAAGGTCATGTCAATGTTACATGTCATATCAAAGAGAACATCTTTTTATGTCAACCTGGTGAGGTGTGAATCAATCTGTGAGAACCCTAGATGAAATGCCTATAATATATGATGAGTCCTAATAAACTCCTCACCTATGTAACTATCTTCGACTGTTCCATAGTGCCATGGATAGAAAACGTACCCTCGATCGCGGGCGGCGCCTGCTGTGCTGGAGGATTAGGAACATCCCGAACGTTATACACACGTCCGTAGTGCATCTGCCCCTGCTGCTGTGGGGCGGGTGGGGCTGGCGCTGCTGGCGGCATCTGAACCTGTTGCCCCTACTGGGCACCCTGCTGCTGGCCTCTGCCCCTCTGCGGGCACTCCCTCTTGAAGTGTCCTGGCTGTCCACAGGAGAAACAGCGTTTCTGGTCGTCACCCTGTCGTTGGCCCTGTTGGCCCTGACGTTGCTGCCCCGGGTGGCCTCCCCCGTTGTTCCCTTGACCCTGTCGGCCCTGAGGAATCTGATGTTGCTGATTAGGGCCTGGTTGCCCCTGCCTGAACCCATGTCCTCCCGGTCGGAACCCACTAGGCTTAAACTTCTTAGCCTGATTCCCTTGCTGAATGATAACCTGCTGCTGTGTGCCACTCGTCTCACCACTAGTGACCGCCTTGCCCTGCTGGCTCGGCTCACCTGCCTTCTTGTTTCCCTTAGCATGGAAACGATGATCTTGGCAATGTACAAGTGCGGCATTAACGACATCTGTATAAGTCGCTAACGCCGGATTTCCAATCAAGTGCTTCCTGATTCTCCAGGCTAGACCATCCATGAACTTCGACTTCTTCCGCTCCTCATCGCTCACCTCATTTGGCACAAAATTTGCCAACCGGGTGAACTCCTCCTCATATTCTGCTACTGACCTGTCACCCTGTACCAACTCGCTGAATTTGTTTCTCATCTCAGACTCTACTGCTGGAGGGAAGTACTTGCGGTCAAACCGCACCCAGAATTCAGAAATCGGCATCGAATCCCGCTCCTCAGCGGTGGTTACAGACTCCCACCACTATAAGGCTGCCCCTGACAGACGAAAGGTAGCCAGCATCTGTTTCTGCACTTCTGTACCCTCTAACATGCGCAGATGGCGCTGAATGTTCTTCTTCCAGTCACAAGCCTCGACCACATTGGTGCTACCTCGAAACTCAGGTGGGTGATCCTTCTGGAAGGTCTCCCTCACTCGCTGCCAAGATGGTGGCCCCACTGGAGCCTGAACTGCTGGAGCCAATGGAGGCGGTGCCTGGGGCTGTGGAAAATGAGCTGCCATAGCTCGCATCGCTGTCTCGACCGCTTGGGCCACTATCACTGCCACCTGAGTGGTAGAAATCAACTCGGGTGGGGGTGGCGGTACCTGTGGCTCCTGGAGAGCCTCCCTCACCTCATCTCTAGCCTCAGCCCTCTCCGCTCTCTGTCTCTTTGGCGGCATCTGAAATAGATTGAATTGTATAAGTACACAATTTATACAAAAACTAATAGCAGGAATACGATATCTCACAAGCGGAAAATATAATCAACAGTCCTAATAATAGGGCTCTATAACAACCGAACGCTACGCTGAAACGTAGAAAGCCGTACAGATCCTAAGGACACTAGAACCTGATGCTCTGATACCATCTGTGACACCCCGCCTAATTAATCCCGGGTGATCAGTCCTAAATCAAGTTAGAACAGGTTTCTCATTTGGTCCATTCTTAGCATCACTGTCGTCTTATTTAATTACTAACCACCTAAGTGAGAAAAGTAGACTGGTGCCAATTTTTATCTTTCATTATTTAACAAACACCCATGCGGAAAATAAAACTATATAACGATCACAGATAACTAAATTAATCATTCACAAGTAAAAATAATTGACCGAATAAACCAACGGTCCAAATAATAAATCCCATAAAGATAAGAATAAACTCTCAATAAGTCTAATACAAATAAATGGAAAGTGAGCAACATGCTCGAATACTAATCATGAACTTCTACATTTAAGAATGAAGAATGAGGCGTCTATCAAAACCCCGCAACATCCACACATGCTGCAGCAACGGCTCCCTGGAATATAGTCAAGGCTGGCGTCCCTGTGGTTGGACACCTAAAAGGTTTTTAAAAGTTTTTATAGCAAGGGTTAGTACCCAAAACATTTGAAAAACATTTAACGAATGATTAACTTGCAGTAATAAATAAATATGCATGCTCTTCATATTTTTTTTTAGTTAATATCGCACTCTCTTGAGGACTTCCTTACCCTTCCTCTATTATACCCTACGAATGCTTTAATTAAATTACCTAGTTACTCATCTCATGACTAGATAATTTACAAAGTTCCTTTATACCCACCCTACTCTAACTGAGTATGTAGTGATCTTGATATATAAGTTATTGGTAACATCAACTTAACTAAACCATTTCCCTTTTTATATTCATATAACTTTTACACTTGTTATACCTGTGAAATCACTCACTTTTCATTAATATACCGTATATAATTAATTATAAAATTATATACTTATAATCATATTCCAGCATTCACAATCATACTGTAATATATATAATAACTTGCAACCTCCCGAGTAAAAATACTCCCGGAATGTAAATTCTATAAAGTGCTATCCCACTAGGTATAATCACATAGCCTAGTTATCCCAAGTCAGAATTTTCACACCAACTTGATAAAAATAAATAATTGGAGGCGGTCATATTCCTTCCCTGAAAGTGAGTTGTCCCTCACCCATATAACGGACGCTATGACCTCGGGAATATACTCACCCTACTCCTCAAGCTAGTGGATTCATCCACTACGCGCAACCTCCCCCTATAGCACTATAGTAACAAATATCTAATCACTGATATTAATTGAGCACACCATATATATATACTAACGCCTCCGTATATATAAATATAAAAGTCCCGGCTATACCGTTCACTTAAATCCGTAACATAAGCCTATTAAAATTATTAAGAGTTTATGGTCCAACTCTAAGTATTAATTAAATTGCACTTTAATTAATTTAGTTATTGTTGGTGTCGCCCCCACCATAAATTTGGACTTACTCCCGTAGCCCAAAATAAATTTACCCGAGTCACAATTCCCGACTCTAATTTATTAGCCTCAAACCCTAATTAATCTATCTACAACTAATTAGATTCAAACTCATGTATTTAATTTCTCAATAATTAATTACATAAGGTTTTTATATAAAAATTCCCTCTTATAAAACCAACTGGCGGAACTGCCAGATTCTGGCGACCGTCGATCGATCGACCCGGACCGTCGATCGATCGATCGAACAGGTCTTCGTCTTCTTCGCGAAGACAGGGCAGCCATGGACAGATTTTCTTAAACCCTAATCTCTTCTAACATGAGTTTTAAGCCTTCTTAACACCAGAGTATACTAGAAACCTTATTAGGATAACCCAGAAAGACTACAACAACCATCAATTCGTCCATAAACAACTGATTCATAAATTTTTGGGGAAAATCCATCTTTTTCCTTAAACACATTTTTTTCTCCAAATTTCTTCATCAAATTCGTTCTAATATATCTGGATATCATTCCAACAGATACACATTAATATTCCAATATCAGATCTTTACATAACTCCTCATAATTTCGGCCAAAACAGATTCATGTTTTCTTTAGAATTATCAAAGCCCCATGTTTATACCATGAACCCCAAAACGAATTTTAAATTCATAATAGCACACAAATATGAAGTTTTTATGCTATTGCAAGTTATTCACTTGCCTTAGGTTTCGTAGTGTCTGAATATGCGATGGATTCCAAGGTTGAAGATGACCTTGTTGGTTCTTTGAGATCCCCAAAATGGCTTTGGCTGCTGCTAGGGTTTCCTAACCCTTTAATTCCTTTCTCTGCTTCAGCTTAGCCAGCCCTTATTTCTTTTTATTAAGTTAATTAATCCATTCCCCTTTTTTTGACTAATGGGCCAAGCCCAAGTGACCAAAATGCCCCCGAGTGGGCCCGACTATGTCTAAAAACGTCCCGTGACCCGTTTACTACCCCTGGGTACACTTTTCCGACTATCTCGGCCCATCCGGACTCAACTGTACACTCAGAATTTGCATCCGAATTAATTTATAAAAATACTTATCCCCCACTCAATATAGTCTATACCGACTTCCGGATGTGATAAGTACATATCTCGTCATTAATACTCGAAACGACGAAATTACATTATTACTATACACTCAGTAAATAATTTTCCCTAAATATTAACCATTCAATCCCAGATTAATATTTATATATTATTTTATCATAATTAATTCATTAAATTACAACACACTAGTAATTTAGAATTTCCGAATTAATTAAATTTTAAATGTACCAAAAATACGGGGTGTTACATACTCCCCCTCTTAAAAAGGAATTTCGTCCCCGAAATTAGATCGTACCTGCGTTGAAAAGCTCTGGATATTGTTCCCGCATATCCTCCTCCCGCTCCCAGGTAGACTCGTCAACATTGTGATGACCCCACTGTACTCTAACCAATGGAACAACCTTGGATCGTAATTTCCGCTCACTATGATCCAGAATAGCTACCGGCCTCTCCTCATACGAGATGTCTGGCTGTAAGTCGATCTCCTCGAGTGGAACATGCCAAAAGGCTCTCTCGCTACTTCGATATTTCTTCAGCGATGCCACATGGAATACATCGTGTATCCGCTGAAGATGTTCTGGTAACCCAAGCTTATACGCCACCGGTCCCACCCTCTCAATAATAGGGAAAGGTCCTACGTATCGCGGTGCAAACTTACCTTTCTTGCCGAACCTCAATACGCCACATGTGTGTACTTCATTTGAAAAATTTTCTTCCCTCTACGGTGGTAACCCCGGAAGCTCCTCCGAAAACATATATGGGAACTCTAAAAACCTCCTCAGTCTTGACCATCAACTGATGATGGCCAGACCGCAAGTTAATCTTTGAGAATAAACATGCACCTCATAATTGATTGAAGAGATCATCCATTTGCGACATGGGATACTTATTCTTGATCTTAACATGATTCATATACCTATAGTCAATACAAAGACATAGGGTATTACCCTTCTCTTTTTAGCAAAAAGAACTAGTACACCTACAGTGACACACTTGGTCTGATAAGGCCCTTTGATAACAAACCCTCTAACTGTATCTTCAGGTCATTTAGCTCGACTGGAGATAAACAGTGTGGAGGAATTAAAATAGATGAGACACCGTGTGTGTACTTCAATTGCAAAATCTATTTCCCTCTCCAGTGGTAACCTCGGAAGCTCCTCCGAAAACACGTATGGGAACTTATGTACAACCGGATGATCAAGGATCATACTGTTCGGACCATCCCGTGCAACAAGGCTTGAAAGCCACCCAAAGTAATTTTATTGTTATTTAGTGTTAGTGTATTTGAAATAATGGTCCATGAATTGTTCATTGTTAAATTTGTGGTATGACCCATCTGGTAATAACATCGATACACTATGTCGATGACATTCAATCATGGGATTAAAACAACATAGCCAGTCCGTTATGAGGATTACCTCAAAACCTTCGATGTCCGTGATAATTAACTCATACTCAAGAACGCACTTCCCCTCAATGATAACACAATTACGACAAACATGACTAAGGAAATACCTCCATCGATCGGAAGTCCCACGAAAATAGGGATAAAAGCAATCAACCTTAATGAATGTGAAGTCTTCCCACGAAAATGGGGATAAAAGCAGTTAACCATATTAAAATCTAAAGAACTAGATATAAATGAATGTGAAGCTCTATAATAAAAAATTCTTGGACCCATGCATGGTAAATTAAGATCATAACTCCCATAATTGTGGTGTCAGGTTGAGTTGTTAATTGTGTGAGGGCATAGTCACACCCTTGATTATACTTGTTAGTCTAAATTCCTTGTTGACTTGATTATCCTTATCCACCATACCCCTATATAGAGTGAACATGAACAATTATTGTTGTACATACACTGCTGGTATCCACTAAACTGTTGTGCATATTGGGTGGGTGTACTAAAGCTTGAGTTCCTCACAAAAACTATGAATATATATTTAAAAATTTTGAAAAATGCAAAAAGAAATATTAAAAATCCAGAAAAAATAATTCCAAAAATAAATTCCATCAATACATCAATTAATAAATTAGTTTCTAAAATAAAATAAATGATTTCATAAAAAAAAAATATTTCCCACAATAAAAAAATATTTTCAGCAATTTATACTATTTTCACCATATAAAAAATAATTTCAAGCAAATAAAAAATAATTTTCAATAATAACAGTACAATTTCAAAAATAAAAAATTATTTCCAATAAAGAAAAAATTATTTTCAGCAATAAAAGTAATTTCTAGCAATATAAAAGTATTTTTAGCATATAAAAATAATTTTTAGGAAATCAAATGACTTTCAGCTATAGTAAATTATTTTCAGCAAATAAAATATGATTTCCAACAATAAAAAAATAATTTCATCAATATAAAAGTTTTACCAACATATAAAAATGATTTTCAGTAAATAAAAAATGATTTTTAGGAAAAAATAAATCTAGAAAATGATAGAAAAGACATTCTAAAATTTTGAATATTTGATTTTTTAAATCTAAAAATAGTTAAAAAGTCTTTGAAAAAATCAGAAAAAACAACAAAAAATATTGTTTGGGAAAAACATTTGTCCAAAAAAAAATAACTTATTTTCAAGGGAAAAAACATATTTCTAGAAAATTAACCCCCTTATTTCCAAGGAAATATTTTTAAGAAGAAGACCAAACAAATCTTAACAAAACCCAACAGTGAAATAAATCAAGGGGCATATATATCAAATAGTCCATCGAATATTTTTGTATACACGTTTTGTCAAAGCTTTTTCATTTTGTTTCAAAAAGTTCCTCCCCACTTAAAAACAATCAATGTGTGTTGCTAGTGCGTACCTTTAAAAGTAAGAGAATATTAGTTACGTGGATGTTTGAGGGACTTTTTGGAACAAAATAAAAAGGCTTGAACTAAATGTGTATTAAAAAATATTTGAAGGACTTTTTGGTAATTGATCCATAAAACAAGTCAGAAGAAAACATTATCAAATCTTAGGGGAAAAAAACAAGAACAAAAAATAAAATGAAATCCAGTAGTGAACTCATTTTAGCCCTCCCCTCTATTCAAATCCACCAGAAATGAAACCCATATTTTTTGGGGGGGAAAGACATCATCTTCTCCATTCAAACCACAACCTCCTCTTATCTAACCAAACCTAACATTAATGAGACCCATACCTATTTTTTGTGTGTTATTGGGTATTTGAACCCATCTGAGGAGAATGGAAAAGCGGTGAAAGTAATGGTGGGGGTAATTGTGTGGATGGGGGTAGCAGGGTAGGGGGTGAGAGGTGGGAGTAGGCGGAGGATGGGGGCAAGGTGGGGGTTGTGTAGGGTGGGGGAGGCATTTACAGCGGGGGATGTGATGGGTGGGGGGAGGGAGGGCAGGGTGGGTGTTGTGAAGGGGGAAGGGGAGGATGGAGGGGGGTCTCGTCCATGGAGGTAGAGAGAGAGAGAGAGAGAGAGAGAGAGAGAGAGAGAAAGAGAGAAGAAATAGAGAAAATAAAATTGAAAGAGAAAGAAGAAAGAAGAAAGAGGGTGTGGCCATCCCCGATCCTCGCCGTGGGGGCGGGTAGCGCGGAGGAAAGGATCCTTCGGGTCCCGCGCGTTCCTCTCGAGAGCGCTTCGGTCGACGTCGTTTGTGGTGTAAAAATGTAGAGAGATTCAGAGTCGCCAGTCTATTTTACTCAAAACAGACAAAAGAAAAAGGGGAAGCCACCCCGAAGGATGGCATCCAAAGACATACTAGTGCGTGCGAAACCAAGACGATTCGAGAAGGGTTCGGAGGCTTAGTTACGAAATGGGAAGGTGTTAGGCACCCACTCCACCCTTTCGATCTCTCATGAATATTTGTTATTTTCCTTTTGTTTCCCCTCGTGATATGTGTGCGTGTGTATATATATAGAATGGAGGTAGGAGTCCTCGACTTGTATCATGGGAAAGATAAAGCGAGTCGTCCGTAGGAAGATATAAGAATAATATTAGAAAAATAAGATTTACGCGATTACCCCTACGTTGACCGTTATAATGGAACGATAACGCATATGGAGCAATACGTTATTAAGGGAAAGTATATAGAATATAAGAAAAATGGATTTAGAGAAGATAGAAAATGAGAGAAAAGATGAGAAAAAAGGACTCGAATCTCGGGTTTTACCCCGAGACGCTTATGTAGCCTATAAAGGCATCAAAGTCCACGTAGTTCGCATACAAAACGAGGGGTGGGGTTTATCCAATAAATTCAAATGGGGAATCTCTTATTTGTGAATGTGTGTGTGTGTGTAGAAAAAGTGTTTTGATTGTAAGAAAAGTGTGAGAATCCCTACTTGGAATTTATGAGCAAACCCTCTTTTTATTGTTTTTTGGGTTTTATGAAAATAAAAGGTGTATAATAATACTAAATAAAAAGTATATTAGGATGTGTGAGATGAGATAATAAAAGTGCTAAATAAGAAAACAAGTCATTGGGAATTTAAGAGAATTTAAGAGAGAGTTTGAGAAATTTGGACCTTCTTGAAGATCTTGAACTTGATCTTGAATGTTGGAGAGCAGCCCTTGCACTTGGATGATGATGGAGAGTGGTTAATTCACCAAATTTCATGAAAAGGATGATGAAAAATGAAAGTAAAAAAGGGATTTGGAAGTTGAAATCACGCTGCCTTCGAGAGAGGTTTCTGGGATTCGTTCAGAGAGATTTTTATCAGATCTGGGCTCCCCTTGCAAATGAGGTGAAGGCCTACTTTTATAGGCATAGGTGAGTGCCTATCGGCATAGACCTGTTCCTGCCTATCGGCAGGTGCTGATAGGCAGGGTCTGGAACCTGCCATTTGGCAGTGCGCTTCAAGCTTTTTTGAAAAATCGGTCGCCGAGGGCAAACCGTTGGTTACAATCATGCACGGGGCATACCGTTGGAAAGGTAATTTAGAGACCTTTGAAAGTACTTTGGACCTCTCCCGGGTTTGGGAGTTGACTTTGGGTCAAATATGGCTCGGAAGCATTTGTCGGTCCATTGGACGGGGAATCGTTCGGACGCAAACGGATCGTTCGTCCGCATGGTAAGTCTGAATCGCGCACGGGGTGGACCGTTGGAAAGGTTAGGAGATGTAATTGGACATTCCAAAGAGTTTGACCCGGTTTGGGGAGTTGACTTCGGTCAACCGGGATCGGGAACCATTTGGTGACCTCTCGGAGTCAAACGGATCGTTCGTTCGCATGGAAAGTCATAATTGCGCACGGGATGGACCGTTGGAAAGGGTATTTAGTTCCCTTCAAAGATTCATTCAGCCTCGGTCGAGCTGAAGAGTTGACATAGGTCAAACAGAGCCCGGGAGCACCCGGTGGCCTCTGGGTCAAGTTTCGGACGCAAATGGATCGTTCGTCCACATGGTAAGTCAAAATCGCGCACGGGGCAAACCGTTGGAAAGGGTATTCAGTGCCCTTCAAAGATTCATTCAGTCTTGATCGAGATGAAGAGTTTGACTTTTGGGTCAAACTAATCCGGAGAGTGCCCGATAGCCTCCAAGTCAGTACTCGGGACATGACATGGGTTTACGGTGATGAAGGGAGGTACTAGGGACCTAAGGAGAGTTAAGGGGTAACAGAATGGGGTGTCTATAGAGCCCCTCGACGGGTGAGTTTGGAATAAATGATGACCATCAAATAGACACCACATGATGCCTTTGAGGGAGTATGATCGATTCAAAGGGTCGAGGTCGATTCTGCCGACCTAAGGAGTGTGATGGGGATGAATGATGATCGGAGATTTAGGTCGATTCTGAGGACCTGAAGTGGTGTTTGGGGGTGTAACCAATTCTGCGGGGCAAAGCTAAATCTGCGGGCTTGAGCGATAAGGGTGACCGATTATGTGGGCCAAAGCCAATTCTGCGGGCTTAGGGTGAAGATTTAATACCCAAGGTCAATTCTAAACTAAGAGTGGTGACGACCGAGGACCTAGGTCAATTCTGACCTAACTCAGGTGATGATCCAAGACCGGGGCTAATTCTGACCAAAGAGTGGTGACGACCGAGGACCGAGGTCAATTCAGACATAACTCAAGTGACGATCCAAGATCGGGGCCAATTCTGACCCAAGAGTGGTGACGACCGAGGACCGAGGTCAATTCTGACCTAACTCGGGTGACGATCCAAGACCGGGGCCAATTTTGACCCATAAGTGGTGACAACCGAGGACCGAGGTCAATTCTGACCTAACTCAGGTGACGATCCAAGATCGGGGCCAATTCTGACCCAAGAGTGGTGACGATCAAGAACCGAGGTCAATTTTGACCTAACTCAGGTGACGATCCAAGACCGGGGCCAATTCTGACCCAATAGTGGTGACGACCGAGGACGGAGGTAAATTCTGACCTAACTCAGGTGACGATCCAAGACCGAGGCCAATTTTGATCCAAGAGTGGTGACGATCGAGAACCGAGGTCAATTCTGACCTAACTCAGGTGACGATCCAAGACCGGGGCCAATTTTAACCCAAGAGTGGTGACGACCGAGGACCAAGGTCAATTCTGACCTAACTCAGACGACGATCCAAGATCGGGGTCAATTCTGACCCAAGAGTGGTGACGATCGAGGACAGAGGTCAATTCTATCCTAACTCAGGTGACGATCTAAGACCGAGGCCAATTTTGACCCAAGAGTGGTGACGACCGAGGACCGAGGTCAATTCTGACCTAACTCAGGTGACGATCCAAGACCGGGGCCAATTCTGACCCAAGAGTGGATAAAGATTGGATTTTGATTTTGCTGGAGAAAGAGCTTTATAATTTTGATCTGAGCTAGGAAACTGATAGCTGGAGAAGATTTTAGGAGACCTCGCAGTGGGGGATAACCTATTTTGGGTGATGTAAGAGAATTCTGCTGGGGATGTGATCAGGTGATACTTAGGGATCCTCCGGAGCTTTGTCGGGGGGAGTTTTCACTTGGTTTTGTGAGGATTCCGCTGAGGAAGAGGGGTTCCGCTTGAGGGAATGCGAAATTTTCTTGGTAAAAAGGTTTTAAATCCTTCCTGGAATTTTTGGGAATTTTTCGTGGATTTTTCGAGGTAATCTGGTATTTCTGGGAATTTCTGTACAAAATTTTAAGGGGGGTGACGGTCGGCATAGTATGAAGGGTGTCATTCGGCAGTGGCATGAACCTTTATGCTGCCTTGGGAAGGCAAGGGGTCAGTGCCGATCGATATGGTAAGGGAGGTGCCGATCGGCATGGCGCTTGGCATCCTACATAAAGGGGGTGTATCCCCTCATTTTTTCACAACTTCTTTTGCTTTCTCTCTCTCTGCAATTCTTTTGCAAATCGTTCTATCATTTCTATCTTCAAGAAATGGCCGCCTTTGTGAGCACTGCAGTCCACCGGGAGTGGTTAACCGTTAATGACTGGGCGAATGTGGAGTGGAGGGCTAGGGCGCCTCTTACTTTGGGGAGTGAGAACTCCTTTGATGTGTTCGAGCCTATTACGGATGAGCGGACCTTGTTGCGGGAGACATCGTGTCATCGCTCTTCGAGAGTGATCCCCGACGGTTATGTAAGTAACCCGACCTTTGGCATTCTTCTCTTTCTGGTGATTTTTCTTTCTTGACTTTTGATGAGACTTTTCTTTTTTCCAGTCTGATATTTCTTTGAAGAACATGCGTGTCCATGGGACAACGGGGCTAAAGGATGTATGGGAGCATCTCCCACCTATGGTGTGTTGGATGGTATCATCAGCGGGTTTTGGGCGGTTGGCATCGGCGCTGGATGAGACGCCTCGTTCGACATCGATCTTGTGCGCTTTGGGAGAGAGGTGGTGGGACACTACCCACACCCTTTATTTCGGCTTCGGGGAGATGACTGTGACTCCCATAGACGTACAGCATCTGCTGGGGCTGGATTTTGATGGAGAGAAGATAGAGGTGCATTGCTCTTTACGGGTGAGATGGGAGGCAGTGCATGCGGCACTTGGTGATGTAGGGAGGATAGTTTCTGGGGATTCAATCCGGCTGTCCCTGTTGAAGGATGTTCTGTTGGGTAGGGAGATCGATGAGGAGGACGGGCTGCAAGTGAGGCAGATGGCTCAGTTATTCATTCTGCTGGTATTGGGAGGTTTCATGGTGGCGTCGAGCGGCGACGTCGTCCATTTATGGTTTCTACCGTACTTGAGGATGTTTTCGAACATCCCTTTCTATGATTGGGGGAGTCTGACCTTGGCAACCCTTTACTCTTCTCTGGATGCATTCAGCCGGTGCTACCGGCAGACCTTCACTGGGGCCACGTACCTTCTTGAGGTATTCTTCAGTTTGTGCATTTCTTTTCATGCATCCACATTTTCCTTTCATGCATTCGCATTCCCTTATGCGTCTCTTTTTGCTTGTGAATTCAGACGTGGTTCTATGAGGTGATTGGGTGCAATACCCCACTGATTGCTTTGAAGGACGACACTGTTGGGAAATTCTGTCGATTGTATCGATGGCGTAAGGCCAATCGACAGTCGAAGGGATCTCTTTCCCTGGAGGCGGTGCGTCAGGTCTTGAATGACCTAACCAGTGGTAGGGTAAGACTCTTTCCATTTCAGTCTTGGTTTTTTATCCTTCTGATCTTGTATTGATTTATGCTCGCTTGGAGATTTTTAGGTGACCTTTTACCCGTGGGGGACAGCCATTCAGCACACGGGGTGACCGGGGTGAACGCACGAATGAGGCATTTGCTGGCGCATGAGTTCGGCCATTCCTGGTACCTTGGGGAGAGGGTGGTTCATCAGATTTTTGAGGAGGAGGTGATGGTGCCACCCGCGCAGACTCCTACATCTATGAGGCAGGAGCGACAGCTGTCGGAGGATGAGAGGATCGCGACAATGATTGGCGAGTCTTACTTGTTATACACCGATACGACTGCACCGTATGATTATATGGATTTTATGACGAATTGGTTGATGGCGCCCAGCATATATGATGCGTTGCCCTTCCCTCCGGCGGGTTCGAGTCGGGTGGTGGGGTCTTCCCACAGCGGTGGTGGTCCGTCGGCATCTGCGGCGGCGGCAACCTTGGAGGTCCCTTTTGTATGGCTGCATACCCCTTCATACAACATTCGGCGGGCTGATGGAGGGATGGTGCCTATGCTGAACCGTCCTCATGCGATGGATCCAAAGGAGGTGGGTTTGACAGAGGAGGTCCTTCGACCTGCGGTATACCTTTCTGTTCTTCTCTTTCTTTCTTTTTATTTTAGTCATTTCTGCTTTGATACTGATTTGGCCTTTCCTTGCAGCAAGTTCGGGTGTCGACCACTTGGCTAAGGGACATCAGAGACTGGATATCTTTGGCGACTGCCCATATTCGGGACGCGGTTCCCGTTCCTTCTTGCTTGGTGTCATCTGCCTCGTTCGGAGAGGACTCGGGCTCGGGTAGTGGTGGCGAATCGTCTCGCCATAGGGGGAAGAGAGCACGCCGTAGGGGTGGAAGCTCTTGATAGAGAGGGAGAGAAAGAATGTGGGTTCGGGCTGAGTCCAGTTGTTTTTTCTTTTTCTTTCTATTTCCTGCAAAATGATGTAACACAGAAAACAGATATATGTAATGCAATGGAGTTTTTTTATTATCTTTTCTTTAATGATAAATGAATGCATGCATATGCGCTTTTTACTTTTCTGCTGAGACTTCATAAAGGAATATTTTTGAAATTTTTTGAAGGAAAGTTTTTGATTAAAAAGGGGAAATTTAAAGGGATTTTGAAATTCTGTTGAGAATATCAATTTATTTTTATTGAGTTTTCTGATTTGACAAACGAGGAAAAAGGAAAATTTCTAAAAATGGGGGGTTGCCGATCGGCAAGCACCCTGACCTGCCTATCGGCAGTTCAGTCCAGTCCCATCAATTCAAAGCTTTGAATGGTACCCTCTTCAGCCTTTGGTACCTTGTGGGGTAGGATTCCCTTCGATTTCTGAAGGGATTATGTCCCTTGTGAGGGTTTTTAAGTATAAAAAGGGGTAAGGGTGGAGTGTTTTCATCACACCTTTGCATTCTTACCTACTTGCCCACCATCTCTTAGCCTTGCAGGATGGCTCTCCCTGGTAGCATTGAGTTTGCCAACTACCTCGAAGCCTTGGAAGCTATGTGCTCTTATAATGTCGACTATGATGTTTTCAACATGCGTCGAGTCTCCTTGTGGCGTCAATCGGCCTAATTGAGTGGAATATGCTGATGGTGAGGGTACAATCATGGTACCCCGAAGACCATGTATTCCGCTTTGGGTTGGAAGAAGTTTGTCCTACCTACGAGGAATTTTCTGCCATACTGGGTGTAAATCCCAGTGTTGCTGCGGCTTTGCCCGAATTTTCCCGCTCTCCCAGGGATTTGTTGGTCGGGCTTCTTCATATTTCGCCTTCGGCGGGTAGATCATTGGTTGCTGGAGGAATGATCTCCCTCCCGGTGATGCTACAGTTCGTGCATTTGCGGGAAGTAGGTGATGCTGGCTATGATGGAGCCGTTGTTCTGGGCCTGGTTTCAAAATTGATGTTGGTGACTGGGGAGGTGCAAGTGGACCCACAACTTGCATCCATGACTTCATGGATGTCATACCGTCGCAATCCTGTAGCGGTGATATTGGCAGAGACTCTGAATGGCATGGATGCCTGAAGAAAAGGTCGTTCTGACTTTTTGAGGGGTAGCACTGTGATGCTATTCGTGTGGTTGTCTGAAAGATTTCGCTTGGTGACTCCTACAGAGTATCCCTTATCGGCCGTACCGAACTTCTTTTCATGCTACTTCATCAGCGTTGGCCTGTATGTAGAAAACTGGAAGAATTGGCTTGTGGAATATGGGGCTTGTGGGTTGTATTGGTCAGTGCCTTGGTGGGGACAGTTTCAGCCTGTTCTGGAGCTAGGAGAGTATTCATATGTGCGGCTGGTTGGTCTCAGACACACCTCTTTTTACTTCCCTTAGCAGCTTTTGCGCTAATTTGGCTGGGCGCGGGTCGTGCCCCCTCAGACACTAAATTTCTTTCCGATAGAAGATTTGACTGAGCGCCTATGTCTGTTGCTTGGATCTCCGTGTGAAAATCGGCGTTCGTCGACCCGTCCCTCTCAGTCTGTCGAAAAGGTTTGGCATGTCCCCAAAGATTATATGAAGTGGTTGTGTAGGAAAGTAGTCAGCAAGATGTTGGGAGTAGAGACTGGACAAAGATGGTTTGTTTTATCTGACACCATAGAAGGGCGTGTTGTGGTCTTTTCGAAGATGGTTACGGCTCATCGATCCATGGAATGTTTACGGCACTCTATTCAGGCAGGGGAAACTTGGGGACCTCAGGATGTAGATGATGAGGGTGCAGGCTCCTCTGGTAGCTGTGGGTAGGACTCTTGGAGAGTTTATTTTTGTAATAGGGAATGTATGTGGGGATTTTATTTGGCTTTTTATGGTAGTGGGGAAGCGAGTTATCCGTTACTTTTTCTAATGTAATCCGTACTGTAATTTCTTATTAATGAAATAAATAAGTTTTTGATCATCCAGCTGTGCATTTTGATGAGTTTTGTATTTTGAATTATCTATACTAATCGCTAAGTCATACATAATCCTTTTTTTCAAATAATTTTAGAATGAGCCGCCGTTCTTAGAGGTAAGAAAAGAATAGCATTTGTGAAAAATAAAGGGAGCGCACTCATGTGAGGTGCATGAGCTGCCAACGTACCTCTGGGTTTTTTGAAAATGTTTTTAAATAGTTTTTGTAGAGGATCAGGCCCATGTAGTTCTGGGTAGAGGGAAATGAAGATTATTTTTTTTAGAATAGAAGGGGGATGAGAAGAGTCGTAGCACCCCGAGATTTCGGACTAGGGGTAAAATTTCATGAGACGGTCCAGATTGACTGGACGAGACATCTCCTCCCCATATAGGAGTGAGCATGGCGGCACCGCAGGATAGATTTTCTTCACAATGTAGGGGCCACTCCAATTAGGCTTGAACTTCCCTCTGGGGTCCCAGATGGGTTCTATTATCTCTTTGAGGGCTAAATCCCCCTCCCGAACACCGCGGTCCTTGACTTTTTTGTTGAATGATCGCGCTATTCGGCGATGGTACCCCTGTATGTGGTAAAGAGCTTTTAATCTTCTTTCATCTAGGAGGGTTAGCTCATCAATACATCATTGGCACCAGTCTTCTTCACTAACTTTGCTTTCGAGCATGACGCGTAGTGAGGGTATTTCCAGCTCCACAGGTAGGACTGCTTCCATGCCGTAGACCAGGGAGTAAGGGGTAGCCCCATTGGAGGTTCGGATTTAGGTTCGATAGCCCCAGAGGGCGTATGGGATCCGGTCGTCCCAATCCCTATAACTTTCGGTCATCTTACTGATGATGGCTTTGAGGTTCTTGTTGGCGGCTTCAACTGCACCATTGGTCTGAGGTCGGTAGGAAGAATATTTGTGTCTCTGAATCTCATACTCGTTGAATACTTCTGTGACTTCTTCTTCGAAATGTAACCCGTTATCTGATACCAGCTCGTGCGGGACCCCATATCGAAAGATGATATTTTTCTTGAGGAATTTGGCCACTTTCTTGGCGTTCAATACTGCGTATGACTCAGCCTCGACCCATTTGGTGAAGTAATCGATGGCAACCAGGATGAACTCATGTCTGTTTGAAGCCTTTGGTGTAACCTTCCCTATGATGTCGACAACCCAGGTAGAGAACGGCCAGGGAGAGGTCATGTTGTATACTTCTTGCGGAGTCAAGTGTTGAAGATTGGAGAATTATTGGCATTTGAGGCACCTCCGGACATAGGTGGTGCAATCTTGGATCATGGTTGTTCAGTAGTAGCCCTGTCGGATGATCTTCTTAGCGAGCATGTGACCATTCATGTGGGGTTCGCATTCCCCGTTGTGGATTTTTTGCATTATTTTCTCAATCTCAGCCCCTGTGATGCAGTGTAGATGAGTTCCATCGAAATTCCTCTTGAGTAGAGCTTTATGACAGATGATGTACTGGGCGGCCAGTCTTCGAAGGGTTATTCGATCTTTCTTCTTGGAACCCTCGGGATACCTACCATGTTTGAGGAGGCAACAGATATTATAATACCAACAATCGGCTAGTTCGGGATCTTCAGTGGAGACAAACTCAATATGGTAGCAATGGGTTGGTTTGTCTTGCTTTTGAACTAGGAAGGGGTCATTGTTATTCCTTCGGGCATGTCGACCATAGAGGCCAAGGTGGCGAGAGCATCAGCTAGGTTATTCTTTGCTCGGGGTAGGTAATGGAAGGTGATATCTCAAAATTGGGAGGCTAACTCTTCTAATTAGGCATGAAAGGGCTGGAGCTTTTCGTCCTTGACTTTCCATTTTCTGAGCACTTGATCGATGATAAGGGCAGAGTCCCCGTAGACATCAAGGTATTGAATACCTTTCTTGAGAGAAACTTTGAGGCCCACTGTGCATGCCTCGTATTCCGTCATGTTGTTGGTGCAAGAGAAATCCAATTTAATGGCGATGGGAGTGTGAGAGTCATCTGGGGCGATCAGAAGTATCCCAATGCCATATCCCTTTTTGTTGGCAGTGCCGTCAAAGAACATTTTCCATCGAAGGCGGCCTTGAGTGGTGCAGAGGATATTTTCATCTGGGAATTTGGAGATCTCGACATCTGCTTCTTCTATGGGATAATCGGCGAGGTAGTCAGAGATGGCTCTTCTCTTAATGGCTTTCTGTGTGACGTACACGATATTGAACTCGGTTAAGAGCATCAACCATCGGGCCATTCGACTGGATAAGGCGAGTTTCTCAAGAAGGTATTTGATGGGATCCATTCGGGATACAAGTTTGATGGGGAAGGCGAGCATGTAGTGTCACAACTTTTGGGTGACCCAGACAAGTGCGAGACATGCCTTTTCTAAAGCAGTGTAGTTAACCTTGTACCTGACCAATTTACGACTAGCGTAATAGATGGCTCTTTCTTTACGGAAGTCTTTAAGGTATTGGGCTAGCAAAGCCCCAACTGCAGTGTCGGTTATGGTTAGGTATAGGAGCAAAGGGAGACCAGACTGTGGTGGCATGAGAACTGGAGGTTGGGTTAGGTATTGTTTAATTCGGCCAAAATCTTCTTGGCATGTCTCATTCCAAACCTTGGTTGAATCGTTTTGGAGGAGCTTGAAGATCGGTTCACAGATGGAGGTTAGCTGGCTGATGAACCGGTTGATATATTGTAATTTCCCAAGAAAACCTCAGACTTCTTTCTCTGTTCGGGGTGGTGGCATCTCAAGTATGGCCTTCAGCTTTGCAGGATCTGCTTCTATCCCCTTTTCACTGACCAAGAATCCCAAGAGTTTTCCCTTTATAACACCGTAGACACACTTCTATGGATTAAGTCGCATCTGATACTGTCGCAGTCGTTCAAAGAATTTCCGGAGAGCGGGAACATGACCTTCTCTAGTTTTGGACTTGATAATCATATCATCCACATAAACCTCGACCTCCTTATGGATCAGATCATGCAGGATGGTGGTGGCAGCCCTTTGGTAGGTATCCCCAGCGTTCTTGAGACCAAATGGCCTAACGGTGTAGCAAAAGGTTCCCCATGGGGTGATGAATGCGATTTTTTCTTGGTGGTCTGGGTGCATCTTGATTTGGTTGTATCCGACAAACCTGTTGACAAATGACTTGAGAGCATGACTGGCTGTGTTATCCACGATCATGTCGATATTGGGTAGCGGATAATCATCCTTCGGAAAAGCTTTATTTAAATCTCGGTAATATACACACATTCGAACCTTCCCTCCTGATTTTAGCACAGGTACAATGCTGGCTAGCCATGGGATATTCGATCATCCGAATGAAACCTACATTTAATTGTTTGACCACCTCTTCTTTGACCATGAGCGACCATTCGGTGCGGAGTTTTCTCATTTTTTATTTAACCGACTTGTAATCTGGGAGAGTGGTGATCTCGTGCTGAGCTATTTCAAGATTGATGACGGGAATATCTTCATACGACCATGCAAAGACATCTACAAACTCCTTCAGCAATTCTTCTAGTTGTGCACGCTCATGCTCGTCAAGGGTGGCCCCTATCCTAATCTCGCGCAGTTGGCTACTAGAACCGAGATTAATAACCACAGTTTTTTCTTCATTAACTTGAACGCGGTTATGTTGTTTATTATTAACCTTATTTAGATCAGTAAAGAATTATTCATTTGCAAAATCATCATCATCAAAAGTTTGATTAGAATTCAAGCAGTTAATGTAAGGCACAACAAGATACTCAAAATATTCATTTATTTCATTGATAGTAAAAACAACATTGAGAACCTCATCAAAAGAGGTCTCGATTACATTTGAGCAAGGATAGACAACAGAAGAAGAAATAGGGTAAACATTGGGGTTAGGGGAGATTTCAAAGGGTAGAACTGGTGCAGCATGCCAGTTGAGGAGAGGAGTATCAACAACTTTAATCAGACGAGATGGGTCCATTAATGTAGTGCCTGAATGAACCATGCAGAGTGCCAGCCCCAGTATCTGTAAGTTGAAGGAATCTTAAAAATCTCTTTACTCAGTCTCTTCGGCATATTTGATGAGCGGTTGTAACTGGTGCGGGAAACTTTCGGCCCCTAGGTAGCTATCTTGGAAAAAGATCTCCATTCCTGGCCTCATCTTCTTGTCTGTGTGGTCATACCATGGTTCTGGAAAACCGCAAAAGGGAAAGTCCTCGCCTTCTTTGATAAATCGTCCATTTAAGGAGTCTCATGAGATAGTTCGGATACAGTCTAATCTTCCCTTTGGTCGAGATTGGCGGATCATTCAGAGCTCTTGTTCTGATGGTTGATATCCCAAGCCGCAAGGAGGGAAAGCTTTCTTCAGTTCGATGGACCCAAGTATCCCTTGTTGCCTTTGTCCTAGCCTCAATCCGGGCATGATGTGCATGTTTCTGAACATCTGAATCACATTGACATTGCCATTAGGGTCATATCCTAGACAAACCCTTTCTTTGAAACCGTCCCCTGTCGGGAGTAGGAGTGGTTCAACTCTAAATCCTGATAGGAGCATATCATTTGACCCGTACTGTATCTCGAGAAATGGATTGCTGGTGTTTGCCCCCTCGGTATTTTCGTTATCGCCCAAAATGGTGATGACTCGCTCATCGGCGAAGAACTTCAATTTCTGATGGAGTGAGGAAGACACACCCTTGATATTGTGGAACCAGGGTCGTTCGAGCAACAGGTTGAAACAAGCTGGTATGTCCATGACTTGGAATTCAATGACGGGGTTTATAGGGTCAACCCCTATTGCAAGTTTTATGGACCCCATCACCTCACGACGGGTATTATCGTAGGCACGCACAGCGGTGGAGGTTGGAGCGAGGTCTCTTTCTTTCAGGCCTAAACATTTGAAAGTTCTCAGAGGGCAAACGTTCAAGGTGGATCCGTTATCGACAAGGGAGAGTGGCACGGACTTTCCCATAACTTTGACAGAGATATTGAGTGCATGATTGTGATTCATCCCAAATCTGGGATTTTTTCTTCAGAAAATGATAGCATTCGGGTAGAGGTCAAGGATTCGACCAGATTTACCGCTTCTTCTGGTGTGATAGAGGGAGGAACTATGGGTCCAGTGAGTAATTTGATTAAAGTATTTATGTGCAGCTGGGAAGACATGAAAAGTCCCGATAGAGTGATGTTATCTTGGGTTTTCTTCAGTTGATCGAGGATCTTTCTCTCCTTATTGGTCATCTCTGGCATAGGAAGGTTTTCAACGCCCTTCCCTTTGTCATTTGCTAGTAGTGAGCTTGGAACCTAGTAATGTCTCCCTGATCTGGTCATGTGATTTACTGAAGAAGGAAAGAACATGAATCCTGTTTCCTCGTCAATCTCAGGTTGTGCTGCCACCCTATTTATTTCTCCAAGGAGTTCTTCAAATGATATCACCCCACGTATGTCGGCTACTGGTCCAGCTCTTCCTTAAGCTTGTTCTTTACTCGAATCTTTAAATTCTTCCCCCCATCCGGTGGCAACAATTATGTCTTTCCATGTAAAGTCGATGCATTCCACAACTTCAACGGCTTCTTCATACAGGTCCTCCCATTCTGTGGGGATATGTGTGATTAAAGGGACCAATCACCCTTGTAGCTTTAAAGTGTCAAGTAACCCGGTGACACTGTAAATGCTATTGGTTTGCCCGAATAATTATGCCATAGTCTGGACAACATCATCTAGGATGACTTCGTCGGGTGGTACCACCCACTTGTCTGAATCTCGGGCCCATTTATGTGCCTCCAGGAACAGTGTGCTGAACTTCTAGAAATCGATGACCATCTATGAGGGCAATTTCAGCCCGAACTCTAGTAGTTGGTTTAACACCTCTGACAATTATATACTTTCATTTTCAGAACGGGTACGGACAGCGATGCATGCTCTGGTAAGGAGTGACAGTGCCTGATCAGTGGGGCTAGTAGGGTGTAGGAGGAAATATGGGCAAATTTGAAGATGTTTAGGAGAGTATATGGGTGTGATTTGAGTTGAGGGATCGAAATCTGGGTTTTCTTCCAAGAAGATGGCATTGGTGTGATTTGGGAGTGGGTTGTGAGTAGTGTTTGGCTTAGGATTGGCTGGTAGGGTGATGGTACCCCGATCAATGAGATCTTGGATTATGTTCCGAAGGTGAAAACATTGGTCGGTGGTATGGCCGGCAGTTTGGTGGAAGGCGCAATGAGCATCGACCTTGAAGTTTCTTGGGAGTGGATTTGGCAATGGACGGGGATCCAAGGGTTTGATGAGGTTTCAGCTTAATAGGGCTTGGTAAACTTTAAAGAGGGGAGCATGGAGCTCAATTTATTCCCTTCGGATGGGGGCAGGGCAGCTTTCTGGTGACCAAAATGTGGTTGGTTAAGAGAAGTTGTTGATGGTCAAAACGGTAGCACTGGCAGGCTTGTCATACTTTCTAGGGGTGAACTGTCCGGACACCTTCTTCGGTTCAACCTCTGTTTTAACAAGGCTTTCCTCGATTTCTACTCCAGCCTCTCTGAGAGCTCGAAAGTGGGGATAGTATTGTCCTCCCATCATCGCTCGGACATGGGGAGTTTTTCTTCATTATGTTGACCTGTTCTTCTTCGGATGGCCGATTGGTCATGGTAGCTGCTCGCTCCCTCTACCGGGTTATGAAGTTACTGACTGATTCTCCTGGATTATGTTTGAGCAGCTCTAAATCACGATGGGTGACCTCAAGATCTTCGTTGTATTTGTACTGTGATATGAATTCTCGAGCTACATCCTCCCAGCTACGAATTCTGGATTCCTCAAGAGATAAAAACCATCGGAGGGCACTATCCTTCAAAGTTTGCTGAAACGATTGGGCCATCAGCTCTTCAAAAGCCCCTAGTAGAGTCATGGAACGATGATAACTGCGAAGATGAACAATTGGGGGTCCACTCCCTCCGAACTTCTCGATATTTGGCATCTTGAACTTCTCGGGTAAACTTGCTTTAGGATAAGGAGACATGTAGGTGTAGCCCATGTAATTCCCAGAGATCCTGACCTGGTCAAACTTCTTGGTGAGCATCTTGAGATCCTCTTTGACTTTATTCAACTCCTCCTTTGGATCAATGACCACAGGCAGGTTAGCCATAGGTTGGGTAATGTTTGGCATGGGAAGTTGGGCAGGCGGTGGCCCATTGGAAAGAGGGGCACGTGGATCGTGTTGATATTCTTTCGGAACCCAAATAGGCTCGGGTGGACCCATAGCACGAGGGAACAAAGCCTCGGGCTCTTGAGGAATAGGAACTTGGTTTCGTTGCATCTCTCGGACCTCAGTTTAGAGGTTGTCGATCTTGGACACGAGCTGAACTAGGACTTTCGTCATATCCGACTGTATAACTGGTGCTTGATCTGTATTCTCCATGGAAAATGGATGGATTTCGGACACAGAAGAAGTAGTAGAGGAACGGATGAAACTCCGGGGTGATTTGACTAAAGAATGAAGCCAATAGGGAGCCAGGCCAAGGGCTTGCGATCAACTTGAGAAGGCGTAGAATGGAATTTATTTTTGAGAAAAAAGGGAAGAAACGTTTTTTGGATTTTCGATAAAGAAAGGAGAAATTTTTTTGGATTTTTGATAAAGAAGGGAGAAATGTTTTTGGATTTTTTTTTATAAAGAAGGGAGAAATGTTTTTGAAGACGGAACTCAGCATGATTATTATGATTATTATATTTTCACTTGTATTGAATTCTCCTAAATGCAATGCCGGACAGGACCCGAGCCTGGAAAAGTGGGGTTTTCAATATATGCAAAACTACGGTTTGGACTTGTAACTAGGCTCACGGACAGGGGCCCATTTTAAAAATACGCAAAAATTGGGCGGCCGATCGACCCGGAATTTCGACAGAGTTTCGGGTTGAAACCGACAATCTAAAGTGTGTTTCCTAGGTTTGACACCTATATGCAAGTATGCAGTTGGTTGGGTGAATCGGCATGGGTCCCCCCCCTTTGGCGTGACTTCCACGATATACGTCTTGCTCTTGCGAGCAATCGGTACGTGTGGACAAGCCATTTGATATACCTGAGTGTACGTGAATTGCCTCATTATATACATCGTGGGGACGGTACGTGTGAGAGCGAATTCGATATACTCGGCGTACGTGAACGAATTCCCTGCGATATACCTCCCGTCATGACTTCGGTCAAGCAATACGATGCGGGGGAACCGTTCGATATACGTCTAAGGTACTTGGCCAATGGAAGGTGAGGGTCATATCGCTTAGGTTAACTGCGACCTTTCGGACCAGCTCCCATCACGAAGTGACCCTCCAGTTACTGGGTAGAATTTCTTCAATAGCAATGCTCTTTGGTGATGTCGTGTGAATCATACATGATTCTCTTATTAGTATCTTATGATGAGAATGCCTTTCTTGATTATGCCAAACAGGGAGCAAAGTATAAGTACCCCAAAAGGTACACCAAGTATGGATGGGTGATGCGTGCAACATGGGGATATACATGTGATACTACAAGATGCGACACCCACAACTTTAGCCTCACACATGATGCAGCACTCAATATGCTTGCCTTTCAGGCCTCATCCCTCTCATCGTAGATGCTCCAGACTTTATATATGTCACGTGCTCAGGGCACGTGACACAGCTCACATACCTCCTATAAATAAAGGTCCACAACTCGAGACTGGGGACCAGGTCAGATTCTATAACACCTGGCGAAGCCTTGCCAAATTATCTCTACAAAACCTCAACTTATAGCTTGGGGGCTACTCACCTACATTATAGTCATATCTCTGGCATTCCCGAAATCGCTACAGTCAGGTACTCTTCTCTTTCATCATCTATCGTGTACGCCCATTGTAGCATTGTAACTTTTACATCATCGTTATGAATATAATGAGAGGAAGGCACAAAAGTGGATGTAGGCTCTTTTATATCCGAACCACTATATATCTTGTCTTTGATCTCTTTTACTTGCTTTATGTACTTATTATGCACTTCACATTTGATTTGCTGATACAGGAACGATAAGTGGAAGATTTCTCGTATCATCAGGCATGTAACACCTTGCTCAATTAAATACCGGGTGATCAGTCTTGTACCCAATTAAAACAGAATTTACAGTTGGCTCATTCTTAGCATCACAGTCAAAAAATATTTTTCTTTTTATTAATCACCTAATATCCAACTAAGCAGGTGTTAAAAAGACTATTCTAAATTTAATATAATTAAAAATTCCATTTTTAAGACAAACCATATAACACAATTCATTCACACAATGAATAACATCTGAGTAATGACAAAACTGAATTAAATGCAACTGGAATAAAACTCTCCAGTTTAATATCTCAATACAATAAACTCCAATAAAACCAAATGTATGAAAAACTGACATAATACATTAACTGACTGGAATAGAATGGAAATACTTAAATCCTCTTGGGCGACATACCCTAAATGAAAGATCAACTATAGAGTATGAATCAATGAATATGAAAGCATCTAAACAAAGTCCCAAACTCCATAGTATCCATAGCTCGTCAAAAATCTTAATCCTCTATGGTTGACGTCCCTGCGGCTGGACACCTGATACAGGAGATACAAGACATAAAAGAATATTCAAGAAAAGGGGTCAGAGCCCGATGTAAAAATAATTTAGAAAATAGCAAGTGAATAAATGTTATATTCATCAATTATTATATACGTGTTAGATTATCGGACTCTCTCTCGATATCCTTACCTCTCATATAGAGTGCACACCTAATGTACCTTAAAACTATACTAGTTACTATTCCCATGCCAACTAGTTCATATCAGTACCAACTAACCATAGCCCATATCTTTCCCATGTATTTCTCTCGCAATACAGGTAATATATATATATATATATATATATATATATATATATATATATTCAATTTCTCTTTAACATGGATAAGCCCTTTTTCCAATTCAATATTATTAAGTATTCACTTACTTAATTTATTTCAGATTTCATTATCTTTCATGTCTACTTAATTCACACAGTAAACACTATCACAAATATATATACACATTCACTCTATTATATATATATATATATACAATATTGCACCCCGAGGCTCAGCTGCGGTGCGCACATACTCTGTTATCATGTCCGGGTACATCTCGTCACTATACAAAGGACTGTTGGTTCGGTGTATCCCTCTAACCATAAATATCAAAATACACATATTGGAGGTGAACATAGTCCTAAGTCTTTGGGCTACGCACATACCTACGCACCCAAATGATCGGTCACACCCTTATTCATAAAAGTGGTGCTCAATCCCTAAGTTTAATGTCCCGAGGTAACAAGTCAAAAATCCCCCATAAGGCTCATCAGGATATAACTGTCCTCTACGCGCAAACCTCCCTTCGATAGCAAGTAGGCTAAGTATGTCATACACATAAATCAATAATCAATAGGTATACATATCAACCTATATAAAATTTGGTACGCACTCGACCAATATCATATTAGGATTTCATCATACGCTAAATACCCGTCATATTTCTCAAATACCACCCATACTTGTTAATCACGATTATCATCGTATATTTATTATGTAGTTATCACTCACATAATCCCAAGTACCCGTATATATATATATATATATATATATATATATATATATATATATATATATATATATATATATCACCAACATTAACCCGTACTTGACCATGGCGATTATTCATCTCTTAATCGTATTATTATTATGTAGATATCTCTCACATAATTTTATTCCTCAATTCCATAAAATTTTCGAACATTAACCCAAGTCCCTCGCTCCTTGTTAATGTACCAAAATTATTCAGAACCTATTGTGGGCTAAAATACAATTCTCCAAACTTTTCTAGGCTAAAATGAAATTTTTGGAATCTCGTTAGAAGTCCAGAATTCTCATTCAAATGAGATGGCATCTCGTTCGAACGACAGCATGTCTCGTTCGAATGAGATCAGCATCATTCCAGTTCGTCTTCAACCTTAGTGTTTTGCGTTTTTTCATGGTTTCTCACACCCAAAGTCTCATGGATTTTATTCTACCCAAAACCTAGATATTCTAACATGTTCAAGGGTGATTTTCACATAAGAGTAACATCAAATCCATATGTTTATAAGGGTATTGATACGTCATGAATATTGCATATCTGCGCCCTTTATCTTTGTGCATTCCAACACTTTTACGTTCTTAATTCCTATATTTATGCTCGCTACCCAAACAACCTTGGATTTGGACATATATATGTTTTGCAGGGGTTAATTGTGCTTTTGTAGGTATTAGAAAGCTAAAAGTGAGGATCGGTTGCATTTCGGACGAGTTTCGTCACTGGATGCTACTTCAAGGGAATTTTAGTTAATTCATACTTCATCTTCGGCTCATGTAATTTCCACGGATGCACAGTTCATTGAGTTAGCATCGAATGGCCACAAATGGCGCATCGTTTCGAGTTCGGACGAACAAGTTATGGCCATTTCCGTTATGAACCTTTTCTCCCATATGAAGACCAAAAAGCACCAGAAAATAGAGTATCGGTCGATCGTGCCCCTGCTACCGGTCGACCGCCTCTTGTGATTTTGCCTTTGGCCAAAGATACTGTGCTTTTGCCTAGAGGACCGGTCATGACCTCGCGGTCGACCGGGTATCGCAGATATTTGGCACTTGTTCCTTTTCTTTTTTATTTTTATTTCCAACTTACTATATAAGAGAACCTTTGTTCTCTTTTGTAAATATTTACATTTTACATTAGGTTTAGGGTTTGTAAGGAGATTTGGACCTTCTCCATTTTCCTTTGGGATTTGCCCATTTTTATGTATGTAAGCGTACTTTTCATTATCTCTTTATTTGTTTATTGCTCTCTTTACTTGCTTCCTTAGATTTCCATGCCTAGTTAATATTCATTTCTTGTTATTTATTGCTTTCATAATTAGTTGTTGCTTATTAGTTGCTTTTTATTTCATGTCATTTACTAGGCGTTCTAGCTAATTTAGTCTAGGTTGTGTTGGATTGAAATCACCCATGGGTTGATGTGTTTCTTTGCTTTGGTGATGGAAGATACGTGTTTATTTCGATTGGGGTGTCCTAGTTATTTCGCCAATTAGATTTAACGGAGTATATCATGTATGCTCCGTATTTACGACCCTGCGTGCGTAATATTCAGGGTATTTGTTGACGCCAAAATATTATTAGACTTTTATGTGAATTTAGGGGTGTGACAACTCTTGATTTAATTAACTTTCGAAAAGAGACGCAATCGTAATGAATCCGCAGAACCATGTAACCATTTTATACTAATTAACTCTGGGTGAGGGATATCCGACGCAACCTATAGTTTTTATTCTTTTTGTTAATTTAGTTTAATTGACATTAGCCTAGTTTAATATTTTCCTTTTTGTTATCTTTTCCTTTTTTGTTAGCATTACCTTTTAGACTTTTATTTTAGAAGTATTAAACCAATTAAATTCTAGCAACTCGTCTATGTGGATTTTCGATTCCCGAACTTGGCCGTTATAGTCCCTTTTTGAGTGTAGTCATAAGTTTAGGTTTTTGTATAGAGTTGGTGAGCCGAATATAACAATCGACCGGCTTCGGTGACGCGACACCGCGGTAAAGACCTGTCTATCAAATGGCATCGTTGTTGGGGACTTGATGTTTTAGAATTTATTTGATTTAGTATTTCGTAGTATTTTTTTATCTGTAGGACTTCTACATTTGAGCGCCAAGAAATATTTGAGTTTTTCTCACGCGCATAGCTTTGTGGAATTCGCAACTTCGAGCCATCTTTGGGGTAAGCATGTCTTATTCCAATCCTTTCGATAATCATTATAATAATTCTCAAAATCCCCGTACACCTATTACTTTTGGTCAATACATAGAGACCCAAAAAATTACAAATTCAAAAATGACTTTAGGCGAGTATTACAAAAGTCAAGCTTTGGAGTGCGTGTATTTTGAGGATGATGATAACGATTTTGGGCCTCTAATTCTTTATAATAGGAATTTTGAATCAAATTACAATAGCTTTCAAAAATTTTATAAGAATGAGTTTGAGTATAGTTTTGATAATAATTTTCAAACTTCTCATTTCCAAGAATCCGCACCTCGGCCTACGACTTTCGGTGAGGGATTGCGCATGCTTGAAAACGAGAAAATTGAAAACCATTATCAAGAAGAAAATCGTTGTTGGGAGAATAATTTGGATTTATTATTTGATTCCGACGATGATTTTTCTTCTGAGACTTTTGAAGTCGAGGAATGTTTTGAACCAAATGAGGTTTTTGTGCCTACTTTAGAACAAACCATTGCTGACTTTGCCAATTGCATAATATATAATGAAAGTGAGGATGAAATAGAAGTAATATCCATTTGCAATGAAATGATTTCTTCTTTGGCCCCCAAAGAAGAATATTTCATTGAAAATGATCATATTTCTTTCGAAACCCATACTTCAAGCGATGATGACTCATTTCTTGAGTCTGAATTTCTTTCCTCCCCATTTTCATTCTCCGTTATCACACCGTCACAAGTACCTGATGATTCGGTTTTAAACTTTAAAGTGTTAAACCTTTTCACCGATGAGGAGTACTTGCTCGAGTGTCCTTCCATGATCGCATCTTTGCTTCCATGTGCGCCCCTTCCCATTCCAATTAAAAAATACTTGGGAGATAATTCAGTTTTTTTGTCCCCTTGTGTATTTGTCACTTGTCTCATCCAAATCCCCCATCCTCCCGCCAAAATTTTTAATTGGGGACGGTTCATTTCTTCCGCCTTACACATGCCTTTCGTTGTTCAAACGGAATTCTTATTTTTCGGGAGGCATGCTTTCAAGCGACGGTACACCGGTTATCTTCGAAAGTCAAATCGTGTTTTGGGTGGAGACTCAAAAATTTCAACTTCTAGTGTATAGTTAATTAGAAGTTAAAATTGTAGGTTGTAAATAGTTAGTTGTTATTTTCATTACTTTTCTTCTTTATTCTTACTTATAGTCTAGTGTAATTAGTTAAAAAAATTATTCTTTCTTTTTGTTATACTTTGGTACTAACATGTTTTGTAGAATCATTGGACGTGTACTTTCACGAGATCGCTCATTTTTGGGTAGTATCTCTCTTTTCCTCTGTTTAACTTGGTTCTTAATTCGCATTGAGGAGAATGTCAGGTTTTAAGTTAGGGGCTGTGGGATATTCTATCCATTCATCGGTAGTTTCTTTGATTTGATTACATGTTATTTCCAAGCATGCTTTCCATGTCAAAAATTAAAAATTTCAAAAAGATTTTCTTTCTTTTTTCCTCCATTGTTGGGCATTTTGCCTTTGTTTTCGATGATAAATTTTAATAATTGCCCAATCCAATAGACAACTCAATGTTGAATGTTCTCGATTTTAGAAGTTATTAGAATTTATTCCTTAATCATTGATATTATAAATAACTTCATGAATTAAACTTTAATCCCATGAGCACATGCACTTTTCTTGCTTTATTGATTTGGTTTAAGATTTTTATAACTCGGTAATCTTTTGTTGCATTGTATATACTTACACCGAGTAAACTTTGTACCTTACGTCATTTGTGAGTGTTATACATTATTCTTTCCTCTTTGAAAAAGATGAATTCGTTAGTAATCTCACTATTCTTTCATTTGATCGTTCATTATTTGAGTTCATTAATGAAATGTGTTACTTGAGCATGATTTTCATATATTGTTTTGACTCGAGAATTGCATAAACTTTATGAAATGATCATAGTCCATCTTTGTTATATCACCAATATTAGCCTTCATCTCACCTTAAATGTTTTCCCTCGTTAACCCCTTTGAGCCTAAATATTAGCCTTTCCTTTCATTACCCAAAATCCCATAACCAACTCAACATTGGAGTTATAAGCCACACATATTACCTTCCGTACCTTTGTTTGGAATATTACTTGGGATTGAATGATGTTATTGCCTTGTGGTTGCAATTTAGGCATTTGAGAGTGTGAAAAGTAAAGAAAATAAAGTAGTGAAAAAGAAAAGAAAAAGGCAAAAAACAAAAGAAAACAAAAGAAAAAAAAGAGGAATTTTGTATATATTGTATATAGTGTTTGAATAAGCTTAGTTTACTCTCCCCATTGTTATATTCAATGCCTTTTATGGATTGTATTTTCCAATTTTTAATATTTCCCGCATTTTCCCCATTATCCCGAGTTTTCATCTCTGAACACTTTGAATCCGTATATACATATCCTTCGTTTCGTACCCATAACCCCAAATCTACATTATAACCCTTTCAAGTCCTATGTGATCATGGCGTGCATTTAATTTAAAAGTCAAATTAGTTTTGATAATCTGTGAAAATACATTTCGCCTTTTTTCATGAGCGGTATCTTTCATTGAGATTACAGTTTTTAATTTCCTATATAGCGTTCTTCATTTGTGACATGTGTGAGGCCTAGTTTCGATTTACATTTACTCTTTATGCTCGCATGTTCCGTGTGTTAACTCCCTGTTTCGAGTGAATTCACTTTATGAGTGTAATCTCGTAAGGATTGAATATATGCTTGCTTTAATTTGTATCCAGTTTATATAAGTTTTTTCCAAATCATACTTTGCATGTGCTTGACTTAATTTTAATCCGATTTATATAAGTTTTTCCCAAATCATACTTTGCATGTGCTCGCCCCCCTTCCACATTTTAAAGTTTTAATTATATGTGGTGCATTCTATAATGTTAATAATACGGACTTTTATGTGAATTCATTCACTGTGCTAATAATGCGTATAAAATCTTTTTCGTATTGTTGGGCTTGTCGCATGTTGTGTTGCGCATATTTTGAGAAAACCATATGATGTTTGTGGGTTTCATCCCTGAAAACCCGCACGAGACGACACTCATCCACTACGGTAACCAAGGGGTTTAACGGCTTATTGCATATGCTAAATGCAATCGTGTTCCCTACAAAAGTGGCCTTTATATTTCAGTGCATATATACTTTTTGTATCGCCTTCTGTGGACTGGTTTTGTTTGTTTCATCACTAGGGACTAGCAATGTCTTAGTTAGGAAGCGTGATACGTCACGAATATTGCATATTTGCGCCCTTTATCTTTGTGCATTCTAGCACTTTTACATTCTTAAATCCTATATTTATGCTCGTTAAATAGACAACCACGAATTTGGACATATATATGTTTTGCAGGGGTTTATTGTGCTTTTGTAGGTATTGGGACGCTAAAAGTGAGGATCGGTTGCATTTCGAAGAAGTTTTATCACCATATGCTATTTCAAGGGAATTTTATTCGATTCACACTTCATCTTCGGCTCATGGAATTTCCAAGGATGCACAGTTCGTTGAGTTAGCATCGCGTGGCCGCAAATGGCGCGTCGTTTCGAGTTCGGACGAAGAAGTTATGGCCATTTTTATTATGAACCTTTTCTCCCATGTGAAGACCAAAGAGCACCAGAAAATAGAGTATCGGTCGACCGCCCCCTTCTATCGAACGACCGCCTCTTGTGATTTTTCCTTTGGCCAAAGACAGTGTGCTTTTGCCTAGAGGACCGGTCAACTGGTAATGACCTCGCGATCGACCGAGTATCGCAGATATTTGGCACTTGTTCCTTTTCTTTTCTTTTTCCTTTTCTTTTCTATTTTTATTCCCAACTTACTATATAAGATAACCTTTGTTCTCTTTTGTAAATATCTTACATTTTACATTAGGGTTAGGGTTTGTAAGGAGATTTGGCCCTTCTCCATTTTCCTTTGGGATTTGCCCATTTTTATGTATGTAAGCTTACTTTGCATTGTCTCTTTTATTTGTGTATTGCTCTCTTTACTTGCTTCCTTTCATTTCCATGCCTAGTTAATATTCATTTCTTGTTATTTATTGCTTTCATAATTAGTTGTTGCTTAGTTGATTTTTATTTCATGTCATTTACCATGCTTTCTAGCTAATTTAGTCTAGGTTGTGTTAGATTGAACTCACCTATGGGTTGAGGGGTTGCTTTTCTTTGGTGATGGAAGATACGTGTTTATTTCGATTGGGGTATCCTAGTTATTTTGCCTAGGATATTTAACGGAGTATATCATGTATGATCCGTATTTACGACCTTGCGTGCGTAATTTTCGGGGTATTTGTTGACGCCAAAATCTTATTCGACTTTTATGCGAATTTAGGGGTGTGACAACTCTTAATTTAATTAATTGTCGAAAAGAGACGCAATCGTAATGAATCTGTAGAACCATGTAACCGTCTTATACTAATTAACTCCAGGTGAGGGATATCCGACGTAACCTATAGTTTTTATTCTCTTTGTTAATTTAGTTTAATTTACACTCGCCTAGTTTAATCTTTTCCTTTTTGTTATCTTTTCCTTTTTTGTTAGCATTATATTTTACACTTTTATTTTAGAAGTATTAAACCAATTAAATTCTAGCAACTCGTCTCTGTGGATTTTCGAAACCCGGACTTGGCAGCTATACTCCCTTTTTGAGTGTAGTCACAAGTTTAAGTTTTTGTATAGAGTTGGTGAGTCGAATATAATAAACGACTGGCGTCGGTGACGCGACACCTCGGCAAATCCCTGTCTATCAAATGGCACCGTTGCTAGGGACTTGATGTTTTAGAATTTATTTGATTTAGTATTTCGTAATATTTTTTTCTATTTGTATTTTTTGCCTAATCTTTTTGTAGGACTTCTACATTTGAGCCCCAAGAAACGCTTCAGTTTTTCGCGTGCGCATAACTTTGTGGAATTCGCAACATCGAGCCATATTTGGGGTAAGCATGTCTTATTCCAATCCTTTCAGTAATCATTATGATAATTCTCAAAATCCCCGTACACCTATGACTTTTGGTCAATACATAGAGACCCAAAAAATTGCAAATTCAAAAATGACTTTGGGCGAGTATTACAAAAGTCCATCTTTGGAGTGCGTGTATTTTGAGGATGTGTAACACCCCGTATTTTTGATGATTTAATAATTATGTGATTAATTATTATTGTAGGATTAATTAAATTATAATGCGAGAAATTAATTGTTAATTAATCGAGGTTAAAATAATTATTAACTAGCGTGACAAGGGTTAATACTTATAACTTGAATATTATTGTGTGATATGTAATATGGAATTATACACTTTGATAAATTGTCGAGAGTGAGTAACACGACAGTTTAGTAATTTAAGTCTGACACGCCGGTGAGTCATGTCGGGACAAATTGATTGGGATAAAAAGAGAATTTATTTTTAAGTTACTCGTATGATCATTTCGAGTGCGCCATTGAGTCCGGGAGGGTCAAGATAGTCATAAAACACTACATGGGTATTTTATTTGGACTCCGGGGTATTTTAGGCCAAATCGGCACCCCGTAAGGGTAGTTTTGGAATTTGGATTTTGGGGGAAATTAAATGGATGAAAATTAGATTTTTATTATATCAATTATGTGCGAAGAAATTAGGGCTCATATTCACATAACTCAAGAGAGAGTCACAGAGAGTGAGGGATAGCAAATCCCAAGGAGCCAAAGCTTTTAAGCATCATCTTCTACCACCGTGACCACCATCGTATAGATCGGAAGACGAGTAATGCATGTGTACCAACATCACCAACGGATCACACCATCATAGTCGAGGCAAGTGTTTATTACTTGCGTGATTTAGTAATAATTATGTTCATGATTAGAGTAGGTGATAACCCTTTAATTTATGAGATTTAATTTTGATGAAAACTAGATGATTTGATTCATATTGGGTCTGAGATTATAGAGATTAAATTACTTCATGTAGATAGGATATCATCCACGAATTTATAATAATTTCTATGGACCAATTTGGGTTATAGTAGTTCTTGAATTGAAATTGGAAGAACTAGTGTTTTAATGGTTTAATTTTGGGATTTAGTATTAAATTGATGTACTGTGAAGAATTAGTGATTCTAGGTTGCTAGAAATCATCTAAATATGTTAGAGCATCAATTGGGTTTGCTTTTTGGGTTTTTGGTAATGAACAATAGAGGTTTTAGAGGTGTTAATGGTGGAAAAACGCTGAAATCTGGGCAAGAAGACGAAACAGTGCATCTCGGGCGAAGTCGCACGAAGAGGGTCATTCAAATGAGATTGGAATCTCGCGTGAAGCTCGTTCGAGCGAGATAGAGATGTCGTACGAAGTTGGTTCGAACGACACGTGTAAGTCGTTCAAATGACTTGGCTTTCTGGTTTAAGCGACAGGTCAAAAATCCTGAAAATTTCTACTTTTACCCTAAATTGAGCTGCGCAATTAATTTGAGTGAGAAAATCGCTATTTGGTGGACTTAGGCTAGTGCAGAATTTTAGGAGGTATTTGGAGAATAATACTTTAAATAGTTGGGACGGTAAATTTACCTTGGAGATTACGTGAGGGATAGTAATCGAATATAAATATATTACACGTAGTAATGTGAGAATAATACGCATGGATATATATGTCGGGTTGGGTGAATACCTATGAATTTTAATAGGATGTGTGTATACTTATTATATGATAATATTGTTAAGTGTACTAATGGGTGATAACCCAAGGGTACAAGAATATTATCTTTAAGTGTACTAATGGGTGATAACCCGGGGGTACAAGAGTATTATAGTTAAGTGTACTAATGGGTGATAACCTGGGGGTACAAGAGTATTATAGTTAAGTGTACTAATGGGTGGTAACTCAGGGGTACAAGAATATTATTGTTAAGTGTACTAATGGGTGATAACCCAGGGGTGAAAGAATATTTCTGTTAAGTGCACTAATGGGTGTTAACCCGAGGGTGCAGTTTTAAATACTTGCTAAATATTTTTAAAACATCGGGCTCTGACCCGTCTCTTGCATATCTTCTCTCTTTTGCTATATATATGTATTATATCAGGTGCTCAGCCACAGGGATATCAGAACTAGAGATTTGGATTACTTTACGTGCAACAGCTGTTGTGGAAGATGTTGGTCTTTGCATTGGACGCATCCATCATTTCCATTCAGCTTTATCTAGACTTCTCAGTTGGGGCATGTGTCGGCCATTCCTAGTTTTTATCAGAGTTATTATTCAGTTTACTTTACCGTTCTTTTAGTTGGATGGATTTTACTATGAGTCTGTGAATTGGAGTTTTAACTGGGAGGTTTTACCCAGTCTTATTTATTTCAGTGTTTGACTCATGTTCAGTATTTAGTATATTATTGTGTATGATGAATGGTTTATATTTTAATAATTAAATTGAGAAATTATTTTATTAGTTATATTTAAAAAGGAAAATGTTTTGATGCGTAGATTAATTCTATATTATGTGATTAATATGTTTTTAAGTTTTTCGACAGTGATGCTAAAAATGAACCAACTGAACATTCTGTTTTAAATTGTTAAAGGAATGATCAGCCTATATTTAATTGGGCGGAGTGTCACAGGATGATGATAACGATTTTGGGCCTCTAATTCCATATAATTGGAATTTTGAAACAAATTGCTATAGCTTTCAAAATTCTTATAATACTGAGTTTGAGTATAGTTCCGATAATAATTTTCAAATTTCTCATTTCCAAGAATTCGCACCTCGGCCTATAACTTTCAGTGAGGGCTTGCGCATGCTTGAAAATGAGAAAATTAAAAACCATTATCAGGAAGAAAATCGTTGTTGGGAGCATGAGTTGGATTTATTATTTGAATCCGATGATGATTTTTCTTCTGAGACTTTTGAAGTCGAGGAATGTTTTGAACCAAATGAGGCTTTTGTGCCTACTTTGGAACAAACCATTGCTGATTTTGCCCATTGCATAATAGATAATGAAAGTGAGGATGAAATGGAAGTAATATCCATATGCAATGAAATGATTTCTTCTTTGGACCCCAAAGAAGAATATTTCATTGAAAATGATCTTATTTCTTTTGAAACCCAATCTTCTAGTGATGATGACTCATCTCTTGAGTTTGAATTTCTTTCATCCCCTTTTTCATTCTCCATTATCACACCGTCATAAGTACCCGATGATTCGACTTCAATTTTAAAGTGTTAAACCTTTTCACCGATGAGTAGTACTTGCTCGAGTCGCCTTCCATGATCGAATCTTTGCTTCCATGTGCACCCCCTCCCATTCCAATTGAAAAATACTTGGGAGATAATTGATTTTTTTGTCCCCTTGTGTATTTATCAACCGTCTTATCCAAATCCCCTATCCTCCTGCCAAAATTTTTAATTGGGGATGGTTCATTTCTTCCGCCTTACACATGCCTTCCGTTCATTTCAAAAAGATTTTCTTTCGTTTTTTCTCCTTTGTTGGGCATTTTGTCTTTGTTTCCGATGATAAATTTTAATAATTGCCCGATCCAATAGGAAACTCATTGATGCTTGTTCTCGATTTTAGAAGCTATTAGACTTTAGTCCTCAATCATTGATATTATGAATAACTTCATGAATTAAACTTTAATCCCATGACCACATGCACTTTTCTTTCTTTATTGATTTGGTTTAAGATTTTTATAACTCGATAATCTTTTGTTGCATTGTATATACTTACACCGAGTAAGCTTTGTACCTTTCGTCGTTTGTGAGTGTTATACACTATTCTTTCCTCTTTGAAAACGCTGAATTCGTTGGTAATCTTACTATTCTTTCATTTTATCGTTCATTAATGAAATGTGTTGCTTGAACATGATTTTCATATATTGTTTTGACTCGAGAATTGCATAAACTTTATGAAATGATCATAGGCCATCTTTGTTATATCACCCATATTAGACTTGACACCACCTTAAATTTTTTCCCTCGTTAACCCCTTTGAGCCTAAATATTAGACTTTCCTTTCATTACCCAAAATCCCATAACCAACTCCATATTGGAGTTATAAGCCATACATATTACCTTCCGTACCTTTGTTTGGAATGTTACTTGGGATTGAATGATGTTATTGTCTTGTGGTTGCAATTTAGGTATTTGAGAGTGTGAAAAGTAAAGAAAAGAAAGTAGTGAAAAAGAAAAGAAAAAATGAGAAAAAGAAAATAAAATAAAACAAAACAAAACAAAACAAAACAAAACAAAACAAAACAAAACAAAACAAAACAAAAAAATGAGAAAAAGAAAAGAAAAGAAAAGGGGAAATTTGTATATGTTGTATATAGTGTTTGAATAAGCTTTGTTTACTCTCCCCATTGTTATATTCAATGCCTTTTATGGATTGTATTTTCCAATTTTTTATATTGCCCGTATTTTTCCCATTATCCAGAGTTTTCATCTTCAAACACCTTGAATTCGTATATACATATCCTTCATTTCGTACCCTTAACCCCAAACCTACATTATAACCCTATCAAGTCCTATGTGATCTTATGGTGCATTTAATTTAAAAGTTGAAATAGTTTTGATAATCTGTGAAAATGCATTTTGCCTCCTTTAATGAGTGGTATCTTTCATTCAGATTATAATTTTTCATTTTCTATATAGCGTTTTTCATTTGTGACATGTGTGCGACCTAGTTTTCATTTACATTTACTCTTTATGCCCGCATGTTTCGTGTGTTACCTCCCTGTTTCGAGTGAATTCATTTGATGAGCGTAATGCCCTTGAGGATTGACTTATGCACGCTTTTATTTTTATCCGGTTTATATAAGTTTTTTTCCAAATCATACTTTGCATGTGCTCGCACCCATCCCACATTTTAAAGTTTTAATTATATGTGGAGCATTCTATAATGTTAATAATACGGAATTCTGTGTGAATTTGTTCACTTTGCTAATAATGTGTATGGAATATTTTTCGTTGTTGTAGAGTTTGTCGCATGTTATGATTTGGCATATTTTGAGGAAACCATATGATGTTTGTGGGTTTCATCCGTGAAAACCCTCACGAGAAGACACTCATCCACTAGGGTAATCTAGGAGTTTCACGGCTTATTGTATATGCTAAATGCAATCGTGTTCCCTACAAAAGTGGCATTTATATTTCGATGCATATATATGTGTTATTATTGCCTTATGTGGACTGGTTTTGATCGTTTCATCACTAGGGACTAGTAATGTCTTAGTTAGGGAGTGTGATACATCACGAATATTGCATATTTGCGCCCTTTATCTTTGTGCATTCTAGCACTTTTACATTCTTAATTCCTGTTTTATGCTCGTTAACCAGACAACCTCATATTTGGACATATATATGTTTTGTAGGAGTTAATTGTGTTTTGTAGGTATTGGAACGCTAAAAGTGAGGATCGATTGCATTTCAGAGAAGTTCCGTCACCGGATGCTACTTTAAGGGAATTTTAGTCAATTCACTCTTCATCTCCAGCTCATGATAATTCCACGGATGAGTAGTTCGTTGAGTTATCATCGCATGGCCGTAAACGGGGCATTATTTTGAGTTCTAATGATCAAGTTATGGTCGATTCTGTTTTGAAGATTTCCTCTCATGTGAAGACCAAAGAGCACCAGAAAACAGAGTACCGGTTGACTGCACCCGGGGGGACGATCGATCGCGTTTTGGGATTTTGCCTTGCAAAGTAATCAGTGGGCTTCAACTTAAGGGACCGATTGACCTGCGCCCCTGTTGCCGGTCGACCGGTAGTAGCAGTTACTCAAAAATTTCCTTTTGTTCTATTTCTTTTCTTTTTCCTTTATTTCTTTTCCAACTTAGTATATAAACCAATCTTGATTTCTATTTTCAATATCTTGTAATATTAGATCATTTTCCATAATAGAAGGAAGATAGGGTTTGGAGGGTTTGGGGAGTGTACCATTTTCTCCCTCCGAGGGTTTGCTTGTATATAGGGTTTTACCCGTCCAGGTTGTGTAGAACACTATCCTCCATTTTCTCTATCAATCCGAGTTTCCAATGGTTGTATTTATTTATTTACCGCGTTTTTACTCGCTTTCTAGTTTAGATTTATTGCGTTTATTTACATGCGTTATAGTGTAGATATACCGCTTTATTTACCGCATTTTTATCATGCTTTCTAGGTTAAATTAGCCTAGGTTGTGTTGGATTGAACTCACCTAGGGTTGATGTGTTGCTTTGCTTTGGTGATGGAGTTTACGGGTTTATTTCGAGTGGGTTGTACAAGTTATTACGCCTAGGAGATTTGACGGGGTATATCATGTATGCTCCGTACTTACGACCTTGCGTGCATAATTTTCGGGGTATTTGTTGACGCCAAAATCTTATTAGACTTTTATGCAAATTTAGGGGTGTGACAACTCTTAATTTAATTAACTTTCGAAAAGAGACGCAATCGTAATGAATCTGTAGAACCATGTAACCATTTATATGCGTTAAGCTGAGCTAAGGGATATCCGACGCAACCTATAGTTTTTACCGCTTTTGTTAGTCTAGTTTAAATACATGCCTAGTATTATCTTTCCCTTTTTGCATCTTTTTCTTTTCTTTATATTTATCTTTTCCACTTTTATTTTAGAAGTATTAAACAAATTAAATTCTAGCAACTCGTCTCTGTGAATTTTCAATACCTGGACTTGGCCGCTATACTCCTTTTTTTAGTGTAGTCGTAAGTTTAGTTTTTTGTATAGATTTGGTGAGCCGAATAACGCGACACCGCGGCAAAACCCTAACTATCAGGTATCATCATCAAACCCTTAAAATTTCAATTTATCTAAATTCTCCATTTTTATACCTATTAAAAACCCAGAATTTAGAACTATCATTTCATATCTAAATTAACAAATTCCCATATTCAACATGAGTAGGATTCATCTACAAGCAATACCTATCATCATTTTCATATCTTCAATAAACATATATATATATCCTCTACATGTAAAACCTATCCATTTTCATGTTCATAGCTTCGACATGTATAAATCTCCAACTACAGGAATTTTCCTATCCATTAAACTTGATTTATTAATCATTTTAATCCCAAATTCATAAGTTCATCAATCCAAAAGAAATCCTATTCTAACATGGATAATATAAGCACCAAAATAGAGCAAGAATTACACTTGCCTAATGTGTAGGTCTGAACCTTTAGAGAAGACAAGTGTTTGGAACCTCCTCTTCCTTTTTCCGACGACTATCCGGTGGTGGTGCAAGGTGTAAAGATGGTGGTTGTGCCCTTAGTTTGCCCTAGGTGACTCTTCCTTTCCAAGCAACTCTTCCTCTCCTCTAAATAACATTTCACTTCTCTCTAAGTTTTTTCACTCTCTCAAAAGACATCACTTTGTGTTTAAATGAAATGAACCTTACGTACAATCTAAACTCACATATATAACAAGTCTCCAAAGTTAGCTAAAAGACAAAAAATGTAGGTACTATTCATCTCCCAATCAAAATGACTATAAAATGCCCATTCGGGGTGTCCTTTCATCTTCTAATTGACTCGAGACCCAAATTAAACCCTCGGATAGACTTTTCTGCCTATTTTGATCCTTCCGGACTCAACGGCGCACTCGAAATGATCATCTGAATGACTTAAAAATAAATCTCATTATATTTCCCAACTTTAGTCCCGACACGACTCTTAAACGCATCCCGACTTAATTTCCATTATTGCCGTATTTGTAGCACTCAACAATAATTATTATATTCACATATTACTTTTTTATCACTAAGTATTATTCAAAATCATATATTACTTTATTCTCTAGTTATATTCAATCCAGATTAATCCCAATTAATTTTTCTCACATAATTAATTCCAATTAATCCCATTAATTTGGCCCATTAATTTTTAATTTATCTCATATTAAAAGTCATTAAAATTACGGGGTATTATAGGTCAAGGGAAAGGGAAAGGAGAAGATAATGGAGGAGGAGGTGGAGGAGGACGAGTACGTGGACGTCGCTGCTTCATGGCCGATACGCGCGGACTCGTCGCTTGATGATCTAGTCCCCTACTTGGCTCCCGTCCAGCAGCCTATGTCAATAATCGGTTGGTCGAGCGTATTTTTACGCGACATATATGATGGCCAGCCGATAGCGAGGGGGTTGAGGGACCCGAATACTGTCCCGGGTGAGCTGGTTCATGGACGTATCCTTCAAAACTGTAATACCCCGTATTTTTATGACTTTTAAATTTTGGGGATTTATTAAATTTAATAAGAGATATTAATTTAATATTAATCCCGAAATCATTTAAATATTTACTAGCGTGATGAGAGTTAGTAATTATTGGAATTTTGTTGTAAATTACTTTATTGGTAAAGTAAGATGTGTAATGTAATTTAGTAAAATTATCACGAGAATATAATTTGATAATTTTGGAAATTTTATCGGGACGCGCTTGTGTCGTGTCGGGATTAAATTTGAATTATTAAAAGTGAATAAATTATAAGTCACCCGTATGGTCATTTTGAGTGCGTCAATGTGTCCGAAAGCGTCGAGATAGTCAAAATAATGTACCCGGGGGTTTAGTTTAGGTCTCGGGGCATTTTAGGCCTAATTGGCATCCCGGGAGGGCGTTTTAGACATTTTGTATTTTTGGGCATGGAAACCCACGAATTTTCTAAGATTTTATCAGATGTTAGGGGTTTTCTTCTAGGGTTAGCATAACCAAAAACCAAGAACGGCCATTGGAGAGGAAGGGGAAAAGCTTTCCAAGGAGTTCTAGGCCAAGAACTCCACCGTTTGTACCGCCGTCACCGCCAAATTGTAGATCACACGACGAGGATCACAACCACACCAATTTCTGCCACAAATAAGAAACAAATATTTCCAGGCAAGTATCTATCTTGCTTTATTTTAGTTGATTCTTCAATTATATTAGTCTACGGTTGATTAGAACTAGTTTTCGTGAAAGAAAATCATATTGGAGATTAAAATTTACATGTTGTAAAGGTGAAAATCATATTCTGGAAATCTATTTTATATGTAGAGGTTGAACCACGAATTTGCATTGAGTTAGGAGTAGAAAATTTGGAAAAATGAATCGGAAGAACTAAGTTAAAGAAAATATTAGGGTTCTTGAGACTTATATAGATTTTGCCCCTTTAAATTCATTATACTTGATGGAAACTCACATGTCTTACGTAGAATATTATTTAATTGGGTATATAACACTTGTAGTATCATTTGTTGGGAGTTTTGGAGTAAAAAATGATGATTGGGATGAGTTTGGAATAGGATTCTCGTAACTGGTAATTCTGCAGTTTTGCCATAACTGCTTGATCGATCGATCGACCAAAAAGCATCGATCGATCGATCGACCCCTCCTAAAAAAAATTCATATTCCTCTTTTAAATAGTTTTTTTTAAAAAAATGAGTGGTAACCTTTGAACATTATTGTTAGAACATTTTGGGACATAAAGAGGACCAGTAGGACTTTGTAAAAATGGAGCATTTAATATAAAGACGAAATTAGTGTTAACGGGGAGTGATTTACACATAAGGAATAATGGGAACGTGTGTCTAAAGGAGTGAGACTCGTACGGAAGTTACGTCGTAAAATAAGAGAGTACCTACTGAAATTATACTTAGGGAGATAGGATACTACGAGTGATACGAAGTAAGTTTGGAATAATCCCATAAATAAGAATTAAAGAGACGAGCTGTTATACGGGATAATCTAGTAATGCCTGCTAAGAACGAATATCATAAGTATGGGTCGTGGGTGTACCTAATTTGGAAATGGGAATGGTAGTATTCACATATATATATGGCTGTGTTTGTGCATATACTATATACGTGTAAAAAAAATCATGCCCGCGCTACTTGCTATCACTGGGATTACTGCGTCGGGACAGTCTTATCTCGATGGGACATTTATGGGGGATATTGACTTATACCCTATAACATAGGAATCCTTAGTACAGGCTATCCGATCTATAGTCAGACGGTCCTAAGAGACGTGAGGGTATGTGCTGACCTCTTAGTGACTTGGAACTATGCTTCCCCTCAATTTGTATGTGTTTTGTGTTAATACAATTCGAGAGTGATTCCGAACTAGTATTTCCCTTAGTACGAGTGATACGGGGACTTGATAGCAGAGTATGTCAGCACCATAAATTTTATGTGGGGTGCCGATAGTATATATATGTTATATGAGTGATTAATATATATATATATATATATATATATATATATATATATATATATATATAGAGAGAGAGAGAGAGAGAGACTTGAAATTGGGAACTTTCTACTGTGACTAAAAGTAGTTAAGTAATGTACAAATATTTCGACTTTAATATAAGTGTTTGAAAAGTTTGAGGCTATACTGAAAGGCTTTATAATGAAATTAAATTCTTATGAAAACTTTACTCTCAGAAATTAATTATCTTAGTCCTAGTAATGGTCGGCATGATACCTTATGAGAAATTTAAGATAAACTTAACTTGTGGGGATTAATAGTGCGGTAGGTGTGCACGTTAGAAGAGAGGTGAGAATTTCTCAAGAGAATGTCGCATACTAATATGATTGTTGCATTAGCCGGTAAGCATTTTAAATACTTGCTAAACTAAAATTTTAAACTGTTTTACAATCGGACTCTGACCCATTTTCTGTTATCTCTTCTCTCTTGTATATATATGTATATATTACAGGTGCCCAACCATAGGGGTGTCATGCTTAGGGTCCTTTGGAAGAAACGTGTTGTAGCTTAGGTGGGAGTTGCAGGCCTTTTGACTAGAGGACCTCATTATTGATTCCACTCCTAGTTCTGTTTAATCCAGTTGGGCATGTGTCACCCTTTTTCCTTATTCAGTTGGTTTTGTCAGAGACTGTGATTCATTTATTTTCAGTATTTTTAATTTGGGATTTGTTATTGTAAAGATGTTTTTCCTTTGAAGTTTTAAAGTTGGAATTAGTTATTTGAATGCTTAAATTGCTTGGACGATCTTTTTCAGTCTAGTTATTGTGTGACTCTTAAACTATGAATTAAAAAGTTTTTATTATAGGGCTTAAATTAACTATGGAAATAATGTTTTAAATGGCTTTGACACTTAGCTTAATTATTTAGGGTGTTTAATTTGAAAAGTTATTTTTGCAACAATGATGCTAAGAATGAACCAACCGTTCACCTTGGATATAATTTAATAAAGGAATGATCACCCGGTATTTTATTAGGCAGGGTGTCACAAAAACATCGAGGTCAAGGTTCTCGTCACGCATGTGATTCCACGAAGGAGAACTCTGCATTATGGTTGCGCGAACAATGTAACGTGACACATATTAAGGGTTGTCTCAATGCTTATATCGTGTAGCCTTCCTTCCTCCTCGAACCTACCCCAGATTCCGTGGCGTGACGTTATTTGTATCTATTTTTATTTGAACACTTGGATTATATTTGAATTTTTTTGATTTGTTACATTTTGGTTTGGATATGGATTATATTTTTATGTTATTTGGATATGAAATTATAGATGCAATGATTTGGTGCATTATTTCTATTTTATTTGAATATATGTTGTTTGAGTAAGTATAAATTTGCTATAATATGCACAAATATACTACTGGGCAGTAGCAGTGGCCAAACTGTCGAGCAGATTTTTTTGAAATTTTGCCCGGATTTGTCACGGTCATTGACCGTGACAATTTTTTAGAGTTTGTCACATGTTTGTCACGCTCATTGACTTTGACAAGTTAGACTTGTCGATCAATTCGACAGTTTTGGTGTAGTGATGGTCTCTCTATTTTGTTATCGATTGGGCATGTTTCCCATTTTATTTCAGATGCAGTTATTTTTAATTATCTATTTCATTCAGATATTTGGATTGAATTTTGGTAACTGATGGCTTATTCGGTGCTCGATTTTATAGTATGCATCTAGACTTCCTCATTGGTGTGAATTGCTTATTTAGTTTTATTTTTTTCATTGGATTATGATTGAATGGTTTTATTTTGGCATGTTAATTAAAGATTAAAATTTTACATTGCTTGTTAAACTATTAGGTTGTTAATAATTAACTAAATTTCGAAAGTGATGCTAATAATAAGCCATATGAGACTACCGTTTTATTTTGGTAGCGGGCTAGCCACCCGTTATTTTAATAAGCGGGGCGTTACACGCCTCCTCAAAACAAAGTAGACCAAAAGTCTTTGTTGGTAATTAGTTCCTGAATAAAGTCCCTTCACACGAATCTCTAGTGATTAACCGTTGGCCCACCCTAACTAAGTCAAAGTGATATAACCATATACCCACAATTTTCGTTACCTGTGATGTTCATTGCATTCTCTACAAAAGGATGAAAAAAGTCAGTCATGTATCTTAAGATGCATTTGACAACATATCCCACATCTATTTCTTTTTCTTTGAAAGGAGGGGTGTAGCCTCCTTAACCAAGTCATTGAGTGACTTGGTGGTCTCCTAGACACATGGATCATGCTTGGTTAATGTTTCGTGCCTTTTATCCTTTGACTTCATTTTATGACGTGGCCTACTCTTAGGATTAATTCACTTTGGCTCAAATAAACCTTTATCGACTAGACTAGCAATATCACTAATATTAAAGATAAGTACCATACGTTCATCCATTTTTTACTATAACCATCTCTTCTTGAAATTAATCATCTCTAACTCTAGTGGACCTCGTTGTGTTTAGGTTAATTAGGCTCAATGTTAAGCATTTTCTAGTGCTCATCTACTGCAACTAAAGGGATAGGTCATTCTCCTTGGGCATCGTATAACACAATCTCATGTGCCCACGATAAGCCAAATACTGAACATAATACATGACCACACACAAGCTCATTAACACCCACAACACCAATTAAATCTATCTCCCTCACAAGTAAGTCAAGTGTCTAATGTGAAACACGCCCCCACAAATGCTTAAATTGTGGAATGTTGTGTTTGTGTCAATTGTGGCTATGAGATCTCTCAAAATTAGCCTCTATTTTTGTCACTTGAGACGTCAAACGTATATAAACTTCCTTGCAAAACTAGACAAATGAACAGTTTTATAACCCAAACATTTTCTCAGCTAAGTATGAGCACCCCCGCTCTATTGGTAGTGCGATTTACATGGTGCTTAATCTCGTTCATCCACGGTAAACTAAACTCAGTCTTTTCAATGTCGTCAACCACGTTAGGAAGTGGTGTGTGGTTAACTTTGAACCGGGACATGCATTAAGAAGTTGAATCGTTGTCTCCTTCCCAACTACAAAAGACCACACCTTCTTGAGGGCTTTCTAATCATCCATCTCGATGCCAAACTTCTTATAGTACATTTCCACATTATTATTAATGTGGAATAGGTAAATCATCATTCTAACTGGAGGGGAAAATCTGTGAATGACATTGATGCAACTTTGTTAACGGTCCGTAATCATTACTTGAGTCATGTTTGTAGGATCACAAAGCATCCTCAAACATGATAAGGTCCATGCAAATTGTTGATCCTTTTTCGAGGACAAAAAATAAAATGCAATGCAAAATGTCATGCTTGTTGATGCCTCGACATCTATCTCAAATAGCGTCATGTTAAATCGGTTGGTCTTGTATGTGCAATCCATCAAGACAAGTATGGGGAAACACTTCACAAGCATAATGGACCTGGGGTGAGCAAAAAATAAATCCTCTAACTCATTGGTATTTGGGTCTCTATTTGTCCAATAGATGTAGTGGTTATCCAAAATGATCTCGAGGAGTTGTTAAATTGCGGTCTTCCCTTGCATATCCTTGTAGTTTAACGAGGCATTGACATTGTAAATTGTGCCCATGTTTGACAAGTTATTACCGGATCTCTCATTTTTTTTTAAAACTTGTCTCGGCTCAAAGTACGTTTGCGATTAAATCTTTGGCAAGTGCATATTTCTCACAGCTTAATCTTTTGGCATATGAATATCCGACTAATGTCTTGGAAATATCGTGGTTGTGGAGGCCATTAACCATTTCGATCTTCCACCTTTCATCCTCTAGTGGTACTTCCATTAGGGAAAATGGGCAATCACACATTCTTGTTAATTTGGGACTTTTTGATTTTGGTAGTTCGGTCCCTTTCAAATAATGCGATCGGTACACTCTTCCCCTTTCGCAACCCATAACCAACCTCCTCTTCCTTCCATGTATTGGATTCTTTGACTTTGATGTAACAACTACCACCTTCATCGTTTGGCCGAACTTTTGGGACCAATGCATCAAATCAGTTCAGTTAGGATTATCTACATACATAAATCAGGAGGTCTTGGCAAACATAATAAAGTAACAAACTTTCATCTGTGGTGGACTCTATCGAGTGATCAACCACCGTTGGTACTACCTCGCTCATAACGACAATTTCATTGAGTGCAGGGTTATCGAGTGTGTTCATGTCTCGTATGTCATCAGTATCCTCCTTCATCCGGTATCGAAGAAGACTTCCCCATGTCATTATCACAGCACCAGAGAAAATTTCATTGATTTCATCCAAAATCGTGTCATCTTAAATTGGTTAATATTACATAACAAATATCAAATTTTACAATTAAGAAAAAGGAATATGGATAGTTCGGTAATGCTTTACCGACTCGGTGGTATTACGTCGTGTGACAGTGTCGACATTATTTATAATGTGGTGCCCGATATAAATTTGGGTGGTCCAATAAAATATACATTTTTGGGAAACTCTAAATTCTAACTGTGTTCAATATATTTTCGATCATTTCCTTCTTGTCATTTTCTTTGCTCTCTAAGTATTCCGCTAAACCCTAACTATTGATTATACAAGTTTAGTTGAATGCGTATCATATTATTATTGTGACAAACTAGCATGTACCCTGCACGATGCTTTGGCGGAATTGTATGTTATGAATATTGTTAAACTAAATATATTATTTCAATATATTTCGAAAATTATATTATTTAATTATATATAACTGACATATGTATTGACAAAGTACTGATATACTATGTAGTGCCTGTGGAAAAGTCTATCCCCATATGTTGATATAAAAAATTAGATTATCTTTAATTGTTTAATCACAGATAAAAATAAATAAGACAAATTAATTTTTAAAGTGGTTCGGCCTTAAAAGAATGGCCTACGTCCACTATTTTGTTATTGCTGAGTGTTTTAGGAATTCTCGAAGTATGAGTATTCTCCAGGAATTCCGGTCCCCTTACAATGAGGATGATACAATGTATTTATAGCCCTCAGGCTGTACATGTGAAAGGGTAATACATAAATGCTCCTTAGGCGTATACATCTGTATGATAATAAGCATTTAATGCGCAGTCAATCTGTTGGTTATCCTGCTATTAATGCTTTGTTCGAGGTGTAGCTCGGACCGCCTAAGTTGCTCGGAGATCTCTTATTGGTCGGAGCGTCTGAGTTGATCGGGGAGGCAGGATTCCTCGTCGCCAATATGATTGTAAAAAATGCTTGTACGTGCCACGTAGATTGACACGCGTCTTCTTATGATTAGTCCACGTCAGCAGGTTAAATTTTGTATCAACAGAAGCCCCCAATGTTTCACAGTTCCAGATTTGAGGAGTGTGGAACATTCTTTCTCGAAATATGGCGGTATTAAATGATCACCCCGAAATTTAGGAGTATTTTCTTTTGCATTTATTTCTCCTTCCAAATTCGTAGAATCAAACTTTTTGAATTTTTATGACCGCTTCGGTTTTCGTGCCCTTTTTATCTTTTTAGCCGCCGGTAGAGTAACCGTCTCTTTTAGTAATCATTATCTTTACCCTTTCCCAAAGTAAGGTATTTAAGCGCTGTAGAAAATCCCATCGTCTTCTACTTTTTCAAATTTATATCTTTGAGTTTTCCATTGTCTCTCTCTCTTGTGCGTTCATCCCTTTCATCGTTCGTTGTCAACATATTCATCCTTTTCCTGTAATATCTCCTTCTTTCTCTTTGATTTCTTGTATTCATCATGGTTTACCCTGTAGAGTCGCTTGATAAATTTCGTTCTGATTTCTCTATTCCTTCTTGGGTTGTTCTGGAGGAACTTTCTGAACCTTCAGATTATTTTCGTTTGGCTGAGGGACATTGGTTCCCCAGTCTATTTGTGGCTGAATGCGATTTTTCTTTTCCCCCAAACCCTTTATGTCTGGAATTCTGTCAATATTTTGACGTTGTTCCTGCAAGAATAGCCCCCAATACGTGGAGAATAGTTAACGGGGTTCATAGATTAAATCAAATTCATGGAACTCGTATAGGAATTCTAGAAATTATGTTTTGTTATAGATGGGGTGTTGGTGACAATACTTTTTATTTAAAAACTAGGTTTTTAAATAGAGCTTTAGTGGTCAATCTCCCAGATGCCAATAGGGACTACTTCGAGCACGGGGTGGTTATGAAAAATTGGCAACACCCTCCACTAACTGGAGATGATGTTTACCAGGGTCCTAGATGTCCTCCCTATGGCAATGGGATAGGTTGTTTGTATTTTATTTTTGAAACCATGCTTCCTTTGTGTTTGATAAAACGTGTCACTGATATTTTCATGCTCATTTATTTGCAGTTAACAGCAAAAGAAAGTCTCCAAAAGAGACAAAAGTTAACATAAAGCATTTGAAACTTATCTGGAGTTTGCATCAGACTGTTGCCGATGAGCATATTAGGTCAGCTTCGTATTTGCTGCAGTATAAGAGTTACACCTCATCTTTCACTGCTCGTCCGGTGATAAGCGACGCAGAACCAATACTAGTTTGACACCCCGACTAATTAAATACCGGGTAGCTACTCCTTTATTAAATTAATACAAAATGCCAAGTTGGTTCAGTTAATAGCATCACTGTCGAAAACATTTTTATAATTACTAACCACCTAGTATTTAAAAAAGTGAGTTGCCAAATTTTAAGTTAACTCTGATTAACATGCAATAAAAGAATTATGAAAGAATAACATAACCATTCACCATAAAGAAGCAATAGAATAACCAACAAATAATAATAAGTCTGGAGGAAATACTCCTCACAACAATCCCAAAATGGAAATAAATAAAACAAGTCTGCATCCTGAATTAAGTACAAACCAAAGTCTGAATAACTGAAATATAAAATGTCTCTAAAGAAATGGGCGACATGCCCTATAATGATGAAACTGAATATGGAGTCAAGACTAGAAAAGAGGCGTCTACTAGCAAAGCCCTGTAACTTCCACAACAGCTACAGCTCGTCACCTGAATAAAGATCCTATGCATGGTGTCCTTGTGGCTGGGCACCTAAAAAGGTTTTTACAAAAATAGATTTGAAAGCAAACGGGTCAGAGCCCGAAAGTGGAGAGTATTTAAAAAAAACAGCAAGTGCTTTAATAACATTTAAAACAATGAATGCAAAATACATGTTAGGACGTGCTCTCACATGAAATACTCACCTCTCGTCTAACTGTGCACTCCTAACGTTCCTGTACCCATTCATGTGTTATTTATATCTAACTAAACCATCATAAGTTCTAACCCAACTACTCGATTCACAATATGAATTCCCAATGTTATCACTTAAATAGATAGCTTTACTTGAACTCGGATTCTCAATTATTAGCATTTCCGTTTACTGGAGGTTATCCCCTTATTTATCTTCTCAAGGAGTTACTATAAAAGATTCTCATAAATAAACATAACAATTCCTTTTCATTTAACCGTATATTATTCACATCATAAATATACAATATAAGCACCCCGAGGCTAAGCTGCGGTTCACACATACTCTGCTATCCATACCGGTACATCACGTACATAAGGATTACAAATTCCGAATCTCTCAGGACTTGTTAGAATAAGCACAACACACAAAAATGGAGGCGAACATAATTCAACATATCCATGGGTCATGTACATACCTACGCTCCATAGTCAGATGACTTATTAACTCCCAAATAAGTCATTCTAGTATTATGTTCTTAAGGTACCAATCTAAATCCGGGCACACAAAGATTAGATGGCCCTAAGCGAACGTAAACCTCCCGTGATAGCAAGTATGGTAGGTATGTCATACACATAAGTAATCTACTAAGCATTCACACGTCTTAGATATCTTAATATTAATAAAGGTATATTCTACATCCCTATACCATTATTCTAATTTTATGCATGTTTAAGTCTTCCGATAATATACAAGGTAGACTGTCGACACATCTCACATCATCGCTTCTTGTACTTAAAACCCATCTCAAAGGGATTACTAAGTCTCCTATTATTCCCATATATAACATCATTATTCTTAAGGTCCTTAATTCTGCCCCAAACCTCATTTCATCAAATTATTCAAATTTACTCTTGTAACCCTAATATTATCTCACTCATCGAATTTCATTAGATTTTAGAATAATTCCTCAAATTGAATTCTAATTAAGGTCCAAATTTTATAACCATACCTACTGGCCTTCCTTAAGTCGAAGGATGTTCATAAAGTCACCAATAATAATTTCTAAGGGTTAACATCATTAAAATTTAACTCGAAAATTTTTACTCATTATGGGAAGGTCGATCGATCGACCTTGAACCTCGATCGATCGATGGTGGTCGATCGATCGACTGATGAATGTCGATCGATCGATCGCACCAGGTAGGCTACGGACTGCTTCGTTTTGCAGTCCTCAAATCATCCCAAAACTTCATTATAATGCATGAAACTCTAATCTAACATTATAATATCATCATACAATCATCCTACAACATTGTTAACGTTCTAAAACCAACAATTCATCAACCAAGGGCTTATTTTGGATCAAAACTTCATCAAGAACCCTAGTTTTCTATTTCTTTCAAGAACAATAATAAATCTCTTCTTAAATCCGTTTTTAGATCATCAAAGGTTATATTTTGAATTCATAATTCATCCAGAATATGTCTACATGCAATTCCTAACATAGTTCATAGTTTTAATCCTCAAATTTATGGGTCTATATCAATCTTCCAAGACAAAATTCGATAATTACACTAACATGGAAGAACACATTCATTGAATCAATTGTAACTAAATCACTTGCCTTATGTTCTTCAGATTTGTTGTTGGTTGAAGATGGTTGAATTCCTCTCTCTCTCTCTCTCTCTCTCTCTACAAGTTCTTCTCAAGATGACAATGGAGGTGGGGGTTGGTTTTTGGCAAGTTAGAAATAGTTTCTTAACTTCTCCCGTAGCCCACTACTTAGATTGGGGTTGGAAATGGGTTAGTGGGTTTAATGATAAGTTGTAATTAAATTCTGATTTTCGTGGGTTTTAATTTACAAATTTCTGAAATTTACCAAACTACCCTTTTGGGTTGCCGGTTTTGCCAAAAAATGCCCCGGGACCCAAAATAAACCCCCGGCTAGTGTTTTCTGACTATTTCGACCCTTCCGGACTCGTTGGCGCACTCAAAATGACCATACGGTTGATAGAAATAAAATTCACTTTTTAATTAAATTATTACTTTCCTGACGCGACTGTCACACGCGTCTCAACAAAATTTCCCAAATTGCCGTATATCAATCTCACGATAATTTAATAATTTCAATATTCATATAACGTCGTATGTACAGATTATAATCAAATACCAACTCACATCTCGTTAGTATTTTATCCGGATTAATTCCCAATTAATACACATTTAATTCAATTAATCCCATAAATAAATATCACAAAAATACGGGGTATTACAACTAGCTTCTACAAGTTCTTCACCTAAGTCACATATTACTTTGAGTGAAAGGATGAAGAAAAGAAGACCTCCTACCCTTTTCGAGAAATCTGCCTCTGCTGCTGGAGAGGACAAGAGAAGTAAACATGATGTCCCAGAAGAAGGGACAAAGAAAATTGATGCAACCCCTTCGGCTGCTACTGTGAAGATTGTCGAGAAGCCCCCAGTGGCTCCAAGCGAGGTGATTGTCATCTCTACGACTAAGACTACATCTTTAGCCAAGACTGTTGATGCTCCTCTGAGGAGGCTGAAGAAAAGCTCCTCGGTCAGTTTGGCTGAATCCATCTCTCAGCCCCCGACTATTGGAAGTGGTGTTCCCACTTTTGTTCCCCCGAGCTCTGCCATGAGCTCGGTGAAATCTTGGATCATTCCCGAGATCCAAGGTATTGAAGAAAATCTTACTCGGGATATGGTTACCACCTTAGCAGCTCGTCATATTGCTTCTGTAAGTCTTATTGTCCTAAAATTTCATATTTCCCTTGTCATATTTGTGCACTGACTTGTTATTATTTTCTTTTCCTAGTTGGTGACCTGTTTTAATATAATTCTGAAGAAAGATGAAGCTATTGAAGCTTCAAGCTCCTCGTCAAGTGTAGAGGAAGCTTTGATGGGCCTGACGCAATCTCTAAAGGATTCTCGTCAGAAGTATACTGATGATGAGGCCACTTGGGAGAAAAATCTCACTTCGACCGAGAAGGAGAAGGCTCAAGTTGTCGAGGTCTCCAAGGGGTTGGAGAAGAAAATAAAAGATTTGGAGGATAAGAATAAAGAGCTTGAAGAGAAGCTCAAAAATGCCGGGGAGCTTGAAAATAAGCTAAAGACTGCTGAAGAAGAGTTGGGCCAACTTCGGGAAGTAAGTCATCAAAAGGAAGAAGTGGAAAATAAGTTGAAGGCTGCCGAGGATCTTCATTCCAAGAAGCTTTCCTCTGAGAAGATGAAAAGGAAATTGGCTGTTAAAAAGTCTTTTAGCGCTGGATGGGATAAGGAGTGGAATAAAGGTTTGGCTGCCATGATGTCGCAGGTGGAATATGGTAGCCACAAATACTTTAGGGATGGCTGGGTCGCTGCTCTGCAAGAGATGAAAGTCGATGAAAATTCTGACTTGTTTCGGCGATATATCCCGGGCCCCCCTCCAACTCCTGAAGAAGAAGAAGAAGAAGAAGAAGAGGATGAAGACGCCTCTGAAGAATCCTCCATGGTGATAGGAGATCAAATTCCTCATCCCCCAGCTATCCAGTCCACCAGCCAGCAACTTCAGCCATCTCTTGTTTCAAACGAGCAACCTCCTGCACTCTCCGAGCAACCATCTGTTCCATCCGAACAACCTACCTCCTCGTCCTAGCCTCCCGAGAAAGTTTTAGGAGACAAGGAAAAGGTGTAGAGTTGTTCGGATTTTTCTCTATGTTTATTTTTCTTTATTAAATGTAACCCTGAGCTTTGTACTTCTCCTTTATGATGAAATAAAATTTGAAGTTTTAATTATACATACTATTGATTCTCTTCTTCATGCTCTGTTTGCACTCTTATTGATTCTTGTTTTCTCTTCCTTTACTAGTTTATGGTCAGGATGGAGTTATTGTCTGCTCATGATACAAAATTATTGAGGCAATGTAATGAGTACTTCACAGCTGGTCATACGGATATGAGTGCAGCACAAATCGTTGACATCCTCGGTCAAGGTGCTTTAGAGCAAGCAATTGAAGCCTACCAGTATTTGAAGTGCCTGCTCGATCGTGCAGTAGCGAATAATGTAGCATATTATGAAATGATTGAGTATCTCCAAGTAACTCTTGAAGAGCTTCAACAACAATATAAGGAATCTACTGCCCTTTTGCACGAGGGATACGAGAAGAAGTATCAGCAACTCAGTGCTGATAAGGGGCATGACAAGTTGTTCGCTGCTTATAATATGAGGGAAAGAATTTTGAAGACTGAGGTCGAAGAGCACAGACAAATAGCAGAGTTGTTGGAGCAAGAAAATAATAACCTGCAAAGAGATAGATAACTCAGTTGAAGTCCGCTGCCTCTACATCAAACGCTTTGGTCCCTGTGAACGATGAGGGATTCTCTTTATTGGAGGTCGAAAATGCCAACCTGAGGGATGAGCTAAAAACCCTGAAGAGGATTGGGCCTTCTACCTCTTCTCGGGGACGAGCAAGAGCTGCTCGGATGACTGTCGAGGAACAGAGAACTCAATCGGCTCTGGAGAATCAAGCCTTCCAACTGATGGCAAAGAACCAGGCATTGGCCGAGATGTCTAAGAAGATCCAAAATTTGGACGAGCAGCTCTCTACACAGAAGTTTGCCTTGGAGAATAAGGAAATTTTTGCAAAAAGTCTTCACGAGCAGTTGGAAAGGCTAACTTATCAATTCCACAAGCAGCCAAGAGAATTCTGGATGGCTGGATACAATGAGGCTCTTTACCATTTGGATGATCGAATTCAGAATGTGAATAATGAAGGTTACAAACAAGGGTGGTTGAATGCCTTGGGTGTACTGCAACTAGAACAGGGTCACTACCTGTGGGATTACAATAATCCTGGGTTGCTCGACCTGCCAGTGCCACCATTCAAGCTTGACATGAGCTGGATCCCTGCTCGGGCCATCCCTCAATGTTTGATTTCCAAATACCTTGGCAATTACAGTCTCCATTCCAATGCTGAGATATCTCGCCCTGAGCATCTACTCGATCGACCATCTGTGATGAACATCAGGATGCTTAAAGATCTTAATTTCATAAATTCCCCTTATGCTTTGGATGATCCACCTGCTGGCGAGGAACCTGTTTCAAAAGCATAGGGGAAGAAACCAATAGAATAGGGATCTTGATGTAATAAATTTGTATTTCATTCTTGATGTATTTTGCTCTACATTTAATGAAATAATTTTGTTTACAAATCTTGATTGCCATTGTCTTGTAATTGTAAAACATTTTACATTTGTGCATGTATATCTGTTAAAAAGATAACAACATCGTGTTATTTGTCGATCAATTAGAGTTTGTTAAAATTTATTGTCGACTATCTTGAATTTGTGGTAATCATTTGATGACTAACCAAAATTGATGATATTTTGTTTCTCGACCAACTTATTGGTAATTTACGAGTATCAAAAAATTCTGCTTGATCACTTTCACATACTCATACTTTATTTAAATAAAATACTTTCGACCAACTGTAGTTAACCTGAGTTGGTGGATTTTTTCTTCCCGACCAACCTTAGTTGGCATTTTTGGGAATAGATTTACTTCCCGACCAACCTTAGTTGGCATTTTTTGGAATAGATTTACTTCCCAACCAACTTTAGTTGGCATTTTTGGGAACAGATTTACTTCCCGACCAACCTTAAGTGGCGTTTTTGGGAATAGATTTACTTCCCAACCAACTTTAGTTGGCATTTTTTGGAATAGATTTACTTCCCAACCAACCTTAGTTGGCATTTTTGGGAATATTTTTCTTCCTAACCAACCTTAGTTGGCATTTTTAGGAATATTTTTTCTTCCTAACCAACCTTAGTTGGCATTTTTAGGAATAGTTTTTCTTCCTAACCAACCTTAGTTGGCATTTTTAGGAATAGTTTTCTGAGTAGTTTGAGTAGTACTTTTGCTGAGTGTGTAGCACTAGTATTTCGCGAAAAATTTTCAATAAAAGAAGAGAATTGGGCAGAATGTTGTCACTTTATTCATACTAATGAAACTGAATTACATCAGAGTTTACATTACTGATAATATTTGTGCAGGTGTTCTGCATTCCATGCATTCTTAAACTCCTCCCCCTCTAAAGTTTCTATTCTGTATGTCCCTGGTCGAACAACTTCCTTAACTCGGTAGGGTCCATGCCAGTTTGCTTCCAGTTTGTTGTGCTTTTGAATCACCTTCTTTAGCACATAGTCTCCTTCTTTCAGGTCGCACTTCTTCACTCTCTTGTTGTAGAACAAAATTGTTCGTTGCTAGTAAGCAGCATTTCTAATGGATGCTTCTTCCCTAACTTCCTCGAGCATGTCCAAGTCTAACCTTCTCATTAAATCGTTGACAGGGGAATTGAAATTCATTACTCTGTGTGTTGGGAGACCCAATTCAGCGGGTATAACAGCTTCACTTCCAAATGCTAGCACATATGGAGATTCCCCTGTTGCTACTCCAGGATTAATTCGATAAGCCCACAGTACAGAGTGCAGCTCGTTGATCCAGTTTGCTTTCACATCATTCAGTCTTTTCTTCAAGCCATTTAGCAGCGTTCTGTTTGTCACTTCAGTTTGTCCATTGCTTTGGGGATGGCCTGGAGCTGAGTGAATCTTCAAGATATTTGACTGATGACAGTAGGTCGCGAACTCATCGTTGTCGAACTGAGTTCCATGGTCTGTGATGAAGGCACCAGGAAGACCATATCGACAAATGATGTTCTTCCAAATAAATTGGTACACCTTGTCGTACGTCATATCAATGAGAGGCTCAGCCTCAACCCATTTAGTAAAGTAGTTGACAGCAACCACGAGATACTTAAATCTTCCCCTGGTCGTTGGCAGTGGCCCGACCAAGTCTATTCCCCATATGGCAAATGGCCAAGGGGAAGTAATGGGTGTCAATAATGCTTGGGGAGTTCTTAGGATGGAGGAGAAGCGCTGACACTTGTCACACTTTTTGGCATAGGCTATACAATCAGCCCTCATCGTCGGCCAGTAGTATCCTTGAGTCATCATTCTTTGCAAAAGTGTCCGACCTGCTACATGGGCTCTACAGGACCCTTCATGGACCTCTTCAATCAGATCTTTCACCTCGGTGGGATGCACACATCTTTGTAAACCTGCTATAATTCCTTGTCTGTATAGACTACCATTAGTCAGTACATAACGAGCAGTTTGAAACTTCAATTTCTTGGCTGCAAGTTTGTCAGTTGGTAATTCCCCTTTCTCGATATATGCCCTGATGGGATCCATCCATGATGATCCTAAATCAAGGGTAATAAAGTTCATTGTCAGACCCTCATTTATACTCCGACCAGCTAAAACTTCAACTGGGATTATTCTTCGTAGCTCAGTACGAGTAGCTGATGCTAATCGAGCTAATGCGTCTGCTCTCGCATTCTCCATTCTTTGTATTCTGACCAGCTGAATAGCAGCAAATTCCTATACCAATTCCCTTGCCTTTGCATGATACCTGATCATTAATTATCCTTTGGCTGCATATACTCCCATCATTTGATTTATAATCAATTGCGAGTCACTGAAGACAATAACCTGCTCTGTCCCCACGGTTTTTGCCAAACTAAGATCGGCAATCATGGCTTCGTATTCGGCCTCATTATTCGAAGCTTTGAATTGAAAACGTAGGGCGTACTCCACGTCGACCTCGTCCGGACTGTTCAAAACTATCCCTGCCCCACATCCTGTAGTGCAAGATGAGCCATCCACATATAGACTCCATATAGGCAACTCATCTTCAAATTTTTGATCTGACAGAGTTCCTCGGTGGAAAATTTGTTGCTTCTTTTCACCCTCTCCTGATATTTCTTGCTGTTCGTCGATCATCTTTCTTTCCCTTTTACCAACCTTAGCTGGTTTGGGCTTGAGTTTGATGATCCTGTAACATCCACAGGTTGATCAGTGAGCAACTTTTGCTCATCGGGGGTATCAGGATAGGTGAACTCTACTATAAAATCTGCTACTGCTTGCCCTTTAAGCGATGATCTGGGTTCATAAACTATATCATATTCACCAAGTTCTGTTTCCCAGTACATCAATCTCCCTGATTTTTTTGGTTTACAAAGGGCTTGCCTCAACGGCATATCAGTATATACTACTATAGTATGAGCCTGGAAGTATGGCTTCATTCTTCTACTTGCTTCAATCAATGCTAATGCAAATTTTTCCAGTTTTAGATATCTGATCTCTGCTCCTCAGAAGGCCTTACTCGTGTAATAGATCAATTTTTACACTCCATTCTCCATTCTTATCAATGCCGAACTAACTGCATTCTCCGACACTGCAAGATACAAGTATAATTTTTCTCCCATCACTGGTCTGGACAACAATGGAGGTGCTCCTAGATATTTCTTCAAGTCTTGAAAAGCCTTCTCACATTCATCATTCCACTCAAAAGTCTTTCGGAGCATTTTGAAGAATGGGAGACATCTATCAGTTGCTCGTGATACAAATCTGTTGAGTGCTGCTACTCGTCCTGTAAGACTTTGTACTTCTTTCTTCGTCGTTGAAGATCGCAGCCCTAACAGAGCTTTGATCTTTTCAGGGTTTGCTTCGATGCCTCGTTGATTGACAATGTATCCGAGAAACATGCCTTCTCGTACTTCAAATATGCACTTGGTCGGGTTCAACTTCATTTGATATTTATCCAATTGATCAAAGGTCTGGCCTAAGTTAACTAGATGATCGGCGACTTTCTTGCTCTTTGTCAGCATATCGTCAACATAGACTTCCATATTGCAACTGATTTGTTCTGCAAACACTTTGTTCATCTGCCGCTGATATGTTGCACCTACATTTTTCAAACCAAAAGGCATAACATTATAACAATAAGTTCCCCTAGGGGTAATGAAAGAAGTACTCTCCCTGTCTTCAGGTTTCATTTTAATCTGGTTGTAACCGGAATAAGCATCCATGAAGCTCCGCAACTCGTGTCCCGAGGTAGCATCCACTAGTTGATCAATTCGGGGCAACGAAAAGTGATCCTTTGGGCATGCTTTGTTGAGGTCGGTGAAGTCTCACACATCCTCCATTTGTTGTTTTTCTTCTTCACCATCACCATATTTGCTAACCAGTTTGGATATTTACCATCTTCGATAAAGCAAGCTTTATGGAGCTTCTCGACTTCCTCCTGTATAGCTTGATTCTTCTCGGGACTGAATACTCTTTTTCTCTGCTTCACAGGCTTGATCTCCTTATTCACTTTGAGCTCGTGACATAAGAAATTTGGGTCTATCCTGGGCATATCCTCATAACTCCATGCAAAAGTTTGCTTTCTGCTTCTTAGGAAAATTATTAATTCCTGTTTTAGTGAGGCCTCCAACGACGAACCTATTTGAGTTGTTCGTTAAGGGTGCTCGTCGTCCAGAATGATGTTTTCAGTAGCTTCCACCACTTAACCCTTCACGAGTTACGACTCATCTCTAGGATCCAATGTTTCAATTTCTGCACCTTCATCTACTTGATATGTAGTAGCCTTTTTCCTTGACTCCTCTAGTTCTTCTTGCTCGACAGATGAATAGTAGCATTCCCGAGCTACTTTTTGATCACCCTTCACAACTCCTACTCCAAAATTTATTAGAAATTTTAGGCATTGATGTACCGTAGATGGTACAGCCTCGAACTTCTTCAATCCTACCCTTCCCATGATGATATTATATGCTGATTGAACATTCTTGTCCATCACGAAGAAGCGTATTCTTTCTGTTCGATAAGCAGGCCATGCACCAATGAATATATCCAACTTGATCGTCCTAAGTGGAAAAACTTTCTCGCCAGCAAAACCGAGGAGGGGTCTGTGATAAGGCTCCAGTTGAGATAGCTTTAGGTTTAAACTGTCGAAGCACGAGTAGAACGTGATGTCTGCCGAGCTACCATTATCTACCAGTACTCTTGAAATCATCACTTCCTTCATCCTCATTTTGATCACCAATGGGTCATCATGAGGATATTATACACCTGCGAGGTCGTTCTTTGAGAAACCAATGACTAATTTCTCTTTGTTTACCTTTCTCGGGCGATCTTCCTCAGCTAGATTTATTCATTGAATGTATGAGCAAGATTGAGCCTCACAGAGGTAAGCTTTTCTCTCTGCAGTAAGGTCTCCTCCTCCTGCATCTCCACCTGTAATAACATTACAATCAAATGACCCAAAACGTATTGAAAATACCTCACGTTCTGGCTGCCTTGGTCTTTTGGGAAGGTCGGGGTCGTCCTCTAGATCATCTTCATGGTCTCTTTTCTTATTCTTATCTACTCGACGAAGAGATCTAGACCTCTCTCTTGTTCGATCGCTATTTCTTCTTTCATTTCTACGATCAACATACTTCGCCAGTTTTCCTCGTCTGATTAGTGTTTCAATCTCATTCTGAAGAGCTATGCAATTTTTTGTCATATGGCCATGATCTTTATGAAACTCATAATATTTTGCCTTATTCCTCCTGTCAGGGTCTGTCTTCATTTTCTCTGGCCAGCTTAACTCCTCGTTGTTCTTGATTTCTTTTAGAACGTGGTTGATGTCTTTCTTCAAAGGAGTATAATTATCAAATTTCTTCAATACCTCCCATGACGACCTTGTTCTTGATTGTTTGTCACCACCATTGTTCTTGTGCTCTTTCTTCTTAGCTTTATCACCCTCCACCTTGGTTTCTTTGGCATCCATATTCTTCTTCGCATCCATAGCCTCCTCGATATTCATGATCTTGGCCGCTTTTCCCATGAGCTCCGACATGGTTCTGGGTGGATATTTGGCCAAAGTGTAGTACAACTTATTGGGCAGCAGTCCACTCATCAAGGCGGTAATCGCTGTCTTTTCCTCATAATCAATGACTTCGAGTTTCTCGTTATTAAAATGAGTTATATAATCTCTGGTACTCTCACCAGCTTTTTGTCTAACACTTAACAAATGCGCTACTCGTTTAACTGGCTTTGCCCCAAAACAGAAATTCCCAATGAATAACTCGGCCAGTTGAAAGAAAGTTGAGATCTTACCCCGAGGAAGATTATTGTACCATATTTGAGCAGATCCGATAAGAGTTCCCGAGAATGCTCTGCAACTCATCTCATCTGGAACAACATAGATGTCGGCTGCGGCTTAGTATTGTTCTATATGAAGGACAGGGTCGGTCTTTCCATCATATTTGGGGGTCACAACAGGTGCTTTAAATTTTGATGGCGTGGGAAAATCCACAATGGCCTGGACAAAGGGTGTCCCTTGAACAAAAGTTCATTGTAGAGGGTTTTTGGCCTTAGCCATTTCCCCTAATCTATCCTCCAGCCTCTAAATAGAGTCTTTCCACGCATCGTTTCCTTACTCGGGCCTATTGGTTCGAGCAACTGATCGCGTTGATGTGGCTTCCTGGGATCTATCTTGACGAGCAGCTGGTCGCGACTGGGCAGATCCTTCCCTTAAGTATGTTGGTCGTCGAAAGCTCTTCGATGCAGCCTTAGGAGGACTTTTGTTCCTCCTAGGGCCCAATCGATCGAAAGGAGAAACCCTACTCAATCTCTCCAATGCACTGATCCTTTCTGGAGAGAGAGTGACCTTTTGTTCAGTATCTGTGTCTCGTACCGATAAAGTTCTTCCTGGTTAATAAGAAAAATCATCAGATTCCTCAGTACGATATGAATCGGTATGCCTAGTACGCAAAGAAAGTAAACGGGTATTTCTTTGAACACTTTGCTATCCTGAATGTGTCGGTGCACCGCCATGAAGGGTTTGTATGAGTTGTTGCATAGTTTCTTGCATGGCCGTCTGGCCTTGGGCAAGATTTGTCATTATTCCAGCCAGATCTGGAATGTTTGGCGGAGCAGATGGATTTGGGGGGTTTCCAGCGTTTCGATTGCTGGGTTCTGGATTATCAGCCATTTGTAATGGATTGTTTTTTATGAAAAACGAAAATTACAATCGTTTCCCACAGACGGCGCCAATCTGTTGATGTAAAAAATTAGATTATCTTTAATTGTTTAATCACAGATAAAAATAAATAAGACAAATTAATTTTTAAAGTGGTTCAGCCTTAAAAGAATGGCCTACGTCCACTATTTTGTTTTTAGGAATTCTCGAAGTATGAGTATTCTCCAGGAATTCCGGTCCCCTTACAATGAGGATGATACAATGTATTTATAGCCCTCAGGCTGTACATGTGAAAGGGTAATACATAAATGCTCCTTATGCATATACATCTGTATGATAATAAGCATTTAATGCACAGTCAATCTGTTGGTTATCCTGCTATTAATGCTTTGTTCGAGGTGCAGCTCGGACCGCCTAAGTAGCTCGGTACTCATAAGTTGCTCGGAGAGCTCTTGTTGGTCGGAGCGTCTGAGTTGATCGGGGAGGCAGGATTCCTCGTCGCCAGTATGATTGTAAAAAATGCTTGTACGTGCCACGTAGATTGGCACGCGTCTTCTTATGATTAGTCCACGTCAGCAGGTTAAATTTGGTATCAAGACCATACATATAGTTTATTAAGAAAAACCCAAAATATAATGAAACTTCATTTATAAAATTGGAAATGTTTTCAAAATTCCAAGGGTCATTGCGATCACTCAATTCTTTATCTCTATACCTTTGTTCATGCAAATTAACGACATTTTGTTTTAAAATATAAACATGTTTAGAAAAATTTGTAGAAAATTATAAACCAAATTGAAAAATGGAATATAATGCAAACTTCTCAAGCAAAATTCTTTAAGATGTAGTCACCTAAGACAAACTTTACCGTTGATGATACCTTGACTTTATGAAAATCGAGATTAATCAAAATTAATTTTTCATTCCTGCTTTAATCATCTTCGAAACTATTTCAGAGAAAAACATAAAACATTTATGAGAATAGACTTAAAGAAAACCTATCAATCAGATCATTACCAGTCCACAGAAAAGGCTTTCGTCATTAAAAGCCTTTATGTTATTTTTATTATAAATAAACTTTCCTAATTTTTTTCCAGATTTTTTTAAAAAATGACATGAAAGTTATGACACTTAAAAGGCATGTTACACGATTCATATAGAATACAATCTAAAAAGCAATCGATTAACCTTCATTTTACCAAACAATTTTAAACACTCACTCAACCAATGTCGCGGTCCCTTGTGTTATGTATGTAATATAGATTTTAAGCAAAACAAAAAGGGAGCTTGACAAATAAGTCTTATTTATAAAAAATATTTCTTAATAGGTCCTCTCACAACATTTTTTTCCCAATAGGCCATATTTATATATATAGTGAATATTCACTACATGTTTATAGATATGACCTATTGGAATAAAAATCTTTTTTCATGGAACCTGTTGAAGCAAAGAAAAAGATGTTAGGACCTATTGAACTACATACTTAGTAAACGGGACTAATTGATAAAAAAACCTAACAAAAAATGTTAAGAAACACATTTCTGAACATAGTTAACAAAATATGAAAGTACTAAGAGCATCCACAATGGTGGATGATCCGAAAGGTAAGTTTACAAATCCAAAACCCCCAATTTACCATTCGTGAGTCAATATGCTTACACTGGTGATGGCTAATATAAGTGACTTTATTGGAGGTATATACTTCCTACGAACTATATTAGTTCGTAGGAATTCTTACGACCTAATATAGTTCGTTGGAACCTAAATATATAATATAAATTGATTATTTAGAGTTGCAACGAACTTCATTTGTCCGTATCAATTCTTACGAACGAATGAAATCCGTAGGAACCATTTGCAAATTCAGTAGCCGTTCAATAAAGTTACAAATTAATTTCTTTTTCTCTTACTAAATTTGTTGATTTCATTATACCACTAGGTTTTAGCCCCGCGCGATGCGCGGGCTTTTATAAAATTAAAAATAAAAGTATACAATCTTTACTACACACTGAAAGAAGGAGCCAAAAAATAATCAAGTACTACCCGAACCAAACGAATAACCCAAGGCCCAAAAAGCGGCACTGATGAATTGGTAGAATGACCAAGATCAATATCAACCCATTATCACCCATACCTGCACAACACAGTAACAGTAAAAAGCTGAAACAACTACAACTGCTTGAAATAGACGGATGCCTGGTAACTGCTGGTCAAACTCAACCCACTATCACCCATACCTGCAATTTAATATCAAAACCAACACATGATAATTTTAAAACCTAGCCGTTGATTTGAAAACCCCCAAAATATGAATCTATTAGTCACATTAAAGGACAAAAATGAGTATGGATATAAACAAAAATATTGGTGAAATTTGAACCAAAGTTAATCAAAAGAAATAAAATTCAAATAAAAAAGCATGTCTAAATTTATATCCGGCCCTAAAATAAATTAAGTGTTCGATTGAAATGATATTTCTTAACAAAAGATTTAAAATATAAATTAAAAACACTGTAATTACAATCAATTTGGAGTTCTCTAGTAATCTATACCTAATAAAAACATTCGTATACAATAAAAAAAAAATTCATGAAAAATATTAACGATTAAATAAAAATTAGAATAAATTTTTAAAGGAACTTACCAACTAAATGAGAGGAGGTCGCCTGGTCCCAGAATTCAGATGTTTCATTTACATAAATCCATCTGTTATTATTGCTTTTTTATGTGATATACTCAATATCACCTTCATTTGAGCTCATGAGAATAACCTCCAATTAGTAGTCACTTATATCAAGAACATTGGCCATGAAACAACCATTTTAAACCATATCCAAGTGCATGTTGAGACAGGTCGGCCCCTGTGTCACCTCACCTAAATAACAGGTGATCAATCCTTTATTAAATTGAAATCAAGGTGAACGGTTGGTTCATTCTTAGCATCACTGTCGCAAAAATAATTAATTCCAATTTAAACACTTTAATTAATTAAGCTAAGTGTCAAAACAATTTAAAGTCCTCATTTATATAATTTCGTTATAAAAATCTTTTAAACATAGACAAAATTTGAATAATGCAAATAATAAAGATACCAGTCATCCAACGAACCATGCCAACTAGATTACTCAAATCCAAATAAATAAAATATAACCACTGACAATGTAATAGATAAAACCATCCCAATCGAAAAGCCAAATACTGAAATGATAGAAGTATATGCAATACCTATCAAGTCTAAACAAGAGTTTGGAAATGGGCGACACAGGCCCTAACTGCAAGAGCTAAACAGAATATGAGGAACCAAGGAAGGAAGCATCTACTGCAATGACCTGCAACTCCCACACTAGCTGCAGCACGTCCAGTCAAATGATTATATGCTTGACGCCCCTGTGGCTGAGCACCGGTAATATATATATTTATATATATATATATATATATATATATATATATATATATATATATATATATATATATATATATATATATATATACACACAAGAGAGAGAAACTGACAGAAAACGGGTCAGAGCCCGAGTGTAAAATAGTTTTAAAAATATTTTAAAAAGTATTTAAAATGCTTACCGGCTAATATAACCACCATGTTAGTACGCGATACCCTCTTGAGAATTCTCACCTCTCATCTAGTGTGCACGCCTACCGTACAACTAATACCTCATAAGTCTATCTAACTTATCTCCCAATGATTTTATTTTGAGAAGTCACAAGGCTATGATATTTAGTTTAGAGACTGATCTCTTCATGATTACTTACGCTACTTAATATATCTCGTTATCGTTATAAAGTTTCGAATACTTATTATAAAATTTGGAGCATTTATTCACTACTTAACTACTTATACACATAGTAGAAGATTTCCATACATATACGTATATATACTAATCACCCATATAATATATATACTATCTCCACCCCACATAAAATCTATGGTGATGGCATACTCTACTATCAAGTACCCATATCTCTCGTACTAAGGGAAATACTAGTTCGAAATCACTCTCGAACTGTATTAACACAATACACACAAAATGGAGGCGAAGCATAGTTCCAAGTCACTAAGATGTCAGCACATATCATCACGTCTCTTAGGACCGTCTGACTATCATTATCAAATAGCCTGTACTAAGGAATCCAATGTTCTAGGGTACAAGTCAATATCCCCCATAAAGGTCCCATTGAGATAACACTGTCCCGGCGTGACAACCTCCGTAATAGCAAGTAGCGCGGGTATGATTATTCACAATTACAATATTTAGTATATGCACACAGTCACACAGACATATATAAATATACACATTTACCAATTAGGTTCACCCACGACCTATAGTAATTATTTTTAACCGTACTTAGTACAATTTTACCCGATTATATCGCATAAAGGATTCGTCTCGTTTTTTTTCTCAAATATCATCATTTCATACTTACTTCTCGTCTCTCGAAGTATTCTCTTTCACTAAACATAATTTCAGTAGGTTCACCCTCTCTAACCTACTGGTCTAAGTCATTTATAAACATCTCAATGTCTTAGCTAACGTGCAAATAATTTTCAATATGTAGTAGACCCCCCGTTAACCCTCGATTTCATCCCATATAAAATTTCATTCAACGGTACTCTACTTAGACCCTACTAGTCCTCTTCATGACCCATTATGCTCTTTAAATAATATTCAAGGGTTCCTATGCATTTTACCCGGATTAAACAAAAAGGGGAAGAACATGTTGTTTTCCAAGAGGGGTCGATCGATCGATCAGTTGATCGATCGATACTCTTGCGTCGATCGATCGATCAAACAGTTCTTGCCCAGAAAACTGCAAATTCGACCTACGGGTTTCATCCAATAATTTCCTCCAAAACGCCATTAATGATCCTCAAACTTCGAAACAAGTTTACTACGGGCTACATATGCCTATATATATGATTTCCTACGACACTCTCTTGAGAATTCTCACCTCTCATCTAATGTGCACGCCTACGATGCGACTAATACCTCATAAGTCTATCTAACTTATCTCCCAATGATTTTATTTTGAGAAGTCACAAGGCTATGATATTTAGTTTAGAGACTAATATCTTTATGATTGCCTACGTTACTTAATATATCTCGTTATCGTTATAAAGTTCCCGAATACTTATTATAAAATTTGGAGCATTTATTCACTACTTAACTACGTATACACACATTATAAGATTTCCATACATATGCATATAGATACTAATCACCCATATAATATATATACTATATGCACCCTACATAAAATCTATGGTGATGGCATACTCTGCTATCAAGTCCCCGTATCTCTCGTACTAAGGAAAATACTAGTTCAGAATCACTCTCAAACTATATTAACATAATACACACAAAATGGGGGCGAAGCATAATTCCAAGTCACTAAGAGGTCAACATATACCCCTCACGTCTCTTAGGACTGTATGACTATCATTCTCAAATAGCTTGTACCAAGGAATCCCATGTTTTAGGGTACAAGTCAATATCCCCCATAAAGGTCCCATCGAGATAAGACTGTCCCGGCGCGGCAACTTCCGTGATAGCAAGTAGCGCGGGTATGATTATTCACAATTATAATATTTAGTATATGCACACAGTCACACATCCATATATAAATATACACATTTTCCACTTAGGTTTGCCCACGACCAATAGTAATTATTTTTAACCGTACTTAGTACAATTTTACTCGATTATCTCACATAAAGGATTTGTCTCGTTTTTTTCTCAAATATCTTCATTTCATACTTACTTCTCGTCTCTCAAAATATTCTCTTTCACTAAAGATAATTTCAGTAGATTCACCCTCTCTAACCTACTGGTCTAAGTCATTTATAAACATCTCAATGTCGTAGCTAACGTGCGAACGATTTCAATATGTAGCAGACCCCCCATTAACCCTCGGTTTCATCCCATATAAAATTTCATTCAACGGTACTCTACTTAGACCCTACTGGTCCTCTTCATTATCCATTATGCTCTTTAAATAATATTCAAGGGCTCCTACGCATTTTACGCGTATTAAACAAAAAGGGGAAAAACATGTTGTTTTTCAGGAGGGATCGATCGATCAGTCGATCGATCGATACTCTTGGGTCGATCTTCGATCAAGCAGTTCTTGCCAAAAAAAAACTACAAATTTGACCTACGGGTTTCATCCATTAATTTCCTCCAAAATGCCATCAATGATCCTTAAACTCCAAAACAAGTTTACTACGGGTTACATATGCCTATATACATGATTTCCTACGTAAATCACGTACAAATTCATCAAAGGTATCGAATTAAAGGGAATAATTCATCATAATGATCAAGAACCCTAGTTTTTCATTAATTTCAAATCTTCTAATTCTTTTTCCAGATTTCTCACTTCTAAATCAATAAAATTTCGTGGGTAATCCTCTACATATGTTGAGATTTCTAGAATACACTTATTTCCTCTAAAATATGTGATTTAAATCTCCTAAATCATCAATTTCTTCCATAAAACATAAGTTCATCAACCCTATTCTAACATGGGAGAAATATTAATTAGAAAAATAGCAAGATAGATACTTGCCTGGGATTCGAAGGTATGATTTTTTGGTGATAAGGATATGGCTGCGTTCCTCGTCTTGCGATCCATGCCCCTGTGGTGTTAATCTTGAAAGAGGTGTTACGGTTCGTGATCAATTCTTGAAAAGCTCTCTACCTTTCTTCTCTAATGGTCGTTATAAGTTTTTGTAATTGTTAACCCTAAAAGATAACCTCTAATAGTTGATATAACTTAGGAAAATTCGTGGGTTTAATTACCCAAAAAATCAAAATGACTATAATACCCTCCCGGGATGCCAGTTAGGCCTAAAAATAATTCGAGACCCAAACTAAACCCCCGGGTACACTTTTATGAATATCTCGACCCTTTCGAACACGTTGGCGCACTCGAAACGACCATACACGAGACTTATAATTTATTCACTTTTATAATACTAATATAGTCCCGACACGACATATGCGCGTCCCGACTTAATTTCCATAATTGTCTTCTTATTCACTCTTAACAATATTAATAATTTCAATTTCATATATTACATTACACATCTAGTAATATTCAACAAATTCCCAATAATTACTAACTCTCGTCACGCTAGTAAATATTTTAAACAAAATTTCGGATTAATATTAAATTAATATCTCAATTAAATTTAATAAATCCCATAATTTAAAAGCCATAAAATACGGGGTATTACAGCCCCTTGATGTCCAATTCAGCCGCCTTATATATATATATATATATACACACACACAAAGCCTCTTGAACACTAATTGATGGTTCCTTCCACCATGTCCTTTTTCTTCCATATTATAAGCTGAAATTAATTAACAAATAAGTGGAGAAAACTGCTTTTTCTCCCATCTTATTACGATTCATTCGATTAATAAAAACAGGACAAAAATATGATAAATGTCAAATGACTGATTGGATAATCATGTGATATCAGGACTATCTCCTTTTATATTTAAATTTATTATTGGTAAGTTCTAAGCCCAACCAAATCCCATTAACATTTTATGAGCTACAATTTTATAACTTTCAACTTCGATTTTTTTGCTCCTTAAACATCTAAACAAATTTAGCGCTCCCAAAAATTAAGCGTCCGAGATTTTCTCAACCTTTTACTTGTGATTTCTGAAAAAATAGGGAAGAAGAGAGAGAAGTTGAATCTAAGAAATACCATTTGCACAACAGCGCAGTCGAAGTATTCCAAGACAACAGTAACAAAACTGAAGAAAAAAAATGCAACAACAAAACAAATCTTACAATTTGCTCTATGCCCTTTTCTTCCTTCGTTTTCACCCATTGATACTCCACCGCATAATTTAAAGTTTTGCAAAACGGACAACTTGTATATTTTAGAAATCATTCATAAGAACAATAAATTTGAATCTAGCACAATCTAGCACAAACATAGTAACAAATACAACATATGTGAAATCGCAATATCAAAATAGTCATTCTTCACAGAGTAAAAGGATACTGTGTAGGACGCATAGAATTAGGGATCTCCATCTGCAAAAAACACTTTGGTCCCAATAAAATAAATAGGAGTTAAAACAAAAAAATAAAAATTGAGCATACTAACATCAACCATGACAGAAAGTTTCATAACAGATACGAGTACAGATTCCTTTGGTGCAACATCTTCAACGAAAATATGGTGGGGGTTTAAAGGTAAGGGTTGCATAAACGAAGGGCCAAGAGAATGTGGAGAGGCATGATAGAGAGATAAGAATTAATTGTGTTGTGCATCTCCCGGAGATTAAGAGAATATTGTCAGTTTCATTAGTATTAAATGCAGTCCACGTGTCAATTCTCTAAGAAGAGACACCAAAATTATATTATGTTATGTTATTAGATTACAGAACTCTCAGTTTGTAAATTTACGAATTTGAATGTCCGTTTGCTCCATCGAATAGCAACTACCGAATGAACCTGAGCAAAGTATTATTAAGTTAACCAAAGGGCTTGCCCCAATGGTTACCGCCGACCCTTCCTTCCAAGGGGTCGTGCGTTCAATCCCGTTCCCCCCTCCACTTTCTAATAGCGGGAAAGTTATATATATATATATATATATAAGTTGAAATATTGGCGCGCCTAAACTATTTAGGGTCCGTTTGATTGACAATGAGCAAAACAGTGGGCATGGCACCTAGTTTTTTTTCACATGAAGCTATCAAATAACTATTAGGCGGAATTAAAGTCAATCCAATTAATTTATTTTAAAATAGTTTTTATATTATATTCAAAAATGTTAAAAACGATTTTTACAATATTTTTATATTACGATTTTTAAAAAAAATTGTAAAACATTTTCTTAACAATTTATTATAATATTAAAAACAGTTTTTATAATATTACAAAACAATTTTTAAATATTCACAGCTGTTTTTTTTAACTATTTAAAATACTTTTTAATTTTGTTTTTAAAGTTTAAAACTGTTTTTATATTATATTCAAAACAATTTTTAAAAATGTTAAAAACTATTTTTACGATATTTTTATATTACGTTTTTTCAAAAAAATTGTAAAACATTCTCTTAACAAATTTTATAATATTAAAAACAGTTTTTATAATATATTCAAAACAGTTTTTAAAAATGTTAAAAACAGTTTTTACAATATTATATATAATACGATTTTTAAAAAAATTTGTAAAACATTTTCTTAATAATTTTTTCTAATATTAAAAACAGTTTTTAAGACATTACAAAACAATTTTTAAATATTCATAAGAGTTTTTAAATTATTTTTTAAAATATTAAAACCGTTTAAGAAGTTGGTAAATTTGTTGGCAAATATTTCCCAGTCAAATAGGTAAAAAAAATTTGTCCACAGATTATGCATATAAAATATTGTACATTAACAAATAATATTTAAGCGATAAATTTTACCAACCAAACGAACCCTATATATCTAAATGACCATATGTACATATCTATCCATAACCATATGTACAATATTTCAACCGGAAACTATATACATTAAAGATATGCCTGTTTAGATTTCCAAGAAATATCATCGAAGAGTGGAAACGGTATAGAGAAATAGGAAAGGTAAGAAAATAAATGAACGACAATTGACTCTTGGAAATGAAAGAGCATTAAAATCTCATTATTAACCTCTAATACTAGCTATAATAAGAATGGCTGAGAAATTGTTTACGAGAAGAGAGCTATTTGACCGATGGAGAGGCATTGAAGAATAAGACGACACCGACCAAGATGTTTCCACTGATCAGTATAAACGTCGTCGTTTTCACCTCCTCAAAGAAGACTGGTTTGTTCTTACTAAATTTGCAATCCATGTCATATTATGCCCTAATACTCATGTTAGAAATATTAATGTTATGTTAAAACATATTTTTTTGTCATATTATAGCAAAATAGATGCTATATTAACTAAAAAACAAGAAACTGGCAAGTTACCTAATTATTACTCCTATATATATTTTTTGGACATATTCAATTAATTGAATGTACTCTTCGTCTGCGTTTGTTTTTTCATCTGAATATGAAGTGTTAATCGGATTCTTAAGATAATTTTAACCTCTTGATCATTTAAAAAAATAAACACTATTAGCTACCTTTTAAGTTTGAATGTTCAGATTCAGAGTTAAGGGGCCAAAATGAACAACCTCTTAATCTATACGAAAAAAGGATATGGACTCGCTGATTGGGATGGAGGGAGTATTTTGTAATATAACAATGCATTACAAGGAGGGACCGTATCCTAAATAGTTTTAGAAGGGAGGGACCATAACCTACACCCTTGCTATATATATATATATATATATATATATATATATAGTCAAGCTCTCCAACATACCTCCTACCAACATACCATTTTTTTAAAATAGTAAAAAAAATAAATTTGAGATGATATTTTTTATATGGGTTCATAATATTTCAATGTGCCCCAATAAAAAAAATCAATTGAAAATAATAATTTTTGTTATTTTTAAAAAATAGGTCAAAAAAGCTGTCAGCTTTTACCCTTTAAAACTGCTAGTTTTTTTACCTGTTTTTTAAAAATATCAAAACAAATTATTTTGATCTAAATATTTTTACAGGGGCACATTGAAATATCATGAACCCATATAAAAGATATTAATTCAAAATTATTTTTTTTACTATTTAAAAAAGTAGGTATGTTGCTATGTATGTTTAATATGAGGTATTTGACTCATATAACGTTGATGCACCGTACTAGTAGTGGCGAAATGGGCTTTAAATAATAAATCAACTCATATTAGTTCATACATTTAAATATGGGGCTCATATTTAAAAGATATGAGTCAAATATGGAGTCCATTAACAAAAAATATGAATCAAATATAAAAGTTACGAGTAAAATATATTTTTTTTACATTTATTTAGAATTATAATACTTACTTGGATAGAAAAAAATCGGTTGACCCAACTCATATTTGGTCCGCCCATATATGACCCAACCCATATATGGACTGCCCATATTTGACTCAACCCATACTTTTTCCACTACTAAACCATAGTGTGAAGATTTAACAAGCAATGTATTGTTTCTTTCAAGGATATATATATATATATATATATATATATATATATATATATATATATATATGATGTGAAATTAAAGGGCGGAAGCGTAAATTACTACTACTACACAACAACCACACATAATGTTTAAAGACTAATGGCCCGAGAAATATCTCTAATTCATCTTTCAAAATGTGAAGTGTAAACAAAAGGAGACGAACAACCTTATATATAGGAAAGACTTAGATTGCTTGTCAAGCTAAGCCTATAAAGGTAAAAGACTAAAGAGGACACTTTAAAGATTTTAAAAGACAATGCTACCCTCTAACCTAAAATGAAATAGACAGAAAATACAATTAAATCTAGACCCCGTACACATCAATATATATACATGCATATCCATTTTTCTCCTTTCCTATTGAATGTTACGAAACAAGTTTTTTTCAATCGACCCGGAACTGAGTTTTCTATATTAGAACACGAGAACAAATTTAGTATATTGGATGTAGGGAAGAATTATCTAAACATGTCGAACTGCATTGTTCAAAGCACTAAAACTCTTTGTTTTTTCATGCACCTATACTCTAATGTATTGATTAAGACCGATGAGACTTATCTTATTCTTGAATTGCGCGAGTAAAAAATTTGTTACTTCTTCCGTCCCAAATCTATAGTCAAGCTTTTCTCTTTAGTCCATCCTGAATTAATAGTCATGTTTGTAGAAATAACATGTAATATTAGGTGAGATTACCCATAAGAGAGCAATGATCGGAGTGCATGTCTTACATTCGAAGGCATTCATCATTTTTGAGAGGATAAATTTGGAAGGTTAAAACTTTTCTTAAAATATTTTGACTTACAAAGGGTGACTATTAACCTGGGACCGAGGGAGTAATACATGATGACGTACGAGAGGTCCCAAAGGCATATTTGTATTATCTGTATTATAACATTTTTTTTTACTTTGGCGTCTATTTTAATATTCCCTTGGAATGTTAACTTAGCCTATAAATACCATTGTAATCACTAGACCTATTGGAATTAGTGAATGAGAATGACCTTATTTTTTGAAGTTATGTTGTTGTGAGTATTTCCCGCTATGTTTACAACAAATTATTATAGCTACTCCTCAAGTATTAGTCAGCACCAATATAGCTGTGCATAATGATTTTGAAAACCTTAAATCAATCGGCCAAACTGAATTGCAGACTGTTTTGCATTATTTCGAGCAACTTTTTGTCTTCACTCTACATGACAGTTTTGTATGCAAATTGTTGGCCATTATTGTGTATCTATCTATCTATAGTTCAAATATCTTCTCGTTGTGTAATAGTGTAATTTATTTTTTGTTCTCTGATGCATTCAAATTCTTAATCAATTTGCCGAAAGAAAATTATATTTGGTGTGGCCCTTGAGATTTGATTGGACCCCTTATGGAGACTTTTTAGAATTATTGTAAAGATGAACGGCATGATTTTCCTCTCAAGCTTTTATAGAAGAGGATTTCTGAGGAACTGTGAAGATGCACACAATGCATTTGTCGGCACATCAAGCCCAAGAGATGTACACTATGGAGTATGATGCGAGTTCCATCTGGACTCTTCTTGATGTTTTGCAGAGTTTTGATGAAGAGAGGGACACTCAGCACTTAAAAGAGATTAATGGAAGAATAGCACGGGGAGAGTATGAGCCTATACGTTACGGTGATGAAATTGTTAGTGTCATGTTTGAGGTATTATGCTGTTACTCTCTAGTCTTCGATTTATATTTCTTCCAGTTCTGAAATTTGTTACCATGTATTTTATTTATTTCCGGGGGTGCATTATGTAGTTGAAAATTGTTTTTATTAGTAAAAGTGCTAGTTAGATGTGCGTAGAGAGTTAAGTCAAATGATCACTTGAGAGGTTCAATGATAAGGATTACTATATATAGACCTAGTTTATTATTTAATTTGTAATAAATTTAATTACAAGAAAAGGTAAAAAATTACAAGTGGTGCCCAACCAATCTATGCCTTTGATTCAATGCTCAAGTAAAACAAACTAAAGAGGAGAATTAGTTTGGAATAAGCAGTGCCCAACCAAGACCTTGTTATATTTTATGCTTTCTTTAAGTTATGTTGTTGCCACTGAGGTTAATTAGCGTAGGGATGCCACACTATGCTGTCTTGCTTCCTTTTCTTTTAATACTTTTTTTTAGTATTAGAATTACGCAATTGATCTAGGATTCGGGAGATGTGTTCAGATGAATATTTATAATAGATTTTGGGAACCCTTATACCTACAATGGAATTTTCAAATTAAGTTTTGTGTGTGGGATGCTTGTCACTTTCTACCTTAATCTGGATAAATGAAGATGAATTCTTAATTTTCTTCATTAACAGGGCAGGGTTCCGTCCCGATCATCTTTTTCAACCTATTTGAGGCCCACAAAATTAATCTACCAACTACGGGTTAAGCTTAAACATTATGTTTTCGAAAAATTACTTCGGAAAACATTAAAAGCAGGGCCGTCTTGAGGCTTTGCAAAACGGAGAACATGAAAAGCAATGGCGCCTTATTTTCTCCTACATCAAGTGACTGTGAGCAGTAACTTCAGCATTCTGATGAGGAAAAAAGCTTGCCGGGTTCTTATTTCCTCCTCTTCATTAGCATGGCAAACTAAACCCATTAGATAGTGTCATAGTTTTCAGTTTCCTCCTATTTTTTGGTGGATTTATTACTTTTTTATTTACTATTATTTGCACAGATAGCCCTTCCATGGCCGGTCCTAAGATTTTAGGGGCCCGAGGCGAACTCTTGAATTGGGGGCCCCATATTTAACAAGAGATTTTTTTATTAATTTAGAAATTTTAAGTTTTTCTTTTACTGAAAAGATGCCGACTTATTTTTCGTAATTGTGACAAGCTTAAATGTTTGTCCGTTCAATTTTCAACAAATTGTTTTTGGGACAATTGGAAAATGACGCTGTAAATATATATACATGTATAAAATTTTGGGGCCCCTAAAATGTATCAAAAATTGGGGGCCCGAGGCGACCACCTCTCTCGCCTCCCCTCCAAAACGGCCCTACCCCTACGCATTATTCACTGATGTTATAAGATGAATCTACCTTTTGAGCGTGCACATATGTGGTATGTATTTTATCTAAAAAACCTATGTTGTATGCAGCTTTAAAACCATTTTTGTTGATTCCTATTTTAGATATCTAGATGATTTCTGTGACTATATATGAAGCATGTTGCTTATTTAAGTATAAGTTGTCTTTTATCTGTTTACTGAAAAGTTTTTTATTGGAACGTAGTTTGGCAGTTTTCAACATTATTGTGTAAGATTTGTATGGACCTCGAGAGAAAGTAAAATTCTTTTTCTTATGGTATGAAGGAGGAGAGAATCAGGTCAGAGGCAGAACAATTTTTTTTTCAAGGTGGAAATTTTTTACAATAGTTACAGTGGGATCTTCCTTCCTTTCCATTGTAGTTTCTTATTGATTGTAGCGAAAGGAATACATTCTATCTAAATACATCTTTGTTTCCTTATTGAAATGGTAATGATTTTTTTGCTGTAAGATTTTGTTTAGATCTTGGATTTACTGGGAAAGAAAATTCCTTATACTCGTGTTATCCTTTTTCCAATTTCGTTTAGCAAGATATCTCATCGAAGAGTATGAAGGGGTAGGAGAGACTTAGGTCTAATGAAGAACGATTAATCTTTTTATAGGTGGAAAATTTGTAACAATCTTTATTGTGGGCTCTTTATTCTTTTTCCCTTGCAGAAATTCCTTACTGATCTGCTACAGTTGGTTATGTTGGGGTGGAGGACAGCACATTTGTAGCTGGGAAGTAGTCTGCTAATTTTGAAGTTGTGTATTCAGTTGTTGGTTATGATTTGCCTCTCATTTCTATCTCCTTTTTGACGTTTTTTTCGTCTCTTTTTTTATTGTAATTTGAGGATTCCTTGTTTGGAACTTGGACTTACTGAGAAAGCGTAGTCCTTTTACTTTTGGTATCCTTCTTTCCCATTTCGTTAAGCAAGATATGAGTATAGAATACAAGTACGAAGGAGAAGGGGAGACATAGGTCTAATGCAGAATAAAGTGAAAATTTTGAAGGTGGAAAATTTGTAACACTTTTAGTATGAATACACACTATTTATAGATAAGTCTTTGTTTTCCATCATAAGTTATCCTCATTCTTTTCTTCCTATTATCATTTCCTCAAAATTTTATTAAATACAATTGACTTCTGTTTAAAAAAGTACTTCACCTGTACAGACAAATTAAGTTAGCTGATTCACGTACAAAAGCACAACTATTGATAATATGACTGGACATAACTTCAATGACATCTGTGATTTTCTTGTCCAGGGGCCCTTCTCTAGTGTCTTCTCTGAAGGATTCATCGCTTCACAGTTCTCTTCGGCAACCTGCCTTTGATCTCATTCAAATTATCATAGTGTCTGATGCTGCCGCCTTAGTAAATGCAGTTTTGAACTCCTGCACTCTCTCAAATGCTGATAAAAACATGTCTTCTGAGTTCAATGATGAAGATGATGGTCTTCTGTTTTCTCATGATGTTGAAGAGAAGGATATCAGCTGTTGGTATGGATTTAATACGCAGGATAAAACCACATCTAGGGAATATGGTTGGTGGATGTGCTCGTCAATGTTGTGGTTAGATGTTTTAGTTGAAATTGACCCCTCAATTGTTCCAGTGTCATTTTCCAAGGCAGTTTTTGGGCTTGATCTCGTCTTATTATGGTAGATACTGAAAATAACACAGAAATGGCTCTTTCGATCAGAAATTGGTTGACAACACGCACCTCAGAAATCTCACATCTAATTGGGTGGAAGGTTCCGTCTGGTTCTGACGATGGTGCAGATAGGAGAGAGTCGAAAAACTCAGTCAAAGTCTCAACAATTTGTATTCCTTTAGTGAGAATATTCAAGAGGTTAGCTGCTACATTACTTTTAGTTTTTGATGCTGCATACTACAATATTTTAATTTGACTGCGTAAAAGGGCCTCTATCTATATGTATTCTGGATTAGTTAGTTGAGAAAACACACACAATCATGACTTCTAATTAAAGGTGTATTAAAGGTTAACAACCCATTTTGTTCTTAGAATGGAGCAAGGTGAGCTAGGGAAGCAGTGGACTTTAACCAAGGATGAGCGAAACCTTGATCCTGTTGCTTGTGGATCCTGATGAGGTAAATAGTTTACTTATATCTATCTCTGTGTGCTATATATACATGTCTATGGATTTTACTTTTACGCACTTTCACACACATGATTGATTATTCAATTGTAACTTGGGCACAAATTTTTTTTTGCTCAAGGAAGAATGCTAGGCAAGTTGTTAGGCATATCCTTGAACAAGTTTCAAACACATGCGGCCTTGCTTTTAGTTTGCAGTTCTTTGCTCCTGCTCATCTTCTTAATCAGCTACTTTCTTGGGGTTGAGACATGCTCTGAAATTGGTATCTTCTTTCCAGTATATTTTCAATTCGGCATTTAGGCATTTAGGCATTTTTCTGTTTAATAAATGTGCTACATTTAGTGTGTGCTACCCAAGGGAGAAACATAGACCGACTTCACATGGAGTTTCATATACATTTTCTTTGAAATGATGACTTGATAAAATCAATTTTTTTATATGCTCTCTTACCTTAGAGAATATCTGGATGAACCACAAGGAGTTCAAAGGAAGTGTGGAAAAGTTGTGCTAATGAGAGTACAACATTTTGGTTGGGAGGGATTAAACATAATGAAAAAGTTGAAGGAGGTGAGAGATAATTAAAGGAACTTAACGAGGTGTTTGGAGAGGAGAAGTAACGTGCATTGTGCATATTTGAAAAAATTGGTCAAATTGAAGTGGCAACTACTTCAAAGGATGCTAGAAGGGAAGAACAATGTCAATTCACGAAGAGGTTTGAGAAGATCCTAATGAAAGAGTAAACATCTTAGAAATAAAAGTAAATATGAATTGGGAGAAAGAGCGAGGCAAATGTCCAAAACTGTTTCACAAGAGAGTGAGTGGAAAGAAAATGAATAGGTCAATGTAGAAATTGGAAAAAGAAGGAACTCGGAGATGATCTTGGGGCTAAGAGTGTATAATGTCATCCAATTGGTGATGAATGGGCTACCGGGTTGTATAGGAAGTTTGAGGAAGATGAGATCGAAGAGTAGTTTAGGATTGTTGTGGTTAGAAATCTTACAGATGGTTTTATTCAAGAAATGTTGCGTTGTTGTAAAAGAGGGCAACTTACGATTTTCAATAATTTTGGAAAAGAGTGTATTTTACGATTTTTAATTATGTTTTAATTTATAAAAAGGGAGTCTCATTGCGTGCTTTAAAATTTTGTGAAGTTTTGTGATAAACCATTTAGCTTGTTGGGTTGGAAGTTTTGTGAACAAGTTTGTGGGTGGTTTTGGTTGAGTTATCTCTAAAAGTCAAGGGGCATTTGTGAAAGGTAGATGTATTTTAGATTTGGTTTTGATAGAAAATCAAGTGGTGGAAGAATTTAGAATAAAAAAGAAAGAATGTGTAATTATCAAAAGACTTTGAGAAACCATATGATCATGTGGATTGAGAATTACATGATTTTGGCATATGGTTGTTTAATTGCATTCTATGAGGGGATTCATATCTCTTTTTCCATTCACTTTGGTACTGGAAGTACTTGATAGGCTAGTTGAGAGGCCATTGATGGAGGAGTTGTGGAGAATTTAAGATTAGTAAAGAAAGAGGGTGTTGTTGTCAATATACCCGAGAAAACTAATGATCATGTGGATTGGGAATTCCTCGAGTTTGAACTTTATCAAAGCGTGGGGAAGTGGATGCGATTGGTGAGATAGTTAATTTTTAAATGTCTATTTGTGAATGGGAGACTGAGGAAAAAGGGGCCTCTAGACGCATTCAACAAGGGAATTTACTTTTCCCTTTTCTATTCACTTTGGTATTATGTAGTACCGCTCATTTAGAGGGCCATTGATGGAGGAGTGCTGGAAGGTTTTAGAATTGGTATGAAGAATATGGAGATTTCCCATCTACAATTTGCAAATGATTGCCCATATTAAAACCTTCTAAGGATGGGATGGTTTTAATATTGTAAACAAGTTGAGGGGGGTAAAAAAGAATTTGAAATTTTGAAACAGAGGAACTTTTAGTGGTGTTATGACTTGAAAAATCATTATAAAAGAGGAGATATCTTGGCATAAAAAAGGTGAAAACAAATGGATCCAAGAATGGGATAATAATTTAAAAACTCTCTCATAGAATTCTCAGTTGGTTAAATTAGAAAAAGAAAATGGATTTGATTGAAAATGAGAAAGATATTGAGGAGGAAGACGTGTGTGTCTTTGAAAATTTGTATTCTAAAAAGGATTGAGGATGTGTTGATCGATAATTTAGAATGGCGCCCGAGAGTGTTGGTTTTGATTGTTGTGGGGATAACTCTTGGGGCTTCGATAAGGCTAGAGGGGTGTGATGCAGTGTATGTATTAAAATAAATGTGGGCGGGATGAAGGTGACACATTTGCAATTCGGAGATCATTCCATTTTTTTTCTCTTCTTGAGATATTGGTAAAATTGGTAATCTTCTTTAGCTATTCAATTGTTTTGTGAAGTGTTAGGCTTAAAAGTGAACTTAGGCTTAAAAGGGAACTTATTCAAAAGTAAAGTGGTGGGCATCAATGTGGAGAGTGCGTAGGTGGAAAACTTGACCAATAAAATAGGGTGTGGATTGAATCTTGGATGTTAACATACTTGGGACAACCATAAGGTGGTGGAAACCCAAATTCATTGAGTTTTTGGAGTCCAAATTATGATAAAATCACCAACTCACCCCCAAAACGGCATCGCGACTGGCACGAACACCTCATGTGTGTACAACGTCACACGTAGCAACCCGTCGCTCAGTCGCGAATTCTCGATTTGATAATAGGACCTGGATTAGAGAGTAAGAACACTTAGCCTTGAAAACGTGTCGTGAGGCGGGGGACACCTCCCTCCCCCCCCCCGGCATCGCGGGCGGCACAAACACCTCGTGCGTGTCCAACGTAACAGGTAGCAACCAACTGCATAATCGCGGGACTCCCGGTTTGAAAATATGACCAAAATTTGAAAACATGCACACTTAGGCTTGAAAATGTCTCGTGAGCGGGCCGAAACTACCGACGTCCCCTAAACCGTTGTAAATGGTTGCACAATACCTATGACACGAAATATTGCACAAATATTACTATGGTAGCACAATACAAATCACACGAAAAGTTGCACACTCTTGTAGTTTTGGTCAAATTAAAATCTCAATATGACTATTTCCCGTGTCAAAAAAAGAAAAAGAAACATGCTAAACAGAAGATAATGCACTATCCCCAACTTCTGTGCAACACCCCCAAGATAATGCCTTAACCCACACCTGCTGTGAAGCATCCCCTAATTAATGTTCTATCCCCAAATTGGTGTGAAGCATCCCTAAGATGGGTCTTTCCACTTCAGAAGCCAATATGAGCGCCATGAGGATTTAACAGCCAGGGTTCAATCCTCTTATGAAGCAACATGGGCACAACAATAAAACCATCAGTCACAAATTATGGAGACGGAGAGAGTTTTTTATCATTTATAGAGAGAGAACAAATTAAACCGGTGTATTGGAACAAAATCTTACAATTTAATCCTTCGTAAAATTTCCAATTATCATCTTCATCTCCGATGGGTCTTTAGCCAAATTGATTTTGCTCTACATATTTTTGAACATTCTCTGCCACAGCTAATCCTTCCAGAAAAACTCGAAGATCGGTTTGATGTCATGCGATGAACTATAAAGTGTTAGTTATCATGCAATGAAAATCGCTCACCTAAGAAAAAAAAGATGATGAAAACGTTGGTCATCACACCCGACAAACAAGAAGATATATGCATTGATAAATGATAAGCAAGTCGCAAACCAAATATGAATTGGAAAATCAATGTGGTCTAGGAAAAAAAGGGTAGAGTTGATGTTATATCAAAAAAGAAAAGGAAAAGAAAACGAGAAAAATAGCCCTCCTCTCAAGGCTTACATTGCAACACAATATCAGAAATAAAAGGCTGTCAGAATGTCTTATATATGAGCGGCAGCAGCTCACATAAGATCCAAAAACTAAAACGACATAGCTGATGCCTGATGGTGTAGCGGCAAAAATAATATTTTCATATAAAAAGTAGCTCACCTAGTGAATTATCATTTGTATCCTCGCACTGGTATGTAATGGGAAAGATTGCAGCATTTAGTCGAAAAGCGAAAAATAAACATAGATGGAGAGAATTAATGGGTAAACCTTAATTACCATAAATAAGAGAATTGAACAAGAATAATCAAACCTCCATTCAAAATGAATATAGTCCCTATTAGTTTTTAAATTTTTTAAGAAAAGGTTTTATTTTGCAGATTCAATCCTCCCATTCACACAAAAAATATTTGTTTCTCTTAAAACCATTACTTAGTGAGTGTAATGAAGGATAGATATGGAACAATATGTTATTGTTTAGTCTTTTTTTAGAATCTGAGTGAAGAATACAAAAAGGAAACAAGGCTCTTAATTTGGCACGGAGGAAGTATAAAAGGGAAACAGATGGTGAACTTACAGGGTGGCGCAATGGCTTATAAGGAGAATCATCCGACAACCGTGTATTTGATTCGTTATACACAATGCACCGTGTGGATATCCTGCAACTTTTGAAGTTTGTTTAAGAATAGGGCATGTTTGCATTCGCCAAAGTGTAATAACTCGTACTGGTACATTCATCTTGACACTGTACGTGCACAATTTTCATCATAATATAATAAGAAACATAAATTGATATATTACAAAACTAATATATATAGTAAGAATGGCTTACCTAACAAAAGAGCAAGTTTTATTTTTTATTTCCCATTATGAAATCAACAATCGACTCCAAGATTTTCCTGTCGAAAGTTAATAACCACATAAATTAGACACATAACACGAAAATAAATTAAAAAACCACGTTTTTAAAATGGATGAAGTACTAGTGTAATTAAGAGATTATGCATATATTTTGCAAGGTGATTTTAAGAGAATAAATCAAAATTGTATGGCCAGTATCCTATTTCAAAGGAAGAAATAAAATTGTAAATTATGATAAGGCACACGTGAGAGAGTACCTAGTTCTTGATGACCAAGCTACTACATCAAATTTTTCAAAGCAGAACTCCAGAAATTCGTCCCAGAAGATGGGCCTCTTAAAAACTAGTGCAGCAAATGATTATTAAGTTAAAACCAAGTTGGACAAATGATATTAAACTTTATTTAAAAAACTTACTCGTCGTAATCAATTTTCCCCCGAAATATTCCCTATTATGACACTTGAACTACTCTGCATTCCTTTTTTTGATTTATTACCGTAAGTTTGATACTTAACTTGAGCAAGCAAACCATTCACATCAGGAACAACAAGCTTTCGCGAAACTTCAGTAGACGCTCTTCCCAGGTAAGCGTGCAGCTTTGTTAGTGCATTACATGAGGAACAATTGCAAGAGATAGGGGAAAAAAGAAAGATGGCGCACAAATTGATATTGTTGCCTATCGACCCCTGTTGTTGGCTTTGATTTTTTGAAGGATTCTTGAGTGGGCAATAGTTTAAATCACTCTAAAATTGAATAACATAGTCTATACTTAATGGATTCTTAAAGTGGCCAATAGTTTAAACCTCTATCAAAATTGAATAACATAGTTTATACATGCCTCCACAGGCTGCTCGGTTTGTTCTCTGTTTCTGTTTTTTTCATATGAAATTTCCCACCTCTTAAATTTCACCTCAATATCTTATCCTTTTTCTTCCTTTTTGCCTTTTTCTTCTCCTCATCTCTTCTTTATTTATACTTTGTTTCTCTTTTTCATCCTCGCGTTTTCTGTCACTTTTCTTCCACTAGGATTGTACTTCTTGGCGGGACACCTTAGCCTGGTTCTTTGTTTAACTCGATCTGCAACTGTTGAGACATTTGAATGATCCGGTTGAGCGGACTAAGAGGTAGAATTCTTAGACGCTCTGGTTCATGATCCATCCCCTTATATGCTAGTGGTGCTAGAGAAAAGATTTATCGACTTTGATCTATTGGAAAGGTTTTCAAATTCGGAATATCAATAGAAAGCGGACTCACATCAACAATCCTCGGAGACTTCACGTGCTTATTCTTGGCATTTTCAGTCACAAACAAAGCCATGTAGTTTGTCAAAAGACATTCAGGCTGAAGACTCCCCATGTCAAGCTCAATAAAAATTCTCCTTTGGATTTGAACTATATCCTCCTACACACCAAAAGATAATGAACAAATGCATGTGAATGAAAAAAGTGCATGAGTGTCGATCGTACACAATCTTAAGGGTGCTATTCTTACGACGTTAAAAGACAAAACATGGTGTTAACAGCAAGACTAACAACAAATTGAAGCATATATATGTCACAATCATCCTTGCATGTCATAACGCCATTGAAAAAATTTAGTAGAAAAGAAAAAAAAACATGCTTACAAGTTACAACCTTATCCTTATATAACTTACGTGTTTTCTTGTTTTGGATAGTCTTCGAAATATACAGCTTCCCACCTTTTTGGCTCATGTACTGTCTTTATCACGATTTTTTTATTTACCCATTCAGTCTGGTTACATTATTCTTGAAAACTTAGATATAGTATGAATGAGAAAAAATTTGTTTTCATGTACTACTAAATACTTGCATATTCACAAAAATTCTTTTGGAGTTAACGTTGTCAACCGACGAATCTAGCCAAAACAAGCATTTCTTTTCACAATCTACTACCATCAACATCCAATGACTAATGGGAAAGAAAATCTGCAACATGAAACACCATTATATTTTCTTTCCTTGTTTAATGCAACTTAAATTCTCATTCTATACTAAATCATTTTTCTTTTACCTTCTTATGCTTGTTACGTAATAAATCAGTGAGACTTTTACCATGACCACGATCCAACATGAGAAACTCCTAAAGAACTGTCAAATATGAAAAATAGTATGAGCAATTAGATATGCATGGCAAACTCATAATTGCTAAAACTAATTTAAATTAAAAGAACTTACAATAATAAGCGGAGAAACAAAGTAGCAATGATCCAAATGTGTGGTCAAAATTTCCATCTACAAATCTACGATATACAAGTCTAGTAATTACATTAATTCAAGTGCAAAAGTTTTAAACATTTGAAATAACTTAAAAAACATCAACAAGTGTTTAACATTCTTACGAAATTTGAAATCCATACTCTGGGGCCGTAGTTCTTGTTGAATCCAGAGCATTCCTTGCAAGAGACCAGAATCAATTGTGTTTTTAATGATGAAGACAAAAATCTATTTAGAATTTGGCTATAAGAAGCTCATTATCTTTACCTCTCTAATTTCTCACACTCTTCGGCGCTTGGCGTATAGAATAGATGTTTAAGCAACCAATCCTGCAGCATAAACAATATCACAATGGTGAATGAGCCACAAAGATATTTAGATGGGTGAACCATCCCCAAGGTCTATGTAACATGGACTTTTTTTTTGCCTTTAAAGTACCTGTGTCTACCGAGTATAACAAGTGTATGGGTATGGGATGTGTTCGACACCTGTATCCAAATCTGACAGCCGGATCGTCCAATTTTGATGTTGAAAAGTTAAGAAGTTCAAAATTGAGTTAGTAAAGTATCCATAACATAGTGAATCCATATAACATAGATCAATGTAGGTGTATGTTATCCCCACATGAGTGAAACATTCCCAAGCTTGGTGAATGAGCCACACAAAGATTAATGTTGAGTAAAAAGTGATTTAGACAAATATGGGGAGGGGACCCTAATCATATGTAGTGGATAAGGCAAATATGTAGTGGGTGATGAAAAATATGGGAGACTCTAGCCATATGTAAGGGATAATACGGTATAACACTTACATTGCTAGAGGTGGGGGAGCAGAATGCTGCAATATATATATATATATATATATATATATATAATATTACAATTGTGAATTAACCACTTAATATCTATATCATATAGATGTCAATCATTTCCCACATGAGTGAAACATTCCCAAGCTAGGTGAGCCACACAAAGATTTACTTTGAATAAAAATATGATTTAAACAACTATGGGGAGGGGACCCTATCATATTGAGGGGATAATGTAAATATATAAAGGTCGTGAAAAATATGGGGGACTCTGGCCATATGTGGGTGGTATATAGTATGACACATACATTGAGTTTAGATACTATGTTTTCAGGGATTCATCGTCTAGCTGTGGGAGAGCATAGCTAAAACTTTTCATAATTTGTGGACTATCTTCTGATTGAGGGATGTTTCCATAAACATCGAAACCTTCGAACCATCAATGTTTATTCCGGTCTTTTGCACAACCGATATGTGCATATATAGAGGTACAAATTAGTTGTACTACATGACATTATAAGGAAAAAATCAACATATTGTACATATTTATATTTTATACCGGTAATATGGGTGTGCAGCCTTTGATGTAGATTTCTTCTTGTTTTGTCTTAGACATCAAAGTCTTTGCAGCCGTTGAAATGCTATAGACTAAGAAGTCATACACGGTTTCACCCCACCAATATTCACTTAATTTATCCTCGTCATCTAATTTCTCAATGAAATGCGAATGCACACCCTTCGGCGGTATGAGAAAAAGATAGAGAGCAAAAAGTGAAGTAATATACAATAAAAAATTACTATAATTTGGGTGTTAAAAATCTGCAACACGAAACTTATTATAGATATTTGTGCATGTTGAAATGTCACTACCTATCAAGGTATACATTTGTAATGTCCCATGATCTTTAGATTTGTTAATTACTGTCTTGCCCTTGGATTTAAAACACAAAATTTCTTCAACATCGTCTAAAGTGAATTTTCAAAAGTTTGCCCTTACAAGTAAACCCTTTTCCATCCTTATCCCACAACCTTAATAAATTTTCTAGCAGTTTGTTGCTGACACTTAGTTTTTTAAGCCTGAGAAATGTTCAAAAGGTGTTGTTTCAATCTGTTTTTTCATAACTGCATTATCAATAGTCAATTTATTCACTATAAGCATCTGCTTCATTGATATAGGAGGTCGAACTCGGAGTCTGTTACAAATGAAAATAGTAGTATAAGGAAAGTGGAAACGAATTCTATACGAAACTGAAGAAATTGATAAGTTAAAAGAAACTAATCCTATGCCATTATCTTAGGTTTTTTGTTTTCTCGTGTGGGTTATCTGTGTCATGTCTTCACTCATCCTCTAAAACAATTTCAAAAACCTAATTGTGATAAAATATGTATATTTGGTGATCAAAAGAATATATATATATATATATATATATATATATATATATATATAATATGTGTGTGTAGAATATGTATGTTACACACACACTCAAACAGAAGATGAACTTCCAAATAGGGCCTTAAATTCAGTAGGAGAGACAAAAGAATTAACTGCAGTAAGCACCGAGTTGCTTACATGAGCCATCTCCAAGTGCCACCATCATAAGTTATAGAAGAAAGTTTAGCAAGAACCAATATGCACCGAGTTAATTTCAAATCGGGAATGCAGTATCTCCCAACTGGTGTGAAGTATCCTCAAAGATACTTCGCCATCCCCCAAGTGCGTAAAGCATCCCCAAGATACTACACTATCCCCCAAATGGTGTGAACCATCCCCAACAGGCGTAAAGCTTTTGTAATGTAAACCTCTATGCATCCAACATTGTGATAACAGAACCTTTCCCGATTTGAAATTAACCCAATGCATATTGGTTCTTGCTAAAATTTCTTCTATAACTTATGATGGTGGCACTTAGAGATGGCTCAATTCTGTGCTTACTGCCGGTAAATCTTTTGTCCCTCCTATTGAGTTTAAGGCCCTGTTTGGATGTGTGTGTAACATACATATTCTGTATATGTATTCTGTTTATGTATATATGTATTCTTTTGATCACCAAATATACATGTTTTATCAGAATGCGGTTTTTGAATCTCTGCTTGACCAACTTTTAGAGGATGAGCGAAAACACGACACAGATAACCCAAAGGGAAAAAAACAGAAGAAAATGAGAGCTAGTTTCTTTTTAACTCATCAATTTCTTCAGCTTCTTATGGAGTTCGTTTCCACTTTTCTTATACTATTTTCTTTTGTCAGAGGCTTTTGAGTTCGGTCTTCTATATTAATGAAACAGATGCTTATAGTGAATAAATTGGCTAATGATAATGCAACTATGAAAAAACAGATTGAAACGACATTATTTAAAAATTTTCTCGGGTTTAAAAAACTGAGTGTCAGTAACAAGCTGCTTGAAAATTTATTAAGGTTGTGGGATGAGGATGGAAAAGGGTTTACTTGTTAGGGCGAATTTTTAAATTTCACTTTAGACGATGTTGAAAAAAGTTTGTGATTTAAATCCAAGGGCAGTAAAGTAATTGACATATTTAAAGATCATGGGACATTCGAAATGCATACCCTGTTAGGTCGTGACATTTCAACCGGCACAAATATCTATAGTAGGTTTCGGTGTTGCAAATTTTTAACATCCAAATTATAGTAATATTCGGTTGTATATTACTTCACTTTTTTCTCTCTATCTTTTTCCCATATCATCGAAGGGTGTGCATTCACATTTCTTTGGGAAATTAGATGGCAAGGAGAAATTAAGTGAATATAAGTGGGGTGAGGCCGTGTACGACTTCTTAGTTCAGGGCATTTCAACGGCTACAAAAACTTATAAGTCTAAGCCAAAACAAGAAGAAATTTACATCATGGGTTACACACCAATATTACTAGTATAAATATAATTATGTACAATATGTTAATTTTATCTTTATAATGTTATGTAGTACAATTAATTTGGACCTCTATACATGCAGATATGGGTTATAAAAAAAACGGGATAAATATTGATGGTTCGAAGACTTAGATGTTTATCGAAAATTATTGAATAATAAGATTGTCCAAAATTGTGAAAATTTTTACCTATGCTCCCCCACAGCTAGACGATGAACCCGTAGAAAATATAGTATCTAAACTCAATGTAAGTATTAGACTGTATATCACCCACATATGGCCAGAGTTCCCTATATATTTCATCACCATTACATATTTTCACTATCCCCTAGATATGATCGGGTCTCTGCACATAATTCACATCTATATAATATAGATATTAAGCGGCTAATTCACAATTGTAATATTATTTATATTGCAACATTCTGCTCCCCCACGTCTAGCAATGTAAGTGTTAGCTCTAATTATTCAATCACAGATAAATAAAATGAGACAAAGATTTTTAAAGTGGTTCAGCCTTATATGAATGGCCTACGTCCACTGTTATGTTATTGCTGAGTGTTTGGGAATTCTCGATTACAAGTTCTATCAAGAAATTCCGGTCCCTTTGAATGAGGATGATACAAGGTATTTATAGCCCTTAGGCTGTACATGAATGGGTCGATACATTAAATGATACACATATGAAAGGGTAATACATTTAATGCAGCGTGTGCGCCAAGATGATAAACATTCAATGAATAGTTGAACTGTTGATATTCTGGTAATTAATACTACGGCCGAGATGCAGTTCGGACCGCCTTAGTTGCTCGTTGGTCAGGAGTTCCTCGGAGCGCTAGAGTACCTCGGAGTGCTGAAGTTCCTCGGTATATCCTCGTTGTTCGGAGAGAACATGAGTTGGTCGGGGAAATGAACTTCCTCGTTATTACTGTACCACGTAGATTGACACGTGTCTTCGTATTATTCGTCCACATCAGCATATTAATTTTGGTATTAACAGAAGCCCCCAATGTTTCATATTTCGAACTTTGAGGAGTATGGAACATTCTTTCTCGGTTTATGGCAATATTGAATGATCTTCCTGGATTTTAGGAACATCGTATTTAAATTTATTCCCAAATTCAACGAATCCGCCTGTTTTCGAACTTTTAAGAGCGCTTCGATCTTAGTTCCCTTTTTGTCCTTTTAGACGTCGGAAGTTCAATAGTTTCTTTTTTGTAATCATTTCATTCGCCGCTTCCCAAGGCAAAGTATTTAAACTTCTTAGGTAACCATACCGTCTTCTTCTTTTTTCAATTTCCTGCATTCAAGCTTTCTATTTTCTCCTTCTCTCTTGTGCGTTCATCCTAGTTTTCGTTCGTTGTCAACATACCTCTTTTCTTCCTGTAAGATCTTTCTTCCCTTCTTCTGTATCTCTTTTATTCAGTATGGTTTATATTGTGGAGTCTGTTGAGAAATTTCGTTCCGATTTTTCCATTCCTTCCTGGGTAACTCTGGAGGTTCTTTCTGAACCTTTAGATTATTTTCGATTGGCTGAGGGACATTGGTTCCCCAGTCTATTCATAGCTGAATGTGGATTTTCTTTTCCACCAAACCCATTGTGTCTTGAGTTTTGTCAGTATTTTGATCTTGTCCCTGCAAAAATAGCCCCCAATTCATGGAAAATAATTAATGGGGTGCATAAATTAAATCTAACTCATGGGACTCGTATAGGATCCCTGAAATTATGTATTGCTATAAATGGGCCACTCTAGATAATGTTTATTACTTAAAAACTAGGTTTCTGAATAGGGCTCTTGTTGTTAACCTCCCTGATTCAAATAGAGATTATTTTGAACATGGGTTGGTTATTAAAAATTGGCAATATGCCCCTTTAGTTGGAGATGGAGTATACAACGGTCCCAGATGCCCCCCATATGGAAATGGGATAGGTTTATTTTTCATTTTATTTTACTTATGAAGTTATGCTTTTATCATGTTTGACAAAATGTATGACTGATATTTCATTATGTGTTTGTTTGCAGTTGATAGTAAAAGAAAAACTCCAAAAGAATCAGAAGTTAATATTAAGCATCTGAAACTTATCTGGGGTTTGCATAAGAACGTTGCAGACGAGCACATCAGGTCTGCATCATATCTGCTACAGTATAAGAGTTACACAACCTCTTATACTGCTCGCCCTGTTGAACCAGCTTCAACTCCAGAGGATTCTTCTTCAGATTCTCATCTTCCTTTAAGTCAAAGAATGGGCAAGAAAAGAGCTCCTCCTGCTCTTTTTGATGACATTACTTCTGCTGTTGGGGCTAAGAAAAGCAAAACTGATGTCCCGGAGGGGACTAAGAAGGTGGATGTTGCACCTTCCAAAGCTGCCGAGAAGCCCCCAGTGGCTCCGAGCAAGAAAGTTGCTCCTATGGAAGTGATTACTATCTCTCCGACCAAGAGTTCTTCCTTGGTTGAAGCTGCTGAAGTCCCTTTGAGAAGATTGAGGAAATCATCCTCAGTCAATTTGGCTGAAACTGTCCCTTCTCTACCTGCTGGTGGTGTTGGTATTCCAACCATCATTCCTCCGAGCTCTGCAATGAGCTCGGTAAAAACTTGGATCATACCCGAGGTCCAAGGAATTGATGAGAAAATTTCTAGGGATATGCTGACATCCCTAGCTACTCGTCATCTTGCTTCGGTAACTTTCCCACATTCTGAATTTTCTTTCTTTCTCTGAATGCTTGCATTTTGTATTGACTTACTGTTTTTCTCATCTTTCAGCTGGTGAACTGTTTCAATAATATCGTGAAGAAAGATGAAGCTATTAAAGCTTCAAGCTCCTCGTCAGGTGTAGAGGATGCTCTGCTGGGTTTGACCCAATCCTTGAAGGAATCTCGCCAACAGTATAGTGAGGACAAGGTTGTTTGGGAGAAAAAGTTGTCTGCAGCTTCTCCCAAACAACCTTGTCCTCACTATACTGTTGGCGAGATTCCTTCAAGGATTGGGTCAAACCCAGCAGAGCATCCTCTACACCTGACGAGGAGCTTGAAGCTTTAATAGCTTCATCTTTCTTCACGATATTATTGAAACAGTTCACCAGCTGAAAGATGAGAAAAACAGTAAGTCAATACAAAATGCAAGCATTCAGAGAAAGAAAGAAAATTCAGAATGTGGGAAAGTTACCGAAGCAAGATGACGAGTAGCTAGGGATGTCAGCATATCCCTAGTACATCAGAAATTGCTGACATCCTTGGCCATGATGCCGAAAAAGACAACAATCAACAAAAACAAATCATCAACAACAGAGATGAACAAAAATGTATTTTATTAGATCATCAAAAGATTACATTGTTTGATTACAAGTGATAATAAAAGATAGAAATGATACCGAACAACTTCACACCTTTTCCTTGTCTCCCAAGACTTTCTCGGGAGGCTGGGACGAGGAGCTTGGTTGCTCGGAGGTGATAGCAGTTTGAACAACAAGAGTTGAAATTTTCTCAGAAGGAGGAGGCATGGAAGAAATGTCCTCGTTGGCAGCAGGAAGAGAGGCAGGGACTTGATCACCTATAGCCATAGAAGATTCATCAGAGGCAGGCTCATCTTCTTCTTCTTCCATAATTGGTGGAGGAGGACCAGGGAGGTGCAACTGGAATAGATCGGAATCATCCTTGATCTTCAATTCCTGTAGGGCAGCTACCCAGCCATCTCGGAAGTATTTCAACTTCCCATATTGAACTTGGGATGTCATCGCAGCAATCCCCTTATCCCATCCTTTTTCCCAGCCAGCGCTGAAGGATTTTTTAATGGCGAGTTTTCTTTTTAGCTTCTCCGAGGAGAGCTTCACATCCAATTCTTCCTTTTGGACCTTGATAACTTGCAGGGCGGACAACTTTTCCTCTGCCTCCTTCAACTTATCTTCAAGCTCTCCAAAGTTCTTGAGCTTGACATCATACTTCTGATGTTCGACCTCTAAACCTTTTACTTTATCCTCCAAATTCTTGGAGATCTCAGCCATTTTCACCTTCTCAGCCTCAACTGCAGACAACTTTTTCTCCCAAACAACCTTGTCCTCACTATACTGTTGGCGAGATTCCTTCAAGGATTGGGTCAAACCCAGCAGAGCATCCTCTACACCTGACGAGGAGCTTGAAGCTTTAATAGCTTCATCTTTCTTCACGATATTATTGAAACAGTTCACCAGCTGAAAGATGAGAAAAACAGTAAGTCAATACAAAATGCAAGCATTCAGAGAAAGAAAGAAAATTCAGAATGTGGGAAAGTTACCGAAGCAAGATGACGAGTAGCTAGGGATGTCAGCATATCCCTAGAAATTTTCTCATCAATTCCTTGGACCTCGGGTATGATCCAAGTTTTTACCGAGCTCATTGCAGAGCTCGGAGGAATGATGGTTGGAATACCAACACCACCAGCAGGTAGAGAAGGGACAGTTTCAGCCAAATTGACTGAGGATGATTTCCTCAATCTTCTCAAAGGGACTTCAGCAGCTTCAACCAAGGAAGAACTCTTGGTCGGAGAGATAGTAATCACTTCCATAGGAGCAACTTTCTTGCTCGGAGCCACTGGGGGCTTCTCGGCAGCTTTGGAAGGTGCAACATCCACCTTCTTAGTCCCCTCCGGGACATCAGTTTTGCTTTTCTTAGCCCCAACAGCAGAAGTAATGTCATCAAAAAGAGCAGGAGGAGCTCTTTTCTTGCCCATTCTTTGACTTAAAGGAAGATGAGAATCTGAAGAAGAATCCTCTGGAGTTGAAGCTGGTTCAACAGGGCGAGCAGTATAAGAGGTTGTGTAACTCTTATACTGTAGCAGATATGATGCAGACCTGATGTGCTCGTCTGCAACGTTCTTATGCAAACCCCAGATAAGTTTCAGATGCTTAATATTAACTTCTGATTCTTTTGGAGTTTTTCTTTTACTATCAACTGCAAACAAACACATAATGAAATATCAGTCATACATTTTGTCAAACATGATAAAAGCATAACTTCATAAGTAAAATAAAATGAAAAATAAACCTATCCCATTTCCATATGGGGGGCATCTGGGACCGTTGTATACTCCATCTCCAACTAAAGGGGCATATTGCCAATTTTTAATAACCAACCCATGTTCAAAATAATCTCTATTTGAATCAGGGAGGTTAACAACAAGAGCCCTATTCAGAAACCTAGTTTTTAAGTAATAAACATTATCTAGAGTGGCCCATTTATAGCAATACATAATTTCAGGGATCCTATACGAGTCCCATGAGTTAGATTTAATTTATGCACCCCATTAATTATTTTCCATGAATTGGGGGCTATTTTTGCAGGGACAAGATCAAAATACTGACAAAACTCAAGACACAATGGGTTTGGTGGAAAAGAAAATCCACATTCAGCTATGAATAGACTGGGGAACCAATGTCCCTCAGCCAATCGAAAATAATCTAAAGGTTCAGAAAGAACCTCCAGAGTTACCCAGGAAGGAATGGAAAAATCGGAACGAAATTTCTCAACAGACTCCACAATATAAACCATACTGAATAAAAGAGATACAGAAGAAGGGAAGAAAGATCTTACAGGAAGAAAAGAGGTATGTTGACAACGAACGAAAACTAGGATGAACGCACAAGAGAGAAGGAGAAAATAGAAAGCTTGAATGCAGGAAATTGAAAAAAGAAGAAGACGGTATGGTTACCTAAGAAGTTTAAATACTTTGCCTTGGGAAGCGGCGAATGAAATGATTACAAAAAAGAAACTATTGAACTTCCGACGTCTAAAAGGACAAAAAGGGAACTAAGATCGAAGCGCTCTTAAAAGTTCGAAAACAGGCGGATTCGTTGAATTTGGGAATAAATTTAAATACGATGTTCCTAAAATCCAGGAAGATCATTCAATATTGCCATAAACCGAGAAAGAATGTTCCATACTCCTCAAAGTTCGAAATATGAAACATTGGGGGCTTCTGTTAATACCAAAATTAATATGCTGATGTGGACGAATAATACGAAGACACGTGTCAATCTACGTGGTACAGTAATAACGAGGAAGTTCATTTCCCCGACCAACTCATGTTCTCTCCGAACAACGAGGATATACCGAGGAACTTCAGCACTCCGAGGTACTCTAGCGCTCCGAGGAACTCCTGACCAACGAGCAACTAAGGCGGTCCGAACTGCATCTCGGCCGTAGTATTAATTACCAGAATATCAACAGTTCAACTATTCATTGAATGTTTATCATCTTGGCGCACACGCTGCATTAAATGTATTACCCTTTCATATGTGTATCATTTAATGTATCGACCCATTCATGTACAGCCTAAGGGCTATAAATACCTTGTATCATCCTCATTCAAAGGGACCGGAATTTCTTGATAGAACTTGTAATCGAGAATTCCCAAACACTCAGCAATAACATAACAGTGGACGTAGGCCATTCATATAAGGCTGAACCACTTTAAAAATCTTTGTCTCATTTTATTTATCTGTGATTGAATAATTAGAGCGATCAAATTTTTTACATCAACAGATTGTACATATGGTCAGAGTCTCCCATATTTTTCATCACCCACTACATGTTTGCATTATCCCCTACATATGATTAGGGTCCCCTCCCCATATTTGTTTAAATAACATTTTACTCAAAATTAATCTTTGTGTGGCACATTCTCTTATCTTGGGGAAGTTTCACTCACGTGGGGTTTAACATACCTACCTTGGGCTATGTTACATGGATTCACTATTTTGTGGATGCTTTATTAACTCGATTTTGATCTTCTTCTTGACTTTTCAACATCACATTTGGAAAACCCGATTGTTAGATTTGGGTACGGGTGTCGGACACATATTCCATACCCATACCCTTATTATACCCGGTGGGCACGGGTACTTTGAAGGCAATAAAAGAGTCCTTCGAACATAGTCCTTGGGAATGGTTCACATTTCTAAATATTTTTGTGGCTCGTTCACCATTGTGATATTGTTTATGCTGCAGGATTGGTTGCTAAAACATCTATTCTATACGCCAAACGCCGAAGAGTGAGAAATTAGAGAGGTAAAGATAATGAGCTTCTTATAGCCAAATTCTAAATAGATTTTTGTCTTCATCATTAAAAACACAATTGATTCTGGTCTCTTGCAAGGAATGCTCTGAATTCAATAAGAACTACGGCCCCAGAGTATGGATTTCAAATTTCGTAAGAATGTTAAAACACTTGTTGATGTTTTTCAAGTTATTTCAAATGTTTAAAACTTTTGCACTTGAATTAATGTAATTACTAGACTTGTATATCGTAGATTTGTAGATGGAAATTTTGACCACACATTTGGATCATTGCTACTTTGTTTCTCCGCTTATTATTGTAAGTTCTTTTAATTTAAATTAGTTTTAGCAATTAAGAGTTTGCGATGCATATATCTAATTGCTCATACTATTTTTCATATTTGACAGTTCTTTAGGAGTTTCTCATGTTGGATCGTGGTCATGGTAAAAGTCTCACTGGTTTATTACGTAACAAGCATAAGAAGGTAAAAGAAAAATGATTTAGTATAGAATGTGAATTTAAGTTGCATTAAACAAGGAAAGAAAATCTAATGGTGTTTCATGTTACAGATTTTCTTTCCCATTAGTCATTGGATGCTGATGGTAGTAGATTGTGAAAAGAAATGCTTGTTTTGGCTAGATTCGTGGGTTGACAACGTTAACTCCAAAAGAATTTTTGTGAATATGCAAGTGTTTAGTAGTACATGAATATAAATTTTTTCTCATTCATATTATATCTAAGTTTTCAAGAAAAATGTAACCAGGCGGAATGGGTAAATAAAAAAATCGTGATAAAGATACTACATGAGCCAAAAAGGTGGGAAACTGTATATTTCGAAGACTATCCAAAACAAGAAAACACGTAAGTTATATAAGGATAAGGTTGTAACTTGTAAGCATGTTTTTTTTCTTTTCTACAAAATTTATTTAATGGCGTTATGACATGCAAGGATGATTGTGACATATATATGCTTTAGTTTGTTGTTTGTCTTGCGGTCAACCACCATGTTTTGTCTTTTAACGTCGTAAGAATTGCACCCTTCAGATTTTGTACGATCGACGCTCATGCACTTTTTTCATTCACATGCATTTGTGCATTATCGTTTGGTGTGTAGGAGGATATAGTTCAGATCCAAAGGAAATTTTTCTAGAGCTTGACATGGGGAGTCTTCGGCCTGAATGTCCTTTGACAAACTACATGGCTTTGTTTGTGGCTGAAATAGCCAAGAATAAGCACGTGAAGTCTCCGAGGATGGTTGATGAGAGTCCGCTTTCAATTGATATTCTGATCTTGGATATCTCTCCAAGAGATCAAAGCCAATATCTCTTTTCTCTGGCACAACCAACATTTTATGAGATGGATCATGACCCCGGAGTGTTTGAGAATTCCACCTCTCAATCAACTCAATCGGATCCTTCAAATGTCTCAACAGTTGCACATCGAGTTAAACAAATAACTAGGCCAAGGTGTCCTGCCGAGAAGTACAGTCTTAGTGGAAGGAAAATGATAGAAAACGTTGGGACGAAAAAGAGAAACAAAGAAGACCGGAGGAGAAGAACAAAAAGGAAAATAGGTTGAGGTGAAATTTAGGAGTTTGGAAATTTCATATAAAAGAATATAAATAAATTAACAAACCTAGCAACCTGAGGAGGTTTGTAAGAATTATGTTATTCAATTTTTATGGAGGTTTAAGCTATTGCCCACTCTAGAATCCTTGAAGTATAGACTATGTTATTTAATTTTTACGGAGGTTTAAACTACTGTTCACTTAAGACCTTTTAAAAAATCAAAGCAGCAGCAGACGTCGATAGGCAACAATGTCGATATGTGCTCCATTTTTTCCCCTATCTCTTGAAATTGTTTCTCTTGTAATGCATTAACAAAGTTGCAGTCTTACTTGGGAAGAGCGCCTACTGAAGTTCCGTGAAAGCTTGTTGTTCTTGATGTGAATGGTTTTCTTGTTCAAGTTAAGTATCAACCTTATGGTAAAAAAATCACAAAAAGGAACGCAAAGTTGTCAAGTATCATAATATGGAATAATTCAGGCGAGAATTGATTACGACGAGTAATTTTTTTAAATAAAGTTTATGATCATTTCTCCAACATGGTTTTAACTTGTTAGTCATTTGTTGAACTTGTTTTTAAGAAGCTCTTCTTTTGTGACGAATTTTTAGAGTTTTGCTTTGAAAATTTTGATGTAGCAGTTTGGCCATCAAGAACTAGGTACTCTCCCACGTGTGCCTTATCATAATTTATAATTTTATTTCTTTATTTGGAATAGCATATTGGCTATATAATTTTTGATTTATTCTTTTGAAATTACCTTGCAAAATATTTGTATAATCTTTTGATTACACTGGTACTTCATCCAAATTAAAAAACTTGGTTTTATAATTACTTTTTCTGTTATGAGTCTTATTTATGTGGTTGTTAACTTTCAATAGGAAAAATTTGTAGTCAATTGTTGATTACATAATGGGAAATAAAAAGGAAAACTTGCTCTTTTGTTAGGTAAGCCATTCTTATTATATATATTAGTTTTATAATATATCAATTTATTTTTCTTATTATATTATGATGAAAATTATGCATGTACAGTGTCGAGATGAATGTACCGGTACGAGTTACTACACTTTGGATAATGAAAACAAGCCCCTATTCTTAAAGGAACTTCAAAAGTTGTTGGATATCCACACAGTGTATTGTGTATAATGAATCGAATACACTATTGTTGGATGCTTCTCCTTATAAGGCATTGCACAACTCTGTAAGTTCACCAACCCGTTTCTCTTTTATACTTCATCTGTTCCAAATTAAGGGTTTTGTTTCCTTTTTGGATTCTTCACCTAGATTCTAAAACAAGACTAAATAATAACCTATTGTTCCATATCTACCATTCATTACACTTGGTAAATAATGGTTCTTAGAGAAACAAATGTTTTTATTGTGAATGGAAGGGTTGAATCCGCAAAATAGAAACTTTCCTTAAATAGAATTTAAAAACCAATAGGGACTATTAATTTTGAATGAAGGAGGTATTATTTTGATTATTATTGTTTAATAATGCTATTTATGGTAATTAAGATCTGCCCATTAATTCTCTCCATCCATGTTTATTTTTCATTCTTCAGCCAAATACTGCAATCTTTCCCATTACATACCAATGCGAGGATACAAATGATAATTTACTAGGTGAGCTACTTTCTGTATGAAAATATTATTTTGCTATACCATGAGACATCGACTATGTCTTTTTAGTTTTTTTGGATCTTGTGAGCTCGACTATGTCATATATAAGGCATTTTGACATCCTTTTGTTTTCTGATAGTGTTGAGGAGGGCTATTTTCTCGTTTTCTTTTCCTTTTATTTTTGATGTAACATCAATTCCATTCTTTCGTTTTCCTGAATCACATTGATTCTCGTGTTCATATTTGTTTTATGACTTGTTTATCATTTATCAATGGATATATCTTTATGTTTGAATGGTGTGATGACCAGCGCTATCATCATCTTTTTTTCCTAGTTGCGCAATTTTCATTACTTGATAGCTAATACTGTGTAGTTCGTCGTAGGATGCCAAGTCGATCTTCGAGTTTTTCTAGAAGGGTTAGCTTTGGCAGAATTAAATTGTAAGATTTTATTCCAATACATTGGTATAATTTGTTCTCTCTCTATAAACGATGAAAAACTCTCCCTGTCTCAATAGTTTGTAACTAAGGGTTTTATTGTTGTGCCCATGTTGCTTCATAAGAGGGTTTAACCCAGTCTGCTGAATCCTCGCGACGCTTAAGCAGTGCTTATATTGGCTTCTGAAGTGGAAAGACCCATCTTGAGGATGCTTCACACCAATTGGGGGATTGAACATTAATTTGGGGATGCTTCATAGTAGGTGTGGGATAAGGCATTATCTCGGGGATGCTGCATAGAATTTGGGGATAGTGCATTATCTTCTGATAAGCATGTTTCTTTTTCGTTTTTTGACACAGGAAATAGTCAGATTGAGTTTTTAATTTAATCAGATCTACGAGAGAGTGTGTAACTTTTCGTGTGATTTGTATTGTGCCAACCATAGTAATATTCGTGCAATCTTTCATGTCATTGGTATTGTGCAACCATTTATAATAATTGTGCAACCTTCTTTTTGGGTTTGGAAAAGTGTGGATTTTCAATAATTGTGCCAACCATTTATAAAATGTTAAAGACTCTAATAAAACATTCCGCTCTTAAAATGCGAGAAGCTCTTTTTTCAAGGCTATCCCTCTCGCATTCTACATATTCAAGCTTTTTACGAAGAGCTCTCTCACGTGTCCTAAGGTCATCAACCAACGCACTCTCATCAACGACCTTGGCACGCTCTCTTAAACTAGCTTCTAACTTCAAATTTGCCCTTTTTAATTTTATAGCTTCGGCATATAATTCTTGAAATGCAAATTGAAGTTCACTCACATCAACCTCATTTTCACTTTCACTCTCTCTTCTTCACTCTCATAACCATAAAAAATAAGGGAACCATAAACTTTGGCCTCGGAAGTGTCATGTATTTTGGTGTCATCATTGTACGAGCTCTCACTATCACTCACATGACTTGCCATGAACGCGGTAAAATTACGCTCAATGGGGGAATTGGGTCCCTCTTCCTTATCACTATCACGGTGGCATTATATGAAATAGGTTGCTTACCTTCTCTCCTTAGTTTAGTGGGGCATTCAAAAGCCCTATGGCCATACCCTTCACAACCATAACACCTATTTGACTTGTCCCTATTAAGGTTTTCATTAATAGTTTTAGGGATCTTTTCGACTTTATCAATATTCTTTTCATTTTTGGAGGGGGACATATTTATCTCATAGGTTTGCAAATCACCTACTAATTCCTCAAGTTTGGTAGATTGCAAGGTGGGTAAAGGGATAAATCTCTCGGGTAGGGACCTTAAAATTTTCTTTACTACTTGGTCGTCGGGTATTTTCTCTCCCAAATTAAATGATGAATTTACTATATCGGAAAGTCTAGCATAAAATTCATCAAATGTTTCTTTTTCATTCATTTTGATGGTTTCAAATTGTGGTGAGGTTTTGGAGTTTAGAAGCCTTAACAACAATAGTTCCCTAGTGAGTGAGTTGTAATATATCCCAAGCTTCCTTAGCGATTTCACACGTCATGATACGTTGGAATTCATTCGGTGTGACCCCGCTAAACAAGGCATTTAAACTTCGGGAATTAAAATTAGCAAGTTGAAATTCATTCTCACTCCATCTATGTACAGGTTTGGGAGCACGATCATTTTCTACCAAACATGTGGGTGGGGATCACCCGTTAACAACTGATAACCAAACCCTCTCATCGATAGACTTTAGTGCCGATTTCATACGTGCTTTCCAATACGTGTAGTTGGAACCATCGAAAACAGGAAATTTTGAAAATGGGAAAAGTTCCATTTTTAACCAAAAATATTTAAAAAGACCTTAACGCAATAAATTAGCGCTTCGGCTCTGATACCACTTGTTAGAACGTAGGACCCCCAATTTTAAAATCTATCACTTTAATTTCCTCTAAGTGCGGAATAGGATGGTTCAACACAACTCACACAAACAACAAATTTTAATTTCTTTTCAAATTAAAATTAAACACTACAAAGTGAATTAAAGTAAACACACACACACTTTAAATTCACTCAAACCAAATTAATTTAATTATCAAGTTAAATAAGGTGAGCAAGAATTTTAACCAATTAAATTAGTTACAACTTGAATTAAATTAACTTAAACATTACCCAAACTAATTTTAGCACCAAATTAAACAAGAGTGTGAATTAAACCATATTTTATCTTTTACTCCTAAGTATGCGTTCTAGGTGATTTGCCAGATAAATTAAATTCACAACCACTACGCCGCGATGTACGAGGAAAACCCAAATGGGAAAAACCTTTGATGGCCCTAGCCTTAAGTTCACTAAGTACGAAATTTTACAAATATAAGACAGATGACTTACACAACTCGACTCGACTTCTTTCAAGCTCCTGACACGTCTTCTTGTATCAACCTCTGCTTAGTGCAGACAATCCCAGACTCCACCGGAACCTTGGACTCCTCCAATGAAGCTTTTGGAACCCGTCAACCACACACGGTGCCTTTCACCGTATGAGAACGCCGCAACAAAACAAGACTTATTCTTTTATGGGAAATAGAAGCAAGCCCAAACTTCTCCTTTTTGTGGTAGAGATGAACCAATGGTACACAAACTCCAAGCAATAGATATATGTATAGAGGTACTTGGATATAACAGACTAATTTGTGGGTGTAAATATATGTGTATGAAATAGTTTTCCCTTTTAGATTTGACACATGAAAACATGGAAGAATTTTTCTCAAAAAGCTCTCTAAGGATGCTCAAAAATCTCTTTAAAAAATCTGTCCCGAAATGGTTAAAAACTGACAAAAGAAAGTGGGGACAAAGTAGTGGGAAAATGGACAAAACTGTTTCCCGCCAGAAATCTCGTTCGAACGACATTTCCAGGTCGTTTGAACGACTATGTTCGAACGAGATTTCAAAGGGAAAAACATGCCAAAATTCGTTAGAAGAAAACTCGTTCGAACGAGTTCGTCAGAACGAAACTTGGAACAAAAAGTCAGTGTTCATTTGGCAAACTCGTTCGAATTCTCGTTCGACTGACATTCTCGTTCGAACGACAATTCGAACGAAAAAACAGAAAATCCAAAATCCATTTTTTAAGCCCAAAAACTTTTCTACAAAGTTCTAAAAATATTTTCTGAAAAATAGGAGCCATTAAAACAATTAAGAAAAATATACCCAATTAAAATATTCCAAGTCTCTTAATATACATAATTGCATTCATACCTTATAGGAGACTTGACTCAATTGGAAATTTGTGCCCTTACAATTACAACCTAGAAGGAAACAGTGTGGAATAAAAGTGGAATTGGACACAATATAATTTTTAATTTTTCTAATAAAACTTCATGGATAGATATTGTATTTTTCCACCATAGTTTCGTTAATATTTTTAAACCAAACATAACAAAAGGTTGAAACTCGGTCGAAGCTTTAGGGTGCATATTGTCGCAATTGAAACTCGAAGGTGAGAATTGCAAAATTGTGTATTCTTTTTAAGGGTGTAAAGTTCAATTTACCCCCCAAAAAACTGAGTAGAAGTTCTGCTTGGTAATCACTTTGTTGATTGATAAAAGTGTAAATCACTTTAAGTCATTGGTACATTTATATATACTACCAGTAGAGGAGAGAATTGACATGGCTTTCGCTGTTGCTACTTCTGTTGGTGATGGCTGGTGGCGGTGGCAGGCTTAATGGTGGTGGTACGGGGGGTGCTTTGTGGGTCAGGTCCTTAAGTTGATAAATTGAGAGATCCTTCACTAGAAGAGCTCTCACCTACATCATGCTCTATACATCATCCATACATCACAACTAGTTGTAGGTCCTAAAATTTTTTTTTTCAATTTTTTTTTTCTTTTGAAATTAACCTTTCAATAAACCCATGTTCAAAAAATTAGGTCAAAATACATTTTGTAGCTATTTTTAAAAAATTCACAAAAAATTGATAAAAATACCTTATTTATAAGGGTATGTGCCAACAGGTTTTGTGGATTTTTAAAAAATAGCTACAAACTGTATTTTGACATAATTTTTTGAATATGAGTTGATTGGAAGGTTAATTTCAAGAGAAAAATAAAAAAAAATTGAAAAAATGTTTATTAGGACCTAGAACTAGGTGTGATATATGGTGTGATCATCATGGTGTAGGTGTATCATTTGCTTTTTCCACCTAAGTGCCAACGTTAATTTTTCTTTGAAAATACCCAAAATGTATTTTTAACAAAATTATAAATAAAATATTGTATTCATAAGGCCATGTTTGGCTCTTAGGTGAAAGTGGGCTTATCTCACCCGACTGACATTGCCTTGCTTATAGGCATCACCTGACCGACACTACGTTATTTCTAGGCATCACTCGACAGGAAATTATGTTGTTTCTAGGCATCTGAAGGTAGGATTAAACTAAACATAATAACTTAACATCATATATATTAAAAACACATTACTCGTATCACATAAGCTAAGCATGATTTAAGCATAATTAATCATAACATAGAAATGTGGAAAACATCATGTAATCGGGTTAACTCTGGTTGTAATGCTAACTTGTAGGCAATCATCCCAACTTTCTCAAGAATTTTATAAGGTCCAATAAGAAAAAATATCAACGACAATCAAACGGACCCTAAGGGTATTTTAACTAGTAGTAAAGGTATTTGTCCTAAATTTATTATGTATGTCCCTGATACAGTAAGTATATACAGAAGAAATTTAGCCAAACAGGTCCAATATAAACACTCGTACAATATTTAGTTAAACTAATAAGGATATGTTTGGCTCATTACAAATGGTGGTTGTTTAAAATGAAATTATAAGCAATTATTAGACAAACAAGCGTTAAGAATCTTGTAGATAAGTTAAAAGTAGGGATAAGGCTTTGTTTGGGTAATATTTCAAACTAATAATTTAAGATTTTCATATTAACTTGCTTCATTCGACAAGAATTTGTGTAAGAGAATCACTAAATCCGAACAAGTATATTTTTAAATTAAAACACGCAATGGCATACACAAATGAGGGAAATACTTACAAGAAAATAATATTGTCGAGTGTCACTTTTTCGGCTCGAAAATAATATTGTCGCCTTTTTGGCTCGATTAATTATATCAACTTTGTTGTCTTCTGATGACATTGCCTTCTCGGCTCTTTTAATTCATTTTGCCTGGTATCGCCTCCTCGGCTCTCCAAACACAATTAACAACTTCTCTGGCTTGTCAGACAATAACAATGCACTAATGGCCTTTATGGTCGATACACCCGACTCTTATAAATGTAAATGTTCATGCTCGACATGACATAACTCATTTCGTACAATTTATCTTTTTACATGTTTTACAAAGATGATTGAAGTAAACGATATCAACAAGGAAGTGAAAAATATCATGGTACAACAGTGTTTGAATGCATATAACAAATATTAGAATATCGACTTATAGACTACTTGATACACCCACAAGTATAACAAACAATGTTTTTAAGACTTCTAAAGAATACGGCTCAGTCCAGAGTCGTCCACAATCGGCGATCCACTCTCGGTATCCACCGATCAGCCTTCGGCCTTGTTCAGCCATGATCCCTCGGGCAACAAGGTCAGCCGTAAAGAATTCCCTCCACAAAGATGTATGGAAGTTAACGTTCAAAAAGCTTGTGCATGTGTGTGCGGAAGCATATATAAAGTCAAATCCATAAAGCAAATCAAGTTCGAAATGACTCCATGATAGCATGATTAAGAACAATCTAAGTATCTACAATCATAACCAAATGTCCTAGCCACATGGAAAGTACGGAGTGAAATGGATTCAAACACACCAATATGCCACACAAAATGTGTAAAACTAAAATACACAAAAGTAAAAAATCTTTTTGTATTTTTAAAATATTTTTATCAAAAATAAATTCTTTTAGTATTTTTCCAATAAGATTTAGTAAAAGAAAAATAAAATACAAAAGATACACAACTCATAACACTAGCAAATATATATCATGAAGCACAAACTAGTGTATGACAAACAAAAACATGCGAACAATCACCCATAAGATATAGCATGTGAAGAGTCATGTGCAAGCATGCGAGAATCAACTAGTCTAACATCAAGCGCCTCCAAAACGGATTTCCTAACCCAAATATATGTATACCTAACGCATCGGGTTTTGGGAACCATGGTGACACTAAATTTCAGCTTCCTAGGACCTCTTCCAAGATCATAACAAAACGCCCTAAGTTGACCTTTCCTACTACAATGCGAACATGTGTAAACTTGAGGAATGTTATTTATGGGTTGACCTTTTGTAACGTCCTTGGATTTTGTTGACCCTCTAAAAACACAATGGTCTTGGCTTTGGCAACGGAAACATTAGAATTAGGCAAGCCAGTATCATCACTACTACTCGAATCTCTTAGATCATCTTTTAACTTCAAAATTCTAAACTCAAGCTAAAAATTAGACTCTTTAAGTTTTTAGGGACTCCTTCATATTTTCAATCATACCTAGAAGGTTATCTCGCTCCCCCTCAATACAAGCAAACTTATCCATAAGAATCTTCTCATGTGCCTTCAAATCATTATTCAAAACATTCCTCATTGGCACGTACACTAACCCTAGAAATTTTAGAGTCCTCTAATTCTTTCTCTAAAACCCGGACTCTCTCCTCACTCTCTTTCTTGGACACTTTTAAATTTTGAAAATCATGGTCCATGTTCACAAGCTTCTCATGAAAGAAATCTCTTTGAGTTTGAACAGTTTGCAAAAGTTCCATTTCAAGTTTAAAACGAGAATTTTCTTTTTCACAAATTTTAATTCTTTTTTGCAAACTTTAAATTCGAATGATTTAATTTCTCAGCACGGTTATGAAGCTTATTAAGGAGATCTATCGAGAAGAAAATTAACCAACCCAACACGAGAGAGAGAGGGAGACAACAAACCGACCCTAAATAGTACTAAACAAGGATCTAATACGAAAACTTAATGCACCAGCTCTGATACCAATTTGTGAGCGCAAAAACACGTGCCCTACAAGGATGGTCAGAAACAAAAATTCCATTTTTGTATTTTTATCAATGTAAAGTCTCAAACATACAAAATCAATTTTAAACAAATTTTAATCTTTCCTTAAATTAGGTGTGAAGGAAAATATGTGTTCTAATCATAATAATTAAACTACGCATTCAAATAACACAAATATTGTGGAAAAATCCCTTTTCAAGGCAAAACCTATATTTCAGAACTTTAGAGAGTTTTACAAGACTATCGACTTACAGACTACTTGATACATTCACAAGTATAACGCGTAGTGTCTTCAAAACTTCTAAAGAATACGACTCAGTACAGAGTCGTGTCCGACGATCCACCCTCGGTATCCGCCGATCAGCCTTCAGCCTTCTTCAGTCGTGATCCCTCGAGTCACAAGGTCAACTGTAGAGAATCCTCTCCACAAAGATGTATGCAATATACAAAACTTTCTCGGGTTTCAAAACGATTCACAAAAACTATTTGGTAATGTAAAGTTGTGAATAAAATATGTTTATATAACACAAAGTGAAAACTATTTGCAACAGATATGGAGGAAACGTTTTGGCAAAAAGTCTTACGAAATTTGGAGATGAAACAGGTATATATAGGATGGACACAAAAATCGAGACATCGGCTCATTCGAACGAAATCTGAGTCCTTCGAATGAGAATTGCATCTCGTTTGAACGACAAAAGTAGTTCGTTCGAACGAGGTGACAAACTCGTTAGAACTAGCATCAAATGAGTGTCTAACGAATTATAACAGTGCGCCTTCGTTAGATGTGTGTTTGATCTTTTGATCCAACGACCTTTCAAAGTAAGCAGCTTCTTCCTTCGAACGAGATCAGAATTTCGTTTGAGCGAGGTCAGTTAATTTTTCTTTTTGTTTTTTAAATAAAAAATTCCCGTTTCGGTTTAAATAAAAAATAAACATCCCAAATAAAGTTTATGAATAATTTCAAACACCAATTGTTTTATACTTTTGTGGGATGTAGGGAATTCTTGAATGTTGGAGTCAGTTTGTCATGACGGTTTGTAACGGGATACGCCAAAATAGCCTAAAATACAAAAAGGCCTAAACTATGAGCAATATTTGAAAAATTGCTCTTACAAAAGTATTTTTACATTCAGAATTCAAATGTGGTTATTTCAAAAGCCCTTTTGTCTCTCCTCCCGCGGGCTCCCTCTCGTTACCTCTCGAATCAGTAAAACAAAACTGACTAAGATTCTTCTTCATAACAGGGAAATCGAGCCCATCCCAGTGCCAATTTTTTTGTTATTTAATGTATGATCGAAAGTCATAGAAATTGGGCCCATGGTGAAAAGCCTGACCCAATGTTTGGGTTTGACGTGCACAGCTCGTTCGTCAGGGTAGGCCGGACCAGCCCATAGTACATTTGGGTGGGCTACATGCATCCCTATTTGAAGCCTGCCCCGTGACCCGAAGCCCAAAGCCTAGCTAAAAGACTAAGAAATTGGACCTAGAACCCAAGTCTGGCCCTGCTCTAGCTTGTTGTGAGAAATTAAATTATTAGGCAATTACTAAATTAGAGCATACGAAGTTAACATTAAAAGAAAAAGGAACTATTATCATTTGTGTTACGCCCAAATGCAGTAGATAATGCTCGTTTGATATCACCTACATTTGAGATCATAATCATTCTGTTTGGTGACTTACTTGAACTCTATTCTGTCTTATTCAAAGATCATATGGGATGTCGAGAAATCTCACTATCGAGAAAGCCTGAGCAAATCATTGCTGTAATTGCTACCTTTACACGGGCAACGTTAGACGCAATAACAATCATGCCTCGGTGAACCCACGATGTATTAATTATTATTTAGATAAATAATAAATCTATATAATAAGGGAGTGGGGTTTTTGATAAAATGCAATAAAAAAATTACACAGTAGCGCACCACCACCATCATAACTGATACAAAAAAACTTATTATTATTATTATTATTATTATTATTATTATTATTATTATTATTATTATTTTAGTTCCCACGGGCACGGGCAATATCAAGTGTTCACATATTACTCCTAAATTACATAAATAATCAAGTGGTAGCTACTAGCTCATATGATAATTGAACTAATGACATGTTAATTAAGTTAGATACTTTTTGACTACTAATCCTAGAGTAAATTATTTCCATCCTACCTGGTATATACAACATCTTCATAAATATCTAGATCATCTTCGTACTGACCGGACAATACAATTGAAATCGAACCTGGTAATTTTATAGATTTATTGTCCCTCCTTATCAACTAGGTTGTCCACCACTTACTGTAGGATTTTTGTTACATAGCATGTTGGCTAATCTTTATGATCATAGTCCGTTGAAGTTGAATGCTGATGATAATGAACGAGTTCCTCGATATCCAAAAATATATTACATCTTCGCAGTTATCTAGATCATCCTCATATTGGCCGGACAATGCAATAGAAACCGCATCTTGAATTTATAGACTTTATAGTCCTTAACAACTAGGTTGTACACCACTTATCGGTTGATTTTTGTTGCATATCATGTTGGAAGGATTAACTAATGCTTTATGATCATATTCCATTGAAGTTAAAATGCTGATGCCAACTGCGATAAATTAATTGGTGAAAAGTAAAGAACAGTAAATAGCTCATCGAGTCGTGTGTCCTCTTCACTGGATGTGTCCTCATAGTCAAACACCAAGAAATCCTCCTTGTCTTGTGCAAACTCAAATAAGAACAATCAAGAATATCATCGATTACAACACGGGCATCACGATCCTTCATATAATAAGTCGTGGGGGTCATCATCGCACATAATATCATCCCAAAGATCATGACGACTAACTTTAGAGTCTGTGGTATATGAAGCGTCATATGATGCCTCGAATGTGGTATCAGATGGTGATATCGTCCCAAAGATCCTGATGACTAGCCTCGGATACTTTATCTGTATGCGGAACGACGGATGGTGCCTCAGATGCTGCATCAGATGAGGTCTCAGACAACATCTCGGATAACTTAACTACTAATTCATTTAATGACCTCTTAGACAACTTCTTTGGTCGATTGCTTGCAAGTTCTAAGTAAGCCAAAAATCACCGAAAGTAAAGACAATAGCTTTTATATATATATAGTGAGAGAGAAGGGGGGGGGGGGGGGGGGATAGAGATAAAAAGTGGAAGAAGAGTTGTATATTGCTCTCAGCAATGTTTTTAACTTCTTTGGTACTTTCTTGAATGATTTGAAAATGAATTGCCTAACCTATTTATACTACATAATGGAGAGTTGTAGAAGTTTGTAAAGAACATTCACACATCTATACAACTCAATAACATTCTACATAAAATTCCAACATTCCACATAAATATGAAATGTTACTAGGGCTATAAACGAACTGATACACTTGGCGGGAAGCTCGCTCAAGCTCGGATCCGTGAAGCTCGCTCGTGGAAAAAGCTGGAGAGGTACTGGTGGATAGTAATCACCCGGGCTTGATCAGACCTATGCTCGACTCGTTAAGCTCGTGAACACGTTCATTTAAGAGCTCGTTAGAATGCCCGTGAGCATGTTTGTTTAGGAGATCGAATTTGTATGTTTTCTTTGTTGAAACTCCATAATCTGGTCTTTATATATTTTCTATTGCTCTGATTCTTAATGTGTTACGAACTTAATCTAGCATAAATCAGTGAAAAGGTAAAAAAGCTACTTGGCGGGGTTCATTACCTAAATGACCCGAGCTTGATCAGACCTATGCTCGGCTCGTGAAGCTCACGAACACATCGAGCTCGTTAGAAAGCTCGTGAACGTGTTTGATTAAGAGCTGGAATTTGTATTTTTTCGTTGTTGAACCTCCATAACCTGGTCTTTGTATATATTTCTTGCTCTAATTTATAATGTGTTACTATCTTAATCTATATAAATCAATAAAAATATAAGAAAATGGATGAAGATAAACTTTTTTTTGTCAATTTAACCTTAAATGATTCGAGTTTTAAATGAGCTCAAGCACGAGCTTAAACCAGCTATTGAGTTAAGTTCGCGAAAACGTTCGTTAAAGAGCTCGGAAAGAAGATCATGAACGTGTTCATTTATAAAATGAGCAAAGTACTGCTCAGAATTTCAGGCTCGGGCTCGTTTATTAAACAACCCAAGCTTAAGCAAATCAAAATATGCTTACATAAAATTCTCACATTCCATATAAATTTGTATTGTTACAGATGGATTGGATTTGTAGCTTTAGATCTTTAAAAGGATCAGTCAGAATTCATTGCTTAATGAATTTACTAGTACATGTTCTCTCTGATTTCACAACTGACCTGCTTTAAAGTTGCACTGTTAATTTCAGTGGCACATAAGTTGAAAAGTTTGAGTTTCCTTTAGAATATATGTAATTTGATAGTTGGCAGTGCCAACTTGGCACAAATTCAACAGTTTATGTTGTACTCTTCAGCTGTTGGACTATTTCAAAGTGAGTGAACCCTGGACTCGTGTCTATTCAGTACCACCAACACCAAGCAACCGGAACAGAAAGCCCAGTGAGTTTACTGCCGAGGAATTGGAAAAGGTGCTTTTTGAACTATTTGTGACAACCAGATTTCAGAAAAGGTATACGTTGATCTTTTAAATCTGAAAATTTTATTTGCTAATGTAAATTTACTTTTCAAAAATGTCACTTTTTGTGTGATATATAGCCATGAAGTTATGCATATTTTGTATTCTATCTATTATTTGCATTATCATTTCATTGCGACAGCATGAAATCTTCTGATTTAACTTTATTTCTAGTTCCAGAGGTCATTAGGGAAAATCTGACATATTTTGGTAGTTTGGTTCATGGATTCACGAGAGGCAATAGAAAGAAAAACATTGGGAGTAACGTTTTCTTTTTTCGGTTACTAAAGAGAAAACATTGAGAAAAATTGGGACGAAAAGGAAATTTAGTCAGAGTAAGTTGACGTTTTATTCTTAAATTCAAATTAAATCACCAGTTATTAACGTTTAATGTCATTGAAGTATGGAAGATAAGACGGAAAAACTCCAGGGCATGAACTTGCTGTCCAACTTGTTTTTCTTTTCCTATTCTTTTCGCTCAATGAATCTGCGAACCAATCAAAGCCTCAAGTTTGTAAAATTTGTTACCCTACAAGGTGGTCGCGTTTTTGCCAGATGTAGATATCACATCTTCTCCACGTCTATGTTCAAAGTCGCTATGGTGTTTAGGGCCTTCTTTTAAAGATCTTTGTATGATTGACTTCAGTGAGAATGATGTATATTGAGACAGGAAAAAGATTTTGAACTTCTTTGGGTGATCAGAGATTTTTTTTATTCTTAATTGCTAATTTAGAGTTCTTTGCTGAATCATTGACAAAGCTGTAATGTTGATATTTACGTGTTTACAACTTTTATACGCTGCTAATATTTGATTTATGATCTTCCAGTTACAGTATGAGTGTCACAGGTGATAGCTGGTTGGCATTTATGGATCGGTTTCTGACATTGGGAGATGCCCAAGCTGATGAGAAGGACCGTCTAAAAGCAAAAATGCTTCCTCCAGGGCCGGTTTTGAGGGGAGGCCGAGGAGGCGACCGCCTCAGCTCCTGATTTTTGACGCATTCTGGGGGCCTCAAAATTTTTATGTGTATATATTTATAGCATATCATTTTCCAATCGTCCCAAAGATAATTTGTTGAAAACTGAACACACAAATGTTTAAACTTGCCACAACTCCGGAAAACTAAGTTGGCATCCTTTTGGTTAAAAAAAATCAACAAATTATAAATTAATAAAAAAATCTCTTGTTAAATATGGGGCCCCCAATTCAAGATTTCCCCTCCCCCCCCCTAAAATCTCGGGACCATCCTTAGCTTCCACTGATTGGTATTTATTACGAGGCCTTGGATGCTCCAAAAACTGGCAAAAAGGTTAGATTTTGCTGCTGTTATAGTTTCTACTCATGTATCAAACTTCATATCATTTTGTATTTATTGCATCTGTAATGTATCTGGTCCTGAACCTCTCTAGCTCGGATACAGATATAGGACACATATACCTCACAGTAAGATGGAAGAATGTTACAATGTTGGACAAGGATACTAGGACAGGGAGTCCCTAGAATGAAATACTACTTCTGTACTTAATTATACGTTGATATCGTTCCATTTTCGCTCCCGTTTCCTAAGGTTTTAGAAAAAATAAATTCACATCAAATCTCCTATTTGACTACATTAAGATTTCTACATTCAACGGGAATGTCCACGGTGATGATTCAAAATCTGTATTCAAATAATGTCTTAGTTAAAATTCTAGTTATTTTTCTTTTTTTTTTTGAAGAAGCCGAGGGTGGTTGGTTGGTTGGTTGGTTAGCGACGTAGCGCGTAGTTGTTGGTAGCTAGTTTTATTTTCATGGTATTTAGATTATTAATTTATTGTATTGATAATGCCTCAATTACATTATATATTCTGAGGTTAGTAACCGTTTTCCTTAATCCTTCCATTTTATTCCTTATGGATAGGTTGAAGTTCCTAACAAATACAAGGCAAAACTATATCCACATTTTATAGGAAAGCCGAATAGTTACAAGTCAAAACCTGTTCTTGGCTTAATTTATGATACGGTCAAGTTGCTCCACACTGAAAATCACGCAATGAAAGGTGAGAGCAGTTCTGATCATCTTTTTTTAATATTGTTCTTCTTAACGAGCTAGTTTGTCATGCAACTAACAGTTAACATGCACGGAAAAGAGTATACTTATTGTATACAACAGTTACTTATATATTTCCTTGCATGCATATATATACACCTTTTTTTTCTCTGTTGTACCATGTGATGCGATGAGTAAATGATAATTTGAATTGGCAACCAGTGACACGTGTGTGTTTTTTGGGTGATAGAAATCTCTAAGCTACCTAGTTTCGACGTTGAAGTCACTCTAGCCTCTTTAATGTCATGGGAAAAGAGTTACCGCGGCAATAAAATGGACATGACCAAGGCCTTGGGCTCGGATGATGAATCCAAAAGTACCTATGCAAGTGATGTGATTAAGAAATATAAGAAGATGATTTGATAAACTACATTTACAACTTCACATAAATGCTCTATTTATTCCTCACAATTCATCAACTCTTTAAATAAAACTGTTTTGATGTTAGATGTTATATGGTGTTCATGCTTTGAAATTTGAATAAAGCAAGAAACCGAAAGAACTAATATTCGATGAGGCCCTTGCAATATATAATATCATCTATGATTATGCAAGAAGCCAACAATCCGTAACATGTTGCCAGTTTGCATGGAAAGTTGCTGGTTCGGCTCTCTTCAGGCTATATGTCCTAGGGGTGTAAGCGGTACGGTTTGGTCGGTAAATAGTAGATACCAATACCAAAACCAAACTCTAGATGGTAAAACCAAACCGTACCAGTTTACCACCCGGTACACCAAAATCAATACCAAAACCAAACCGGCTGGTATTTCGTTTTTTTCGGTAATTTCGGTTTTTTCTGGTTTCGGTAAATTATGGTTTTTTCTAATTTCGGTAAATTCTGGTTTTTTCTGGTTTATGGTTTCGGTAAACAACACTAAAAGTCCCAAAAACCAAAAACAAAACCAACCAACTTTTTTAAATATTAAAACCAAAACCAAAACCAACTTTTTTCAGTTTTTGGTAAATTCGGTACGGTAATTTTAATAAATTCGGTACGGTACAGTAATTTCGGTACATTTTTTTTTGTTTCGGTAAATTCGGTACGGTATGGTGATTTCGGTACGGTTTTTCTGGTTTCAGTAAATTCGGTACAGTAATTTCGGTAAATCGATTTTTTAAATATTAAAACCAAAACCAACCAACTTTTTTGCGGTAATTTCGGTTTCGGTAAGACTGGTTTCTGGTATTTTAATATATGAAACCAAAACCATTTTTTTTCGGACCAAAACGGTACGGTACAGTAAAAACCCGTACCGCTTCCACCCCTATGTCCAGAAGAAGTACAAAAATCTTATAGGTTGTTCCTTATCTGTTTTACGTGAAGTCTTAAATTAGGTAGCTCCCATAAGTCGTGTATAAACACACACATATTTATCTATGTAAACTTCCTAAGCCAGAACACTGTATAATGTAGCTTCCATGTATCATATTGTATGTACATGTGCATGAGGTCATTACTTGGTGGAATGTAAGAGTGCAAGTTTCAATAGAGGATCCAAGATTTGGTTTTAGAGTTCAGTGTTTGGGCATCGATGCATCCATTTGGTGTAGTAATGGTCCCTCAATGCGCTTTTTAAATAAGTGTACTGTGCAATTATCACAGTAAGCTATTATTTTACATAAATGTGGAGAACATTTCCTTTCCATTTCCTTCTAGGGGTTTTAATTTTGTATATACAGATCATCCTTCATGGATTGAAAAATGTCACATTATTGGCTAGATTTTGATATTTTGTTGAGTTGTAAATTTATTACTTCAAAGGTGATGTTTGCAACGGTGCAAAAGTGGCGTTTCAAATGCTGATACGAACTTGGATATATTCCTGATATTCAATTTCATGTATTGGTAATCAGACAAGGTAAAATGATCCATGACACGATAATACGACAGGAACCAACACAAAATTATAAGTTAATGGGTTGATCCTTAATGGGTTCGGGTCACATCAGTGCCAACCTAATAAGACAGTTAAGGGGTCGGGTTAGTGTTGACCCCCTTCACTCGTTAATACCCGATAAGATCCGTTATGACCCATTAATTTAAGTAAATAAGATATACTTTTGGAACTTATAAATAATTTATGTAGCATAATGTTAATTTAATCATAATGAATTTTACTAAATGAGAGATTTTGTAATGTCAATGAATTAATGGGCCTACTTGGGTTAAAAAATGAGATGATATGTCAACTTGTAAACAATTAAAAACAATTCATTATCTTAATGGATATTAACGAGTGAAAACGACACGTTAACATAATGAGTCGGGTTTGGATATGATTTTTTACACAATAAAAAAATCATCAATTTAGACACGAATCCAATAAGATCCAAACACGATAAAAAAGGCACGAACACGAATTGACATGACTCATTGACAGGTCATGAACTTAATGGAGTGCATTAGTTCAATGATGTAGTGGGAATAGCCATGCCCATTAGGAAGTGTTGGGATTTCTTTGTAGAGTGAGGTGGTTACCAAATATTCATCACAAATGATGTGACAATAGACATCATTTAATGAATTGATTCCTTCTAAATTTTGTTTGATTGGTTTCACTGCCAAGTCATTTGGAACTTATATTAGGATAAATATTTAGTAATCATAGTATTTTTAAATTAACATATTCCTTTAAGCTTCATGGATTTCAGAGAATAGAATGGAAATCTAAAATTTAAATTGAAATTTGGAACTATTTTAGCTAGGGCTGTGTTTCGGCCGGATCGGATCGGAAAATGACCTTTCGGAAAAAATTCCAATTTTTTCGGAAATAAAATATTTGTTCCAATTTCCTATCCAATTTTTTCGGAAAATCAAAAAAGTTTCCGAATTCGGAAATATCGGAAAATCGAAAAAAAATCGGAAAAATTCGGAAATTAGAAATATGGTATTTTTTTCTGTTCTGCCGCATGAAGACAGTATGAGAAATTAGAAATTAGTTTTTTTCTGTTATGCCGCAGCCATCAATATAACAAACCGATGTAAACAAATCTGTAAACCTATAAACCGATCAATATAACAAACCTATTAAACCTATAAATCGATCCCAACAGATGTATTAGATGAAATAAAAAAGATGTAAACAGATGTAAATAAGATGTAAACCGATCTTATAAACAGAATTAAACAAGATGTAAACAGAGCCTATAAACCGATGTAAACAGATCTGTAAATAAGTAGAAATAAAAACAGATCTGTAAATAAGTAGAAATAAAAAAAATAAACAGATAAAAATAAACTAGAAAAGACTTACCTATGTTCGAGACTATAAGGGTCGGATGATGTAAACAAATATGCGCCGCCGAAAGTAGAAGAAAGGGGTTGGACGACCGTATAGAGATCGGGTCGAGAGAGAGAGGTGAGAGATATGCACCGCCGAGGAGAAAGGGGCGAGACGAGAGAGAGAGAGAGAGAGAGAGAGAGAAAGATGTGAGAGATATTTTAATAAGAATATCATACAACCCTAGTTGCTCTCTACTAACAGCATATATAAATATATGGGGTAAGGTAAAAAATAAAGGAAATCTAAATTGTACACATTCTTATTACATAAGGATATAACTTATAAGGTAAAAAAATATATATAGAAAATATTCGAAAAAAATATTCGAAATATTAATCGGAAGATATATTCGGAATATTAATCGGAAAAAAGATTCGGAAATTATATCGGAAAAATCGGAAAATCGGAATTTAAAACATAGTTCCAATTTCCTATCCAATTTAATTCGGAAAAATCAGAAATCGGAAAATCGGAAACCTTATATATGTTCCAAAATCGGAAAATATCGGATCGGACATCGGAAAAATCGGAATGTTCGGAAAAAAAACACAGCCCTAATTTTAGCCAAAATGCGAATAAATTAGGGATCCAATCCGAACACCTTTCTTCACTTCAATTTGAGTGGCTAGTATTCCCCTTATGGTAGAGTTTTAGAGTGAAAGACTTTAAAAAAAATTAAGCGAAATATTGCTCTTCGAATACCAAATAGAAAGAAAATTTGCAATGCTTAAGTGGTGATGAAAATGAAGTTCATGTTTCAAAAGTTAGTCGTACCAAAGAATGCTCTTTAAAAAGATGACGATGCATCCAATTGAAGCCCAAAGAACAAAATTTCAAGATAATGAATTCATGTAATGATTTTCTTTGTTTATCTGAACCATCAAACAACGAACCTCTCGTCGTTTGTAATCCGATTATTGGAGAGTATATGGATATTCCGACTACTAACAATGCATACGAAATCTACAAAAGTTATATTGATTGTAGGTTCGGGTTTAAAGGAACTCAACAATATAAGGTGGTTAAAATTCCAAACTACATTAAATACTACGGTGGTAAGGGGGCTGCAATATGTACACTTGGCATGAGATTGTGGAAACCAATAGACGAAGCTCCATATATAACCAGTAAGCTTGCCTTTCCCATTCGAACGTCCACCGACTTTGAGCGTCATGCAACCGTTAACTTGGATGTGATGCGCAACACAAGTATGGGAGTGTTAAGAGGTTGTCTTCGTATAGTTAATTCTTTTGAGTTTGATCCAACAAACATATGAGTCATTAAATAATCTTAGTGATCAATAATCTTAGACTAAAAAACATTATATTCATGATACTTCGAATAAGTGGCCATATGGTTTATATCAGCGTGTGAATTAGTATTTGAATAATGGAGCACTGTTAATGTTTCATCATCTTAAATTCGAAGCAATTGCTCATATTCCTAGCTTAATCAGGGCCGATTCTGAGATTGATAAAAATTGACAAAGCCTCGTGCGAAAATTGTAAAGTAAGCCCACCCCTTCGAAATATGCTTCCACAACCCCATCCCGTGAGAATACCGCCCCACTTTCGGGCCCCACCTGAGAAGAGGACACCCCCTTGCACCCAAAACCATCCACCATAACCTGCCATCCTCCCGAGTAAATCTCCATAACCAATTACCCAAAAGTTCTTTGTTAAACCACTCTAGCTTCTTAACACCCCCCCCCCCCACCCCCAACCCCCACCCCACCCACCATCCTTAATAGGCTTGCAAACATCCTCCCACCCCACGAGACTATATTTAAAGCTATGCTCGTTTCCTCTTAACAAAAAGTCTCTCATCATCCTTTCTATCTTCTTATGATAAAAAATACATGAAATACGTGGACAAACTAGAAAAAGTACTCTTTATTAAGGTTAATCTCCTCCCTTTCAAAAGATAACAATTATTCCAACCCACAATCCTCCTTTTCATTCTCTCTAGCACCAGGTCCTAGATAGCTTTAGACTTAAACTTATCCCCCAAAGGAAGGCCAAGATATGTAGATGGGAAAGTAACTTTTATAACCAAGTGTCTCTTCTAGACTCCCCACTGTAGTACCCCCCCCCCCCCCCCCCCACAATTTGAATCATCTCAAACTTCCCCAAATTAACACGGAGCCTCGAAATCGCCTCAAAGCAGATCAGAAGAAGTCTTAAAGCTCGAACTCGCCTAACCTCCGCCTCAAAGAAAATAATAGTGTCATCGGTAAAAAAAAACATGAGATATCCTAATATGATTAACACCAGAACACCCAAACTCGAGCCTACTGACCCACCCTACATCAACCACCTGACTCATCATCCGACTGAAAGCCTCTTAACCAAAATGAACAAGAAAGGAGACAACGGATCACCTTGTCGAAGACTCCTTGTGCTAGGGAAGAAGTCCTCGGGCAACCAATTAATCATAACTGAGAACCCGACAATGGAGATGCATCTTCTAATCCAATGACACCACCTGCCACCGGACCCCATCCTTCTCAGTAAGTACAGGAGGAAATTAACATTCACATGATCATAAGACTTCTCGATATCTAATTTTCAAGCAATGTCCTTTTTCCCACTCCTAAGTTTGTCTTCCACACACTCATTAGCACTGCATTGAGGATTTGTCTTCCTCTAATGAAGGCATTCTGGAACTCTGAGATTAGAGGATCAACGACCTTTCTGAGCCTGACCGATAAAACCTCAACAAGAAGCTTATTGATACTCACTATGAGACTAATAGGTATGAAATCACAAACATCGATAGACCCTTCCTTCTTGGAAATCAAAGTAATGAAGGTCTAATTCAGACTTCTCAAGAAATAACATCTGTCATGAAACTCACCAAAGAAAGCCATGACTTCTCCTCTAACAACGGACCAGCAATGCTGAAAAAAAGCCAACGTAAAGTCGTCCAGTACTAGAGCCTTATCACCACAAATGGAATTTAAGACTTGGACTACTTCCTCCTCTATGAACTACCCCTTTAACATCTCATTCTCAACCCCCCGAGAAGCTCCCCAACTTGGCGCCGTCAAAAGAGGGGAGCCAGTTTTAGTCTTCCTTGAATAGATCCTTATAAAATTGGGCAATGGCCCCTGACCTCAGTAGCATCCTCGAATACAACCCTATTCACATATATTTTCCCGATATGGGTACAACGTCGATGAGAATTTGCCACTTCATAAAGGAACTTGCTGTTCTTATACCCCTCCTTTAACTGTATAACACAGGATTTCAGTCTCCAACTGATTTCTTCCAGAAAAGCCTTCTCCTGATCTCCCCCTTCCTTTCCTCCTGAGCTCTTCTCTTCCTCTATAAGACCTTGTCTACCTTCCTTCTCATCTAAAAGTCTCACATCCTCCAAGTATCTATCGATGGTCACCCTCACACTTCGGAACACCTCTCTATTCCAACATTTGATATCTTCTTTGCGTAACCCCACTTTAGAAGCTAACTTGAAACTAGCACTACCCTCCACCAAATAGCTTGACCACTGCTCATTCACTCTATCTATGAAGTACACCTCCTTGAGCCACATATTTTTGAATTTAAAATGGGTTTTACCTTCACTCCATCCCCCATACTCTAACGAAATCGGGTTATGGTCCGACGTAACCGCGGTAAACAAGATTGATTAGCCCCTGGGAAGTGCTCTTCCCACTCCTTGGAAATGAGGAAACAATAAAGGTGAGACAAGTTAGTATTATCTCTATTGTTAGACAAAGTTTACTAGCCACCTACTAATGGGAGATCTAATAGGTCCATCTTATTAATAAAATTCGAGAACTCCCTCATGAATCTGTCAACATCCTACCTCTGCTCCTCTCAGAGGCTAATCTCATCTCATTAAAATCCCCCCTAAATACCATGGGACTCCCCACACCCCAATACATAAGTATTATAATTTGAATTTACTATTTTCTCTAAAAAAATAATTCACCCTCTTTCGAGGCGTAAATATAAAATGTAAAATTTCAATATTAATATCCAAAGGGGCATAATAAATAAATAAACAGAGAAAACATATTTAAACTAAGGGTTTCATCTTACCCCTTGAATGATGTATTTAACCTCTCTTTTTTGTATTATTACATATGAAATGTAGTAATAACACCATAAAAGGTATAAAAATAAAAATACAAAATAAGAATAAATATTAAATTAAGTCTCCTTGCATTTGATATTAACTCCCAAACTTGAGCAATATTCACACCCACAATTTCGAGTTTTACAATACTGAAAAATATCACTCTAACTCAGAATTTGTATTTCACTAAAATATCTTATCACCACTCACTGAAAAAATGTAAAAGAAATAACCAAAAATTACACTACACTACTGCTAAAATGACACTACAAAACTAAACCAAAACAAAGCTTTATCCAAAACACTGGCAGAACCTCCTCTCTTTGCCTTCAATATGTCTTTATGTAATTTGTTTACCTCCCTTCAATTTCTAAACTAGAAAGCCTTAGTGGAGGTAGCCTCGTTTTGGTGCCTTCTGGGAGAAACTATCTTTGTATTGATCTGAATTTGTGGCTTCACGGCAAAAATCTCCGATGACTGTGATAAAAATGTTTACTGCATTTCTTAAGCCAGTTGGCTTCATCTCCTCTCCCCAAATAGGGCAACCCAAGTAACCATTTACATTCCACCTAGATAAGGTCCCATAAGTAGGAAAGTCATGAATTATCCATAACAACATAGCTCTCAAAGTGAAACCAACCTCTTTGTATGAATCGAACGCTCTCACACCTTCAAACCATAACTCATTCAATTCATATACTAGTGGAGCTAAAAAAAATCAATGTCACTACCGGTGCCTTTGGACCTGGTTTCAACAATGACAAAATTGAGAACCCATCCCTTATGCACAATAAAGGGGGGAAATTTAAAGGCACAATGAACATCAACCATATACTCTTATCTGTGCATAATCTGCCAAGCGAATTAAACCCATCGATAAATATTCCAAGGTGAACATTAATATTTCCTTAGCAAAGTCCGTGTATCACTGATTTGCATATTTCCACACAAACGAATCAATAGGATATCGCATAAGATTCTCACCCACGACCACTCGACCAAGCCAAGTCATTACCTCTACTATCCAAGGTACAGTGCAAAGTCTCTCCAATCGAGGATCTAGAGGGAAATACTTCAACACTTTCATAGGTATTTTCATTTCTATTATTAACTAACATTTATTGTGTATTATCATCTTTTATTCATATCTAGGTTCCTTACATAGAGGACAAGTCCGTTGTCTTTGTGCTCCTTAAAGTATAGGACACACTCGTACTTGTAATAATGAATTGATTTGTATTTCATCCCTAAACCTTTCAAATTACGTTTCTTCTTTGGATAATTGAAGGACAGTGTATTTTCTTTTGGGAGAAAATCTTTTTCCAAAAGGAGGATTACTGTCATGCGTTTCCCAATAAGCCAAATTAGATCTTTTAATTATGTAACCTAGCCATATCATATATAACTGCGTGGTCAGGATTGGAGTTATGGTATAATGGTGTTGCGGCTGCTACTTTTATCCATATATAATTCTTATCTTGGTCAATACTGTTATCAACACGATCCTCACAACCTAAACCACTCCCTCTGCTATCTTGATTTTCTTATGTTACGTGCACTTCGTAAGTGTCGTTTACGAGATTGCTTAATTTAGTGTGTGCTAACGGATCACCATCTGTGTGAACCATTTCCTTGACAAGTATTTCTTTTGGAATATAAGGAAAATACCTCTCCTCGTGAAATTTTTAAAACTTATAGTCTGCTTGCATACCCCACTGAATCAAATGTAAATTTACATCTCCCCTTGTAAACATTTACCATTTTTACAACGAATGCACGAGTATGGGAAAATATCAGTTTTGAGATTCTTGTTTGCATATTTCATAAAGTCTTTAACCCCGTTAACGTATATGTGCCTCGCTCTAGAACTTTCACCCATACAATCTTTATATTGTGGAAACCCCATCAATTCTACAATGCAAACAAATAGTAACTCATTAAATTACAAAGATAGATGAGTATGTCCTTAAGTGTGACGAAATAATCGATCTTCCTGTATATATATATATGAACTAAAATCTGAGTTAAAATAAGTGTTTAATAAGGAGGAAAGCCAAAACAAAGTGTTATAATATATAATATACATTTTGGACTATTATCATATAATATAAGAGTAATGATACAGAGATCCAGTTTCTAGACCCTTTTTTCAAACCTAGCGATGTGTCATATACACATTGGGTGAATTTTTACTTCACATGGGGTCCATTACAAACATCACCCAATGTGTGTCTGACACATTACCGGGTTCGAAAAAAAGGTCAAGAAACTAGGTCTCCCTATCCTTATTCATAATATATAGACTTATAGTATACGTTCTGAATTATTATCATATAATATGTAATATACATTCTTTAGATACTTGTAAATAACAAAACACTACAAAGGACATACAACTCTTTCACTTGCAAGAAACGAAATCAATCTAAACACTCATTAATCGAAACAATAACCACGGGACTTTCAATTTTGGAAATCACAATTTTATCATCCCCATTTGTTGCTATGTTCTCTAGTACATCAACACCAATGCTAGAACTAATACCCACCATTTTGAATGATGTCAAAGATCTCCGAGCTTTAAGATTTGAAGATACTCTGTCTTAAAAAAAATACCGTTCATTTTATCCCAAATGGTTCAGATTAAAAATCAACGCCATGTTTGATTATACCCCATCCGTTCATTTTCGTTCATAGCCTTTGGATTCAAATTAAACCTTAATAGCATGAAAATACTCTAATTTTCATTCATTTTCGTCCAGATTAAACCTTCTCCATAGAACTCATTTTCGTTCATAATATTTATAAGTTTCAATTCAGGGTTTGAAAAGGAATAAAATGGGTTTCAAGCATATAGAATATTCGTTGCTATTCTAATGAGGCAATGAGTCTCGATATTCTCAGCATATATATATATATATATATATACACACACAGACAAACTTCTGTGCATACTAAGTTTGCACATAATTTTTTTAAAGTAGTAAAAAAAATATTTTTGAGCTGATTTTTTGTGTGTGATATTTAAACATTTCAAGAGACACATATAAAAAAAATCAACTCAATTTATTTTTTTGTTATTTTTAAAAAATCGGTCAAATTGTCACTGTTTTTAAGCACTTTGAAAGCTACGAAAAGTTTGACCGATTTTTTAAAATAACAAAAAGAGTTCTTTTGAGTTGATTTTTTTTATATGGGACCGTTGAAATGTTTAAATATCACTTAAAAAATCAAATCATTTTTTTTTAATATTTTAAAAAATTGATGTGTGCCAGCACATGTGCAAACTTAGTGTGCACATGTGCAATCCCCTCTCTCTCTCTCTCTCTCTCTCTCTCTCTATATATATATATATATATATATATATATATATATATGCGTGTGTGTAGAATATTCTATATATGACTATCTTTGATCTCAAAGAGGAGTTACCTTAATGCCAAGAGATACGTGGATGAGAGCTTGAGAGCTAAATCATGGAGAAAAAGAGAGAATATGAGTGGCGGTAAAACAAAAAGTAAGGGTGACTAATTTGGTACCAAAGTTGTTCTAACCGAATAGTTTATAACAACTTATGGCAGTGACTAATTTAGCACCAAAGTTATCACTGCCCCTAGCAATGACGAATTACTTCTAAAGTCAAATTTTGTCACAGTTAATGGCCATGACTAATTGGGCTCAAAATTTGTCACCACCGCTCATAGCAGTGACTAATTGGGAACAAATTTTTTCACCGCTCATGGTAGTGATAAATTCTTCGTAAAGCTAAATTTTGTCACTGCTGATAGTTGTGATAAATAGCAACGACATAATTTATCATCGCCATTGGCTGTTACAAATAAATTGTCACTGCCCAAAATTGTTATTACTCCTAATAGCAGTGACAAATAATTTTATTTATCATGAAAATTTCTTTTTAAATGCTCTTAACCATGGTGAATTTTGGCACTGCCACTAGTAGAGACAAGCTAGTGGTGACAAAATCAATGTTTTGGTGTAGTGTATGTGTCACGTGAGATTAGAATGTCACCACAAACACTCTTATGGATGGTGCGATAGAGGAAGAACTTGCAAAATTGACCGTGTATATCAAGGTTGTCGTGTGGGTGTAAGTGACGACCTAAATAGGTAGTTGGCAATGGGAGAGGTACAGTAACAAGGTACAAACATGGTGGTGGGTTAGGTGGGATAATGGGTGGGTCAGGTGGGACAATGTAACACCTCGAGAAATCTGAGGCGTCACTGTGCTTAAAATTAAACTAAAATCCTCAACAATTCATATAGAGCATCTATATTCCACAAAAATACACATGACAGGTCATCAAAATACACAATATCCAATCCAAAATTTACATAAAAATCTTAAATGTCTCCTAACAACAAGGCTAGGTAAAATACACCTCTAAATAATTACAGTTTTAATTTCACTCAAAATAACTTTAAGATCCCAAATATCTACACTGCTAATTTGTAAAAAATGATACTCTCGAAATGTTGTGCTCTTAATGTCCTTCATAAATTACTAACGTCTAAATCCACGCTTACCTGCCACTAAAAAAAGGGGGAAGTACACAATATGACAAGAATAGATGATCAATACAATAACGATGGATAAAGTGCAACAATACAAAATCATATACGAGTACAATACAACACACACGCATTATACCAATTTATTCTCAATAACACATCAATAGGTCACCGGGTCTCACCTCACCTCGGCTTCTCGAAGTCTCATTCCGGCTATTGGACTTTTAGACTTTTGGTGGGCGATCATTCTCAATGCCCCATTAAAATTTCATGGCACCATTCCCATATAGACAAATACAGCAGATCTCAATCGAAGAACACATAAGATTCTAATGAATACCACAACATTTCAAGAAGAATAAAAATAACTGAGAAGAAAAAAATACTCTCGAGAGATTTAGAGGAGCATATTATGTAACCCCCTACCTTAAAAATAATCACTTGAAAACTCTAAAATTAATCCTTGAAATTCTGATTACACCGTCGCGTTCCTCTCGCGAATATAGCAAAAACACCCTCTTAAACGATCTTGAGAAAACTCGGTTTGAACCTTCAAAACTTGGGTTGTAAGTTGATTTAAATGGGCTTAGGGTTTTGTAAAAGAGAGAGATGCAATTATGGGAGGCTACTGGTTTTTTAGAAGTCTAAAATGTGTTTTAAAAGTCCTAAACCCATAACTTTATATTTATATACCAAAATAATTTGAGTCCTAATCAAACACAAACACTCAAAAATACATTACGGATGATCGGACCGTTGGAATTGACTGGAAATTTAATATGCTGTAGCTGCTGGCGAGATGAAGCTGTTGTAAAAAGTCACATGGTAAGCTATAACGTAGATCGAATCCTCCCCTGATTTTTACATAAAAAGTCACAAATTTCAAATTTTAATCCCGATTTAAATTCCACTTAAAACCTTATATTTATATATATATAACCCAACATTATTACATACCAAAACTATATAGATTCCAAAAATTATTTTATAATATTTTCTTTAAATTCCTAAAGGATTTTATGTTTCAAAAACACGGGGTGTTACAGATAATGGGTGGGGGACTCTAAGGTAGGGGATACACATTCATCACGAGGGTCAAGATGATCCTCAAGGAAAATCATAAGAGAGAGTGTGGTATCAAAGGATTGATAGATCAACTCATCCACCCATATGTCACCATCTGTGGTGGTGTGAAAATCTAACAAGGCATTAAGATAAGAGATATATGAATCAACTACAATATCAAACTCAAAGTGATCCAAACATTTTTGGAGAGGATCCATATCACAAGGGGTAAGAATCATCTCTGATTCAATCTCGATGAATTGGTGAGCACTCGTAGCCGGAGTTAACCTATAAGAAGGGGGTTCCTCGGGGACACACATAGTGGGAGAAATAGGTATAAACCGAGACATATATTTGGATAGGATGGGTGGGGGAACCTCAAATGTGGTTTCTTTTGTATTCTCAAGGTATGGACTAGTCTCACATTCTATGGGTAAGTCAGAATAATTTTCAACTTAGGTTTGAGACTAGAAGTTGGTCTCAACTTCGAGATTCTCATGGTAATTTGGTTGGTCATACTAAAAATTGAGGTCACAAGTTGAATTAGTTTCATTCCCCGTGGGGTAAGAAATAAGTTAACTTGTGGGAAATCCTTCTCTTTCTCAAACTTTTTCATTAACATATTCTTAGTCTCATAAGAGTAACATTTTCTCAGTTTTAATATCCTTTCAATTGAGCGAGTTATTATCCAAATTACTACAAGGAATAAACAACAACTATTTACCCTGGGAATGGAGTGTAACTAACTACACGTAAGAATTCTACCCAAGTACCAAACCTCGCAAATCCCTCACAAGGAAAACACAAGTAAACCACATAAAATACCTAACATGCCATAAGGTTCATTATTAAAGTCTATCATTAGACTACATTAATTCTTACATGATACACACACACACACACACACACACACACACACACACACAGACATATATATATATATGCCCCCTCCTGTAAGGACTTCTTATAGTGCAGACCCTGGTACATACTATTTTTTTTAAATAGAAAAAAAAAAATTGATGAAACTTCACTGATATGATCTTCACAGTGAGAAGATCATCTCCAATTTTTTTCATCAAAAAATTCAATAAAAAAACCGTTGAGATGAGGTGATATGTAAAAAAATGGTATAAATATGCATTTTCGACCGTTGAAATGTTGGCGATCATCTCACCCACTTTTTGATAAAACTTCATGGATATGATCTCGACAATGAGAAGATCATATCAATGAAGTTTCATAAAAAAATTCAATCAATAAAGTGGTTGATGCCGACCCAACATTTCAACGGTTGAAAATGAATATTTATACCATTTTTTTACATATCATCTCATCTCAACGTTTTTTTATTGAATTTATTGATGAAAAAATGGAGATGATCTTCTAACTATGGACATCATATCCATGAAGTTTCATCAAAAAATTCGTTTTGTTACTATTTTAAAAAAATGGTATGTACTGGGGTCTGCACCATAAGGAGTCCTTACAGGAGACTTTCTGTATATATATATATATATATATATATATATATATATATATATATATATAACATAAAGGCATCTACCCTTAGAGCCCACCTCATGATTGTATCGGCAAGTCTAGATAAGTCCCTCACCTAACGGACTTAAACAAAATACACATAAAAGGGGTGATCACAAGGTAGCCCCGCCACCGATACTTTCCCATACCCAGACAAAGTAGATGGAATGGGTCATCCTAGTATACAGAATGGGTCATCCTAGTATATGGAATGGGTCATCCTACTTCTCCCATCACGAAGCGGTGACCTCTCACCAAATAATTTAAAATAATTACCTACACTGCGTCCTAGTACATCTCAACAAGCGCGTGGTAACCGATCATGATTTCAAACACGACCCCCAATCAATAGATTCACACAAATACAAGTATGCCCACATAATGGCACGATATATATATACATAGGATAACGCATACACTCAACTGTACCCAACCATCTAGATCCCTACATCATTGGATAGTTATTTAAAATTTAGGTTTACAATCTCTAAAAACCTAGCTAAACATATATAAACAAGTAGGATATCGTACATACAATCAAGTGTATCCCAAATCACTTTAAATCCTTAAACACTTGATTATTCTTTACGTTCTTCGGTTTTTCAACTCTCAACTTTATTATATTCACCTCCCAGTTTGTTACGTCTTTAAACTATGAGTACATATCTCTCTCTATATATACACATCCTCTCGTAATGTATATATATATATATATTTTTTTTTTTTCCTAATTTCATTCTTAAATAAATTTTACGACCTCTAATCTCTCAAGTCCTTAACTGAGCAAAATGGGTACACACGACTATAGAATATTGCTATCTCGTGCGTCCACTTAGTCTAATCAAATCCTTAACGTCGATAATACAATTAATAAAATCCTAACCATTCTTCTACCTTAATTAAAACTTCACCCTTTGCCTTGTTGTTTACACCCTAATAAACTTAACTTCCCAATTATATCAACCATCATTTACTTGGATAGTCTCCCACATACTCAGATGAGTTCGTACAAATCCCATTACCATTTCCACCTGTCTAAATTGACCCAACTCCAAGGGCCATATGGATTTACCCTTAAAGCTGAATTGATTCGCTCCAGGCCGAATCGTTTCTCTCTCCAAGCCAAATCGATTCCCACCGAGCAGTGAGCCCAAATTTGCCTATAATTAAAAACGTGGTCATTATTTCCAATCTCTATTAACGACTTTTAATCTTTCTAAATCTCAATCTCATCAACTATGAATTCATATTAACTAAGGGAAACATCCACGAGGATTTATAATCATTCCAAACATAATCGTGCCTACTAAAGTCCAACCCGAAATCACAAACTAAAAATTTTGATCTCGCGCACTCTTTCGTAGAAAATTCATAACTAATTATAAAGATAAAAAAAATACGAAACTAGTGGGCTCACGGGTTGATAATAAAAGATATACGATTTTATGACCCTAATCAATTCGCCCCTAGGCCTAATTGATTCGATTTTTGGCAGAATCCAAAACGACCTAACGACGAATATGAGGCCTTCAAAACCTCCATTAATGTCCAAATTAATCTCCAAAATTGTACCCAATCGATACCCTAACCCAATATAAGTATATGAACATGTTTCCAAATATTTTTACACCAACCCATGGGTCCAAGGACATCAAATCCAAGATTAACATAAATCATCTTTAAATCAACTTAGGACTTGTTCATCATCAAATCCAGCCTTAAACCTCAAATTAACATGGGAATAATTCATAATAATGAATTTTCATTCTAAAACATCAATTATATTTCATATCTACATCCTTTAATTAACCAATTTCATTTTTTAATCATCAAGTTACAACTACTCAATGCAGGACAAATTTATATCATTCCTAATTAACCCAAACCATAAATCATCATATGAATTAATCTCCAATATAATCAAAGCCCTCAAAATCATATGAGAAAGCATGCTTATGAATAAAGAAAGACATTATTAAAGATATTGTAAGAAAATTCTTGCCTTAGAAACTGAATACAGGCTCTTCCTTTGAGATTCTCCTATTTTGCTCATCTCCCAACTTGTTAACTTCTTTGAGAGGGTTTGTGTCTGCTAGGTTTAATTAAAAATGGACAGAAAACCTAACTAGGGTTGATTATACCATAATTAAACTCCTTAATCCCATATCTCCCCATAAGGACTAATTTTGAGCCCTTAAAAAAGCGCTACCCAAAATAGCCCAAAATCTCTCCTAAGGGTATACCTTCCCCCGGGACCAATTTAAAGCGATAAAAACACATAAATGGAAATCCTTATCATTTCACATGCTAGTCTAAATGATATTTCTCATAACTCGTGACAATATCTCATAGCGTCAATAATTTATTCACGTAATTATTTTACGCATATAGATTTTCAATTACCATATAAAATGTGCCAATTTATTATTACGAAGCCATGCAAGTAATAATTAACTCCATTTATTAATTTATTAGTCACTTAATAAATAATTATAGTCGATGAAAATATGGGGTATTACACAAAATCCCTTGAACCTATAAAATACATTAAAAATATGTATAGTGGCAAGTAAGGGTGTCAATCCAACCCTTTAATATGGAAAAGAACAAGTGAAAACTAGTATGGTTTTTAAAATAGTTTTTCAAGGGATATTTATGGTAATTAATGGACTGAAAATTAAACTACACTAATAAATAAAGAAGTGATAATATAAGGACTAAACAATTATGAGATTATTCAAAGGGGGTAAAATTCACTACTTAGATTATTAATTTTTATTAATTAGTTTATCTATTTGAAATATCCCGAGACATACTTAAATCCACAAATCAAATCTCGTTACAAATGTGAGATTAAACTTAGTATTTTTAGAGGATTATTATTAAAATTTCACAAACTCTATAAAAATTAGATTTAAATATTTTCTAATAAATCACACCCTATGGAAAATGCGCTAGAAGTATTTTAAACCATTAAAAATTAAGTTTTAAAGTTGATAAATTCAAACTACAATATTATTTAAAAATTGTATATCTCTAGTTTAATTAATAAATAAATAGTGTAATTCGAATTTACAATTTTCTCTAAAAAATAATTCACCCTCACTTGAGGCATAAATATAGAATGTAAAATTTCAATATTAATATTCAAAAGGGGCATAATAAAGAAATAAACTCAAAAAAATATTTAAACTACGGGCTTCACCTGTCATTTTGGTAATATTACATATGAAATGAAAACATAAAACCATAAAAGGCATAAAAATAATAATACAAAATGAGAAAAAATATTAAACCAAGTCTCCTTGCATTTTATATTAACTCCCAAATTTGAACAACAATCACACCTAGAAATCTGAGTTTTACAATACTGAAAAATATCACTCAACTCAAAATTTGTATCTCACCAAAATATTATATCACCACACTCACTAGAAAATATAAAAAGATAACAAAAAATTAGACTACACTACTCCTAAAATGACACAACAGAACTAAACCAAAACAAAGTTTTGTGAAAAAGACTAGTTGAACCTCCTCTTTTCACCTTCAATATGTCTTTATCTATATATGGAAAATGTTGGAGAGAGAGAGAGAGATTGATGTGGGTATGGACTGTTCCTCCCTCCATATATATATATATATATATATATATATATTCAATACATTTCTTATGTACACATAGGTGCTATATTGGATTTGAATCATATTTCGGATTATTGTGGGAAACTCTACAATAATAGGTTTACTCGATCTGTCTGTGTTCACACTCATCTTTGTCTTTTAAAAAATGGATGTTATATATATATATATATATATATATATATATATATATATGCATGTGTGTGTGAGAGACTAGGCATGGGGGCATTGAAAGACTGGTAAGCTCGGGTAAAAGAGAGAGAAATTGAGTGGGATACGAAAGGGAGTGGGGTCTTGTGTGTGGGTTAATCCGGTTTAGGTGTGTGGGAGACAACTTGGGAATGAGAGAAATGAGGGAGAGTAGATAATGGAGAAAAATAAAATGCGGGAGAGAGGAAGAATCAGCGTAGGGGATATTGGGTAAGAAAATGGGTTCAATTTTGGAAGTTTTTGGGTGAGTGAGTTATGTGTTTAGATGGGTTATGAAGGAGAGAGAAACAAGGGGTTTGACATGGCTTTCGATTGACTGAGTGTATATGGCTAGTCTGTGTGCACGCGCGCACACACACGTGTATGTCAGAGTATAGTTATAAAGTGTGTGTGTGTGTGTGTTTGTGAGAATATGTACGTATATATGTGTGTGTGTGTGTGTGGAAGATAAGTGTGTGTGTGTGTATATATATATATATATATATATATATATATATATATATATATATATATATAATATTAACTATACTCAACTCAACAAAGCCTTTTCCCAATTATTTGGGATTGGCTACATGAATTCTATTTTTTCATTCTATTATGTCTAGCGCAATATCTTTAGTTAAATCACATGATATCATGTCCTTTTTTATAATATCCAGCCAAGTCAATTTAGGCCTACCTATAACCCTTGTCTTACCATCAATACTAACTAAATCATTTTTCCTTATGGGAGTATCTATTGGTCTACGCTTGACGTGTCCAAACCATCTAAGTCGATTTTCTCTCAATTTATCTTTTATAGGAACTACTTTTACCATTTCACGAATTTGTTATCCTTTTGAGTTTTATCATAAATTCACCTTAGCATTCGCATCTTCACCACACTCATTTTCTGCACATTTTGTTTCTTGGTTGCCTAACACTCTGTCCCGTATAACATGGCGGGTCTAATGCTTGTGCTATAAAATTTTTCTTTTAACTTCAAAAGTATACACCTATCACGCAAAACGTCGGTAGCACTTATCCACTTAACCCAGTCTGCTATAATCCTATGAGTAATATCATCACTAATATCTCCATCTTTTTGGATAATCGAACCTAAATAACGAAAATGATCATTTCTAGGTATCTCTTGACCCTCCAATTTCACCACATCTCCATTTGTCCTCCTATTACTACTAAAATTTCACTCCATATATTCTGTTTTAGTTCTGCTTATTTTAAATCCTCATGTTTCTAGTGTTTCTCTCCACAATTCCAACCTAGCATTAATCCCCATCTTAGTCTCATCCACTAAAACAATATCATCTTCAAATAGCATACACCATGGCACCTCATCTTATATTTATTTAGTCAACTCGTCCATAACAAGAGCAAAGGGATAAGGACTTAATGTCGAACCTTGGTGTAGACCTTTAATAATTGATAATTCACTACTTTCTCCGACTGATGTTCTTACTCTAGTCATGCCCCCATCATACATATCCTTGATTATGTCAATATATCTACGAGTCACTCCTTTTTTCTTTTTCTTTTATGTAGAACCCACCATATTATATCTCTAGGTATCATATCATACGCCTTCTCCAAATCTATAAAAATCATATAAAGATCCTTCTTTTCTCCCTATACCTCTCCATTAATCTCCTCAATAAATAGATTGCTTACATTGTTGACCTCCCAGGCATAAATTCAAATTGATTCTCAGACACTGTTGTCATCAATCTCAATCTATATTCAATCACTCTCTCCCAAAGTTTTATTGTATGACTCATTAACTTAATACCACGATAATGTGAACAACTTTGTATGTCCCCTTTATTTTGTATAAATAGGCACTAAAACACTCTTTCTCCATTTCTTGGGCATCCTATTAGTCATTAAAATTATATTAAATAATTTTGTAAGACAAGATACTCATTCCTTCACTAAGCACTTCCAAACATCCATAGGGATACCATCTGGTCCTAAAGCCTTCCCTGTTTTCATCTTTGTAAAGCAATCCTGACCTCTGTTGTTCTAATTCTGTGAAAAAAAATATTTTCTTAAGTCTCCCTAAGTTCCTCTATATCTAATATACTCCCATTATCTCCATTTAATAATCTCTCAAAGCATTTTTTCATCTTTCTATAATCTCATCATCTTTGACTAGGACTCTCGAATCATCACTTTTAATACAGTTAATGTTATTAAAATCTTTTGTTTTCATGTCCCTAAGTTTAGCAAGCTCATAAATACTTTTCCCATTTTTGTGTTCCTAATTTTGTATAAAGATCATCATACGCTTTTAACTTAGCATCTCTTATCACTTTCTTAACTTTCTTTTTAGCCCATTTATACTTCTCAAAATTTTCTTCATTTCTATTTGTTTGTCCTGTTTTAAAGCATTCCCTTTTGATTTTTACTATATTTTGTACTTCTTCATTCCACCACCAAGTTTATTTAGACTATGGTCCCTTGCCTTTTGATTCTCTAAGAATTTCTTTTGATATTGTCTTAATGCATGTGGCCATCTTATTCTACATTATGTTAGTCTCTTGTTCAGTATTCCATGTTTCTTCATCTAATACTTTATCTTTATATAGTTCTAATTTCTCTCCTTTTAAGTTCCACCACCTAGTTCGTGGGTTAATCTTCTCTTTTCTCATTCATGATTGATTTTTAATATTTATATCCAACACCATTATGCTATGTTGTGAGGTTAAGCTCTCTCCCAGAAAAACCTTACAATCTTTACACGTTAATCGACCTCCTTTCCTCGTAATGAAAAAAAATCTATTTGACTCTTATGTATTCTACTTTTGTAATTTATCAAGTGTTCAAGCATCTTTTTAAAACATGTGTTTACTAGTACAAAATCATAAGCCATCGTAAAATCTAAGATAGACTCTCTCCCGTCATTCTTATATCCAAAACCATATCCTCCATGAATTATCTCATGTCCTACATGGCCATTAAAACTTCCCCTTAAATAGATTTTTTCATCTACGGGCATTTCTTGAATTAGTTCATCCATTTGTTCACAAAATTGTACTTTAGTATGCTCGTCTAATCCTACTTGGGGTGCATAATCACTAACAATATTAATTATATTTTAACCTAACACTAGTTTTACAAGTATAAGTCTATCACCTTTTCTAATAAATGTTACAATATCATCCTTAAAGTTCTTATCTAATATTATTTCAAATCTGTTCCTATTTCTTCATTTTCTCATATAGTATTATTTAAACCCTGTATTTTCTCTATATATATGTTTCTCACCAACCCATTTAGTTTCCTGTAAACAAGATGTGTTGACTTTTCTTCTTACCATGGTATCTACTAACTCCATCTCTTTCCCTGTCATAGTCCCTATCTTCCAAGTCGCTAACCTAAGCCTAGTATCCTGGACTAGCTTTTTTACCCGCACATGTCTAGATTATTGAAGGAACCCCTGTATATTTCTCGTCTCATCCGGCTGCCGATGCGATGCCCCTTACCTATTTTTTGAGACACACGGTAGCAGGCACGACGCCCCTTGCCTATTTTTTGAGACACACGGTGGCAGGCACAACACATCGCTTTAGGGGAATGACCTAATATTAGCGCGTATATTCATAGGATTCATGTTCATAAGGATCATACAAAGTTTACGCTAGTTGTCAGCTACCTAACGCAACCCTCCTCCTTTATCCGATCTTGGGACTCGCAGTGAGTAGAAAAAATATAAGAAGTTAAGCATGACATAAGCAGAGTTTATATATAATATTAGTATACATAATAATAGTAAAAAAATATTGTAACACATATAATAATAATAACAATAATATTAATAATAATATAAACAGACAATGTTACGAGTCTCAACCACAACCTCGAAATCAACCACCAATTGACTTGGCAACGCATTCTAACATGGCGTATGGAGGGAGTGAGAGTGACCTTGATCAAATAAAGGTTAGGGCTAGTGAAAAACCATATTGAAGTAAGAACAAATGCAGGTCAAAGGGTTGAGGAGGCATACAATTCCATTTCTACGACTCAAATGATCTCCAAACAGTTAAGAGATAAAATAAGGCATAGGATTAACCAGACGGGCATGAGGTAAGGAGGCACATCGTCCTTAGTAGATTGTATGGGGTAAGTTTAGAGGAAGTTTAAAAGGACCTAAAGAGGAAGGAAGTTGACTCACCAAACCTCAAGTGCAATAAGGTACATTTAGAAGATGGAAGGGTGGTACCTTGAAAGGTGTGCGCGGGCAGTCAAAGAAGCTGAAAAGGAGGCTGATCGGTAATACGAATGTTTCCTGGTGGATGATCAAGGGTAATATCTTGTTACTAACAATTCTAATATTCATGAGTTTGTTGAGGAGGTTGAATATAAACTAGAGTGTATGGCTGATCACCCAAAACTACAGGTGCAAGAGTTGGAGAAAATTGACCTTGCTGAGGTTGGAGAAGATTAAAGGACAATTTTCATTTTGAAGGACCTAAATACTGAGAAGAAACGTGAGATGATTGAGCTTATTCGGGAGTACAAAAATTCATTTTCGTGGAAGTACATAGAGATGGTTGGGTTAAACTAATACTTGAATTGTCACAAATTGAACGTTATGCCACCAGCCGTATTAGTAGAGTGTAATAACCCTCTCCTCTGATAGCCCATTTTATATTTATTGACAATGTGTAGTAATTAATTTTAAAATGATAGATGTTGAGTAAATATTAATTCGTTATGTCAAGGTCAATATTTACTAAAATGTTGTATAGTTACCCCGCGAATAGATAAAATGTTCATGTGGTGATTTTAATGTCATAAGGATTTAAAATGACATTTTGGTTTATTATGAAACCGGAAGTAAAATGAGTTATAGAATTACCAAATGATGATGTGGATAGTGTAGTTAGTCCCGGTAGGTGTGAGACAGTCAAAATAAGTGCCATATTGTATTTTGGCATTTCGGGCACTTTTGACTGGTTTTGGCTTAAATAGTGATATCGCGTATTATTTTATCGCGCATTAGTTATTAGAGTTGGGAATTTTAGACTTATGGCCCGATTTAGTCTTGATAAGACTTACTATTCCTTTTATGCCCCAAATTGTTAACTTAGAGAGAAAGAGAGAGAGGAAGAAAGCTTTGGAGAAAAAGAGAGATTGGAGCTTGGATTGTTGCTTCCTTCTTCATCAAATCAGATTCTTACACTTGAGGCAAGTAATCTACTTGCAAATTTATGATTTAAGTAGAATAATTAGTCTTGATATTTATGAATTTGTTATGATTTAGAATTATTAGGGTTTTGATTGGATTTTTGGGTATTAACCACTAAAAATGGATTTGGATGATAAATGATGTTTAAGGTTAGTAGATAGATGGATTTAGGATGTTGAAATTGCAGCCAATGATTTCGGTTGGGCTTGGTTTTGGAGTTGGATAAATTTTGGAGTTCAAGACTCCATAGCCATTATTGGCATTTTTGCAGGGGCGAATCGATTCGGCCCCTTGGGCGAATCGATTCGCATAGATGCAGAATCCCAGGTCTTGTTGTCCGAATCGATTCTGATTAAGACCGAATCGATTCGGCATTTGCAGAAACTAAATTTTGTTGTCCGAACCGATTCGCTTTCAGAGCGAATCGATTCGCTTGGGCGATTCGATTCGGCACTTAGGCCGAATCGATTCGGTTCCAGCAGATTTAGGGGTCTTTTTCTTTTAAATTTTTCCCCTTATTCTTTAGGATTAGGACCTAGGAAACTTCTTTAAAGAAGTAAACTTAGAGTCCTAGAGTAGTTATGGAGTTTGGACGTTACCCTGGACTAGAAATGGGTTCACCCGGGGTTTATTTCGGGGAGGTTTAAAGTAAGGTTAAGGCATTACTTCTTTTTTTTTAAACTCCTAAAAGTTTGGAAGTTAAATGCCCAAACTTGGAGACTTGTGGGCTTATCAAAATTCATATGAACTTTGGGAATTTCTAGCATCATAATGATCATTTGGAGACCTAGCCTGGAATTATAATTCGAAGAAAAATAAATGATAATATTCGATGGGAATTAGGTTCGCATAAAATGAACCCATAGGTGTTTAAAGATAATAGGTTCAATTTAGAATGAACCCCGTTGTTTAATGATGTTAGGTTTAATAATGAAGAACCAATCACATGATTTATGGAAATGGATTTTTGGTAATAATACAATGATAAATGTAAATGCTAATTTACTGTTACACACCTCTCTAAATGACATCATAAGGGAAGTTCGCTCGTGAGGTGAAGCCCCCTGGCTAATGAATGCAGGGTGGATATAGTCATGGGAGCGCTTATTGTTACATTTTTCTGCGATGGGTAGGAGATTCCGGGTGTGGTCTTGACTACCCCGCAGGCTCATGGCCGCTTCCCGACGTGTTCCGATAGGTGCCCAGGTTGTCTTATGTTAGGCCCTGGAAGATGATGGTCATTTAGGGGCGCGCACAGTGGGGAAACCCGGACGGGCGGTCTTAGATATCGTTATATGTATATGAATATACCTATATTTTCATCAAGTTGGACTTGATGGTTGATAAACGCCACAAAGAGCGTATGAAATGCCATAAAGAGCATAAATATGTGCCAGGAAGAGCACGGGAATAATATATGTGCCATAAAGAGCACTTGATGTAAATGATATTCCTAATAAGGAATGGAAAGATAAAATGGGAAGTTTTAATAAATGAATAGAAATTATAACTTCTTGACTTAACCGAATATATGGTTTTATTCCTAATAAGGAATGTCTGAAGGAAATGGAAATTGTATTAATAAGGAAGGGTTTTAAATTAAAGTGCTTTACCTTCAATTCTTGCTTGTAATTGTAGATAGCATGTCATATTATCATCCTCATCATTCATGTGTAACTATTCATACCTATCATGCTTTTTATTCTTCTAGAAATCATATAGAACATGACCCTGACCGGTTTACTTCCTTGTTGTATATATATTATTGTATCCGCTCAGGTGCTCCACCGCAAGGACGCCCGACTTGACTTTCCCAAGTTCCCTGCACTTTCGACGAGCTGTAAGATTTTGCGGGTTATTACAGGATGTTGTATTAGACGCTTTCATTCTTGTTATTCTAGGTATGATCGGGTCTTGTCCCTCGGGCGTGTGGCCCAAACATTTGTATTTGATTAATGATTGTACTATGTAAGATATTTTATATTGTTGTACGTTGTCTTACGTAGCTGTGGACCTACAACTTATTCGGTCCATTTGTGTACATTCGTTTTAGTTATATTATATGTTATCTTTTGGAATTCCACTTGCTTGTCAGATTGGGTTGTTAGTTTAAAATTTTCATAACCGCATTTTTAAAATTTTACACTTTTTGGCAATCCGTTTTCTGATTTATTGGGTGGTTTTCCCGTATACTCAGTTTATATTTGTGATGCTGAAAATGATATCCATCCATGATTCCTGTTACGTTTGAGTATCGGGCTGGCCACCCCTTATTTCGGATTGCGGGTTGTCACATAGAGTAAGAAACCAAAACATAGAAGCGAGAGTTAGATCTCAATATGAAGGAGGAGGTGCAATAGATATTGGTATTTGGGTTCATTAGGCCAATCCAATTTGGCTCTCTAGTATTTTGCTTGTGGGGAAGAATGATAAAATCCAAATACGCATCAGTGTTGATTTTAGAGACCTTAATAGAGTTTGCACAAAAGTGAGTTCCCTTTGCCTTCTATTGACAGCTTGATAGATTCAATGACAGGCCACGGGATGTACAACTTTATAAATGGATATATCGGTTATAACCAAATCATGATGGATCAAACTGATGTAGAGAATATGGCATTCATGACTCCATGTGGTAATTTTATGTATGATGTCATGCCTTTTGGGTTGAAGAATAATGGGATAACCTATCAAAGAATAATGATGGCCATCTTACATGATTTCTTTCATGACTTTTTGTAGTTTTATGAGGATGATTTGGTTATCAAGTCAAGAAAGGAGGAGTCTCACTTGATTGATCTCAGGAGGGTTTTCAACAAATGTATGAAGTATAAGTTTAAGATGAACCCACTCAAATGTAACTCTGGTGTAATGAGTGGGAAATTTTTGGGCTTTGTGGTGGATTGACAAGGAGTCGAGATGGATCAAGACAAGCAGAAGGCTATTCTAGACATGCCTTGACTAAGAATAGTGAAGGAGCTTAAGAACTTCCTTAGGTAGGTCTCATAACTAAGAAGATTTATGCCACGGCTAGTCGAGATTAATCATCCTTTGATGAACCTGCTGCGTAAGACCACAATGTTTAAATGGGAGGAACCTCATCAAGAAGCTTTTGGCAAGATGAAGAAGTTACTTACTTCCCCATAGACTATAGTTACTCCAAGTGCTATAGTACCGCTGCAACTTTACCTTACTTTCACCACGAGGTTTTTCAAGAATTCGTTGGCACTAGAGATTGATGAACAAGAATGACCTGTCTACTATCTAAGTATAATCATTCATGGCCTATATGTAAGGTGCATTAGAGTTAAAATATGTTGTTTGGCCTTGGTTTTTATTGCTCAAAAACTTAGACATTACATCCTATATTTCACTATTTATATTTTGACAAGATGTGATCCCATCAAGTTTTTATTGGCATAAACAATTTTAACTAGGAGGGCAGTAAGGTGGTTATTTATCCTCTCAGAGTATGACTTGAAGTGTATGGTTCCTCGAGCGATCAAGTGTCAAGCTTATGCATATTTGTTGTCAATTTTCCCATCAGGGATATTTGAGCAACCACATGAGAGAATTTCAGGTGATGACTTGAAGGATAATTTTTTGGATGCCAACCTTGAGGAGTGGATTATGGAGTTTGATGTCTCATGATCTCAAGAAAAAGACGAGCAACGGTCTTCCTTTGAAGAGGAAAAGAGGAAATTTCCCTATCTTTTGTGTTGGATTTCTCTTGCTCCAACAATGAGGGAGAATATGAGGCTTTGGTATTATAATTGCTATAAGCTCTTCTATGAGGCATTTGTTTGATCTGCATCAAAGGAGATTTTAATCTGGTGGTTATACATGTAAATGAAGAGTATGCTTTAAAGCATCTCAGCTTGTCACCTTATAGAACAATCATTCAAAAGTTAATTCATCCAGTTCCATCATGTCAAAGTAAAAAGGCATCCTAGAATGATGAACAGACACACTGATGCATATGCCACCGTTGTACAAATAGTGGCCATGAACGGTGAGTCAACAACTCTGGTGATCCAACGAAGAACTGCTCCTTTGGTCGTGTTAGCAATTTTACCAACAAAAGATGACTCAGATGTAATACCCCATATTTTTGTGGCTTTAATTATGAGATTAATTAAATAAAATCGCTTTTAATTATGGGATTAATTAAATTAATATTAGATAATTAATTGGAAATTAATCCGAATTTAATTACTAGCGAGACGAGAGTTGGTATTTGATTATGATAATAATGTTGAATATTACTGAGTGAATATGGTAATATATGATTATTGAATTTATTAATATTGTCGTGAATTATAAATACGACAATTCAAAAATTAAGTTAGGATGCACGTGTCAGTCTCGTTAGGAATCAATTGGGATGAATTTAAAAGTAAATTTTATTTGTATCATCCATATGGTCATTTTGAGTGCGCCAACGTGTCCGGAAGGGTCGAAATAGTTAGAAAACACTAGCCGACGATTTAGTTTGGGTCCCGGGACATTTTTAGGCCTAACCGGCAACCCGAGAGGGTATTTTAGTCATTTTAAATTTTAATGAATAGTGACCTACGAAAATTAGGCTTTGTTTATCAGCCAACCTTAGGGCCATTATCTTTCAAAACCAAATAATGGGCAACGTGAGAAGAGAGGAGAAGTTCCAAGGGTTTACAAGGCCATAACCACCACACACCTCCACTATTGTCGGAATTGTGATCAGAAAAAGAAAGAGAACCAACCTTTATCATCTTCAAAGGATCATAATATTCATTCCTAGGCAAGTGATTTAACTTGTTATGATTCATTAAATATATATTATCCATGTAGTTTAGAATTGGAGACTAGACTTGGAAAATTGAGAATTTTATAAATTGGGAGAATTAAACATTGAATATGGGTAGGTTATGCATGTAGATGAACTTATGGTATGTAGAGGCAATGAAATCATAATATATGTGTACAAATTCACGAATTAATGTTGAGAAATTTGATGTTCTTGGAGAAATTTTGAAGAACTAGGTTTAGCAGAATATTTATGACTTTTGATCCAAGAAACTCTTAATTCATGGTGGTTTAATGATTCTAAAACGTTAGGGATTGTGGAAACATGTTGGTGTAATGAGTAGTATACTTGGTTGGGAGTTTGGGACGTTGTAATGGAGTATCTGGGGTGTAAATTTAGAGAACCCGTAACTATTTAAAGAATTTCTGGGCAAACACCTACTTGATCGATCGATCAACTTAAGAATGTCGATCGATCAACTGTTTCGATCGATCGACCATTTGCCTTCGATTGATCGACCCATCCTGATTTTTGAAAGTTTTTCCCTTTAAGGTTTAATATAAATCCCAAGCCTATAATTATTCTTAGTGTGATTAATATAGTATTGTGGGACGTAGTTAAGGTCAATAGGGTCTTAGTTGATGCCCGAAAAAATGGTTTACATTATGGAATTTAATGTTCTTACTTACGAGAGTCTACCGAGTGAAATACGATTAGAAATCGTTTGATTTGAGACTATAATGGGAATGAATGAGGTTATAAGGATAGGAACAATAATGGAGGGACTTTTTGTTACTGAGATAACCTTAGAAACGAGTAGGAGACCTAGTATCCTTTTGGGATAAGCTTAGGTACTCAAATTGATACGACGAGAGAGTTATCAAGCTATATATATATATATATATATATATATATATATATATATATATATATATATATATATATATATATATATATATATATATTACGTAGAATGTTCTGGATAGACTTACTACATATGAGACTTATAAGGTGGAACGTGTGAAGACCTATATTGATATATGATTACTTGGGTTGTGTGAATACTTAGTGTATGGATTTCTTATGTGTGTGACATACCTACCATACTTGCTATCACGCGAGGTTGGCTTTCGGAAAAGGATAATCTGATATTTGTGTGCCTACGGGGGGGATTTAGATTGGTACCTTAAGGACATAGGACTGTGAATGACTTATTTGTGAGTTGATAAGTCATTTGACCATGGGAGCATAGGTATGTGCGTGACCCAAGGGTATGTGAACAATGTTCTCCTCCAATATGTGTGATTTGTATTAAGACGGTTCCTGAGTGATTCGGAACGCGTGATCCTTACATACGTGATGTACATGGATTTGATAGAAGAGTATGCGTGCACCGCAGCTTAGCCTAGGGGTGCCATATATGTATATATGTATTGAGAGTGACTTATATATATACTTGTGACTGGTTCACTGTTGCTTAGTAGATATAAATAACTAAGATATTTGAATGGGCTACGAATATGAGAATTTAAATAACACTTGTGATAAGAAATTTAATGAATGTGAATGTGAGATATAATATATAACTTGTTTGTGTAATATGAGTAGACACCTTATATTAAAATGTGAAAGCAGGGGTTAGTACGGACTAGTTAGATAGTGTCATAACTAGGATGAGTTAAGGGTATACGTTAAGCGTGAACATTAGTTGAGAGGTGAGAAACTCATGTGAGAGTATGCAACTAACATGTATATAATATTTACTATTTATTACAATTAAACACTTGCCATATTTTTCAACTATTTTCACCTCGGGCTCTGACCCGTTTGCTTCCAAGTCTATTTTTGTAAAAACCTTTGAGGTGTCCAGCCACAGGGATGCCAAGCATAGGAGTTCTATTACATTGACGTGCTGTAGCTACTGTGGAAGTTACAAGATCTCAATATTAGACGCCTCCACATTATGCAATTGATTCTATTCAGGTTTACTCATCTGTTAGGGCATGCCGCTCATTTCCATTTAGAGATACATTCTCGGACTTTCAGTTTTATTTCAGATGTTTATTTATTCAGACTCTTGTATCGAGATTTTATTTTACTCTGGTATTATTATTGGAGTGTTTACTCCAGACTCAGTTTATTTCTTTTTGTTAGTTATTCACATGAGTTTGTTTATACGATTGTTAAATGATGATTTATTTACTTGGATAATTGTTAACGTAATTAGTAAAATTTGAAATCTCTTTTTTAAAATATTATGTGGCTATTAATTAGTTAAATGTTTTCGGCAGTGATGCTAAGACTGAACCAACTTGATATTCTGTATTAATTTCATAAAAGAGTAGCTACCCGGTATTTAATTAGTCGGGGTGTCACATCAGACTGGAGGGGTGAATGTAGGGCACTTAAGTATGGAGAAGGAAAGATGGAGATCATAGAGTTAGCCCATTATTTCGTCAACCACGGGAATTTGGATTTCAAAAATGTTGGAGGATGGTTAGTGAGATGTATCGATCTAGAATAAGCAGAGCAAAGGTTGAGGAAAACCCACGAAGGGCATTGCGAGACAACTGAGATGCCTCTGTGTCAAAAAATTTAAAGAGAAGGGTATTTTTGGACAAAGATGAGGTAGGAAGCAATAACGATGCAAAGAGAATATGCTAAGTGTCAGCTTTTCTTTCATGCAGTGGAATGCAGTTTCGTGAAAACTCAAACATATTGGAGGCAACCTTATATTGATTTTATCAAATATGGAGTTTTTCTTACTGAGAAGATTAATGCCATGGGGATTAGAAGAAGAGGCCCACAATTTTACGTTCAAGACGGGCAGTTATATCCCAGAGGATATTTTAATAGACCCCTGAGGTGCATCACAAGAGAGGAAGCATGGGAAGTCTTTAACTAAGCCCACGATCCAGCTCACATTGGGGGAGTCAAGTTATATGATCACCTAACACTTTAGGATATTATTGGCCAACTATAGAGAAAGAGTCAGTTGAGTTTTACGAAAGTGTAAGGTGTGCTAACTAAATGGAAATATGATGCATGCTCCTTCGGTATACCTTCATTCTCTGTCAACTCCTAATCCATTCCACACTTGGGCATTAGACCTGGTAAGTGCAATGAACCCTTCCTCAAGGGGTAAATTTTGGATACTTGTGGCCACATGATGTTTCACAAAATGGGTAGAGGCAATACTATTGAAAAGAGCAACAACGGGCGTGGTGGCATAGTTCATTAAAGGGTAGATAATTTGTCAATTTGGCATTCCCAGTGTTATTTTATCTAATAGTAGAACTCCATTTATTAATAAAGAGGTGACCTTGCTCATAGATAAATATTCGATCATATACCACACCTCAATGGTGGCCTACCCCAAAGGCAGCGGTCAAGTTGAAGCAACGAAGAAGACCTTGGTCAACTTATTGGATAAGATGATGGAGGATTTCCTAGTTGGGGTGATAAAATTCTAGCAATGTTATGGGACCATTAAACAACCCAAAGAAATCAATATAATTAGACAACTTTCTCGTTGGTCTATTGAGCTGAAGGGATTTTATTGGTCGAATTATAAGTTCCTTCGGCTAGATATTCCTTACGAAGGAGCATGCTCCCTCGTGATAGGCATGTTCAGCTAGAGGCATTGGATGACCACAAAGATAACACGATAAATCACTTCCAAATGTACACAAATCAACTCTCTAGGGCATATGACAATTTAGTGAAGCCAAGAAAGTTTTTGGAAGGGAACTTAGTGCTAAAAGTAGTTGTTAGGCATATCAGAGGACTCTCATTGCCCAAGTTTGCAGCCAATTGGGAGGAAACATTTATAGTCAAGAATGCACATGACTTGGGCTACTGCTCAATCTCTAAGACAAAAGAAGATAAGACTTTCAAGATTAATAACAATTGGTTGAACATTTATTATGTTTAGAGTTGATTAACCTATTTTGAGTTTTAACTTCATTTTGTCTTCAGAATTAGATAGAAAATCTTGAAAGATGTTTAGAGATTGTAAACGAGCCATCATGTACTAAGCAATTTCACAGTTGTATTGAAATGTAAATATTGAAATGAAGTGGTAGATTATAGAGTATGCACAATTGAGAATGCCAAAATATCACTTATTTTATATTTCAAGTTTAACAATTTTACAGTGTTTATGGGACTACTTCCTAAAGATATAAGAAAACAAAATATGGCCTAACTTATGAGAAACTACAAGTCTGATAAGGTAAAGTAATCCCCATACAGCATAGAGGCATCTCGAATACAAGCATGCTGAGCCTCTACGATCACTCATATCTTTAACCAGGACTTCTTCAGCTGCCTTGACTTTGTTATTGAGTTCCTTGACCAAAGGATCAAGCTCCTTAAGACTTTCCTCTTTAGCGCATTGAGCCTCCATGCTCTTGTGATACAGCTCACGTTGATCCTCCAGGCGAGGATCCTTCTGATGTTGTAAATGGTTACTGACCCAACTAAAATTGAACCGATCCTTAGACACTTCTCTCAAATTACTCAAATGTTGGTTGATTGTGGCCCTATCAAGGTTTCTTATTGAAGTTTTCATGATTCCTATAACAATGGTTGCCACACTTTGGATTCTGTATCCCATGATATGGTTGGATCTTAGGCACTCCACCACAAAAGTGTTTAGGTGGTGGCTAATTACTTGTTCTATAATCGTACGGTGGCAACATTGGATGAAATGAGACTGCTAAAGCACTTGTTGATAGAGCTAGATGTGAAACTCTTGGTAGAGGGACCTCACAATCGGATTCACTATCAACAGGAATGGTGATGTCGTGGAACCATGATTACTGTCGCTGGAAGACTTAACTTGAGAAGGAGGTTATGGAAATGGCATAGTGGCTTGAGAGGGAATAGATTGAGGTAACCCAAGTGTTGCAATGGGTTCCCTCAAATCTTGCAAAAAGATAACAACAAAATTAAAGGCAATGGTTTGGGTTAAAAATATCTCAGCAAGTATTCTTTCTAAGTCACTAAGCAGGTGTGAGCTTTGAGTTAAAAAACATTAGCAAATATTCTTTCCAAGCCACCAAGCAACTGTGAGATTTGAGTTAAAAAAATATAGCAAATATTTTAGCTAAGTCACCAAGCAGGTGTGAGATTTGAGTTCAAAAAAATATTAACAAATATTTTTGCTAAGTCACCAAGTAGGTGTGAGATTTGAGTTAAAAAATTATTAGTGAATGTTAAGTCACTAAGAATATTTGATATTTGAGTTAAAACCTTAGCAAATATTTTGATAAGTCACCATAAAGGTATGAGATTTGTTTATTTTCTTTGTACAGTTATATATAGGGGTGTGCAAAAAAACCGTTAACCCGAAGAACCGAACCAAACCGACCTTCGTGGGTTGGGTTGGTTCGGTTTTTTTTCTCCACGGGTTGGTTCTGGTTCCAAAAAATTGAGAACCGAAGTGTTCGGTTCGGTTCTCGGTTTTATACCTGAACCAAACCGAACCGAACCAAGAACCGAACCCATGGAACCGAACCAAAAAACCGAACCAAAGAACCTACTCGAGAACCGACCCATGAACCTGAACCATTAACCAGAACCATTAACCAACCGGAGAACCAGAACCATTAATGAAAACCGCGAACCAGAATCGCGAACTAGAACCGCAAACCAGAACCACGACCCAAACCGCGAACCAGAACTGCAAACCAGAACCAAGAACCAGAACCATGAACCAACCCGAACCAAACCGAGAACCGATGGTTCGGTTCCGAACCGAACCGACCAATTTTGGTTCTGGTTCTGGTTCCAAAATCATGGAACCGATCAATTTCGGTTCTGGTTCTGGTTCTGGTTCCGTAGTGGAACCGAACTGAACCGAACCATGTGCACCCCTAGTTATATATGTAAACATCTTAGAGGAAACTAAAATATACCTCTGTAGCTTAATCATGGGCAATTGGAGTTGGGGAAGTGCTAGCATCCTTAGCTTCATTGGCAAGACTTTGCCTAGAAGGAGTTGCTTCTTGGGATGGTAAGGGAATTTCAACTTCCACGAGCACCAAAGTCAGGTTTGATATAGGCTCTGCCGATGAAGCATTGACATCTAAATAAGAAGGGGTATCTTCCCCTAATGACAGAGGAACCTTAGGTCCAGAAGCGGTTGAACCACCCTGGGAGAGCTGTATTAACAAGAAGAAATTAGCTAAGAGTTAACACTGGCTATTTCAAGAAAGAAAACATGGCAAGTTAAGGATTTTACCTCTTATAAGGACTTTCATGGAACACAACTTACGATTGGCCTCATAAGCAGGAAAGAATAAAGGGATTCAGTGAGTGATCTAACGATGGTCACAACATTGGCCTGAAAGAAAAATATATGCAATAATTAAATATTCATCAACAAAATAACTTGAAGAAACATAATTTGAAAGTTTTGGAAAGAAGTAAGTTACCTATGGTAGATTGGAAGGAGTAATCATAGCCAAATGTAGAGCCTGAAGGCTAGGGAGTCAGAATAGGTGGGCAAGCTTCCTTTGGAATTATTAAAGCTCCATCAATGCTGGATGTGGGCCCAAAACTCTCCTCTACCAATGAAAGATTACAAGATACCTCACTCACACGACTAGAGGCAACACACCGAGAGTAAGTAAGTCCAATCATCGATGAACAGGGGACTAGAGCTGGTTCGCAAATTAGTTCTTTAATGATGGGGCTTGGAGAGTTCCTTGGGAATGAGGGTGAGTAACAGGAGAGTGAAGTCCATAGAAAGCAAAGAGTAAAAAATATGCTGAATGTTAAAAATCCAAAGGAATGAACAAAACTTATACAAATCATTGAAAGAATTACCTCTTAGACTGAAGAAATAGGTGACGTTGGAACAACCTATATTAGAGCTATCATAGCATCTTCTTCTAGAGGTCTATCATCTAGCACTATGGGTTCAGTGGAATCTGGGGAGGGGGAGATGAACATAGTCTTGGAGGGATCACAACACGCTCCTTGGTGACACGTTTCCTCAAAGTTTTGGTGCCCCAACACTTTTTCCATTGGGAGGGGGCACCGGAGGAACGTCCCTACCTAGAAGGACCAGCGTATAAGCTTACCCCACATGGAGCCTACGAGGTAACAATAGGAAGAAGTGGGGACAACTCAGGAGTACTTGGAAAAGGTTGACGAAAGGAACATAATACCCTTTTATCCTCTAAACAACATTTTCAGCTAATACATGGTCGATTAGGCAAACAATCTCTAGAGGAATTCCAGGTAGCTCTGTAGCACTATTCTAGGACTTAGATTTTATGGGCATCGATTTATTGGGGGTTGGGTTATAAGCTGCCTCTCTGGATAAGCCATTTACAAGAGCAGTAGGCCTCTTCACAGTAGCGGGGATAATAACTTTCTTCTTACCCTTCTAAGACACATCACTCATTGGGGAAAGGGGAAGTAAAATTTTTGGGGGGCCCTTCAGCATGGTACTTATGGGAAACTCAACTACCATCACGAAGTTATTCTTAAGTCGTAGTTCAATGGGAGGAAACATATTTACATGGGGTAGACTCGTGGGGTTTTGAGCCAATCACTAACCCGTCTGAGCTAAAATGGCCAAAAGCTGGTAGGTTAGTTAAAAGAAACATCATGTTTTCTACTTTGGCTTGGAATAATGAGTTGACCTTTGAGCTCCTCATAAAGTACTACAATAACTGCAGTTGTAAAGTCTAAACAAACTCAAGAGAAAGTGTCTTTAGCATTATTGCTATGATAAACTGGGGAAGGAGCGCCTTAGTCATACCCAAACTAGTGGACATAGTTATTGGGGTTGTATGTCTCAGTGGAAACTCCATAGTCAGTGAACAAAGGATGATGCCCATGTGTTAAAAGAAGCACAATGGCTAGACCATGTTTTTATATGATTAGCTCTTCAATAATCATTTCAATAATGTGATTGGTCTCAGTGAAGAATAACCAAGTGTGGGCTTCTGTTTCCCCATCAAAAGTCCTAGAGACGAAAGATGAGTATTTGTCAAGGAAAGGGAGAATATCTTTCCTACACTACTTATTATTCCAATGAAATAATTTATGGGGCCTTATAGCAGAGGGAATAAGGGAAATCTCCGAAGGGGTAATGTTAGGGAATCTCATATAAAGGAATCAGTCAAAAGAATCATGTTGTCAAAATTTGAAACATTATACCTTTCCAGAGAACGTTCCATATCCAGGTGGGTCTTATCTAACCAAGTGTAGAGAGACCCCAGTATAATGGTAGAAAGAGGGAGATTAACTCCACGAGCAAGCCTCACAGCAATGTTGATCAAGTCCCTTCGTAGTTGGTCATTGGGCTTACCTGGAAGTAGAAAGAGAGAAAGTATGCAAAAAATGTAAGCATATAATTATGAGGGGAAACCTTTACCTTCACCATACGTAACCTCAAGAGTGTTACTTTGGGCTTGTTCGGCTGGGGTAAGTTTTGGGGGAATATAAAAAAATAATGGTTGATGAGTTGTGTGGAAGTGTCCATGTTTGAGTGCCTAACATAGTCAGAATATATCTTTTCTAAGGTGGATCGAGCAACAGTTTCATCGACGTTTAGAGCCTAATTGTTAAAAATGGACACCCTAGTGGGATAAAGCACCAAGCAGTTCACAAACTTCTTCTAGGGTGATGGTGAATTAAACCCAAGTAGCAACATAAGTATGGGACACTGTGTTTTAACAAGATACCACCAGTTGGAGTGCAACATTGTGTTTGAATAATGTGAAGTCTCCAAGCCAAAAACCACGATCAAGGCCTACATACTTAAGGATAGTGGGATAGGTAACATGAATGCAGTTGGACCAATCAACAAACCCTTCTGGGCGACCTCCAGGCCCGTCGAAGTCAATATGAGAATATGGGAAGTCCCAACTATACAAGTAAAATTGCAAAATTCCTTCTAGGGACAAGTAGCCAAAAGTTTGTCTATCCTCAGATTCATTACCCAATGTAAGGGCATCATCTTTCACATTCAGTTGGAGAGAAAAAACCTTGCACTCACCCTTGAAATTGTCTTCCTTTTCCAAAATAATGAGCACGACGGTAGGACTAGAAATGTTCCTGACGTGTTGTCTTCTCAACCGCTAGTGCTTAGTTGGAACCTTGGTCAAGTACCTCCGTTTGATGACTGGAGGAGTTCATGAGTGAATTTAATAGGTTTTGATGGAGGATAACATAAAAAACTCCACAAAGGAGGAAATGAAAAGGGAAAAGAGGTGAAGATGGAGTTTCATTACAATAAACAGAGGGTTTGAAGGTCAGGAAGAATTCTCTCTCTCTAAAAACCTCAATCTCTGATCATCAATGGCAGAAGAAATGAAGAAGAAGTGAAGAAAACAGTGAATAAAAAATGTTTAAATGTTGGGTTTAAGTGGGTATAGACGTTTGAAAAGAAAAATTTTCCCTTTGATTTCCCACGTATGGGTATTTTAAAAGGCATGATGACGCTTGGAAAAATAAGGCTGGGACAGTTGCCTTAATAAGACACATGGAACTTTGGTGATGGAGGTGTCAGTGAAAAGGAGTGGATCCCCGAATTTTGAAATTTTCTTTTAATTAAAATATTATTTCCTTTTATATATATATATATATTCAAGATACGGAAGCGTAAAGAAGTGTGATGGTTCAATAACAAACGAATTACCAAAAAATTTTAATTTCAATTTCAAATTAAACTTAAGTGAAAATTAAATAAACACACACAAATATTAAATTTCACTTAAACCAATTAATTCAAGTCCTCAAATTTTCCTAAGTCATATTTTTCATTTAAACAAAAAAGTAAAAGTAATTTCAACACATCATTTGAATTAAATAAACCCAAAATTTATTGTAGCACCAAAATAAATAAATAATGATTAAACCAATTTTATCTTTTTAACCTAAGCATGCATTCTTGGTGAGTGCTAAAGATAAAATAAAAACAATAAATCACTACGCCGCGATGTACGAGGCAAAACTCAAGACGAAAAATAACCTCGGACGGACCTAGCCACAAATCCACTAGATACGGATTTACAAATAAAAGACAAAAAGGCTTACAACACACGACTCGATCCCTCTCAATCCCCGACGCTTCTTCTTGTAGATACCTCTTCCTAGCGGATAACCTTGAAGCTCCACCGCGGTCTCGGAATCCACCGATCGGACTTTATATGGTCACCGTCACCCGAATTAGGAGCCTTTTTCCAAGTGGGTAAATCAACATAAAACAACTTCTTCTTTGTCGAATTTAGAAGCAAACCCAAACACTCTCTTCAATTCGGTGTAGACATAAATCCGGTGCCAAACTCCAAGCAAGATGTATATATATGAACTTGGATACATAAAACTATGGGTGGAAACTAGAGTGGTAAATGATTTTCTCTTTAAAAATTAACACTCAAAACTTGATCTTTTTCTCTTTATCATTTTGCTCTCTAAACACTCTCTAAGAGTTAGATATATGAAAAAGATTAATTAACAAAAGTGATTCCCGCATATATTAAAGTTTGAAAATGGTTGGTTAAGAATCAAGTGGGGAAGTGGGTGAAAACTGCTCAAAATTGCCAGAAAACTGTTCCCGCTGGAAACTCGTTCGAACGACATTCTCGTTCGAACGAGTCTTCTAACGAAGTTCCAGTATGAACTCGCTCGAAGATCGTTAGAAATCTCGTTAGAACGACAATCTCGTTCGAACGACATTTCGAACGAAGTTCCAGTATACCATAATGGGAAGTCATTGGCAAGTTCGTTCGAACGAGTTTTTCGTTCGAACGACAAACTCGTTCGAACGACTCTATCGAACGAAAAAACTGAAAGAAGGAAAATTCAATTTTAGCCCAGAAAACTTTATAAACTAAATTAAAGTTTTAATTTGAAATCTTTCTGAAAATAAAAACGCAGTTTTAGATAAACCTAACACCCAATAAATAAGCTTCAAGCTCCTATATATATATGATTGCATTCATAACTTGGGAGCATGGAACTATGGTTGATGACGTATAAACGAGGCACGAAACCAGCATGATTATGAAGCTTTATACTCTTTACCGCTACGTCTTCAACCGAACTTTTCATAGGCTTGATAATATTACAATTAAATACAATCCTATGTATAAATGTTTTTGTCCGGAATTGAGCCAAAATAATATATGAACTCAATTGGAAATTTGTGTCCTTACAGTCAGATGATTGGACGCCAGCATTAATTGAGGGCACGCATGAAAAGGAGGTAACTGGTTGACAAAGAAATATTTTCATGGGTTTAATTTAGGAATTAGGTGTTTGATATTCAAGTTCACTAAGTTCCCTCACTAAAGCTTACCCGGGCCATATCTATGCGTGGACACAAAGGACAAGGTTTAATGGAATATAAGTTTGTCGACTTGAGATATTTCGTGCAGACATTTCTTATCCACGCAATAAATCCCTACACTAAGAGGAAAATGTAGGGGGCTTAAAGATATAGCTATAATTTGAAATAATCCCCCACAATTACAGGAAGACACAGAGTCAAGTGAGAAGGCTCATGAGCTACCTCGAGCAAAGGATGAAAAAAACAGGTAAGTTATTTCAAGCAATTGAAGGGGGCAACGAGGAAACTTACCAAACGATCTGTTCATGGAAGCTTTGTATTTTCGTTTGTAATTAAGTTATGTATTTGTAAGACATTGTAATTTTATGATATGTATTGTAATGTGTGGGTAAGATTAATCGATCTTCACTAGGGACCAAGTCCGACAAGTCTTGGCGAGCTTTCAAGCTCTATCGAACAACCTCACTGTGGGAACCTACGAGGGAACTGGTTTATAGGATTGAGAAGCAAGTCAATGTTAAGGAATGACTTAACCACTCTAGACACACCAGGTAAAATGCCAAGGGAACATAACTCGAGAGAGCATTATATGAGCAACCATGAGTCTCATCACCCATTGGGTTTAGTGCTAAACAATCCTTTACTAAAAGTAATATTTGTCTTGAGTGATGTCCCTAAGGACCTACCCAATTTGCAATCCAAACTTGAGTAAACCGTGGTGGTTTGGGGGTTGTTAATGATTTTGGTAGATTACCACTGTTGTGACAACAGCCTGACACATAGTTGGTCATAAAAGTTGTCTGTAAAATTTAATGCTAATGAGTAGGCGCATACTAATGCATGTTTACAATAAATTCTAGTGACATAAAGGTACAAGGGGTCATCTTTTGCATTTATTGAACTTGTTATTACTCGAGTGGGACCATAAGAGAGAGAGAGGGATAGAGAGAGAGAGAGAGAGAGAGAGAGAGAGAGAGAGAGAGAGAATTATTATCGCTATTATCATCAGATTACCAGAGAGAGGATTATTGCAAAATCAGAGAACTTATCATCCACCATTAATACACTGTCCAAGCTTTCCCACCAAGGACCTAAGCATTTATTGAGATGTGGCCTGTGTTTTCATAGACCTTGGTGTTTGAGCTGCCTAGTTGAGGTGTAACTAAGAGTGCTTGCTTATCTCTCCCTCCAGACAATTGTTTTAAAGGCTTATTTATTGCTTATTATTGAGTTATACATGAGTTTTTTGTGTGTTTCTATCAATGAGTTCGGTTCTATTTCATTTGAGTTCATCTTATCATTATTAATAGAATCTTGTTTAGTAATTTATCGTCATTTAATAGAGGTTACGCCTCAGAATATATATATATATATATGTTTGTGTGTGCGCACATGTGAGTATATGTGTATAAATTAGTCCAATTTCACAATTATTATGTGTATATACTCAATAATGTATATAACCAATTTCATTATTCTAAGCGTATATACCCAATTTCACATACACACACACACGCGCGCACACACACACACACACACACACACACACACACACACACACACATATATATATATATATATATATATATACACTCTATGTGTGTGTGTGTGTATATATATCCTCACATACACACAAGAAATAGAGAAATAGTGGAATTAGAGAGAGAGAGGGGGGGGAGTATTACTGATGATGGTGATAGCCACGAGTGAGGGTGAGAGCAGAGAAACACTAGTAAGAGCGGGGGGAGGGGAAAATGGTTAGAGGAGAGAAATAGGGGGGAAAATATTGAAATGAAAGAACCCTAGGTGGATTATTTTATAGCCAAATGATGGTCACAGTCGTGATCTATGACCATGCCTGTGACCCTTCAACTTACTAAATTGGTCACGGTTTAGGAGTCGTGATCATAAATTTAACCCAATCACACGTTGCAATTGGTCATGGTATAAATTGGTGACCATTTGTAACAAATTAAAAGTAAGTGTTAAGGGTCTCGATTCAGATCCGTGACAATAATAGGCTCTCACTAGTCATGGGTGGGTCACGGTCACAAACCGTGACCACCCACTTGGTAAAAAGGGCACCAAAAGTCCCGTCTAGGATCTTGTTGGTCTAGATGGGTCATGGTCTAAAACCATGACCATCCACTTAGTAAAAAGGGCACCAAAACTCCCTCTAAAATGGTCATGGCTTGGTTACGGTTTGGAACCGTGACCCCATGGTCACAGTCTAGAACCATGGCCAATTCTCTTCATATGCAACCTTTGCCCTTTATCACACATTGAGTTATATATATTCTTATGTGATCATAGATTTGGACCGTGACCACCCTGGTTATAGATTTGGATATATGGAGTAGTGTATACTTTCAAATACATCGCGTTTGAACATGTGTATAATCGTACTATGTAGGCTTTGATCTCGTGGATACGCGAGTACGTAGGCGCAACACCGAGTCCACCTCATGATCACAAGCCTCGATAATATGTCTCACGATATATTACCCCCACAAAGATGCAACCATATTTCACATCTCATACATTATACCTATTTAAAATCAAACAAGATATTCGAGGGTCTAAAAGTAGTGACTTCTCATGCACCCCATATAAATGTCTAAATACATATAGACTAATCACACAACTGAGCTACGTAGGCTTTGATATCACGCCTACAAGAATACGTAAGCACACCATTGTATCCATCTAGTGAGCAAAAGGCTCAAAAATAAAGTCTCACGATATATTGTTCACACAAGGATGCAACCATCTTTCATTTCTCATACATTATCCATTTCTAAACACAAACGAGATATCTGAGTATGTCAAAGTTGCGAACTCTCACGCACCTTATGCAAACGTTCATACACATATACAATAATCAAATAAGATAACTATGTTGGCTTTGATCTTGTGGCTACACGAGTACGTAGGTGTAATACTGAGTCCATCCCTTAAGCACAAGCCTCGACAATATATCCCTCGATATGTTGTCATAACAGAAATACACCCATCACTCATATTACTGTTATATCTCTCCTCAAATCTCAAATTATATATCAAACTATCTTAAGTCGCGACTTCTCGCGTATAAACCTATATCCACCCTTAACGGATTCCTGCTATTCAAAACGGACCTTATTGCATATTTACATACATATGAGAGGCCACTCGATGCCTAAGTCGAGTCTGCTAGAACATTTACATACATACTAATAGCCACCCATTATATTAGTATGAAGTCAACCCCAAACAGCCTTGTGTACCCACATTGGTTTAAGTGATGTCCATACACCTCTCACTAATATTATTTTTATATCTAAGACCATATCTACGTTTTAAGGCATTCTCAGACTTAGGTCTATAAAAAAATTCTAAAATTAAATAAAAAGTAATCACATAATGTTAAGAGCAAAAACAAGCATATAATTAAGGAATAATAAAGAATAAATGGGGTGCTTAACACCTTCCCCACTCGTAACCCGGTTACTGAACCCTAAAACAAGAATCTATGGTCAACAACAAACCTAAACCTAAATTAGGATTATCCAAAATGGGCTAACATGAACCTTTTGTTCATTTTTATATAAAACAAACTGGCGACTTTGAACAACCGATAACCCCTTGCGTGGAATATATTTAGTCTTGGGCCTAAATTGGATAAATCAAACCAATCGAAACAGACCTCAGGAGAACACAATAGAGCGGGAGACAAGCAATCCCATATCCACCATGACAATAAGTCTCCCCCCGAGCGCATCACCGTTCGAGTCCCAAAAAACCATAGTAGCGACTCCATAGGGGATATATCATGTGTGTACATGCAAAGATTAAAGATCATATGTTGCACACCCTGATGAGAAAAGCTTAAAGATTTGAAGTTGGAGATTTTGAAGAAAAGTTTTAGACTTACATTTTTAGTACCTTTTCAATTTTGGGTTCATGGGAGGGTATTAGATTTTTATAGGAATTTTGATTTGTTAATTCAGATATTTTTATTTTGTACCGTCATAAACATAGGGGAAGATTTGTAAGGACATTATTTTATTATTCGATTTACATTTGATTTTGTCGTATAGCTCTACAACCGTCAAAGATTTATTCAAGTTCAATCATGCGTCAAGACGGATCCGAATATCAAAGTTATTTAATATTCAAGCCTCTGCGAGATTAATTTTGGTAAGGTTGTGTTTTTATACCTTTACGGTTCACTTAGAGTGTTGGGATAATTTTCCTAATAATTTGTCTAAGTGTTGAGGCTGAGTTTTTCGTCAAAAATATTTTTCTAAGTGTTGAGGCAGATTGGAATAAAATATTAATTTTTTTCTCTGGTCGTTCGAGCGACTAAGCCTCGTCGTTCAAGTGACAATGGTTATCGCGCAATGTCTCGTTCGAGCGACATATTGCCTCGCTCGAGCGATGTCTATTTTTTGTTTGAGTAAGCTCCCGACTCAATTTTTCTATAAATTGTTTTGTCCATTTTCATTTTTCTTTATAAGACCTACGAATTTTAATCCTACGAAACTGCTTTGGCAGAAACATTTGTCTTCTCAATTTTAAGGGTTTTATCCTTTGTTTTCAATTTACAAATCAGCCCAATCTTTATGTGAATTATTTTGGGACCCAAGAACATAATTTTGTGAAGTTTCTCTTATAGAGAAGATCTCTACTGCTAATCTAGGTTCCACTTGAGGGAGGTGCTGGACTGACGTGACTGCATGTCAAAAGGGAGTATTCGTGGGTGTTCCTGGGTTGACTGAACTGCGGTTCTTACAGAGTTGATGTAGAATTCCATTGCAGATTTAGGTTGCGGCCTATGTGTATTTACTGCGGTTAATCCATTGCATATTTAACTTGTAATCATTGTGAGTATTATTAGTGAAATAAAAGGTTTTTCCCTTCGGGTATTTTTCCTGAAATCTGTGAGTCAGCAATTTATCTTTGTTTGTGTTGGCATGATCCAATACACCTATATGCATGTTTAGGGGCCGAATTAATTTGGTTTGAAAATTGACACTCATTAAATAAGGTTAACTTGGAAATTTGTGAATTCGATTTAATCAGTATCGCACATACATTTACAAATTGGTATCAAAGCTTATTTAAGCGATCACCACTTTCTCAGAATTTCAATGGAAAAATCATACATACGTGAGTCCTTCTCCCCCTATGTATTGTTCTTGTATTTATAATTCTGTCTACAAAATCCTAAATTAAAGCGCCCCAAATTTTTCTATAGTAACCATTACCAACAGAGAATTCATTGTAATTTCCAACCCTGTAAAATCGAGTACACAATCCATATGGTTATTTAGTTTTCCTCAACGATCTTCCCACCCACGATTGTCAAGTTTACTATGTTTTATGCTACATGTATACTGAAGAAGACTAGGATCAATCCATAATGGATCGTTTTTTAGATAGCTTGGGAATATTACCACTTCTCATAATACATTGTAGTAATAAATCAAGCCATTGATCCAAGCATGAGTCTACCTGTAAGAGGCCAATGCTACAACCGGAATCAGAAAGAACCTACTCCCTCCCCTATCCCTAACATTGGTACACCACCTATGACTATTTTTGAGGAAGTATCGACTAACCCTCAAGGATTTTCTCTCACAAGCTTCATCATCATCTCCTCCTGATAATGTCAGTGCCCCACACTTCTAAGTACCTTTTTACCCACATGGATAATTTAAACTCTACCATCACTCGAGTACCTATGCACCACCTTCCAAGGCCCCTGTGAGTTGAATCTATAGCTTCCCCACCAGTCGATGAGGTTATTCCCCCACCTCCAAACCAAGAGATAATGTAGGTCCATCCTAAACTGCATCTCCTTCATCGGTAAGATACAAAACCCGGACGAGCTCACACACATCCAGAATATGGATATCTACCCTAAATCCTGATTACCAGATAAATTTAAGATGTTAATATTTAAAATATACTAATTACTAGTATCCCCTTCCACCCATTTATCCAACCACCACCTTCACATGCAGGTCCGAGGCATAAGCCTAGGAGTCCTAGAATGGATGTTCTCCTCCATTTTATCCGGAGGAGACCTTACCTATTATATGGGCCTGAAACGTGAGGGTACCGCCAGAACCTGGGATGATGCACGTCGTGTTTTACTTAAGTAATACGAATATAATAAAGAACTTGAAGACACACATAAAGATTCGGAAATGCTAAAGCAAGAGGTAGGAGAGGTAGTTGGAGTTATCACTCGCTATAAAGAGAAAGTCGATCAGATGGTTATCACTTGTTGGAAAATAATCAGATAGAGATCCTGATCAAGAACCTTTAGAAAGAGGTTCAGAATGAACTCAGGCACACATGGATCCCATATTTTAAAGCTCTCAACCATATAGGGTGTGAGATCAAAGAAAGATTGACAACTAAATCTACCAAATCTATTGAGGAACCTCGTCGAGCTGCAAATCAGTTATTCACCTGTAAGAACTCACTTAACACTTTTACCTCTCACATCAATAGTATCATTTTCAATCCTCAACCATAGCCACACCAACACTTCCCGGGCCATGGTAACCACTACCTCACCCTTTCAGCCAGGACCCCCTCCAAGAAACTATCAAGTCTTGTCCCTTCCCAAATAATTTTGATCTCGTCAAAGGCACCTACTGATATTTAGGCCCACTTAAATTAGGTTTTCATTGCCTCAAAATTGATTGGTCATGTTAAGCCTCTCAACCCCTAGAATACCCCCCATTTTCCCAGATAAGACTCTCAACCTAGAAACCTAGTCATATTACAGATAATTGTTGGGCTTTGAGATTCGCTATTCAAGACCTCATTGAAGTCGAGATCCTTATCCTGCCTAAATCTAGGGATGGAAAATTTTTGAATCGATCACCCGTTTATGGTAATAACCTGAAATGACCCGAACTTGACACGATTAACTTGTATAGATTTAAGAGTACCCAAAACTAATACTCAAATAAAAATCAACGCAACCCAAAAGGACACGACTAACCCGAATTGCCACCCCTACCTAAATCTAATGTCACTAACAACCCCCTACTATATACTCCCAATCCCCACACTGATTCCTTATTAGACACTCTTACCCCAAACACTTACCCGTCCACCCTTATAGTCCCCATTCATCACAAATTAAGGATGAGAGCACACTCACACTTCTAAATAGAAAACCTTATGGGCGTTCCATAACTTGCCCAAAACATCATAGCCTAAAATAAGCCTACCATTGACCATGTGATATTCTTCATCATGGCCTATATTTCATATAAACCAAAAACTATAGCCTGGACTTTATCCTAGTCACATAATTCGTCCTCTTAAAATGGTCGGGGCACCTTGCTCCTTCTTTAGAGGAAATAAATCACTCGGTCGAGTTGGAGTATATAATGAGGCCCTCCAAGAAACCAAACACATTGCCTATATAGTACTGTCATAATCTATCGGATGGGGAGGATCCACCTATAAATAAAATCTATTTTCCCTCACAGATTCAGGAACTAAAAGTGTTACCTTGTCCCCCACTACGTTAAACACATTCTCGGCCCAATATTAGGGAAATAGTGGGAGCTCCACATCCGTCAATTACTAGACCGAGGAACCCATGATTAATCTAACACTCTAGTAAAGATGAGTGAGAGAGACAAACAACTCAAGGCTAATGATTATATTACCTGGCATTACCCAGTTCGTCACCAACTATTGTATGAAGAGGAAGAAAGAATAAGGAACCAAATTTCTCAAAGGGAAATCGCAGAGAAAGATTAAATAACGGATAACTCCAGTACAATAGTATATGTCACACACAAAAGCTTTTTAAGAGAGAGATGGAGCTTACTCTTGGATAATCAAAAGGTCATGGTTGCCTAGATAATATTCTAATCCTAATACGATCGAAAACATGGGATAACCATTTAACCCCATACTCAAGTACCTGAGACATGAGTCTTACCATTTTTTCACTACACACGTGATACAAACAAACTCCAGGATAAGTGTCTACCTTTCTCAATTGATTGATCTTAAACTATCTAAATAACACAATAAGAAACACAACCTCCGATAAATTGAGGCCTACTCCAAAACTTTTTCCCCCAAGCCCGAGCATGTCTATTACACTAACTTGCCAGTGCAGGGAATAACATATTGTTTTGACCATATCCTAATCACCTAGGGGAACACATCTCCAAGTCCCGGAGATGAATTTTTCCTCAACCCCCGAATCTGGAAAATGATGACATAATAGAAAGACTCCCCGAGCAAAAGGACTAGGACTTCATAAACAAAGACCCACGTCGTTAAAGGCTCCCAGCATATACGATTACAAGTTTTGTATAGGGTTTAGAGTTACTGCCGAAGATATTTGATCAACTTGAACAATATGAACATTATACTTATCATACAAAATAGCGAGTCTACATTGCAGACAATTACAGCTAAGTCTCTCATACAAAGGGCTAACCCTCTAATTCTTAAACAGCAGGGGAGAACTCATATAGTCCACTTGATGTTATGAATTTTCCCTGTAAATATAGGATGCCATCTATGTACACACATAAGCAAACCCTAATCCTTTTGAAGTAAGTTAAACCAAAAAACATCTTATTGATCCCTTTAGTGAGCTCGACCTACTCATTCTATAACTATTATTCGACCTTTTTATACTTAAGGTATAGCCATAGACCCATCACTACACCGATATAGGACAAAGATATGGGAATACTTACTTGGATGCAACTCACATAATTGGCATAATCAAACTTCAAGACGAGGTCACCCTCTAAGGCCATCCCCTGCCATAAGGTCTCCCCTCTCGGAGGTAATCATATATTGTCGAGATATAATTGGTCAATCCTATTCCCCATGACCACACATGTAAGAATTTTGATACCTTGCAATATGTAGTATTAGCATTAACCCATGCCATATTTGTTAATGAGATCTCACCGTTGGGTCCAGGGTACGCCGAATACTGGTACTACAACAAAGACATTTTTTGTGGAGCTAGAACTACTATGCGAGAAATGAACCCAGAAGAACCTGAAACCTCTTCCAACATCATCTTACAATGACATATAGTTAGGATCTTCCATGTCTATTGAATTATTACCCGATATGCCTGACAAGACAGATGGATAAATCCTGGTTACGATGGAAGAATCTCCACCCCACCCAAAACTTTGATGTGGCTATACGATGGATAAATGATTCCATAGCCCGAACTCCCTCCCAAACTTAGAAAAAGGCTCTTAATAGCCCAAAAATTTCCCTTACTCTAGATTGAACCCAGGTTATGGCCCCAAAGCCTGCCCCGCCTACCTATGTCCTTACTTCCTTGACTAACCTTTTGCTCCGTCTATAGAAAATTGAGCAAGAAACTCGGACATAACCCATACTCTCTCCAAACATTAAGGTTGATATTTTAACCAAGTCAAGATAAAAATCCACTCCTCCAAACTCGACTAGTAAAGAGAAAGATTCTCCCTGAAGAAACCATCATAACCCCTTCTCAGGAAAATATCAAAATCAAGGATCAACTCGATTTGATGTCATCTAGCATCGCTATTTGGGAGTTGACCGCTACATCATGGTAACACTGAGTCATCCTCATATATCTGTTGTCTTAAGATTCTATGTCTATAAACCAAACTCCATCCAAAATGTTAGCAACTATCAGGTCCATCACCATGAAACGGCACATCATCTTCTCTGATGAAGACCTTTTTATGCAAGAAGTAATCATCGATTAGCGATACACATCACCATTGAGGTTTGTGATCACATTATACCTTAGTGTTGATAGACAATTATTCCATCATCAATGTATGTTCCCTATGCACCGCCCCCGATCTGGGATATACACCACCTCGGAGTTTAAACTATCTTCTACATCCATTAGGGCATATGATAATACTCTTTAAGAGGTCCTGGGAGACATCATCCTCATTCTCATAGTGGGGACTATAAATTATGATGTTGATTTTCAAGTACACAATGTCCCAACCGACTTTAATTTCTTGCTCGAGAGGTCTTGGATACAACCCTTGGGGGCATTACCCTTATCACTTCACATAAAAGTTGGGTTCCCATTCCATACGAAGGCTATCATGATCCAAGGGGATAATAATTGGTTCAAGGTTTCCAACACTAGTACCATTCCATTCTTGGATACCTACCATAATAGTAGCAACATCTACCTCAGAAGATTCCAAGTCATCCCACTTTCTCACATAATAGAGTAAGAGACATTTTTCATAATGTAGCTATTCAAATCATTCAGAAAATGGCGTAACCTTCGGGTTTTGGACCTGGAAGAAATTAATAAGGAACCCTCAAATCCATCACTACTTCAAAACATAAGGGAAAGGTTAGTCTCGAGTATACCCCCAACAGTAAGACTCAAGTCCCAAAGACCCCCATCAAGGGTACAATGGTCATTTTCATCTCCAAGAAGAAGGCTTCCCATATCATGGTCCTCTTAACCATAGTGGGATGAAGCAGATAAATACTTACAATCCGAGATAGTGATCCTCTATAAGGTAGGACTATATGCGTATTACGAGAAAATTCATAAGTTCGGGAAAAATAAGCTCAACATATCATGGATTACTAAGGAAGATAAAAAAATATCTGAGCCAGAACTGAAATGGGGATTAACCACATTATTTCCTAATGAAGTTGACAAAGTATCCATGTTGGGATCCTTAGACTTAATCCCTACACAACTCTTCCATGATCAGTACACTGCCTCTACCACTAACAATATTACAACAGAGAAAGGATGATTATTTAGCATCCCTAAACTAAATCTTTACCTTCGTGTACTCAACATCCTGACCATCTGAGACACAGTCTTCGGTCAATCCTCAGGATATGACCTGCCAACTCTCATGGGAATATCAGTGTAATGAAGAAATCCGCTTCTCTTATTGCAAGCCTTTTTTAAGGAACTTCTCAAGACGAGCCTCATAGTAGGTCCAGTGGAGGATCCCGCTACAAACTTTGAGGAGAAAATAGTTCGGCTTATGGAACACCATCTGCACCATCCTTCAGTCCATACCCCAGCAGAATTCGTCCCACCTTATCACCAATATCAAGGGAATTCAATATTCAATAACTGGATTTATGCTAGATGCATATCGATTCCCATCACTTGGAGGACCATTTATTCTATCCTATTAACAAAAGACTCCCCCTTCATCCTATCTCCTAATGTATCCCTCAATAAATCACACTTTTTTATTATAAATTTTGCGCTTCCTCCTTTTTATGGCATAATAAATAGTGATTTCCAGTATTTGTCTGCTTGTGTTGCATGTTACTATTATGAATGGATTAGAAATCACACCTAATAGTGATGAATCTATGAAAATAAAATACTTAAAACACTTTTAAAACTGGACTAAAGTCAAAATAGACATATATATCCCAACTTGACCATTCCCCAAAAGCCTTAACAGTTACATATAGGGCCATCCTTATATGATAATGAAAAAAATGAGCTCACATATCTCGTCGTCAGCTTTATAGATGTATTTGCTTAGTTTTACACTACATGCATGACATCGACCCCACTATCATCATGCACGAGATACCTACTCTCCCTAATGCAAAAACCATATATAAGAGACTCTGTAAGATGGTAACCAAATGGTCATTGGAAGTTAAGGAGGAAGTGAAGAAACATCTCAGTGTTGATTTCATCCGAGTAGTAGAATATCCCACTTGGCTAGCCAACATCGTACTAGTACCTAAAGCCAATGGAAAAGTTTGAATGTGCATAGATTGCGGGGATCTCAATCATGATTATCCCAAGAATGATTTTCCTCTACCAATTATTGATTTATTGGTAGATAGAATACCTAGCAATGCACCCAAGTTATTTGTAGATAGATTTGCAGGCTACAACTAGATTAAAATGTAGCTCTATCACCAAGAGAAAACTGAGCTCATTACCCCATGGTGGATGTACTATAGTCATGCCCCTTGGTCTCAACATTATTGGTGCTACTTACCCAAGAGAAACCAGAGTTATCCTACACGACCGCATACATAAGGGAGTGGAGGTCTACATGGATGAAGTGATCATTAAATCCATTGATCATGAGGGGCACGTTGTAGAACACCGAAAAGTCTTCCAAAGGTTAGGCCTCTTTAAAATGAAGTTAAATACTCATAAATATGTCTTTATAATCATTAAAGGAAAAGTACTTGAGTTCTTTATCAGCAAAGATTGAATTGAAGTAGACCCCGCTAAGGTCAAAGCCTTACGGTAGATGCCATCACCCAAAATATAAAAAGTGGTTAGAGATTCCTCGGTTAAACACATGTCATAAGTTGGCTCATCAACCAGCTAACCACCGCTTGCGAGCCCATTTTCCAATATATCTAAAAGGACTCACCCAAAGAATTGAATGCACAGTGATAAGAATTATTTACAGGAGTACCTCACTTACCCACATATGCTAGTACCCCACCCCCCCAAAAAACAAATTTAGGACAACCTCTCATGCTCCATATGATTATAACCGATATATCTACTAGAGCTATGTTGGCCCAATACATAGAGAGTTACTAGAAGGAATGTTTCATTTATTATATCATCATAAAATACCAGTATGATATGATCTGAAATACACTGTCTTGGAAAAGGCTTATGTATCTTTCATATGGATCACTCATAAGTTTTGTCGTTATATGATGTCTTTCAGAATACAACTCATCTCTAGGATGGTTCCCCAAAAATATTTTTTTAAGAAACCCTCTCTCTAGAGAAATGACCATATAGCTACTAAATTTGTTTGAGTTTATAATCATATATGTCACACAGCAGTCCACCAAAGAATGGGCCATATTTGACCTTCTCGTAGGGTAACCCCTGTCTGACGAGGAAGAAGAAATCGAGATAGAACCCCCTGAAGAGGATCTCTTCACCTTAAACGATAGGGAAACCTGGGAACTCTACTTAGATGGAGACTCCAAGAAAAGGGGATTTGGTATAGGGATGATCCTAATATCCCTTAACTCATTATGACTCCCCACAACCATTAAGCGCATATATGAGAGCACCGAAAACATGGTCGAGTACAAAACTTGCATCACCAATCTTAAAATTACCTTAGAAATAGTAATCACAAACCTAAAATCCTAGAGAGAATCAATCCTTGTAATCATCCATATATTAGGAAAGTGGAAAATCTAGGATGATAAGTTACGACCTTATCATGCCTACTTAGAAGGGGTAGTTGTGCGATTCGAACATATAGAATTTAACTTCCTCCCAAGGGTTAAGAACAACTTTATAGATGCATTTGCCACCTTGGACTCCAAATAGATATGTCAGTAGGAACCAAGGATATCATGTTTACCATGACCAATTGAAATAACCCTTCTTAATGCTTTGAGATTAATTCCATCAAGGAAACAATAGTAGGACCCATAGTATGGTAGTATGACATATGGAACTTTCTCAATTAGAACCACTACCCGCCCGATGTTTCCCTAAATGACCGACTTACCCTGAGACGATTGGCATCCCAATTCATCATCAATGGGGGTCAAATCTAAAAAAGAGGGTTTGAAGGAATACATTTAAGGTGCATCACTGAAGACAAGACCCTTGAGATTATGAACAAAATCCTTAGCAGCGAATGTGTCCCACACATGAGTGGGCACACCATTTCCAGAAAATACTCATACATTCGTATTACTGGACTACCATGCAAGAGGATTGCTCGAATTATGTCAAGGAGTGCCTTAAATATCAATTCTATGCCACATAGTAACATCTACCTCCCTGGGATATCTACCGAATGACCTTCTACTAGCCTTTCTCCACCTGGGGGATAGACACCATAGGGAAGGTAACCCTTAATGCTTCCACTGGGCACGAATTCATCTGGGTGCTAACGATAATTTCACTAAATAGGTCAAAGTTGAATCTTATGTAGTGTTGAATGCAAAGAATGTGGCCAAATCCATAAGTCAAAACATCATTTGTCATTTCATCGTATCCTACGAGTTAGTGTCATTAATTTGAGAAAGAAGACTAAAAAATACTACACGAATACAAGATTACTCAACATGAGTCATCCTTATATAGACCTCAAACCAATGGAGCGGTCAAAGGTTCTAATAAAATTGTCAAAAACATCATAATCAAGATAAATAGACATAGACAGGTCAGCCAAACTCTCATACGCCCTTTGGGGCTACCTCACTACATATTAAAACTTAATTGGGGACAACTTTTACTCTCTACTTTATAGCATGGAGGAAGACCTACCTATAGAAATCGATATATTATCATTAAAGGCCATGCTCAAAAGATAAGTGGACGAAATCGACTGGGTCTAAGATAGCTACGATGAACTAGCTCTCCTCGAGGAGAGGAGACTAGAGGTCACTTATCACTGATGATGCTGGAAATCATCCTTTAGGGTTCGATCTGTTTGGGAGCTTTTTTAACTATGGAGAAGATAATAACTGATATAAAAATAACGAAAGAGATGAGAGAAAATGGATGAAAACGAGTATGTAGGTGGTTCGGCCTTAGTCTAAATCCATTGTGTAAAGTTTGGGAGTGATTTCAATATAAAGAAAGGAAAATGCCATGAATGGTTTACACAAGCTTCTCTCTCTCTCTTATATATATATATATATATATATATATACATATATATATATAATTGTATAGAGTATTAGTAGAGTTTTTAGTTTTCGATTTTTCAAGAAGGAGACATAATGTGTCTTTTATAGGTTTGGGGGTGTGCAGCGGCACCCTCCAAGCATGCACTCCATGCATAAATATGAGATGAGTCAATTAGTGTGTGACATGTGTAGAGGAGAGTGTAGAAGTTATGATGGAGAATATCCCTCCACATGTCATTTGATCTCCCATAACAATTTTAGTTGGATATGTTAGCAATACCCTTATCATGAATTTCACGTGTGCACAAGATGTCTGAGGTAGAGGGTCTTGTCTAGTAGAGATTATTGGAGCTTAATTATAATATTACTAAGTCAAGATCTGACCAACTAGATGCTTTGGAGTGATATGGATGCTGCTGCTGAGTAGGTCTCCCGGCACTGTCTGAGGCCGACAATATCAATGGGGGAGACTATTTTTCATCAGGTGGGATGACTTCATTGCCCATCCATCGGGATTGATCTCTGAGGCCAAGACCATTTGAGACGAGACTAAATGTGAGATATTCTGGAAACTGATGGCTCTTAAGGTATGTGTGGAGGAAGACTAATTCCATAGTGGGTACATAAGGAAGAGTCCAGACTTATGTGTATCAAGTAACCTTTAGACCTTAGTCTTCAAAATTAGTGGGAGACTGAGGTCTAAATATTTTTGCTACAACGGTTGTATTGTGTTTTAGCAGAGGTCACTACTGACTTATGATAAGTGGAACATATGTCATTTACTTAGTGGATTGAATAGTATTGGTGTGACATTCTAAGTTATGCGTAACCAAACATCTCATTAGGGGGTGTGCCCTAATGATGACCTTCTTTTGGAAACGAACGCGTGTTTTAGGTAATAAAATCACTCTTTTCCTCTTTGTTTCTTCATTTTTGCTCATTTTCCTGAGCTAAAAAAATTCTCTCTTCCTCTAGATTTTATCTCTTTCTACGATGAGATTCCCTTCCTTTTTTTGGGATCTTAGTCCATTTTTCAACCTATCCTTCTTTCAAGTACCCCCTTCATCGTTATTACTGGTTTTTATCCCCATTTTGAGCAATTTTTATTTTTTAGAAACCTTCATGTTAACTTTGATAACCGGTTGTGGTGGTTTATACCCAATTAGTGGTGGTTTAGTGGGAATAGGACCAAGTTCTAGACAGTTTTGGATCGATATTCAACGTCTTAGGTTAAATGTTTTCCTTTTCTAGCATTATTTGTTGATTAGAGTTAACCGTAGTTATTCTTAGTGTTCGTGGAAAATATTATTAAAAAAACTTTCCATTTGCCCTGTTTGATAAGTTTTCTTCATGTTTGTTCATGTATTGTAGGTTTTACATGTTAAGTAAATAGTTTTCCCATGTACATGAGTGAATAATATGAGATATTAGGAAGTTCGAGGTTGAGTTACGCCGACGTAGGCCCTAGATTCTACTGACCCTAACTCCATTAGCTATAGAACATCCCGTCTTACTCCTGACAAACTCTACTCAAGCCGAGACCATAGTTAGTCTTGGTGTCATCTCTATTAGTAGTGTCACCATGCATGCCTCATCTTTTAAGGGTTATAGCCATTTTGAGCATCTGGGTCTTCATGATGACCGAATGGATATTAGGTCCGACTCCTTCGAGGTGGCCATGAGGGTACCAATAACCCATGTTGGTGAGGGTGAGATGGCAGAGTCAAGTAATTGGGTTTATCCTAATACTTCCTCTCGTCAACCAGGGGACCCTGAGCCCCAAATATATAACATTTCAAATGACGAGATTGAGGTTGAGGTTACTAACAACTTCCCTCTACCCCTCCTATGGATGTACCTGTATCGACTATGACTCAGGTCGAGTTCAGGCAATATAACCCTTGTGGAAAGGCCCCTGCCAATGAGGATAAATATAAAGAAGAGTATCCCTATATTTTGGACGAAATTGTAGCCTCGTCCATCCCTAGTGACGTCTATGAGACTGATATGGTGATTTGGACCACCAGCATGAGACGTTCTACTGAAGACGAGTGTGACTTTTACCTTAGAAATGAGCAAGAAGTAGTCATCTATGAGCAGATGTTTAAGGTTTTATTTTTCCTGCCTTTTCACCCATCCATTAGGTCAATCCTTTTCTCTATTAGCATTGCCCCCACCCAACTGACACTAAGTGCCTGAAGGATCCTTTTCAAGGTGGCTCATCTTTGAAGAGTTTCCCGGGATGTAAATCTCGGTTAATGTCTTCTGGGCGTGTTATACAACAATCACTATGAGAGATAATCCTTGTTATAACCATTTTGTAGCTCATCGCCCTGATCGAAAGACCTTTCATATTAACCAAACTAATCACGTTATTTTTTCCTTTTTGGGGATCGAGAGTTTGGTGAGGGGGAGTCATCTGCTGCTGCTGTTGAGGAAAGAGTGCCTCACAAATGGGACTATATTTTGATCCTGGCTAAAGTAGACCCCAATCTCAGTACCAAGACAAGAGAGTCCATTGACTAACTTAGTGGAGATGACTTCATTGTCTTTGAAGACCTGATGATCCCTAAACTCCTGTAATATTATGACATGGGGTGGATCCCCTGGAATCACTTCGTAAGAAATTATTCAACTTTTTATAACTGTATTGTCCTCCTCAAATTATTCTGCCTCATAATATTCCGATATTGATATTATTTTTTCTCTTTGCAGATTGTCCTTTCAGTATATTTTGACGAAATATAGGAAATGGAAGCAACGATGTCATCGAGCTTGCTTTCTCGTCTCTAAGGGAAAGCTTCACAATCGATTCATACTCGACAGAAATCCACTATTGGAAGCCCCTTTGCTGCTGAGAGGTCTAAAAAAGAGAGGAGGCTATTGATGGGGCTTTTATTCCCCCTACTTTATAATAAAAGAATAGGAAGTATGTTCAGTCGAGACAATCTGTTACCCCCTCCTTTCCATCAAGAATAACTCTTTTACAGCAATACGTCTGGACCAGTTAGGTGTTAATGCTGACTCTCTTTTTGGGAGTCAGTGGAAAGCTCATGAATTTATAACATTAGTTATCCCTAAATGTGATAACCGTTATTTCGATGCTCAAGACCCCTCTCGTGTTTTTAACTTGACTCTTCATAGGGCGACCTAGGTAAATATTAATTACATAATTTTATCTTCTTAAAATTTTTGAAGTGTTATATAATCTTGTGCTAACTCTTTTCTTTTGTGTTTTTGTAGTATGTCATCGCCCTTCAGAAGATCCAATAATGGGTGGTGGAGTCTGAGGCCAAGGTAAAAGTGGTAGATGAAGCCAAGGCTCATCTATATGAGCCAAGGCAAAAGATAAAAGATAAAAAGGCAGAGTACAACTCTAAGGTACAGGAAATGTGGGACCATCACAAGAAGCGCTTGGACAACCTGAAGTAGGAACATAAGGTAAAGGTTGAGGCTCTTGAAGTTAATCTCAAGAAGTAGAAGGAAGATGGTGATGAAAAGACTCGAGTGGCTGCCGAGAAAGTTATGGCTAACTTCATGGAGTTAGAAGAGTTTTTTGGCTATGCCATCTAACATATGGAAAAGGGGCCAAAAACGTTTGTCGGTGAGTTGCTAACCAAAACCTTGTCGCCAATGGCCCTCTTCTAGCTGAAGTTATCTCCTCTTTCGGCTTTGCTAACCCTACAAGCGTTACTGCTCTCCAAGAGGTTTATGCCGATATTGATGTTGCTGAGACTACTGTAGCTGAGAACAAAATGGAATGTTGATCAAGACGGGACCGAGGTGGTAGGCAACTAAAAGAGGACCACTATTAACCTCAATGAAAATCCAATCGAGTCGACTATCACTGAAACTATTTCGACCAATGCTTAGACTTTTCAATCCTGGATGACCGTCAAGCCCATTTTTTGTAACTTTTTACTTTTTGAACATCGTGTTTTGTAATTTTTGTAGTTCTTTAACATGAATGAAATTTTGCAATTTTCGTGAAACTCTAAGTGTTATATCTGCCAGTTACTTTTCATAATACTGTTTACGTTGAATGAATGTCCAAGTATTTTCTTCACCATAAACTATTCATAAAGTAGGCCTCTATTAACATATGTTAGATAATTTCACCATGCTAAAAGAATGTTAAGGATTTCCCACCTCTCGGGTTTGTATAGAGTGGTGCATTTGGGGCGAGACTCCTGAGGCATTCTCATGACGAGAGACAGATTTAATTATTCACCATACTTAAATGATGTTCCACAATTTCAGCATAATTAAATGGTGTTTAAGGGTATCATCATACTGAAGTGATGTTAGTACCTCCCACCTCTTAGGGTTTGTGTAAAGTGGTGCCTTGGAATCGAGATTCCTGAAGCACTCTCATCCCTCCAAGAGAGAGAGAGATTTAATTATGCACTATAATTAAATGATGTTTAGCAATTTCACCATACTTCAATTATGTTTAAGGGTCTCACCATACTAAAATGATGTTAAGGACTTCCCACCTCTTAGAGTTTTATATATAGTGGTGCCTTGGAGCCGAGACACCTATGACACTCTCATACCACCGAGAGATAGATTAATTATTCAACATATTTAATTAATGTTCAATAATTTTGCCATATTTAAATGATGTTTAAGTGTATTATCATACTAAAATGATGGTAAGGACCTCCCACCTCTTATGGTTTATGTAGAGTGGTGGCTTGGAGCCGAGACTCCCAAGGCACTCTCATATCGCCGAGAGAGATTTAATTATACACCATACTTAAATTATGTTTAATAATTTTATCATACTTAAACGATGTTTAAGGGTCTCGCCATACTAAAATTATCTTAAGGACCTCCCATCTCTCAGGGTTTATACAAAGTGGTGCCTCAGAGCTGTCACACCCCGCAAAATCCGACAGACGGGGTGGCCAGCCACCGCCGTTGAACTATGCCAGGCGTGAACTAAATAAATACCATTCTTAGCATGAGACAGATATGAGATATAAATAAATCAGTCCATAAGATAGATAATTGAATCAATCTCAAAATGATCATAAACAACTAAGTGATAAAAGATCCATCACATGCTAACTCCAAAAAATCCATTCTCCAATAATGATTAAATAATAAAATAATCCCAAAAGAAATCCTCTAAACAACTTTGGAACCGAATGGCCCAATAAAACTCAAATGAAGTCTCATAATTAAATACGACTGGAAAAGAAAGTCTAACTAAACTATGCCATAAAATGAATAACTCCAGTTGCACCTCCAAATGATAACTGCGATAAACTTATGCAGCTTCTCCAATTCTAATCCTGAAAAAGATTAGTCAACACATGGGTCAGAGCCAAAGCCCCGAGCAAGAATATACACTACTCCCCTGAAATAGGATCCTTGAATCCAGACAGTAGCATTATACGCAATAAATATCACAAGAGAATATTTTAAATTAAACGGGATAATTAAACGCGATAAATATTAATCACTAACTACCCGCAGAAATCCCCATTTATAAAGGCACACCAATATGATTTTAAATTCCCAAGTCCCACGATGTTAATTTCATTAAATTAACGAACTTTATTGTTCTCACTTTTTTTTTTTATTAAAGTGTCACATTTCCCCTTGTCAATCGTCCTCTGACTCGTTTAAACTGTCGGCCCCGATACATGACAAGGTTCCACACACGACACGACATAAATCGTCCTCTAACCCATTTAAACTGTCGTCCCCGACACATTATGTCGCCACAAATTTTAATACCCGTTTTTATCTTAGGCATTAATTCTCAATTTATCAATTTATAATCACCCGACCCTTTTAATCAACGCGAGATCCTCAAAATACCCCTTAGTCCCATAACTAAAGGTCCCCAAGTTATCAATACGTCCTACCCTATGCATAGGATGAATTTCTAACTTAAATCTCTACCTAGTCTCATGCCTAGGCTAACACAACGACGATAAAGTATCAAAAATTAGTCCACCTCGACATTATAAAGTCACAATAATCTACCATCACTAGTCCCATACATAGAAGGCATCCTAAAATATAGGGAGAGCAAAATTACCCAATAACCGGTCATCACAAAGGCAATATAATAATACCAACAAGTCACACAAACAAGCATAATTAGTCAATATATAAAACTACGCATGATAGTCCAATTCAATTAAATCTTAATTTAATTATCGCCTCATCATAAACATTCAATTAATTATTTTAAATTAATTATACCGACTTTTCATCATTTATACATCAAAAGCCAAATTTCATTATCTCTACACAATTTACATGAGTTATACGCCCCCAACTTCATTTATTTTAAAACTAGGGTTTTCTACATGCAACCTACACCAATAAAACCCAAAATCACTCATGAATCCTACGTACCCAAAGGGTTATGAATATTATACAGATTAAAAGATTTTATAAAAACAGCTCCATAATTAGTGTCCAATTTTTCTAATTAAGTTACTAATTATTTTTAAGGAAACATGTAATAAAGTGTTTAGGGGACACTTAAAACGCATAATACTAAAGGAAAAGAATAAAGTATTCATGCCTGTGAAGATTGTGTTGAAAATCTGATTAGAAATCTGGATTTCTCTCGAAAAATTTGCAAAGAAGTGTTCTTGGACCAATCTTGATTAAACCCCAAATAAGCGTTCAAATCCGGTGACAAAACCTTGATTATGTTCGAGGTTGATAATTATGGTTGAGAGGAAATATTTTTAGAAGTGTTCTCTGGTGAAAAACTTGAGAAAAATGATTATGAGAAGTACCCCACGAATTAGAGTCATTATATAGTCATTAAGGAACATAATCCTAATAGAACTCTAATAAGATACAAACACTAAAATTTTTATTTCGGACGATCGGACCGTTGTAATTTGATGAAATTTTACAAAGAATTAGCTGAAGACGAGAGGAAGCTACAAAAAAAATTCAGCTAGATCGGACCGTTCAATATTTTTAAATATTTTTTTCTATAGAATTTTATGCTTCGTGGACTCTTAGAGAGTTTTATGTTTCGAGGACTCTTCTATATAATAAAAATTCAATTTAAAACTCCATTTTAATTCCGATTTCAATTCTGTTTGAAAATTTATTTTTCAAATATAAAAACCAACATTTTAAATTATAAAATTTATAAAAATCCAAAAATTAATTTTTCTCCGATTTCCAAAATTAATTAAATTTATTATAAAAATACGGGGTATTACAGGAGCCAAGACTTCTAAGGCACTCTCATACATCCGAGAGACAGATTTAATTATGCACCATACTTAAATGATGTTTAGTAAGTTTGAAATTCTTAAAATGCAACTTTCAAAGATATGAGACAACACTTCATTATATTGAACATTTTTTTTTATCATACAAGAGAAAATTGCCTTTCGACTATAATAAATGAACTAATTACTAGCAGTATTTATTCAAATGATCTGCATTCTAAGGGCGGGAAAATGTCTCCCCTTAAAGGTTTTCTAACCGGTATGCACCTGATACAACCTCCTATTTGACACTATAAGGTCTATGCCAGTTAGGATAGAGCTTGTTGTTTTTTGGATGACCATTTTGAGTAAGAGGTCTCCCACTAAGATGGGACGATATTTGACCCTTTTATTATAGACTTAGCAGCCCTTTATTGATCGGTTAACTGCGTAAAGATCGTATCTTCTCTCATTTCTTCAATGATATCTACTTCTAGCCTCGCTTCCTCCAGATTTGCCCCGAGGTCATAGTTTTGGACCCTATAGCTTGGTATCCCAATCTCAGTTGAAATTACATCTTCTGACCTATAGGCTATCATGAACGGTGTTTCCCCTATTAGAGTACACTATGTCATCCTATATGCCCATAGAACGTTATGTAATTTGTCAACCCATCTTCCCTTAGCATCTTCGGGCTTTTTCTTGATCCTATCCCATATCGTTCTATTGGTCACCTCTGTCTCCCCATTAGCTTGAAATTGGCCCAACACAGAGTAAAAATGTTTGATGTCAATAAGCTTCCAAAGACTTATTCTTGAATTATTTCCCATTCTCGGATATCAATGTATTGGGGAGATCGTAATGATAGATGATGTTTCTATAGATATATCTGAAGCATTTTCCCTTTAGGATTATTATCATAGCCTATACTTCTACCCATTTTAAAAAATAGTCAATCAAAATAATTAAGAAATAAAAATTCCCTTTCACTCTGGGTAGGGGGTCGACCAGGTTGATACCCCATATTAAAAAAGGCCAAAGGGCTGATATCGGGGAAAAACTGATGGGTTGATGGGGTATGTTAGCAAAATACTGGCATTTATCGCATTTAAGAATCTATTCTGCCAAGTCCTTCGCAAGATTTGGCTAATAGTAACCCTAGGTAACATTATTTTTGGCTAATGATCATCCCTCACTGTTGCTTGTGCAAGAGCCCCCGTGTATGTCTCTGAGTACATAGTTTACTTCAGATGGATGCACACATCTCAATAGGGGAAGAAGAATACATATTTTGTAGAACACACTCCAATGATAGTGAAGTTAGTTGCACGGTATCATATTTTTCTTTGCTCAGCCTTAGCTTTCGATAGATTTTTCTCAGGTTGTCTGTGATTGGGTCCATCCAAGATGATCCAAAATTTAAATTTATTCAAACTTCAATATCTTCCACATCGGTCTATATGATCATCTTTAGAAGGAATTCTATCGGTACCGATCAACGTATCTCTATTTTGGTAGTCGATGTGAGCCTTGCCAACGTATCTGCCCTCTTATTTTTAACTCTGAGAATCCTTTTGATCTTAACCTCTAGAATTTTTTTAGCATCTTCTTTACTCTGGCTAAGTAATTATCCATCTTCTTTTCCTTTACTTTATAGATCCCTAAAATTTGGTTAACAACTAACTGGGAATCACTATGGGAAACCACTTGCCCAACATTTAGTGCTTTCGTAAATGAGAGCCATGCTAGCATGGCTTCATATTTTGATTTGTTGTTTGATGATTCAAAGTTGAACCATAGGGCATATTCAATGTCGGTACCAACTGGCACCAATAGTATCAATCCTGCCCTACTTCCATTTCCATAAGATGAACCATCAACAAACAAACTCCATATTGGCGACCCTGATGTAAAAATGCCCTCAGCCAAGGCACCATTTTTCGATAACAATTATCGCTTTAGTGCATCATGCGTGGTGTCGATCGATGTTCTTTCGATAGTAATTTGCTTTCCTTTATCGGCGACTTGCGGGACATCAATCGATATTCCCTCTTTTGTGTTATTCAAGAATTCCCATTTAAACTTGGAAATAAAATCTGCCAATGCCTGCCCATTCACGATTTTAGTTTATCTCCCATAACGATTTTAGTTGGATATTTTAGCAATACTCTTGTCATGATTTTCACATGTGCTCTAATTGTTAAAGGTAGAGGATCTTGGCTAGCTGAGACTGTTGAAGCTTCATTCCACTATGGCTAAGTTGAGATGAGACCAGCTAACTGCCTTATACCGATATAGATGATGCTGTTGAGTCGGACTCCTGAAACTGTTCAAGGCCGATTGTAAATACAGTCCCACTAGGCAAGGATGGTCCGAACAAACAAAAAAATATATTTTTGTATTTTTCAAATTTTAAAGATCAAAACTTTAAATAATTTAAACCTAAAAAATGCATGCACTAATTTTAAGCCATTTGTTGTGAAAACCCAATTTATCCAATTTTATCTTTTCAACATAAAAATATGCATTTAGGTGATAAGAAGATTAAATAAATCCAACACAACGTGGTGATCTATGAGGGAAATCACAAAGGTAAAAACCTCGAACGGCCCAACCAAACAAATCACCATGATACGATTTTACAAAGCATAGAAATTAGACTTACTCAATGAAAAACCTCCCTCACAAGCCTTGATACTCTTCTATCTTCAACCACTCCTCCAAAGTGCAATGCGGGAGTCAACGTAGAAGAAGGCTTCTCGTTCACTCCAATGAAACTTCAATTCGTTCAAACAAAGAAGGCTTCTCATTTGATCATCCTTCTAATGAACTTCTAATGATAATGGAACTGTTAAATAGAGAGGCCTCGTTAGATGTATGTTAGATGGTCATTCCAACGATATTCCAATGCCTTTCTAAAGAGATCAACTTCATTCGAATGAAAAATCAATTTCATTATAACAAGATTAAAATAAAAATAAATATTTTTCTTCAAAATTGATTTTAAAAACAGTTCCAAATGGGTTTGTTAAAAAAGAAACACCTATAAAAATTATCCAAGGATCATATTCAAATGCATCCATACCTCTTAAGATTGTTGGTAAATGTGAAGACAAAATATTCACTAAACACGGCACGATGTATATCCACTTTGAAGCTTAGCTGCTATGTCTTCATCAAACATGTCATAGGCTTACGCGATCGACAATACAAAGCCTAACCTAAAACTCAAATGTTTTGTCCGAATTAAGACAATTACAAAAAAATTAACTCAATTGGAAACTTGTTCTTAAAAATCTCCCCTTTAGCTATTCCAGGACAAAACTAAAACAAAAGCCCTATGGACCGTCAAGCTCTCTAAAAAGACTCAATCCCCAACCCTAAAGGAAAATTATTACAGACTCTCGACAGACACATATGTGCTGAGTAGCTTTGCTTGCTTGAAATTTTGCTACATGTTGTAAACATGCACACTTAAACACACCTCTAAATGCAAAGAGAAACTAGGAAGTATAAATTCGCATAAGAATGAAATTCTAACTATGTCTAAACAATATCAACCTAGGTAAGGCGCCTCCTTCTAAGATAAAAATATCTTAATCATGCAAGGAAAGATAAAATGTCTTCGCCTTTTTTTGTTCATGAATAGACAAAGCAATATAGCATAAAAATTTTACTCCCCCAAAAAGAAAATCTCCCCTAAATATGTCATCATAAGATACCAATTTTAAACATGGGAAAGAGGAAATGAAATCATAAAAAGGTGTAAGGTGAAGCAAATACACAACATGGCAACTCAAGCGCAAATAATCCAAAATATGATCAAACAATATCAATATTATTGCAAAAATATACCAATATGAATAATCAATGATGTATGATATCAATTTTGATATTCAAAATTTGAGATATTAAATTTCAATGCACACAATGACAGATACGAATATGATCATATAGCATGCCAAATTAAAATCCCAAGATAAAATATATGGTTAACGTGGATTAATGCAAATAGTAAAGGCTCAAAACAAACTAATACCATATATAAGATATGCAAAATATACCAATGAAAACCCACTATACATAAATATAAGGTATAAATGACCAAGAACTCGACACAAACACATAAGCTTTACACACTAGCATAGTATCGATGTGTCTAAACATGTGGGATGGAATGAATGGTTGTGAACAAGATACAAATGAATTATGACTCAAACACTCAAATATGTTCAAGGAGTTCTAATTGACCGCAAAATTTTATCAAACTAAGATTTAGCTAAAAGTGACAAGATAAAGTGAACTTTGTGAACAAACAAGCACAATGCACACAAGCTTGGAATATTTATGATTGTACAAATCAATAGCTTAAAATAAGCATAAATAGGATTCATTATGCAAACCCGTCGATCTTCAACTAAACACCCTTAAAAGATAAACATATGTCATTTTGCTTTTGTCTCAATTCTTTTGAAGATTTTACTTTTGAAAATCAAATAAACTGAACTACGTTGGCCTTGGCAATTTTTTTGATTTTATTTCCTTTAAATATTTTCATTAGGCTCTTGCCAACAGTGGCTTTCCCGCAAAGGAGATTTTCTCATCTCGTAGCTCTTTCCCTTGCACCCTGATACTTTTAATAAAATCAAATAATCTCACGTGCAACGGTTCTTACATGCATAAATCCCCCATAGTCATAAAATATATAGATGACAAGATTGATGGCAGAACATCTCATATAGCTCAAATATACATGTGAAGTCAAAATCCAAAGAACTCAGGCATGTGTGCGCAGAGGCATATACAAAGAGAATCCATTAGTTCGAACTAACTCCATGCAAGCATGACTAAGAACAATATAAGTATTAATAATCATAACCAGATGTCTTAGTCACATGGAAAGCACATAATGAATTGGATTCAAACACACCAATATGCCACATAAAATGTGTAAAACTAAAATACACAAAAATAAAAAATTATTGAGTTTTTCTAAATTTAAAAAAAAATAACAAGTTGAAAATAAAATAACTCAAAAGACAAACAAAATCTTTTTTGTAATTTTCAAATTGACTTAATAAATGAAAAATCAAAATACAGAAGACTCAAACAAACATACAACTAGCAAGTATGTTATCATGAAGCACAAGTTAGTATATGTAAATAAACTAACAAAATCAACCATTAGATATAGCATGAGAACTATCATGTTCAAGCAAAAGAGAATCAAGAATGCTATCATGTAAAGCCTCCAAATTGGATCTCTTAACCCACATAGGTGTAATATTATGCTTTCGGGTTTTTGTTACCTTGGTGATTCTAGACTTAGACTTTCTATGATCGTTTCTAAGATCGAAATAAAACCTCCTAGGGTGACATTTTCTGCTGCGATGAGTGCAAGTGTAAACACGGCGAGGGGTGTTACCTAAGGGTTGACATTTCCTAATGTTCCTAGTCGACTCTCTCAAACGCATGGTCTTAGCTTAGCTAGCGGAAGCCTCTTTTATCATCGAAGACAATTCCACACTTATCATCTTTGATTTGGACTGTGCCTAACATTTTATCAAACTTTTCTAACCTAGACTCCTAATCAAATTTGACACAGATCAAATCTCTCAATTTCTACTCTATCTCAACCATCCTCGAGTCAAGTAAATTCCTAGACTCCTCAAGTTGTAGAAGCTCTTTCTTTATAACCTCTATCAAACCATGAAATTTATCTCTCTCACCATTAACATACTCTAGATTCTCTCGAAGAGTACTCTCAAGTGACCTAACATTCTTAATTAATAAACTATCACTATTGCCCATGTCACGTTCTTTCAACCTATATTCCAACTTTAAGTTAACATGCTTCACTTTCAACGTTTCTGCATACAACTCATGGAAGGAAACTTGGAGTTCACTCTCCTCCTCCTTTTTTCATCCTCACTCTCATCTCCACTCTCTCTACCATCATTTATTTGGGATCTAAAACAAATGGCCTCGAAACTGTCATGCAAGTAAATATCATCATGGGAAGATTTCTCATCAAAGATCACATGACTAGCCATGAACGCGGTGAATTTTTTCTCAATGGGGGAATCAGGTCTCTCTTTCGGATCACTATCTCTAAGGGTTGCATTATATGCTATCGATTTATTGCTCTCCTTCCTTAGTTTAATGGGTAACTCAACTACCCTATGGCCATAGCCCTCACAACCATAACATCTTTCTGACTCATCCCTCTTAAAGTTCTCATTCCGGTTCTTTTAGAAGTGATCGGCCTTATTGTGCATATTTTTATCAAACCTTTTTGTATCTTTTGATTACTTAGGGAATTTTATAAATTTCTTGAATTTCTTTACCAATATGGCCATATCCTCGGACTCGATGTCAGACTCATCATTTGAAACATGTGTTTCCTCCTTTTAAGATTTCAAAGCAATGCCCTTGTCTTTCTTCTTATCGGTATTGGAGAAAACATGTCAAGCCCATAAGTTTGTAAGTCACCTACAATCTCTTCAAATTTTGTAGAATTTAGAGTACCCAAAGAATTCAAAACGATCACTTTTAAATTAAATCTTTCTGAAACAACCTTAAGATTTTCTAGATTACTCGGCTGTCGGGTATCTTATCTCCTAAATTAAAAGATAAGTTAACTATATTGGATAGTCTAGCGTAGAACTCATCAAAAGTCTCATTCTCCAACATTCTAATGGTTTCAAATTGATTGGTGAGTCTTTATAGTTTGGAATACTTAACAACATTAATTCCTTCATGGGTGAGTTGGAGTATGTCCCAAGCCTCTTTTGACGTTTTGCAAGTCATAATACGGTGGAACTCCTCCAAGGTTATGAAATAAAATAGAGCATTTAAACCTTGAGAATTATAATTTGTTAACCTATTCTCAGCCTCCCTCCATGATTTTACGAGTTTAAATGAATTACTTCACCTTCTTTAGTGACAGATGGAGAACACTCTTTAACAACAACTAACCAAACCCGCTCATCTATAGCCTTAAGTGCCGATTTTATATGCATTTTCCAGTATGTGCACTTCACCCATCAAACATCGGGATTCTAATACCATTAAAACAAAAAAAAATCATGCCTAAAACCACGAGATCAAAACACAATGATTAAGTGTAACCTACTCAGATACCAATTTGTAAACACAATCCCAATAGGTAAGGATGGTCCAAATAAACAAAACTTTTTTTGTATTTTTCAAATTTTAAAGATCAAAACTTAAAACAATTTAAACCCAATAAACTCATGCACCAATTTTAAACCGTTTGTTATGAAAATTAATTTATCTAATTTTATGTTTTTAACCTAAAAACATGCATGTAGGTGATAAGAAGATAAAATAAATAAATCCAACACAATATGCTGATGTACGACGAAAATCACAAAGATAAAAACCTCAAACATCCTAGCCGAACAAATCACTATGATACGATTTTACAAAGCATAGACAATAGACTTACTCAATTACTCATCTCCTTTCTAAGCCTTGATGCTCTTCTATCTTCAACCGCTCCCCCAGAGTGTAATGAAGGAGTCAACCTACGTAAATTGCCCCAATGCAAGAGTCCATGCACAGTTCAGTATCTACCGATAAGGCTCAACAACCATAAACCAAGTACGAAGTTCATTGCATGAAACTCATTCTCAATCCAAAATGATGAGAAACAAACTTTGGTGCCCAAACATAAAGATCTCAAAGCATAAGAAAGATGAAACTTGGATCTTTAAACTCGATATGTGAAACTAGGGTTTTAGAACTTTGGTAAACAATTCTAGAATTGATTTACGCCAAAAGCTCTTAAAAATCTGAGTCCAACATGCGTTAAATAGTAAAAACATGAATTTCAAGGTGGCGAACTCGTTCGAATAAAACCCCTAAGGCCGCTCGAATGAGATTAGTTTTTCATTCTAACATCATATCAATTCGTTCAAACAAAGAAGCCTTCTCGTTCGATCATCCATCTAACGAGCTTCTAATGATAATGGAATTGTTAAACAGAGAGGCCTCATTAGATGTATGTTATATGGTCGTTCCAACGATATTCTAATGTCATTCTACTAAGACTAACTTTGTTCGAACGAAACTCAATTTTATTCTAACGAGATTATAATCAAGAAAATATTTTTCTTCAAATAATATTTTGAAAATAGTTCTAAATGGTTTTGTTAAAAAACCCATAAAAATGATCCAATGATCATATTTAAATGAATCCATACATGCAATTCTTTGGTAAACATGAAGACAAACCAGGCACTAAACATGGTACGATGTATATCTACTTTAAATCTTGGTCGCTATGTTTTCATCAAACATACCATAGGCTTATGAGATCGACAATACAAAGCCTAACCCAAGAGTCAAATATTTTGTCCGGAGTTAAGCCAATTACAAAAAAAATTGACTCCATTCGAACTTTGTCCTTACACCAACACTATCAATGGCTAAGAATTTTTGTCATTAAGAGGGACGACTACATTGCCTATCCCTCGGGATTGATCTCTGGGTTCGAGACCATTTGAGACAAGACTGAAGGTGAGAGCTTCTGGAAGTTATAACACTTAAGACGTGTGTGGAGGAAGACTTCTTACATAGTGGGTACTTAAGGACGAGACCAAACTTATGTGTATCAATCAATCAGGGCTCAACAACATACTAGCATCTAATAAGAGGGTCAAGAAGAAAAACATACAAGAGGTTGATCTTGTCCTAAAAGAGAATCTCAAACCTGCTAGGCCTCTCGAAGGAAAATTTGTACCCAACTGGGGAGGACCCTACCTCGTTACCAAAATAAACAATGAGGGGTAATTACCTTAGATGATATAATATTCTCCAAACCATTCAATATCGAGCGATTGAAAAAATTATTTCCTAAAACATACCTATATTGAATGGGAAAAGGCTGATCTGAAATAAAACAACAAGTCATAATGGGAAAGAAAAACAATGCAAGCCCATACACATTCCTAACCCTACTTCAAAAATCCCACTTGTGCCACCAACCTTTCACTTGAAGTGCGTTAAAACACTTTGAGCCCCCAATTTTTCATTTAATAGAACTACATAGACTTGATTCTCCGCTACGTTTTTATTGCAAATAGTCAAATGGAGACACACCGTTATCTATGAATCGAAGATATGTAGGCAACCCGAGATATCACTTCAGTCCTGGTATAAAAAACACCAAAAAACCTTATTTTATAGGAAAACTCTTATTATGTTCTAAATAAGATAAACATCAAGTGATAAAACAACTCTCTAAGTCATTTTGAAACTCCTTAGGATCATCCTTATTTAGTAAACAACACATAAAGGCTAATGATATGAAAGGAACAGTCAAAAGAAGACTAAAGGAGAAAACACACTAACCTTAAGCCCCTCCAAAAGAGATAAACACCAAAGAATACCCTTTTCAAATACCCCACATCTCGAGATTATCATCAACATATAGACTCACTAAGGGCTCTTTGTAAAATAGCACCATGTCTCGGCTAAAGGACAACACTCTGATTCCAAGATACATCAAAAAGATATTTTTAGGTCATAAGAAAGGAAAGAGGATGTCCTATCAGATGAAATTGCCTCTCACCAAAACAAAAATGCCCAAAAATAAGGAGAGCTTTTGTTTCCATATGTGCATATACCCTTTTTTGTTATTTTACTTTTTGATAAATAAAGTTCATATATGTTACACCATTATAATAAAAAGGAGTCTAGGCTCATTATATCTGAATACACATATTCGTCATCTAACTATCCTATACACCGCCCCTACTATTTCAAGTGTCATCAATAATCTTTTCCCATGGAAATTACAAAGGCATGGGCATGAATGAAATCCAAATAAGGCAATAGAAATAAAAAAAAAATCAAATCCCTAGTATCAAACCTTTGTAAACAATTAAGGAATAATATATGTGCATCAAATGAAGGAATAAAATAAAAGGAATCAAATGTATGAAGCATTGGATATATGCCCTCCACCTAGTTGATAAATCGAAACCTACTGATGTTGGGCCTTCTTGACCCCTTCATCATCATCATCATCATCATCATCATCATCATCATCATCATCATCATCATCATCCTCACCACCACCTATTGCATCTGGGTCCTTCTGGGGCTTTGAACTAGGCTGATCTGAGGGAGATAACATATGGTTAATCATTGGATGATTCACTGACCCTTTAAAGGAATCCGACCCCCCCTCCCCGAGCATGGAGGTACGTGGGAATGAGAATTGGACTGAGAGCAAGACAACACCCAAGCCACCACCCACCCCTCTTGAACCGGCGTAGGGCTATAAACCTATATTGAATAATTCGGATCATGATATACCAAATAACAAAGGATTATCACCCTCTAGAATTTGGACGACCAGAATATCACTCTTGAAAAACCACCCAATCAAGTAAATAATCACCATGCAACGAAAAAGGGGGAAGTAAAAGAAAAATAAGCAATAAGAGTAAAGATGCACCACTTCCACCTCTAAATATGCTTGAAGCGGAGTAGCGAAGCGATCCAAATCCATGGTAGACACAGGGTAAGGAAACCTAGTCGGCATTGCCCACTCAAGAGACTAAATAACATCTGGTAGAGTAGGGAGATTCACCCACCTAATATACGCAACCCTTGTTTGGCACCTTCCTCCTAACCCTAGGTCGTAGCCTCCTCCTCCATCTCCCTTACCCTAGCCTCTAGGGTGGTAATGTGAGTTGCGGCAGCCTCCTTCGCCTTGGCTACACCCTCGTCCCATATCCTCGCTCGATACTCAACGCCCATATATTAATTCCAAGACTCTAGACCATCTTCTCTAGTGCTGGTAAGAGGGTGAGACTTTTCATCTTCCCTAGATTCTGATGCCTTGTCTAGCTTATTGAAATCCAAAACCCTTAAATGGGAAGAAGTCTTAAGGACATTTTACTGATGAAAGCTCCCTGAGTCATGCCTCGATGTAATCCCCACCTCAAACCCTAGGAGTAGTCCCACCCCCATCATCCCCATTAACCCCCTTGACCCAAGAAACTCTATTTGCACTTTCAAAAAGGATCCCTCCTAGCCCAATTAACGCCAACTGCATCCCCCCATAGGCACACCATAACCACCCCTCGGAGGCCCCTTGGAGGCCCTCCCTTGAACCACGACATCATCCTCAAGCAAAACCTTCACCTCTTGATCAGCCTGAAAAACCACCATGTCTCCTGAGAGTGCGTCAGCAATCAATGTCAAACTTATTTAATTAAATTCCAATTTTAGTCCCAACAAGTCTTAACTCTTGCAACCAAAAGTTATTGAATAAAGAAATAGTTTAAGCATGCAAGACAATCACAGTTGAGGAAAAATCCCCCACAGGGGCAAAACCATCTTATTTTCACTATAATTTATAAAGTTCGTTTTACATGGATAACAATGAAAATACAAGCAGTGACATACGAAATACCCGCAGATGCCGATTTTGATGTCGTCGACTAGAGTTCCCGCAAGAGCTCTAGAAGGTCAGCAATGGAAAAGCTTCGTCTTCTTCACAAGTGTACTCCAGATGAGTACTATAATCTTCTTTGAGGTTTAGAGGATTTACACAAAGGATTAGGAATTATTTGTGAATTAAAAAGGTATGAAAACCTCAAAATATGAAGTCTAGGAAACGATACTATTTTGCAGAAACAGAAGTATGCAGACTTAAGAAAAACGTGATGCATAAACACTATTTAAATAGACAGGTTGAGGTGGTGCGTCGTTCGAGCGACATACGATGTCGTTTGAGCGAGATGGCATCTTGTTTGACCAAGATACGATGTCGTTCGAATGACATCAGTCATGTGCCTAAAAAACCTCCTTAAAAAGATCTTGCATGTTTATCATCTTCCAAACTTCAAAAATTTATTTAAAAAATATTCCCAACTATTTATGCAAATAATTAAACACTCCAATTAAAATTATTTTTACCATAAGTACTTGGAGTAGTAGGAAGTGTTGAAGTGTACATTTCTTGACACATGATGCACGTACGAAGATGATGGATGCATGAATTCGGATCAAGGCCGTCATGGATGATTATGGAGACGTGTCGAATGTATCGGTATCAGACATACTTAATTGTGATCTAGGACACTTAAAAAAATTATTAGATTCTATCCCGAACATTTATAAAACATGTCCTTACAAATCTCCCCCTATGTCTATGACGGTACATACATTAAAATATCCAAACTATGCTTCCCGAAAAAACAAATTGGCATATAATTTAATATCCCCATTAAACCCAAAAATTGGAAATACTAAATGTGTGTCTTCACAAATTCGATCATCTTCAAATCCTCAACTTTTCAAACTTTCATTGTCATCATCAAGGAGTGGAAAAAGGATTCTCCAATTTGATACCTACACACATGAGACAAGAAACAAATACCCGTGACGCGCAACAGTTTGAAATATAATGATGAGCAGAAACAAATATCAGTATCATTATAAAACAAATAGGCAATTCTCCCCCATAATTCGTTCTCCCCCTTTTTATGATGTCCCCAAATAGACAGATACGAAGAACATAAGAAATGAAAATGGAGAATGTCACAAGGAAATAAAGTTTCTCTTTTTGAATTTTTCAAAAGTAAAAAAGTCACACCATGAAAGAACACCAAAAGAACCAAGTCAAAGATAGCGAAAATGTTGGGATGTGAACAAATTCAACAGGAAAATCAATACATACAACCATAACATATGTGCATGATGAATGTTGGATATTTCTTACAAATGAACTCAACATTGTCCTTAGGTGTAAAAATTATGGAATTAAAAGAAATTAACTCAATCAAATCAGCAAATCAAAGCTCAAAGTGATTTCCACACCAATAACGTCCAAAACGTGTGAAACGCTTTTTCATGACTTTCAAGGACGTGCAAACCCATTTTTCATTTATTTCCATCCAAACTCCCTCATAAATTATTATACATTATATTTTGCTTTGGAGGTGACAAACCTAAAACCTATTGGCCCATTTGGTTTGGCATGTTTTTCTTTTTATTGCCATTTAATTTTTTCGGGCTCTTTTTCAAACGGCGGCTTTCTCGACGAGTTAATTTTGAATTATCGTAGTCCTTTACCATGATTCACTCATCATATTGTGTTGCAATTAATTACTCACGGTAAATGGTTTTTACATGCACTATTACATTGTCAAATTTTATTGCATTGTGGTCGTTGTATAGACAAAATTGAGATGAAAACACTCAAGCCAATATGTGATAGACAAGTACAATACTCAAATAATACCGTGAATATGTGCAATAAAGGAGATAAGGAGCCAAACATGTAGAAGATATCATGAATCACATCTCAAAGACTCCAAACAATGTAAAGCACATGGATGAAATGATCTAGCATCTCAAATCACTGTCAAACAGTCACGTAAAATATAGAATGACGTTTTGACTTATGGTTATCTTAAATGTTCATCCATAAACAATGTAAACAAAATACAAAACTCTTTTGTGTTTTTCAAAAAAAAATTATCAAAAGAATTTTTTTTTTGGCTTTTTCTAAAATTAAGAAAAAATAAAATCTTTTTGAATTTTTCAATTTTTCAATTTTTAAAAAAATAAAAAATCAAACAAATAAATATACAAATGATACAATCGAGAGATAGGAATCAAATGATATGATCAAGAAAAAATGTATCCTACTCTAGACCTAGTGACCACCCCTCAGTCAACTGTGCAAATGCCTAAAGACTTCCTAAGACTCTCGAATCTAACGGCATCTAAAGGCTTCGTGAAGATATCGGCTAACTAGAGGTCGGTAGATACAAAACTTAAGGATATGACCAAGGTTCTAAAAAACGCGGGGCGTGATCGAGGCGTGGAGGCCAAGCCTTAAGCCTTATAAGCCTAGGCGGGCCTTGGCGTAAAAAGGCGTGAAAAGACGTTTAGGTCTTTTTAATATATTTTAATATTTTTTAACCATAACAAGGCTATTAAAATACTAAAATTGTACATATTATAAAAATATGTCTGAATATTTGCAAATAAAAATACTATTTGATTATTTTGGATGAGATAATGGTCCGGTTTGCAAAAAAATCTTTAAAAGGCGATATCGTTTCACTAAAGCATTGTTGTTTTTAGAGAAAAAGTACGCCTTAAGGGTTTTACCAAGCATAAGGCATCAAAATCTTAAGGCGGGGCGTTTCTTCCAAGCCTCAAGCCTAGGCGTGCCTAGGCGGAGCCTAGGCGGGTTTTTTAGAACAGTGGATATGACCTTTTCCTCTACAAGCTCACGGATAAAGTACTTGTGTATCCTAATGTGTTTTATGTGCGAATACTGGACTAGATTACAGGATATGTGTATCGCGCTTGTGTTATCATAGGAAATAGTCATAGTGTCCTGTGATATCCCATAATCCTCCAATATCTGTTTCATCCACAGAAGTTGCGTGTATCAACTCCCGACGGCTATATACTCAGCCTCCATAGTGGACAAAGATATGGAGTTTTGCTTCTTGCTTAACCAAGAGACAAGAAGAACCAAAGAAGAAACACCCACCAGAAATGCTCCTACACCCATCTGCATTCTCGGCCCAATCGGCATCTAAATAGGTGGATAGATGGACACTGGTATTGAAGAAATACCAAATGCCAAGTGAGAGAGTCCGACTCACGTATTTGATAATACGTTTAAGAGCGAGTAAGTGTGACTCTTTCGAGGATGCCTGATATCATGCACAAACTCTAACACTAAAGGCTATATCGGGACGACTGACAGTCAAGTAGAGAAGATTACCTATCATACTCCGATACAAGGTTTGCTCTACGTCCTTGCCTGAAGTGTCCTTGCTAAGCTTAGTTGAGGTACTCATCGGTGTACGTGCATGCTTAGCAGAGTCTAAAACAAATTTTTTTCACAAGGTCTCTAGCATACTTGGATTGGAAGATGAACATCCCATCCTCTAGCTGACGAACCTGGAGACTAAGGAAGAAAGTAAGCTCACTAACAATGCTCATCTCAAACTCACTCTTCATCTCCTCCTTAAAGTGCTGAGCATGCTGAGAGCACGTGGATCCAAAGACTATATCATCCATATAGACTTGGGAAACCAAAATAGCATTATCATATCAACTCCCCCTCTCTTGAAGCCATGGGCTAAGAGATAGGAAGTAAGCCTCTCGTACCAAGCACGCGGTGCTTGCTTAAAACCATACAAGGCTTTACTCATATAGTAGACGTGATCAGGGTGTTTAGGGTCTTCAAACCCTTTTGGTTATTCCACATAAACCTCCTCCTATAGAATTCCATTCAGAAAGGCACTCATGACATCCATTTGATATTACTTGAAGCGCAGATGACATGCGATGGCGAGTAGTAAGTGGACAGACTCAAGCCTCACAACATGAGCGAATGTCTCATCAAAGTCTATACCCTCAATCTGTGTGTAACCTTGAACGACCAACCTAGACTTATTTCGGATAATAGTACTAGTCTCACCTACCTTATTCTTGAAGATCCACTTGGTACCTATCACATTTGTCTCACTAGGTCGGGGGACTAGTTCCCAAACATCATTCTTTCTAAACTGAAGCAACTCGTCCTACATAGCACATATCCAGTGTTCATCTTTGAATGCCTTTATATAGTTCTTGGGCTCGACTTTGGACGTGTAGCAAAGATGGCTAACAACATTATCTAGATGAGCACGAGTCTTGACCCCTAGGGTGGGATCTCCTAGAATAGTAAAAGGATCATGACTCTTACAGACCCAAGCAGGAGTGTCCCCTAGATCAGGAATGGTATCCAATCTGGGTATGGGAGGCACAACGGGATTATTAGTAGAAAGTGCATCACCCTCACCCAAAAAGTTAGAATCAATAAACGCCGGTGCTTCGTCATCTTGTATGGTGACATTTGTTGACTCCAAAACCTTCGAGTTATTCAGGTTATACACCCGATAAGCTCTACTAGAAGATGAATAACCTAAAAATATCCCCTCGTCGCTCCAAGAGTCAAAATTTTCTAATTTATCTCTATCCTATAGGATGTAGCATTTGCTCCTAAAGACATAAAAATATGAAAGGTTGGGCTTCTTTCCAGTCCACAATTCATAGGGTGTCGTAAGTGTGTGTGGACGAAGATACACCCTATTCACCGTATGGCACGCGATAGACATCGCCTCTGCCCAAATTCTTCTAACAACTTTACGACACAAAAGCATAGATCTAGCCATCTCCTAAATCATCCAATTCTTCCTCTCAATAATCCCATTTTGCTGAGGAGTTCTAACGGACAAAAATTCATGTTTGATCCCGAGGCTATCACAGAAAATATCTACTTTTGCTTCTTTAAACTCAATGCCATTATCACTACGTATTCTATTGATAGTGACACCATGTTGATTTTACAGGACACGACACTTTATCATAAGAAACTCCACAGCATCGAATTTATCTCGCAGAAAACCTACAATTGAGTAGTGTGAGAAATCATCTACCATCATGAGAATGTACCTCTTACCACCTAAACTCTCAGTACGAGTGGGACCCATAATATCCATTTGTATCAACTCAAGGATACGAGAGGTGGTAATGGAATTCAACTTTTGATGAGGGCTATGAATTTGCTTTCCCAACTGACAGGGTCCAAAAACTGCAAAAGTTGGCTTTCCAAGCGATGGTAAGCCACGTACTAGGTCCTTTTTAACTAACTTTTCCAAATCTCAAAAGTTCATATGACCTAGATGTAGATTCCATAGATCCATAGTAGTGATCGTGGCGCTGTTGCAGAGAAATGAGCACTCAGGCATGATCCCATAACAATTGTCTTTAGTTCTCATCCCTTGCAATATAAGTTTACCGGTTTGATCATAGGCATGGCATTTATTCCGGTTAAACTTTACTGCAAAGTCAGCGTTGCACAGCTGGCTAATGCTGAGTAAATTTGCTTTCAATCCCTTGACGTATAACACATTCTCTTGCTTAGGAAATCCTGGTAACTTTATTGTACCTCGTCCTACTATGCTAGACTTGCTCCTGTATCCAAAAGTGACTTCACTTTCCTTATAATCCTTGAGGGAGGTAAACAGCGAGACGTCACCAGTCATGTATCTGGAGCACCCACTATCGAAGTACCACTCTAGAGCATTATGTGCTTTAAGAGCAACATGAACAACAAGGGATTTGTGTTGTGTTTAGGCACCCAAGATGTGGTAACCTTTTGTTTGCCCTTGTCATTGTCGGCTCTAAGTCGGGATTTTAGAAGTGTCCACTGACGGCATAAAAATTCGTTGGAAATCTTCCACTATACTCTGAGATGTGGCGTCTAAAAACTCAACTCCCTCTCTAAGACTCTCAAAATCAGTAGTGGTATGTGACAGAGAAAAAGTACGTCGTGTCTGACCCAAACTATAGCAAAACTCACGAAGATGGCCTTTTCTTTTACAGTAAGTACAAAAATAAGTAGACTTAAGCCGACTTTGGTTTGCTTTTCTTGGTCGAACTCTCTTCTGATTTTTAGGTGGGTGGCCATATGGATTTATAATAAACTCGAAAACTGGTTCCAATGTCGTATGGGACATGGAAGAGCCAACAAAACCTATTCCTAGCCTCTCACCTAAACCCAAAGCAGGGGCGAGGAGCATCTTTCCCATCTTACCAAATCAGTCCTCAATTCTTACCTTGACTTCCTAGGCTCTCTCAAGGTCCTGTGTGAGTTGGGCTACAAGGGCTTCCAGTTTCTTTCGAGTGTCCAGGGAAGAATGGATCTCACTCATCAGATCATCCACTTTATTAGTTAAGTCCCCTTTTTCTTTCGCAAAACCACTTTCTCTCTCTATAAAAACTTTCTCTCTCTCAACACAGGCGGTCTCTGTCTCTTTCATTTCTCCTAACTCCTTATTTAGAGAAGTTATCCTAAGAATTAACTCTTTGTTATGCTTTTTGGTCTTGAAAGTATCATCATATAAATCAGCGTACGCGCATCGGAGATCGCTTCTGCTCCCACTTGCTTCTTCCTCCCCCTCACTCACACTACTTTCACTGTCGAGGTGTCCTTGTAAGCTTGCATCCTTATCGTCGTGAGGATCACTGTCAGTACTCATATGACTATCCATGAATGCGATTAAGTTACATTCATGCTGTGACTCATCTCCAGAGTCTATCGATTCGACCTCACTAACGTCACTAAGGGTGGTGTTTAACGCAAATTTGGATTGTTCTTGATGTTTTACCCTAGTTGCGCACTCAAACCCCCTATGACCTCTAGCGCCGAACTCAAAACATCTCTCACTTTCTTTCTTAGAGATGTCCTTTTTATCTTTCTCAAATTTCTTTTCAGATTTATTTTTCTCAAAATTCTTTTTATCTTTAAAATTTCCATTTTTATTTAATTTGAGAAATTTCTTGAAATTTTTAGCAAGTAAGACCAAATTATCTAAGTGCTACCCCTTTATCTTTTGATTTTATCATGATTGGGAACATGTCAATTTCATAGGTCTGTAGGTCTCCAACTAAGTCCTCTAATTTCAGCCTACTCAAATTACCTAATGAATTTAACATAGTGACTTTAGGGATAAATCTCTTAGGACCCATCTTAAAATTTTCTTAACTACCATAGCATCAGGAATGTGTTCTCCTAAGTTAAAACTAATGTTCACGATATCAGATAAGCATGCATAAAATTCATCTAAATACTCATTTTCATTCATGGAGATAGTTTCAAACTGTGTAGTTAAGTTTTGCAATTTAGATTCTTTCACTGCATTTGTGCCTTCATGGGTAACTCACAAAATATCCCATGCCTCTTTAGACGTGGTACACATCATGATGCGTTGGAACTCATCAAGGGTGATGTTTTTATAAATGGCACTAAGCCCACTTGAGTTATATGTACTCCATTTAAATTCATCCTCAATCCATGCAGTCACAGATTTTGGAGTAGTTACGTTATGTACAGTGACAGTGGGAGGCGTCCACCCTCTTTCACACACAACCCATACACGTTCATTAATAGCCTTTAGGTGAGATTTCATGCGTGCTTTCCAATAGGCATAATTTGACCCGTTAAAAATTGGGACTATATTATATAAGTTTTACATTGAAATTGTGCTTTTTTTAAAATCAATTTTTTAGAACAAAATTGATATCCATAAAATTTTTGCAGAAATATTACACGGTAAATTTCTGTAGATGGCTCTGATACCAATTTGAGAGTGTGCCAGCAATCAATGTCAAACTTATTTAATTAAATTCCAATTTTAGTCCCAACAAGTCTTAACTCTTGCAATCGAAAGTAATTGAGTAAAGAAATAGTTTAAGCATGCAAGACAATCGCAGTTGAAGAAAAATCCCCCACAGGGGAAAAACCATCTTATTTTCACTATAATTTGTAAAGTTCATTTTACACGAATTACAATGAAAATACAAGCAGTGACATACAAAATACCCGCAGACATCGGTTTCGATATTGTCGGCTAGAGTTCTCGCAAGAGCTCCAGAAGGTCAGCAATAGAAAAGCTTCATCTTCTCCACAAGTGTACTCCAGATGAGTAGTATAATCTTCTTTGAGGTTTAGAAGATTCACATAAAGGATTAGGAATTATTTGCGAATCAAAAAGGTATGAAAACCTCAAAATATGAAGTCTGGGAAATGGTACTCTTTTATAGAAATGGATTTATGCAGACTTAAGAAAAACGTGATGCAAAAACACTATTTAAATAGGCAGGTTGAGGTGGTGCATCGTTCGAGCGACATACGATTGAGAGAGATGGCATCTTGTTCGATCGAGATACGATGTCATTCTAATGACATCAGTGATGTTCCTAAAAAAACTCCATAACAAGATCTTGCGTGTTTATCATCTTCCAGACTTCAAAAATTTATTTAAAAAATATTCCCAACTATTTATGCAAATAATTAAACACTCCAATTAAAATTATTTTTACCATAAGTACGTGGAGTAGTAGGAACTGTTGAAGTGTATATTTCTTGACACATGATGCACGTACGAAGATGATGGATGAATGAATTCGGATCAAGGCCATCGTCGATGATTATGGAGAAGTGTCGAATGTATCGGTATTAGACATACTTAATTGTGATCTAGGACACTTGGAAAAATTCCTAGATTCTACCCCAGACATTTATAAAACATGTCCTTACATCTCCATCTCTCGCCACCTGATCATCCTCTAGAGCCACCTGCTCTCGATCTCCTATCGCAGGCCCCTCTTATGCCAAAACCACTCTAGCATGTGCCAACACAGATGCATGAGGCAGAGCAAGGTGAATCATCTCTCTCATATCTAATAAACCTTGGTGATTAAGCTCCTCCCCGAGTAGACCGATGATAGGCATTCCATTGAAGAACATTTGTCAGTCCACCTCGATAAACCCATATGTGTGCCTCATACGATAGGGGGAATAAGAAAGGCAATGTCCCACATGTTAGGATGAGTTACCCTCTTACCCAGGTAAAAAAAGGCTCCATTAGTCTCCTTCAGGAAAGACCTTTCCCCCGATAACTCCCATGCTGTAATGTCCTCCCCCGACATGTGGAGGTTCAACCCCAAGGGAACCTAAGGGAAGAAATCAGAAAGAATGAAAATGAGTCATAAGAAGCATGTACTTACTAAAAATAAATAAATAATATTCACTAAACTACTTACAATCTACACGGTCATCCCATTCATAATCTCCTTAGTTGGCTCTGGTGGAATGAGGATCCCACCCTTAAATTGCCCTGTGTATACCATGGAAAAAGGGAAAAACACTATCCATCGGTGACATAGTCCATAGCCTCTTAGAATACGTGGATACCTATGTAAAAAACCAAAATTTCACAATATTAAAACAAGCTATGACATGAATAATAGGAAAAGGAAATATCTAACTAAAATAAAGAAAATAACGAAACTAAAATTCCACATACCTTCCACAAATATGCAAAACCTGTAAAACTGTCAGTATGATATCTCAAAAAGAGGGACACGGACCATTACATCTCTATCAACCCCATCATCCCCTATGCATATCCTAAATCCAGGAAAATTCCATCAGAAATGGAAACCACCCCAAATGAATCCAACTCGTTCCACCCGATGCTAAAATCACTCCAACAGTAAACAACAACAAAGATCTCGCATAGCATCTTGCTATTGCTACATCGATCCTTCGTACCTCCAGCTTCTCTAGATAAGTAGTCAAGGTAGTGACCTTCAGGAACTCCCCTTGAGTACCTACTTATATCCCCAAAATCATGCATAGTCCCTCAGCTGTAATGGTCATAGTAGGATCCACACCAAGGGCACCCCATTAAATAATAATCCCATAAAAGAATAGAAGTTCGGGGGAGTCAAGGTCATTTTCCCCACTATAATGTGTAAAGCATTAGTAGTATCCCATCAGTGCTCTCCCAAAGAGGATGTAATCATCCAACTCCTCCTATAATGCACCTGAGAGAGATAATCCAATAACAAGACGAACCCAATGGCATTCACAAAGGCATGTACAAAAGGGGGATCCTGAGCCCAAACTCGAGCTAGCAGTGCTACAGAACCTCAAACCTTAACATGACCACCACGCTGCTAAAAAGGATACAACACAAATATATGAAAATTGGTAACAAGAAAAAGAGCTTTATTTATTAGGGTTTTAATTATTATATTCACACTTAAGCCATCTACCATCGGTTCCCACTAACTAGTAAGGATAAGCAATCATGATGTGACCTACCCTGATATTTCTCCCTCTCGATGTTTGAGTTGTCATGTAGTCGCACTTAGCCTACCTACCACCGATTCCAAGTAACCAAGAATGTTAACTAGTCATGCACTACACTAAAAATGCTAATCTGGCACGCTTGAACAAGGAGAATCTAGCACGGTTTATAACCGTGCCAGATTCTGGCACGGCTTATTCTCGATCTGGCACAAATTAAAACAGTGCCAAAATCTAGCACGGTTGAAAACCGTACCAAAAGAGTGCCAAAATTTGAGTCTAAAAAAATTCTAAAATTAATTTCAATTTTCAATTTTAGAGCCAACACTCTCCTCCCCGCTCTCTCTCTCTCTCTACAAAAAGCTCTCTACCGAATCCCTCTTTCCTTACCTAGGTTACAATCCATCGTCCTCTCTTTGAGAGTAATCCCATATAATTTTGGGATTATTTCATATGTTGTGGTGATATCGTGGGTTAACGAAGCTAGGGTTTTATGGTATATGAGTTGGAGGGTGGCATTCATGGATTCTCCATGTACTGTGTCGGTGATACATGAGCCGATTTCCTATTTTTTGGATTATTATATTCTCAAATCAGTATGAACTAAATGCCCTAATCTCACATCGTGAACTCCTCCACTCCCCCTCTTCTTTGTTGTGTCTCAGATCCATCAATCACCACCAATGGAATCACCAACCCCACCGTTCAATCACGAAGGTATTTGAAACTCGTAATGGTATCTTATCACTTTCTCTCTAATATGATTTTGATTGTTGGGTTTAATTATCTGATATCGTGTTATGATCATATATCTTGTTTATAATAGGGTAATATTAATGTCTTTTTGTAATGACCCCACTTTTATATGCTCATATGTATATAGTTCGTTTTTATCCTCATGTGTTACTTATTATCTTATAAATGTTTTATTATTAGATATGTGGTATTATTGGCTATCAATATAACAAACCCCATTTTTAAATATGAAGAATCAACTGTAAATTGGATCAAATTGAAGTCTCATGACATATCTTAAGGTAAATAATAAGTTTTGGGGAGAAAATATAATTTTATGAAACTTTAGGGACTAAAATAAAAATATAAAAAGGGCCTTTTATAAATAAAATATTTTCAAGGACCTCTAAAAAATATTGAAAATATATAGTGTGAAATTACCAAAATACCCTTAATATGTAAAATGACCCTTATCACCTTTCCACCACGTGTTGGTCACCTCCACCTTACACATGTCGTCTTTAGAGAGAAAGCTAAAACACTTGTCATCATTTGGTGATATTAACACTGCAAGACCACTCCGGAATGCAACACCTCGACGCTGTATCACCACTCCAAAAAGATTAGTCATTAGACATGTGTCAACACCGTAATATCCTTGGAAACCTATAAATAGGGCCTTTGCGATCATTTATAACTCACACTAATTCCTTGAGAATTATAGTAAGAACGAGTGATAGCTTGGGAAATATCTTAAGTAGGAGTTCTATAATTTTGAAGAAAGAATTCGTTTCATAGGTATGATTTTATTTAAATGTTGTAATGCATTTTTATAGCTTTAATTTTGTGCTTTATAGCTTTACTTAGTAGTTATGATGGGAAAATACACTAAAGGCTCCACTAATCAAAACTTGAAATTTGGAAACAATCTAAATTGATTTTATTTTCAAAATATGTCAACTTGTTTGAAAATATATATACGCTTTTTAAAATGACTTTTGTAAGTAATTGCTCGTTATTATGGAATCTCATTTAAGTAATTCCAAAGTCAGTCCCGGTGAAATTTTGTCTAGTTGAGATGGTATTTAAGTGGTGCCCCTGTAACCCTCTATCTCTACTGGGAATAAATCCGAAAATGTTCTGTCTAGATGAGATGGTATTTAAGTGGTGCCCCTGTGACCCTCTATCTCTACTGGGAACCGACTGATTAGGAAGAACTATGAATTGAATTCTTTAAATACGATGAATGAATTTTAAAAATTGAGAAAATGGTTTCAGTAACCTTTTATATCAAGTTATTTTAGGATTAAAACATAATATTTAGAATTGGGTTTATTTAGAGTACGTAATTAAACCTTTATTGTATTTATTAGATTAACATGTGATCCAAGACTCAATGTCTGTATTTTTTAGCGTCTATTTTAGGTGAGTACTCTATGAAATTTCTTGCGCATTTTGATTATATTATATTATGCAAACTAAGTATATTTTGTGAAATGATTTTATTCTCAAAATGCATCTGATACCAATAATTCCGTCGTTTGCTATATGTTTATATCTCTCCATATAAACATCTGATTTGAATTCTGAAATTATTGATTCGGCCTATGGAAACTCTATTACTATATTGGCCTTGACTACCGAGTGAAAATATTTGGGTGGTACCTTCCCAGATGATTTGTAGTTGGTGTGCCCTAAACAAGGCGTTGTTCCAGAAATCATGATTCTCTGTCTGTGATGTTACTGGGTGGAAACATCTGGTAACACTATATGTCTGAGTATTAGAGCGTATATGGCCATAAAATTGAAAAATTGATATATGCTCAATTGTTTTATCTGCTCTGTTCTGAACTGGTTATTCTGAATATATATATATATTGTCGTTTACTTCATATATATTACTGGAAATTCTTATCTCTATGTATATGTAACAACCCTCGATTTTGAGAACCTAATTTATATTAATTTACTGTATGAAGTAACTATATAAAATGTTGAGAAAATGGAGTAAATATTAATTGAATGAGTTAAGAGTTAATATTTACTAGATTGTTGCATATTTACTGTATGTGTAAGTAAATATCATCATGTTGCATTTTATAGTGTCGCATGCTTTAAAATGACATTTATGGTTTAAATGAAATCGGAACTTGAAGTGATTTATAAAATTGTCGAATGCCAATTTAGAGGGAGTAGTTAGTCCCGAAATGTGCGAGATAGTCAAAATAAGTGTCATATTGTATTTTTGGATTCTGGGCACTTTTGACTGGTTTTAACATAAATGTGTAGTCGTGAATCATTTTAATGTGGTATTAACCATTTAAGTTGGGAATTAACGAGAAAGGCACGATTTAAGTCTTGCACCTTATTTCATTTCTTATGTGTGTATTACTAAACCTAGAGTGAAAGAGAGAAGAAGAGAGTTGTGGAGAAAAGAGAAAGATTGAAGATTGGGATTGTTTCTACCAAAGGAAATCTGAGATTTATACCTCAAGGCAAGTTTTCTACTTGCTAATATATGGTTTAAGATGAATAATTTGTATTGATTGTTGTGGATTGGTTATGGTTTAAAAATGTTAGGGTTTGAAATGGGATTGTAGGTTTTGAACCCTTGAAAGTTGATTGAGATGTTTATTGGTGTAATTTATAGTTGTTAAATGCATTTATGTGTAGTTGGTTGCAATAAATGATCTTTGTTTGGGTAGAAATATGTTGGGGGAAATTTGGAGTCCAACACTCCATAGCCGAATTAGGCAATTCTGGGCTGGGTGAATCGATTCGCTATAGGGGCAGCTTACAGGTCTGTCCGAATCGATTTCGCTGATCCGAATCGATTTGCTTTCAGACCGAATCGATTCGGTCAGGGCGAATCGATTCGAAAATCCTGCTGTTTTGAGTTATTTTTCTAACTCAATTTTCACCCTTTTTCTTTAGGCTTAGAACTTAGGAACCTTCTTGTATGAAGTAAACTTAGAGTCCTAAAGTCCTAGATGGGTTAGTTAACTACCCTATATTAGAAATGGATTAAATGGGACTTATTCCGGGGGTGTACAAATTGAAGATAGGGCATTCTTTTCCTTTAGTTAACTATTATGAGTCTAGGGGTTGTAAGGTCGTGTTTGGGAGACTTTAGAAGATCATTTGAGTTATGATAGTCTTGATGGTTTCTAATAACACCACAAAAGAATGTTTGGAGAATAGATTGAGAATTTATTCATTCATTGAGGTTATAATGATGACATAAAATACGTATGGCTCCGGATGAAATGTGACGTATTTATTAAAATGGAAATGGAAATGGAAATGGAAATGAAAAATGAATATGGTAAATGATAATTTACTTAAACACACCTCTCTAAATGCTATCATAGGGGAAGTACGCGCATGGGGTGATGTCCCCTGGCTAGTGAATGCAGGGAGACTATAGTCCTCGTCCATATGACCGGGTATTATATATGTTGTATTTATTGTGCTAGTGAGGTAATTTCGGGTGTGGTTATGACTCACTCGCAGGTATATGGCCACTTCCAAACGTTGTGTTAGGTGCCCAGGTTGTCTTGTTGATAGGCCCTGTAAGATGATAGTCATTTATGGGCGTGTCCAGTGGGGAAACTCAAAGGGACGGTCTTAGAATCGTTATATGTATGTGAATATAACTATTCTTAATCAAGTGGGACTTGATGAATTATAAATGCCATAAAGAGCATAAAATTGTGATTATGTTTCCTGATAAGGAACGGAACGATGAAATGGAACTGTGTAAAAATGATGGAGACTTCAAATTAATGCTAATCATTCATATCCTCCTGTATAACTGAATTTAAACTTATAATCATTTAATTCCCTTAGTTCATGATTTAAAACTGTGTAGGTAGATTCTCATCTTTATCTATCATGATTTACTGTTCATAACTGTCATACTATTTATTCATCCGGTGATCATATAAAATCGGCCCCTAATCCGTTCATATTTCTTGTTGTGCATGAATCTTATATCTGCTCAGGTGCTCCACCGTAAGGACGGCCGTACTGATTTTCCTATTCCGATGTTTTTGGGGAGCCGTGATACTTTGCGGATATTACGGGATATTTTGTGTAGATGCCTTCATTTTTGTATTCTAGTTACGATCGGGTCATTTACTCGGGCGTGTGGCCCAAGCTTAAGTAATTGTCTAATATAATGTACTATGTAACTTAATGACCTTGTTCTACACGGTTGGAATCGACTGTTGACCGACAACATATTCGGTCCCCTTATTGTATACTTGTTGTTGTTGTAATATAAGTTCTTTGGGGTTTCCACTTTCTTCTCAAATTGGGTTGTTTAAATTCTTTCTTTAACTCATAAAAAAAATATTTTGGAACCCGTTTTTCTAAAATATAGGTGGTTATCCCGCATACTTATTATATTGTCGTGATGCTGAGAATGATACATCTATGATTCCTATTTTTATTTGAGTATCGGGCTGGCCACCCCTTATTTTGATGAGCGGGTTGTCACAGATGGTATCAGAGCATCAGGTTCTAGAGTCTTTAGGATCTATGCAGACTTGTCACGTTCTACCGTAACATTCTTTGATATAGAGCTTATTGTTAGGACTGCTTTGTTGCTTATGTTTGCGATCTTCTGTAAAATAGATTGTTCTCTGCAGTATTCTAACTCTATTGCTTCTTTATTTTAGATGTTGCCTAAGAGAGGCTTCCCCGCTAGATGGAATAGAGTTATAGAAGAGGATGTTGGTCCTCCATCGCCGCCATAAGGAACTATAAATGCTGCTGATGTAGCAAATATTTTGGCCCAAGCGATCAATGCTATTATGACCGCCGTGGTTCAACAATTTCGACAAGCCCAACCACCATGGGATCCCGATGTACAAGATCCTACGGGACCTTCTCCGTGGGAGAGGGTTAGAGAGTCCTTTTTAAAGGTCCATCCCCCGGAATTTAAAGGAGGTTCCGATGTCATTAGAGCTAATTAGTGCAAGAAGGATATGCAGCGCCATCTACTTATGGTATAGGGTAGTGAGGAGAGGAAATAAGTCCTTGCTACTTTCAAGCTCGTCGGATCTGCGTTACATTGGTGGAAGTCTATGACTACGCCAGAGTAGAGGGATGTTATGACTATCAACGATTTTTGGGTTTTATTTGATCAGAAGTATTTCCCTCCCGCAGTTCAGAGGGAGATGAGAAGAAAACTTCAAGATTTGGTGCAAGGGGAGCGGTCAGTAGAGGAATATAAAGAGGAGTTCACCCGATTAGATAGTTTTGTACCTGATGAGGTGACTCCGAAAGAGAGGAAAATATCAAAGTTTATGGGAGGTTTGAACTGGAGGATCCGGTAACAGTTACTGGGTAATCCAGCTTTGCATACTTTTGGGGATGTGATGAATGCGGCGTTCCTTCATTTCCAAGAGCACCGGTTGTATGTACAAAGTAGTAAGAAAGCTACAGTGATGGGGCAAGCTGGGAAACCTGGAGGCAATGGTACTGGAGGAGGAACATTTCCTTCGTCCCAATCTTCGGGTAATAAATAAAAATAAAGGGATCCCTAGCAAGGGGACTTGTCTAAACGGCAGCGTTTTGGTGGATTCAATGTGGGTATCAATAACAATAGGCACGATCAGGGTGCCCCACAATAACAACCAACAGGTCGGGGTGGTCACGGGGCTAGGGGCCATCCAGGCTAAGGCATTACCCAATTTAGAAATAATCGGGGCTGAAATCAGGAGAATATGACGGGTCGGTGCTTCTAATGTGGGGAGGCGGGTCATTACAAGAGGGAATGTCCTCAGTTGGTTGGGGGTCAGCTTCCTAGGATCCCACAGCAGCCAAAAGCTCAGTTACTTCCATAAGTACCTAACCCAATTGTCCTTCCACAACAGGGTCAGCTACAATATGGGCGTGTTTATCATATTCAGGATGCTGTGCTTCCTTTGGCTCCGCCCGTGCCACCAGCTATTGAGGGTAAGTTTCTCATTCAGGGGCACATGGGTTGTATTTTGTTTGATACCGGTGCGACACACTCGTTCATTTCTAGAAGTTTTTCTCAGTCTACAGAGTTGATTAAATCTGCGAAGAGTACCTTCACTAGTGTTGAGTCTTCTATGGGTGACGGTTCACTCATCTTTTTTGTTTGTAAACAAGTAGGAATAAATATTGGTAACTTGTGTTTTGGGGTCGATTTGCTTATCCTTGATATGGTCCGGTACGATGTGATTTTGGGTATGGATTGGCTAGTGAAGTATCATGCGATAGTTAATTGTTATGGGAAGAGTATAGTTTTTCCCATTGAGGGGAAAGAAATGTTTTTAGTCGTTATGCCTCGTTCAGAAGGAGGTACTAGCACTTACTTGTATTGTATCGCAGAGGAGACTTCTCGAGAGGTAGTCGTTTCCTTAGATTCTGTTCCGGTTGTTAGAGATTTCCAAGATGTTTTTCGGTAAATATCAGGTTTGCCTCCGATTCGGGAGATTGAGTTTGTAATTGATTTAGCACCGGGAACTCGACCGATTGCGAGATCTCCGTATCGTACGGCTCCTGTTGAAATGAGGGAGTTGGGGGATCAGATTCAGAACTTTCTAGAGCAAGGGTTTATTAGGCGTAGTACATCGTCGTGGGGTGCTCCGGTGTTATTTGTGAATAAAAGATACAGTTCTCTCTGGTTGTGTGTTGACTACAGAAGTTGAATAAAGTCACCATCCGGAACAAATACCCGTTGCCTCAGATTGATGATTTTTTTTATCAACTTAGGGGAGCGTCGTACTTCTCTAAGATAGATTTGAGGACAGGGTATCACCAGTTGCGGATACGGGAGCAAGATATGTCCAAAACCGCTTTCTTAACAAGATACCGGTCCTATGAATTTTTGGTTATGCCCTTTGGACAAACCAATGCCCTCGCCGTGTTTATGGATCTCATGAATAGGGTATTTCAGGACTTCTTGGACCAGTTTGCTATTGGTTCATCGACGACATCCTTGTGTATTCCCGGTTAGAAACCGATCATGCTACTCATTTGCGGTTGGTCCTGCAGACATTAAGGGATCACCAATTATATGCCAAGTTCGAGAAGTGTGGTTTTTGGTTGCAGGAGGTACAGTTTTTGGGTCATATTGTGACATCACAGGGTATTTCGGTGGACCCAAGTAAAGTTATTTCGGTGAAGGAGTGGGGTCAGCCCACGACACCTACTGAGATTCGTAGTTTTCTGGGTTTGGCGGGTTATTACCGCCGGTTTATCAAGGGTTTTTCTAAAATTTCTAGCCCGTTGATAAATTTAACCCGAAAAGGGGTGAGGTTGGTTTGGGATAATTCTTGTCAGTCAGCTTTTGACGAGCTCAAGGATAGGTTGACTTCTGCTCCAGTCCTTCCGTTACCAAGGTCGGGATTGGAATATTTAGTCTTTACCGATGCATCTCTAAAAGGATTGGGAGGTGTACTTCAACAAGAGTGACGGGCTATTGCTTATGCTTCTCGCAAGCTAAAGCCCCATGAGAGGAACTATCCGGTGCATGATTTGGAACTTGTCACAGTTGTTTTTTCCTTGAAGATTTGGAGGCATTATCTCCTAGGGGAGAAATTTAGTCTTTTCACGGATCACAAATCGTTGCAATATTTATTTTCACAGAAATATTTAAATATGCGACAACGCCGATGGATAGAGTTTGTGAAAGACTATCAATTTGACATCCACTACCACCCGGGCAAGGTGAATGTGGTGGTGGATGCTTTAAGTCGAAAGCCCGATGGGGAGGTAGCGGAGGTATGGAAAGCCAAATGGAAGGAGCTTAGTCGGGAGGACGCGATTGCTAGGGCGTTTATGTCAGTATTGATCGTAACGCCTACTATGATGGCAAGGGTTGTAGAAGCCCAAGGAAGGGATAAAGGTTGTTAAGACCGTATACCAATTGTTGACCGAGGGAGCGGAATCCTACTCTATAAGCTCAGAGGGTGGATTACGTTTCCATGGGAGACTCATTATCCCGGACGAAGGGGATTTAAGACGGGCCGTGATGACAGAATCCCATGGGTCTAAATTTTCAGTGCATCAGTGGGGACAAGATGTACCAAGACATGCACCGTCAGTATTGGTGGGCGGGCATGAAACAGGATATTTCTGAGTTCGTGTCCCAATGTGCTACTTGTCAATTGGTCAAGATAGATCATCAACGACCGACGGGGTTATTGCAACCGTCGGAAATTTCGGTGTGGAAGTGGGAGAGTATATCGATGGATTTCATCACGGGCTTGCCAACGTCACAAAATGCTCACGATTCTATTTGGGTTATCATTGATCGTTTGACTAAGTCGGCACACTTCCTACCGGTATGCACCGATTACAACACTGCTCGTTATGCCCGATTGTTTATGGAGGAGGTTGTTAGGCTCCACGGGGTGACAATAAATATAGTCTCCGACAGAGATGAGATTTTTGTTTCCCACTTTTGGCGAAGTTTCCAAGAAGCTATGGGAACCGAATTGCAATTGAGTACTTCTTATCGCCGTCAAACAGATGGGCAGATAGAAAGAGTCAACCAAATGTTGGAGGATATGCTCCGAATGTGTGTGCTTGATTTCAAAGGTAGTTGGGAACAATATCTCCCTTTGGTCGAATTTGCTTATAATAATTCATACCAATTTACTATTGGAATGGCGCCCTATGAAGCACTTTATGGCCGGCCTTGTAGGTCGCCCACTTGTTGGTTGGAGGTGGGGGGACAATAAATTTCTTGGACCTGAAATGATCCAGGATACTTCTTCCAAGATTGAACCCATCCGGAATCGCATCCTAATAGCTCAAGATCGTCAAAATAGTTATGCCGATGCGAATCGAAGGCATGTAGAGTTCGAAGTTGGAGATCAAGTCTTGGTGCTTGTATCGCCAATGAAAGGTATAAAACGTTTTGGGAAGAAAGGAAAGCTTACGCCGCGCTACGTGGGACCTTTTCCCATCATTGCCAAGGTAGGTCCAGTGGCGCATCAACTTGCCTTACCGGAACACTTACAACAACTCCATGATGTTTTCATGTTTCCTCTTTGAAGAAGTATAAGAGGTGTGAAGGAGCCCTTTGGCATATTCCTTTAGAGGATATCGATTTGTAACCCGACATTTCATATGAGGAACAACCGGTTGCAATCTTAGATCACGGAGAGCATAAATTGAGGTTTAGAGTGGTGCCCTTGGTTAGAGTTAAATGGGGTCATCACGAGGCTAAGGAATCAACATGGGAACGTGAGGACGATATGCGGGAAAAGTATCTGCATCTCTTCTTGCAAGGTACGCCTGAATTTTGAGGGCAAAATTCCCTCATAAGGGGGGGAGTATGTAACAACCCTCGCTTTTGAGAACTTAATTTATATTAATTTACTGTATGAAGTAATTATATAAAATGTTGAGAAAATGGAGTAAATATTAATTGAATGAGTTAAGAGTTAATATTTACTAGATTGTTGCATATTTACTTTATGTGTAAGTAAATATCATCATGTTGCGTTTTATAGTGTCGCATGCTTTAAAATGACATTTATGGTTCAAATGAAACCGGAACTTGAAGTGATTTATAAAATTGTCGGATGCCAATTTAGAGGGCGTAGTTAGTCCCGAAATGTGCGAGATAGTCGAAATAAGTGCCATATTGTATTTTTGGATTCTGGGCACTTTTGACTAGTTTTAATATAAATGTGTAGTTGTGAATCATTTTAATGTGGTATTAATCATTTAAGTTGGGAATTAAGGAGAAAGGCACGATTTAAGTCTTGCACCTTATTTCATTTCTTATGTGTGTATTACTAAACCTAAAGTGAAAGAGAGAAGAAGAGAGTTGTGGAGAAAAGAGGAGAAAAGAGAAAGATTGAAGATTGGGATTGTTTCTACCAAAGGAAATCTGAGATTTCTACCTCAAGGCAAGTTTTCTACTTGCTAATATAGGGTTTAATATGAATAATTTGTATTGATTGTTGTGGGTTGGTTATGGTTTAAAAATTTTAGGGTTTGAAATGGGATTGTAGGTTTTGAACCCTTGAAAGTTGATTGAGATGTTTATTCGTGTAATTTATAGTTGTTAGATGCATTTATGTGTAGTTGGTTGCAATAAATGATCTTTGTTTGGTTAGAAATATGTTGGGGAAAATTTGGAGTCCAAGACTCCATAGCCGAATTAGGCAATTCTGGGCTGGGCGAATCGATTCGCCCCTAGCGAATCGATTCGCTATAAGGGCAGCTTACAGGTCTGAGTGGACCAAATCGATTCGGCCTATCCGAATCGATTCGGAAATTATGCATAAAGTCAGGTTCTCATGTCCAAATCGATTCGACTGGTCCGGATCGATTCTCTTTCAAACCGAATCGATTCGGCCAGGGTGAATCGATTCGAAAATCCTGTTGTTTTGAGTTATTTTTCTAACTCAATTTTCACCCTTTTTCTTTAGGCTTAGGACTTAGTAACCTTCTTGTATGAAGTAAACTTAGAGTCCGAGAGTCCTAAATGAGTTAGTTAACTACCCTATATTAGAAATGGATTAAATGGGACTTATTCCGGGGGTGTACAAATTGAAGATAGGGCATTCTTTTCCTTTAGTTAACTATTATGAGTCTAAAGGTTGTAAGGCCGTGTTTGGGAGACTTTAGAAGCTCATTTGAGTTATGATAGTCTTGATGGTTTCTAATAACACCACAAAAGAATGTTTGGAGAATAGATTGAGAATTTGTTCATTCATTGAGGTTATAATGATGACATGAAATATATATGGCTCCGGATGAAATGTGACGTATTTATTAAAATGGAAATGGAGATGAAAAATTAATATGGTAAATGATAATTTACTTAAACACACCTCTCTAAATGCTATCATAGGGGAAGTACGCGCATGAGGTGATGTCCCCTGGATAGTGAATGCAGGTAGACTATAGTCTTCGGCCATATGACCGGGTATTATGTATGTTGTATTTATTGCGCTAGTGAGGTAATTCCGGGCGTGGTTATGACTCACTCGCAGGTATATGGCCACTTCCCAACGTTGCGTTAGGTGCCCAAGTTGTCTTGTTGATAGGCCCTGGAAGATGATAGTCATTTAGGGGTGCGTCCATTGGGGAAACTCGGAAGGACGGTCTTAGAATCGTTATATGTATGTGAATATAACTATTCTTAATCAAGTGGGACTTGATGAATTATAAATGCCATAAAGAGCATAAAATTGTGATTATGTTTCCTGATAAGAAACGAAACGATGAAATGGAACTGTGTAAAAATGATGGAGGCTTTTAAGTAATGCTAATCATTTATATCCTCCTGTATAACTGAATTTAAACTTATGATCATTTAATTCCCTTAGTTCATGCTTTAAAATGGTGTAGGTAGATTCTCATCTTTATCTATCATAATTTGCTATTCATAATTGTCATACTATTTATTCATCTGGTGATCATATAAAATCGGGCCCTGACCTGTTCATATTTCTTGTTGTTCATGAATCTTGTATTCTCTTAGGTGCTCCGCCGCAAGGACTCCCGTACTGATTTTCCTATTCCGGTGTTTTTGGGAAGTCGTGATACTTTGCGGATATTACGAGATATTTTTTGTAGACGCCTTCATTTTTGTATCCTAGTTACGATCGGGTCATTTACTCGGGCATGTGGCCCAAGCTTTTGTAATTGTCTAATGTAATGTACTATGTAACTTAATGACCTTGTTCTAAACGGTTGGAATAGACTATTGACCGACAGCATATTCGGTCCCCTTATTGTATACTTGTTGTTGTTGTAATATAAGTTCTTTTGGGATTTCCACTTTCTTTTAAAATTGGGTAGTTTAAATTCTTTCTTTAACTCATAAAACAAAATATTTGGGAACCCTTTTTTCTAAAATATAGGGGGTTATCCAGCATACTTATTATATTGTCGTGATGCTGAGAATGATACATCTATGATTCCTGTTTTTATTTGAGTATCGGGCTTGCCACCCCTTATTTTGATGAGCGGGTTGTCACGGTATATGCCTTATGTTCTAAATTGAATAGGTATCAAATTTCAGAAAAACCCTGGAATATCTGGAGATTGAATCTCATTTGGCTTTTAGACGACGTTGTATAAATAATCATTTTTCAAGAAATAATTAAGCTCGTGGATGGAACATAAAAGGACTGTGTTGAATATTTTAGCTTTTAGAGATCCTTTGTTACATTAAGTAGATAGAGCATGTTTGGCTCTTTAATTAAAAGGTTTTAAATTTTGTGTCAAGTTATAACTCGTTGATATAATGCATTTTCCTTTAGAAAGCTCTGATGATGTAATTCCTTCACTTTCAGTATTTTACGATTCATAACCATGTGATTGTATTTCCTCTACATATATTTTAAGAGAAATTTTTTAAAGACGGAATATTGAATGCCTTGTTGGCATGTCAAGACACTCGTTCCCTACTCATTTTGGGTCGGGGTCAGGGTAGGGGTCATGACATTAAATTGAAATGGTGTAGTTTCTATGTTCATATTGGATTTGTATAAGTAGTTTATATTTGGGTTTTTTTATCCGATTTCTAATTTTTTCAATTTAATGTCCGAATGTATGATTTTTGGATTTTATTGTTCACACACATAGAAACTATACCATTTCATTTTTTAAGGAAGTACCATAAGGTAATAAGAACTTTACCTGTATGGGATTTATCTCATTTCTCTAATTCTCTGCCTTTTAGTTCCGGGGTTACAAGATTTCAGTTTTAATATGTTGTTTCACTAGAGACCATTGTTTTTAATTTCCCTCCTTTTAACATTTCGACACAACCTAATTTATGATTTCATGACCATGAATTCTGAAAATTAAAGTTGCGAGGTACGTATTTTGGGGAAAACTCCAATTGCGATGAATCGATATGTTTTTTTTTTATTCTGCACTTTCTAATTACATTCAAAAGTCCCTTTGAATTATACCTGCTACGCTCTTGAATATTCCTTAGTGTAAATTGCTTCTCTTCAAAAATAATTATATCTTTCCTTTATTGGATATGCTGAAATCATAAGCTTTCTATTGAAATCATATTATGACTACCATTATATCTGTTTATTAGAATGTATGTTCATATGTTTATTAGAATATATTTTTCATATAAATATTGTTTCCAAGTGTGTTTTTTTTTTTTTTTGCATGAATGATGTTTGTTGATATGTCAGAGTTGAATTCTAATGATAGAATAAGCGTGGATCATTCATCAACGTGCCACATCCAACTAGATCCATTTAATGTAATTTCTAATATTGTTTTGAATCTTACACTTTACCTCAATGCTGACTGTCAACTTTTTTTGGGTTGTATTACAGGTAAAGATCTGGGTATACGTTTGTAATGGGGTTGATAAGTACTATTTCCAATTGTAAGTTTTAATTTCATCTCTTTAAAGACATTTGTATTCATTGGTGGCTTTGATTATTATAATAAAACCCCATATTTCTTAGTTACATATATGCTAGGTGGTAAGGTGATCATTGATTTCCTTTTAGGCCAAACACAAGTTCAAATTTCTATCCAAAAAATATCAGAGTTTGGAAAGAACAAATGATAGATCCTCATTACAGTATGGAAAGCACTGAAAAGTCTAGCCTTGCAGCTAACTGATGTTTACAACAAAGTTGTTCTCCTCGAGAAAAAAAATCACAGTTCAAAACTCCTAGTAAGGATACCCAACTAAAATGTGACAATTCCTAGCTACATGTGTTGATTACACCACTTTTTTCCTTGTTTCTTGTCCGTGTTGTTTTAATCTAGATAATAACTACATGTAAATTGTTGTGCCTCACGTCCCTTCAGGTACTGATTATCTTCGCAGCATGTCAAACACACGATCAGGGGTGAACACCACTTGAAAGTATGCGATGATCCTCACGAACACTGTTCCCACAAACACAAGCATGAACCTTCACACCAAGATAGTCACCGAGAGCTCGCATAGCCTTATCAATTTGTTATGCAAGTTCTCTAGTGAGTACCCACTTCGCTTAAGACATGTAGCCATGTTCTCTTTCTCCTACTATAATTTCTTCTAATTTCAGCTATACCTCTTTTGCATGATCTTCGACTACAAAACTATGCACTTGACCCTCCATCTCAATATAGCTTCAACTGGGATCTTTATCTATTCAACCATTTTTATAAATTAACAGTGTTTCTATTGGGTTTCTAAAATTCTCCCAAAAATTTTCTATCTTTGGGACTACCGAAACATATGCTCAATTTGATACTTTTATCCGTGCATTCACTCTCGCATACAAGTGCACAGTTGATTAAGTGGTATTATGGCTACATGACTTTGTAACCAGTATCTTTTTATTTTACAAGAAATATAACATGCTTTGTCGTTATAGGAACTTTATTTATTGGAATGCTCTTTATAGACAAAAGTTTGGATTTGTTTTTCTGATATTTGCATCTGGAAGGAGTACCCCTGAAATACTTGCTGAGCTTAAGGTAATGAAGTGAGTTAAGGTATATCCTAAATTTCCAAAACTTCATGTGTGATAAAATAGATTCTTTCTCAAGTTTGAGACTGATTAATTAATCACGTAACACTTTTTTTATTCAAGTATGGAAGTCTTAGTGGTATTGATTTAATGTAAAGTAGTAGACCCGTTGAACGGTGAAAATCCAAATCAGCCCCAAACGACCCCGTAAGAAGCATGAACACCTCGCACGGGACCAATGTAACTCGTAGGAAATAATCGCGTAGTCACGGATCTCTCGATTTGAGAATATGATGATAATTTGAAAATATATAGATTGGGCTTAAAAATAAGCCGTTAAAGGATGAAAACCCAATCTAGCTCCAAAATAGCCCCGTAAGAGGAATGAATACCTCGTACTGGACTAATGTAACTCGTAAGAATAGATCGCATAGTCACGAGTCTCCAGGTTTGAGAATATGACCATAATTTGAAAGTATCTAGCTTACGCTTAAAAACAAGCCGTTAAAGGGTTAAAACTCAAACCAGCCCCCAAACAACCCCATAAGAGGCATGAACACCTCGCACGGGACCAATGTAACTCGTAGGAACTGGTCACGTAGTCACGGGTCTCCCAGTTTGAGAATATGGACATAATTTGAAAATATCCAGATTGGGCTTAAAAATAAGCCGTTAAAGGGTGAAAACCCAATCTAGCTCCCAAACGGCCCCGTAAGAGGCATGAACACCTCATACTGTACTGACGTAACTCGTAGGAACTGATCGCGTAGTCACGAGTCTCCTGATTTGAGATAAGACGCTAATTTGAAAGTATCTAGCTTAGGCTTAAAAACAAGCCGTTAAAGAGTGAAAACCTAAATCAGTATCCAAACGGCCCCGTAAGAGGCACTAACACCTCGTATGGGACCAATGTAACTCGTAAAAACTGACTGCGTAGTCACGGGTTTCCCGGATTGAGAATATGACAATAATTTGAAAGTATCTAGTCTAGGCACAAAAATAAGCCGTTAAAGGGTGAAAACCCAAATCATTCTCCAAACGGCCCAATAAAAGGCACTAACACCTCACACGGGACCAACGTAACTCGTAGAAACTGATCGTGTACTCACGGTTCTCCCGATTTGAGAATATGATGATAATTTGAAAGTATCTAGTCTAGGCACAAAAATAAGCCGTTAAAGGGTGAAAATGCAAATCAGCCTCTAAACGGGCCAGTAAGAGGCACTAACACCTCGCACGGGACCAACATAATCCGTACAAACTGATCGCGTAGTCACGGTTCTTTTGATTTAAGAATATGATGATAATTTAAAATATCTAGCTTATGCATAAAAATAAGTCGTTAAAGGGTGAAACCCAAACTAGGCCCCAAACGGCCCCGTAAGAGGCATGAACACCTCATACGTGACCAATGTAACTCGTAGGAACTGACCGCGTAGTCACGGGACTCCTTGTTTCAGAATATAATGAGAATTTGAAAATCTGTAGACTTAGGCTTGAAAACAAGCTATTAAATGATGAAAACCCAAATCAGCCTCCAAACGGTCCGATAAGAGGTACTAACACCTCGCACGGGACCAACGTAACTCATAGGACCTGATCGCGTAGTCACGATTCTCTCGATTTGAGAATATGACGATAATTTGAAAGTATTTAGCTTAGGCTTAAAAACAAGTTGTTAAAGGGTGAAAACCCAAACCAGGCCCCAAACGGCCCCGTAAGAGATATGAACACCTCGCACGAGACCAACATAACTCGTAGAAACTGACCGCATAGTCACGAGTCTCCTGGTTTGAGAATATGACGATAATTTGAAAGTATCTAGCTTAGGTTTAAAAATAAGCCGTTAAAGAGTGAAAACCTAAATCAGCCTCCAAACGGCCCCGTAAGAGGCACTAACACCTCGTATGGGACCAATGTAACTCGTAGAAACTGATTGTGTAGTCACGGTTCTCCAGGATTGAGAGTATAACGATAATTTGAAATTATCTAGTCTAAGCACAAAAACAAGCCGTTAAAGGGTGAAACCCAAATCATTCTCCTAACGGCCCAGTAAGAGGCACTAACACCTCGCACGGGACCAACGTAACTCATATAAATTGATTGTGTAGTCATGTTTCTCCTGGTTTGATAATATGATGATAATTTGAAAGTGCCTAGTCTAGGCACAAAAACAAGCCGTTAAAGGGTGAAAACGCAAATCAGCCTCCAAATGGCCCAGTTAGAGGCACTAACACCTTGCACGGGACCAACGTAATTCGTACGAACTGATCACGTAGTCACGATTCTTTCAGTTTGAGAATATGATGATAATTTGAAAATATCTAGCTTAGGTGTAAAAATAAGCCGTTAAAGTGTGAAACCCCAAACTAGGCCCCAAACGAACCCGTAAAAGGCATGAACACCTCACACGGGACCAATGTAACTCGTAGGAACTGATCACGTAGTCACAGGACTCCCTGTTTGAGAATATAATGAGAATTTTCAAATTTGTAGACTTAGGCTTGAAAACAAGTTGTTAAAGGGTGAAAACCCAAATCAGCCTCCAAACGGCCCAGTAAGAGGCACTAACACCTCGCACGGGACCAACGTAATTCATACGAACTGATCACATAGTCACGGTTCTTCCGGTTTGAGAATATAATGATAATTTGAAAATATCTAGCTTAGGCATTAAACAAGCCGTTAATGGGTGAAACCCTAAACCAGGCCCCAAACGGCCCCGTAAGAGGGATGAACACCTCACACGGGACCAATGTAACTCGTAGGAACTGACCGCATAGTCACGGGATTCCCTGTTTCAAAATATAATGAGAATTTTCAAATCTATAGACTTAGGCTTGAAAACAAGTTGTTAAAGGGTGAAAACCCAAATTAGCCTCCAAACGATCTGGTAAGAGGCACTAACACCTCGCACGGGACCAACGTAACTCGTAGGAACTGATCGCGTAGTCACGGTTCTCTCGGGTTAAGAATATGACGATAATTTGAAAGTATCTAGATTAGGCTTAAAAACAAGTTGTTAAAGGGTGAAACCCCAAACTAGGTCCCAAATGGCCCCGTAAGAGGTATGGACACCTCACACGGGACCAACGTAGCTCGTAGGAACTGACCGCATAGTCACAAGTGTCCTGGATTGAGAATATGATGATAATTTGAAAGTATCTAGCTTACGCTTAAAAACAAGTCGTTAAAGGGTGAAAATCCAAATTAGCCTCCAAACGGCCCCGTAAGTGGGACTAACACCTCGTACGGGACCAATGTAACTCGTAGGAACTAATCGCATAGTCACGGGTCTCCCGGATTGAGAATATGATGATAATTTGAAAATATTAATATTAGGCTAAACAGGTCGTTAAAGGGTGAAATCTTAAACCAGTTCCCAAACGACCTCATAAGAGGCCTGGATACCTCGTACGGTACATATGTAACTCGTAGTAACTGACCGCGTAGTCACGGGTCTATCGGTTTATGAATATGATGATAATTTGAAAATATCTTGATTAGGCTTAAAAACAAGTCGTTAAAGGGTGAAAATCCAAACAAGCCCCCAAACGTCCCCATAAGAGGCACTAACACCTCGCACGGGACCCATGTAACTCGTAGGAACTGACCGCGTAGTCACGAGTCTCCCAGTTTGAGCATATGACGATAATTTAAATTTTTTTAGATTAGTCTTAAAAACAAGCCGTTAAAGGGTGAAAATCCAAACCATCCCCCAATCGGCCCCGTAAGATGTATTAACACATCGTATGAGATTAATGTAACTTGTATGAACTAACCACATACTCACAAGACTTTCAGTTTGAGAATATAATAATAATTGTGACTCGTATATGCAATTTTTCTGCTTGAATACGATTTTTTTTAAAATGACTTGGTTACTAATATCGTATCTTTTTTTTGTCTTATTTTTTTTGTAGGATGACATTCAATCGCTAGCTTTTATCCACTTGGAACACACAAAGAATTCAATGCCTTACAAAAGGGGTATTATTTATTTAGTGCCGTTAATATTCAGGATTATATTTTTTGTCGTTAATAACCAAAAGGTTAGCCATTCGTGAGGTGATCACCAACCCCCCCCCCCCCCCCCCCCCGCCCCAAAATCTATTTTTTGGTTACAAAGTCATGTAGCCATAATTACGTGTTAATGGGAAAACATGGAAAAGTTAGTGTGTATAACTTAGTAGTGTTGTAAAAGATTAACACTTATGAAATTGAAAAGAACCAAAGAGGTAAAGGTGTTTCCAAATAAGATGAATATTACTCTGAGGCTAAAAGGGTGTTAAAGTACTTAAGGAGTTAAAATGGGTAACTTAATAGTGTTTGTAAGAAATTAAAACTTGTGAAAATGAATATGATTTTTGGAATAAAAATCAAGATTAAAGTGTAAAGGACATGAAATGTCGATTTTCAAAATGTACCAGAAATTGGACAGTAAACTCCCGAGTTTTGGCTTCGACCGGGTAAAAAAGAAAAGTGAAATAATGTGAACATTTGTAAAATGTTGAAATACATTAAAAGGAACTCGGATGACTTCGATAAAGCAATAAAGTTCCAGAGCCCTAGGGTGAAAGACCCAAAACCACAAGCCAGAGCATATGGTGCGCATAACCGGCGGTGTGGAGCCCGTTAAAGTATGCGATATTTGGAAGATTTTGAGAAAAAGATGAAAGGAATAAGGAACATGTTAAGAAATGGGTTGCGTGGTAAAATGTATTAATACAACCTAACTTGAGTGAATATATAAATGTTCCAGTAATGGTTAAAATGGACAAGTGTTTGATTGATAAATGTCCATAAGTAAGTGAAAATGGGTAAAATGAGTGGGTAAATGGGTAATTAAGCAACCAAAGCAGTTATACCCACAATTAACACAAGAATGTGTTGTGAAAATGTTTTCAAAGATTAAATAAGTACTTTCTATCACGGGGTTCATGTGTGTTGAAAAGGTGAATTTCAATGAAAATACTAAAATGTATTGAAACAAATAAAATGGGGTGATTTTGATAAAGGAATGTGTTCGGAATAAATCAAATGTAATAGTTTCAAGTGTTGAATCGGGTGTGTTAAATATAGTGAGAAATGTTAAGAATGAGTAAAGGAAGTCTTTTACAAGATTAAGGTAAATTAATCTAAGTAAAAAAGGTTTTCGAAAGTAAAAATCGTTTCATGCTTTGCATATATGTAATTATATATGTATATATATACTATGTAGTTGCATGTGAACTTAGGCATAATGTGTCGAGTCTCCTTTATGTCCATTGATTCTATGTTTCGTTTGTATATTTTCAATTGGGAATAGGCTCACACCCTCTCTTTGTTACGGCATGTTGGGAGCGGTTTCGTTTTTTGAGGGAGTTATACATGTAAGTATTTTCCTTATTATTTTTACATTAGTGGCTCTTTATACTTAGACTTCAGGGTGCTCCCCATAGGTCCCTCACATAGTTTATTTTGAAACTGGAATCTTATGCTAACAAGTGAAACTTTAATTAAAATAAAACTGGACTAGCAACATTATATAGGTTATTTCATTGCATTTCACATCTAATGCTTGGGATGGAACGGTTTGACTATGGGTAACTCAAAAATCGGGTCGGGACGTTACAAATGGTATCAGAGCTCTAGGTTCAAGGTTCCTTTCAGGAGTGATGTGGTGAGGTAGGTATTAGATCTTTCAACGTCGGTATGGTTTGGGTCGGTCATACTAGCTTGATTACGGTTTAGTCCGTGCCCTCGACGGTAAAGTCAAAGAGGTTAGCACGATAAGTAAGTTAGTGCCAAGGGGCACGCAATCAAGTTAATAGTTGCTAATCGCTTTCGTGCTTCTGATTAGAATTGTAGTAATTTACGGGTTTCCATGTTAGCCTATAGTGGTGACACCGTGGTTGTTAGTGTGAGGTGCTGGTGTTAAATTTTTTGTGACACAGAATCATTCGAGGTGTCGATAAACTGAAATGAAGCCCATTAGGAAAGTGGCATGAGTAGCATATAGTCAAAGATAGAGGTGATGGTTAGGTTGTCTCGACTAGGTACTAATAATTGGTGATTGAAAGGAATATAACCCTTAGGTGTGGCACTTATGGGGAATTAGCACTGGTGACATAATTGAACAAATTTGATTCTTGGGTGATATCGCAATTGATGGTATTTCGGTGAACACTTGAAGTTATGTAAGCTAATAGTGGCAATTCCATAACCCTTTATGTGAAATGTATTGTGAAATGACTTTGGAGATGAGAGTATCCTTGTTAGTGGAAACAGTGAGAAGTGTTCTATGCGACCTAGTTGTAAAGGTTGTGTATCTCATGTATGGAGACTAGATAACTAAATAGCATTCATAAGTATTGATTTTGTGGTGATAACATATTAGTTCCTTTAGTTGAGGACTTAATTTGGGTGTACATTGTTTATGATATGATATTGACGAATAGGATTCCATGTGGCGTCTGTGGTATAGACCTTGGTATTCAATGGCAATACTCGATGTCCCATATCCTACCAAGATCTATATGGTGGTGCTACAGGTAGGTTAACCCATGATATGATATTTACATGGTAAGGAAATTTAGTTTCCATAGTTGAACAAATATTTTGAGGAGGCAGACCTTGAGGTTTATAGGCGGCAGGAGATGTTCTGTATCTTACCATAACTCGTAGTATCGTTGGTTGTGGTTTGTACGCGACTTATAGTCAAACCCGCTTGGAAGGAAGATAAGGTGATTATTTAGATGTAGAGACTTGTTTTAGCCACCGAGGTAATGGCTAGTTGCAAGGTAATCTATGTGATACCCCGCCTAATAAAATACCAGGCGATCACTCATATATCAAATTAAAAGAGGAGTCTCATATGGTTCATTCTTAGCATCACCGTCGAAAACCAATTTAATTATTAATATCTTATTAGGTCGGCGTCAAATTTTTAATTAACTAATCTTTTTAACCAAACCATTCAAATAAAATAATTACAACAGTTTATATGCAGCAACTGAAATAAAATAAAATAACCGAACACTCGGTATAATAATACAATCAAATCGAATGCCGCACTAAAAGGCGATAAAAGAATAAATGATTATAGTTGGGCCATAAGCCCGAATGTTACTACAATACCTCCTATCTAGATCTCAATTATATAAGCGTCTAATATAAACCTGCTTGCATCCACAGCTGTTGCAGCAAACGTATGACTCGAAAGAATCATCATCCAGGCGTCTCTGTGTCTGGACACCTATATATATAGATATAGCAAGAGGGGAAAATAGAAAAACGGGTCAGAGCTCGAGTTTTGAAAAAAATTTAGCAAGTGATTAAAATCCATATTTTAAAATATGATATTTCTCTTATTTAAACTGGTATCGCTCTCACATGAGATATACTTCACCCCTCTTCTAATAGTGCACAACTTTACCCCTCTTCTAATAGTGCACAACTATCGCATACCTTTTTAAACAACCTAGTTAAGCTACCCTGCCTAGTTAATGTATTGACCCATCTTCTAATAATCCTCATAAATTCGAGTACTAAGGACTAAACTTCTCCCCATTTTCCAACATTACGTTACGTTCTTGCCTGGGATGTCTCGCGAAGAGAAATCCAAACAAGGAACCCCCCCGATACACTACTACGTGGTAATGTTGATCGTCGGGATCCATTAGGCCCTCAGTACATACCACATTTATACCATCCAGTATTTATCAATAGTTATCATTATGACCTATGATCCATATTCATATAAATCCAGATATAAATCTACCAGAAGGAGTTTATCACTTTATTCATTATTTTCCCTTTTATACAGGGTTACGTTGTATGATGTCTCATCTCATATATTAACAATATACTATACGCACAAGAATAATAATCAGTCCACAGAGCTATAATATAAGTAGCTTAGTCATTCTCATCTACTAAGCAACAGTGGATTATCTCAAGTACACATATATTTTAAATCTCAATACATATATTCATATCCGGCACCCATAGGCTTAACAGCAGTGCACACATACTCTGCTATCAAATCCAAGTACGTCCTGTACTAAAGGATCACATGTTCCACATCACTCGGGAACTGTATCTTTACAAATCACATATATTGTAGGCGAACATAGTTCCAAGCCTATAGGGTACGTACATACCTACGCACCCATATGACTGTCAACACTATCATTCTCAGATAGCCCGTACCTAGGTTCCATGCTCTTGAGGTACCAAATCTAAAATCCCCCCGAAGGAAACACAGGATAAGATTGTCCTCTTTCGAACGCCAACCTCCCGTGATACAAGTATGGTAAATATGTCATACACATAATAAATAATAATATAGGTACACATTCCACCTATATATATATATCATCAATTAGGTATTCACACAACCATATTATAACGATAGGTATTTATCTCACCTATACATAATTCTCCATAGGTAATTATTTAACCCATGTATATAATAACATCAGGGCATACGCACCACCCATATAATAATCCCCATACGTAGTATATATTTATCTCTCGAATATCCTACGCATTTATCAATTTTTTTTTACTAATCCCCAATATTTTATTTTCCGAGCTTTTCTCACCGCACAATGATAATATCAATAACCCCGACATATTCATTTGTCTCATAATATATATACTTTAACGACGTCGTATATATATTATTTATATCCCTTCTCAATATACTATGGCTGTAATTTCCAAAATCTTATAACGATAGCCAATAACCTCGAACATTCTCATTCGCAATAATATAATCCGTCACACAATTAAAACACTACGCTAATACGTATTCCCTTATTTAATATTCAAATCACACCTAAATATCTATTTAAGTATTATTCCTCACGAACACCCCTATTTGGGTAAATCTTGGATTTTACTTTCAACTAACACAAAATACACGCCTTACTAAAAAAAATATTTAGAAGTCCTCACACTATTTTTAGGAACCCCAAATATTTATCTCCAAACAATTCTAGCCTTTATTTTTCCAATTTTCAGTTTGATTTCCGAGTTAATAATTAACCCCGGAACTGCTTTCTTAGAAAAATCATTTTAAATAAAAAAAATAGAAAAATACGTTGTCGATGCCCATGCGACCGTATAGAAAAGATCTACAACTTTCGTATTTTGACCGAGAGCTGAATTGGCTGTCTTCCTAGCATAAACAGTCCGGAAGTGACGCTGATCACTATTCACATTCTTCTCCAAAAATCCAAACCTCCATTAAAACACCTCTAAGCTTTTTATCTCATCTCTCATCATCAACCAACCTCAAACAACCATAAATACACATATAGAAAGGGTTCCAATCATCCTAGAACCCATTTTCAACAATTAATTTCAATAAATTCCAATTTCTCAAATTGGGTATTAATCGAGTTATATCCGTTTTAATATTCCGAAAACCCGTTTGATCCACGAAATTTCAACCCCAAAATCTTTAGTTTTATACCAACTACAATATGAGAAATAAACACACTAAATCATAAAGCAAGTTAAACACTTGCCTCATGGATTAAATCCGACGACCCCGAGTCAAATCCCGCGAATTTTGAACGGAAATCTCTTATTTTCTTCTCTTTTCTTTCTTATTCTTTCTTCTCTTCTTTCTCTCTTATCTCTCTCTCTCTCTCTTAGGGAGGATTTTGGGGAAATAAAATGAGGGTTGCCTTATTAAACCGGAAATTGGGTATATACCCAATTATTAAATGACTCATGTACTCATTTACGAGTCCCTATTAGTCCAAAAATGCCCGGAACCCAAACACTACCCTCGGGTACACTATTTTGACTATCTCAGCCATTCTGAACCCAATGGCGTAGTCGAAATCTCCATCTGAGTCACTTTACTAAAATTCACTATTTTGACCCAACACATTCAATACTCGTGTTTTCCAATTTAAAATGTTTTCCTTTGTCGCTTTACCCAACTGCAATATGTAATAAAAATAATCTACTCATATACTTAGTCTCGAAATATAATCCACGTAAATATTAATCTGTCACTCGAAAACTAATATTTACTATTCACTTTATAATATTGAATTTATTTAATTTCACTCATTAATCCCAGAATTACTATTCATAATAATTTCTCAAATTACCAAATTACATCCAGAGTGTAATTTAAATACCTTTAAAAGTACGGGGTATTACAATCTAGTGTGATAGTAGTTCATAGGCACCTTGAGGTGACCATAGGACAAATTGTGTGTGGCATCATTGAGGATAAATATTGAACGTTGTGACGCCCTGAGGTGTTTAATGGTTAAGGTCCATTATAGGTAGAAGCTCGTACACTAGTGTTTTGCAAGCACCTAATGATTGCAATGTGGGTATTGAAAGGTTTGTAGACTACACCCATGATGATAAAGGTATGGACGACGAAATCTTATCGGGTTTGGTATTTTTACATGAAATGTGTTTGGTATTCTTAGGAGACCAATTAAGTCCGATAAAAGAAAGTAGTAGCATTAAAGTAACGGTAGTATTGAGGGTCAGGAGATGATCCTAGATTACTGGCCGTGTCGTATACATGTCGGTTATGGATTTTCAATCGACACAGATGGGTAATGTAATTTCTAAGTTAGGGTGGCATTTTGTGTCATTATAGGAGAGATTCTTAGATGTCATGGAATGACTAGTATGGGTGTGGTGATACCCGATTTCGGAATGTATTAGGAAATGTATTCGAGACTTAGAGTGATGAAGCTATGTGAAGACTTGAAAATAGCAATTGAGGTGGGGCAGCATCGAAACATGATTATTATGTCAATGTGTCGACGGTATATGCAGGGGTGGCCTTCGCAGTGTGAGAACTAGTTTTGGACACGTCTTGTCAAGATGGTACGGATTAGAAGACATAGCTCGGTGTGGTATTAACTACCCTTAGGGTGCCAATGACGACGGGTGTGGTCATCAGGTAAATTCTGTGTGGTTAGAGACTGAAAGTAAATTCGATGGAAACCTCGTGGTAAAAAAGGATACGGTGAGGTGAGTGCCTCACTTGAACTACGTAATGCCTATGGGAGTTTGGGATTTCGATGACGATATGCTAAAGCGGACAATAACCTAGGTGCAGTAGTTTGGTGATGTTAACACTAGTGATTGGACAAAATCAATAACTAGAGCGTGAGGTTTCCACAAATCAGAATGATTCATTTACACCAAGGATGTGAAAAGTAGGGTCTTGTTCCTAAGGAGGGAAGTCAGGCATTGACTTCCTAAAGGACTATTGATTCGTAAATTGCGTTTGTATTGTGAGAATAAATGGTCGCGATTCCATTCGCCACTTCCAGTGACCCAAGTCGATGGGTGTGGTTAGGAATTATGCTCGGTGATAACTCTGGGAATGAGTGGCATGACTTCAAGTTCGTGGCATAGGTTCTCTTCCGTGAGTCAGGGTCTGATGCTTATGGGCGAAATTCCTTAGGACGGTTGCTTGTTCCTTCTGACTCAAGTGTGTTCCTTTCAGTTTTTGATAATCGGGATTCATTATTCTCACCTGTAGTGACTCAGATTGATGCCATGTCATGGTACAGCATGGTTGGACCTGGGAGAGCGTGGTGGATCGGGTTTGGCCAACGCAACTTTGTAACTAGGTGTGCCCATCTGAGATATTTTTGTTATTGCATAAAGTTTTACGTATGGGTGGCTACATTTTTTACCAAATGGTTTTCTCGTGGTATTAATCTCTTTTAAGACTAGTGTACTCTCGACTGTCCTGCTTAGTAGTCAATGGCTCGGGTTGTGAAGAGAGGGATGATGGCTTGAGGATTGATATAATGTTGGGAATGGGGAAACTTAGCACGCAATGTTTCTTTACCATGGGGTAGATTAAAATGAGACTCTAGCTATTACTAAAGGATGAGATACATGGGGTAGTACTAGGTGCATTAGAGTGATGCAACGGAAGGTGTGAATCGGGCGTGTAGTAATGATTTAATGGGACTATTCCTCCTTGGAGTGAGAGAATAGCATAGTATGGTTATTGGCAAACTTATGTGAGTTATATAGTTAGGATAACTCAAAAATTTGTGGAATACAAGATGTACAGTCCTAAGATAGAATTGATTATGGTGATAAATACAATGGTTAGTTATATTACGATTTTCTTTGGGTGAGCGTTGATCGCTAGAAAGGGTTTTACCGGAGAGGTGTCGATATGCCTTAGGTACTAGCACAAGTAGTGCTAGGAAGGTTTGGACTTGATCATAAGGCGAGTGGAGACTTAGGGTCGATTATGTAATGTCATGGTTAATGGAATGGTGAGAATTAGAACGTATCTCATGTTGAGTATTTGGTGACCTTAGTGTTGAGGACTTCGATGGTTTGTCTTGAAGGATTTTTAGGACTTAGAGTAAAGATTGGTGGACCCTATAAGGTTGAGTATTAATAGATCGATAATTTTGGGGACGAAATTCCCCAAGGAGGGAAGTTTGTAGTACCCTGTCCCAAAAATTAAATTAAATTATATATGGGTTATAATTCAGGAGGAGTTAATTATAATTATAGAAGAATTTTGGGTAAAAATTTGAGAAAAATAAAGGAAGAACAAAAATGGGTCGTTCAAACGACAATGGGATGTCATTCGAATGACAAGGTGAGGTCGCGTGAAGGGTCGTGAGAAGTAAGGCATCAAACGACGTGCTACTGGTTTATAGTAGAAGGTCGTGTGAAGGGTCACGCGATCCATAGTTCGAAGGACATAGGGAATTCGTTCAAATGATATATGTTGGATTTTTACTCTCAGTTGGCCTTGTGCACTATCATGATCCCAACCGTTGGATATTTGAGTTGTCGATTTATATCAACCCAGATGGGGTAAAACAAGGTTTTTGGCCTTAAGGAGGGTTTTATATGTGCTATTTGATTTAATTGGGGTTTTAATGAGTTGGGAGAAGATTGAAGAAGGAGAGAGAGAGAGAGAGAGAGAGAGAGAGAGAGAGAGAGGTGGGTGGTTTTCCACCTCCAACGACCACAAAACCACCACTCCATCGCCTTTTAACCTCCATTTGTATAATATTCCACCATATTCAAGCCCCAGATACCTATTTTCGCCATTGTGGGAGGAGAGATAAGAGTTTTGGTGTGGTGTTGGTTTTTTTTTGGAGAAGATGAAGGTGGGTTTCATGGAATTGTAGGGGATTCTTACTTGGAAGCTTGATGGAGCATGCTTTTGGAGTGGGGCAACCTCCTTGAGGCCACCTTAGGAGGTGGGAGGTTGTCATCTTCTTAAACCTTTCATGCATATCATTTTGGAGCTTTATTAGATTTGGGAAAACGTTACTCTGAGTGTAATATTTTATTTTGCAAATTTGCAGTCGTGTAGTTAAACTATTTAAGTAGGGTGCATTTGGTTAATTGGTGTAATTGATGTGTAGAAAATAATAAATATTTTTATAAAAAAATTTAGACAAGTGTTATTTTTTGAAAATAAAGAATGGATAATTATTTTAAGGTTTTAAAATGTTAAAAGTGGGTATTTCATGAAAATGATGTATTTTCAAGAAAGATTGAGGTTAAACATTTTATGAAATAAAATATTTGTAAATGATGTGATTTTGTTTGAATATTTGGTAAAATAATAATATTTCAAAGTTCTTGCAAAAATGAAGGTTTTATGAAAAATAGACATTTGTTGAGGTTAAAGAAGTAAAAATATTTTATGTGCGTTAAAAATGTATTTTTGCAAGTATAATGAATTCCCGAGATGAAATGTATGCGTAAACCATGTAATGGGATTTTGGGGTTTAAAATTCATCTTCTCATGCATATAAACTTGTACTATTTTGGCATTAAATGTATAAATAAGTTTAGAGAAGGTTTTTATTGGGTTTAAACAAGAAATAAGAGAAGTTAGAAATTTAGTCTTCAAAGTGTGTGAAATTGGGACTAAAAGATATGACGGACATGAGATTATAAGACTACAAATATTGATAAAAAGAAATGGTATTTTCTCATACAAGTAGTCTTTGGGTGTAATTAAATTTCTTGAATGAAAAGCAATGAAATGTGTGGTTTAGAAAAATATTGATATAAATATTCATTAAGTGTTAATGGGTAAACATGAAAAAGTTAGTGTGTATAACTTAGTAGTGTTGTAAAAGATTAACACTTATAAAATTGAAAAGAACCAAAGAGGTAAAGGTGTTTCCAAATAAAAAGAATATTACTCTAAGGATAAAAGGGTGTTAAGGTGTTAAAGAACTTAAAGAGTTAAGATGGGTAACTTAATAGTGTTTGTAAGAAATTAACATTTGTGAAAATGGAGTAAAAGGTGATATTGAAAACAAGTGGGTAAAATAGTAATTTTACTTAAAGTGGAACATTTTTATGAAATAAAAATGTTTGAAAAGGTGTTACATAGGATGGTCCTAAATGAATATGATTTTAGGAATAAAAATCAAGGTTAAAGTGTAAAGGACATGAAATGTCGATTTTCAAAGTGTAACACAAATGGGGTGGTAAATTCCCGAGTTTTGGCTTCAGTCGTGTATAAAGGAAAAGTGGAATAATGTGGGCATTTGTAAAATGTTAAAACAAATTAACAGAAACTCGTATGACACTGGATTATTAAGAAGGGCCCGGAGCCCTAGGGTGAAAAACCCAAAACCACTGGCCAGAGCATATGGTGCACATAACCGGCGGTGTGGAGCCCGTTCAAGTATTCAGTATTTGAAAGATTCCAAGAAAAAGATTAAAGGAATAAGGAACATGTCAAGAAATGGGTTATGTGGTAAAATGTATTAATACAACCTAACTTGAGTGAATATATAAATGTTTTGGTAAAGGTTAAAATGGACAAGTAAGTGTTGAATTGATAAGTTTCCAGAAGTAAGGGAAAAGGGGTACAGTGAGTGGGTAAATGGGTGATTAAGTAACCTAAGCCATTAAACCCAGAATTAACACAAGATTGTGTTGTGAAAATATTTTCAAAGATTAAATAAGTATTTTCTAACACGGGGTTCGCGTGTGTTGAAAGGGTGAATTTCAACAAAAATACTATAGTGTATTGAAATAAATAAAAGCGGGTGATTTCGGTAAAGGAATGTGTTCGGATAAATCAAATGTAGTAGTTTCAAGTGTTGAACCGGGTGTGTTAAATAAAGTAAGAAATGTTATGAATGAGTAAGGAAGTCTTTTACAAGATTAAGGTAAATTAATCTAAATTAATAAGGTTTTCGGAAGTAAAAACCGTTTCATGCTTTGTGTATATGTAAGTGTATATGTATATATATATCCTATGTAGTTTCATGTGCACGTAGGCATAACGTGTCGAGTCTCCTTTATGTCATTTGATTCTATGTTTCGTTTGTATATTTCCCATTGGGCATAGACTCACACCCTCGCTTTATTACGGCAAGTTGTGAGAGGTTTCATATATTGAGGGCATTATACAGGTAAGTGTTTTCCTTATTATTTTACGTTAGTGGTTCTGTATAGGTCCTTCACGTACTTTATTTTGAAACTGGAATCGCATGCTAACAAGTGAAACATTAATTAAAATAAAACTAGACTAGCAATATTATATAGGTTATTTCATTACACTTCACACCTAACGCTTAGGACGGATCGGGTTGACTACGGGTAACCCATAAATTCGGGTCGGGGCATTACACATGTAAAAGTCTCTTCACAAGATATCAAGGCGTTGTATAAATTGGATAAGTCTAATATATTTTACAAAAAAAGGGTATAAAAGAACATGAGGTAAAATATAATAAAGGGAATTCCAAAAACCTTGCGAGTGGGGCATTCGCGGGAAGTGTCCCTTAGGCCCAATGATGATCGCACTCTCATAGGAGGACCTGTGTGACCTCCTCATTCGCTGGAAAAGGGGCGTAATAGGCCATCTGCGCCCCTGGTGCCATGGGCACACTGCCCTGCTATCCCTCCAAATCGTCAATATGAGGGTCCACACTCTAATGCCCCATAGGCCCCAAAACTAAAACCTCTAGTAAAGGCTCTACGTCCATTTACTCGTCGATACCTCTGGTCTAAAATAACCACCCATAGACCCCTAAGTCTCATTCAAGTCCATAGCCTAATTCTCATTAGTATCTACCACGATAGAGTCTAAAGTATCCATAGAGCAATGAAATCTAAAAAGAACTCAATAATAAGTGTAGGGTCTCAAATAGAGATTGAGAAAAAAAAATAGTTATGGTAGCCCTCATTTATAGATTTTAGGCTCTGAAACATTTAATTGTCCAGTCAAACATTTTCAATAATTTACCTGAACTGTTAAACACTTCCAAATATATAACTGAATGGTTAAACATTCAGACTTTAATGAATAAATGGTCAAACGGGTTGGTTGACTGAACAGTTAACCTTTTGAACCTTCTTAAAAAAATTCCAATTTCCACCATTCCTACCTCTTACACCAAATCCACACATATTCTAAAAATAGGCAAACCTATATTTGGCCATTTCAATTTCGATGAAGAGTGTACGCACATGCGCCCTCTTAGTCGACCCCTTTTTTGAACACCGAGATTTGCAATCGATAAAATACCCTAAACCCAAACCCACGAAATATCCCAAAGGAAAAAGTGGCAAGACCACCACATAAAAGACAAAAAGGTCAAAACTATAAAGATATAACTTTGGGGTACCAAAGTGTAAATATCAAAACATGTAAAAACTCTAAACCTTATCAGGGGACCTTTAAGAGAACGGTTATAGACCCCATGTCAGATAACCAAAAGGTTAACTATGAACTTAACTGAACGGTAATCTGCCATAGGTAATGACTGCGAGATATTTGCAAATCTCTCCCCATCCATAAACGTGTTCCCCTACCCTTATCTACCTTACATTTGGCACAATGAACGACCGAACGATCAAATGACACAAATGACCGAATGATCAACCATCCTCAATCAATACATATAAAATGAGGTTCCCACCAACCTTGAAAAGCACCCCAAAACCCAACATTGATTCAATTTTCTCGCTTTCTTCATTCCTGATATACTCGATATTATTCTGAAAATTTCAAAGTGAAGTTCGTACTTCAGAAAAGTTGTTTACTCCAAGAAGTTTGTATTTTTGAAAAGTTACTTCCCCTGAGTGAAGCTCGTACTTCTGAAATTCACATCCCCTGGGTGAAGTTCGTACTTATGAAAAGTTGTTTCCAGTAAAAAAACAAAGGCAAACCTCTGGGCATTTCTCGTGAAAATTGTCACTTCCCAATCGAGCTCTACGCAACAAGGAACCTCAAAAGTGAACACTCCCTGAGAAAACTTTGACTCGTGCTACAAGTATAAAAAAATGTTGCACGGATTAAAGGGCAATACCCCACATATATATTATGACAAATTGTCCATAATTATTTATCTTTTAACTTTACCCCCATTTAGAGGATTGGGTATGCATTTTACAACATTTATATTTTTAAGTCTCATTTTTAACCGATCACCTATGTTAATTGTAATGACATACTCATATATTAAATAAATGTCAACCAAATGCTATGATTAAATAAAAACATGAAAACATACTTTTCAAAACTATTCTTAGGAAAGTAGGAACGACTCGAGTGATATGAAACTTTGCAAAGCCAAAGTTTAAAACTGGGCTACCTTCACTACTTCTCAAAATGAACAAAGCCCGTCTCAACGAAGGAATCCCTAGAGATATGTTTTCATATGAATAATTTTCAGGCGTCAGCCTTCGTTTAATGTCAATGTAATAAAATGGAAATGTTGTAATAGGAACTAGTCTCCATAAATACCATAATATTGTATATTGAATACAGAGTATCCCATTCCCTCCACTCGTAAATATGTCATGTTTGATGGAACTATGTTGGCTTTTATCCCAAGTCCTATTGGGTACGTAGGCATTATACCAAGACATACTCGTGAAGCCCAAAACTCTTAATACATCTCTTGATGTATTATTTCTTGGGGATGCATCCATCTCTACTACAAACCCAAGGGTTGATACGGGTGTCAAATAGAATCGTGAACCACAAAATTTAGTGCCATAACTTACTCTCTCGTCCAAGGGTTGATATTTATTTATCTATCTATGTTTTATCTTTAGAGGGTTTCAGTTACATACTTTTTTTCATATTAAACCCTAATTAGTTATATTATTTTCTTTGCCTCTCTTTGCATATCAAGCCCATGGTTTTAAAAAAAAACGATCGTTACATACCGAATCGGCCATTATATGACAGTAACTATAGGTGGCATTTCGGATACATATTGATATATAGGATTGAACTAAATTCACACCCATATCACATTATGAATCTTTTAAGTAATGGTAACATCACAACATTCTGTTATAAATCGTTATTGTCCGTTTTGTTTTGTATGAAAAATGAAAAAAATGAAACCAACAGCTTTGTAAGATTTCCCATCAGGTCAAGTGAACTAAAGCAAGTTTGTATGTTTGTTGATTTGTAAGTGAAGTTCAGCCAGTAGCTTTGTAAGTTTGTCACTGAACGAGTGACTCAATTTCAAATGAAAAGAAAGAAAAGGGAGATAAATAAAGAAAGAATACAAACCTGCTATGCTAGCAGCCTAGCTTTGTTTTGAAAGAATATTCCCATCACCAACTTAGCTTTCCATTATTTATTTATCAAGAACTCAAATATACTCAATCACTCCTATCTACACCTTTCATTATTTCTTCCTCTCCCTCCATCCATTCCCATCAATTCCAAAAGAAGAATAAACTAAGTTACCAACCAGCTGAGAGGACAGATGACAGGACTCTACCGAAATGATCAACCATTTAAGTCCACCGTTGCATTATCTTAGATATTCATTTAAAGGTGAGTTTGGTGTGGGGTATTTAATATTTGAGATTCGGCTTAGGAGGTGACTGACATGAGATCAAGAAAAGAAAATGGAGAGAAAAAAGATGAGAGAGAGAGAGAGAGTTCTATAGGGTTTCCTTCCTTTTGTGTGTATAAAATAAACAATAAACAAAACATCATCTCATCTCATCTCATCTTGTTTTTAACGGATGAGATGAGATCACATAAATACCCAAAAAAAATGTGCCAAAACATAAAGTCTCAAAAAAATATTTTTTTTTAAAAGTACCCAAAATATTACAAAATTCTGCCAAAATTTTAGAATTTTTTTTAAGACAACTAATTATTATGCTTTAAAAATTAATTATTATTCAATTCAACATGTCTTATTATTTAATATGATATTATGTTCCAAAAAATATGGTGCCAAACAAATATTTAATAAAAGTACCAAAAATAATACAAAATTATAACAAACTATTTAGAATTGTTTTTTTAAGTTTAGTAATTATTATGCTTTAAAAATTGATTATTATTCAATTTAATATTAAGTCAGCTTATTATATTTAATTTATATAAATGCATAAAAATAAAGAAATTTTTATTTATTTGTTTTGTAGGGTATTTTAAAAAAAGAAAATGCCTCACGCAAGGTCCGAGGAAGATGAGACGGAGATTATCCCAAGTGGAGATATTGGGTGGAATTTTGTTACTCCGATATTAAGTAATAGATTGAAATTAAATTACAAATTTTGCAGGAGAGAAAATAATGGTGGTATAACTAGACTGAAACAATATTTAGCTCATCTAAAAGGACAAGTAAAAGGGTTTCCTAACGTCTCAACAGAAAGTAGAAAGAAAATGATGAAATATATTCAAGGGTCAAAAGCAAAAAAAAAAGAAGATAAATCGACCCGAAAGGAAGGAGTCGTTGATTATATTCAAAATGAGTATGGGGGTGATGGGATTGAGGTCATAATTGTTTTAAGTCATGATTCAAATCCTGAATTCTCACATTATCCCCCACCACCACAATACTGCTATGCACCACCAAGTCCTATTACTATCCTCCTCCACCTGAACCTTCATATAATATTGTTTCATCTACAAAGAACTATATACATGGGTATATGGTTCTTCCACAACAAGGGGCATCTAATGAAAGTAACAATTTTAGAATGGGTGCTTCTAATTCAAGTACTTCACATTCTAATTACTTTGGACATAAACCACATGAGCGGGAACCTGATGATGATGGTGATGGTGATGATGATGACATGGAGATTCTTAGAGACCCCCCATGACATTTTTTATGGTTAAAGTACGGAATCATTGTAATATATGTAATTAGATTTATTATTATATTTTCTTAGTTGTATGGTGATAAAGATATCACAATTGTGTAATGACTTTAAGTATGTTATTAGTTATCACATTTAAATATGTTATAAGTTGTTATTGAGTAATGTGTTTTTAGTATTTGATTAAGTAACAAAATACTTTTATGTTCTCTAATACTACATAATGAACCCACAAATTAATGAAATTCAATATTATATAGTCAAAATAAAAGTATCATTCCATTTTATGGGATTTGTGAATGGTAAAAAAATCACGCTCCAGGTAACTGATTCCCATTACATTACGTCCGATATGTCTGATACCGTTACACCGCTACCACAATCGTTACGTTATCCTATTTCATTATTTAAAACCATGATCAAACCCTAATCAGTTATATTGGTTTTTAGTTAACCCAAGGCTAAACATGACCACGTGATTTGTAAACTGATTCCATTGTGGTATTTATTGTTTAATATATGTTTATAGGATCTCCAGATCATTATGATGCATACAGGATATCCGGTCAGTGATTAGATTTATGATATTATGGTGGGTGGGGTTGGAACTTTCATATTAATTAATGAATGATTAAAATTCAATCATGTTCTCTCTCTCTCTCTCTCTCTCTCTATATATATATATATATATATATATATATCTGTGTGTGTGTGTGTGTGTGTGTGTGTGTGTGAATTTTGATGAATCTTACTAGCAACATAATTGTACATATTCGATTAGTTTAATTTCCATAATTATCATGGCGTTTTTTTATTTATTAGAAATGTATTTGGATTTTGAAGTTCATATTTTGGTAAGGAAGAATAAGAATAAGACATTTGAATTATGAAAATGATAAACGCTTGGTATTTGTAAGACTGAAACATTGGATGAGATGGTTTCCAATGAGATTATCACTCCTGAGCTCGCCCATCCAAGTCCTTATTTAGTTTGATAAAGACCACTGATGATGTGATAAATCATACATATATCATCCCCAACCATCATATCAAGTATAAAGGTGTAAATAAATCAAGTAAAGGGAGAAAATCACAAGATATAGAGTGGTTTAGTTATAAAAATGAGCCCGTATCCACTTTGTTGCCATACTCTCATTTTGTATGTTTAACAATACAAGTTTGCGGTGCCATAAGAGGCATACAAGAGAGATAGAGAGGACAGTACATGAATGTAGTAGAGTTGCCAGGGATGCAGCCTGTAAGGCAAGTCCTTAGGTGGTTATGGCTAGGCAAGCCCCCAAGTCTCTGGTAGCTTGTAGAATGAGGTAGAGTGAAGATTTTGACAAGGCTTCACTGCCAGATCCGTCCCCCAAATTGTGAGTTGAGAATTTCTATTTATATAAGTCAAAAGGAGGTTTCACGTGTATAAAGCACATGACATGTAGATAAGTTGTAGGATCATGGAATATATCTAGAAGTAGGATAGTTGTCAAGTGAATGATGACATGTTAATATCCGTCGTAAGTTGTAATATGGAAGGAGCAAGTGGTCGCGACTTATTTGAACCCAAGCAGTGGTTGTTCAAGGAGATGTCGCGGCATGACTGGTGTCAGTAGCAGCTGATGTTAAATGTTGACCGAGGCATGTCTTTCCCAGACACTAGTGTTACATGCGATCCATTGAGATGGGTTGAGACTTGTCTGTACCCAGACAGCATCCTTTCACTTATTGTCCGCGACCCAACTGTCAATATTGGGTGTATCAATAAGCCCTCAAGCCTTAGTGCTAAGAGGTGGCGAGTTGGTGATGCGGTTGTATTCTATACCCTTGGTCACGGTGTTCTTGTTCACAAATTTTGTACCTTATCTATTTAGGATGCGACTGGGTCATGCGGTCACTAACTTTCAACGCTTCACCTTCCAGCTAGGCCTGTAAACGGATCGAATTCAGACCGGATTAGGCAAATCCCAATCCATATCTGTTTATGTTAAACGGATTCGGATCCGATCCGTTTATTAATCGGATCGGATCAAGCAAATTCAAATCCATATTCGTTTATGTTAAACGGATTCGGATCTAATCCGATTATCCGTTTATGTTAAACTTGATTTGCAACATTTTTATTTTCAACTCTTATTTCATAAATTTATTTTGCAAATGTTCCAAAAAAATAAATAATGAAATAAAGAAGTCTTATAATATATATTTAAAATATTATTCAATACAATATATATTAATTAAAAATATATTATATAATACACACACACACACACACACACACACATATATATATATATATACATACATATATATATATATATATATATATATATATATATATATATATATATATATATATTAAAAATATTAATCGGATCGGATTATTAACGGATCGGAGTATATGAATCCAAATCCACTCAATTTAATAAACGGGTAATCGGATAATCGGGTAAACGGGTAATTGGATAATCAGGTAATCGGATAATCTGATTTTAGGCATGATCCATATCCGCTTAAATTGATCGAATTCGGATTCGGATAAAATTCGATCCATCGTCTTATATAAATGGAAGGCCGTTAAGGTTTTCATTACCTTAGCAAATTGTTTGAGAACAAATCAGGGGCACAACTCTTGCGATTTTTCTTCCCAGTTTTCGACGACTTTGCATGGTGGTTTCAAGGTTGTGCAAGGCAGAGCAAGGTGGTTTCAAGACTTTCTTCAACTGATTTTTCTAGGTAACTCTTTAATTTTTTCTTTATTTCTTTGTACTTAAATTTCCATAGTGAGATCTCAATTCCATGTTTTTAATTTATGCATGTTTGAACCCATTTAAAACTAGGCTTTTCGATTTTGGGATGAATTTAGTGTTAAAAAAGTAACTGATTTTTCTGGATAAATTATGGGTAGAAATTAGTTTTTTGATTGGATTTGGGGAAAAATATAAGTTTAGCTAGTGTTTGAGACGAATTGACCCAACTTGTTGAATTTTTGTATGAATTTTAAATTTAGATTGATGGGTATTTGGATTGTCGAGGTATCATGGGTAAGATCTTTGCCCAATCCCTTTTTGGTATTAAAACTCAAACTGTTTACATGTTTCATCCCCCGATCGCGTCTTGATAATGGTTATGTACTAACTTGTTGAGGCCTCTTTTCAATACTTGCTTCTAAATTCCCCCTTAAAGCAGCCTTTATTTTTTCTTTGTTCCCAGGTCAAAGTTCCCTTTGGCTGCAGCCTATTGGGATTTTTAGGTTAGATGCTTTTTACGTCCATTTGTTTTATTTTCGGTATATTCCTGTGGCTATGACCACTTCCTTTTTCTTATAAATCTTTACACTTTTAATCTTTACATAGTCGCAGCCTCCTCAATGGCCTTCTAATCATAATGGTTGAGGCAACTAACTACAGAGTCATTATGATTTTACAAGTCCCTTGTCGTGGCCTTATGCATTGGAACACTTGGGAATATTTGGAGGACTTTTGAAAGAGGCACCTTAGTGTTCTTCCTCCCACGATTTTTAACATAAAACCTCTGAAAACTAGTGGGCCCTGCAAACTCAAAGATTGCCCCAAGTGTGTGATAATAAACTCTAACTCCATGGACTCCTCTAATTGTAGGGATCCTATGGAGACTACAAAAATGATGGAGGAAGATACCCATTCAAGAAGCAATCCTCCTGTCGAGGTAAACATTGCGATAGGAGCGGATACTTCTACTGTGTCGATAATGGTCAAGAATATTGAGGTCAGGCCTTGTGGCCATGACCAATCGTTCGAAAAAGGTCCTGCAATAATTAACCACTATTATATCATGAACGAGGAATAACTAAGTGCCTTGGTTGAGGTCTTTGAGTTCCCATAAGGAACTATTGTACACTTCCTACTGCAAAGCAGAGGTCATGCTTTGCAGTCCCCTGTGACGGAATTTATTTTCCTTTGCAAGCTTTTCTCCTGGATCTACGATCGCTAGTCCCTATTCCAATGAGGAGATTGAGCGCTATGAATTTATCCACAGCCCAACCCGACCCGAATAGCTGGTGGACCATCTTCGCTTCCATGGTCATTTAGAAGAAACATTTCGAGAAGGACATCTCTACTGTGGAGTTCTTTGAGTTTTACAGATCTAAAGAGAACTCCATAGACAATCTGTGGTATTTTTCCTTCGGCATGAGGAATGGAGATAAATACATTCTGAGGGAAAAACCCTCCAATGTAAAAAAATAGAAGGGAAAGTACTTTTTTATCTCCGGGGATAGCTGGGAGATCCACCCCAAGGAAAATGAGAGGGAGAGCACACTCCGATTGCCACGGTAATGGGGTCACCCTTCCGAAGAAGGTAAACATTTTTTGCAGCCTTTATTTTTTTTCTTTACATCATATAATATAGCATATCTTTCTTAGTTTTTTATACTTGTCGCGACTCTTATTAACTCGTAAATATAACTTTTACAGACCTAAAACTCAACAGAAGGTAGAGGAAGAGGGTTGAGGATGCGTACCCCTTAAGCGACGAAGAGAAAAACTTTCCTTATATAATAACCTTGTGGAAGATTTTCAAAAGAGGATACTTCCTCGACGAGTACATTGCAAAAATGACCAAGGAAGGTATCCTAATTTCTTCTAAATTTTTGCCATGGTAGGTATTTGGCACTTGAAACTGATTTTTCCTAATTTTTAGGTAGTACCAAGGTTATCGATTATGAGTTGCTCATTGCTCAATATAATGAGATGGGTGAGGTTTCCCTTGGCCTCAACTAAGCCCCCATAAATAAGGGGAAAAAGGAAGAGGGCACCCAAGGAAGTGGCCCTGAGGGTAAGAAGGGGACTACTCCTACTGAAGAGTCAACTACTGTTGTGGGGGATGCCATGGAGCCTCAAGTTATTGAGCCCCAGGTTGATGATGACAAAGGATAGTAGCTTCTCGCGACATGACATATGTCTTCTGATGGAGATTTATATGGGGATCCCAAACCCTTTCATATTTCAATTACTGGTACCCCTTTATGGATGGTGATGGATGTAAATGCTAATCTGACAACTCCATAAAGTAGAGTTGTTGGGGGGGCATCTGCGGCCTCACTTAAGGTATACTGACCTAAAGTCTTATTGGGATACAACTGCCATTACTGTCTCAGGGATAAAAAAGGTTACGAAAGTGTTTAATGTCAATCTACTGGCTGAGGAGGATGCGGATTAATTGGATGATTACACCCTTCACATCTTGCTGAGGGTGAGTATTTCAAACTTTATTCTTTTTTACGACTAGTGTTTTACACTTAGATTCTGACTTTTCCTTTTTTAGGATGTGGAGTCTTCTTTAGCCCAAAAGGTAAGATATGAGAGGTTGTATTCACAACACAAGGCTACAGAAATAAGTCACCAAGCTCATCTTTAAAGTGTTAGGGTTGCATCTTTTAAAGCAAGGAAGAAGCCTTCAGTCGCGGCCCTCCAAGCACACAAGATGGAGGCGGATGCCAAGGTCAGTGATCCAGTAAAGGCCAAAGATAAGACTGAGCAAAACTTTGTTCAGGCCGTGGAATCCATCAATATTACTGAGGCCAAGGCTGTGGAGGCTGCTAGGTAGGCCATGGATATGAAATTAACTGCTTGGGAGGCAGATCCCCATGGGCATATGAAAAGTCATGTTGAGGCAATAAAGAAGAAGGACGAGCAGCATATTGTGACCTTAAAGAAAGATCCTAATGACATCATAGCCTTATTCAAAACCTCCAAATACTTTTATTTGATCAACAATAAGGCCTATTTCCATGGCTTCTAGGAGCTTAGGCACAGGGTGGATAAAAACTTCCCAGAGTTTAAGGAAAAAAAAAATCCTGGAAGCTCAATGATGCTGAGCACATGGAGTGTGTGGCTGAACTAAAGGCTACGGAGGATTTAGCCAGAAAGTAGCGTGAAGAAGCTACAACTGAGGAGGAAAAAATAGAGATTGTAGCTCATGATGCAGATGACGATGTTATAGAGGACACGGGCTCTTACTTTCATTTTTCTTTGCCTTGTAAATTTTGTACTCTCCTTGTAATTTTTGGTTCTCAGCTATTTTGTAATTTTTTTAACTTCATAGGCCCCTCCGCATCTTTCAAACATTGAATCATCTTTTATAATTATATACATATGTGGCCATATTTTGTATGTTGAATGTCTTGATCTCTCTTCAATTATATCTTTTGTTGGCATATATCTGAATGCTTATAGCTTTATATTTGAGTCTTGAACAGGCTACGACCTTTTATTGCTTAATCTTTAATGCTTGCACAGTAGCTTTAGACATAGTTTGTAACCTTCACATAGAAATCCCACCTTTTTAGGATAGGCTACAACAATGTAAACTACGTAAAAAAATTGGTTGTGTCCTAAAAGACCACGGCCATGAACTTCATATGTTTGATTCTTCAGTCTTTGTTCTTTTGATGAACATCGCGGTCATTGCTTAGGATGAATGTGTATCAAATTACCCTTCCGCGGTGTTTAAAACTAGGTTTATGTCCTTGTATAATTGTTGTTGCAGTAACGTTGGGTCGTCGTGGTTTATTGGGAACAACTTCCCTTGTCGCGGACATTAATGTCCTTGGCCCACCTTCCTTATTTGACTACGGCTTCTTGCATAGAGTTGTACCTTTTCTTATTTTGGGGGCATTTTTAAGCCTCCCCAAGTTGGGTTGTCAATAAGCCACCCACGGCTATACGGGTATTTTTAGGCTTCCCTAGGCTAGGTATTATCAAGCCTCCTCAAGCTAGGTGTGTTTTTAAAACTCCAACGGCTATATAGGTATTTTTAAGCCTCCCCAGGATGGGTTTCTAGTATGCCACCCACGGCTAATAATGAGTATTAGGAGCCCCCAAGGATAATAATGAGTATTAGGATCCCTTAAGGCTAACATAAGAATTATGTATCTTTGAATGCTGAGAATGGGTATTATGAGCCCTTAAGACTAATATAAGCATCTTGTATCTTAAAATGCCTTTGCGATGTGAGGGGTGTTATAGGCCAATTAAGGTCTTTCAATAACTAGTTACCGCCCTTCTATGTACAAGGGCAGTTGTGGCCTTAGGCTGGAATGGGTGAGGTTGCAACCCATGATGCACATGAGGCTGTTGTCATGGCCTCTCCAAGGAATTAATCCACCATAATTTATTCCAAGAACAACTTGTGTATGGGCTCCTCTCTCTAGGTGGTGAACTGAAAAGTTAGTGAAAATATGCTAACTGCTATGAAGGGGATGTGACCTATAGACAATTGACCTGCCAGGTTGCATCCAGCCAGAGGCAGTGTAGGTTTTTCTAAAAAATGGACCCAAAACTAGGGTTTTACCCATAAAACATGACCAAGAAGGTCTAATAGGAGCCTACTAAAGACATGAAAAGTCAAGTGCAATATAGCACAAATTTTCCAATGAAAACCCAGAGTATTGGGATAAGAATGGAACTAAATGAATGAGTGCATCCCTAGTTACCCACCTTTATGAGGCCATGGCCTTTTGTGTTTTCCAATACTAACTAGGTAGGGCAACATCATTGGGGTATAGATCTAAGACCATGGAAAAAGACTTAAAAACATATCTAAATAAGGAACCCTCTTATGGAGTTTACATGAAAAATATGAGCTCAATAACCAAAATCTCACCCATGGAATGATGACCCCGAGGGGTCCCCAGGGATGAAATAAGGTGTTAGGAACTCGAAATAAGAGGAAACTAGACTTAATACCTTATTTTTCACAGACATCGCCAGAATTATGATATGAGAAATCACACATGTATCATTACCAACCACCATATCAAGTATAAAGGTGTCAATAAAGCAAGAGAAGGGAGAAAAGCACAAGATATAGAGTGGTTCGGCTAAAAAAATGAGCTGACGTCCACTTTGTTGCCTTACTCTCATTATGTATGTTTAACAATACAAGTTTGCGGTGCCATAAGAGGCGTACAAGAGAGATAGAGAGGATAATACATTAATGCAGTAGAGTTGAGCAACTAGGGATGGGGATTGTAAGGCAAGTTCTTAGGTGGTTGTGGCCAGGTAAGCCCTTAAGTGTCTAGTAGCTTGTAGAGAGAGGTAGAGTGGAGATTTTAGCAGGGCTTCACTATTGGATCCGTCCCCCTGTTTTTTAGGTGAGCACTTCTATTTATAGAAGTCAAAAGGAGGTGCCATGTTCACGGATCACGTGACATGTGGATAAGTTGTACAGTCATGGACGCTTTCTATAAGTAGGACATATGTCAAGTGAATGATGATGTGTTAATATCCATGGCAAGTTGTGTTATGGAAGGAGTACGTGGTCGCAGCTTTTTTGAACCCAGGCAGTGACAGTTCAAGGAGATGTCGTGGCATGATTATGTGTCAAGCAGGGGCTGACGTTAAATGTTGACCATGACCTGTCTGTCCCAGGCAGCGGTGTTACGTGCGATTCATTGAGACGGCTGCAACCTGTCTATTCCTAGGCATCATCCTTTCACTTAGTGTTTGCGGCCCAGGTGTCAGTATTGGGCATATCACCCACCTTTATATATATGTATATGTGGGTATATGTGTTCAACATCTACCTTTTGTGGTTGGATAATATTAAAATTACAGTCAATGACTAAATCTCTGGAAATTCAAGTTAAGAGTAAAGTATTTATTACTCTAAATACTTTGTTTTCATCTAGACATGCTAGTTTCATTTGATTCAAGTTTTTTTAGCTTTAATATTGTTGATAAGCATATAATACTAAGTTGATTTATCATAGTATATGTGCATAGAAATGCAAAACATATATGGTAAAGACATTTCAACTACTTGATTTAGTTACGTATATAGTAAGTAGGGAAAGATAGGTTAGGGATCACCATATATGACAGTTTGCATTAGATGCTTTCGATTATAAGATAGAATGAAATGTTATATGTAAATCTGAGTTTATAAAGAGTCACATTTTGATCTCCTTTGGTCTTTATCGTTTGAGCTAAACATTGAAAATTTGCAAACATTTTCAAAATATGAGGATAATTTGTTTATGGATCTAAACTTAATTGACAATTTGTTTATGAGATATGTGAAATTTGTATTGGGTATTTATCTTTTTTATTTATCTTAGTTGAGATTAATTGGGTATTTTTTATTTCTTTGAATAAGCAGTCTATATTATACTAAAAATCAAATTTGTGAATTTTTACTTTAAGCCCCAAAATCAATTTAATCCCAATTCATAGAAATTTGCCTAATAATAAATATTCATTTTGCAGATTTAGGCCAAACCAAATTTTATCCAATAAAATTAATGACTTGAATTAAATTAATATTTACCCAATTTAAATTAGCATCAAATTAAATATACCAATTTTATCTTTTTACCTAAGCATGCATCTAATGTGATATTGCAAAAGATAAAATAAGTAAACAGCAACTACGCCGCGATGTACAAGGAAAAACCCACAACGGGAAAAAACCTCGGACGGCCCTAGCCTTAAGTCCACTAAGTATGGTTTTATGATTACAAGACAGATGACTTACACAACTCGACTTGACTCCGTCCAAGCTCCTGACGCGTCTTCTTGCAACTACCCCCACCTAGTCGATAATCCCGGAGTCCACCGGAACCTTGGAATCCACCAATGAGGCCTTTGGAACAACCGTCAACCCGCACCCTAAGCCTTTCTCCGAGTGGGAATGCCACAGCAACAAACAAGTTTTCTTCTTAGTGGGATGTAGAAGTAAACCCAAACTTCTCTTCTTTGAGGTGTAGAGAAAAATCCGGTGCCAAACACTCTAAGCAAAGATATATATGAAGAAACTTGGAATAGACAAACTATGGGTGTATAAACCTTGATTTTGTTCTTAGGATTAAAACATTTTAACAAAAATTAAGGGGACTTTTTCTTTGGAAAAATTGACTCTCAAAACACTCTAAGTGAAGAAAAGGTTATGAAAAAGTCTTGTCAAAAATGTTGTTCCCGCACTAGTTAAATCTATCAAAAAGTTAGTGGGGGAAAAGTAGTGGGAACATGGAAAAAAACTACTAAAAACTGCCAAAAATTATTCCCACCAAAGTCGTTCGAACGACTTTACTAACGATGTTCCAGTGAGAAAAGGGAAATCTCGTTAGAATTCTCGTTCGAATGAACTGGGAATCTCATTCGAACGAGATTCCAGTTCGTTCGAACGACATGTCAGAAAATGCAATATTCTTTTTAAGCCCAAAACTTTTTATGAAAAGTTCTAAAAAAATATTTTCTGAGTAAAACAAAGCCGTTAAAACTATTTTATAAAAAAAATTATAAAATACACCCAATAAATTTCCAAGCTATATATATATATATATATATATATATATTAATGCATTCATACCTTAGGAGCATTGGATCTAATTTTGTTGACGTAGAAATGAGGCACAATAAACCTAGCATATGATGAATCTTTATAATCTTGGCCGCTACGTCTTCAACTAACACGTCATAGGCTTATCCTATGACTCAAATGTTTTTGTCCGGAATTGAGCCAACACTACATTAAGACTCAACCGGAGACTTGTGTCCTTAAAAATCTCCTCCTTTGGCTATTCCGGGACAAAAACCAAACAACAATCCTAAAGGGTCATCAAGCTCTACTAGACGCAAAAAATATCCCACCAAAATAAATATTACATAGCTTAACTCAAAACCCAAGGATCAATTTCTTTACCGATGAAAGTTGCCATTTAGAAGAATTCCTGCACACTTAAGCAAACTATCAAACATATAGGGAATAAGAATATTAAACGCATATAAAATAAATACTCCTCCTAAATTAATTATCCCCTTTATCATATGAATGACCTACTTAGAAAGACATCTCCCCCTAAGATAAATCTCCCAAACTAAGATACGATTACAATAGGATTAGATACCATTTCTCTCCCTATCATTCTCCCCCTTTTTGTTCTAGAATAGACAAAGGATAAAAATTAATTTAAACACGATGAAGCGTAGAGTGATAAGAACATGAAAGCATATAGGCAACAAAATCGAAACTAATCCATACAAAGAATAACGGATACAAACGAAGATGAAAAAAAAATGTTACCAATGTGATATATAAGATACTAATCATGTCATATCAACAACAATATGCAACAAGATGGATACCAATTATGAATTAGAAGCATAGATGGACTAGCAAGCGAGGGAAAGGAAAAAAAATACCATATATATGTAGACATAATGACTATCACTAATGCACATGCACATATATGTAGGTATAGACACCACACATGACACAAAATATAATAAGCTTTTCACACTCGTATGGAAAAAATGTGTCATGTGGAAACGGAAGTGTAGGGGTGTGAACTAGTAACAATTAAATTTAGACCCAATCACTTAAAACATGTTCACGGAGTTATCATTTGATTGCAAACTTTATCACATTTGAATATAATCTCATGTGACAATATAAATTGAACTCAATGAACAAATATACACAATGCATACAAGCCTAGAATTTTGATGATTGTATAAACCAATAGAGTCATGACATTGAAAGTACAACTAGGATAAACGAAAATTGTGCAAACCGGTTATATACCATCCAAACTCCCTCAAAATAAGCATATATATTTTCATCTTTTGAATGAATAAATCAACTGCACAAAATAGGCCTTAGCAAATATTTTCTTTTAATGCCATTATTTTTTAGGCCTTTGGACCACATATTTATTTTTGGTCCAAGCAAACGGCGGCTTACTCGTAAAGGATGATATTTCCTTTCGGAGCCCTTCCCCGTGCACATTTATATATATAATCTTTTATCGCTCAATTCTCGCGTGCAACGGATTTTAACATGCACTAGTCCTCCTAGGCCACATAGCATGCAGATGACTAGTTTGGTAGGAGAACACCTCTCAAAGCTCAAATATAGATGTGACGTTTTAATTTCAAGTGAGATCATGCATGTGTGAATTGAGGCATATAAAAATAGAATCCATTAAAGCAACACAAAATCCAATAACTCCATGTTAGCATGGTAAAGAACATTTTAAGGATTGACAATCTAAACTAAAAGTTCTAGCCATATGGGAGCGAAAAAGAAGGGATTCACGCACAAGTATATGCCATATAGAGTTTGCCAAACTAACATACACACAAAACAAAAATCTTTTTGAGTTTTTAAAATTTTTAACCAAACAAACAAAAATATTTACTCAAAAGACAAACAAAAATCATTTGAATTTTTCATTAAGCCTAAATTACTAAAAGGTAAAACTCAAATGATAAATAAAAATCTTTTTGTATTTTTCATTTAATGCAAACTAAAATGAAAGAACTATAATACAAAAGATAAACAAACATCATAATTCTAGCATGAGATATGATATAAAGCAATGACTAGAAAATGACTAAACATGCATACAGCTAGCAATGATATATAATATGAAACACAAAAGGCTAGAGTATGCAAACAACACTAACACATTCAACCTTTAAGTTTAGCAAGGTCGGTTTCATATGAACGCCAATGAGAATCAACAAATCTAATATCTAGTGCGTCTAAAAAGGATTTTCTAACCCATATAGATGTATATTTAAAATGATGGGATTTGGGAACTAATGAAATGCTAGACATAGACTTCCTAGGACTTCTTTTAAGATCAAAACAAAATGACCTAAGGTGACCTTTCCTACCACAATGCAAGTATGTGAAAACACAAGGAATGATACCTAAGGTGTGACCTTTTCTAAAGTCCTTGGATAAAGTTGACCCTCTAAAACAAACAATGGTCTTAGCTTTAGCAACGGGAATATTTGAACCAGATGATCTAGAACCATTACAATAACTACTCGAATCTTGTAAGTCATTTTTCATTTTTAAAATTTTGGACTCAAGTAATAAATTAGACTTCTAAATTTTTCGGGACTCCTTCTTTAAATTTTCTATAACTCCTAGAAGGTTATCACGCTCCCCCTCAATGTGAGCAAACTTGTCCCTAAGAGTCTTTTCTCGACTATCGCTCTCTTTCTTGAACATATTTAAAATATTAAAATTGTGATTTATGTCCATGAGATTTTCACGAAAAATATCTCTTTGAGATAGCGAGGTTTGCAAAAGTTCAATTCTAGATTTAAAAAATAAATTTTCATTTACAAGAAACATAATTCTTTTTGCAAATCTCACATTTAATTCTCTTAAATTTTCATTTCACTTATTAAGCCCATTAAATTCCACTCGAATATCAAAAACTTAATTATCATTAGATATGGACAAATTATCATTAAGACGTCACATCGAGAGATACAAAACAATAATGAGAGCGAGTCAAAAATGAACCCCCTAAAAATACAAGGAGCAAAAAAATTATAGAAGCCAAAAAACGGATCTTTGACGCGATACATTAACGCTCCGGCTTTGATACCAATTTGAAAATGATAGGTTCCCCAATTTTAAAATCTTTCAAATATAAAAATCAATTTCCTTTAAAAGTGCGGAATAAAGATGGTTCAACTAAACAACAACATAAACAAGAATAAATTTCTTCACAAATTAAAACTAAAGTAGACCAAATTTTAATTTTCTTAAAATTAAAATTATACTAAAAATCAAATTTGTGAATTTTTACTTTAAGCCCCAAAATCAATTTAATCCCAAGTCCTAGAAATTTGCCTAACAATAAATATTCATTTTGCAGATTTAGGCCAAACCAAATTTTATCCAATAAAATTAATGACTTGAATTAAATTAATATTTACCCAATTTAAATTAGCACCAAATTAAATATACCAATTTTATCCTTTTAACTAAGCATGCATCTAATGTGATATTGCAAAAGATAAAATAAGTAAACAACCACTACGCCGCGATGTACAAGGAAAAACCCACAACGGGAAAAAACCTCGGACAGCCCTAGCCATAAGTCCACTAAGTATGGTTTTATGATTACAAGACAGATGACTTACACAACTCGACTTGACTCTGTTCAAGCCCCTGACGCATTTTCTTACAACTACCTCCGCCTAGTCGACAATCTCGGAGTCCACCGGAACCTTAGAATTCACCAATGAGGCGTGTGGAACAACCGTCAACCCGCACCCAAAGCCTTTCTCCGAGTGGGAACGCCGCAGTAATAAATAAGTCTTCTTCTTTGTGGGATGTAGAAGTAAACCCAAACTTCTCTTCTTTGAGGTGTAGAGAAAAACCCAGTGCCAAACACTCCAAGCAAAGATATATATGAAGAAACTTGGAATAAACAAACTATGGGTGTATAAACCTTGATTTTGTTCTAAGGATTAAAACATTTTAACAAAACCCAAGGGGACTTTTTCTTTGGAAGAATAAACTCTCAAAACACTCTAAGTGAAGAAAAGGTTATGAAAAACACTTGTAAAAAATGTTGTTCCCGCACTAGTTAAATTTTTCAAAAAGTTAGTGGGGAAAAAGTAGTGAGAACATGAAAAAAAAACTGCTAAAAACTGTCAAAAACTATTCCCGCCAAAGTCGTTCGAACGACATTTTTGTTCGAACGACGACTTTACTAACGATGTTTCAGTGAGAAAAAGGAAATCTCGTTAGAAGTCTCGTTCGAATGAACTGGGAATCTCGTTCAAATGAGATTCCAGTTCATTCGAACAACATGTTGGAAGATGCAATATTCTTTTTAAGCCCAAAACTTTTTATGAAAAGTTTTAGAAAAATATTTTCTGAGTAAAACAAAGTCGTTAAAACTATTTTATAAAAAAAATTATAAAATACACCCAATAAATTTCCAAGATCCTATATATATATATATATATATAATGCATTCATACCTTAGGAGCATTGGAACCAATGTTGTTGATGTTGAAACGAGGCACAATAAACTCGGCATATGATGAAGCTTTGTAATCTTGGCTGCTATGTCTTCAACTAACACGTCATAGGCTTGGATGGATACACTTGAACACTATCCTATGACACAAATATTTTTGTCCGGGATTGAGTCAACGCTACATTAAGACTCAATCATAGACTTGTGTCCTTATAGTGTTTTTCATTTTTAGGATCACTTGAATTTATATTTGGATTCTAATCCACTCGTAGTTATTTTGATTTTAGGAATAATCATTGATCATTTTAGGGATTTAATATTAATAAGACGGTTAATTACTCCAAATTATCATGAACAAGATATATAAAATACAGTTAGTGAACTTAGTGGAATTAAGGTTTCCTCATTAAAGTGGGAAATTTTATTATCTACTTGTAATTCTTCTTCTTTTTGTATTAAAATGGCTTTTTTATTTCAGGCTTGAGTATTCTTCCTATTTGGATCTTAGGAATAATAATTGGTCATTTTATGGATTCATATAAATAACGCATTGACTTACTAAAAATTATCATGAACAAGATATATAAAATACAGTTAGTAAAGTTAGTGGAATAAAGTTCTCCTTACCAAAATGGGAAATTTTTTTATTTACTTGTAATTTTTCTTCCTGTTTGTATCAAAAAAAATATTTCAGGCCTGTGAATTCTTTCATATTGCATGATACTGAGTAAAGAAACGGTAATGGTTGACAATACCCAACTTCAGTTTCACCAAAAGCTTTAAAATCTATAGAATTCTATAAGGGCAGTTAAGGTACAATCGTTGAAACATTGTTAAGTATCTTCAAATCTATTAGTTTAATTTATTCATTATATGGGTCTTATTCGTAGTGTTGAATCTTATATTTAAAGAAGTAAAAAAGAAATGGATATATATAATACTCCTTCCTCTCTATTAAATTTTTCTTTACCAATGATGAGATGAAAAATATGTTAGGGTTGGAAATATAATTATGCGGAATTTAATAAGTATGAAGACAAATGAAGAAGATGTTGGATGAATTGCATATATTTTTTTTTCCTTGTTACAAACTAATATGAAAGCTTACTTATATAGGGAATACAACATTTGGTGGAATTCTCCACTTAGACCACTAAGACACAAGATAAAACATGGTGGATTTCTCCACTATACCACTAAGACACAAGATAAAAGATAGTTGATTTATCCACTATACCACTAAGACACAAGATAGAACATGGTGGATTTCTCCACTATACCACTAAGACAAAAGCTAAACATCCATTTAGATTTATCTCCTTAGTTGAGAGATGATGATGCCTCCACTTAGACATGAATGCCTCCACTTAGACATGAATTATTCATCCACTAGCTGGTAATACAATTACACATTACTTTTGACACCCCTTCTTAATTTGTAATTTTTTTGAACTTTTTCAATTGCTCTAATTTTTCAGAAGATACTATTTCGTGAAGCTATCTGCCAATTGCTCGTTGGTGTTGAGAAAATTCATTTGAATTTCTTCTTTGTTAACCAAACTTCTGATAAAATGCTAACGGAGTTCATTGTGTTTCGTTCTTGCATGAAAAACTGGATTTTTTTTCATGGTAATAGCAGACATGTTATCACAGTAGATAATTGTGGGCTTCTTTTGTTCTTGTTTGAGATCTGTAAAAATTCTTCTTAACCACACTGCTTCACAAGTTGCATCAGTAGCTGCAATATACTCTGCTTCAACTGAAGAGAGAGCCATAGTTCTTTGCTTTTTGGAGGACCAAGCAATTGGTTTTGTGCCCATGCAGAATAAATAACCCAAGGTTCTTTTTCTATCATCAATGGATCCTGCCCAATCACTGTCAGTATATCCAATAAGATTGCAATTAATTTCTTTGACATATTTAATTCCAAAAAATTTTGAACCTTGCAAATACTGTAGTATTGGCTTTTGCCGCGGAATAATGAACTAGGCTTGACTCATTCATGAATCAGGAGATCATGCTGACAGGATGAAAAATATCAGGCCTTATGTTGGTCAAATACATCAATGAGACGACTAGGCTGTGATAAAGTGATGCTTCGACTTTTTGTGCACTATCTTTTTGTTGGAGCTTTTCATTCACCACCATTGGAGTTGTTACTGGCTTTCACTTTGACATGCAGAATTTTTTTAACAAATCTTCAGTGTATTTTTCTTATGAAATAAATATTTCCCCTTTTGACTGTCGCACTTGAATGCCAAGAAAATATTTCATGAGACCCGGATCTGTCACCTCATATTCGTTCATCATGGCCTTTTTAAATTCTTCCATCATCATCAACACAAAGGAAGACAATAATGAAATCACTTGTACCTCTCATTTTGACATATAAGGACGGTTCATTTGGGCTTCTTTAAAAGCCATTTTGTAAGAAGTACTTGTCAATTTTGCTATTCCAGGCTCGTGGTGCTTGCTTTAGGCCATACAGTGCTTTTTTCAGTTGGTACACCTTATTTTCTTTTCCTTCCACTACGTAGCCTTAAGGTTGCTCCACGTAGACTTCTTCTTCAAGTTCACCATTTAGGAAAGCTGAAAAGCGTGTAATATCGATTTAAAATAAGTTTCGCAAGTTTTCAAGTAACCCGTATGTAATTAGGGACTACTTTAAATCAAATTAATTCAGTCCTTAAACATGCATCTAAATTATCCCAGCAAATAAAAAGCATGTGACACGGTAAATATGCTGAGACAAAGATTTCAGGAAAAAATCCCTTTCGGGTAAAACCTTTATTTCACTATGAATATACAAATCGCAACTTACAATTACATAGAGAAATTTGCAATGGATCAACACGCAGCCAACCCACAAAGACACGCAGTCTTGAACTCAACAAGAGAATACACGCAGCACCCTCCAAGGACTCGCAGCCCAAACAACAAAGGAAGAACCGCAGTACTCCTCAATGACACGCAGTCATAACACTTTGTAGAGACTCCCTCAGCAATGACACGCAGCCCTCGGTTGCAAAGATCTCCCCACAAAGGTTTGAACAAACACAAGGTTGTGTTCTTGGGTTACCAAAAAGATTCACAAAGGTTTTACAATTGTGTGAATCAAAACATGAGTCTTGGGACTCAAAAAATATGAAGACTTGAGTATTTGGGACTCTCAAAAACGTCTTCCAAAGTCTTATGAAACAGCTCCCCCGAAGTTGGTTTAAATAGGAAAACACATGAAGAGTTTTATGAAATAAAACTTCTGAAATTCTATCCAGCGTACAGGGTCCCCGAACCGGTTCAGGGTCCCCTGCGAATCGGTTCGCCCCCCGAATCGGTTCGGGCTAGGTTCGGGGAAATTCGCTGGAAAAAATGCTTTCAACACTTAGTAAAAATTTCCAAGGTTTTTCTTGGAATTATCTCCATTTTCAACAGGCCATAACTTGTTCAACGTAGCTCAGATTGAGGTGTCGTTTCTTCCAGTATCTTTGTTGTGACAAGTTCTTCAACTTTCCAGTTGACCGGTCATCTGGACAGTGGCTATAAAATTACCAAATTTCCCTTGAACTTCCCTATCAAGCCTTGTTACACTATTTTGACTTCTCTTGCATACCACTTGCATTACGAGCCAAAAATCATGGAACGTGAAGTCGTTGAGGCAGATGAGGGACACATGATGGAGATAATAACTGCTTGATTCTCGGAATTCGGATTGAGGCCGTCGAGTGAGATCTTGAGGTGACGTGCCAAATGTAGCGGCGTACGACATACACAAATAAAACATATTGGACATGAGAAAAATGTCGTTACAAATCTCCCCCTATGTCTATGCCAATACATACATAAAAAATTCGAATTATCAAATATGAAATTGCCTATAGAAATCTCCCCTCCCATGAACCCAAAACTGGAAAAGGTACAAATGAATAGTCTCCATCGTTTGTTCTTCAAATCTTCAGGAATATCAAATCTTTTATCATCAGGGTGTGTAATTTAGAGATCATCAATGTAGTACCTATACACATGAAATAAAGAAAAAATACCGAGTGACGTATCGAGTTTGAAATGAGATAAACTTCGATACCAATATATGATAAGCATAAGTCAAATCTCAAAACTCCCCCAAAATAAGATAATTCTTTCTCCCCCTTTTTATGATGTCCCCAAATAGACAAATAAGAAGAATGAATCAAACAAGCAAAAATCAGGGTGTCACGATATTTGAAAACAAAGGATCAATCAAATGTCAAACACGCTCTTGCAAGGAGATGCTCAAAAAATTGTCTCAAACTATTTTTGATTTTTCAATTGTTCGTACAAAAAATAAAATAAGATGCCAATTTTAAAAAAAATATGTAAAACATGATTCAAAAATCACACCATGGATTTAAACTCAAACAACCAAGTCATGGAAATGGAATGAATGGGTGTGAACACATTCGATAGGTAAATCAACTCAATCAATTATATGTGCACGATGCATATGTGTACCCCTAATGAATGAACATCAAAATAATCCTTAGGTGTAAAAATTTGTTGAATTTAGATGACATCGTCTTATGCAAACCAACAAATCAAAGTCAAAGTGATTTTCACACCAATAACGTCCAAAACTATGTAGCGCATTTTCAAGCATTTCAAGGACGTGCAAACCCATTTTAAATTCTCCAACCAAACTCCCTCATATATATTTTCTTTTAGAGGTAATCTAAATTCTCAAACTTTGGAGAATTGGTGCAAAAACCTAAATGGACCATAAATTGGCATGAATTTCTTTTTATTGCCTTTAAATTTTTCGGGCTCTTTTAAACCTATTTGGACCTCGGATAATAAAATTCCTCAATTTTTTAGGTCCTTTTTAACGGTGTCTTAGAATCGCAGAGGCTATATGAACCTTTCGCAGCCCTTCCCCATTTTTAAATAAAGCACACAAACTCACAAAACGGTTTTTATATGCACATTTTCCTTATCAAAATTTTATCGCGCTTGGTTAGTTTTAAGGACGGGATTGAAGTGAAAACACCCAACCAACATGTGATAAGACAAGTACAATAATAAAACAAATCCGTGCATGTGTACAATAAAGGAAATATGAGCCAAACATGTAGGAAGTAACACTTAATTACATCTTAATGACTCCAAACATTATAAAGCACAAGGATGAATTGACCTATTGTCTCAAAACACTATCAAATAGTCACATGAAAATAATGGAATGATGTTGTGACTTGGTCATCCTAAGTGTCCATCCATAAATGGTCCTAACAAAATACAAAAATCTTTTTGGATTTTCTCAAAATTTTATCAAAATAATATCTTTTTGAATTTTTCAAAATTTTTCTTAAAAAAATAAAACATACAAAAATGATACATACTAGAAATAGGCAAATAATCTCATCATGAAAATCACCCTGAAGAGGGGCTTTCCAAAGGTGGTGACAACTTATGAAAGACCTCCATCAATTCTTGTGAAGATTTGACCAAATACTTAACTTGCTCCCCTAAATGTGAAAACTCTCTCATGTAGTCTCCGGGAGCATGTAAAGTATCATGTGTGGGTGCATGTGTGCCAGAAACACGAGTAGAAGCAAAATGTGACACATACCCCAACTTAAAGCAAAATTCCCTAAGGTGTCCTCTCCTCTTCCAATGTGAGCAAACATAAATAGGCCTAGGAACACCTCTCTCAAAAACTCTAGGGCTCACTCTCCTAATAGGAATGGGACGCCTAGGTGGGTTAGGGTGAGACTCACGCGAATCAAACACTAAAGTGAGAACCGGCTCGGGTGCTAATTGGGAAGTAGAAGCACCGTCATGACTTATTCATAACTTCTCACCTTTACCCTTATGAACCACCTTTTCAACTTTCTTAGGTGCGTTCACAAAATTGACTTTGACCTCCCTGCCACATTCGAGATCACTCTCGAGTTGGGATACACATGTCATCACACTAGACAACGTGTCGGTCAAATCACACTTCTCCTTTCTCAAAACCTCCTTATCTTTCTCCAAATCTAAAACCCGATGACCTAAATCACGATTATACTACTTAGTTTTCAAGGTCTCGGTGTACAAATCTCTAAAAGCTTTTTGGAGCTCACTTTCATCTCCACTTATACTCTCACTTTCTCCCTCACTTGAAGAGCTCAAATCATCACTATCGCATTCGTGTGCACTATTGTGGGACAAGGTGGGTGTGCTCATATGACTAGAAAAAGCTACAAACTTCTCACCACTAGTCTCATCACCCTCACCTTCACTACTATCACTAAGTGTGGCGGCCATAGCTACTTTCTTTCCTTTCTTTCTAAGCCACGTAGGACACTCAAACGACTTATGTTCCGTACCCCCACATTCAAAACAAGTTACGTTCTCAAAATCTTCCTCACACTCCTCATCGGAGTCATTCTCTTTTTATTTCTCATCGCTTTCTTTGGCCTTCCCTTTCTTTTTATTTTTCTCAAAAAAATTCTTTTTGTTGGAAAATTTATTTTCTTCATGTTGAGAAACTTTTTAAAATTCTTTGCAAACAAGTCCATATCGTTAAAATCAAAGTCTCCCTCAGAATCGGACTCACAAACTTTTTCATTCTTTTTCTTACAATGACTCTTTAAAGCAATGACATTATCCTTAGCCTTAATGGTTTTGGGAAACATGTCAATCTCATAGGTTTGAAGATCTCCTACAAGTTCTTCCAACTTAAGGGATTTCAAATTTCTCAAAGAGTTCAAAACAGTGACTTTAGGAATAAAGCATTTTGGGAGAGATCTCAAAATATTTTTAACGACACGAGTGTTATCAATCACCTCACCCAAATTAAAACATGTGTTAACAATGTCCGATAAATGTGCATAAAACTCATCAAAGCATTCGGACTCAGACGTGGTGATAGTCTCAAATTGGGTGGCTAAATTTTGTAATTTTGATTCTTTAATCGCGTTCGTACCCTCATGTATCAGTTTTAAAACATCCCAAGCCTCTTTAGACGTGGTACACGTCATAATTCGGCGAAACTCATCTGGAGTGATAGCACCAGAAATAGCACTCAGACCACAAAAATTAAAATTGAACAATTTATAATCATCTTCAGTCCAGGCTGACACAGGTTTTAGAGTTGTGATGTTATTAACGGTGACCGTGGGAGGAGTCCAACCATTTTTGCAAAGCAACCACACATGCTCGTCAATAGCTTTTAAACATGATTTCATGCGAGCTTTCCAATAGGCATAATTATTTCCATCAAAAATAGGCATCTTATTAAATGAACGTGTTCCATTGGAAAAATTGTGATTTTTCACAAAACTGATTTTTCAAAAAAAATCAATATCTCACTATTTTACGAAAAATAGGAATACGCGATAAATTAGCATAACCGGCTCTGATACCAATTTGAAAACGTGAGTAGACAAATTGTATCAGAAAGTAAATCCTCAAAAAATCAGGATCACGCGATAAATTAGTGTAACCCGCTCTGATACCAATTTAAAAAGCGTGTAATATCGATTTAAAATAAGTTTCGCAAGTTTCCAAGTAACCCTCGTGTAAAGTGGTGATCGCTTAAATAAGCATTGATATCAATTTGTAGAATCGCTACAGCGGAAATATTGTGACTTCTCAAATAAACTCCAATTTTATTTAATCCCAAATTTTAGTTAAACCCTAAATCATGCATCTAGATGATTTATCCAATAAAATAAAGCATGGAGGATAAAACAAACAATTTCAGGAAAAATCCCCCAAAGGGGCAAAACCTTTTATTTCACTATAATTTGTAAGAAAATGGCTTACACTGATTACAATGAAATAGGGTGACATACGAAATACCCGCAGGTGTCAGTTTCGATGTCTCGGCTGGAACTTTCCCTTTCCAAGAGGGCAGCAGTGAAGAAGAGAAATGGCTTCTCCATAAGTGTGATCTTTATAAGGACTCCCTCCACAATAGCACGCAACTGTCGGTTGTGAAGATCTCCCCACAAAGTATAAACAAGAGCAAAGTATGTTCTTGAAAACCAAAATACTTCACTAAAGCATATGGGAGTTTTGTGAATTGAAAACAAAGAGGATTAAAACCCTAAAGGAAGAAGCCTAAAAGAATTCTGCTTTTGCAGTTTTTCTGTTCATTAAAACGTTGTGACTTCTTAATGAAAACGGAACCAAATAATGAGTATTTATAGGAAAACGCGTCGCCTCGAAAACAGAGCTCGTTCTAACGAGACAGCAAGTCGCTCGAACAAGATCTAACGACATGCTATGTCATTCGAATGACATTGCAGGTCGTTCGAACGACCTATCAAGTGAGATTCCTCGCATGCCTGTAGAAAATTTCGATACGAACGCGTGGCCGCCAGCTTCGTATCATTCCAATTTTTTATGAATTAGTTGTGATTTTTCAACGGAAAGGAGTCCGAAAACAAAATCGTTAGAAAACTATTTTGTAAAAAATATCCCAAAAGCTCTAAGTGAAAAGTAAAGGTATTTAAAACATAACCTTACCAAAGTAAACTTCGCGGAGCCTTGAATGATGAAGAACTTGAATAATTCGGATCCGTCTTTGATGTAGATTGCTCTTGAATGATCTTTGACGGTGTATCGGTATATGACATAACAAATTGATAACGGACATATAAAAATATGTCCTTACACCTTATTTAATTAGGGACTACTTTTAAATCAAATTAATTCATCCCTTAAACATGCATCTAAATCATCCCATCAAATAAAAAGCATGCGACACGGTAAATATACTGAGACAAAGATTTCAGGAAAAAATCCCTTTCGAGTAAAACCTTTATTTCACTATGAATATACAAATCGCAACTTACAATTACATAGAGAAATCTGTAATGGATCAACGTGCAGCCAACCCACAAAGACACGTAGTCTTAAACTCAGCAAGAGAATACATGCAGCCCAAACAACAAAGGAATAACCGCAGCACTCCTCAATGATACGCAGTCATAACACGTTGTAGAGACTCCCTCAGTAATGACACGCAGCCCTCGGTTGCAAAGATCTCCCCACAAAGGTTTGAACAAACACAAGGTTGTGTTCTTGGGTTACCAAAAAGATTCACAAAGGTTTGGCAATTGTGTGAATCAAAACATGAGTCTTGGGACTCCAAAAATATGAAGACTAGAGTAATTGGGACTCTCAAAAATGTCTTCCAAAGTCTTATGAAACAGCTCCCCCTGAGTTGGTTAAATAGGAAAACACATGAAGAGTTTTACGAAATAAAACTTCTGAATTCTATCCAGCGTACAGGGTACTCGAACCGGTTCGGGATCCCCTGCGAACCAGTTCGCCCTCCCGAATCGGTTCGGGCTGGGTTCGGGGAAATTCGCTGGAAAAAGTGCTTTCGACACTTAGTAAAAATTTCCAAGGTTTTTCTTGGAATTATCTCCATTTTCAACAAGCCATAACTTGTTCACCGTAGCTCGGATTGAGATGCCGTTTCTTCCAGTATCTTTGTTGCGACAAGATCTTCAACTTTCCAGTTAACCAATCATCCGAACGGTGGCTATAAAATTACCAAATTGCCCTTGAACTTCCCTATCAAGCCTTGTTACACTGTTTTGACTTCTCTTGCGTACCACATGCATTACGAGCCAAAAATCATGGAACGTGAAGTCGTTGAGGCAGATGAGGGACACATGATGGAGATAATAACTGCTTGATTCCCGAAATTCGGATTGAGGCCGTCGAGTGAGATCTTGAGGTGACGTGCCAAATGTAGCGGCGTACGACATACACAAATGAAACATATTGGACATGAGAAAAATATCGTTACAAAAGATGATTTTACATCTAGCTGAAAGACTTGCAATTCTTGTTGTGCTGTTAATGCCCAAACCGTTCAAATTGTTTCCATGCGAGCAACTGGTGCAAAGGTTTCATTGAAGTCTATTCCAGGCTGTTGTGAATATCCTTTTGCTACAAGACGAGCTTTGTGCTTCTGAACTGAGACATCTTTTTTTAACTTTGTTTTGTAGATCCACTTTAGCCCAATAACATCTTTTTGTTTGGGTTGAGCTACAAGTTCCCAAGTATGAGTTTTCTCGATCGTTTTAATTTCTTCATTCATTGTTTTTTTCCATACTTGGTTTTTAACTGCTTCTTCAAATTTTTGTGGCTCACAAGAGAAAAATGCAACGTTACATGAATCATAAACATATCTTAATGAGAGTACCTTTCGAAATGATGACTCGAAATATGAATCACTTTCTATATTTGTGCCATCAAAAGTATTTTTATTTGATGGTGGTGAGTATAGACTTTGCGGTGAAGTTAGTTGGGCTAGTTCTTCTTCTGAATTAGCTTCAATAGATTTTGCCTCTTGAGACATTTGATTTTCCCATTCGCAGCCTTTCATTTCATCAAATTGGACATCTCTTGAAATCACCAACTGGTTGGATTTTAGATCAAAAAGACGGTAGGCTTTTGATTCTTCACTGTAACCGATGAAGATATATTTCTCGCCCTTTTCATCAAATTTTTCCATTTTTTGCGAGGGAATGAGAGAATAGGCGATGCATCAAATTTTTTTGAAGAAGCTAACATCTGGTTTGCACCTGTGCCAAGCTTCAAAAGGAGTTTTGTTGAGAACTGCTTTTGTTGGAGAACGATTGAGGATATAGACCGCGGTGTTGACTACTTATACCCAGAAATTATTAGGGAGTCCTTTTTCTTTCAACATGCTTCGTGCCATCTCAATAATGGTACGATTTTTTCGTTCCGCTACACCATTTTGCTGAGGAGTATAGCAAACTGTCATCTTTCGTTTGATCCCTTCATTTTTGCAATAATTCATAAATTCTTTTTATATGAATTCTCCACCACAATCAGTTCATAGAGTCTTTAATGGGTAGCTTCTTTGCCTTTTCGCCATTTGTTTGAACTCCATGAAGGTTGAGAAAGATTCTAACTTTTGCTCAAGGACGTAAACCAACATCATCCTGCTAAAATCATCAACAAAGAGAAGAAAATATTTTTTTTGAAATGATGGATTTCGTGTAGGGCCACATATGTCTGCATGTACCAGTTCAAAAGGATCTTTTGCTCTCTAGGCAGTTTTAGGGAATGGTAGTCTATGCATTTTACCATATATACACCCTTCACAAATTTTATCTTCTTCTTCAATTTTGGGGAGGCCAAAATATTTTTTTGTTTTAACAATTTCAGTCCTTTGTAGTTCAAGTGTCCGTATCTCAAATGCCATAGTAGTGAGTCATCAATTTTGTCCGCTTTTAAGACAATATTTTCATCAAATGGCATGACAAAGGGAAAAACTTTATTTGGTGCCATTTTTACTTTCATTATGAGTGTTTTATTATGGTCACTGATTTTGCATTCGTCCCTCTCAAAATTTACTAGGTATCCATTTTAAATTAATTGACCGACACTAAGTAAATTTTGAGTCAAAGAAGGAACATATAAAACATCATGAATGAATTTAGTGTTACCTCCCCTTGTTTGAAAAGCTACAATTCCTTTTCCTTCAATGGGTTATAGCTTTCCATCTCCCAATTTTACTTGAGACGAAATATGGTCTTCCAATTTGACAAAATGCTTTCAGCTCCCGGTCATGTGATTACTGCACCCGCTATCCAAGTACCACGCGTTCGGTGAGTCATGTTGTGAACTTATGCATGAATTAAATAATTATTTAGTAGTACTTTCTTTAGAAAAATTTTCTTCCTTTTTATCATTATTTTGTTGAAATCAGCAATCTCTTTGTTAATGGTTTGGAATTTTGCATCTTGTACACTTATATTTGCAATATCTTGATTCATGTCCAGATTTATGGCAAACAAAGCGTGCGGAATCAGATTTGAAATCTCCGCCATTAGTTTGATGGTTGAAGCTTGTGGAACTATAACCAGTTTTGAAATTACCCCTATTATTTCGATTGGTGATAATATTTATTCCTCGACCACGATTTGCGAAATTTTGGCGTCCTCTTCCTTGTTGCCTGGACGAAAATGAGTTGTTGCCTTGATTTTCTGAGTTCCTTTCTGATATGTTGAGTTTTGACTGGAAAACTTGCTCAACATTAGAAGCTAAAAATCTGGTTATTCTTCTCTCATGGGCTTCAAGTGAACCCATCAAATCAACAAGGTTGAGTGTTGATAAAAAATTTTATTCTTCAATTGCAGCAACAACATGATCATATTTCTCAGGCAAGCTTCTTAAAAAAAATTTAACAATTTTTTTGTCTTCAATTTTATCTCCATAACTTCTTATTTGATTCTTAATTTCTACAACTCTTGAAGAGAATGCTTTGATATTTTCTTTTTCTTTCATTGCCAAATTATCAAACTCTCGCCAAAGAGATTGAAGTTCAATGGAAATAACTCTTTCTAACCCTTGAAACTCAATTTTTAAAAGTTCCCAAGCGTCCTTGGAATTTTTTGTACCCAAGATTCTAGGAAAAATAGATTTGCTTACCCCTTGCTGAATAAAGAGCAGTGTTTTTCACCCTTCCTCTTATTTTCTTTGTACTCCTTTTACTTTGCTTGTGTCCATGTTGCAATTTCTTCAACATTTTGTGTCGGATTAAAACCTTCCTCTATTATTTCCCACAAATCTTGAGAAACAAAGAGGGTCTTCATTTGAATATTCCAATAGTCATAAATTTCTCCCTCAAATATAGGTATTGGACTAGTTGAAAAATTGAAATTTGAGGATGAAGTCATGGATGAGATTTTTGGAATGAATTTAAATTTTTGAAGAGTTAAGACAAGAATGATGGGTGGCTCTGATACCAAAAAATATGTTGGGGTTGGAAATATAATTATGCGGAATTTAATAAGTATGAAAACAAATGAAGAAGATGTTGGATGAATTGCATATATATTTTTTTCCTTGTTACAAACTAATATGAAAGCTTACTTATATAGGGAATACAACATTTAGTGAAATTCTCCACTTAGACCACTAAGGCACACGATAAAACATGGTGGATTTCTCCACTATACCACTAAGACACAAGATAGAACATGGTGGATTTCTCCACTATACCACTAAGACACAAGATAGAACATGGTGGATATCTCCACTATACCATTAAGACAAAAGCTAAACATCCATTCAGATTTATCTCCTTAGTTGAGAGATGATGATGCCTCCACTTAGACATGAATTATTCATCCACTAGCTGATAATACAATTGCACATTACTTTTGACAAGTTTTACCTATAATTTTGTAGTTATGACTATGATCCTTACTCATCAAGTTACATCCTTATTAAATTTAAAGTTGGAGGCATTTGAATAACTTTTCAAATTGTTTTTCCTTAACAGAACATTAAAATATAATTTAGATTATTATTACTATACTTACTTTTATTTATGTAATTAGAAAAATATATAATTAGTTGGTAATTTTTAAATTTTATGACTACGGTAAATCAAGGCATTAAAATGATTTCATGTACATATCGAAAGAGACAAACTTTCTTTGGCATACTTACCTATCCGAAGGCATGCACTTACCCTATAAAAATTGTGGAGTAGGTAGGCACAGTTCCCGGTTTGCTTGAGGAGTTTGTAATTATTGGTTAAAATGAATCTCGTGATAGTTTGATATTAATTTTACGATCAATCCTATATGACATGGCATGGGAACGATGCATACCACTTCAAGTTGAGGATACTGTCGTCAAGGGCAGGGTGGGTATATTTATGCCAACAAATTTAAGATTTTTTCCTTTTTCTTTGTCTCTTATATTCATGCCTTTGTCTTTCGAGTCAAAATGGACAAACGTATAATGCTAGTTTTTTAACATTGTATCTTTTCTTCTTTTGCATGTTTTATGTTACAAAAAGAATTTGGTATCAACATATTAACTAGAAATATTTTACGACCATGTGTTATTCTTTGTTGTTGTTCAATTTATGTTTTTTGTACTTTTTTTTTCTTCTATTTGCAATGCTAATTGTAATTTGTAACTTTTCCTCTTTAACTTAAAGAAGAAGAAGAAGGATATTTTAGTTTAGAAAGTTTTTGGAGTCCATGACTCTACTAAATTGTGTTTGTGGATAAAATATGGAGTGGAATGTGGCTTTAGTTCGGGCTTAATTGTGCATAATTTGTCTTTAGTTTAGAATAGTATGCGCTACCACTTGGATTTATTGATTTCTTAGATAATCATTTCTTATCATGTTATTTCTTTTTAACTTAATGCCGTTATGAGTAAGGATGAAAATTTTCATATCTTGTCTAGTTAATTGATATTGACTTCAAATTTCCAATCAATTACTAAAAAGCACAATGGTCATTGAACTATTTTTCACTTTTCATTTTGGTAAGCTCTCTAAAAGCTATATTGGTACTAAATGGTGTCAACAATAATTCAGTAGGAGTTTTTCTAGGGTAGAAAAGTTTTCCAATGATTATATTGAAAATTTAGAGTTCATTGTGCTTTTTTTGTGATTGGTCCTTTTCAAATTTGTTGAGTTAAAACATACAAATTGTAGGATCTCAATTACTAATTTATTGTGACAATGTTTTCAGTAAGACCATCTCTAGTGTTGGGTATATATCCTATGTGAGGAATTATATCTCAATTAAATGGTTGCCCACGTGAAGTATTTTTAATTTGTATCTCTAATAGGGAGGTTAACATTTGTTTATATCTTTTTATTTATAGTTTAGTCCTTCGGCACTCGTACAATGTATATGATTGTTCTTGTGTAATGATTTCTCCTCTAAAAAAGAGTATAAACGTGACGATGGAACGGGAAAGTACTAGTCCATCCGTATTATTAATAGTTTTACTCCATATGATATACCCATTACTGAATTCTGTATAAACACTATGTTATTGACCAAACAATAAAATAAAAGTGAAATTAGAAAGTAGATAAATCATCTATTCAAGGATTGTTGTAACATGATTTTTTCTCCATAGAATTGTTATTTGGTTATTGTAATGCATATGGACATTGCATTATAATGAAAGTTTATGGGTAATTTTTTAAATCAGTCACAAGTTCTCTTCTAATATTTCTTATACTAAATTAAACCAATTTTTAAATATTTAAATTATGCATGTACTTCGAGAAGTTTGAGAATGGTGTAGAAACTCACAATGGATGTAAGTGTGGAGTCAACTCCATATCTGCCCCATGCACTAGAAATTAGACATACAATGGTTTTCTTTTATGACTGAGGTGGTAATGTTTTATTTTTTAGATTGGATAAATTTTTTAAACTTTGTTACCATTAGTATTGGGATATATTTATTGTCAGTGTGAAATTGATAATTTCTTTTCCTCGTTATTAAGGCCCTTTCTTTTATTAATATGTTTCTCACTCCTGCATTGTAAATAAATTCGGGTGTGAATTCCATATGAATATGATTCCAGGGTGTATGTGCATGTATTGTTGGAAATTTGGACTTAAAGTTGGAATTAAAAATTGTCCAGATTTTTTGGGATAGAATTATGAGCAACTTTGAGCTCAAATTTAGGTGGGACCCACACTACGATAATTAAGGGACCATATATGAACGCATTCTCCTCCGCAAGGAGATTAACGTAGTATATTCATATGTCCAATTCTATTAAGTTATGAATGATAAATATGTCCCCAACGTGACTCAAAAATAATAAAAGTTACTGAATTGTGTATGTTTTAACTCTTATCCCACATTGGAAGAGTAGTGGAAAGTTGATGAGTTAATAACACCCCAAGTATGGACTAAGGCTTGGATGCCTTTGGGGAATTCCAACTCTTTGAAGGGGAGATGGCCTACACTATGAGTGTGTTGGGTTTGGACCAAAAGCCCACACGCGCGGGAGCCGTTCAGCCGGCCGGCTTGGGCTTATTTTGGGTCATTTCTAATTAACTTTCTAGGTTTTAATTAAATTGCCAACAGTCAGCAGTTAAAAATGTTTTGACTATTCCCAATAGTCAAAACCAAGGCTATAAATTAAAGTCATTCCCTCCAATTATTGGGCTACATAATTAATTCGGATTGGAGGGAATAAATTTGCCTTAAGGAGACTGTTCTATAGGGCCCGGATTTATCTTTTTATTTATTTTATTAATTCTGCTATAAGTTATTTTAATTCTATAATTTCATTTTAATTCTGTAATATTTATTTCATTAATTATTCTGTACTTTTTGTTAACTAAATAGTAGACAGAGCAATATCCCCCACATGAATAATATATCGCTATAAATAAAACATAACAGAGGCTAATTCATATGCATACACAAGTTGAGTAAAACTGAAGATTTATTGCATTGGGAGAAGTAGCCTAGTGGCCTTGAACTTTCCTTAGTGATATACCATAGGATTTACTTGGTTAATCAGTAGACTTCACGTCTTTGAATCGTCAACCATTTTTGTAAACCTAGATAATAGTATTCACACAATAATTCTTCAACACAGTTGGTTCTCACATTTGTGTTTATTTTGTCCATGAACACCACTTGGTTCCGTGAGTATTTTAGAGAATATGCCTTTTATTATTCTCATAGAAGCGACCCCTTCTTACTCACGTAGGTGACTTCCATAAAGAGTATCCTACAATACCCCACTTAGACATACTAAGATATGGATGTCATTAAAAGCATAACTTAACCTAATTTCGTGGTAGATGTGCACTATCTCATCTTTGTAATGGATAGGATTAAATATCCTCCAGTGCTTACTGAATATAATGTAGTTCGGTTTGCCCACTGAACCTAGATCTTGGGATCTCCAGTCAGCTAGGTTGGGTTGCCACTATATTGATTCTTATTTATTTATAGGCTTTAGACCCATTCCTCTTGATGATTTTTCAACTTGCTCTCGGTTTAAACCTTTCGTTAGTGGATCCGCTATATTATCTTTTGATTTTACATAGTCAATTGAGATAATTTCATTTGAGAGAATTTGTCTAACGGTATTGTGCCGACGACGAATATGTCGTGACTTTCTGTTATACATGTGATTTTGTGCTCTTCCAATCGCCGATTAACTATCGCAATGTATACATATTGTGGGCACAGATTTTGCCCAGTTTGGAACATCCTCTAAGAAATTTCGAAGCCATTCGGCTTCTTTTCCAGCTTTGTCTAATGAAATGAATTTGGATTTCATTATCAATCTAGCAATGCACGTTTGTTTTAAGGATTTCCAAGATACGGCTGCACCTCCAAGGGTAAACACATACCCACTCATAGACTTAGAGTCTATGGTATCGGATATCCAATTTGCATCTCAATGTCCTTCAAGAACAACTGGATATTTTGAGTAGTACAGTCCATAGTTTTGAGTATATTTCAAATAACCCAAAACTCTCAATATTTCTTTCTAGTGATCTCTCCCTGGATTACTCGTAAATCGACTTAGCTTACTTATTGAGTATGCTATGTCCGGTAGCGTACAGTTCATGATATACATTAAACTGCCGATAATACGAGAGTACTCTAGTTGAGATATGCTTTCACCATTATTTCTTGCTAGATGTAAATTTACATCTACAGGTGTCTTGGTAGGACTAATATCATACTTCTAGAATTTTTCAAGTACTTTCTCTATGTAATGAGATTGAGATAATATAAGTCCATTTGATGTTTTAGAAATTTTAATTCCTAATATAACATCGGCGATTCCCAAATCTTTCATGTCAAATCGACTACTCAACATTTGTTTTGTAGTTTTAACAATTTCAAAGTTACTACCCATGATAAGCATATCATCAACATAGAGGCATATAATGACATATCCATTTTGAATGTATTTAAAGTAAACACATTTATCACATTCATTAATTTTGAAACCATTTGATAACATTGCATTATCAAATTTTTCATGCCATTGCTCAGGTGCTTGTTTTAATCCGTAAAGTGATTTAACAAGCTTACATACTTTTCCTTCTTATCCGAGAGCCTTGAACCCTTCAGGTTGCTCCATATAAATTTCCTCGTCTAGTTCATCATTAAGAATGCGGCTTTTACATCCATTTGATGTATTTCAAGTCCATTAATAGCAATTATTGCTATTAACATCCGAATGGACATTATTCTTATTACCGGTGAATATGTGTCGAAGTAATCCATCCCTTTCTTTTGCCTATAGCCTTTAGCTACAAGTCTAGCTTTATATTTATCAATTGATCCATCGGCCTTCAACTTCTTTTTGAAGATCAATTTATAATCTAACGATTTTGAACATGGTGGAAGATCCACTAGTTCCCATGTATGATTTTGTAATATGGATTCAATTTCACTACTAATTGCTTCTTTCCAATAAGAAGCATCGGGTAAGGATATGACTTCTTTGTACGATTGAGGTTCATTTTATAGCAAATATATTAGAAAATCCGGACCGAAGGAAGTCGAGGTTCTTGCTCTTTAACTACGTCTTGGTTCATCCTCTATTGGTTCAATATGTTGATGAGTCCCACTTATAGTAGCTTGATTTTTCCTTTTAGAAGGACCAGATTCTCGGGTCATGTTATACGAAAATTCATTTTCAAAAAATGAAGTGTCACTCGATTCAATAACCGTATTAACATGAATATCCGATATCTCGGATTTACAAACTAGAAATCAATATTCACTTCTATTAGTAGCATAATCGGTGAACACACAATCCATGGTTTTGGGCCATATTCTTACATTTTTAGGTTTAGAAACCGTCACTTTGGCTAAGCACCCCCACACTCTTAAATATTTATAGGAAGGTCTTCGACCTTTCCATAATTCATAAGGTGTCTTGTGAGTCTTCTTGTGTGGTACTTTATTGAGAATGTAATTAGCACAAAGTAAGGCTTCCCCCCCCCCCCCCCCCACAAGTTCTGGGGAGATCCTGAACTTAATAGCATTGAGTTCATCATCTCCTTCAAAGTACGGTTTTTGCGTTCAGCAACACCGTTTGATTAAGGAGAATAAGGAGCGGTTGTTTGATGAATAATTCCATTTTCAGAACAAAATTCATCAAATGGATATTCACATTCACCTCCTCTATCACTCCTAATAGCCTTTATCTTTTTGCTTAATTAATTATCAAATTCATTCTTATATTGTTTAAATGCATTAATAGCCTCATCTTTACTATGTAATAAATATACATAGCAATATTTTGTGCAATCGTCAATAAAAGTAATAAAATACTTTTTCCCACCTCTAGTTTGAACAAATTTTAAATCACAAATATCAGTGTGAATTAAATCTAAAGGTTTAATTATTCTATGAACTGAATGGAAAAGTAATCTAGCTAATTTAGATTCCACACAAATTGCACATTTATGATTTTTATCATTATTAAATTTTGGCAAAAAATCCAAGTTAATTAATCTATGCAATGTATGAAAATTAACATGTCCGAATCTAGCATGCCAAATATTAGATGACTCAATCAAGTAAGAAGAACTAGCAATTTCAGTCATTGAAACAGATGTTTTTAGGGTTACAGTAAGAACATTGATTTTAAAAAGCCCCTCATTTAGGTAGCCCCTTCCTATATACATGTCATTCTTTGACAACACAAAGAGATCAGACACAAACACAAGCTTGAACCCATTTTTAGATAGGAGAGATCCAGAAATCAGATTCTTTCAGATATCAGGCATGTGAAGAACATCATTGAGAGTAAGTTCCTTTCCAGAAGTCATTTTTAGAGAAATCTTTCCTCGTCCCGCCACCTTAGAAGTGGAAGAGTTCCCCATAAAGAGGTTCTCCTAATTTTCCAAAGGCTTATAGGTGGAGAACATCCATTTTATTGCACAAATGTGTCATGTGGCTCCAGTTCCCACCCACCAATTCTTAGTATTTCCAACCAAGTTACATTCAAAGACCACAACAGAAAGATTCATATCTGCTAAGTCATTGGTGATGTTTTCACCCTCAGTTACATTTGCTTGAGGATTATTCCGATTTTTCTTCTTCGGCTTACGACACTCGCTTGAGCGGTGTCCAGGTTTACCACAGTTGTAGCATTTGCCTTTTAACTTCTTCTTGTTCTGTTTGGAAGTGCCTTCCCCATCATGATTTCCCTTGTTCTTCTTAGGACCTTCAACAACATGGACCTTCCTTTCCATTGGATTCTTCCCCCTTTTCTTTTGAGACTCACGGCTATCTTCTTCAATTCTTAGCCTGACCACCAACTCCTTCACATTCATTTCCTTTCGCTTGTGCTTGAGAAAATGTTTTAATAAAGTCCAAGATGGTGGCAATTTTTCAACAATTGCAGCAACTTGAAAGTTTCACTAAGTGACATTCCTTCAGTATGAATGTCGTGGAGGATCACTTGGAGTTCTTGCACCTGTGAGATCACTGGTTTAGAGTCAACCATTTTGAAGTCCAGAAAATGTCCGATGATAAATTTCTTCATCCCAGCATCTTCGGTTTTGTACTTCTTTTCCAAAGAATTCCACCATTCCTTGGATGTCTTGGTCGTGCAGTAGACATGATACAATATTTTGTCAAAGTAGGCCAGAATATAATTTTGGCACATGTAGTCAGAGTGCTTACAAGCATCAATAGCAGCAACCCTTTTTGAGTCATCTCCCTCTTGAATAGAGGGACAATGTTCATATACAAACCTACCCAGTTGGCAGGTAGTGAGATAGAAATACATTTGTCCTTGCCAACGTTTGAAGTCAGGCCCATTGAACTTTTTCGATTTCTCTCCGTGTGGCATAGATACGGGTGCCGTCAAATTTGTGTTAGTGACAGTCACATTTGCAGGAATAGTGTTCGTACTATGCGATTCCATTTCTGTTACAAAAACCAAAAAATTTATAAATGATAATATTCCTATATAAATGAACAAAACAGAATACAAAATTCTGTACACTAATTTCCTCCAAGTATAATTAACAATAAATGAATTCCAAAAGAATTCTAAATAATATTCAAAATTATACTAAAATATAAACACGAGTTTATACTAGTAAAAAAAACTGTGTCACACTGTTTTTAATATTAAAAAAAATTCGTACAAAATAGAATTATAATTTTAAGATTAAAAGTTTTATATAAACGGATTGAACAAAAATTTACAAATAAAATTTTTATTTTTCAAAAAGAGAATATATAAACAGTGTAGAAATCAATTTCTGTAACAAGAACTGTTTTATCAAATTTATGTAATAAAATAATATTTTAATTCAAATTTTTCTGTCTAAACAGATTTATTTTATACAAATAAAATTCTATAATAAAAAAAATTATGTACACAATAAACAGTAGAACAAGAATAAATTTACCTTAAGATTGTTATGTCTACTATTTAGTTACCAAAAAGTACAGAATAATTAATGAAATAAATATTACATAATTAAAACAAAATTACAGAATTAAAATAACTTACTTGATATTGCAAAATTAATAACAGAAATAAAAAGATAAATCCGAGCCCTGTAGAACAGTCTCCTTAAGGAAAATTTATTAACTCTAATGTGCTCAAAGGTTATTGAATAATTGTCTCCCAAAATAGAACGTATTTCCTGAATTAATTATGTAGCATAGCAATAATTAATTCCTACGAACACAAATTAATTAAAAACTGGAGGCAATGACTTTAATTTTTAGCCTTGGTTTTGACTGTTGGGAATAGTCAAAACGTTTTTAACTATTGACAGTTAATTAACTGTCATCTAACAGTTAATTAACTGTTGACTGTGTAATACCCGGAATTTTATTGATTTTATTTAATGGGATTAATTAAATTAAATGGGATAATTAATTGGAAATTAATCCGGATTTAAATACTAGCGAGATGTGAGTTGGTATTTGATTATGATAATATTTTTCAAATTACTGGGTGAATGTATTAATATATGATTATGGAATTTATTAAAATTGTCGCGAGTCATAAATACGAAAATTCGGGAAATTGAGTTGGGACGCGCGTGCCAGTCGCGTCATGAATCAATTTAATTAGATTTATAAGTAAATTATAATTTTATCATCCATATGGTCATTTTGAGTGCGCCAACATGTCCGAAAGGGTCAAAATAGTCATAAAACACTAGCCGGGGGTTTAGTTTGGGTCCCGGGGCATTTTTAGGTCAAACCGGCAACCCGGGATGGTGTTTTAGTCATTTTAATTTTTAAGGGATTTTGACCCACGAATTTTAGGCTTTATTTATTAGCCAATATTAGGGCCATTAGGGCCATTATCTGTCAAAAATCAAGGAGTGGGAAACGTGAGAAAGAGGAGAAGTTACAAGAAGTTTTCAAGGACATAACCAACACACACCACCATTATTCGCCGAAGTTGTGACTGGAGAGAGGAAGATAACCAACCATTAACATCACCAACGGATCAGAACATCAATTCTCAAGCAAGTGTTTTGATTTCATTAAGTTTCAATGAATAATTTATCCATGAAAGTGTAGGATTTGATGATAGCCATGAACAATGATTTAAACTCATGAAACTTGGAGATGAAACTCTAATTCTGGATAGGATTTGCATGTAGTTTGATTCTGGAAGTATTCCATTAATGAAATCATAACCCTTGATGAATTAAAAATGGATTTAGGAAGATAAGTATGATAATTCTTGAAGAAAATAGAAAAAAATAGGGTTTTCGTGAAAATAGGATGATTTGATCTAAGAAAAGTCTAATTGATGATGATTTAAGAGTTATAGAACGTTAAGAATCATGTAATTAGGTATTATAATGACCCAATATATTTACTTTAGGATTTAACATCTTGTAATGAAGATTTGGGTCAAAACTAGGACTGAAAACGTAGGAAACCCGTAGCCTGCACCTGCTTGATCGATCGATCGACTGGGCTCGATCGATCGACACCATAGGTCGATCATTCGATCCCCCCAGAAACTGTGACTTTTTTCCCTTTTTAAATTAAAGTGGTTTCGGGTATTGAACATTGCAGATGAGGATTATGTGAATATATTAGGACATTAGGGAGACCAGTAGGGATATAGTTGAAGCCCGAAACATATTAGAAATTGGTTGTAATGTAGTGTTGAATTTACAAGTTTTCGATGAGTAATTTTCTATTTTTATGACGCGAGAACGGGATTTAAATTCTTAGGAGGGATAATCTAGGATCTGGGACATGAATAAGGACTTTGGAGTACTGAATTAATATGTGGGAAAAATAGGAGACTTAGTAACCTCTTCGGTTAGGTATTAGGTACCCGAAACTATACGATGTGAGACTTATCGGCAAAATATATTATGTATAATCTGGAATAATAATAGTGTACGAATTAGACTAATGGTATAGGGCTGAGAATATACCTTTAATAAAATAACAGTTATCTAAGTTGTGTGAATGCTTAGTATATGGATTATTATGTGTATGATATACCTATCATACTTGCTATCACGGGGGGTGGGCTTTCGAAATAGGACCATCTAATCTTTGTGTGCCTACGGGGGGATTTAAATTGGTACCTTAACGACATAGGATTGTGAATGGTTTATTTGTGAGTTGATAAGTCAGCTGACCATGGGAGCATAGGTATGTGCGTGACCCATGGATATGTGAACTATGCTCGCCTCCAATATGTGTGATTTTGGTTATTGAAACGGTTCCTGAGAGATTCGAAATATGTAGTCCTTATGTACGTGATGTACCGGCATTCGATAGTAGAGTATGCGTGCCCCGTAGCTTAGCCTAGGGGTGCCCTATTTGTATATTTGTGCTAAGAATAATATACTTATATTTATTTCGAACTCTTTGTTAAAGTGAGAATATGAATAATTAAGATATTTTGATAGGAATTAAAAATGAGAATTTCCAATTGTAATTGTTATGAATTAATCTGATCAATGAAAAGGTGAGTCACATGCAGGATATTTTAGAATAATATGAATAGACCCCTATATTATAATGTGAGGACGGGATGTGGTACATACTAGTTAGAACGGAATATCTAGGACGGGTTAAGGATATACGTTAGGCGTGCACATTAGTTGAGGAGTGAGGAACTTATGTGAGAGCACGTAACTAACATGTATATAATATTTACTGTTTAATGCAGTTCAACACTTGCTATATTTTTAAACTGTTTTCACCTCGGTCTCTGACCTGTTTTCTTTTAAATCTATTTTTCTTGTAAAACCTTTTAGGTGCCCATCCACAGGGACGCCAGGCATAGGAGTTCCATTCCATTGACGTGTTGTAGCTGCTGTGAAAGTTACAGGATCTCGGTAGTAGACACCTCCACATTCTGCATTTGATTATATTCAGGGTCATTTATCAGTTAAGGCATGTCGCCCCTTTCCATTTAGAGATAGCATTCTCAGACTTCCAGTTTCATTTCAGTTTTGGATTTATTTATTTATTCAGACTTTGTATTGGGATTTATTCAGTGTTTGGATTATTAAGGGGAGTGTTACTCCATACTCATTTTATCTATTCCATTATTATTCTATTGTGATTGTGATGTGGATGTGGTATAGTTAGCTTATAATTTAATTGGTTGCATGTTAGTTTAATTTAATAAAATTTGGCAACTCACTTTTTAAATATTAGGTGGCTAGTAATTGTTTAAAAATGTTTTCGACAGTGATGCTATGAGCTGAACCAACTTTACATTTTGTATTAATTTGAATAAAGGAGTAGCTACCCGGTATTTAATTAGTCAGGGTGTCACAGGTGGTATCAGAGCATCAGGTTCTAGCGTCCTTAGGATCTTGTTATATTTCCGCGTAGCGTCCTTTGATATAGGGCCCTATATTTTTGGATTGTTGTACTCTTTTGTGTATCTTACGTTCTTCAGCTATTTTGAGATAATAATTATGTACTTATAAAAATTCTCTCTCCTTTCAGATGCCTCCTCAATGTGCACAGTGAGTTCCCTAGGGTTCCCAGCCCGATCCTCAGCCTGCACCAGTTCAAGGTTCTATGAACGCTGCGAAAGTTGCTGCCATTGTAGCCCAAGTGGTAAATGTCGTGTTCTCAGTTGTGCAGCAGGTACCACCTCCGCCACCGGTGGTAGCCCCAGTCCAAGCTCATGCATTCCCATTTGCTTGGGAACGTGTCTGAGATGCCTTTCAGAAGGCGCACCCTCCGGAGTTTGCAGGGAGCTATGACGTTATTGTGTCGAGCCAGTAGAAGAAGGACATCCAAAGACACTTGAGGATGTATGAATGTACAGATGTGCAGAGGTAGATACTGGCTACATTTAAGCTGGTAGGATTATCATTGCAGTGGTGGGAGTCCATTACCACCGCAGAAGAGAGATATGTTCTTTCTATATAGGAGTTCTGGGTGCGGTTCGACCGCAAATATTTTCCCTCAGCAGTTCACACCGAGATGAGGCAAAAATTGATAAACCTTAAGCAGGGAGGGAGGATAGTGGCAGAGTATGAGGCCGAATTCACTAATCTTCTGAACATCATTCCCGATGAGATCCCTACTAAAGAGAAGAAGATCAAGAAGTTCATGGATCGGTTGACATGGAGGATTCGTCAGCACTTACTGGGTAATCTCTCATTGGCCACCTATTCAGATGTGGTTAATACAGCATTACTTCACTGCCAGGACCACCGCTTCCATTTATCAGAGAGTAAGCGAGCAGGAGAGTCCATCCAGTAGGGCAGGATAGGGGGTAATGGTGCCAGTGGGGCACAATCAGCTCAGGGTCAGAACAGGCAGGGTGATCATAGTTCCCAGCAGGGGGATTCTAAGAGATTTAGATCAGGAGGTTTCAGGCATGGCTAGGGAGGTTTTTGACATGGCCAGCATGGCTAGCAGCAGTTTCAGCAGGGCCAGGGTAGGGGTGGTAATAGTCATCAAGGCCATGGGAAGCAGGGTCAGAGAGGCGTAAACTTCACAGGGAAATGTTTCATATATGTTAAGATTGGCCACAAATGCCAAGAGTGTCCTGAAAGGGGCAGGGGCCTGCAGCAGCAGCAGGGTTCTTGACATGAGCCCCGAAGATTGATGTTTCCCGCTGCCCCCCCAGCGCCACCGCAGATGCAAGTATTTCCAACAATCCCAGAAGTCCAGTCCAACAGGGACATCTTCAGTACGGTCGAGTTTATCAGCTCCAGCAGGCCGCAATCCTGCAGGACCCACCCGCGATTGAGGGTATGTTTTCTATTCAGGGGACTATGGGGCGTATTTTATTTGACATGAGAGCCACACATTATTTTATTGCCATAAGATTTGCACGTGCTATGGGGTTATTAGATACTGCGAAGAGCATTGTTACTTGTGTAGATTCACCATTGAGTAGGGGTTCTGTGATTCCACTTATATGTAGAGGTGTGGGCGTAGAGATTGGGAGGTTTACTTTACCTATCGATATGTTAGTATTAGATATGACCGAGTACGATGCGATCATTAGTATGGATTGGTTGGTTGCGTATTGATCCATGATTGATTGTTTCAGTAGGAGTATTATTTTTTCCATACCCGGACATGAGATGTTCCTAGTAGCGATGCCTCGTCCTAAGGGAGGATCGTCCACTCACTTGTACTATATAGAGGAGGAGACCTCTAGGGAGGTTATGATACCATTTTATTAGATTCCACTTCTTGGGGAGTTCGTTGATGTATTTCAGGATATTCCGAGATTACCTCCTAGTAGAGAGATAGACTTCGTTATAGATTTGATGCCAAGCACTCGCCCGATATCACGCGCACCTTACCGTATGGCTCCAGTGGAGATGAGGGAGCTACGGGATCAGATAGAGCAGCTATTGGGTCAGGGGTTTATCCGTAGGAGTACTTCACCGTGGGGTGCTCCTGTGCTGTTCGTTAAGAACAGGGATGGATCTTTGAGGTTGTGTGTAGATTACCGGGAGTTGAATAAAGTCACGATATGGAATAAGTATCCATTGCCCCAAATCGTTGACTTATTTGACCAGTTGATAGAAGCTGCCTTCTTTTCAAGATTAACTTGAGATCGGGATACCATCAGTTATGTATCAGGAAGCAGGATGTCTCGAAGACTGCATTCTTAACGAGATATGGTTCCTACGAGTTTAGGGTTATGCCTTTTGGCCTAACCAATTCCCTAGCCGTGTTTATGGACTTCATGAATAGGGTGTTCAGAGAGTTACTAAACCAGTTCATCATTATCTTCATTGATGACATTCTAGTTTACTCCCAGACAGAGGAGGAGCATACTGAGCACTTGACATGAGTTTTGCAGACGCTGGTCAAAACGAGTTGTATACAAAATATGAGAAATGTGGGTTTTGGCTGAAGAAGGTTCAATTTTAGGGGCATATCATTTCAGACAGTGGGATATTTATTGATTCAGGGAAGGTATCAGCGGTGAGGAAGTGGGGACAGCCCACGACACCGACAGAGATACGTAGTTTCTTAGGCTTAGCGGGATACTACATGAGGTTTATTTGGGGGTTCTCGAAGATAGAGGGTCCTTAACACATCTGACTCGCAAGGGTGTGCCATTTATCTGGAGCGATGCCTTTTAGTTAGCTTTTGACGAGTTGAAGGACAAGTTGACCTCAGCACCAGTGTTAGCATTGCCCAGGCCAGGAGTGGAGTATCTAGTCTACACTGATGCGTCCTTACTAGGACTTGGGTTTGTACTGTAGCAGAAGAGTCAAGCTATAGCTTATGCTTCTCGTAAGCGTGAGCCTTACGAGAAGAATTATCCCACCCATGACTTGGAGTTAGCGGTAGTCGTATTTGCTCTTTGGATTTGTAGACATTATCTCCTGGGGGAGAAATTGCGATTATTCACAGACCATAAGTCCCTTCAGTACCTCTTCACGCAGAAAGAGTTGAATATGCGTCAATGTCGGTGGCTCGATTTTGTGAAGGATTATCAGTTCGATATCCAATACCACCCAGGGAAGGCTAATGTGGTAGCAGACATGTTGAGCCGTAGGTCAGTAGGTGAGGTGTCCGAAGTGTGGAAAGCAAAATGGAAGGAGTTGGGGCACCAGGATGCAGTGGACTGATCATTCATGTCGGTGATGACAGTTACGCCCCAGATTATTACAAGGGTGATACAGGCCCAGGCAGCAGACCCGTTATGTCAAGAGCAGATAATACGATTGTTAGCAGAGGGGGTCGAATCTTATACCATTAGTTCAGACAGGGGCTTAGGCTTCAATGGAAGGTTAGTTGTTCTTGAGGGGGAGGACTTACGACACGAGGTAATGACAGAGTCACACGGCTCACAATTCATGGTACATCATGGTGGGGATAATATGTACCAGGATATGAGGTGACCATACTGGTGGAGCGGGATGAAGAGAGATATTGCCGAGTTCGTTTCAAAATGTGCCATTTGTCAGCTATTAATGGTGGACCATCAGAGATCGGCACGACTTTTACAGCCATTAAAGATTCTTATGTGGAAATGGGAGTGAATTTACATGGACTTCATCGCGGGATTACCTCCATCACCAAGAGGTCACGACTCCATATGGGTGATCGTGGGTCGATTGACGAAGGTTGCCAGCCCGGACAGACTACACAATGGGACAGTGTGCCCAGATCTTCATAGCTGAGATAGTGAGACTCCACGGGGTGCCTCTCAATATCATGACTGACTGAGATAAGATATTTGTGTCATGATTTTGGGAGAGTTTCCAGGAATCCATGGGTACGGATTTGTGGTTGAGTACAGCCTATCACCTGTAGACAGATGGGAAGACAGAGAGGACGAATCAGATGTTGGAAGACATGTTGCGTATGTGCATCCAAGACTTTGGAGGTGGTTGGGAGCAGTATCTTCCACTGGTGGAGTTTGCCTATAATAACTCCAAACAGTTCACTATTGGTATGGCTCCATTCAAGGCGTTGTACGGTAGACCTTTTCGTTCCCCATCATGTTGGCTAGAGGTGGGGGATAATAAACTCCTTAGGCCGGAGGTGATTCCGGATACTTCGACGGGGATAGAGATGATACGGAGCCGTATTTGGGTAGCTCAGGACCGACAGAAGAGTTATGCCGATGCCAAGAGATCCTTTTGAGAGTTCAATATGGGCGACCAAGTGCTTCTCAGAGTGTCTTCTATGAAGGGTATTATGCATTTCGATAAGAAGGGGAAGTTGGTACCTAGATATGTGGGGCCATTCCTTATCATCGAGCGAATTGGGCCAGTCACGTATAGACTTGGGTTATCGAAACACTTACATAAGATCCATGACATGTTCCATATTTCCTCACTGAGGAGATATCTTCGGGATGATTTGGCACATACTCGCATTGCTTTAGAGGATATTGATCTACATCCATATAGTTCTTATGAGAAGGGAACGGTTGCTATTTTAGACCATAGCGAGTGGAAATTGAGGTCGAAGATAGTACCGTTAGTACGTGTGCAGTGGCGACATCATAATGCCGAGGAGTCTACCCGGGAGCGCGAGGATGAGATGCGCGAGCGTTATCTAGAGTTATTTTTGCCAGGTATATTTTATTTCTGAATTTTGGGAAGAAATTTTGTTATTAGGGGGGAAGTATGTAATACCCCGTAATTTTATTGATTTTATTTAATGGGATTAATTAAATTAATTGGGATAATTATTTGGAAATTGATCCGGATTTAAATACTAGCAAGATGTGAGTTGGTATTTGATTATGATAATAATGTTGAATATTACTGGGAGAATGTAGTAATATATGATTATGGAATTTATTAAAATTATCGCGAGTCATAAATACGATAATTTGGGAAATTAAGTTGGGACGGGCGTGTCAGTCGCGTCAGAAATCAGTTTAATTATATTTAAAAGTAAATTATAATTTTATCATCCGTATGGTCGTTTTGAGTGTGCCAACATGTCCGTAGGGGTCGAAATAGCCATAAAACACTGGTCGAGGGTTTAGTTTGGGTCCCGGGGCATTTTTAGGCCAAACCGGCAATCCGAGAGGGTATTTTAGTTGTTTTAATTCCTAAGGGATTTTGATGCACAAATTTTAGGCTTTATTTATCAGCCAATATTAGGTCCATTATCTGTCAAAAAGCAAGGAGTGGGCAACATGAGAAAGAGGAGAAGTTACAAGAAGGTTTCAAGGCCATAACCACCACACACCACCATTATTCGTCGTAATTGTGACCGGAGAGAGGAGGAGAACTAACCCTTAACATCACCAACAGATCAGAACATCAATTCCTAGGCAAGTGATTTGATTTCACTAAGTTTCAGTGAATAATGTATCCATGATAGTGTAGGAATTGATGATAGCCATGAACAATGATTTAAACTCATAAAACTTGGAGATGAAACTCTAATTCTGGATAGGATTTGCATGTAGTTTGATTCTATAAGTATTCCATCAACGAAATCATAACCCTTGATGAATTAAAAACGGATTTAAGAAAAGAAGTATGATAATTCTTGAATAAAATAGAAAAATAGGGTTTTCATGAAAATAGGATGATTTGATCCAAGAAAGGTCTAATGAATGATGATTTAAGAGTTATGGAACGTTAAGAATCATGTAATTAGGTTGTATAATGACCCAATATATTTACTTTAGGATTTAACATCTTGTAATGAAGATTTGGGTCAAAATTAGGACTGAAAGCGAAGGAAACTCGTAGCCTGCACCTGCTTGATCGATCACTCGACATTCATAGGTCGATCGATCGACTGGGCTCGATCGATCGACGACACCATAAGTCGATCGATCGATCTCCCCAGAAACTGTGACTTTTTTTCCCTTTTTAAATTGAAGTGACTTTGGGCATTGAACGTTGCATGTGGGGATTATGTGAATACATTAGGACTTTAGAGAGACCAGTAGGGATATAGTTGAAGCCCGAAACATATTAGAAATTGGTTGTAATGTAATGTTGAATTTACAAGTGTCCAACGAGTAATTTCCTATTTTTATGATGCGAGAACAGGATTTAAATTCTTAGGAGGGATAAGCTATGATTTGGGACATGAATAAGGACTTTGGAGTACTGAATTAATATGTGGGAAAAATAGGAGACTTAATAACCTCTTCGGTTAGGTTTTAACTACTCGAAACTATACGACATGAGACTTATCGGCGAAATATATTATGTATAATCTGGAATAATAATAGTGTACGAATTAGACTAATGGTATAGGGTTGAGAATATACCTTTAATAAAATACCAGTTATCTAAGTTGTGTGAATGCTTAGTATATGGATTATTGTGTGTATGACATACCTACCATACTTGCCATCACGGGGGGTCGGCTTTCAAAATAGGATCATCTAATCTTTGTGTGCCTACGGGGGACTTTATATTGGTACCTTAAGGACATAGGGCTGTGAATGGCTTATTTGTGAGTTGATAAGTCAGCTGACCATGGGAGCCTAGGTATGTGCGTGACCCATGGGTATGTGAACTATGTTCGCCTCCAATATGTGTGGTTTTGGTTATTGAAACGGTTCCTAAGAGATTCGGAACACGTAGTCCTTATGTATGTGATGTACCGGCATTCGATAGCAGAGTATGTGTGCACTGCAGCTTAGCCTAGGGGTGCCCTATTTGTATATTTGAGCTGAGAATAATATACTTGTATTTATTTCGAACTCTTTGTTAAAGTGAGAATATGAATAATTGAGACATTTATAGGGATTAAAAATGAGAATTTCCTATCGTAATTGTTATGAATTAATATGATCAATGAAAAGGTGAGTCACATGCAGGATATTTTAGAACAATATGAATAGACCCCTATGTAATAATGTGAGGACAGGATGTGGTACAGACTAGTTAGAACGGCATAACTAGGACGGGTTAAGGATATACATTAGGCCTGTGCTAATGGGTGAGAAACTCATGTGAGAGCACGTAACTAACATGTATATAATATTTACTGTTTATTGTAATTAAACACTTGCTATATTTTTAAACTATTTTCACCTTGGGCTCTGACCCGTTTGATTTCAAATCTATTTTTCTTGTAAAAACTTTTAGGTGCCCAGCCACAGGGATGCCAAGCATAGGAGTTCCATTCCATTGACATGCTGTAGCTACTGTGGAAGTTACAGGATCTCGATAGTAGACGCCTCCACATTCTGCATTTGATTCTATTCAGGGTCATTTATCAGTTAGGGTATGTCGCCCATTTCCATTTAGAGATAGCATTCTCAGACTTCCAGTTTCATTTCAGTTTTAGATTTATTTATTTATTCAGACTTTGTATTGGGATTTATTCAGTATTTGGATTATTCAAGGGAGTGTTACTCCAAACTCATTTTATCTATTCCATTATTATTCTATTGTGATTGTGATGTGGATGTGGTATAGTTAGCTTATAATTTAATTGGTTGCATGTTAATTTAATTTAATAAAATTTGGCAACTCACTTTTTAAATATTAGGTGGCTAATAATTGTTTAAAAATGTTTTTGATAGTGATGTTATGAACTGAAACAACTTGACATTTTGTATTAATTTGAATAAAGGAGTAGCTACCCGGTATTTAATTAGTCGTGGTGTCATAGACTGTTGGCAATTTAATTAATTTCGTAATTAATTAATTAAATTAAAACCCAGATAGTTAATTAGAAATGGCCCAAAATATATAGGAGATTTTTATAAGCCTAAGCCTAAGCGACCGAGCCGAGTCGGCCGGACAGACGGACGGCGCGCATGCTTGTTGGGTTTTAGACCAAACCCAACACATGCATAGTGTAGTCCATCTCCCCTGCAAAGAATTGGGATACCCCAAAGGCCTCTAAGCCTTAGTCCATACTTGGGGTGTTATTAACTCATTAACTTTCCACTACTCTTCCAATGTGGGACAAGAGTTAAAAGATACGCAATTCATTAACTTTCACTGTTTTTGAGTCACTTTGGGGACATATTTATCATTCATAATTTAATGGAATTGGACATGTGAATATACTAGGTTAATCTCCTTGCGGAGGAGAACGCGTTCGTATATGGTCCCATAATTATCGTAATGTGGGTCCCATCTAAATTTGAGCTCAAAGTTGCTCATAATTCTGTCCCAAAAAATCTAGACAGCTTTTTAATTCCAACTTTAAGTCCAATTTTCCAACATGTATGTCGCATTTGTATTTTACCCTAAAAAGTGATGGGTGATTTCAAGAAATGGAAACATAAATTTTGTCATATAGAATTTGTGTGTATAATAACTTATTAGGCGCCATGTGTGTTATTTTCTCAACATATGGATCATATTATATACACATTGAAATGGTGCTTAAGATTCTAAATATCATAACAAATTTTCATCCATGCCATCACCACAGGCAACCTTTAGTTATATATTTTAGTTAGGTTTATGTAAATAGCAAAATTAGATACATTTCTAAGTATTTTCATACTTTTGTGAATGCATGAAATTATTGAATAAAAGTAATAGTGTACATATTTCATGTACTTTCATTATTGAATATGATTATTAGCTTACTAATTTTTATTTTGACTTTGCTTGCATCTATTATAGAAAATCTTGAAGAACCTGGTGTATGTAATGTTTTGTCTTTTTTCTTGACTTGAAGGTATATTAGTCTCTCTTGTTTATTTTCAGTTTCTAGTTTTACAAGTGTGTACATCCATACGAGTGTTATACATTCATTACACTTGATGAGGCTAAAATGCATGATCACGCACCTACTTCACATGTCATTGTCAATAAACTTTTTGGGGCAAACAAAAAATATTATCTTTTCTTAATTGCTCTTAGGTCAACGTAAACTTAAAATGGTGTGTTTTTCATTGCTCTTAGGTTATGATCAAGTTACACATAAACATTGTTTAGAACTTTAATATGATCAAGTTACACGAAACACTTTCCATTGGTCTTTATTTATTTTTATATTATTTCAACCAAGTTATTTAATTATCATGTTTTTGTGTGTTACCAAAAAAAATTGGAATTTAAATTATAATAGCTATCAAAATCAAGAATTTTTTAAGTTATTTACTCATTTATGTTTACACATTTACTAAGATTGAGTTTGTTCAATAGATTCTTATTAGGAAATATGAAGATTACTTTTCAAGTTTAATTTTGCAAGGAATGTCATGAAGATTATTTTTGGGAGAATAATTTATTTAGAACTTTCAAGCAGTTGGACTTCATTTGAACTACTATTATGATTAGCTATAGGGCTTATCGTCTACTACATTTTGCTTTGTGAATTTTAATGGTTATGAATAAAATATAGTATTTTAGATCAATTTAATATCATTGATTATAGTGTCATTCATTTTCTCATGTGTGTTTAGAATTATATTTTGAGTGAAATTTTTGGGCATTGGTTGAACACCTTTTTTTTAGTGTATTTATATCTATTGTTTAATGAGAAATTAATATTTTTCAAAAATATAATAATATTACTAAAATACATTGATCGTTACCAAAAGTAATCCATTACATATATACGACACTCCCAATCTGTTGTAATGATTCTTATCCGTCACAAATATAGAATTTGTAACAAGTAAAACTATTACAATTTAATAAATCCGTTACTAATATTTGGGATGTGTACCAATCCCAAATCCGTTACAAAATAAATTGTAACTGTTTTTTTACATTACAAATATTAAATTTGTAAAATATTTTATTTGTTACAAATATTGTTATTAATAATAATAAATAATGCCAGTTTTTTAACGAATTAAATCTGTTACATATATTTTTTGTAACAGACAAAAATTGTTACAATTGTCCAATTTTGGTGTAGTAGTAGGCTTTGATCTCGTGACTACATGAGTACGTAAGCGCAACACCGATTCCATCTCGTGAGCACAAACCTTGGCAATATGACTCATGACATATTGTACCCTCAAAAATGCGACCAGATCTCACCTCTCATAAATTATCCATTTCTAAACTTAAACAAGATATCCAAGTATCTCAAAGTCGAGACCCCTCACCCACCTCATGAAATCGTTCAAACATATATGCACCAATCACACAACATAGCTATGTTGGCTTTGATCCCGTGGATACACGAGTACGTAGGCACAATTTCGATTTCATCTCGAGATCACAAGCCTCAACAATATATCCCTCAATATGTTTTCATAATAGAGATGCACACATCTCTCATATTACATTTTCATCTTTCTTAAAATCTCAAATGTGATATCAACTATCTCAAGCCGCGACTTATAGCACATACACCTAAATTAACCTTTAACGATCACCCATTATGCAAGCCAATCCTTCTCGCAAACTTAAATACATATGAGAGGACACCCGTTACCAAAGTCGAATTTCCTAATACATTTACATACATACTAACATCCAGCCGTTATATTATCATGAAGTCATACACAAGCACCATTGTGTACCCACACCAGTTTAAGTGATGTTCATACATATCTCACTAATATAGTTTTCATACTTAAGCACCTGCCTATGTTTTAAGGGATTCCTGTATTGAGGTCTCTAAGCAAGTTCTAAAATAAACTGAAAAGTAATCACGTAATAATAAGAGCAATAATAAGAATATAATTAAGTAAGCTTAAAGAACAAGTGGGGTGCCTAACACCTTCCCCACTTGTAAGCCGGTTCCTGAACCCTTCAATAAGAATTTATGGACAACCTTAGACCTAAACCTGCCTTAGGATTATCCCAAAAGGGATAACCTAAACTTTCTATTTATTTTTATATAAAACAAATCGACGACTATGAACAACTAAAAAATCCCCCGTGCAGAATATATTTATGATTAGGCCTAAATCGAGTCGTCCGGAAAAATTGGATATAGTGTTTAACATCTTGCAGGGAAAATTATCGAGCCAACTGAATCGATAACCCGACATAGGAAGTGCAGAGGAACGGGAGATAAGCACTATGGTGTCCACCGTGATAGCAAGTCTCCCCCACACCCCTAGCCCATCATCTCTCGGGACCCATAACATTACAGTTTCTAAGTTTGAAATTTAGACCGAACTAACCATTATACACTAACTGCGATAAAGGTTTTTATGCCATGGTTGGTTTGCATAGTTTGAAGAGCCATTTCGATCTGTCTGACAATAGCGAGACTGGAATTTTGAATTTTGTGAAGGATTCACTCCCTAAATAAAAGATGATACCAAACAACTCTCCAAGTACAAAGAACGGCTTCAAAGGTTTAGGAATAAATTATAAATCAACTCATACTTGAAAGTATGATCACATATTATGACGAAAGGAGCACAAAAATCTTGATCATTATCCAATATAGGGGGCCTAGATGTTTGTGAGAGCCTGGTTTAAATGATAATAGAGGTGCACTTTCAAAAGTGTCTCAAGAATTATTAAAATACTTCCCCATTGGTCCTAGGTTTAAGATATTTTCCAAGTACCATGGATATCGGAGGTAATGACTTGGCACAGCCGAGCAGGAGTAGGGGATGATCTTATGCTTCATTATATTGACTCAACCATTTAGAAAGGCATACATTTTAATCACCTAGATTTTGCCAACGAACAACATAATATCCATTTAGAAATATTAGTAGATTGATTTCATCCATTCGGTAATCTAATCACTAATCAAAGTGTATGGTCGGTGATCTGAGCACAACTAAATGTTCATCCTTCATTGTGCAATAGACCAAAATTTTCAACGTTATCTTTGTGGGTATCTGGACTAAGGCACCAAATGACTACATCGATGTCTATCTGTGGCACTGTTATTAGAAGAATTAAATGAGTTGTGGGTAATGGTCATGAAAGCATTTGACTTTGGTAACCTAGAAGAGTTCACATTGAAAGCTATGTTGATCTGAGAATTCTATGATTTCCCAGCTTATGGGACTTTATCGGATTGTAATGTTCACCACTAGTTTGGATGTCCTTTTTGTGGCGAAGAAACTAGATCTCAAAATCTCAAGGACATTAACGACATTATTTTCCATTCTCATAGGAGATTCTTTCCTACCGATCACAAGTTTGAACTTGATAAAACCCTAACACTAACTTGTAAAAAGAACCTAACACTAACACCATTAGTCTTTTGGGTGAAATATTGATCAAGTTACTTGAAGCCATTTTAAAAATTCGAGGTAAATCCATAAAACAAAATTTGGGTGGTGAAGTGAAAATAGGTATTTAAGTTCAAAGGGGAAGTGTAATTAACCCTAAAAGTAAAATGTGAAAAATATTTTCACTATTTCATAATTAAATTTTTTGTTTATTTAATATGGCATATAAGTTTATGCAATAATTAAGTCCTTGTTTTAAAATATAGTGAAATCAATTTAATTTCAAATAACTAAAAATAATTTTTAACATTTTACTTTTTATTGAAATAAAAAATATATAAATCAAAACCTAACAGGTCATAAAAATTAGAGTAAAATAACCCCATGGCCCCTAAACCTAACAGGTCATTTTCGAGTTAATTCATGTTGTCTCTAAAAAAAATATTTTTTTAAATAGAAAAATTGTAAATAGAAGGAAAATTTGTTTGGAGATTTTACAACACCTACTTGATTATTTTTTAATAAACAAAGTGGAAGGAAAATTAATCCTAATTTTGTCCTAGTTTTATCCCAATAAACATGGTGTTACAAATTTGAAAAAAAAAATATGTTTTATCCCATTTTAAAAAAGAAAATTAAGTTTTTTACTATTTGGGGTTAATTCATAGGTTTTACCTTTTATTTAAACCAAAAAAATAAATTTTCAACTTTGAAAAAAAAGCTTTAAAACAGTTTTAAAACTAATTAACAAAAAAAATAGGTTTTTATTATTTTTATTTTTTTTACCCACATAGTCCCTAAACTATTGGTGCAGTTAAGTTTAATGGAAAACGTAACCAATGGGCTAAATTAGCTAAATTATAAATTTAGGGACTAAATTAGTCATGTTGGGAGAGCCTACGGGCAATGAGGGTATTTTACTCTAAAAAATATGGTAATTATAACCCCTGATGACAACGTTTTGAAGCTACTTCGATGTCACGTCGTATGCAACTTTTAGCTTCCAAATTAGGCTTTAAATCTTTTTAGCTTCTACGAATTTTATTGGTTGATGTATTTAAACAATATAGAGATTCTTAAACAAATTTTTTTCATTAATAATAAATGTGAACTTTTCAACTTCTTGTAGGAAATACTAATGGACTCAAAAAATAATAATCGAACCTATAAAAACCTCTACACTCGATTAATTTTATCACAATACTGGTTGTAATATTTAGTCCACATATATAAAGGAGGCAGATATGGCCACAAAATTAATAAAGAGGAAGCCAAACAAGGCATAGAAGAAACTGCTAACACGAAGGAAGAAGAGCCTGTCAAAATTAACATTTGTTGTTGTGGCTTTAAGCCTAGTTTGGGTTGTGTGGTGTTGGGTTTCTTTATGTGGGTATTATGTTGTTTTCAATGTCCAAAAAAACAAGGTAAAAAAAATATGGATATAATGGCTTTGAGGAGGAATTAGTTAGGCTATGGTTTGATATCAAGTTTGTTATATTTCAATATGTTGTATATTTTGCAATTTGTTATTGAGGGTCTCCCCAAGTATTTAGATCAATTTATGTGTTTTCTATTTCACATGCCATCATCTAACTTTTCTTTATATGTTAGTTCACGGCATTTCGTATTCGTATCAAAATTGTGATTCGTATCAATCAGGTTATTGTGGTGGGTTTTGTTATTCATGTTTTTACTCGTATTTTTTAGTATTATAGTGTGTGATTCGGTGTATAACTTATTAATTATGTTATTCGTGTTATGTTTTAAATGGATCGTGTTCGTTTAGGTAAACAAAACGTGATCTCGTGTCGTGTTCATGTCTAAAATGTTTATGCTATGGCAAACCAATGCACGGCACAAAAACACGAATTTCCTAACCTAGTCGTTCTCATATTTTGTTTGATAAAAAGTACTCCAAATTAATTTTTTGTGACTTTGTAGAATGTATAAAAATGTTCGGAGATGTGTCTCATCTACTACACAACCAATAGGGCCACCATCATGTGTAACGTGCACATAATTATTTTCTTATATTTATCAAATTATCATTTTCAATTCATTAAAGGTAAAATTCCCTTTTTAATTATTAATTAAACCATTAGTTCACAATAAAAGCTATGTTGATCTAAGAAATCTATGATTTCCCACCTTATGGGATTTTATCGGATTGTAACGTTCACCGCTAGTTTGGATGTCCTTATTGTGGAGAAGAAACTAGATCTCAACATCTCAAGGACATTAACTATATTATTTTCTATTCTCATAGGAGATTATTTCCTATCAATCACAAGTTTGAACGTGATAAAACCCTAACACTAACTTGTAAAAAGAACCTATCACTAACACCATTAGTATTTTGGATGAAATATTGATCATGTTACTTGAAGCCGTTTTAAAAATTCAAGGTAAATCCATAAAACAAAATTTGGGTGGTGAACTGAAAATAGGGGTTTAAGTTCAAAGGGGAAGTGTAATTAACCGTAAAAGTAAAATGTGAAAAATATTTTCACTATTACATAATTAAATTTTTTGTTCATGTAATATGGCATATAAGTTTATGCAATAATTAAGTCCTTGTTTAAAATATAGTTAACTCAATTTAATTTCAAATAACTGAAAATAATTTTAAACATTTTACTTTTTACTGAAATGAAAAAGTATATAAATAAAACCCTAACGGATCATAAAAATTAGATTAAACTACCCCCAAGGGCACTAAACTATCCCAATTTAGTCCCTAGACTTATAATTTGACCAATTTAGTCCTTTCATTAAGTTTTTCGTTAAACTTAACTGCACCAATAAATTATGGGCAATAGGGGTAAAAAAATAAATAAATACTATTTTTTTCTTAATTAATTTTAAAACTATTTTAATGCTTTTGTTTCAAAGTTGAAAAATTACTTTTCTTCATATAATAAAAGGCAACCCGTGAAACTAACCCCAAATAGTGAAAATCTTGAGTTTTTTTATAAACTCGGATGAAAAGACTGCTTTTTTTTCAAATTTACAACACCCAATTTATTGGGATAATGCTCAAATAAAATTTGGATTACTTTTCTTTTCATTTTGTTTATTAAAAAACAATCAAGTGGGTGTTGTAAAATCCCCAAACAATTTTTTCTTCTATTTACAGTTTTTCTATTGAAAAACTATTTTTTTAATAATAGAAAAACTATAAACATTTTTTAAAACAATTTTTTTATTATCTCATACAATTTTCTATTAAAGAATAGAACAACATTAAAAAATTATAATGACATGTAGAGGTGAAATTTTTTGATATGATATATTTTTATTTGGGTAGTTTGTTTTATGGTATGATATCTTTTGTTTGTATTCATGGTGCATATTTGGATAATAATGAGCATTAGCTAGGGTGACAATTTTATAAGTGACATGAATTTGACCCGAAATTGACACTCTATATCGTGTTCATGTCGTTTCTTTTTTATATAAAGTATTATCGCGTCATGTTGGTGTCAAAAACACCGTTAACACGATAAGACGACTCATAATTTTGACACAAGCACGATACGAAACTACATCGTGTTAAAATCGAATGTTCACGATGTTCACGTTTTTAACACGATGTATTGTCGTGTCGTGCTGGTGTCAAAATTATGAGTCGTCCTATTGTGTAAATCATATTTTTAAAACCAACACGGCGCGACAATGCTTCGTGTAAAAAAATGAAACGACGCAAACATGATATAGCGTATCATTTTCGAGTTAATTCATGTCGTTTCTAAAAAACATTTTTTAAATAGTAGAAAAATTGTTTGGAGATTTTACAACACCCACTTGATTGTTTTTTAATAAAGAAAATGAAAGGAAAATTAATCCTAATTTTTTCCTAGTTTTATCCCAATAAACATGGTGTTACAAATTTGAAAAAAAAAATAGATGTTTTAGCCCGGTTTAAAAAAAATCAAGTTTTTAACTATTTGGGGTTAGTTTCATAGATTTTACCTTTTCTGCAGAACAAAAAAGTAATTTTTCAATTTTGAAAAAAAAGCATTAAAACAGTTTTAAAATTAATTAACAAAGCTAAACAGATTTTTTTTTTTTTATTTTTTTTAGCCATATAGTTCCTAAACTATTGTTGCAATTAAGTTTAACAAAAAACTTTAAAAAAAGTGCTAAATTAGCTAAATTATAAATTTAGGGACTAAATTAGTCAAGTTGGGATAATAGAGGGGCTATGGAGGTATTTTACTCTAAAAAAATATGGTAATTATACCCCTTGATGATAACGTGTTTAAGCTACTTCCATGTCACACTTTATGCAACTTTTTAGCTTCTTATGCTTTAAAACTTTCTAGCTTCTACGAATTTTATTGGTTGATGTATTTAAACAATATAGAGGTTCTGAAACAAATTTTTTTCATTAATAATAAATGTGAACTTTTCAATTTCTTGTAGGAAAGACTAATGGACACATAAAATATTAATCGAACCTATAAAAACCTCAACACTCGATTAATTTTATCACAAGACTGGTTGTAATATTTAGTCCCCATACATAAAGGAGGCAGATATGGCCACAGAAATCCATGAAGAGGAAGCCATACAAGGCATAGAAGAAACTGCTAACACGGAGGAAGAAGAGCCTGCCAAAATTAACATTTGTTGCTGTGGCTTTAAGCCTTGTTTGGGTTGTGTGGTGTTGGGTTTCTTTATGTGGGTATTCTGTTGTTTTCAATGTCCAAAACAACAAGGTAAAAAATATATGGATATAATGGCTTTGAGGAGGAATTAGTTTGGCTATGGTTTGATATCAAGTTTGTTATATTTCAATATATTGTACATTTTGCAATTTGTTATTAAGGGCCTCCCCAAGTATTTAGATCAATTTATGTGTTTTCTATTTCACATGCCATCATCTATCTTTTCTTTATATGTTGGTTCACGGCATGTCGTATTCGTATCAAAATTGTGATTCGTATCAATTAGGTTATTGTGGTGGGTTTTGTTATTCATGTTTTTACTCGTATTTTTTAGTATTATAGTGTGTGATTCGGTGTAAAACTTATTAATTATGTTATTCGTGTTATGTTTTAAATGGATCGTGTTCGTGTTAGGTAAACAAAACGTGATCTCGTGTCGTGTTCATGTCTAAAATGTTTATGCTATGGCAAACCAATGCACGGCACAAAAACACGAATTTCCTAACCTAGTCGTTCTCATATTTTGTTTGATAAAAAGTACTCCAATTAAATTTTTGTGACTTTGTAGAATGTATAAAAATGTTCGGAGATGTGTCCCATCTGCTACACAACCAATAGGGCCACCATCACGTGTAACGTGCACATAATTATTTTCTTATATTTATCAAATTATCATTTTCAATTCATTAAAGGTAAAATTCCCTTTTTAATTATTAATTAAACCATTAGTTCACATTAAAAGCTATGTTGATCTAAGAAATCTATGATTTCCCAGCTTATGGGATTTTATCGGATTGTAATGTTCACCGCTAGTTTGAATGTCCTTTTTGTGGCGAAGAAACTAGATCTCAAAATCTCAAGGACATTAACGATATTATTTTCTATTCTCATAGGAGATTATTTCCTATCAATCACAAGTTTGAACGTGATAAAACCCTAACACTTACTTGTAAAAAGAACCTATCACTAACACCATTAGTTTTTTGGATGAAATATTGATCATGTTACTTGAAGCCGTTTTAAAAATTCAAGGTAAATCCATAAAACAAAATTTGGGTGGTGAACTGAAAATAGGGGTTTAAGTTCAAAGGGGAAGTGTAATTAACCGTAAAAGTAAAATGTGAAACATATTTTCACTATTTCATAATTAAATATTTTGTTCATGTAATATGGCATATAAGTTTATGCAATAATTAAGTCCTTTTTTAAAATATAGTTAACCCAATTTAATTTCAAATAACTGAAAATAATTTTAAACATTTTACTTTTTACTGAAATGAAAAAATATATAAATAAAACCCTAACGGGTCATAAAAATTAGAGTAAACTACCCCCATGGCCCATAAGCTATCCCAATTTTGTCCTTTCGTTAAGTTTTTCGTTAAACTTAACTGCACCAATAAATTATGGGCTATAGGAGTAAAAAAATAAATAAATAAATACTATTTTTTTCTTAATTAATTTTAGAACAGTTTTAAAGCTTTTGTTTCAAAGTTGAAAAATTACTTTTCTTCATATAATTAAAGGCAACCCGTGAAACTAACCCCAAATAGTGAAAATCTTGAGTTTTTTTTTTTAAACTGGGATGAAAAGACTGCTTTTTTTTCAAATTTACAACACCCAATTTATTGGGATAATACTCGAATAAAATTTGGATTACTTTTCTTTTCATTTTGTTTATTAAAAAACAATCAAGTGGGTGTTGTAAAATCCCCAAACAATTTTTTCTTCTATTTACAGTTTTTCTATTGAAAATCTATTTTTTTAATAATAGAAAAACTATAAACATTTTTTAAAACAATTTTTTATTATCTCATACAATTTTCTATTAAAGAAAAGAACAACATTAAAAAATTATAATGACATGTAGAGGTGATATTTTTTGATATGATATATTTTTATTTGGGTAGTTTGTTTTGTGGTATGATATATTTTGTTTGTATTCATGGTGCATATTTGGATAATATTGAGCATTAGCTATGGTGACAATTTTATAAGTTACATGAATTTGACCCGAAATTGACACTCTATATCGTGTTCATGTCATTTCTTTTTTATATAAAGTATTATCACGTCATGTTGGTGTCAAAAACACCGTTAACACGATAAGACGATTCATAATTTTGACACCAGCACGATACGAAACTACATCCTGTTAAAATCGAATGTTCACGATGTTCACGTTTTTAACACGATTTATTGTCGTGTCGTGCTAGTGTCAAAATTATGAATCGTCCTATCGTGTTAATCATATTTTTAAAACCAACACGGCGCGACAATACTTCGTGTAAAAAAATGAAACGACGCAAACATGATAGTGCGTATAATTTTTTAAGTAGTATAAAAATTGTTTGGAGATTTTACAACACCCACTTGATTGTTTTTTAATAAAGAAAATGAAAGGAAAATTAATCCTAATTTTTTCTAGTTTTATCCCAATAAACATGGTGTTACAAATTTGAAAAAAAAAATAGATGTTTTAGCCCGGTTTAAAAAAAATCAAGTTTTTTACTATTTGGGGTTAGTTTCATAGGTTTTACCTTTTATTTAGAACAAAAAAGTGATTTTTCAATTTTGAAAAAAAAGCATTAAAACTGTTTTAAAATTAATTAACAAAGCTAAACAGATTTTTTTATTTTTATTTTTTTTAGCCATATAGTTCCTAAAGTATTGTGGCAATTAAGTTTAACAAAAAACTTTAAAAAAAAGTGCTAAATTAGCTAAATTATAAATTTAGGGAATAAATTAGTCATGTTGGGATAATCGAGGGGCCATGGGGGTATTTTACCGTAAAAAAATATGGTAATTATACCCCTTGATGATAACGTGTTGAGCTACTTCCATGTCACACCTTATGCAACTTTTTAGCTTCTTATGCTTTAAAACTTTTTAGCTTCTACGAATTTTATTGGTTGATGTATTTAAACAATATAGAGATTCTCAAACAAATTTTTTTCATTAATAATAAATGTGAACTTTTCAATTTCTTGTAGGAAAGACTAATCGACACATAAAATATTAATCGAACCTATAAAAACCTCAACACTCGATTAATTTTATCACAAGACTGGTTGTAATATTTAGTCCCCATACATAAAGAGGCAGATATGGCCACAGAAATCCATGAAGAGGAAGCCATACAAGGCATAGAAGAAACTGCTAACACGGAGGAAGAAGAGCCTGCCAAAATTAACATTTGTTGCTGTGGCTTTAAGCCTTGTTTGGGTTGTGTGGTGTTGGGTTTCTTTATGTGGGTATTCTGTTGTTTTCAATGTCCAAAACAACAAGGTAAAAAATATATGGATATAATGGCTTTGAGGAGCAATTAGTTTGGCTATGGTTTGATATCAAGCTTGTTATATTTCAATATATTGTATATTTTGCAATTTGTTATTGAGGGCCTCCCCAAGTATTTAGATCAATTTATGTGTTTTCTATTTCACATGCCATCATCTAACTTTTCTTTATATGTTGGTTCAAGGCATGTCGTATTCGTATCAAAATTGTGATTCGTATCAATCAGGTTATTGTGGTGGGTTTTGTTATTCATGTTTTTACTCGTATTTTTTAGTATTATAGTGTGTGATTCGGTGTAAAACTTATTAATTATGTTATTCATGTTATGTTTTAAATGGATCGTGTTGGTGTTAGGTAAACAAAACGTGATCTCGTGTCGTGTTCGTGTCTAAAATGTTTATGCTATGGCAAACCAATGCACGGCACAAAAACACGAATTTCCTAACCTAGTCGTTCTCATATTTTGTTTGATAAAAAGTACTCCAATTAAATTTTTGTGACTTTGTAGAATGTATAAAAATGTTCGGAGATGTGTCTCATCTGCTACACAACCAATAGGGCCACCATCACGTGTAACGTGCACATAATTATTTTCTTATATTTATCAAATTATCATTTTCAATTCATTAAAGGTAAAATTCCGTTTTTAATTATTAATTAAACCATTAGTTCACATTAAAAGCTATGTTGATCTAAGAAATCTATGATTTCCCAGCTTATGGGATTTTATCGGATTGTAATGTTCACCGCTAGTTTGGATGTCCTTTTTGTGGCGAAGAAACTAGATCTCAAAATCTCAAGGACATTAACGATATTATTTTCTATTCTCATAGGAGATTATTTCCTATCAATCACAAGTTTGAACGTGATAAAACCCTAACACTTACTTGTAAAAAGAACCTATCACTAACACCATTAGTTTTTTGGATGAAATATTGATCATGTTACTTGAAGCCGTTTTAAAAATTCAAGGTAAATCCATAAAACAAAATTTGGGTGGTGAACTGAAAATAGGGGTTTAAGTTCAAAGGGGAAGTGTAATTAACCGTAAAAGTAAAATGTGAAAAATATTTTCACTATTTCATAATTAAATATTTTGTTCATGTAATATGGCATATAAGTTTATGTAATAATTAAGTCCTTTTTTAAAATATAGTTAACTCACTTTAATTTCAAATAACTGAAAATAATTTTAAACATTTTACTTTTTACTGAAATGAAAAAATATATAAATAAAACCCTAACGGGTCACAAAAATTAGAGTAAACTACCAACATGGCCCCTAAACTATCCCAACTTAGTCCCTAGACTTATAATTTGACCAATTTAGTCCTTTCATTAAGTTTTTCGTTAAACTTAACTGCATCAATAAATTATGGCCTATAGGGGTAAAAAAAAAATACGATTTTTTTTAATTAATTTTAAAACTGTTTTAAAGCTTTTGTTTCAAAGTTGAAAATTACTTTTCTTCCTATCATAAAAGGTAACCCGTGAAACTAACCCCAAATAGTGAAAATCTTGAGTTTTTTTTAAATTGGGATGAAAAGACTATTTTTTTTTTTCAAATTTACATCACCCAATTTATTGGGATAGTACTCGAATAAAATTGGGATTACTTTTCTTTTCATTTTGTTTATTAAAAAACAATCAAGTGGGTGTTGTAAAATTCCCAAGCAATTTTTTCTTCTATTTACAGTTTTTCTATTGAAAAACTATTTTTTTAATAATAGAAAAACTATAAACATTTTTTAAAACAATTTTTTATTATCTCATACAGTTTTCTATTAAAGAAAAGAACAACATTAAAAAATTATAATGACATGTAGAGCTGAAATTTGTTGAAATGATATATTTTTATTTGGGTAGTTTGTTTTGTGGTATGATATCTTTTGTTTGTATTCATGGTGCATATTTGGATAATAATGAGCATTAGCTAGGGTGACAATTTTATAAGCGAAATGAATTTGACCCGAAATTGACACTCTATATCGTGTTCATGTCGTTTCTTTTTTATATAAAGTATTGTCGTGTCATGTTGGTGTCAAAAACACTGTTAACACGATAAGACGACTCATAATTTTGACACCAGCACGATACGAAACTACATCGTGTTAAAAACGAATGCTCACGATGTTCACATTTTTAACACGATGTATTATCTTGTGTCAAAATTATGAGTCGTCCTATCGTGTTAATCGTATTTTTAAAACCAACACGGCGCGACAATACTTCGTGTAAAAACATGAAACGACGCAAACATGATATAGCGTATCATTTTCGAGTTAATTCATGTCGTTTCTAAAAAACATTTCATAAATAGTAGAAAAATTGTTTTGAGATTTTACAACACCCACTTGATTATTTTTTAATAAAGAAAATGAAAGGAAAATTAATCCTAATTTTTTCCTAGTTTATCCCAATAAACATGGTGTTACAAATTTGAAAAAAAAAATAGATGTTTTAGCCCGGTTTAAAAAAAAAATCAAGTTTTTTACTATTTGGGGTTAGTTTCATAGGTTTTACCTTTTATTTAGAACAAAAAAGTAATTTTTCAATTTTGAAAAAAAAGCATTAAAACAGTTTTAAAATTAATTAACAAAGCTAAACAGATTTTTTTATTTTTATTTTTTTTAGCCATATAGTTCCTAAACTATTGGTGCAGTTAAGTTTAACAAAAAACTGTTAAAAAAAGTGCTAAATTATAAATTTAGGGACTAAATTAGTCATGTTGGGATAATCGAGATGCCATGGGGGTATTTTAATCTAAGAAAATATGGTAATTATACCCCTTGATGATAACGTGTTGAAGCTACTTCCATGTCACACCTTATGCAACTTTTTAGCTTCTTATGATTTAAAACTATTTAGCTTCTACGAATTTTATTGGTTGATATATTTAAACAATATAGAGATTCTTAAACAAATTTTTTTCATTGAAAATAAATGTGACTTTCAACTTCTTGTAGGAAATATTAATGGACACACAAAATATTAATCGAACCTATAAAAACCTCTACACTCGATTAATTTTACCACTGAAAGACACAGTTGGATCCCCGGATTTTACAAAACGCAAATTAAGATGTAATTTCCTTTTAAATAGATGCGGAAGCGTTGAGATGGTTTCAACAAAATAACAAGGCCGGGTTTTAATATCTCAAGAAACAAATTAAAGCATAATTCAAGTCCTAGAATTTGCCTAAATTATGATTGTTCATATTTCCAAGTTAGGCCAAACCAAATTAATGCAAGAGACTTGAATTTCACAATTTTGCCCAATATTAAATTAAAGTCCCAATTTAAATTAGTGTGATTGTAAAACCAAATTTTATCTTGAAATTAATCTAGCATGCGTTCTAAGTGATATAGAGCAAGATAAAATCAACAGTCACACTACACCGCGATGTACGAGGAAAAACCCACTAACGGGAAAAAAACCTCGGGACGGCCCTAGCCTCAAATCCACTAAAAACGGTATTACAAAATACATGACAAAAGACTTACTTCCTAAACTCGAACCCTCTCAAGCCGTGATGCTTCTTCTTGTATCGACCTCCAATTAGCGGATAACCAACGGAGCTCCACCGCGGTCTCGGACTCCCACCGATCGGGCAATTAGGCACACCGTCACCCAAACATGGAGCCTTTCTCCAAATGGGTAGAAATGAAACGAACTTCTCTTCAATTCGGTGTAGAGAAAAACCGGTGCCAAAACAATCTCCAAGCAATTAATATTTATATAGAAACTTGGATAAACACAATTGGGTGTAAACTAGAGTGTGTATGAATTTTTCTTTGAAAGAATAACACTCAAAAAACATGAACATTTTCCTAAACTAATTTTGCTCTCAAACTCTCTCTAGGAGATAAACAAGGTTGGAAAAGTTGTTTTGAAAAATGTGATTCCCGTCCATAATAAGTCTTGAAAAAGTTGGTTAAAAATCAAGTGGGGAAAGTGGGTGAAAACTGCCAAAAACTGCTCAAAACTGTTCCCGCCTGGCATTCTCGTTCGAACGACTTTGACTGTCGTTCGAACGAGGTTTCTAACGAGCGACCAGCCTGGGCTCGTTAGAACCTCGTTAGATACCTCGTTAGAACGAGAAAGTCGTTCGAACGACTTATCTAACGACTGACCAGTTAGGTTAGAAAGCAGTCTCGTTCGAACAAAGTTTGGTTCGAACGAAAAATCTCGTTCGAACGAAATTTCGAACGAGTTTCAGAAATTTTTGTTAAATTCTATTTTGGCCCAGAAACATTTATATATATTAATATAAAGTTCTTTTTAAATTATTTCTGAAATAAAACAGGGTTTTATTAAACTTAACACCCAAATAAACATAGTTCCAAGTTCCTATATAAATATAAATACATTCATACCTTGGGAGCATGGAACCTAAGTTGATGACGTACAAACGAGGCACATAAACTACGGCATGTTGATGATGCTTTATACTCTTTACCGCTACGTCTTCAACAAACACTTCATAGGTCTTGAATATTACAATTAAATAAAATCCTATGAATAAATGTTTTTGTCCGGAATTGAGCCAAAACTATATATGGACTCAATTGGAAATTTGTGTCCTTACAAATCTCCCCCTTTGGCTATTCCGGGACAAAAACCAAACAAAAATCCTAAAGGGCCGTCAAGCTCTACTAGACTCAAAACATAACCCGCCCAATCTTGACTCAACCCAAGGATTAAACTCTTTGCCATAGAAAGATGCCACTTTAGTAGAATACCTGCACACTTAAGCAAACTCATCAAATGCATAGGGAATATCAAAGTATTAAATGCAATTAATTAATTACTCCCCCTAAATTAATTCTCCCTTTTAAACACATGACCTACTTAGAAAGACGTCTCCCCCTAAGATAAATGTCCCCCAAACGAAGATACGATAATAATAGGATTAGATACCATTTCTCCCCCTATCATCATTCTCCCCCTTTTTGTTCGGGAATAGGCAAAGGATAAAGAACTAATAAACCGCATGGGAAAGCTTAAAGTGTTAAGACATGAAAGCATATGGGCAATTTAAAAGCAAGGCAAAGATAAACGAATATCATATATATAGACATAAGAAATATACCAATATAGAACTTGCATATATATAGATATAAACACACACATGACACAAAATACAATAAGTTTGCACACTCGTATGCAAAAATGTGTCATATGAAAACGGAAGTGTAGGGGTGTGAACTAGCAACAATTAAATTTAGACCCAAACACTTAAGAAACGTTCACGGAGTTCTCATTTGATTGCAAACTTCATCACAGTTAAATATAACCTCATGTGACAATATAAGGATTGAACTCAATGAACAAACATACACAATGCATACAAGCCTAGCATGATGATGATTCTACAAACCAAATAGAGTCATGACATTAAAGACAACTAGGATAAACGGACATTGTGCAAACCGTTGATATACCATCCAATTCTCCCTCAATGAGCATATATATTCTTTTGTTTTGGAATGAATATATCATACAAACATAGGCCTTGGCAATTGCTTTTTGTTTAATGCCAAATATTCTGTTTTTAGGCCTTTGGATCACGTATTTCTTTTAGATCCAATCAACGGTGGCTTACTATCGCAAAGGATTTAATTCATCCTTTCGGAGCCCTTCCCCGTGCATATATGAATTTATCATGTTTTCATTTTTCACACAAATCTCACATGCAACGGATTTTGACATGCACTAGTCCTCCTAGGTCATAGATATGTAAATGACTAGATTGATAGGAGAACACCTCAAAAAGCTCAAATATAACATGTGACATTTAAGATTTCAAAAGAGCTCGTGCATGTGTGAATAGAGGCATATAGAAATAGAATCTATTTAAACAATACAAAATCCAACTACTCCATATAAAACATGGTAAAGAACATTTTAAGGATTGAAAATCTAAACCAAAAGTTCTAGCCACATGGAAGCGTAAACGATAGGATTCAAACACAAATATATGCCACATAAAGTGTGTCAAACAAAAATGCACACAAAACAAAATCTTTTTGAGTTTTTAACATTTTTAATCAAAAATAAATATTTACTCAAAAGGACAAACAAAAATCATTTGTATTTTTCTTTAAGCTTAAATGAAATAAATAAAACACAAATGATAAACAAAAATCTTTTTATATTATGCAGTCGATTCAAACACAAAATATAATACAAAAAGATAAACAAGTCATAATTTCTAGCATGTGATATGAAATAAGGCAATGACTAGAAAATGACTAAACAAGCATACATTTAGCATATGAATAGCATGAAGTACAAACGCTAAAGTATGCAAACACTAACACATTCATCCATTAGATTTAGCAAGGGAGGAAGCATGTGAAAGTAAATGAGAATCAAAATCCCTATTTTGTAAGGCAACCAAGTCGGATTTCCTAACCCAAATTAATGAAGAATTACTATCTTGGGGTGTAGGAACGTTAGCTATCGTGGTTACTTTACTATGGTATTTTCTAGGAATTCGTTTAAGATTTAAACAAAATTGCCTAAGATGACCTTTTCGACCACAATGTGTACAAGTAAGAACATGTCGAAAAGATTTATCTAAGGAGGGATCATTAAGTGTATTCCTAGAAGATTCTCCTAAAACATTGGTTTTGACTTTAGGGTTAAAATCATTACAAGAATTGAAGCCTAAACCAAAAGTGTCATTTTTAATTTGGACCGTTCCTAACATTTTATCAAGTTTTTCCGAACGACATTCCAAATCAAATTTGACATTACTAGAATCTTTTAATTTATTTTCCAATTCAACAATGTTAGATTCTAGTAAAGAATTACGCTCTTCAAAAGCAAGAAGCTCCTTTTTCAAGGATCCATTAAACCCCTAAGGCTATCTCTCTCGCCTTCTACATAGTTAAGCTTCTCTTGAAGAGTCCTCTCATGTGTCCTAAGGTCTTCTATTAAGGCACTTTCATCAATGACCTTGACACTCTCTCTTAAACTGGCTTCTAACTTCAAATTAGCTCTTTTCAATTTAATAGATTCTTTATATAATTCATGAAAAGCATTTTGAAGTTCACTCATATCAACCTCATCTTCATTTTCACTCTCTCTTTCTTCTTCACTCTCACTATCATCAAAAATAAGAGAATCATGTACAATGACCTTGGAAGTGGCATGTTCTATAATTTCATCATCCGATGAGTTCTCATTATCACTCACATGTGCCATAAAAGCCACAATTTTTTTCTTAGTGGGGGATTCGGGCTTCTCTTCCTTATCACTATCACTAAGGGTCGCATTATATGAAATGGGTCGTTTACCCTCTTTCCTTAGTTTAGTGGGGCACTCAAAAGCCCTATGGCCATAACCTTCACAACCAAAACATTTATTAGACTCGTCCCTATCAATATTTTCATTACTAGGTTTAGGGATCTTATCGGCTTTAGAAATCTTCTCGTTTTTATCATGTTTAGAAGATTCAAATTTCTTAAAATCATTTTTAACTTTATCTTTGTTAAATTTAAGAAATTTTCTAAATTTACGAGCAAACAAAGCCATGTCTTCCGAGTCACTATCACTATCGCTCTCTACAACTTGTTTGACCTCTTTTCGGGCTTTCAAAGCAACGCCCTTTTCAATTTTCGTTTCATTTTTAGAGGGAAACATATCTAGTTCATAGGTTTGTAAATCACCTACTAACTCTTCTAATTTCGTAGAGGCTAAAGTGGGTAAAGAATTTAAAACGGTCACTTTAGGAATAAATCTATCGGGTAGGGACCTTAAAATTTTCTTTACTACACGGTCGTCAGGTATTTTCTCTCCCAAGTTAAAGGATGAATTGACAATATCAGAAAGTCTAGCATAAAATTTATCAAAAGTTTCTTTTTCATCCATTTTGATAGTTTCAAATTGAGTGGTGAGGTTTTGGAGTTTAGAAGCTTTAACGACACTAGTTCCTTCATGAGTTATTTGTAAAATATCCCAAGCTTCTTTAGAGGTTTCACACGTCATAATACGTCGGAATTCATCCGGTGCGACAGCGCTAAATAAGGCATTTAAACCACGGGAATTAAAGTTAGCAAGTTTAAACTCATTTTCAGTCCATCTATCGGCGGGTTTTAAAACACGTTCATTTTCAACTAAGTAAGTTGGTGGGGAATACCCGGTAACAACAGACATCCAAACTCTCTCGTCGATAGATTTTAGTGCCGATCTCATTCGCGCTTTCCAATACGCGTAGTTAGAACCATCAAAAATAGGAAATTTTGAAAATGGGGAAAAATCCATTTTAGCCAAAAATTAAAGGATCTTAACGAAATAATTTATCGTTTTTTGGCTCTGATACCAAGTGATGGTTCAACAAAATAACAAGGCCGGGTTTTAATATCTCAAGAAACAAATTAAAGCATAATTCAAGTCCTAGAATTTGCCTAAATTATGATTGTTCATATTTCCAAGTTAGGCCAAACCAAATTAATGCAAGAGACTTGAATTTCACAATTTTACCCAATATTAAATTAAAGTCCCAATTTAAATTAGTGTGATTGTAAAACCAAATTTTATCTTGAAATTAATCTAGCATGCGTTCTAAGTGATATAGAGCAAGATAAAATCAACAGTCACACTACACCGCGATGTACGAGGAAAAACCCACTAACGGGAAAAAAACCTCGGGACGGCCCTAGCCTCAAATCCACTAAAAACGGTATTACAAAATACAAGACAAAAGACTTACTTCCTAAACTCGAACCCTCTCAAGCCGTGATGCTTCTTCTTGTATCGACCTCCAATTAGCGGATAACCAACGGAGCTCCACCGCGGTCTCGGACTCCCACCGATCGGGCAATTAGGCACACCGTCACCCAAACATGGAGCCTTTCTCCAAATGGGTAGAAATGAAACGAACTTCTCTTCAATTCGGTGTAGAGAAAAACCGGTGCCAAAACAATCTCCAAGCAATTAATATTTATATAGAAACTTGGATAAACACAATTGGGTGTAAACTAGAGTGTGTATGAATTTTTCTTTGAAAGAATAACACTCAAAAAACATGAACATTTTCCTAAACTAATTTTGCTCTCAAACTCTCTCTAGGAGATAAACAAGGTTGGAAAAGTTGTTTTGAAAAATGTGATTCCCGTCCATAATAAGTCTTGAAAAAGTTGGTTAAAAACCAAGTGGGGAAAGTGGGTGAAAACTGCCAAAAACTGCTCAAAACTGTTCCCGCCTGGCATTCTCGTTCGAACGACTTTGACTGTCGTTCGAACGAGGTTTCTAACGAGCGACCAGCCTGGGCTCGTTAGAACCTCGTTAGATACCTCGTTAGAACGAGAAAGTCGTTCGAACGACTTATCTAACGACTGACCAGTTAGGTTAGAAAGCAGTCTCGTTCGAACGAAGTTTGGTTCGAACGAAAAATCTCGTTCGAACGAAATTTCGAACGAGTTTCAGAAATTTTTGTTAAATTCTATTTTGGCCCAGAAACATTTATATATATTAATATAAAGTTCTTTTTAAATTATTTCTGAAATAAAACAGGGTTTTATTAAACCTAACACCCAAATAAACATAGTTCCAAGTTCCTATATAAATATAAATACATTCATACCTTGGGAGCATGGAACCTAAGTTGATGACGTACAAACGAGGCACATAAACTACGGCATGTTGATGATGCTTTATACTCTTTGCCGCTACGTCTTCAACAAACACTTCATAGGTCTTGAATATTACGATTAAATAAAATCCTATGAATAAATGTTTTTGTCCGGAATTGAGCCAAAAACTATATATGGACTCAATTGGAAATTTGTGTCCTTACAACCACAATACTGGTTGTAATATTCAGTCCACATATATAAAGGAGGCAGATATGGCCGCACAAATTAATAAAGAGGAAGCCAAACAAGGGATAGAAGAAACTGCTAACAAGGAGGAAGAAGAGCCTGTCAAAACTAACGTTTGTTGTTGTGGCTTTAAGCCTTGTTTGGGTTGTGTGGTGTTGGGTTTCTTTATGTGGGTATTATGTTGTTTTAAATGTCCAAAAAAATAAGGCAAAAAATATATGGATATAATGGCTTTGAGGAGGAATTAGTATGGCTATGGTTTGATATCAAGTTTGTTATATTTCAATATATTGTATATTTTGCAATTTGTTATTGAGGGCCTCCCCAAGTATTTAGATCAATTTCTGTGTTTTCTATTTCACATGCTATCATCTATCTTTTCTTTATATGTTGGTTCACGGCATGTCGTATTCGTATCAAAATTGTGATTCGTATCAATCAGGTTATTGTGGTGGGTTTTGTTATTAGAGTTTTTACTCGTATTTTTGTGCATTATAGTGTGTGATTGGGTGTAAAACTTATTAATTATGTTATTCGTGTTGTGTTTTAAATGGATCGTGTTCGTGTTAGGTAAACAAAACATGATCTCGTGTCGTGTTCATGTCTAAAAGGTTTATGCTATGGCTAATCAATGCACGGCACGAAAACACGAATCTCCTAACCTAGTCGTAATCGTATTTTGTTTGATAAAATGTATTCCAATTTAATTTTTTGCGACTTTCCATAATGTATAAAAATGTTTTGGAGGTGTGTCTCATCTGCTACACAACCAATAGGGCCATCATCACGTGTAACGCGTACATAATGTGCTATATTATATTTATCAAATTATCATTTTCAATTCATTAAAGGTTTAATTGTAATATAATGATTTGTTTATAAAATAATTATAATTTAAATAATTAGTTTCTATACAGTGTGAGAATGTGTGGAGGTTCTAGTGTTGCACCCGGATGCACATAGGCAATGTGTTATGAATGAGCAAAGAATTGATCAGATATTAAGACAAGATGCAGTAGTAAAGAAAAGAAATTGCTTGAAGAAAACTTATGACTGCTAAAGAAATAAAAAAAATAGTATACAATTGTTCTCTCTCTCATACAAGATTTCAAGATTCTTTTAATCTCATTCTAACAGCCTCTCTTATAGGCTACTTCTTTTAGAGACCTAACTAGCTAACAAATTGGGTTACATATGATTGGCCTTTAATGACTTCTTAAGCCACATCGGGATTGCCACATCAGCACTTTGTTTCACTTCTTAACATTATCCACCTTGAGACAGATTGTTGATCTTCTTCATTCTTCTTGTCTTCTAGTTCCTTTGTTGCAGCCCTTAGTTTTCTTCTAACCGTACCAAACTTTTGAAGTAATCAAACTTGGTACTAGGAAGTGACTTTGTAAGCATATCTGTAGGATTTTCATTAGTGGAAACCTTCTCAATCATAACATAACCCTCTGAGATTATTTCCCTCATAAAATGCATCCTCACGTCAATGTGCTTGGTGTGTTCATAATACATTTGATTCTTAGTCAAATGTATAGCACTTTGGCTATCACACAACACAGTAACTGAACTTGGTTTCAGTCCTAACTCCTTTATTAGTCCAGACAACCATAACGCCTCCTTAAAAGCTTCAGTGACTACCATATACTCCGCTTCAGTTGTTGACAAAGCGACAACATGTTGTAGTGTTGACTTCCAACTAACTGTGCAACCACACACTTGAAACACATATCATGTTGTTGACCTTCTAGAGTCAATATCCCCTGCATATCTGAGTCGACAAATCCTAGTACACAATAGCACAAGCTAGCATCCAATGTTCCCTTGAGGTATCTGAGAGTCCATTTAGCTGCTTCCCAATGTCTCTTCCCTGGTCTTTCTAAGAATCTGCTCACAATGCTCACAGCATGAGCCAAGTCTGGTCTAGTGCATACCATTGAGTACATCAAACTCCCAACAACACTAGCGTAAGGTATTGTGCTCATAGCTTGTTCTTCTTCTTCAGTTTTAGGAGAATTGTGATGATAATTTGAAATGTTGAGCCAATGGTGTAGAGACTGCTTTAGCATTAGACATACCAAACCTTTCAAGCACTCTCTTCACATAACCCTTATGAGTAAGAAGCAACTTCCCATGACTCCTGTCTCTATGGATTTCCACACCAAATATCTTCTTAGCAGAGCCCAACTCTTTCATTTCAAATTTAGATTTTAGCATTGCCTTCACTTTCTTAACCTCCTCCATATCATGACATCCCAGAAGCATATCATCTATATATAATAACAAATAGATGTACCTGCTTTCTGTAATTTTTCTGAAATAAACACAACTATCATTTTGCTTCTTATAAAGCCATTTCCTATTATGAAGAGATCAAATCTCTTATTCCATTGCCTCGGTGATTGCTTTAATACATATAGCGATTTCTTAAGCAAAAATACCAGGCTCTTTTCTTCCTGCTCCTCATATCCTTGAGGCTGATCCATATAAATCCTTTCTTCCAATTCTCCATGGAGAAAAGTTGTTTTGACATCTAACTGCTCTAGTTTAAGATTAAACTGAGTTGTCAAGGCGAGGAGAATCCTTATAGAGCTATGCTTAACCACCAGAGAGAAAACTTCAGTGAAATCTATACCCTATCTCTGTGTGTACCCCTTAGCCACCAACCTGGCCTTGTACCTAGCATTTTCCACTCCTGGAATCCCCTCTTTCTTCTTATATACCCACTTGCATCCAATTACTTTCTGATTTTCAGGTTTAACAACAAGTTCCCAAGTCTTGTTTCTTTCAAGTGACTCAATCTCCTCATTCATAGCCTCTATCCATTTCTGTGCCTCAATGGAACTAACAGCTTCCTTATAGTCCTTTGGCTCACCATCCTCTAGGCTCACTGTAGTAGAGAGTGCATAAGAGATCAGATTAGCATGACCAAATCTTGTTGGTTGTCTTGTTTCTCTTCTAGGTCTGTCTCTAGCGAGATGATAGTCCTGTAGTTGATGACTTTCATGAACTTGAGACTGAACCTGCGTTCTATTAGCTCCACCTTCTTCCACTATGGTTTGACCTTGCTCCACCTCAAACTCAAATTCTTGACTTGAGTCAGTATTAATTACATCTGGATCCTTCAAAACTTTCTTGTATATTACTTCTTCATTAAAAATGACATCTCTACTTATAATGATCTTTGGCTTCCCAGCTTCATAGGACCACAGCCTGTACCCCTTTACTCCTTCAGGATATCCAAGGAAGATACACTTCTTAGCTCGAGGCTCAAGTTTTCCTTGTTTGATATGTGCATAGGCCACACATCCAAAAGTCTTTAGGTTTTCATAGCTAGGAGGCTCACCATACCACATTTCCATAGGAGTCTTCATCTGAATTGCTGAACAGGGACTCCTATTGATCAAATAAGCAGCAGTCATAACTGCTTCTGCCCAAAAACTCTTTGGAATACCAGATTCTGACAACATACACCTGACTTTATCCATAATGGTCCTGTTCATTCTCTCAGCTAGGCCATTTTGTTGAGGGGTGTCATTAATAGTATGATGTCTAGTAATTCCACAGTCCTTGCAGAATTCATTAAAGATACTACCACAAAATTCAAGGCCATTGTCAGTTCTTAACCTCTTAATCTTCTTTCCCGTCTGAGTCTCCATTAACACCTTCCATTTCTTGAAATGCTCGAGAGCATCATTTTTATTTTTCAGGATATAAACCCACACACGTCTAGAGTAATCATCCAAGAAAGTTAAGAAATACCTAGCTCCACCAATTGAGTCTACTCTTGAAGGCCCCTAAAGATCAGAGTGAATGTAGTCAAGAGTTCCTTTTGTCCTGTGAATCCCAGTACTGAACTTGACCCTGTGAGATTTTCCAAACACACAGTGTTCACAGAATTGCAACTTTTGTAGTTTCTCTCCCATTAGCAGTCCTTGCTTGCAAAGTTCTTGCAAGCCTCTTTCACTCTTGTGGCCTAGTCTCCTGTGCCAAATTTATGTCATTTCTGCTTCCTTTGATAGTACTGTTGAGACCTCTCATTACTGCCATGGAGCCTTTCAAGACCTTCATTTCACATGCCTCAACTTTGATATAGTAACCTTTGGCATCCAACATTCCCACCGAGATTAAGTTCCTTTTTAATTCAGGAACATGTCTTACTTCTTGCAGAACCTTTACATTACCATTTGTTAGTTTCAATTTCACTTCTCCAATGCCAATTACAGGGCATTCTTTATTGTTGCCAAGTAAAACCTTTCCTCCATCAATCTTGGTATATGAACTGAACCAAGATTGATTTGGTGTCATGTGAAATGAACACCCTGAGTCAAGAACCCATTGCTTCTGTACGTCACTATCATATACTGCCAATACCTCAGCACTTTCATAACCATCTGATGCTACGTCTGCATCACCATGGTCCTTCTGCCTATCTGACATCTTTATTTTTCTCTCTGGGCATTCTTTCTTGAAGTGTCCTTCTTGGTGACAGACGAAACATTTTCGATTCTTGGACTTTGACTTGGATCTTGACTTGTTCTTGGGCTTGAAATCTCTCTTCTTTGTTCTTCCTCTTGCCATGATCCCCTCTGCATCTTCTTCTTTGATCACTGACTTTTTCTTTAATTCCTTTGAGTAAAGAGCAGATTGCACTTCATCTAAACTCAAAGCATCCCTTCCATACATCATAGTATCTACAAAATTTTCATACGAATCTAGCAGAGAATTAAGGAAAATAATTGCTTGATCTTCATCATCTACCTTAACCTCTATGTTCTCTAAATCTAGAATAATCTTATTGAACTCGTCAATATGATCTTCCAGAGATTTTGAACCTGCCATGGAAAAGGCATATAATTTCTTCTTCAAGAACAATCTGTTAGCCAATGACTTCGTCATATACAGTTGTTCGAGTTTCAACCAGATTCCCCCTACTGATTTCTCCTTTGAGACTTCACGCAAAACCTTGTCTCCCAGGCTCAAGATGATCATGCTGTGAGACTTATTGAGAACATCCCTCTTCTCTTTTTCAGACAGCGTCTTTGGCAAACTTGATTCACCTTCCAACGCCTCTTCCAAACCTTGTTGCACAAGTAGAGCCCTCATCTTTAACAGCCACAGACTAAAGTCATTCTTCACCGTGAATTTCTCGATGTCGAACTTCGTAGATGCCGTTGATGGCTCTGATGCCAGTTTGTTATGAATGAGCAAAGAATTGATCAGATATCAAGACAAGATGCAGTAGTAAAGAAAAGAAATTGCTTGAAGAAAACTTCTGATTGCTAAAGAAACAAAAAAAAAAGTATACAGTTGTTCTCTCTCTCGTACAAGATTTCAAGATTCTTTTAATCTCATTCTAACAGCCTCTCTTATAGGCTACTTCTTCTAGAGACCTAACTAGCTAACAAATTCGGTTACACCTGATTGGCCTTTAATGAGTTCTTGAGCCACATCAGGATTGCCACAGCATCACTCTGTTTCACTTCTTAACAAAATGACATGTGAGCCCACCTAACTTTTGATTTTTACATTTCCTTTGAAGTTAAGGTTATTCTTTCAAATAAAATCGTTTTTTTCTAGAAAGCCTTTAAAGACTTTACCACAAACCCTATGCGTTTGTGACAACAGGTGATTGCACCTGAATTTTAAATATTTGGAATTACTGATTTTTTATTCATGCAAAAACTTATTTGGAATCTTTTAAATAGTGAAAATGCATTATGAGCAGTGACGGACCCAGGATTTTGAGCTAGGGGTGCGAAAAATTATGACGAAGTCCGGGGGTTTGGTGCAGGAGCCCCTGAGGTGATTTTTGAGGGGTTGTTTTTACTTTCTTTTGCAATTTTTTAACCCTAAAAATATTGAGGTATTAATTCACTAAATTTGGGCTCCTACTTTGTTCGTGAATTTTTAAAAAATATTTCAACATAATATTACCCTAACAAACCAAAAAATTAAACTACAATAAATATATTTTTAGTTAGACTTGAACTTTCTTCGAGGATTTTTTTGAAATACTTCAACATGATTGCCTAAATCTGAAACATTATTTCAAATTATTTTTTTAGTTACTACTTAAAATTAAAGTTTAATAGTTTCACCAAAAATAACTAAAAATTTCAACAACAAAAACTAAAAATTTCAGCAACTAATTTCAGCAACAAAAACTAAAAATTTCAGCAACTAATTTCAACATACTCAAAAAAATAACTAAAAATTTCAACAATAACTAATTTCAGCAACAATTAATTTCAGCAACAAACAATTACTAAAAATTTCAGCAGTAATTTCAACAAAACTAACAATTAAAAATTAACAACAATTTCAGCAACAGTACAATAACTAAAAATTCACCATACTAACTACTAAAAATTAACAACTAAAAAACCAATTAACAACTGAAAACTTCAGATCTATAGACTATATTCTATTGAAAAAAGTAACTAATGAGATTTATTGAAAAAAAACATACACAAAAGGAATGTGGGCATGGCTGGCTGCTCGATTTCGGGTTCCGAGTCTTTGTGTCGCAAGCCGCAGCTTCTTGCGAGTGAGGAAAAAAAGAGAAGAGAGGACAAGGGTCAGGGATGGGAGAGGAGAGGAGAGGAGAGGAGCGGAGCGGAGGGGTGGTGTGTGATGTGAGCGTGAGGGAGCGGAGACGAGAGAGGAAAATAAAAAAGAGGCAGATTTCTTAAGGTGTAAGTAGTTCCGTGTTTTTTTTTAGGTTTCAAAACTTTACCTTATTTAGAGAACTGCCCCCATATTCTTAAAAACTTCTAAATAGGTTGAATTTTTTTTTTACAGATACTGAAAGGAAATTTCCAAAAAATTCATGGGTGCGGTCGCCCCCATTCGGGATGGGGTAGGTCCGCCCCTGATTATGAGCTCGAGTGTTTAAACATAAGTATAACTCACCGACTAATATTTTAAAATCTACCATTAACAATCAGGGTTTTTGTAATTGGAGAGGTATGACAATGTAAGCGCAAATTTTCAATCGAGTCAATTTATTTGTAATTGGCTTAATTCCGAACAAAACATTTGAGCTATAGGTTAAACTTTGTATTGTTGATCTCGTAAGCTTATAACATATTTGAGGAAGACGTAGCGGCCAAGCTTCAAAATCGATATACATCGTGCCGTATTTTTCGTGTCAAGTTTGTCTTTACGTTTACATAGGATCTCATATGGTATGGATGCATTTTGAATATGGTTCTTGGATATATATTTTTAGGCATTGGTTTTTAAAAAAAAAACGTTTGGAACTAGTTTTAAAAATTATTTTTGAAGAAATTTTTTTTTGGTTCGAAGCTCGTTAGAACGAAGTTGAAACATCGTTAGAACAAAGTCTGGATCTCATTGGAATGAACTTTAGTACCTCGTTCGAACGTTCTTCTAACGAACATCAAATGAGCATTTTCTGTCAATAGAAGGAAGCTCATTGAAGGTTCGTTGGATCGAGAAAGCCTCTTTACTTAAACAATCTTGAGATTCATTATAACGAAATGGGCTCGAACGAAAACCCCATTTCGTTCTAAAGAATCTCAAATTCGTTCAAACAAAGAAGCTTTCTTATAAATAGGTGTGCTGGACTCAGATTTTTTAAGAACTTTTAGCGAAAATCAATTCCCTGCCTATTTACCAAAGTTCCAAAACCCTAGTTTCACCCATTATGTTTAAAGATCTAAGTTTCCATATTCATATGCTTTGAGATCTTTGTGTTGGCACCAAAATTTGCTTTCTCTTCGTTTCGAAAGAACTTGTTTCGTGCAGTGGATTCCGTACTTGTGGTTTGCTGTGTTGCGATGAAAAATCAGTATTTCGTATTCCGGTTCCGTAGACAGCTGATGATCCTTTTCGGTGGATATCGAGACATGTGTGAATTCATGTTTTGTGGCAACTTGTGTGGGTGCCCTCATATGTTCCACTGTGGAGGAGAGGTTGAAGATAGAAGAGCGTCTAGTCTGTGTAAAACCTTATCATAGTGATCGTTTGGCTAGGCGGTCCGAGGCTTTTCCCTTTGTGATTTTCCTCATACATCGGCGCGTTGTGGATTATTTATTTATTTTATTTGCTTGTCGCCTATATGCATGTTTTATGTTTAAAAAGTTAAAATTGGGTAAATCGATTTTAGGGGTGGCAATTCGGGTTAGTCGTGTCATTTCCGGGCGCGTTGATTTTTATTTGAGTATAAATTTTGGGTACTCTTAAATCTATACAAGTTAATCGTGTCAAGTTCGGGTCATTACCATAAATGGGTTATCATGTCAAAAATTACCAGCCCTAATCGATTTTTCACAACACTGTTTAATTTGGTGAACAAGTTTTTATTGGGTTTAATTTGTTTAAAATTTTATTCTTTAAAATTGAAAAATCTAAAAATAGACTTTTTGTTTGTGACCATCCTTGCCTAAGTACCGTATAGCGCGTTCTCACGCAATAAAATTAATAATTTTACCAATGCCCTACATTGGTCTATTGGTAATGGGGATATAAACTTTTGAACGAGTGGAGTGGTAAGTGATGCATCGTTGGCCAAAACCTTAGGCATCCCTTATACTGATAATGTGAATTTTAAAGTTAACGAGGCCATGGATACCACTTTGTGGGGCCCTAATAATTTTGGTAATTTTACTACTAAATCAACTTACAATTAGCTTTGTGTGTGTATGTGTGTGTGTATATATATACATATATACCTAATCTCCCTTTAACTTCCGTGAGACAGAATATGGACTCTCCCTTGTAACTAAAAAGGTAATGCAGCTATGTTTAGGAATGAGCCCCACCCCCACCCACCCATCCAAAAAAATATATATATATATATATATATATATATATATATATCTTTGTTAAAATATAACATTCGAAATTATTTATGTGAGCTACATCGTATTTTACCTCAAACTAAAAAAATCTTATTCAGAAAAAATATATTCATCATTTCCATTAGCAACCATCTCATTTTAATCTTTAAATTAGTATTGATGGCTCAACATGCCGATAGACCAAATCTACAGGAATAGATGGTGTGCTTAGAAACTTTACTCGGCAATTTTAAGCAAGTTTTGCCCCATAAACATAGGGAATGTCACTAATGATATTATTAAATTATGGGTGATAAAAGAAGGATTAATGTTAGTAAAATTAAAAGGGCTTAAGAATATTCATATAAAAATGGATTCTATCTATAGGTTCAATGTGTTGAGGGTAATGGAGTGACCAATGTTTTGTCCAAGCAAGCCGAGGATACACCGCATATTAAATAAGATTGGACCGGTATATATATATATATATATATAATTTCTTACTTTTATCGAAAAACTTTCCCCTTATGAAGGTAGGTGTGAAAACAAAAGATGCTAAAAATAAAACAAAACTTCAGTTACTTTTGGATTTGAAAAACATATTTGCATGGCATTAATAATTAAGAATAAGTATTCTCAGGAGAAAAATTATATATTGCATTAGAGATTTGCATTTGGTCTAGATTTATAGTAGAAATATTAAGATTTGAGCCACTATTAATCATTAGAGTAATACTAATGTGTCTAATATACATTGATTCATGTTTGTAATTCACATTGGCTAAATATAAACACCAATCAACATGTGTTTGCCACATCAACTGGATAATTAAAAAAAATCACAAAAAAAATTATACATAATATTACTCTAATCATTAATAATTTTAAGTGAGTTCAACAAATTTAATTTCTTTCGAGACTTGCGAGTTTATAAAAATGAGGTCCAGTAACCAGTATCTTCCAATCTTTTCTAGCCAAGAGAGTGACTGGGTGACTACACGTGGCAATATATGTTTTTTATCATACATCTTATGTGTACATATATATTTTTTGTCTTTTATTTATGTTACCCGACACTATGTTTTCAAAAAATTTACCATATAGTCCCGTTTACTAAGTATGTAATTAAATAGGTCCTAAAATCTTTTTTTTATTCAAAAAATTCCATAAAAATATATTTTTGTTCCAATGAGCCTTATTACGCGAATAATTACTGCATGTAAAAATATCAACCTATTTCAAGTTTTTTTTAACTAAATCAGTATAGCAATATCAGCATGTTTCAAGTTTTTTAACTGGATCAGTATAGCAATATCAACATATTCTACTGTTTTCAACTGAATCAACATAACAAATGAACAAAAGAAAATGGTTTCTTTAATTTTTAATTAACAACCAAATGAACAAATGCAATAAAACCATCATATATACTTGTACCAAATGAATATGATTTCTTGCACGACCACGATGGTCACTTTTAGCAATATACTGGATACTAAAGTAACCGGGTTCATGTCAAAAAAATCCTAAATCCATACACGACACGTTAACAAATCGATTCCAAAAAACAAACTCAAACCCAAACTGTTAAGTGTTAAAGATCACACAACTCAAATATTTAACACCCAAGTACTAAAATTCTCCATTAAAGTAGAATACAAGTCGCCTTACCCAAAGTTATAAATATTACAAACACAAAAGGCCCGTTTGATTGTTTCAAAATTATAAATTGACCCATTAATTGTGTTTGATTTCACTAATAAAATGGTTCATTAATTATCCCATTTTAACTCATGTGTAAAATCTGAAATTGAATTATTTTACAAAAAACATGAAATGCATCCATTTGAAATAGAAATCACATAAAGTGCATACTCCTCTCTCTTTTCCCTCCTTCCCCCTTTCTTAATTAATTTTTATCTTTTTTTTTTCCTAATAGAACCATAACATCAATTTCAAACTATCAAACATTATGTAAAAATAGATTTAAACTCATTTCAAATTCACAATGAACCAATTTATATAATCAAATAATTTGCGCAACCAAACAAGGTGCATTTAACCAATCTATTTCACACTATATACACAAGGGCGTTTGCAACATTGTACCACTATTCAGGACAGGATCGAACTTAACCCCGTCACATCAAAAGGGCCACCAAACCAACCCATTAGAATCAGGGCGGGCAGGTACCCTATTTCAGGAAGGGGTAATCCAAGTGACCACTATTTCAGCAAGGAAAAAAAGAGCCTTTTATATAGCCAGAAATATTCACAGGAATGAGAATTGACATGATGACAATTCCAACAGAGAAATTTGCCATGATAAGGACATTTACAAATTGTTAATTTAACACTATTAACAACTGTTAGACATGCTCTAAAGAGTTCAACCATTGGTGTGTGGAGTAAATAGTAAATACTGATTTTTTTTTTAAGTTTAAACATTTTCATCATTCCAAGTGTTCTCGTAACTTAACTAAGTTTCTTTTGCGTTTCCAAAATGTATTCTAAACATTTTCGAAAGTTAACACAACCCTCGAAGAGTTACATACATATAACAAAGCTGAAGGAAACAAAAATCCCTTCATATAAATTAAAAATGAAGTGCTCAAACTCACCTCAGATGAAATCTATGATTAAAAACAAAACCCTATCCAACTTTAACAGGGGGCCAAAAACAAAGTTCATACTCTTCAGATTTCCAATAAGAAGCTAAATCATACCCGAAAAAAAAAAACTCAACAATAAATAATACCCAAATCTAGTTCATCCTCCTGATGAGTTTGTTGATGTCATCTTCACGGTTTCCGGCATCTCCTCCTTCGATATAGTGGTTTCTCTTTTTCTTTAGACCACCCAATGGTGCTTTGAGCTTAAATGGCCACAAGAAGTTGTTAGCCTGCTTGAAATGTGGTCCAACCGTCAAGATCTCGTGAATGAGGTCTTCCACGCAGATAATACCGTATTTGCCTAGAGCCTGTGATCAAAAACACGCGTCAGCAAATAAGATGGTGTGCGTAGTAAAATTAGGAGTTATTTTGGTTTTGGTCCCACTTTATTATTCATGAATGAGCTTCCCCCCACCCCGGTAGTTTTCATTTATTGGGGTTTGGCACCCCCATATAATGTTTTTTACGAGATTTTTTGGGAGTGATTTTGGGGAGTCAACCCCAAGAAGTGAAAATGATGTTGCTGTTTGGGGGGGGGGGGGGCTTTTACACTTGGGTTCTTTGCAGACAATTTTTCTCACACCAAGTTTTAGACATTTAAAGGACAAACACAAACCCATTTCTCTCTCAATCTTCACAAAACCTCACCCCCCCCTTTCCACCACCACCACCCACCCACCCTCTCCCCACCCCACTGCCATTTCTCCAGCAGCCCCTCACCGGACCTCCGGTAACCTCCGTCCAGGTCGCCGATGCTCTGGCGGGGCTGCCAGAGGTCGCAGGAGCTCTAATGAGGGGCTGCCGGAGGTAGCAGGAGCTCCAGTAAGGGATTGCCGGAGCTCCAGTTGCGGGGGTGGGTGGATGGGGTTTGTGGTGCCACTAACATGGACTTCTAAAAGTGAGTATTGGGTAAATGGGTATTTGAGGGACCTAGGTGTTCAAAAAATTTGTTATCTTGGTTTTAGAGTCCAAAAATTGTTTGTGAGGGACACAAGTGTACCTATCCCTTAATTATTTGACATTGACTTTGCCACCATCATTTCCGTCGATGAAAGTTGTTTTAGGGTCAAACCCCAAGAAATGAAAACCATGGAGGTAAACTCAATTACAAAGAATTAATGGGTGCGAAACCTCCTAAAAACCCTCGAGTTAAATACACACTATCTTTTGGGGTTTGGCCCCATAAGTTCTTTGAAATTGATTTTGCCCTAATGGGGCCAAACCCCTAAAGAGAGTATGTAGTGAAAACCCCTCAAAATGGCTTGTTGCAGCGTCTCAAAAAGTTCTACCAAAAAATTTGTGTGAAACTTTCTACATCACTACATTTTCTTGGGTCAAAACATAAAAATGTCGCGGGCAAAGTCAATATCAAATAATTAAAGGGGCAAAATCCCAGATAACCCTAAAATAAAACACGGCGACTCCCAAAACAAACCAACCTGTTCAACGATCGAGTTGTCTGTCAAAGCAATCCTCTGCTGGTTTAGCTTACCGTATCCCCTCTTGTAAATCAATTCCCTTACACTCTTTAGATTTGGGTACCTGGAGAGGGAAAAATAAGGAGCCTATATAGGGTTTTTTATAATCTAGTAGAGTTGCATGAGAGATGCATTATTACCCAAAAGTCACATATGGCTCAACCCTGTGGAGCATGTTGGTTGTTGCCTTGTTGACCTTTAGGAAGACACCATTGAAAATCTGGAATGAAGAAAAATAACACACAGTAAACGAAGATGGCTTAGAAGAATTCCATATTTGAGCAAGCAATTCAAACACGATTAAACAGATTGCTTTAAGAGTTGCATTGTGAGGTTAACTATAAAAGCATCTGAATATATCAACTGCAATTGTGCACCATTGAATCATAAAAAAAATACATAATAATCACTTCTACCATTTGTCTCATGTCCGTTTGTTTGGCGTTGATTTGTTTTCCGTAATAATACTTATTTTAGTTCATATTTTTAGTTTTGCTGCGCTTGATTTCAAATACATTCTATGAAAACAATAGTTATAAATACGAAATGTGCTCCAAGTGATTTCACCCCCTAGGAATTGATTCTAATGGAAAACCCTGAAAAAAAAAATCACACTCTTCCCCCAAAACTGAACTGGTTTAGCTTAACTTTTACCAGGCATTTTCCTACTTTCCATAAAACTGAACTTTTTTTCATTCTTTTTACTGCTCTGTAATCGAACACACCATAAATACAATGGACAATAAAAATGACAATGATTTAAAAGGTGCTAGCCCAAAGGCAGGCCACCGACTAAGTAGTCAATTTTAGGAAAAAGTTGACAATTCAAAATAGTCAAAATTAAAAATCAATGGTCTTTTCATGTTGTTGATGAACCAATATTGGCACTAAAAAAAATGGTCAAGTACACTTATGCCATACATCACCCTACGAGGCATGTTAAAGCCATGAGATTCACTAATAAAAGGATATGTGACAAAGTTACCTGTCGCAAACGCAAGAGCTGCAAAATCTTCTTTGTCTTAGGGTCAATAGCATTGATACTGAAATTTACAAATATCAAATATAATTAGATAAGACCACATTCTCTAATTAAAACAACATTATCAAATAAAATTAGATAAGATCACGTCATTTAATTAAAACAACATTACCAATGTGTAAAAATAATCCAGATACATACCCACGGATACGAATGATGAACAAAAGCTTAGCTTCAGGGATGACATAAAATCCACCCTTCAACCTTGCCTCACGCTTCAATTGAACCAGCTCTTTTTGCTGCATTATAAATTATTTTATTATTATTATTCAGTCATTATAGCCCACTAGTCATTAGAAAAAATAAATGTTTCTACTTTACACAGGTACCCCTACAAAATCAAAAAGTACAGTTCCACCCACCATGTGCGACAGATAATGCATAAGGTTCGCGAGGGTTGATGCACATGGGGAGGTATCCAAATAATTGAACTTGTAGGGGTGTGTCTCGAAATATCAAATTATATCAGGGGGGTAAATTTTTAAAAAAGAAAAAAAATGGAAACCAAATCATAAATATAAAAAAAAAGGGGGGGGGGGGGAGGTTACGTGTCACCCCACATTTTATATCGATATTTGTGTTTGCACTCCCCACCGTAGGCAAATCATACCATGTGGGGTGTTAACACAAAGGAATGATTTGGCTGTGGGGTGCAAACACAAAAAAGATCGTACTCAATGCACAAGGCTCCTGCTTCACTACAGGTCTGGGAGAGGTAGATATCGGCTGATCTTACTACCATATCGTTTTATAATATGAAGAGACCGCTCCCAAGTCTCAAAACCGAGACCAACCGTATAAAAATTGGGTTTAAAATGTGGGGTACAAATACAATTATCGATATAAAATGTGGGGTGACAAGTCAAAAACCCTCTAAATTGGGTTTTTTAACTTTACTCCCTGAAATAATGCAGTATTTAGACACAAGGGTTGATGTACACGAGAGGGTATCTCTAATTATTGAACTTGTGGAGGGTTTTTTTAAGTACACATTATCTCAGGTGGTAAAGCAAAAAAAAAATCCTAAAAGATCAGATTTCCTACAATAGGCAAGAAATGGAAAACGAGAAAAAGAGTACCTGCTCTTCATACTCCTTACTGTATTGCTTAGCACGGTTGTAAATCAACTTGCGGTTTTCAGAATTCTTCTTCTTCAAGGCAACAAGCTCTTGGGTTTTAGCCAAAGCCCATTCCTCATTCCTCTTTTGCTTCTTCAATACCGACTCTGGAACCACAACACCTCCCTTGGCCTGCACGTCAGCCATCTCTACAAAAACCAAAATTTTCAAATATTCAATTAATTAAGAAATTGAATTTAAACCCTCGTATTTTCATGAAGGAACCATCTTTACTTTTTCTAAACTATTACTATTAAAAGGTTAATAATCAAGCCAACCCCGTTGCGAGCAACCGCACAAGGCCCCGACTCACTTATGTAATGGTAAGTTATTTTAGTGCACATATTCTTTGTATGTTACATAGGCTATATTAAGAAGAGGCCATGTTGACTTTTTTTCGACCAAATTCAGTATTCAAAACACTCATCTCACGCTCTTGACCCTCTTTTCGAAACAAACAAATGATTCAAAGCAATCACAGATCTCAAATAAAAGAGCCTATGCAGTGATTTTTCTAAAACCAAATTGAAGTTTTTGAATTTTTGTTAATAATTTGTAGGTACAGCTCTACTGACAAAGCATAAATGGCTTCTCCCAAAGCAATTTGTGATTATCAACGCATATTGCACAACTAGTTAAGGATCAAACAGTGTTGAATTTACATATAAAATAAAATTTGTCACCATAAACGAAGAAATGAGCTGTGATTCAGGAGATACATATAACCTAGATAGGAGGGGATGGGGAGGGCTACCCAGATTGTGTGTGTTGTGTGTGTGTGTGTGTGTGTATTCTCATGTTCTCTTAGAATAAACAAAGATGTGGATTTTTATATGTATACACATGACAACATCAAAAGCTTCAAAGTTCTTTTTTTAATCCCTCACATCAAAAATCTAGCCCAACTATAAAATACCTATTCCTCGAGCTTATATTTACTACCAAATTCTTTATGAAAATCCAAATCTCCATACACATACATCAACATATGAGTTCCCACTATACGAGTAATAAACAAAGAAATGGATTGTGATGTAGGACATCCATAAACCCTACCTGCAGCATTAAGAAGCTTTGAAATTCTTTTTCTGATTTCACACATTTTCTTAGCAAACACATAGAGATCTAGCCCAACTATGAAACCCATACATAAACTTACGTGTATATATCAATATATGGGTTCCGCCTACATGAGAACTAAAAAAAACAGTGAGTTATGATTTAGCAGCTACATAAAACCTGCTTAGAATTAGAAACTTAAAACACAAATACCCATTTCTCAAATTTATCAAATAACTACAAAACCCATTAAAAATCCATACTTCATACACATAGATCAAAATCCATGTACCCATAACATGAGTAACAAAAATAAAAAATGGGTTATGATTTAAAAGATACATAAGCACCGACAACTCAAAAAACCTATACATACATATTAGCACTAAACAAAGAAATGGGTTGTGATTTAGAGATACATAAACCCTATATAGAACGAAATACTAAACACAAAATACTCATTTTTCAAATTTATCAAACTACAAAACGCATTAAAAATCGATACTTTTATACCATCGATCAAAATCTATGTTGCCATTACATGAGTAACAAAAAACCTCTACATACATATGAGCATTAAACAAAGAAATGGGTTGTGATTTAGCACATACATAAACCCTAAATAGAACAAAAAACTAAACACAAAACACCCATTCTCAAATTTATCAAATAACTACAAAACCAATTAAAAATCCATACTTTATACACAGATCAAAATCTATGAGCCCATTACATGACTAAAAAAAATAAAGAAATGGGTTCTGATTTAAAAGATACAGAAACACCCATAGTTCAAAAAACCTATACATACATATGAGCACTAAAGAAAGAAATGGGTTGTAATTTAGCAGATACACAAACCCTAAATAGAACAAAAAAACTAAACACAAAATACCCACTTTTTAAATTTATCAAGTAACTACAAAACCCATTAAAAATCCATACTTTATACACACAGATCAAAATCCCTTTGCTCATTACATGAGTGACAAAAATAAAGAAATGGGTTCTGATTTAAAAGATACATAAACACCCATAGCTCAAAAAAACCTATGCATACATAATTTAGCAGACACATAAACCATAAATAGAACAAAAAACTTGAGCACAAAATACCCATTTCTCAAATAACTGCAAAACTCATTAAAAATCCATACTTTTTATACACATAGATCAAAATCTATGTTCCCATTACATGAGTAACAAAAAATCTATACAGACATATGAGCACTAAACAAAGAAATGGGTTGTGATTTAGCAGATACATAAACCCTAAATAGAACAAAAAAACTTAAAACACAAAATTCCCATTCTCAAATTTATCAAATAACTACAAAACCCATTAAAAATCCATACTTTATACACAAAGATCAAAATCTACGTTCCCATTACATGAGTAACAAAAAACCTATACATACATATGAGCACTAAACAAAGAAATGGGTTGTGATTAGCAGTGGCAATATGTAGCCCATTTAATTAAAACACCCATATCAGCCCAAACACTAAAATATGGGGGCCATATTTTAGAACTAATGGCCCAAATACAAAGTCCATATTTATTTGAACACATATCAGATAATTTTTCTGTCTCACATAACCTAAATTTTAGTAGCCGTTTTCCTTGGGAGAGCCTCACATTTCCTTTTGTCACTGAGAAGATATTCCATGAAGATGCTAGGTTGATGGTAACCAAAGCCAACTACAGAATGGGTTTTCCTTCTATCACTGAGCATTGGAGCATGACGCCAACAGTCATTTAAGTCCATCGAAGCTAAGCAGGTTCATCGGAGCTTGACGCAGGAACTAATAGTTATCATCGGAGCTTGACGCCGGAACTAATATTTCAGTCCGACAACCTATCATCGGAGCAAGAGCTTGACACCGACAACCAGATCTCACGCCGGAAAAATTGATCATTTTCGGATCAATTTTTTTTTTTTGCATTTTCTTTAACTAACTAAAATGGTGGACTTATTAATCTATTTTTTATCTAATTAAAATAATGACTTATTTGTTTATTTTTTTAACTATTTAAAATGATGACTTATTTGTTCATTTTTTTTAACTGATTAAAATGAAGACTTATTTGTTTATTTTTTTAACTAATTAAATGATCATTTTTTTAACAAATTAAAATTGCTCAAGTCTATGGGAAAATAGCAAGTTTAGAAAAATTGTTTAAAAAAACTGTTTGCAAAAAAAAGAATAAAAAAGGGGCCAGCCCGGCCCAGAAACATATTCAACCCGGTCCAATAAAGATCCAGCCCATATTAGTCCCGCCCAAAACAGGCCCAACCCGCCTTTTTTTGCCGATGCTAGTTGTGATTTAGCAGATACATGAACCCTAAATAGAACAAAAAACAGAATATACCCATTCTCAAATTTATCAAATAACTACAAAACCCATTAAAATTCTTACTTTATACGCATAGATCAAATTCTCTTTGCCCATTACATGAGTATAAAAATTAAGAAATGGGTTCTGATTCAAAAGATACATAAACACCCATAACTCAAAAAAACCTATACATACATATGAGCAATAAACAAAGAAATGGATTGTGATTTAGCAAATACATAAACACAAAATACCCATTACTCAAATTTATCAAATAACCACGAAAACCATTAAAAATCCATACTTCATACACATAGATCAAACTCTATGTGCCCATTACATGAGTAACAAAAACAAAGAAATGGGTTGTGATTTAAAAGATACATAACAAGATATAAGAGAAAATCAGCAATTTGTTGAAAATGCTTACCAAAATCTTGCTGATAATCGGCAACACTTGGGAGGTTTTTTCTTTTAGAAATCAAAGAATTTCGGATAGAGAGTGCAGTTAGGGTTTTGTAGGGTGGGTTTTGTTTTAGGGCTAAACAATCCAACGGTTGAAATTTAAGGGGAGTAATTAAAGTGAATCCTAGCCGTTTATTTTGGACTGAGTATTTTGAGGCCTAAGGCCCATAATAAACGTCCATGGGTCTAGTAAAGTGATTTGGGCCACATAGAAAAACAAAGATCTTAATGGGAACCATACACATAATATTAAAATATAAATTAAAAATCAGGGGTAATGTGTCCCTATATATATAATTTATGAATACTAGGTGTAAACTTGCGCGATGCGCGGGTCTGACGAATACTACCAAAAAATACGATAATTTATACTAAATTAATTGAACTAACTTAAAAAAAGTTTTGCAAGTTACGAAAGTTTTTCTGATTTTTTTTGCAATTCAAAGATAATAATATTTCATTACTAACAGCAAAATATAAACAATAATCGAAGTTGCATTCATCTCTAGTTTTACAACATAACCCACTAACAAAACAAAAAAATAAAAATAAAAAGTGTCCTCTATTTTTCTTTCCCGACCTTTTCTTATGTTGGCTGGAAAAACAGATGTGCACAATAAATTAGGTTCTTAGTAATCAGTAAAAAACGTGGAAAATTGAAAGGGTCACCTGAGGAAATAGAAGAAAGTGAAAGTCGAGTAAGTTGGAGGTGGGAACGACGTCGTTGAAGTCAGAGGAGCATTGGCAGAGAGAGCGTTGAAGCTAGTCGATGTGGCTATTAAGTCGTGGAAACATCGCTATGAAGCACTAGAAATCATCTCACACTTTATATTCTCACAAATACAAAGAAAAAGAGACCCGTTTTTTGATAACCCAAATAAGGTCATCTCCAACTTTTTTTATTTTTTCACTTTTTCATCCATCTTCCCTCCGTTCACGATCTTCCGTTTTAGCGTTGTAATTGGTAAGTTCTCTACTTTTAGTTCAGACAATCTATCACTAGTTCAGCGATCGTATGTATAAGAAGACAAAGGACAAAAATATGTGTAAATCGATTCTGGAAATAAGAGATGAAATGAGAAAAATATATTAGGAGAAATTAAGTAGGGGAAAGATGTAAGAGATTTAAACGGGTGACACTAATTAATGGGGGAGATTGAGATCGGAGACTTCAAGAAGAGAGAGAGAGAGAGAGAGAGAGAGAGAAGTGTAATTAACTCTTTGAAATGGAAAAACGAAAGGAAGAAGAGACGCATGTATTTGAGAGGAGAGAGAAGAAATAATGGAGAGAGTGTGTGCGGCATGGATACTCACTTTGTTAAGTAATATTAACTCATGTAGTGCATTTTATAATATATAAAAGATATCTATCAATAGTTTAATTTTATTATAAAATTTTATAAACATAATTATACTTTTTTGAGTTTTTGAAAAGGGTTTTTTATCGATTAGTCCGATTTATTAAGTACGTAATCAAATAAGTACTACAGTCTATTTTTTTCTCTAAGGGGTCCCATGAAAAAAAATGCTTTAATGGATCATATTTATAAATAGGTAGTGAATATTCACTACATGTATAAATAGGACATTGAGGAAAATTGATTTTGATAGGAACAATTATGAAATTCCTTGTGTAAATAGGACTTATTTGTCAAACTCTCTTAGAAATATATTTTATTATATATAAGGGATTATAAGTATTTAGTCCCATTTTTAAAGATTCATTTATAGTCACTCCAATATTTTTTTAGTTGTTGGTCGTGTTTTAACAACTATGGGACAAGTATCATTCTATACGAAAAGAAAAGGAGGCAATTACAAGGAGGTTATGGAAGATTTTGGATAGTTATGAGATTTTATACAATTTTAAAAATACGTGAGAGTGGAGGCTAACAAAACTTGGGACATGGATGTAAACCAAACAAATTGTATAAATTATTAATATTTTTATGTTTATTATTATACGTATTAAATTTCCGCATGCATTTTTTGGAAAAACTTTTTCGAAATGAAAGTTTGAGGTTGTGGTGGGACTTCATCCTCAAACTTTGTTTCTAACCAAATGTAAGTACAATTTGGAAAGGGAAAGTTTAAGGCATATTCGGTTGTGGAAAATTATTTTTTATTTTTATAACTAGTTTTCACTTCCATTTTCAATTTTCATTTTCAATAGAAAATTTAGAAAAATATGAATAATTTTCATTGGTTCGAAAAAAGCCATTATTTTCAAATTTTAAATTAAAAAAAATAAGAGCCAAAATGTAAATTACGTAAAATTTATGGACAAAAAATACGATTTACATAAACTTTAGGTGTCAAAAATGTGATTTACAAAGGGTATAAGGGAAATTATAATTTGAAAAAGTTTATGGATTAACATGTAAATATAAAAAACTTACGGGCCAAAATATAATTTACAAAAAGTGTTGGATGTGTCATGTTTTTAAAAACATGGGTAAAATGTAATTTTTAAAAATTTTATAGTTACAAATGTAATTTACAGAAAAAATCGAGCTCTAAAAATAATTTTCAAAGGTAAGTGATGTTTTTCAAATTTATTGAAAACATGTTAAAGTAAATTTCCAATATTTTGAAAAATTAGAAAAATTGATTTCTAGTCTTCTATTTCAAAAAAATATTAAATGAAAATATAATTTCTATTTTTTCATTTATGTGGAAAAAAAATTGGAATACAAAGTCATTTTTATACCGTGAATATTTCTATTATTTCCTTTCATTTTCTTACATCCAAACAAAGCTTATTTAATTTTCGTAGATATAAATAATGTGTATCATAGGGAAGAGTATCAAAGGGATTGATGGTTTTCCTAGACTAGATAATTTTCTTTTGGTTGATGCCTTGAAGGCTAACTTGCTTAACATAGGTCAGATATGTGATGATTGTCACAAAGTGTTTTTTTACCGATAAGGATTGTAAATTTTTTTATTCCAAGTGTAAATGCATTTTGAAGGGCACTAGAACCACAAAGAATTGTTACATCATCAATGTATCTCCGAGTATTCTTTACAGTAGTGCTAAAGAAAATATGACAGATTTTTAGCATAAGGGTTTGGTCACGTGAACTTTAGAGATTTTAGTATACTTTTTAGAAATGAACTTGTTCATGGTTTACCTCCTTTGGAGTCAACTTGTTCTCATGTGTGTGGTACTTGTTAAATGGGCAAAATATTCACTAGCCTAGTAATAAGGGAAAAATATTCACTAGGCTAGAGCCGATTCATTTCCTATTGGCTACAACACGTGGTTTAGACTCCAAAGCTCCATCAAATGGATGTGAAAAGTGCATTTCTTGATGACAATCTTCAAGAGGAAGTCTATGTGTCACACCATATGGGTTTTGAGGATCCCAAATTCCTTACAGATGTCTATCGCCTTAAAAAGGCTTTATATGGACTGATAAGCACCCAAAAGTGTTAAATTTATACATCAATTAGATGCTTTTCAATTGCTAGTTCTTAGTAAAATTGGCCTTATGCAGGTATTTATTTATCTTGTAGGCAAAAACGCATTACTAAATTAAAACATACTATTTCAAGGCGTTTTGGGCAAGAAACAACTGCAAATTTACTTTCAGGGGTAATATGATAAATTTAGATGACTAATTTTGGATTTGAACAAATTATAGAAGGTGTAGACCTCAAATCTAGGAATGTTTGGGTTCAAATGGCTCGTCAATCGGAGTTCGAATGAAGAAATTAAAATTGTGCAAAGTTCAAAACTGAAATAATATTAAAGTTAAAGCCCCGGGTCATACCCAAAGTCAACCCCTGTGCACTATTGAAATATTATCAGCCAAAGAAAGAGGGTCAAGTGGATTCTTGTTGTTCATCAATTCGAGGTCGTATGTGAAAGTTATGAAGATAGGGGCATAAAGTGTAAATATTAGAAATTCAGAAATAACCAAGGCTCGTATATTTTTTCGGCCGTATATATTACCGAGCCACCGCATGGTTGAGTAGTTATATTCGTTTTGCATATAAATAATTTGGCCGAGGTTCAAAATTTGGGAAATGAATGATTTAAGCCTGTTTTTGCATTTAAGCTCTGGGCACCACGTGCCGCCATCCGGGCAGACCAGATAGCATCCCAACAACCCTCGGATGATGCAGCGTCCACGCGTACTACATACGTGCGACATTCCCTCCTTTCAATCGAGATCCACCTTTTTCTTTATTTTACATTTTACCCTCATAACTTTAATTATTTTATATTTTCTCCATTTCTTCCACATTCTTCTTCATTTCTTTTTTTATTTTTCTTAAAAAAGAAATCATTTTTCTATTTTTCTCCCACGATTCCTTGATCAGCGGCCCACGCTCTCATTTAAATAAACTTTTCTTATATCCCCTTTTATATATTTAATTAAAACCACCCATCTTTGTGTAAAATACCAAAGGTGCCCCCCAAACCCTTATGTTTACCTATAAAAGGGACCTTTGGTTTTCATATTTGAAAATTAGATTTCTAAGGCGGAATACTATAAAGAGATAATGTTATTTTGTTAGGTTTATAAGAGAAACCAAGAATTCAAGTACCTTGAATTAAATTGTGAAGTTCAAGATTGTGCAAAAAATGAATTTTGATATTAGTTCAAGAGATTGGTTTGATTATTTATCACTCTATTCATACTTGTTTAACTATGAACTTAAATACCTATTCCATGCCTTGGACGTTAAATATAGTTGCCTAATCACCCAATTCAAGAGATGAAATGAAGCCCACATAAATTACATTAACGTAGTTTGATAACTTCTCTTTTGTTAATCTTCTTTGATTAGTAATTTCTAAATCCTACACTTGTTTATACATTGAGAAATGCTAAACTATATTTGAGAAAAAATTGAAAATTAGTTTATAATTTTGTTTTAAGATTCAAATTAGAGATAGGTTTTCTTTTGATTAAAGTTATAATGTAACTTTCTACTATTCTTATTATGTTTTTATTAAATTACAATTATTTGAATAAATATTCCTAGCAAGTAGTTTATTTAATTAAGTTTGATATATTTGAAGTAGAGTTTGTAGGATTTGAATTTCATTTTGTAAAAGAATATTAGTTTTAATTTATTAGTGTGATAAGAATCAACTTTTAAATTAGATAAATATTTTGGAAGTTAATCAAATTAGAAAATATTCAAACTAGTGTTAATCATATGAAATGGGGATGGATTCCACTCTAGTTACATCTTATCTCACTCTAGTTACATCTTATTCATTCTTATACTTGATATTTTTATTGTAGATTTCAGACACCCTAGAAAATCAAGTTTTAAAAAATTATGAAAATGGTTAGTAACCTCACTTGACTTCTCTTTAGTTTAAAAGTACGCACTGACCACTTACGTACTACTATACTCGTTTTTAGGATGTATTGTGTAGATACTTCAAGGAAAATTGATAGTGAAATATTCCTACTACAAAGACAAAAGAAAAAGGAAGGAAAAATACATTTATCATGGTCTTAGACAAGAACTTAGAGCTCCGTATGATAGACTTACCTCATATCTCGTGAGGAAAGGCTTCAAAATAAGAAATGTGGACAAGAGCTTTTTTTTTTTATATTTTGGGAAAGACATCTTGGTATCCCAAGAGTATGTTTGATGATATTGTGTTTGGCACCATAAATGAGGAACATGTTTAAGACTTTGCTTTTATTATGCAAAAAGAATTTGAGATGAGCATTGTTAGGGAAATCACTTTCGTTTTTGGTCTGCAAGTGCGACATATGGATGACGGAATTTTTATAATGCAATCTATATATGCAAAGAATCTTGTGAATAAATTTGATTTTGATTCTTCTAAGCTTAAACATACCCTTATGGGAGTTTTTGCTAAACTCGAAAAGGATGTCAATGGAAAGTACATCGACGAGATGCTCTATATAAGTATGATAGGTAGTTTGTTGTACCTTACGGTTAGCCACCCCAATATATCTTTTGGTGTAAGAGTATTTTCTTGTTAGTAATCTTATTCTAAAGAGTTCCATTTGAAATCTGCTAAGAGTATTATCAAATATGTTTGTGGGACTGAGAGCTTTTGTATTTGGTATCTTAGGAATCCCAATACATCCTTGTCGGCTCATTTCGATGTCGAATGGGCCAGTGATGTTAATAGTAGGAAGAGTACATCCAGATGGTGCTTCTATCTTGGAAGTTCTTTGGTCTTCACGCTAAGAAACAAAATTGTGTTTCACTTTCCACATCCGAAGTGGAGTATATTATGGAGGAAAGTTATTGTGCTCAACTTTTATGGATGAAGTAAATGTTGGAAGGCTATAGTATTAGTTAAGATTGCATAATTATTTATTATGAAAATTTTAGTGCCATTATATATCCACGAGCCCCATACAACATTCGATAACTAAGCATATAAACATACAACATCATTTTATTAGAGAACTTATTGAAGAAAAAGTTGTGTCTTTAAGTTATATTTCTATTAATCTTCAATTAGCGGATATTTTAACAAAACCTATTGATTGGAATAGATTTGATTTTCATAGATCATTATTCGGTGGTTTCATCGTTGATTGAATTATTTGATAACGTGTCTATGATTTATGCTTCTTTGATTGTTGAATTTTTGTATCCTATGCCATGTTTTTTATAAAAGTTTATTGTATTTTTTGTTATAAAAAGAATTTTTAAATACAATCATTTGTATTCTCTTTAAATGATATACTCCTTGCCACACATTATATATCAAATGGTTATTTTTATTAATTTTTCTTTTTGTTTGGATAAAGTGATTTTGTGCTTTATAAAATAAGTTTATATTTTCTTTTAAAGTCTTGTACTTTTCGAGGAATTTTTATTAGGATCACATACTCATATCTTATTACACTTTAAATCGCACTACACGTTGTATAGATATCACTTTATTAGGGATGACAAATTTGTACAATCTTTTATAAACGGTTCAAACTTGGAATAATTGTGATAGAGAGTTAATCATCCTAAAAATTCTCAGATTTGTTTGTGATTATAAGGGGTTGAAAAATATAAATGCTATATGAAAATCATAAGAGATGATGTTCTTAGGGCTACAACTTTGATTGGATGATGCTACCTTTAAAAATGAAAATAGTATCTCATGTTAGTAATTATCGAGTGAAAGCAGCCACATGCAAAAACAATTTTAAAGAAAGCGATGTTTCAAATATATATATATATTGAGTAACATCAAGGATGTGAAACTAAAGATTTTAACCAAATCACTTATTGAGGAAAAGAAAAGTATAATTGAAAATATCTTAAATGGTGTTGGAAATTTTCATTACTATTGAAGCTTTGAGTCATTTGTTTAAGAATTGTTATTCTTAATTAAACTCGAGCTTGGTTTTATTCTTTTAATGGTGTTCTTTATTTTTATTTTTCACATATGATATATGATCTTATGTTCTTGGTTGAAAAAACTCACAATGTTATTAGCCTTCGAGTTAATCTTTTATTAGTTACGAACACTTTTCATACATCTCACAATATTTGGTAAGTAAAAAATTGAATCTACATTTTTCCTTACCCAGATTAAGGTTTTGGAGTTTTGTTCACTATGTATTGCATATCTATGGGTGAAATATAAAATATTTTATAAAGTATGCTACCTTAACTCTATTTTATTGACTTCTTGTTCTCCTTATGTTTTCATGATCTATTTTCCTGCTACTTTTCTTTGTCTACTTCTTTAACAAAAAGGGGGAGAAGGTATAATGGGAAGTTCTTGTATAAAGGAGGATTTTTCATATTTAGGTGGATACTTGAAAGTTGATTTTTATGCTAGTTAGAATATAATGAATTTCTATATCTCTTATTTTAAGTATTGCATATTGTGGATTTCTTCACACATTGGTATTTTGATGAGATTGCTAGTATGTTTCGGGAAATCATGCTTCGAGTACATTGAAGAAGTATCTTATAGTTTTTGGGTTGTAAGCATTTATAAATTGCATTTTGTTATGTCTTTAGTCCGACTTTTGAGTGATTGCAATTGTTAGTTGTTGTGTTTTATCAACGGAATATACAAAGGGGGACACTGTAAGAGTATACACGTATTCATTTGTGCCCTTATAGATAGTTATATTATTCTATTTTTTCAAAACACTTTGGGTTCTTGGTTTACCTCTCCATAAACCTTCATTAGGTGTGCTAAAATAATATTTAGTGTGTCTCCATTTCGGTACGCAATATGCACTCTCATTTCGTATTAGAGATGTGGTAAGGTTTTTGAATTTTCGTATATTCTTGTAGCTTACTTAATTGCTAGGAAGTGACAAGACATGACTTTATTTAAAATTAATTAAGGAAAATATTTTTTTAAATTTAATAAGGGTCTAAAAATCTGTGACCTCGTTCGAACGAGGTCACACTCGATTGAAGATGATTTCAAGCAATAGGGACAGTGGACCTCGATCCAAGAGAATTTTAAATGAGGTCTTTGATCGAAGATGATTTCAAGCAAGAGTAACCACCTCACAAAAACATCCTCATTAGATAAAGTATCAAATGAGGAGCTCTCGTTTGAAAGCTCTTGTTCAAATGAGGTCCTCCTTGGTTCAAACAAAGACTTCACACTTAGAAAAATGTATTTAAAGGTTCTCATGCACTGATATACTATCTAAACACCCTTAAACTCGTCTTTCAAAAGTGCAAAGCTCAATTTTTACAAAACCTTACATTGGGTTTTGAGAGGGTCCTTTGATTTGGGAGATCCTGTCAACTACATGTAATCAAAGTAAACTTTACGTTTATAAATCCTCAAATATCTTCTACTTCCGAGAACATTCGATGTCGTGGATTCATTTGGGTGGTTATAGAACTTTATATTATAGGTGGGCTGATCATCTACAACCGACATCACTGGAAATCGAGGCCTGGGAGGTTGTGAAATTGATTACTAGGCTCGATAAGCACTCGCTAATACGGGTAGAGGCAAATGAGCAAAACACAAGGGAGTGAACACATGGGAATAAACATTGTTGTATATGTAAGATGAGTTTTTGTCCTTGTTAAGTCTTATAAAATCATAATAGCACTAATGGATTAGATTGTGGGTTAGGGCAATAGTAGTTTTCCCCACAAGGGTTTCCACTCTAAATCATGTATTTATTCCTTGTGATTGCTTTTCGCTGTTTATAATCACTTGCATGAAATTTACACTAAACAATTTTATTTGGTAAATTTAAAATTTTATTCGAACTAAAAAAATAATATTTTTCCTGGCATGGCAATTGATAGGAATTAATTATTTGAATTATACCCTTAGGCACGTACCTATTTTAAATTGGTATTAGAGCACGCTTTTAATATGAATATGGGGGTGATAGACAGGGTTTTGTCGCGGCGCAAGAGTCACCTAGGCGCCGGTGGTTTTATATTTGGCTCACCTGAACTATACAAAAACCTAAATTACGACTACACTCAACGGGTGAGTATAGCGGTAAGTCGAGTATCGAAAATCCACAGAGACGAGTTGCTAGAATTTATAAGGTTTAATATTCCTAAATAAAAGTGTAAAAGATGATTATACACAAAAAGGGAAAAGATGCATAAAATGGAAATAGTAATCTAGGCGAGGGAAAATAAAGCTAGATTAAGAAAGCGAGTAAAAACTATAGGTTGCGTCGAATATCCCTCACCTGAGTTAATTAGTATAAAATGGTTACATGGGTCGACGAGTTATTACAAATGTGTCTCGTTTCGACAGTTAATTAAATCAAGGGTTGTCACGCCCCTAAATTTGCATAAAAGCCTAATACGATTTTGGTGTCAATAAATACCCCAAAAATTACGCACGCAAGGTCGTAAGCACGGAACATACATGATATGCCTCGTCAAATCCCCTAGGCGTAATAACTAGGACAACGCACCCAAAATAGACCTGTAAACACCATCACCAAAGCAAAGCTACATGTCAACCCTAGGTGAGTTTAATCTGACACAACCTAATTTAAATTAGCTAGAAAGCATCATAAATGGCATGTAATAAATGCAAGAAAGTAAACCTAATTATCAAAGCATGTAAATAAAGCAAGTAAACCTAAATTAGAAAGCAATAAATGAACAACACAAAGCTTAAACAAAGAATAGCAAATAATATAAATGGAGGGGAAGATGAATAGTAACTTACACAACCCAAATGGTGTCAACCCTAGGAGAGATAAGCCAAACCCATAAATCCCCCCCTCTCTAAACTAAAATGAAATATATCTCTCAAATAAAATCCTACAACATTCGATTAATACCCCAAAATAAACCCCCAACAAAACCAAGCCAAAAAACCCAAAATAAGTCAATTTTCGTCTATATCTGATGGGCCCGGTCGACCGCGGTTTTGAGATTTGCCTTGGGCTGGAGACAACCCACTTTTCCTCTTTGAACCAATTTTGACGCGTTGCACGGAAACAGTTATAACTCCCTCATACGAAATCGAAATGAGGCGTGGTCGAAACCGACGTGAAGCTAATTCAATTCTATACATGATTCTGTTTTGAAACCCTCCAAATTATTCAGTATAAAATTACCAAAATGCCCTTGAAATAGAAGAAAATACTGAAACCTTCCGAAAATGGGCATAACTTCCACATACGGAGTCAGAATGACGCACGTCAGTGGCCATGGAAAGATAATTTGATGATATACATATTGGTAAATTCATTCCATAAAAAATAGTGAGGTTGAAAAGACCAAATTGCCCTTGAAGTAGCATTCGACGACGAAACTTCTCCGGAATGCAATCGAATCTCGCTTTTAGCGTTCCAATACCTTCAAAAGCACAATTAACCCCTGAAAAACATATATATATATATCCAAATTCGAGGTTGTCTGGTTAACGAGCGTAAATATAGGCATTAATAACGTAAAAGTTCTACAATGCATAAAGATAAAGAGCGCAAATATGCAATATTCGTGATGTATCACACCCCCTAACTTAGACATTACTAGTCCCTAGTGATGAAACAAACAAAAACAGTCCACAGAAGGAAATAAAAAACGTATATATGCATCGAAATACAATTGCCACTTTAGTAGGGAACACGATTGTATTTAGCATATGCAATAAACCGTTAAACCCCTAGGTTACCCTAGTGGACGAGTGTCGTCTCGTGAGGGTTTTCAGGGATGATACCCACTAACATTATATGGTTTTCTCAAAATATGCCCAAACCAACATGCGACAAGCCCAACAAAAGCGAAAAAGATTTCATATGCATTATTAGCAAAGTGAATGAATTTACACAAAAGTCCGAATCATTAACATTATAGAGTGCACCTCATAGAATTGAAACCTTAAAATGTGGGAGGGGAGCGAGCACATGCAAAGTGTGATTTAGCAAAAACTTATATAAACCGGATAAGCATTAAAGCAATCATATATTCAATCCTTACGGGCATTACACTCATAAAGTGAATTCACTCGAAACAGGAAGCTAACACACGGGACATGCAGGCATAAGGAGTAAATGTAAATGGAAACTAGGCCGCACATATGTCACAGATGAAGAACGCTATATATTAAATGAAAAATGTAATCTCAATGAAAGGATACCGCTCATTAAAGGGGTCAACATGTATTTTCACAGATTATCAAAAATATTTAAACATTTGAATTACATATACTTAAGATCACATAGGACTTTAATAGGGTTATAATGTAGGTATGGCTAGGGTATGAAATGAAAGGAATGTATGTATGGATTCAAAGTGTTCGGGATGAAAACTCGAGATAATGGGAAAATGCGGGCAATATCAAAATTGGAAAACGAGTTCCAAAACGGCATTAGATATATCATCGGGGATAGTAATCAAAGCTTATTGAACTATATACAACATTTACAACTTTCTCTTTCTTTTTCTTTTCTTCTTTTTCTCATTTTTCTCTTTTGTTTTCTTTTGCTTTTTGCTTTCTCTTTTTCTTCACTTTTTCACATCTTTCTTTACTTTACTTTTCAAACTCTCATATGCCTAAATTGCAACCGACATAATAACAACATCATTCAATCCCAAGAAACATTCCAAACAAAGGTATGGAAAGTGTATATATGGGCTAAAACTCCAATTTAAAGTTAGTTATGGGATTGGGATTATGAAACGAAAGGCTATATTTAGGCTAAAAGGGGTTAACGAGAGTAAACATATAAGGGTGAGGTCAAGGCTAATATGAGTGATATATCAAAGAGGGCCTATGATCATTTCACAAAGTTTACGCAATTCTCGAGTCAAAATAATATATGAAAATCATGATCAAGTAACACATTTCAAGTATGAACTCAATTAATGAACGATCAAATGAAAGAATAGTGAGATTACCAACGAATTCAACATTTTCAAAGAGGAAAGAATAGTATATACACTCACAAACGACAAAAGGTACAAAGCTTACTCGGTGTAAGTATATACAATGCAACAAAAGATTACCGAGTTATAAAAATCCTAAACCAAATCAATAGAAGGATAAAAGTGCATGTGCTCACGGGATTTAAGTTTAATTCATGAAGTTATTCATAATATCAAAAATGGACACTAAAGTTTAATAACTTCTAAAATCGAGAACATGCATCATTGGATTGTATATTGGGTCGGGCAATTATTGAAATTTATCATCGAAAACAAAGGCAAAATGCCCCAAAAAGGAAAAAAAAGAAAGAAAATCTTTTTGAAAATTTTAATTTTTCAATTTTTCTAAGAAAAGCATACTAAGTAACTAACATGTGAGCAAAAACATGGACTAAATAAAGAAATGGATAGAATATCCCACACTCCCTAACTTAAAACTGGACATTGTCCTCAATGTAAATTAAGAACCAAGTCAAAGAGAGGAAAAGAGCGATATTACCCAAAATTGGAGCGATCCCCGTAAGAACAAGTCCAAAGAATCTACAAAACAAGTTAGTACTAAAAAATAGAAAGCTAACTAATTACACTAGACTAAGTTAAATAGAAAGAAAAAATAAAAAAAGAAAGCTAACTATATACAACTTACAATTTAGGCTTCACACTAATTATACACTAGAAGTCTAAATAGTTGAGGGTCCACCGTAAGAATGATTTGACTTTGGAGGATAACCTGTGTAACCTCACATATAAGCATGCCTTCCGAAAAATATGGATTTCGTTTGCACAACGGAAGACATGTGTAAGGTGGAAGAAATGAACCATCGCCAATTAAAAGTTTTGGTGGGACGATGGAGGATTTGGATTGCACGGGTGACAAAAACATGTGGGGACCGAGAAAAGCCGAATATCCTCCCAATGATTTTGAAATTGGAATGGGAGGCGGCGCACACGAAGGCACGAATGCGATCGTGGAAGGCGACTCGAGCAAGTACTCCTCATCGGCGAAAAGGTTTAAAACATTAAAGTTTGAAACGAATCATCGGGTACTTGTGACGGTGTAATAATAGAGAATGAAAATGGGGATGAAAGAAATTCAAACTCATGAAATGAATCATCATCGCATGAAGTTTGAGTTTCGAAGGAAATAATATCATTTTCAATGAAATGTTCTTCTTTGGGGGACAAAGAAGAAATCATTTCGTCGCAAATAGATATTACGTCATTTTCATACTCATTTTCAATATCTATTATGCAATGGAAAAAGTAGACAATGCTTTGTTCCAAAGTAGGCACAAAGTCCTCATTTGGTTCAAAACATTCCTCGACTTCAAAAGTCTCAGAAGCAAAATCATCGTCGAATTCGAATAATAAATCCAAGTCTTGATCCCAACAACGATTTTCTTCCTGATAGCGATTTTCAATTTTCTCATTTTCATACATACGCAAACCCTCACCGAATGTTATAGGTCGAGGTGTGGATCCATGAAAATGGGAACTTTAAAAATTACCATCGGACTTAAATGAAAACTCATTATTATAGGAATTTTGAAAACTATTTGAATTCGTTTCAAAATTCCTATTATAAGGAGGTAAAGGCCCAAAATCATTATCATCATCATCGAAATTCCAATAACCCAAATTTCGACTTTTGTTATACTCACCCAAAGTAATATGTGAATTTGCAAATTTTTGGAATTCTAAGTATTGACCGAAAGTCATAGGCTTGCGAGAATTTTGAGAATTATAACAATGATTACCGAAAGAATTGGAATAAGACATGCTTACCCCAAAAATGGGTCGAAATGGCGAATTCCATAAAGTAAGTGCGCGCAGAAAATTCAAGCATTTCTAAGTGCTCAAATGTGGAAGTTCTGTAAAATATTAGCAAATAATACAAATAGAAAGAAAATACTATAAAATACTAAATCAAATAAAGTCTAAAACAAACTCATCCCCGGCAACGACACCATTTGATAGACAGGGTTTTATCGCGGCGCAAGAGTCACCTACGCGCCGATTGTTTTATATTCAGCTCACCTGAACTATACAAAAACCTAAATTACGACTACACTCAACGGGTGAGTATAGCAGTAAGTCGGGTATCGAAAATCCATAGAGACGAGTTATTAGAATTTATAAGGTTTAATATTCATAAATAAAAGTGTAAAAGATGATTATACACAAAAAGGGAAAAGATGCATAAAATGAAAATAGTAATCTAAGGGAGGGAAAATAAAGCTAGATTAAGAAAGCGAGTAAAAACTATAGGTTGCGTCGAATATCCCTCACCTGAGTTAATTAGTATATAATGGTTACATGGGTCGATGAGTTATTACAAATGCGTCTCGTTTCGACAGTTAATTAAATCAAAGGTTGTCACGCCCCTAAATTTGCATAAAATCCTAATACGATTTTGGTGTCAACAAATACCTCGAAAATTACACACGCAAGGTCGTAAGCACGGAACATACATGATATGCCCCGTCAAATCCCCTAGGCGTAATAACTAGAACAATGCACCCGAAATAGACCCGTAAATACCATTACCAAAGCAAAGCAACATGTCAACCCTAGGTAAGTTTAATCCGACACAACCTAATTTAAATTAGCTAGAAAGCATCATAAATGGCATGTAATAAATGCAAGAAAGTAAACCTAATTATCAAAGCATGTAAATAAAGCAAGTAAACCTAAATTAGAAAGCAATAAGTGAACAACACAAAGCTTAAACAAGGAATAGCAAATAATATAAATGGAGGGGAAGATGAATAGTAACTTACACAACCCAAATGGTGTCAACCCTAGGAGAGATAAGCCAAACTCATAAATCCCCTCCTCTCTAAACTAAAATGAAATATATATATCTCAAATAAAAGCCTACAACATTCGATTAATACCCCAAAATAAACCCCCAACAAAACCAAGCCAAAAAACCCAAAATAAGTCAATTTTCGTCCATATCTGATGGGCCCGGTCGACCTCATGTTTGGGACTGATCGACCGCAGTTTTGAGATTTGCCTTGGGCTGGAGACAACCCACTTTTCCTCTTTGAGCCAATTTTAACGCGTTGCACGGAAACGGTTATAACTCTCTCATACGGAATCGAAATGAGGCGTGGTCGAAACCAACGAGAAGCTAATTCAATTCTCTACATGATTCTGTTTTGAAACCATCCAAATTATTCAAGTATGAAATTACCAAAATGCCCTTGAAATAGAAGAAAATACCGAAACCTTCCAGAAATGGGCATAACTTCCACATACGGAGTCAAAATGGCGCACGGTCAGTGGCCATGGAAAGATAATTTGATGATATACATGTTGGTAACTTCATTCCATAAAAAATAGTGAGTTTGAAAAGACCAAATTTCCCTTAAAGTTGCATTCGAGGACGAAACTTCTCCAGAATGCAATCGAACCTCACTTTTAGCGTTCCAATACCTACAAAAGAACAATTAATTCCTGCAAAACATATATATGTCCAAATCCGAGGTTGTCTGGTTAACGAGCATAAACATAGGCATTAAGAACGTAATAGTGCTACAATGCATAAAGATAAAGGGCGCAAGTATGCAATATTCGTGATGTATCAGGGGGCATGTCTATTAAGGTTTTGTCAATCCACCTATTTTTTATGGTAGTAACTACGCGAATTGGAGACGTGTATAATTTATTTCCTTAAGTCTTAAGATTAAAGGGTGTGGTTAGATATTAGGGGGTGAAAACTCCCAATGACTCATTTTGGAGTAACTGTGTCTCTAAACTTGAGGAGTCATAGTCAAAGAATCAACATAGTCTAGATAACTAAAACTCTGGGGGGTGAATAAAATTTATTATGTTGTCAATAAAGGTGAGACCCCTATATTTCTACATGTACTATGTCTAAGTAGGCATGATACATTCTCCAGGTGACTAACGAGGGTATAAATACCGTTCGGTCTCAAAGCTCCAACAACATTCCACTAGGTTTGAGTTAATGAAGATTATCCAAAATGAGACCATATATGAGTTTTATGAAAAAAAAACTCCAATATCGTCAACTCTCACTTTTAGATAGGTGAGAAGATCCCAGACTCTAGGGTCATTAGGAAAATACTTAACTCACTACCACTGATATTTCTTCCCTACGTCTTAGCCCTTAACATCATATATGGAATTGATAAAATAAAGGTAGAAGAGCTTATATGATTTATCCAACCTTCATGCTAGAAAATATCCCGATGCCCAATAAAGGAAAGGGCATCGAATTAAAGGCATAAAAGAGTACTCCCTTGATCTCAAATCACAATTTCAATGAGAATAAAATTGAGATTAACTTGTTGATAAATAAATTTAAAAGCTTCTCAAATCTAATCCTCAAGAGTTTATATGCTACTAATAAACAAGGAAAGAACTCTAAGAGTAATGGGTCTAGAAACTCTTTTGCAAACCTCATAAGTCTCACGATGTTGAGGGTACATTAAGCCTTTGAGTGACCGACCCTACTAAGGAAGAGAAGCACGGAGAAAAATGGTTTAAATTCCTCCTCTAGTGAAAGCGATTCAAACTCTAACAATAGTGAGTTTTTAGCTGAGTGCACTACTAATTCCTTCACTATTGTTTAGTTACCCTTTGAGTCCCCATTTTCCCTTAAAGGCAAGGTTGAGTGAAACGTAGGTCTACTAAAGATAATAAGATTATGAGGGAGTAGAACATAATTATTCACACTATTTTTAAAGCAAAGTGTACCTCACAATTGTACTTTAATAATGGTTGCTCAAGACACATGACCGGTGACAAATCTTCTTTCCACCTAGATGATCACAAGGATGGTAAAGTTAAATTTGGAGATGGGGATCAGTCTAGCATTTTGGGTAAATGAAGTTTCCTAATATATAAAAGATTTTATTTATGGAGGGTCTAAAAGCTAATCTCATTATCACAAGCCAATTGTGTGATAATATTTTGGTTAATTTCTCTCAAAAGTGTTATGAACTTTTTGATGAGAAATGAAAGATGGTACTACATGATGTGAGGATGCATGCTAATTATTATTAGCTTGCCTTTTATAATCCTTTATATGTCACAATGTCAAAGTGACCACTTTCGATATTTAGCATCAATGATTAGGTTATGTAAACCATAAGGAAGTTTATTATCTAGCCAATAATGACCTAATATGTAGCTTAACATCACTTGGAAATCCTTCCTCAAGTGTGTGTGCGGCGTGTTAGATTGCTAAGCAAATAAGAAGCCCATATAGGAAGCTTGGTATTATATTACCTTTCATGTCATCGATTTTATCCACATGGATCTCATGGGCCCTATGTGCAGGGAGAGTATAGGTGGTGAGGAGTATATCATTGTGATGGTGGATGACTTATCGAGGTATGCCATCATTGGATTCCTCAGAGATAAGTCGAAGACTCCATAATTTTTTGCAACTCAATCTTAGTTTCTTCAAAACCATCATGATATATCTATTTTCATTTGATAAGTGATTATGGTACGTAATTTATAGAATAAAGACTGTACACTTAACAAAATGGAGTCTGTGAGAGGAAGAACATAAAGATTCAAGAATTATCATGTTCCATACTAGGATGAAGGAATGTACCTTTAAGGTTTTAGGTAGAGGCAATTAATATTGCATGACACATGATGAATATAGTATATCATCATTTAGGAACTAACGTGTCATGTTGAGTTGTGTACTATATATAAGCCCAACCTAAAGTATTTTTGAGTTTTGGGGAGTCCTTACGACATTTTACGAGATAAGGAGCATCTAAGACAATCCTGCGTTTGGCACAGTCCCAGATAAGATCGGTTGTAATAATCCAATCCTGCATTTGAAATGCTTTGGATAGGATTAATTTGTCTTCAGTTTTTAAAAAATACCCCTTATTTTGTATTTAATATTAAAAAAAGAAGAAAATATACTGTAACTAATTAATAAGTAATTCTTTTTTGTAACTGATAACAAAGTAAAAAAAATTGCTACTATCTTTTATTCAAAAGCATTGTGCCTAAAATTTTTGGCATAACAAAATCGATAATTTACCATTTCCATGTGAGTAACATTTGCATTGCATAAATAAACCATAGGTGAGAAAATCATTTCAAGAAATACCCGTAGGTGAGAAAATCTATATAGGGAGAGATTTTAATGATCATGTAGGAGAAGATCGCGTAGGATAGTTTGATTTCCAAATCAATGAAGGAATATTATTGGGTTATTCATCAAATATGAGATTTTATAAGGTCTACAACATTATTAGGTAATACTCACGCTAACTATAGTCAATTATATATAAATTGCCCAAACTCCCAAGGCTCCTAAAATCTATGAATCGCCTCACCTATCATTAATAGGTAATATACATAATTGTTGTCTCGTCCTGATCACACTTTAGAAGAATGATCGCTACAGACTCATCCCTTAGAAGAGACCAACACTCACCCAAACCCACACGAGTAGTCTCGTTCAGTAATAGACTCGTCTGGATGACAACAACCTTAGTCTGAGATGGGTGCGTCAGTCACAGATGACCACCCAGTCTCGTCGCGACCCATAACATTTAGTAAGGCCCTCTACAGTCTTGGCTCAGCCGAGACATCATACCACCGATATGTTTTCACTTGCTTAGAAATCACGATAAGGGAATTCTAAACATATCTACACAAAACCGTTATCAAAGATCAAAGATCCATATGGGAGAATATTCTTCACGATGACTTTACTTTATGAACATACAACCGTCACTCTCTCTTTGGTAACGAACGTAGCTTGGCATGGGATGCATGCTTGGGGGTGACACTATGCACCCCTAGCTTACATAAGACACACTACGTTTTCTTCACTTGGATCGAGTTCTAGAAGCCCTATTGCTACTCTGTCAAACTTGTATTAGAGAGAGAAATCTTACATGTATGTTTTCCATGGCCATTAGTGTCAAATTATAGTGAAACCATTCTCATACTCTTTCAGTGGACTTAAGCCAAGTCCAAACCACTCAAAAACTCGTATTCATCTCTTTTTTCTCATCTCTTCAATGAGTTTTTTGATTAATTATTTTCTAATTGACTTGGATTTCTCTCTCTTCTCATCTTTAACTTGGATTTATCTCTCTTCTCTAGCTATGATTCAAGTCCACCATTATTGGATCAAAATAACCATTAAAAGAGCTTGTATGGAGGAGTTCATTAGCTTTCTTTATGGTTCATCTTGTTTTCTGGGGGTTTTGCACCTTTGTTCTTGCCACTATTCTCTCTGATCGGCGATGTCTTTCGATTACCATCAAATTACTCCACTTGTTTTACTTAATCACCCCATCAATATGAGATAGACGACATAGCGATGACGCTCAGGTCTCTTGTGTCCTTCTTGCGATTTATGCAAAACCAGTTCTTAGATTTCAATTAAAACATCACAAGCTGAATCTTATACTACCCGACTATGAATCTCATCATGTCAACCGCTGTGAAAGGAGGTACGTAACCAGCAGCCAGGGGATCACCCCCATATCTAACCAAATAAGTTTAATATAACCTCAGAAGAAGAGAGATCGCAGACTTGTCAAATAGGTGCAAGGTAGATCGGAGGACAAGTCATGTGAGGAGGAGCGCTGTTGGGACTATGAAGAGTGGTACGAGATGACAAATACATCGTACTAACTAGGTGAAACCCCTACTCTTACTCACCAGGGTAAAAGTGCTCAATACACCCTCAGAGACATCAAAGGGATAATGTGTTCACAATGCTGAGAAGATGGTAGATATTTGATCGTCTTGGCCCAAATGGGCATTGTATCCAGGACATTATCCCCGATAGCATCTATAGGATAATTATTGCTAGTCATCTCGGCCAAGATCGACTAAGACACCACCCATAACAGAGGGAGTGGAGAGAGGTGAATAGTGCATAGAAGAATCCAAACAAAGGGTCCCCATACAGGGTCGTTTATATAATTCAAGACTCGAGGGACAACGTCACTGTAGACAAGAAGACTTGGAACAACTCAATCCAGATTTTAGAGGATAATTTCAAATGTCTCATCAAAATCTGAGACCCTAGTTATGGGGGTATATTAAGGGTTCTCCTTTTGTATTAAGCATTGTCGGCTATCCAATATTTGGCAAGTTCAAACTGCTAGTTGTAACACCTAGTTATGATTGAAGCACTAACCCTATTCATCATATAGATATCTAGCAGCAAGATATATATTTTGCTTCAAACGATATGAGGTTTTGGGATATTTCTAGTACTCTCACCGGTGCTGCCTATGTATGGTATATCGGTTTGTCGAGAGGAACAATAGAGTATTTTAAATAGCTGTCTGAAAAATTTATCCATAAATTTTGTTTTGACATAAAGCATGCAAAGCCTGTGACTCACCCATTGAATGTCAGATAAGGAAAGAATGAGTCGTTTAGAGATTTCATATCTCAATTTAACAAGGAGAAGTTAAAGGTCGAGGACTACGACGAGAGAATTGCTATGATAACCTTCATCAATGGGCTCTAGCTAGGGAAACTCTATTGGAACCTTTTTAATATTCCTCAAAAGTCTATGACATAACTTTTAGCAAGAGAATCATGAATGCGGAGGAGGCTATGGAATCCAAAAGAGGAGACCAAAAAGAGACAACGAATTTGGAAAAAGTCGAGATAAGGAAAATGATAAAGAGGGGAGGAAAAAGTTAAATGATTATAAGTTTGCTAAGTACACCTCATCGATAACTAGTCCCGATCTCATTCTGAATGAGAACAAGGAAGGAAAATAACTTCGATGGCCTGAGAAACTAAGATCTACTACCCACGAGAGGGATAAGAGCAAGTGGTGTGAGTTCCATCAGGATCACAACCACAAACTAATAAGTTCTTTGCTCTAAAGGACGATATTGAGAAGTTCTTAAAATAAGAAAAAAATTTGTACATCGATAAGGGTGTAAGACAAGATGATAATAGGAAAAAAAATTCCTCGACGAAAGATGACATGCTAAAGAAGAAGGAAGTCCAAGTGAATTGAAATGATCGAGAGTCGAACAAGGATGAGGAGGACGACCCTGATCTTACAGCAAAGCCTAAAACCTTTAAAGTTAACCTCAACATAATCTCTTTTGATGTTAAAATGATCTCTGAGGGAATGGAAGGTGGAGGAACGGAGCTGAATGACAGAAAGGCTAATGTTATTGAGGCAAAATTCAGGCCAAAGTGGATACATATTAACCTCACGGAATCAGAGGAGAAGTCAGGAAAGTTAAAAAAAGTTGACATAGAGAGTCACATAGTGGGGTTCTTAAGGATGGATTTTAAGGGGATTATGGCACCACGTGACGAACCACTAATTATCAACACATGAGTTCATGGTTATAATGTATCTCGTATCCTGGTCGAGGGGGGAGCTTCACTGATGTTATGTTTGGGGATTGTTTTAATGACCTTGAGCTCAGCAATAATATACTTGTCCTATATAATCATCCATTGATTGGATTCAATGGAGATAAGGTCCACCCATTGGGGACATTTGAAATGGATGTTTATATGGGCACCTGATCGAGATTCTTAATTAGGAGAATAATTATTTTATGATGGATGATAATGTCTTCTCGGCCTACAATATCATATTGGGGAGAGTAACTTTAAAATAATTTTAAGTTTTGTCTTTCACTGTACATCAGATGATGAAATTATCGACTTCGTATGGAGTAAGGGAAGTCAATGGTGGTCAAGTGAAAGCACGCAAGTGCTACTTCATCTTAGTGGAAGAAATAGAAGCCCATAAGAAAAAGACCACCTCATACAACATTAACACTCTTGACCCAGGAGAGATTAAAAACTGAAAAGGGAGAGCCTGCAAAAGAGGTAGAATCCATCACCCTCAATGTGGATGAACTGAAAAAATTATCCAAATCGTCTCGTCCCTGGAACTGTCGTTAAAGAAAGATTACTTAAACTGTTGAGAAAAAAGCAAAACATCTTCATATAGAGTCACACTGATATGCCAAGGATTAACCCCGATGTCATATGTCACCGACTTCACCTGGATGACAAAGTATAAAGTATAGAAGGAAAACTTACGCTAGAGACATGTATGAAGACATCCAAGAAGAAGTGAAAAAGTTGTAGATAACATACTTCATTAAAGAAATTTAGTATCTAAAATAATTCTCTAATGTCGTCATGGTGCCAAAGAAGAATGGGAAGTGGAGGATGTGTGTAGATTTCACTAATCTCAATAAAGCTTGCCTAAAATATAGTTTCCCTTTGCCCAGAATCGATCAAAAGGTGGATGCCACACTAGGTCATGAACTCATGAGCTTCATTGATTCTTACTCGGGGTACAACCAGATCTCCATGTTTGAGGGTGATGCCGAGAAAACATCCTTCATTATTGATAGAGGTACTTGTTATTATAAGGTGATTCCTTTCGGCCTAAAAAATGTGAAAGCTACTTACCAAAGTCTTATCAATAAGAGGTTCAAAGATTAAATTAACAAGACAATGGAAGCCTATGTCGATGATATGTTGACAAAGAGTTTGAAGGACGAGGACTATGCAACATATCTGGAAATAACTTTTGACGCCATAGATCAATATGGGATGAAGCTGAACCATGCAAAGTGTTTGCTCAGTGTCAGCAAAGGAAAATATTTGGGGTTCATAGTCAATCAAAGGGGCATTGCGGCCAACTTATCCAAGATAAAGGCACTTATTGACATGAAAATCACAAGAAATGTCAAAGATATCTAGAGTTTGACAAGGTAAATTATTACGCTCAATAAATTTATCTTATGAGAAACTGATAAATGTTTTCCCTTTTTTAAGATTTTGAGAAAATATTCATTTGGGATGAAGAGTGCGAGAAAGTGTTCAAGGAGTTAAAATATTATTTATGCTAACCAATGCTTTAGTCTCGACCCATTCATGGGGAGAAATTGTCCGTACCTGACAGTCTTAGATTCAAATATCAGCTCCATAATTGTTAGAGACGACAATGGAATAAAAAACCCAATGTATTATAACAACAAAGAACAGGGGTTTGAGATAAGGTACCCAAAGATGGAAAAACTTGCATATGATTTTATAAATGTATCGAGAAAGATAAAGCCCTATTTAAACCTCATATGATGGTATTGCTCATCGACACAACTCTCCAACAGGTCATTCATAAACCCAAGAAATTAGGTAGGTTAATGGCTTGATCGATTGAGGTAGGTGAGTTTGATATCGTCTATCAACTGAGAAGTGCAATTAAGGGGCAAGCTTTAGAAGATTTTTTTTACAGAGGTCACTTGAAAGTCGGCAGAAGAGCCTGAACTGGAATATAATGTTGAAGCCTTATAAATAGTCGATAACTTAGAAAAAAGAACATAGGAGAATGCAACGACCGACACTACAATTGGTGTCCCAGGGATGGATTTATTGCTTAACAAAGGTATCCTTACTTAAGGACATTTCTCATTAGCTATGCTAGTTTGGAATTTATTTGTTAATGGCTGGTCCTGTGCAGCTTGTAGTGGGGATGGGCTAATTTTATTGGCCCGAGATCGACAGTGAGAACGCTATAAGGTTCAATTTAAATCACTTAATAACGAGGGCGAGTATGAAGCCTTGTTAGTAGGAATTGTACTTACAAAGGCATTGGGTGTCATTAAACTCCTTGCCCACGATGATTCATAACTAGTAGTGAACCAGATACTGGGAGTCTATGAGGCGAAGGATGAAAAAATGGCCAAATACTTACAATGAGTGAAGACGATACTCGCGAGACTCTAGGGAATAAAGTGGCAAAGAATCCTAAGAAGTTAGAATGGAAGAGCAGACGCCCTTACAAGGCTTACATCGTCCACAGGAGTGAAAATTCACAAAATAATTCCATTCAAAATTCTCCTTTCGCAAAGCATCGAGCGAGAAGAAGTAAATACCATATAATGCTTCAATATGAACCCGAGACCATCTTGGATGGACCGTGTCATTTCTTACTCAAAGGATGGGAAGCTACCAGAAAGCAAAGCTGACAGAAGAAAGGTACGATACCGAGTGTTGATACGAAAATTGGTCAGCTGACATGGACCAACCATATGAAGACATGTGCCATCTTACATGGAAAATGACTGAAAGCACCGAGCTACACGTCACCCCGAGGACCATAGCATGCCGACCTACTCAGTGTGTCGACCAACCTTAGTGTGCCGACCTACTCGTCGTGCAGAGCATCTAGATAGGAAGATCAAACGACGACTATACGTTCAATGAATATCGAATTTAATGAACATTCATATTGTACAGATGTATATGTCAATTAAACAATGACATCTTATCTATTCATACTGATAGCCCCAAGGCTATAAGTACATTGTAACACTCCCCATGAGAGGAGAGAGATCGCTTGTAATCATCATCGAGATTAAGACATATATTGGCAATACAAGAACAGTGGACGTAGGCCATTCTCATTGGGCTAAACCACTTTAAAAATCTATTGTCTTATTTTCTTTATTCATTTTTATTTGTGATTAATTAATTAGATCGAATCTAGTTTTTTACATCAACAGATTGGCGCCGTCTGTGGGAAATGACTGTAGGTACCGTTTTTCACCAAAAACTTATCACTGATGGCTGAGATCCTAGAATCCAGCGCTCGGAACAATACCGGGGGGCCTCCAAATCCCTCGGCTCCCCCAACTATCAATGAACTTACAGGAATAGTAGCCAATTTAGCCCGAGGGCAAACAGCTATGCAAGAAACCATGTGGCAACTCATTCAGACTGTTCGTAACGGGTCGCCTGCCTAGTCAGGTCAACGAAGCGTTCAACGTGATACCCATCTGCCATCCTCAAGAACCAGACCTATACTATTCCCTGATGTTTCTTAACCTCGGTGCAGTAACTCTCATCATACTGAGAGGCCCAGTGACCCCTTATATCAACCTGGACGGACGTCACCTATAAGAGCTACAAATTCCAGACAAAGTGTTACCTTAACTCCTGAGAAAATAAGCGCTTTGGAAAGGTTGAGCGGAGTCTCCCCCTTTGACCGTTTGGGCCCTAAGAGGAATAGAAATCCTCCTAGGATTACGTTGAGGAATTTTCAATAACCAACTGATCTAAGGGAAGGTTCTTCTCAATCACACTCAATCACTCGTAACGAAAGATCCCAAGAGGAGGACTCAGCGGGTTCTGTTGCTCCAGTAAATAGGCGCGAGGTGGGAAATAACGCGTGGAAAGGCTCCAATCCAATCTACCGATTAGGGGAAATGGTTAAGGCAAAGAGCCCTCTCCAAAGAAATTTCGTCCAAGGATCACCTTTCGTGCAAATGATAGTGGATTTTCCCACACCATCAAAGTTTAAGGCTCCGGTAGTAACGCCCAAGTATGATGGAAAAACCGATCCCGTCCTCCATATAGAGTAGTACCAGGCTGCTGCGAACATCTACGCAATTCCCGATGAAATGAGGTGTAGGTCATTCTTAGGAACCATCACTGGGTCATCCCAGATATGGTACAATAATCTTCCTTGGGGAAAGATTGCTACTTTCCATTAATTAGCAGAGTTATTCATAGGGAACTTCTGTTTCAAAGCAAAGTCGGTTAAGAGAGTTACACACTTACTAAGTGTGAAGCAAAAAGCAGGAGAAAGTACAAGGGATTACATCACTCGTTTTAATAATGAGAAACTGGAGCTGATTGACTACGAGGAGAAAATAATAATAACAGCTCTGATGAGTGGTCTATTACCTGACAAGTTATATTATACGTTGGCTAAGGATCCCCTTAAATCCATGACAGAACTAATGGAAAAAGCGGCTAAGATAATGAATGCCAAAGAGGCCATGGTTGCAAAGAAGAACCCTAACACAAAGGCAGAGATCAAGGCTGAAGGTGCAGCGGAGAAGAAGGACCAAAAGCCTAATGGGAACGGCAAGCGGTCAAAAGGCAAATAAGCATTCGAGCAGCTGAAGAAGTATGGGAATTATACTCCTTTAAAGGTGGACATAAACCATATTCTGGAAGAGATCAAGATCAACGAGGAGCTAACGTGGCTGGAGAAAATGAGGACATACCCCGATAAAAAGGATAAGTTCAAATATTGAGAGTTCCATAGAGATTATGGCCATATAACCAAGCGTTGCATAGCTCTCCAGAATGAAATTGAAGCGCTCATTAGGCGAGGAAAACTGAGTAAATTCATTGATCGATAGAATGGTTGGAAAGCCAACGAGAAAGGAAGACAAAGATCTAAATCACCTCGTCGAACAAGAGAGTAAAAAAAGAGAAATCACGAAGACGAGCCTGAGGATGACCCCGAACTCCCCAAAAGGCCAAGGTAACCCGAACGCGAGGTATTCTCAATCCATTTTGGGTCATTTGAATGTAATATGATTACAGGTGGCAATGCAGGAGGAGGAGATCATACCGCTGAACGAAAAGCTTACCTTAATGAGGCGCAAGCCTGTTCTTACATACAACGTATAAATTTAACTGAGAATGATCGTCCGAGGAAGGTGAATAGGGACAAACTGGTTATCGATTTTCCAAAACTGATCTTGCTGGTGTACTGTATCCTCAAGACGATCCTTTAGTGCTCAAGAAGAGAATGAAGGATGTAGTGATTTCACGTGTATTGGTGGATAATGGTAGCTCTGCAGATATCATGTTCTACCCTTGTTTTGATAGTCTGAATTTGAAGTTAGCCGAGTTGGAGCCATATCACAGGCCGCTCCTCGGTTTTATAAGAGAGAAGGTTTTTCCACTTGGGACGATCAAGTTTGACATGCTTATAGGCACCTGGCCTGCTTGCAGAATAGAAAAAGTACGCTTTTTGTAATGGATAAGAACGTTCAATCAGTCTATAACATAATCATGGGAAGAGTAAGTTTGAAGAAGTTCGAGGCCGTACCATCCATGGTACACCAGTGCTTGAAGTTTTTGATAAATTTTAGAGTCAGAGTTGTGAAAGGCGACTAGAAAGTAGCTCAGGAATGTTACTACACATACACTGAGCAGGAAGAACTGGAAGAGGCAAGGAAGAAATCCACCACCTACCAGGTGGATAAGTCTGAAGAGGCGGAGATCGAGACGTTGGACCCTTGAGATGAGTTCCAACTTGTGAAGGGCCAAGTCGTCGAAACTACAGAGGACATCATTATGGATGATGAATGACCAAAACGAACAACTCAAATCAGTGCTTCCCTGGATCCGTTCATAAAACAGGAGCTAGTAGCATTTCTACGGCATAGAAAACAAGCTTTTGCATGGAGCCATGAAGATATTCCAGGGATAGATCCATCTTTCCTATGCCACGAGCTCAATGTTAATAAGGAGGTAAAGCCGGTGAAGTAGCGAAAAAGGGTATTTAGCTCGGAAAAGAATCAAGCAATTCAAGAAGAAGTCGAGAAGCTATAAAAGGCCTCCTTCATCAGAGATGTCAAGTACCCCGACTGGCTAGCCAATGTTGTTATGGTAAAAAAGAAGAATAACAAGTGGAGGATGTGCGTAGATTTCACTGATCTCAATAAAGCTTGCCCAAAGGATCACTTTCCCTTGCCCCGAATTGATCAACTAGTGGATCCTACCTCGGGGCACGAGTTATTGAGCTTCATGGATACTTACTCCGGTTATAACCTGATTAAGATAAAACCAGAAGATAGAGAGAGTACTGCATTCATCACCCCAAAGGGAACATACTGCTATAATGTCATGCCATTCGGACTTAAAAACGCAGGCGCTATATACTAGAGGCTGATGAATAAAGTATTCGCAGAGCAAATCGGTAAAAACATGGAGGTTTACATTGATAATATGCTAACTAAGAGCAAGAAAGCCGCCGACCATCTAGATGATCTCGCCCAAACTTTCGATCAGTTATACAAATATCAGATCAAGCTGAATCTGACGAAATGCATATTTGACGTACAAGAAGGCATGTTCCTCGGATATATTATGAATCAGCGAGGCATTGGAGTGAATTCGGAGAAAATCAAAGCCTTGCTAGAATTGTGATCTCCTGTTACGAAGAAGGAAGCGCAAAGCCTCACAGGCCATGTTGCAGCTCTTAACAGGTTTGTGTCAAGAGAAACGGACAGATGTCTCCCATTCTTCAAGATTCTCAGGACAACTTTCGAGTGGAATGATGAATGCGAGCAGGCTTTTTAAGAATTAAAGAAATATTTGGGGACACCTCCATTGTTATCCAGGCCGATTATGGGCGAAAGATTGTACTTGTACTTGGCTGTTTGGAAGAGCGCAGTCAGTTCGGCATTAATAAGAGTGGAGGATGGAGTACAAAAATCTGTGTACTACACCAGCAAAGCATTCTAAGGTGCAAAAATTAGATATCTAAAGTTAGAAAAGCTAGCAATAGCTCTAATTGAAGCAAGCAGGAGGATGGAACCTTATTTCGAGGTCCATACCATAGTGGTGTACACTGATATGCCACTTAGACAGGCCTTAGAAAAGCTAAAAAAATCTGGAAGGTTGATGTACTGGGCGGTCAAACTAGGTGAGTATGATATTGTTTATGAGCTAAGGTCCTCAATCAAAGGGCAGGCAGTGGCCGATTTCATAGTGGAATTGACCTACCCAGACACCTTTAGCCAGCAAGAGCCTAATGCAGAACAACCCGAGGATATCATGAGATCATCAAAGATAGTACCCAAGAAACAAGCGTCATCAGATCATAACCCATCAGAGGGGGATAATAAGAGGAAGTACTAAACATTATATCAAGGAACCTTATCAGACCAAGGGTTCGATAAGGATATACCTGTGTGGAACTTGTATGTTGATGGGTCTGCATGCGTAACAGGAAGTGGAGCTGGGATAATTCTTAATAGCCCTGATGGATTAGATGTCGAATACGCTCTGTGCTTTCAATTTAAAGCCTCCAATAATGAGGTCGAATATGAAGCCATGATCGTAGGTCTCAATCTAGCAAAAACTTTGCATATAGAGAAAGTAACCGTGTTTCGTGATTCATAATTAATTGTACATCAAATTCTGGGGTTGTATGCAGCGAAGAGAGACTTAATGTCAAGATACCATGCCAAAGTTATGTAGATTATGTCCACATTCACTGTAGTTCGATTGGTAAGGATACCAAGATTGGAGAATGCCAGGGTTGATGCATTAGCTCGGCTAGCCTCAGCTACTCGCACCGAGCTATGAAAAATAATTCCTATCGAGATATTGGAAGAACGGAGCATAGATGAAGATTTAATGGTAAAATTCATTACCCTAGATAGGGGAACATCCTGGATGGACCCCATCAATGCATATATCAAAGAAAGGATTGTGCCAACTAACCAACTTGAAGTCAAAAGGCTGAAGTTTAACGCTGCTCGATATGTACTAAATAATGGTGTTCTGTATCGGAGAGGTATCACCATAGGTCTACAAAGATGTTTGCATCCCTCGAAAGTTAAAGATCTAATTGAAGAGATCCATGAAGGATCTTATGGAGATCACATGGTAGGTCGGACTCTCCTACAGAGGATAACAATGCAGGGATATTATTGGCCGACGATGAGAGCTGATTGCACAGCCTATACGAAGAAATGCGATAAGTGCCAGCGTTTCTCTTTTATCCGAAGAACCCCCAGGCATTGTTAACACCTATTACATCCCCTTGGCCATTTGCTATATGGGGCATAGACTTGGTCGGACATCTGTCGACCACCAAAGGGAGGTTTAAATATTTGGTAGTCGCTGTTGACTATTTCACCAAGTGGGTCGAGGTTGAACCTCTCATTGATATGTCGTATGAAAGAGTCTACTAGTTCATACGAAAGAATATTATTTATAGGTACAGTTACCACATGCCTTTATCATAGATCATGGAACTCAATTCGATAATGAGGAATTCGCAGCATATTATCGCCAATCCAATATTTAGAAGATCCATTCTGCGCTCGGCCACCCATAGAGCAATAGACAAACTGAAGTGACGAACATGGCTCTGTTGAACGGCTTGAAGAAACGACTGGATGAAGCAAAAGGAAATTGGATTAACGAGCTCCACTCTGTGCTATGGGCATATCGCACAACACCCTGAACATCTACTGGAGAATCACCCTATATGTTAGCCTTTGGAAGCGAAGCAATTATCCCAATTAAATTAGGACTGCCTACACACCGGATACTTAATTTTAACTCTCCTATAAGCGATTTGATGAGACGTTTAGACTTGGACATGCTCGAGGAAGTTCGAGAAGACGCTGCAATCAGGAACGTAACCTATCAATAACGAACAACCATGTTTTACAACAAAAGAGTGAGAAAATATGAACTTAAGGAGGGGGATTATGTGCTCAAGAAGGTGATTCAGAAGCATAACAAGCTAGAGGCTAAATTGCATGGGCCCTATCGAGTAACTACAGTGGTTCGCCCTGGGACTTACAGAATAACAACTCTAAAAGGAGAGGAATTTAAAAATGCATGGAATGCGGAGCATTTGCGCAAATATTATCAGTAATACAGACCTACATATACACAATTCTCTTTACATGAATAAAAGTTTTCTTTTCCATATTCCTTTTTGCGATTTAATTTTTATTAGAGTACTAGTGTTACACACTACATCAATTCTGGTTGATCAACGTTAGCAACGACCAACTAAGGTTGGTAGGCATTCAACAATGACTAACTCCGATTGGTCGATACCAATAAATGTGACCAACAAAGTTGGCATAACAATCATATAAGGCAAAGCCTGTTTGATCACGGATGATCTCAAAAGATATCCCAAACTAGGCAAAAAGATGGGTGACCTCACGGGGCATCTACTGTCTAAGCACCAAGGTAATCCCAATGCGATTACTATAATTAAGCAAGAACATGGGATGCAAATTATTTCATTATTTAGGCACTAATGAGTGATAAGTCACTATAACTAGGCAGCAAGTGGGGCAAGCTCCATTGTCTAGGCAAAACAGGACACACTGTACCTCTATATAAATATGTACATTCATTAACGAAAAAATGAGTAATACATCTCATAAAGTATTTCCAAGGAAATAAAATTCCACAAAGATCAATTTTTCTTCATTACACACAAGCAGATTACATAAACATGAATTTTCCTTCATTAAGTGCACATTTCCTATTCTATGGGTTTCTTTCCCTTTGATTTCACCATAGGTTCCATCCCGGCTGGAGGGTCATCTAACGCATAGGGAGAATTAATAAAGTTCATATATTATAGCATTCTGACGTTGCCCAAACATGGTCGATCAAGGAAATATTGAGGACGAGATATTTCAAACTCTGAATAAAGTTGGTAATCACCAAGATATTTAGCAATCAGACATCGAGGAATGGCACGAGCTGGAATCCAGCTGTCATCGAGTTTAAAGGGAGGAACGAGAAAATCAAGTAATCCAGGCTCACACCAATCCCATAAGGATAGTCCTCGATCAACTTTCATCACACATAAGGCATTCAACCATCCCTATTTGTATCCTTCATTGTTGGATTGTTACAACCGAGCATCAAGATGGCATAAAGCTTCATTGTACCCCGCCATCCAAAATTCTCTAGGCAGTTTGTGAAATTGATAAGTCAATCTCTCAAGCTGCTCATGGAGTTTCTTCACCAAAATCTCTTTGTTTTCCAGTGCAAAGCTCTGAGTGGAGAGTTGGTCGGTAAGAATCTGATTTTTTTTAGACATTTCTGCCAATGCTTGATTCTTTGCCGTCAATTGAATGACTTGATTTTCTACGGTCAATTGGGTCCTCGTCTCTTTAATATTCACCCGACCAGCCCTCGCTCGCCCACGGGAAGATGACCTTGATCTTCCACGAGCAGATGTAGTAAGCCCGGTTCGTTTCAAAGTCTCCAATTCTTCCCTTAAGGCAATATTTTCAGTCTCTAAAAAGGAAAAGCCTTCATCATTAACAGGAACCAAGGCTCCCGAAGAAGATAAAGCCGCAGATCTAAGTTGCTTCACTTCCTCTTATAGCGCAATATTCTCTTGCTCTAGCTGCTATGCAATATTCCTGTGCTCTTCAATCTCAAGCTTCAACACACCTTCCTTTTTCTCATGGGCCAAGATGTACTTGTCATACCCCCTGTCAGCACTCAACTATTGGTATTTTTTCTCATAACCTTCGTGTAAGAGTGCAGTGGTTTGTTTGTGCTGAAGTTGAAGTTCCTCGATCATCCCTTAAAGGTCTTTAATTATTTCGTAATAAGCCACATTATTGGCTATAACACGATTAAGCAAACACTTCAAGTATTGATATGCATCAACTGCTTGCTCGGAAGCATCGGATTCAAGAATATCAGTTATTTGGGCTTCAGTAAAATCTGCATGACTCGCTTTGAAATAATTATTACATTTTTTCATCAACTCTGTGTCATGAGCTGATAAAAGTTCCATCCTGGCAATAAACTAGCACGAAAAAATAAAAGCACATCAACAATGATACAAACACGAGCAAATTAAGGAGATATTCAGATTAGACAAAAATAACCCATTTTATTGATCATAAGAGGAGAAAGTACAATTAAAGTTACAAGACAAATGATAATGCAGAAGAACAACATAAATAAAGAGCCGAGCAACGCTACACCTTCTCCTTATTTCTTATAACATCATCAGCAGGTTTGGACGAAGACGTTGGTTGCTCGGGAGGCATTTGATGTTGCTCAGAAGACGTTGATGCTTGCTCAACCTTCTCGGAGGGCTGAGGATCAGTAGCAATAGGGACTTGTTATACTATCATCAAAGAAGACTCATCAGATGCAGCTTTATCTTCTTCTTCGTCAATAGTATGAGGAGGGCCATGAGTGTGTCTCTGAAACAACTCAGAATCATCCGCAATACTCAACTCTTTTAATGCTGCGACCCATTCGTCCCTGAAGTACTTTAGACTTGCGTACTCCATCTGGAAAGTAATCGAGGTTAAGGCTCTATTCCATCCCTTGTCCCAACCAGAGCTAAACGATTTTTTTATCGCGGCCTTTCTCTTTGTCTTCTCAGCAGAGAACATGTTCTTTAGCAAGCCTCACTTTCTCCTAGAGGTCTTTCTTATGCTGTTCAGCTTCTTCAAGCTTTCCATCAGTCTCTTTCTTGCTGACATCGGTCACCTTCAATTTTTCCTCTAACTCCTTGGAGGCACTTATGGCTTGGTCATGAGTTGACTCTGTAGAAAGAAGTTTCTTTTCCCAAGTAGCTTTATCTTCCTCATATGTCTTCGGGGGTCCTTTAAGGATTAAGACATCCCGACAAAAGCTTCTTCGATGCCACTAGGCGAAGTTGAAGCTTTGATATCCTCATCCTTCTCCAAGATATTATTAAAGCACGTTATAAACTGCAAAAAAAAGAAGAAGCTCGAGTTAGATTATGAATATAGTATGAGGAAAAAGAAATGTTAGGTACTGTGATACTTACTGACGCGATATGTTGGGCCGCTAAATCAATGAACTTCTCCCGAGAAAGGGAACCCCCAGCAGCTCGATACTCTGGAATGGTCCAAGACTTGATAAAACCCTAGTCGAACTCGGGGTAATACCAGCTTGAGCGATAACACATTTTATCGCACTACCCATTTCTTGACATCTTATATATTTCCTTTATCTTTTTCAGAATCTTCCAATATCGCATACTTCCACGGGCTCCACACTGTCGGCTATGCGCACCATATGCTCTGGCCAGTGTTTTAGGGCTTTTCACCCAAGGGCTCCGGGCCCTTCTTGCTTTTATCCCAGTGTCATTAGAGTTCTCTTTTATGTGTTATAACATTTTACAAATGTCCACATTATTCCACTTTGACCTTGTTACTCGTCCGAAGCCAAAACTCGGGACTTACCGTCCCATTTTTTAAAATCGAAATTTCATGTCCTTCACACTTTAATCTTTATTTTATTCCAAAATCATATTCATTTAGGACCACTTTGTGTAACACCCAACATTTTTATTTCATAAAAATGTTCCACTTTAAGTAAAATTACCATTTTACTCATTTATTTCCAAATTCGCCTCTTACTCCATTTTCACAAGTGTTAATTTTTCCCAAAGCACTATTAAGTTATCCACACTAATTTCTTAAGTATTTTAACCCTTTAACACCTTTTTACACTTAGGGTGATATTCTTCTTAATTAGAAACACTTTTACACCTTTAATCCCTTTTTAATTCCACAAGTGTTAATCCTTTATAACATTACTAAGTTACGCACTAACTTTTCCATATTTTCCCATTAACACTTAATGAATATTTTTATCAACACTTTCCCAAAACACATTTCGTTATTCAAGAAATCTATGTACACTTAAGACTGCTTTTATAATAAAATACCATTTCTTTTTATCCACATATATGTGGTCATATAATCTCATGTCCATCACATCTTTTAGTCCCACTTTCACACACTTTGAAGACTAAATCTCTAACTTTTCTCGTTTCATGTTTAAACCCAACAAAATCTTATTTGAACTTGTTTATATATTTAATGCCAAATTACTACAAGTTTATATACATGAGAATATGGATTTTGAACCCAAAAACCTTACTACATGGTTTAAACACATTTTTCATTATAGAATTTTATAACACCTGCAAAATTATATTTTTAAGACATAAAAGACATTTAATTTCTTCAAATTCAACAAATGTATATTTTTAATAAAATCACAATTTTTGCAAGAACATCATTTCGTCAATGTTTACCAAAACAGTTCATTATCTTTAAACATTTTATTTCATAAAATGTTTTCATCTATATTTCTAGAAAATACGCCATTTTCATAAAACATCAACTTTTCTTATTTCAAAACCTCAAAATATTTACTTCTTCTTTAATTTCAACAAATAACATTTTCCCAATATTTTTATTCCATAGAAATGTTTGTTATCTTTTACACATCAATTTCACCATTTAACTAAATACACCCTACTCATATAGTCTAACAACAAGAATACAAATGCAAAATAATATCTTACACAAAGAGTAAGGTTTTGACACCTCAAATGGCTCTAATGGTGATGGAAATGTTGGTATAGGAGGAGCGATCCCCACCTCCATAGGTGGCCTCAAGGGGATACAAAAGCATCCTCCAAAATTCTCCAAAATGTGATCCAAGTTAAGAACTCCTTCATAATCCACTTCATACTCCACAAGAGCTCCGTCTTCATCTCCAAAAAATCCTAACACCTCCAAAATTTGTAGCTCTCTTATCTCTGTGGTGGAAATGGGTATATTTGGTTCAAATGTGGAGAATTACATCATAAAAATGGTGGTTTATTAGTGGACTATGGTGGAGGAGTGGTGGCTCGGTGGAGGGTGGTGGTGTAAGACCACCCACCTCTCTCCTTCTCTCTCCTTCTTCCATTTCTCTCAACACACAAATAACTCAAAATTAACAAAACAACACCTTACAAAACCTCTCTTAATACCAAAAGTCCCATTTTGCCCTTTCCCGGATGATCTGGGCTCGACACCACATAAAATCAACGCTCCAAATTGTGATAGCGCAAAAGGGTAATCAAATCTAAAAACTCGATGAAGGTTGTTCGAATGATTTCTCTTATGCCATTCGAATGAAACCACCTATGTCGTTCGATCTGTGGATCACATGACCCTTCGCGTGATCTGCTATTGTAAACAAGTAGCACGTCATTAGATGTCCTGCTACTCGTGATCCATCTCTCGACCTTTACACTGTCGTTCGGACGATATTTCCATGTCGTTTGAATGACTCTATTTTTTCTTCTTCTTATTTTTCTCCAGTTTTCATCCCTATTTTTTTTATAATTACAATCAACTCCTCCTCAATTATAATCAATATATAATTTAATTAATTTACTAGTGAGGGATATTACAAATGTGGTGGCAACGGATTGAAAAATATGTGGAAAATAAGAAAAACTCACGGGGCCTGTTTAAACAACTAAGGATTTCACTTAACAAAGACAAATACGGTAGGGTAAAATTGGAGTCGATAATGCCTGCACATTCGAGCTTTTAGTAGCACCGTCCTCTTTGTCTTCAGAAACTCGGTCTATCTTAGTCAGGGAATTAACACTCCACTTAGGAAAACCACTAAAGAATCCATAAAAGATTTTCACTACTGAAGCTTTTTTCCAATGCTCCTCGAAGTTTGTAAGGACGTCATATGCAGCAACCCCCTTAATTTTATAGTGCAAATCGTTCCATGGCTGTCTTGGACCCTTGCTACCTACCCCGTACATACATGAATTGGAAAATTGAAAAAATAAATAGAACAACGTACATGTACAATATTAGGGATCGTAATAGAAAAGTTATATCACCCCGAGTTATTTTGAACTTGAAGAGTTAAGTTAACTTGACTGGATGAAAACAACACGATAGTCCTTAATTTTTTGATATATCTAAAAATCCATAGAAAATTCTTGATTTTAGATAGGTTAAGTAAAAGAAACTATTCCATAGTAAAAAAAAGGTTGCATTGGTATATTAAGCTAAAATTGATGCTCAACATTGTGGATTGTGTTCCATTATGCATGCAAAGATGCAAAAGATGTAAGTATACAATTATGGAACAAATTCATTGCGTATCTACATAAAAATCTAATATTATCATGATGTTTTAATTCCACAATTGGAATATTAGAGATATTGTAAGTGAACAACTGATATTTTAACGAGGTATGTAGATTAGTTGGGAGATGAAGTTGGTATTAAGAAGTTAGAACATAAAGAGATTGTTTTTAAATGGTTAGTGCAACACGATTCTCTTAGTTAAGTGCCTAAAATTGTAAATTCGTACAAAAACTTGAACCAAACATGCACTAAACTTACCAGAAGCTAAGAAATGGAAAGATAAAGGACAATATGAGGCTTATGGATCAAGATAACTTATTGGAGAATAATAATAGAAAATTAAGGGTACCTTTAATTGTGAAGATTGAAAATGTGTGGTGTTTTTTAGGCACAGGCATGCATTGGTTCCATGGAAACTGGAATAGTAAGAGAATAAAAAAAGGTCGTACCCAGTGCACAAGGCTCCCATGTCTCGTAGTCGAGACCAACCGTAGCTTGAGCGAGGACACTTGACATCGTACCAAGGTACGAACTCTGTAATAGTAAGAGAATATCTTATAAAAAAGTTAAAAATCTTTTTATGCTCATTGTTGAACTTCTCATATTAATTAGCTAACAAGGTGAACTATGAGATGGACAAAACACTCACGGATTTAATGTTATCTGTACTATTTAATTAATACAATAGTACATAAATATGAATAATAATAATTACAGAAATAAAATCGACATTACAGGAAATAAAACTTACTTGTATGTGCAGAAATAAATACTAGAGATAGGAAAAAATCTGAGCCCTGCGTGATGCCACAGTGTCCTTAAGACAATTTTATTCCCTCCATAGTGCTTTAGGTCAATGAATAATTGTCTCTCAAGATAGAATGGATTTTTGAATTAATTCAAGTATCACAGCAATGAATTAATTCCATAGAATACAAATTTCTGGAGGGAAAGACTTGTATTTATAACATTTGTTTTTACTATTGGGAACAGTCAAAACTGTTCAACCCATTTTTTAACTTCCAAACAGTTAAAATTGGTTTAACTGTTTTTAACTTAATTAATTATCCCAAAAAGTTTATTTGAATTTTATCCCAAAAAGAAAGGGATTTATAAGCCTGAGCCCGAACCGAGCCGGCCGGCATGCCGAACGGCGCACGCGCGAGCTTTTGGCCCAAGCCCAACAATTGCATAGTGTAGGCCATCTCCCCTTCAAAGGAGTTAGGATACCCCAAGGCATCTAAGCCTTAGTGCACAATTGGGGTTTTATTAACTCATCATCTTTCCACTATTTTTCCTATGCGGGACAAGTTAATACACACCCAATTCATTAACTTTTATTGCTAAATGAGTCACTTTGGAGACATATTTATCATTCATAACTTAATGGAATTGGACATGTGAATATACTATATTAATCTCCTTGTGAAGGAGAACGCGTTCGTATATGGTCCCCCTATTATTGGGGTGTGGGTCCCATTTAAATTTGAGCTCAAAATTCAGTCCAAAAAATTTTGGACAACATTATGTCTAATTTTTACAACAATCTCCCACATGAATGATATATCTCTATAAATAGAAACAAGCAGATGCAGACACAAGTTGAGTAAAACAGATAATTTATTGCATAGGGAGAAGTAGCCTAGTAGCCTTGAACTTTCCTTAGTGATATACCATCGGATTTACTTGGTTAATGAGTAGACTTCACACCTTTGAACCGTTAACCATCTCTGTAAACCTAGACAACAAGATTCACCCAATAATTCTTCAACATAGTTGGTTCTCACGTTTGTGTTCATTTTGGCCATGAACACCACTTGGTTCCGTGAGTGTTTTAGAGAATTTGCCTTTCATTATTCTCATAGAAGTGGCCCCCTTCTTACTCACGCAGGTGACTTCCATAAAGAGTATCCTGCTATACCTCAATTAGACATACTAAGATATGGATGTCATTAAAAGCATAACTTATCCTAATTTCGCGGCAGATGTGCATTGTCTCATCTTTGGAATGTATATGATTAAATATCCTCCAGTGCTTATTGAATACAATATAGTTCGGTTTTCCCATTGAACCTAGATCTTGGGATCTCCACTCAGCTAGGTTGGGTTGCCACTATATTGATTCTTATTTATTTATAGACTTTAGACCCATTCCTCTTGATGATATTTCAACTTGCTCTCGGTTTAAACCTTTCATTAGTGGATCTGCTATATTATCTTTCGACTTTACATAGTCAATTGAGATAATTCCATTTGAGAGAAGTTGTCTAATGGTAATATGTCTACGACGAATATGTCAAGACTTTCCGTTATACATGTGATTTTGTGTCCTTCCAATCGTCGATTGACTATCACAATGTATACATGTTGCGACCACAAGTTTTGACCAATTTGGAACATCCTCTAAGAAGTTTCTAAGCCATTCAGCTTATTATCTAGCTTTGTCTAGTGCAATGAATTCAGATTCCATTGTCGATCTAATAATGCACGTTTATTTTGAGGATTTCCAAGATACGACTGCACCTCCAAGGGTAAACACATACCCACTCGTAGACTTAGAATCTTTTGTATCAGATATCCAATTTGCATCGCAATGTCCTTTCAAGAATAACTGGATATCTCAAATAGTGCAATCCATACTTTTGAGTTTATTTTGAATAACCCAAAACTCTTAGTATCGCCTTCCAGTGATCTCTCCCTAGATTACTCGTAAATTGATTTAGCTTACTTATCGAGTATGCTATGTCTGGTCGTGTACAGTTCATTATATATATTAAACTATCAATAATATAAGAATATTTTAGTTGAAATATGCTTTCACCATTATTTCTTGCTAGATGTAAATTTACATCTACAGGTGTCTTGGTAGAATGGGTTTTTACCAATTAGTCCCGTTTACTAAGTATGTAGTTCAATAGGTCCTAACGTCTTTTTTTTGCTCCATCAGGTCCCATGAAATAAGATTTTTGTTCCAATAGGTCCTATTTGTAAACATACAGTGAATATTTACTGTATGTACAAATAGGACCTATTGAGGAAAAAATGTTGCGATAGGACCTATTAGGAAATATCCCCTTCAAATAGGACTTAATAGGAAGAGCCCCTTTCATATTTCTTGAATTTTTCAAGTACTTTATCGATGTAATGAGATTGAGATAATATAAGTCCATCCGATGTTTTGGAAATTTTAATTCCTAATATAACATCGGCGATACCCAAATCTTTAATGTCAAATCGGCTACTCAACATTTATTTTATAATTTTGACAATTTCCAGGTTACTACCCATGATAAGCATATTATCAACATAGAGGCATATAATGACATATCCATTTTGAATGTATTTAAAGTAAACACATTTATCGCATTCATTAATTTTGAAACCATTTGATGACATTGCATTATCAAAATTTTCAAGCCATTGCTTAGGTTCTTATTTTAGTCCATAAAATGATCTAATAAGCTTACATACTTTTCCTTCTTGTCCGGGAGCCTTGAACCCTTCAAGGTGCTCCATATAAATTTTCTCGTCTAGTTCACCATTTAAGAATGCATTTTTTACACACATTTGATGTATTTCAAGTCCATTAATAGTAGCTATTGCTATTAACATTCGAATGGACTTAATTATTGTTATTGGTGAATATGTGCCGAAGCAATCCAACCCTTACTTTTGTCTATAGCCTGTAGCTACAAGTCTAGATTTATATTTATCAATTGATCCATCGCCTTCAATTTCTTTTTAAAGATCCATTTATAACCTAACGATTTTGAACCTGGCGGAAGATCCATTAGTTCCCACGTATGATTTTGCAAAATGGATTCAATTTCACAAGTAATTGCTTCTTTCCAATTAGAAGCGTCGGATAAGGATATGGCTTCTTTATACGATTGAGGTTGATTTTCTAGCAAATATGTTAGAAAATTCGGATCGAAGGAAGGTGAGGTTCTTGCTCTTTTACTACGTCTTGGCTCATTCTCTATTGACGTGTGATTAATAGCTTGATGAGTACCACTTGTAGTAGCTTCATTTGTCCTTTTAGATGAACCAGATTCTCGGGTCATGTTATACGTAAATTCATTTTCAAAAAATGAAGCATCCCTCTATTCAATGATCGTATTTACATGAATATCCAAAATCTCAAATTTACAAACTAAGAAACGATATGCGCTGCTATTAATAGAATAACCGATGAATACATAGTCAACGGTATTTGGTCCTATTTGTACCTTTCTAGGTTTACGAACCATCACTTTGGCTAAGCACCCCCACACTCATAAATATTTATAGCAAGGTTTTAGAACTTTTCATAACTCATAAGGTGTCTTATGAGTTTTCTTGTGTGATACTTTGTTAAGAATATAATTAGCATATAATAAGGCTTCCCCCTACAAGTTCTGTGGAGCTCCTAAACTTATTAACATAGAGTTCATCATTTTCTTCAATGTACAATTTTTGCGTTCAACAATGCCATTCGATCGAGGAGAATAAGGAGCGATATTTTGATGAATAATTTCATTTTCGGAACAAAATTTCTCAAACGAATATTCATGTTCACCTCATCTATCACTTCTAATCGCCTTTATCTTTTTGCTTAATTGGTTCTCAACTTCATTCTTATATTGTTTAAATGCATCAATAGCCTCGTCGTTACTATGTAATAAATATACATAGCAATATTTTGTGCAATCATCAATAAAAGTAATAAAATATTTTTTTCCACCTCTAGTTTGTACAAATTTGACATCACAAATATCCGTGTGAATTAAATCTAGTGGTTCGTTGATCCTTTCAATAGAATGATAAGGTAATCTAGCTAATTTTTATTCCACACACATATCACATTTATAATTTTTATCAATATTAAATTTTTCCAAAAATTCTAAGTTAATTAATCTACGCAAGGTATCCAAATTAACATGTCATAATATAGCATGCCAAATATTGGAAGACTCAATCAAGTAAGTAGAACTAGTAATTTCATTAATTAGGGATGCCTTAGGCATCAATGTCATTACATTAATTTTAAAGAGCCCCTTAGACAGGTAACCCTTTCCCACATACACATCATTTTTTATCAATACACCCTTATCGAAAATAAACACAAGTTTCAACCCATTCTTGCTTTGAAGTGATCCAGAAATTAGAATCTTGCGAATGTCTCGCACGTGCAACACATTGTTAAGAGTGAGTTCCTTTCTCGAAGTCATTTTCAGAATAACCTTTCCTTATCCCACGGTTTTAGAACTCGAAGAGTTACCTATAAAAAGGGGTCTCCTCATTTTTCAAAGCCTTATAAGTAGTGACCATCCATTTGTTTGCACAAATGTGGCATGTGGACCCAGTGTCCACCCACCATTCCTTGGTATTTCCTATCAGATTGCATTCAGAAACAACAACAGAAAGGTTTATGTCTGCGATAAAATCGAAAATGTTCTCACCTTCCATCACATTTGCTTGATCATTATTCTTTTTAACGTTCTTTGGTTTGCGACACTCGCTTGAGCGGTGTCCTGGATTGCCGCAGTTGTAGTATTTGCCTTTGAACTTCTTTCTTTGCTTAGATGTGCCTTCCCCATCACGCTAATGTTTAAACTTAGGATCTTTAACCACATAAGCCTTGGACCCCATGATGTTCTTCCCATTTTTCTTTTAAGATTCCCGATTGTCTTCTTCAATCCGCAGACGTACTACCAATTCTTCGACATTCATCTCGTTGCGTTTGTGCTTGAGATAATTTTTGAACAAGTTCAGAGATGGACGCAACTTTTCAATTATCTCCGCCACTTGGAAAGAATCACCGATGGACATTCCTTCAGTGTGAATGTCGTGAAGAATAACTTGAAGTTACTGAACTTGTGCTATAACCGACTTGGAATAAATCATTTTGAAGTCTAGAAAACGACCCACGATGAATTTTTTCATACCCGCATCTTCAGTTTTGTATTTCTTCTCCAAAGAATTCCAAAATTCCTTTGCGGTTTTCATTGTGTTTTACACGTGGTATAACGTCTTGTCTAGGTACGTTTGGATGTAGTTACGACACAGAAAATCAGAATGTTTCCATGCTTCAACGACAACAACCTTTTCAGTCCCATCTCCCTCTTTCAAAGGAGGACAATCTTCATACACGAACCTTGCCAATTGGAAGGTTGTGAGATAAAAGTACATCTGCCCTTGCCAACGTCTAAAATCGGCGCCGATAATTTTTTTCAATTTTTTACCATGTGGCATGATTACGGGGCAACAACAGTTGCATGTGTCACATTAACGGTAGGTGGTGGAACTGTGTTCGTACTTTATGATTCCATTTCTGTTACAAAAATAAAATTTTTATGAATGATAGTATTCATTTGTAATGAATTTATCAAAACAGAATACAAAATTCTGTACACCAATTTTCTCAAAATACAATAAAGAATAAATGAATTCTAACAAGAATTCTAAATAGTATTATGATTTAAATAATACATAATTAAACTAAAATAGTAAACATAATTTTTTACTAGTCTAAATTTAATTAAAATCTAAGTCAAACTGTTTTTAATATAATTAAAAAATATTGTACAAAATAGACTTAAGAGAAAAAAAATCTAAGATTTTACAAGAATTTGTTCAAAATAAATTAAAAAAAATTCTAAGAGTTTACAAAAATCTGTACAAAACAGATTAAGAAAAATTAGAAATAAACTTTTATTTCGTTAACATTCGAATTTTTAATGATAAATGTAAACCGGTACAAGTTTGTAATTTCTGTAACAATAAACTAAACTAAACTGTTTTTATTAAATTTCTGTAGTAAAACAATAATTTGTCAAATTTTCTGTAAAACATATTTATACGACACTAACAAATTTCTATAATTTGAAAATTATTCTGTACTTATTATAAATAGTAGTAATAGTAAAGTTGTCTTAAGACATTTATGTCTACTATTTAATTAATACAATAGTACAGAAATATGAATAATAATAATTACATAAATAAAATCAAAATTACAGAAAATAAGACTTACTTGTATTCAAAATTACAGAAAACAAGACTTACTTGTATTTGCAAAAATAAATGCTAGAAACAGGAAAGAATCCGAGCCCTGTGTGATGCCATAATGTCCTTAAGACAATTTTATTCCCTCAAAAGCGCTTTAGATTAACGAATAATTATCTTCCAAGATAGAACGAATTTCCGAATTAATTCTAGTAGCACACCAATGAATTAATTCCATCGAACACAAATTTCTATGTTTTGTACTCAATCATTAAACATAAATATTCAGAATGGTTAATGTATGAATGGAGTAGACAAGTATTTTCTGGAATGCAAAAATTCATAATTTTTCATTAGTGAAACTGGAGGGAAGGACTTGTATTTATAGCATTTGTTTTGACTGTTGGGAACAATCAAAACTGTTAAACCCATTTTTTAACTGCTAAATAGTTAAAATTGGTTTAACTGTTTTTAACTTAATTAATTTCGGAATTAGTTAATTAGCCCATAAAGTTTTTTTGAATTTCGTCCCAAAAAAGAATAAGCCTAAGCCCGAGGTCAACACTTTCATAGTGTTGGCCATCTGCCCTTCATAAAGTTGAGATACCCCAAGGCATCCATGCCTTAGTGCAGAATTGGGGTCTTCCCACTATTTTTTCTATGTGGGACAAGTTAATACACACCCAATTTATTAACTTTCATTGCCAAATGAGTCACTTTGGGGATATATTTATCATTCTTAACTTAATGAAATTGGACATGTGAATATACTACGTTAATCTCCTTGTGAAGGAGAATGCGTTCATATATGGTTCCACAATTATCGAGGTGTGGATCCTATCTAAATTTGAGCGAAAAATTGCTCAAAATTCTGTTTAGAAATTTTTGGACAACATTGTGCCCAATTTTTCTAGCATTTAAGTGGTTGATAATGGTCCACCTCCAAATCACGAAATAGCCGATGATCAGGCATATCATAGCGTTCGTCATAGAGATTTATACCCCTAAGAATGCTGTAATCTTTTAATAATTAGCAGCCTGTGAATCTACAATCTCATATTTTTGATGATGTGAAAACGCGTATCCAGCAGCCTGGAAATAAGAAAAGAGACATTGTAAATTTAGGGTCTATTGTAATATGCATTATGGAAATAGGACAATAAACATTTCATTTATAATTTTTGTCCCTATTTTTTAATAAAGCCACTGGCGCGGACCCACATCCATAAAACGTCAACCAATCACAGCATGCCACATCAATCGATAAATTGAAAATAGGGACTAAAAATAGAAACCAAATGTTTGTTGTCCTATAGCCATAATCGATATTATTTTAGGCCCTAAAAATATATAAACTAATAAGAAAATGAGAGGGGAAATGGAAAGGTTCTTTAGTTCAAAACTATGCACTCACATATATACTTGAAAACATGAAATATCTCTAGTACGTGTAAAAGTGAATATGAATCTTATGTACAAACATTATTTTTCTTACATAAACCACTGCAAAAAGAAGAGGTGATTTTAGTAGTGAAAACCTTAGATACATATATACACACATTCATTACGTATGCATGGACTCATAAAGTTAAATTCGTCACGAAATTATGATAAATTGACAATGGGGACAAAAATACAACAAAAATTTCAGTCTTTAGTCCCTTAAAGTTTGAGGACAGGTTCACTTCAGTGCATAATGTTTGAAGAGTTGTAAATAAAACATAAAGTTTGTGGATATGAAATATAGCACAATATTTAATCTAGACACAAGTCATAAATACAAAAATATATCAAAAGCGAGTGATATTAAACATAGTAAAATTGCACCATATATATATATATGTCAGGCTCTTATGCGGACCAGTCCGCATTTTAAGAGTGCGGACCGGACATGTGTCACTTGATAGTGAGACCACAAAAGAGAGAGAGTGTGCCTATAATTCAAGCGATAATTTCTAGGAGCACCGTTAAGTGACGCATGTCCGGTCCGCATTCTTAAATTGACTACTAGTACACACAAGAGCATTATTATATATATATAGTATCTTGCCTGTTCGGTCAAGCGTTGATCTGAGCTACCACTCCGAGCTGTGGGAAGACAAATCACTGCTGTATCTCTAAAAAATTATCCGTGTCTTCATGGCGAGTATTCATTTTTCCACCCTACATCAAATGCCAATTTAAACCGTGATATAAATTAAATCAAAGATAATGAATAACATAAATAAATCAATATAATTGCCAATGTACATCAAACATGGAAGTTATCTGGGATTTTACCTAGGAATGGTTTAAAATGCCTTAACACATTCATACCGCTTTTTAGAATAACAAAACTGGAAGTCATTATTTGTTTTGTTATTCTAAAAAGCGGTATGAATGTGTTAAGGAATTTTAAACCATTCCTAGGTAAAATAAATGTTGTGATAGAGCCACCCTAACACACCTGCTTAGTATTAAGTATCCGCTCGAGAGTTTCGAATGTTAGACCATCGATTTCGCTCCTTACCAGTGGGACAACCAGGGTGGATCTGGATGACATTATTAAAGGGATGATGGCCACCATTCCATTATTACACACACACACACACACACACACACACACTCACACACACACACACACACACACACACACACACACACACACACACACACACACACACACACACACACAGACACATATATACAATATTGCTCTTGTGCATACTAGTCCGGATTTTAAGAGTGCGGACCGAACATGTGTCACCTGACGGTATGCACACTCTCTCCTTTATATGGGCTCACCGTCAGGTGACACATGTTCGGTCTGCACTTTTAAAATGCGGACTGGTCCGCACAAGAGCAGTAATATATATATATATATATATAGAGAGAGAGAGAGAGAGAGAGAGAGAGAGAGATAGATAGATAGATAGATAGATAGATAGATAGATAGAGAGAGAGAGAGAGAGAGCTCCCATTAGGAAGCTTTACTTGCTGGACCGTACGGGATTTTTTGTTAAATCTAATTTTTTTTTATGGATTTTAAATATCTCAGTGCATTCCTATCAAAATTCAGTTGGTAATATTAAAAAAATGGGTTAAAAATATCATTTGTAGTGATTTCTTTTAGTGGCCCCCTTAAATATTTAAAACCAGTACAAAAAAATTAAAATAAAGCATTTAAAAAAAATGATCCTATATTGGGGGTGTAAATAGATCTCGTATTGGATATATATATATATATATATATATATATATATATATATATATATATATATATATATATATATATATATAGAGAGAGAGAGAGAGAGAGAGAGAGAGAGAGAGAGATGAAAGCTCTCCTACACATTCTATACATCACACCTAGTTCTAGGCTCTGAAAAATATTTTTTTTTCAAAATTTTTATTTTTCGATTGAAATTAACCTTTCAATCAACACATGTTCAAAAAAATAGGTCAAAATACATTTTCTAGCTATTTTTAAAAAAATCACAAAATTTTGTTGGCGCAAACCCTTATAAATAACCTATTTTCTCCCATTTTTTTGTTGAATTTTTAAAAAATATCTAGAAATTGTATTTTGATCTCATTTTTTGAACATGTATTGATTGGAAGGTTATTCCACGGGTAAAAAAAATTTAGGACTTAGAACTAAGTATGCTGTATGGGTGATGTAATAACCATGATATATAGTACCATTGCTATATATATAATCGTTTGTACAATTTTATTCTTTTAAACCAGCACGTATTAAATTATGAAAAAGTACTCTTAGGTCCCTTGCAAACAAATTTTAAACACTAAGGAATTTTGAAATTTTTTAAACACTTAGGTCCACTAATTCTCTTATTGTGGAAGTCCACACTAGTGGCATAAAAAGTGGACCTAATAGTAAATTGTCCTTAAATATTTAAAAATTGTCAGCAAGGGACCTAAGTATAAATTTCCCTTAAATTATTAAACAAAAGTATAACATATTAGCGTGCTTTATTCCGAAGTGCATAGTGTTGGTTAGAGTTGTCACCTTTTTAACAACAGAAGACACATCCTTCCAATTTACTAAAAGGACTAGAACATTTTGTTTAGCCTTGAACTTGAGCAATTCGCCGAGAGTCAAAACCTTTCCTTCCGTCAAAGTTCCGGGTGGTTGTCTAACAAGCTTAACCTTGTCATTAATGGACTAACCGACAATGTATATATAGCTTCGAGCTTGGCATATGGTAGGACATATATCTTCCTAACAGTTGTGTTAACGAAATATCTCCTCTCTGTCCAGTCGTGTAAGGACATTATTTTATAAGTCTGTTATCAATTAATTATGTCATATACCATAAAAACCATCGAAGAAGTTCAAAATAAATCTACATCAAAACGGATCCGAATATATCAAGGTTCTTCATAAAAAAGACTCCGCGAAGTTTACTTTGGTAAGGTTATGTTTTAAATACCTTAACTTTACACTTAAAGCTTTGGGATATTTTTACAAAATATTTTCTAAGTGCTGGAGCGGACTTTTTCGTCAAAATTTGAGAATGAGTAATTTTTCTAAGTCCTGTAGCGTACCTTATTTTTTACACTAGGTCGTTCAAGCGAGACGTCATCTCGTTCGAGCGACATGTTGATGTCGCGTGATGCCGTTCAAATGACACGAGTACTTCGTTCGAGCGAGATTCCTATTTCGTTCAAGCGACTAAGGCAGCGCGATTTTCTATAAATACTCATTAAATGGTTTCATTTTCATTAAAAGTCCCATCGTTTTGAAAGACAGAAAACTGTGAAACTGCAGAACTCTTTCGACTTCTTCTTTTAGGGTTTAATCCCTTTTTGTTTTCAATTCACAAAAATCCCATATGCTTTGGTGAATTGTTTTTGGTGTTCAAGAACACACTTTTCCCTTGTTTATTCTTTGTTGGAAGATATCTACAACTGTAGAGCTACATGCTATTGTGGAGGGAGTCTCTATGAAGTTACTCTTGTGGAGAGGATAACCTACACCGTAAAGACTACGTGTCTAGGACTGCTTGTCCTTGTGGTATAGCTGCGTGTGAACCATTGCAGATTTCTAGCCGATACCTTGGAGGTTTGACGAAGACACCGTGCGTTACTCTTGTGGGCGAAAGCAAGATTGTATGTAAGTCAATGGTTTTGTAAACTTTTCATAGTTCTAGAAATAAAAGGTTTTACCCTTCGGGGATTTTCCCTAAAATTTTGTGTCGCATACTATATCTTGTTTGGTTTGTTACGTAGTTGCATGTTTAGGGGATGAACTAATTTAATTTAAAAATAGACTCTAATTAAATAAGGTTTAATTGAAAACTTGCGAATTAATTTAAATCAATTATCACACGTCGTTGTCGTATTTCTCAAATTGGTATCAAAGAAGGTTATGCTAATTTATCACGTATTCCTATTTTTAGCAAAATTGTGTGATATTGATTTTAAAAAAAAATATGTTTTAAATCACAAATTTTCAAATGGAACATTCATTTAATAAGGTGCCTATTTTTATGGGAATAATTATGCCTAGTGGAAAGCTCGCATGAAATCTAGTTTAAAAGCCATTGACGAGCGTGTTTGGTTACTTTGCGAAAATGGATGGAATCCTCCCACTGTCACCGTTGAAAATATCACATCTTTAAAACCTGTGTCACATTGGACTGAGGTCGATTTTAAAATGTCGAGTTTTAATTCCCGTGAACTGAGTGCTATTTTTGGAGCTGTCACTCCTGATGGGTTTTGCCGAATATGATGTGTACCATGTCTAAAGAGGCTTGGGATGTTTTGAAATTGACACATGAGGGAACAAATGTGGTTAAAGAATCAAAATTACAAAATTTGGCCACCCAATTTGAGACTATCACCATGTCTGAGTCTGAATGCTTTGATGATTTTTATGCACGTTTTTCGGACATTGTAAATAATAGTTTTAATTTGGGTGAGGTGATTGATAACACGCGTGTCGTTTAAAAGATTTTGAGATCTCTTCTAAAACGCTTTATTCCTAAAGTCACTGTTTTGAACTCTTTGGGAAATTTGAAATCACTTAAGTTGGAAGAACTTGTAGGAGATCTTCAAACCTATGAGATTGACATGTTTTTCCAAACTATCAAGGCTAAGGATAATGGCGTTGCTTTAAAGACTCATTTTAAGAAAAAGAAAGAAAAAGTTTGTGAGTCCGATTCTGTGGGAGATTTTGATTTTAAAGATATGACCTTGATTGTGAAATTTTTTAAAAAATTTCTCAACATAAACAAAATAATTCTTCCATTAAGATTTTTTCTGAGAAAAATATAAAGTTTAAAGAAAGCGGTGAGGAAGAGAAGGAGAGAGAAAAAGAAAAGGTGAGTGAGGAAAATTTAGAAAATTTGACGTGTTTTGAGTGTGGGGATAAAGGGCATAAGGCGTATGAGTGTGCCACTAGACTTAGGAGAGAGGGAAAGAAGTGGCTATGCCTGCACTTAGTGATAGAGACATAGATGTTTTTGATTCGGGTGATGAAAAAGAGCACGGTATGTGTGTTGAGTTTTTAGCTAGTCGGGTTAGCACACCTAGTTTGGATGGAGGTGAGGGGACTAGTTCTCGTGAGACCCCCGATTAGGAAGATTTGAGTGTTTCAAGTGAGGAAGAAGGTGAGTGTGAAAGTGGAGATGAAAGTGATCTCCAAATTGCTTTTAGAGATTTGTATGCTGATACTTTAAAGACTAAAAAATTGAATAAAGAGTTAAGTCTCAAGGTAAAAAAATTGGAGAGAGAGATTGAGATTTTGGGTGAGGTTGAGGACAAAGCAAGTCAACTTAAGAAGGTGAAAGTGAGTTTGAGCAAACAGTTGATTGTTTTAGGTGGGGAGGAGTGTGATTTGACCAACATGGTGTCTAGTCTAACGACACGTGTATCCCAACTCGAGAGTGATCTCGAACGTGCCCGGGAGGTCAAAGTCCCTTTAGAGAACGCATCTAAGAAGGTTGTAAAGATGGTTCTCAATCCTATTTTGGTTAGTGGTGAGAAGTTAGGAATAAGTCACGACGGTGCTTCTACTTTCCAATTATCACCCGAGCCGGTTCCCACTTTAGTTTTAGATTCACGTGAGTCTCACCCTAACCCACCTAGGCGTTCCATTCCTATTAGGAGAGAACGTCCTAGAGTTTTTACGAGAGGTGTTCCTAGGCCTATATATGTTTGTTCCCGTTGCAAAAGGAGAGGACACCTTAGGGAGTTTTGTTTTAAGTTGGGTTATGTGTCACATTTTTCTACTACACGTGTTTCTGCCACACATGCACCCACACATGATACTTTACATGCTCCTGGAGACTACATGAGAGAGTTTGCACATCTAGGTGAGCAAGTTAAGTTTTTAGTCAAAACTTCACAAAATTTGATGGAGGTTTTTCATAAGTTGGCACCACCTTTGGAAAACTCCTCCGCACCTAACGATTGAGGTTTGAATTGTTTACTAGCATAGGATGTTTTTCATGATGTCATTCTTTGCCTATTGCTAGTATGAATCATGTTTGTATGTTTTCCATAAAATTTTGAAAACTCCAAAAAGATTTTTGTATTTTGTTTACCCTTTTATGGATGAACACTTAGGATGACCAAGTCACAAATTTATTCCATTTATCCATGTGACTATTTGATAGTGTTTTGAAATAATAGGTTAATTCATCCATGTGCTTTATAATGTTTGGAGTCATTAAGATGTAATTAAGTGTTACTTTGTACATGTTTGACTCATAATTTCCTTTATTGCACACGTACACAAATTTGTTTGATTATTGTGCTTGTCTTATCACATGTTGGTTGGGTGTTTTCACTTTAATCCTGTCCTTAAAACGAACCAAGCGCGATAAAACTTGATAAGAAAGTTGTGCATGTAAGAGACGTTTGTGAGGTTGTGTGCTTTATTTGAAAACGGGGAAGGGCTGTGAAAGGTTTACATTTATCATTTACGAATACTAAGCCACCGTTATATCGGACCTAAAAAATTGATTAATTTTATTATCTAAGGTCCAAAGAGGTTTAAAAGAGCTCGAAAAATTTAAAGGCAATAAAAAGAAATTCATGCCTAAAAGGGGCCGTTTAGGTTTTTGCTCCAATTCTCCAATGTTTGAAAATTTAGATTACCTCTAAAAGAAAATATGCATGAGGGAGTTTGGATGGAATTTAAACGGGTTTGCACGTCCTTGAAAGTCTTGAAAAAAGCGCTTTATAGTTTTGGATGTTATTGGGGTGGAAATCACTTTGACTTTGATTTGTTGATTTGCATAAGACGATGTCATCTAAATTCAACAATTTTTACACCTAAGGATACTTTTGATGTTCATTCGTTAGGATTACTCTTATGCATCGTGAACATATGATTGATTGAGTTGATTTACCTATCGGATGTGTTCACACCCATTCATTCCATTTCCATGACTTGGTTGTTTGAGTTTAATTACATGGGGTGATTTTTGTATCTTATTTTTTTTGTACAAAAAAGTTTAAAAAATCAAAAATAGTCTGTGAATGTTTTTGAGATACTCCTTTGCATGCGCGTAGTTTGATCCATATTTGCTATGCTTTTTTTGCATGACACTCCATGTTTAAATTTTTTCTTCTTATCTGTCTATTTGGGGATATCATAAATGGGGGAGAAACAATTATCATGTTATGTGGGAGTTTTTGGAGTATGGGAGAGATTTGAATTTGATTTATTAATGCTTTGTTCTTATCTCATTTCAAACTCGATACGTCACGAAGGTTTTTACTTTATTTCATGTGTGTAGGTACAAAGATTGAAGACCATTATGTTTCACACCCTGATGAGAAAAACTTTGAGATTTGATGAAGATTTTTGAAGAAAAAGTTTGAGATCTTGCAAAGCTGTATCTTTTTAGTTTTGAGATTTATGGGAGGGTAGATTTGTATAGACATTTGGTATTTGATAATTCAGATGTTTTTTTTATGTATGTTCCGGCATAGACATAGCGGGAGATTTGTAAGGACATTATTTTATAAGTCCGTTATCAATTAATTATGTCGTATACCGTAACAACCATCGAAGAAGTTCAAGAGCAATCTACCTCAAGACGGATTTGAATATATTAAGGTTCTTCATCAAAAAGACTTCGCGAAGTTTACTTTGGTAAGGTTATGTTTTAAATACCTTAACTTTACACTTAGAGCATTGGGATATTTTTACAAAATATTTTCTGAGTGTTGGAGCGGAAATTTTCGTCAAAATTTGAGAATGAGTAATTTTTCTAAGTCCTATAGCGTACTTCATTTTTTACTCCAGGTCGTTCAAGCGATATTTCATCTCGTTCGAGCAACGTGTTGATATCGCGCGATGTCATTCAAACGACACGTGTACTTCGTTCGAGCGAGATCCCTATTTCGTTCGAGTGACTGAGGCGATGCGATTTTCTATAAATACTCATTAAATGGTTTCATTTTCATTAAAAAGTTCCAGCATTTTGACAGAAAACTGCGAAACTGCAGAATTCTTTTGACTTCTTCTTTTAGGGTTTAATCCCGTTTTTGTTTTCAGTTCATAAAAATCCCATATGATTTGGTGAATTATTTTTGGTGTTCAATAACACACTTTGCCCTTGTTTATTCTTTGTGGGGAGATCTCTGCAACCGGAGAGCTACGTGATATTGTGGAGGGAGTCTATATGAAGTTACTCTTGTGGGGTGGATAACCTGCACCGTAAAGACTGCGTGTCTGGGACTGCTTGTCCTTGTGGTGTAGCTGCGTGCGAATCATTGCAGATTTCTAGCCAATACTTTGGAGGTTTGACGAAGACACCGTGCGTTACTCTTGTGAGCGAAAGCAAGATTGTGTGTAAATCAATGGTCTTGTAAACTTTTCATAGTTCTAGAAATAAAAGGTTTTTCCTTTCGAGATTTTTCTTGAAATTTTGTGTCGCATGCTATATCTTGCTTGGTTTGTTACACAGTTGCATGTTTAGGGGCTAAACTAATTTAATTTAAAAATAGACTCTAATTAAATAAGGTTTAATTAGAAACTTGCGAATTAATTTAAATCAATTATCACACACCATCGTCATATTTCTCAAGTTGGATATCAGGACGCTTATCACAACAGTAAGTATCTTGATACAACTGGACGGAGCACTTTTTACTTAAAGGAAAGTAGGCATGCCTCATGCCTTTGTGCTCGGGATCTGCTGCGATCCCATGCCTGTAAATAGATTAGTTAAAATGAAACATAACACGATAACAAAAAATGAATTTATAAGTTAATAGGTGGACTGTTATTGACTTCGATTCGTATCGTTGTCAACCCAAGAAAACATGATAGTTGACCCCTTTACCGTTAATATAAGTAAATAAGAAATATTATTATCATTTCTAAAGAATTTCTGTAGCATACTAATGTTTCAATTTAAATATAATTAAAGCCTATTGACTCAGATATATTTTGGCTCAACACACCTGAAAGGCAGCATGTGTATTTGTATATATATAAATGTGTACAATAGGTTTGTTACAGTTGATAAGGGAAGAATTCAAACTGCTCCTGCAATTGTGGAATCTGTTAGTGATATGATACATGTGCTAATACACCCCCTCAAGTTGAACGATGTGGAGGAAGAATGTTCAGCTTGTCCCGCAAGAGTAGAAAACTTTGAGATGATAACCCTTTTGTCATAATATCAACAACTTGTGTGACGGTGGGAAGAAACTTGACTTGAAGATCACGTCTTGCCACTTTATCGCGCACAAAATGAAAATTAATTTCAACATTTTTAGTGCGCGCATGAAGAATGGAATTTGCCGGGAGATATGTGGCCTCGATATTATCACACCATAGTACTGCAGTATTAGGAACCTTAATACCGAGTTCAAAGAGCAAGGGCTAGATCCACATTAACTCACTATCCCCATCAGCTAAGGCCTTGTATTCAGACTCGATAGAAGAGCGAGCAACCGTACGTTGCTTGCGAGAATACCAGGAGACAAAATTGGAGCCGAGGTAAATAGCATAACCGCCGGTAGACTTCCAATTATCAACAAAACGGGCCCAATCAGCATCCGTATAAGCATGCAGATCCGTTGAGGTAGAGTTTTTTATTAGAAGGCCATGTGAAATAGTATGATGTAAATACCGTAGAATTCGTTTGATAGCAACCCAATGTTCCTCGGTTGGATTATGCATGAATTAAAAAAATTTATTTATAGTCTAAGCCAACTCCGGGTGAGTCAAAGTAAGATACTGCAATGCACCCACAATTTGTCAAAATTTGGTCAGCTTTGAAGAGTTTAACAGAGGGAGAAATTAGAGTTGTCACAGGCTTGGATGTGGACATTCCAGCCTTTTGAAGTAAGTCGCGAATGTATTGGCTTTGGGATAAGAAAATGCTCGATGGATCGGGGGTGTCTGAAATACCCAAAAAATAATAAAGTTCACCTAGATCTTTGATGGAAAATTCATTGCCCAAGTACTGAATGAGGGAATGAATATGTGAGGTATGACTTCCTGTGATTAAAAGATCATCCACATATATTAATCACATAAGCCTTTATTCCTTGGAGAGAATAAATAAGCAGTGAGGAACCTATTTTTTAGGCAATAAAGTCATGTCGGAGTAAAAACTGGGCAAGACGATGGAACCATGCACGTGGGGCCTATTTTAAGCCATATAATGAGCGTCAAACCTTACAAACATATTGGGGATGAGAGTTATCTTCAAAGCTCGGGGGTTGAGTCATGTATACCTCTTCATTGAGTACCCCGTGAAGAAAGGCATTATTCACATCGAGTTGATGGATGGGCCAACTTTGAGTGATTGCAAGAGCAAGGATAGTCCGAATAGTTATCAGTTTGACAACTGGACTAAACATTTCATCGTAATCAATACCTGGTTATTGGTTAAATCCTTTTGCCACTAGATGAGAGTTATCACACACCATCGTCATATTTCTCAAGTTGGATATCAGGACGCTTATCACAACAGTAAGTATCTTGATACAACTGGACGGAGCACTTTTTACTTAAAGGAAAGTAGGCATGCCTCATGCCTTTGTGCTCGGGATCTGCTGCGATCCCATGCCTGTAAATAGATTAGTTAAAATGAAACATAACACGATAACAAAACATGAATTTATAAGTTAATAGGTGGACTGTTATTGACTTCGATTCGTATCGTTGTCAACCCAAGAAAACATGATAGTTGACCCCTTTACCCGTTAATATAAGTAAATAAGAAATATTATTATCATTTCTAAAGAATTTCTGTAGCATACTAATGTTTCAATTTAAATATAATTAAAGCCTATTGACTCAGATATATTTTGGCTCAACACACCTGAAAGGCAACATGTGTATTCGTATATATATAAATGTGTACAGTAAGTTTCTTACAGGTGATAAGGGAAGAATTCAAATTGCTCCCACAATTGTGGAATTTGTTACAGATATGATACATGTTCTAATATGATTCAAAATAATTTATTATTTTAATGAATAATAATGGGTGAACATGACACGGCATATTAAGGTAACGAATTGGATTGGAATACGATTTTCGAAACGATAAGAAATCATCCGTTTAGACATGAACATGACTCGGCATGGCTCGTTATCACTATAGGTGACAATTTTTAATACGACACATTAAGCCGACACGAACTCTACATGAAGTAAATGAGTTAGGGTTTACGATTTCTTGACATGAACCCGGATATGACACGACTTGCCAACACAAATAATAAAAGGGTTGAGTTAGTGTTAAAACACGTATAACTCGAAAATGACACGAATAGACCTGTTTATCTCATATTTTATGGAGAATAAATCAAATAATTTATATATCTTGATAGACATTTTATAAAATTCATGGAGAATTGAATGATAATTTTTTTTATATGTTACTATGAGTTGAAATTAATTAAACTTTAAGCTATCATAGGCCTATAAGTGGTATGATTGGTTAAGAGAGAAGAAAAAAATTGGTTTTATGTTTTACTTAATGGGTTATGCGGATCAAACCGAACACAACATGATAATAAAGAGGGCAGTTTAATGTTTGTTCCTCTCACACGATTAGTTAAATATGAGGCCCATATTTAAAAGTTATGAGTCAAATATAAAGTCCATTAACAAAAAAAAAGTCAAATATAGCGTCCATCTTCAAAAGTTATAAGTAAAATATGTTTTTTTACATTTACTTGGAATTGTAATACTTACATGAATAGAAAAAATGGGTTGACCCAGTCCATATTTGGTGCGCCTATATTTGATCCATCCCATATTTAGCCCAACCCATAGTTTTGCCACTACTATATCGGTGTCAACCCTATAAAACTTGATAGTTGACCCCTTTACTCCTTAATATAAGTAAATAAGAAATATTAATGTCACTTCTAAAGAATTTATGTAGCATACTAATGTTTTAATTTAAATATGATTTAAATAATATATTATGCACTTTTTGGACTTAAAATAATATTGGTTATGGATATAGAACAACAAATATTTTTTTTCCATTTTTAGTTTATCGGCTGGTGTGGCACGCTGTGATTGGTTGACGTTTTATGAATATGGGTCCGCGCCAGTGGCTTTATTAAAAAATAGGGACTAAAAATGAAAACAAAATGTTTGTTGTCCTATTTTCAAAATACATATTACAATATGTCATAAATTTACGAAGCCCTTTTAAATAATTATTATTATAATGAGTAATAATGGGTGAAGACGACACAATATATAAAGGTAACGAGTAGGATTTTAATATAATTTTTCGATAAGATAAAAAATAACTCGTTTAGATATGAACACGACCCGTTATCACATCTACTTGTAAAAGTCATTCTCTTGACAGGGTGTGAATTTCTTCTCCAGACACAACTACATCTTGTTAAACGACATCATCAGTCCCAACTAGGGATGGCAATGGGTCGGGTATGGGGCGGCTTTGTTAAAACCCAAACCCGCCCCGCAAAAACAAATATTAATCCTCACCGCCCCATGACCAGCGAGGGGTTATGATTTTAAACCCCGAACCCGTTTAAGTATAACCTCATCAAACTCTTCCCCGCCCCGCATGAATTAAATGGGTCGGAACCCGCCACGCCCCGCGAGTTAAAATCCGAAATTTGATTTAAAAAAATCATATTTTATTATATGAAAATAAAGGGGGATTTCTAAGCAAATAACAATTCCTCAACATCAATTTTTGAGTGTAAGACTTCAACATCAACTTAAAAGTCTTAATAATTAAAATGTCTCAAATAACACAATTTAAAATGTCAAACTACTTAGTCACAAACAATATCAACTATTACAAAATAATTCCTAAATAACATCAAGTACCACAAAAAAAGTTTCAAACAACACAAGTCTCAAAAGTCCCGAATATAGCAAATGTTACATAAAAGTCTCAAGTAGCTCGACTATCATATTTTTGCAATCTCCTCTCCTCCTCCTCCTCATCAATTCAAACCTGGAAAAAAAAATTAGAACATATTTAGAAAAGTAATAAATTAAAGAGAATTTAAAATATGTATTTTAAAAAAATCATAATAGATTTTTTACTTGCATTACTTCTTCATTAAACTTCCATAAGATCAGACTCCTCATCACAAACTGTGGGCCTCGAATCCGCGGTAGAAGCATCATCTACAAAAAATACAAAAAAATAAACATTTAATTAAGGAAAAATTCTTACATATTATTAAAAAAATGTATTTTAAACAATTATACCTTGAATATCGTTCCATAACCAATCTTGTGTGCACATCAACGCCTCTAAAACAATCTCACTAAGTCGACTACGATGAGGGTTCACCATTCGACCACTTGTGCTAAACGCTGAGTCGAAAACCACGGTGGATACTCGAATAGCCAATACATCTCGCGCTATAAGTTGCAATGTGGGATCCTGAACACCATTCGCTTTTCACCAATTTAGAATGTCAAAATCCTAAGTATGTAAAAAGATATTTTCCTCTAAATAGTGATTTAACTCTGACTTAACATTGATACGCCCTGACATACCACTAATAAGTTGATCATATTCTGAAAAATATCAACATTCCTCTCCCCACTAACGGTTTCCGAACAACCAACTGTTGTAACACCACTTACCCCACTCTCATTTGGTATCACGGTCCTCACATTCACCTTACATTAGTACTTATTTAGTAAGTCATAACATGTTGTCCGCACACTCTCAATATGTGTATCACACTCCTTGCCATAAATTTTTGGAATAATATGTTCTAAAAACTTCATTTTGTACCTAGGATCCAAAACAATCGCTATGCCGGCAACCAAATTCCACTCACTCCAATACTTATCAAAATTTTCCAACGTACTAATTTCCATCATTTTAATCACCTCATTTGGAGAGCTACACCAACTACGTAATGCCAATTTAATCTCACAAACTTAAGTAAATAAGTAATGTATTGTTGGAAATTTTGTGCCAGAAAGCACTTCAGTGATGGAAAAAAATAGTTTTAATCGCCCACATATTTATTTGGCTAAGATCCACTCATGCTCCATAGGTAAAGACGTATAACGTCTCTCACGTTGTTTCAAACGTGAAGACACATCCTTATAATAAATGGCCGTCTCGAGCATCAAATAAGTGGAGTTCCACCTTGTTTTGCAATCTAAGCACAACTTTTTAGAACATGGGATTTTTAATTGATGGGCAGCCTCCTCAAATTTTTCCTCCCTATTTTGAGTGGCCATCCAAAATGCCACACTATCTTGAATTTTACCCACGATAACTCCTATTGTGCCTAAGCCATCCTTCCACCATAAGATTTAATATATGTGCGACACGCATGTGAAGCAATTTCCCCCCCCCCAACAAAATGGAATCATTAACACCAAAATTGTCCACAAGACTACCCATCAATGCATCATTAGTAGAACAAATGTCTATTGTAATATTAGACACGTTCCTATCAAAATTCCAATGCATCATTAGTAGAACAATTGTCAACCGTAATAGTAGACACTTTCCTATCCAAATCCCAATCTAATAAAAAAATCATCAACACATCACAAAGAACATCTTTCGTATGTGGAGTGGGCACATAAAAAAACATACGCCTAATTATATCGAAATATTAAATTGTGATGAAATATAATTATTTAAAAAATAAGGTCAAAAGAAGAAAACATACCCTATTATAAAATTTCTCAAGCACCAACATTCATCAACAAAATGTGCTGTTATAGCCATGTACCCTCTCTTTTGCCTCTAAGACCCCATATCCGTGGTGATTCCAATGCGACAAGAAAGCTTATCAAATAACCTATAAACTTTTGCTTTCTCTCATTGATACACTTTTAATATTTCATTGTTAATGGTGTTTCGAGTTACATTTTTAAAAAGAGGTTGGAGGCTACTAACAAACTTCCTAAATTCGACATGCTCGACAATACTAAGGGGGTATTCATGTAAAATTATTGCACTTGCAAGTTCCTTTCTAGACACATCTTGATTAAATGTAAAATTAGTGAAGTACACTTTTCCTTCGAAAACTTTTTGAGTTTGAATCTGAAATTGATCACGAATATCAACATTTTGATATTTCCTACACCTAGTCAAGTGCATTCGCAAATGGTTGGTCCTATTTCTACTTTCGGCGAAAAGTTTTGAATGACAATGATGGAATATTGCAAATGTCCCCAAATTATCTTTAATCCTTTCAAAATCATTCCAAACAGAAGATGTGAATTTTCATTTTTTAGGAAAAGATTGCACAACTAGATTAACACCATGTGTTTGTGTAAATGGGGTGGAACTAGGCGCCAGCGTTGATTCAGTTTGTGCCCCGAAAACGGTATTTTTGCCTTGAATTGATTCACTTATTTTTTGAAATAAATATAAATTGATAACCTATTTTTTTATTAAAGTATCAGAGAAAACAAGAAAAAAAAGACAATAAACAAATTTCAGAACAATATTGAATCAAATTCAATTAGTGTGGTCTTTGAATAAAAAAGACCCACAATGTATAAATAAAAAGACCCACGCTGTAAACATATTGATCAAATAAAAAAGACCTACAGTCTTTGAATCAATTATCCAATGGGATTACATCAAATATTTTCCCATAACTTTAACAATTATTGTAACTTTAACATATTTTGAAAGAGTTATATAAATAATGTTATAAATAACTTTAACAGTTATTACAATTGATGATCTACCAATGTTATAACAATTATTATGACATTAGATGACGTTATAATGTTATAAATAACATTATAACATAATGTTATAACAGTGAGACCCAAAAAAAATGCACATTGATTTGTATACTTGAGCAAAAAAAATTAAACACAAAGTGAGACGCAACCTGATTTGTACACTAATCGCGTCACTTCAACCTGATTTGTAAAAAAACTAACCTGAGAGTGAGAGTGCAGAAAGGAGAGATGCAAGAGTGAGATGCGAGCACGCTCGCTCCTGTCCTGTGTCACTGTGTGGCCGCTGCTATGTGGGTTTGAGGTTTGAGGCACCGACTTGATAGTGAGATGCGAGAGAGAACGAGAGAGAGAAATGGGTTTGAGGTTGAACGAGAGAGAGAAGAGAGCGCTGTTGGCTTGAGAAATGGGTTTGACCTAGGTTTCTTTCTTAAGTTTATTTATATATGTGGTGGAAGTGTTATTAGCTTAGTATAATAAGGATATATTAGTAAATTTACTAAACGGGGTGGGGCGAGCATATTCAAATAAATCCGACCTTTCCCCATTTAATAAACATTTAAAAAAAAATCCAAACTCGCCCCTATTATTTTAAAAGGGTTTTTAACACGCCCTATTAGGGTCGAGTCGGGTCGCGAACCCTGCGGGTTGGGTTAAATTGCCATCCCTAGTCCTAACTCTCGTTTCTCGAGAGGAAACCATATATTATTTATGTGTTGGCCCGTGACAATTGTGGTTCCAGGGATTTTCACCACCCCAAAGTTATTAGAGTTGAACAGGTAGTTCTTCCTCGTGTAGAATCTTAAATATTATATACATTGAGCCAACGGGATGTGGAACCACTGGTCCCACTTAGGGTGATTACGATGAGTCTTCAGAATATGCAAGCCATCCACGATGTCTGGAACTGCCTTGACCTCCACGTAAACTTGGTGGTCTAGTAGGAACCCCCTAGGGTTTGTTATGCCACTGGATTTGATGATCCTTAAATCCAGGTTACCGTGTAACAATACCATCTCATTGTCTGATTCTAATGCCATTATTCAAACTGAAATTCTCTTAATATTATTGATATACAGATACCCACACATACCCACACCACACAAGACACATTTATATGGGCGGAGAAGCGACAACATATAAAAAGATGAAGAAATGTATATGTCCTTACCGCTAAATGGGCCATGCTTAATTTTTTACTTACTATTTCAAAGATACTCTCATGTTTTAATTTTTCTCAATTGGAGAATTTGGCTCAAGGTTTTGTTCCCGTTTATATATGAATTTATAAGACATTAGTTTTCATGTTTATATATATAGTTCCAATAGTATAATATCATTTATTTGTGTGGTACCTTTAGAGATAAAAGTACACAAAAGTGGTAATTTGTTATTTGTTTTAATTAAAGAGATATTTACACATTTATTGATACTAATTGGGCTTATAACCAAGCGGGGCATTAAAGTGGTCAAAGATTTTAAAATGGCAAAACTCTCTCTCTCTCTCTCTCTCTCTCTCTCTCTCTCTCTCTCTCTCTTTCTCTCTCTCGTTAAACCTAATTAGGGTTTGCATGGCTGCCCAAACTCATCCTAGCCACATTGATCCAAAACCACAAGATATTCAAAGAGCATGGAGTAGATCCTTTGCTTCTATAGTAGCTAAATTATCATCAATAAAGCATGATCTACATCTCAAGACCCCTACTTCCTTCAAAGGTGAACCAACAGTTATTTTTACGCAAGATGATATTGACATCCTAGCGAAGCCTTTTAAATAGTCTTTGTGGGTAAGTTTTCACATGGCAGACCCTCTATGGATACTAAAAGGTAGGTATTCCAAACCTTTTCTCTCAAAACTACTTTTAGCATTAGTCTATTAGATCACAAACACATATTGACTAGGCTGGACTCTGAAGAAGATTACTCTCGAATGTAGATGCGAGAAACTTGGTATGTTGGAAAGTTTCCCATGAGAATATTTAAATGGACACCAGAATTTAGACCTGACAAGCTTGGCACCAATTTGGATTTCTTTTCCTAATCTCCCAATTGATTTTTTCTCCAAATCCTCATTATGAAATGCCTAAATAATGTAGACTCAAGTAAGTCAAAGATTTACTAATAATTTGGATATTTTGTCGAAACATATTTTTTAGTACGAGTTATCTCCATGGTACATCTTATGACGTTACTCGATGACTCAACATGCCTCGACTATATTCAACGACATATCCGAGTAAAGGTATTCATGTGTGCTTGCACATTTGCACTTGACACATTAGGCACTCATGCACATATGGACTGATATTACGTGATTGATCGTCTAAACATTTTCTAAAAAAATAAAATTATATTATTTTTGCTAAAAATAATTTTTAAAATAAAATTGGTGTAAGTTTTGTCTAAAATGAATTTCTTAGTTTTAAAATGATTTTCGAAATTTATTGTTAAAAATAATTTTTGAAAATAAACTGTTAGGAACAATTTTGGATTAGTTTTAAACGAGATTTATTTTTTATATAGGTTCTTTAGATTTCGTACATGTTGTACATTAGGAGTAAGACCTGTCATGCCAATAGTAAGTTTCGACTTTAGCTGATTCTAGGATATAGGTTTATATTTTTATTAACCTTAGTTGACTTTGTTTTAACCGAGATTTAGTTTGGACCCATTAGTCACTGTTTCATCCTATATAGGTTTCGTCCTTTTTGGTTTTGGTAGTATAGACCTGTTTCGTCCTATTAGATCTTAGGCTTGATATTATAAGGTTTTGACCATTTAGTAACCTTAGGCTTATTATTTTTTAAACCTTAGTTAACTCTTTGACCAAATAGACCTTGGTTCTTACACTTGCTTAGATTTCATCCTTGGCCATAAGTTCACAGGTTTATTATTTTAAACCTTGTTTGTCCTTTTACCTTCGGATTGATGACTTAGACATGCTACACCTTATACACTTTAAAGCCTTAATATTTTCTATACCTGCTAGTGCCATTCATAGCCTTGTATCAGAGATTTGACATTTGTACATACTTCCTGATTTGATGGTGTAGGATCTATAGGATATGATGTGAGTTGTTTAATAACCTTTGGTTATTAGTTTGTCACTTTATAAGACTTGGTTTGGACCGTTGTATTTTAATAGATTTTATAACTGTACGAATATATCGATTAGAGTTGTTATGGATGTGACCTTAGCAAAAAGATTTAGTACACTGTTTCAGTCATAAGAAATTTCTTTCTACTACCTTAGTAGATTTTTAGCTATAGTCCCTTAGCTATTAATAGGTACACATACAGTTAGATTTTTATAACTGTTGGTTAATAGGAGGTTTCGTCTTATCATACCTTTGGTGTACTTGCCCGAGATATTATAGTTTTATACCTGTTGGATTTTTAGATTGTATGCCAGTTGTACAGATTTTGATCGTTGAGAGGTTGTAACTAAAACCCTATACCACTTTGTTTATATCGGTTAGTGGTTTTAGGTTCTTGAGTCCTTTATAACAAACTGAATTTGTTAAGTTGTTAAAATCTATTAATTAGTTTTAACTCAATTTAATCACAACCTTAGATTAATATCTTTTCATTTGAACCCTTGATTTAATGTTTCTAGAATGATATTTTTCTCACCTATATAAACATCATTTGAAAATTTATTGGAGTTAGATTTTCAGATATCTAGAGTGAGAAACACAAGAGTGTTTAAACTCGTAGAGAGAAAAATATATAGAATTAGAGAGAATATCTAAGAGAGAGATAGAATGTTATTTCACATTATGTTTATTTCTACTTCATCTCTTTTATGTTTTTGTTTTTGATTCTCAATGATCTTGCACATCATCTCATATTTTAGAGATTGAAATATTGTGTTATTGTAGAGAGAATTCAAGTGCTTTCATGATGAATAATTTTTTACAAAAACTAGAATTCCTTAGATTTTTAGATCCAAATTTTATCGAATATTTTTATGATTTAAATATTCTGATTTTGTGATTAGATTCTATATGATGTTTAAATAAGAATTTCTACAGATCTTGCATCTTTATTGAAAATATTTTAAAAGTTCTGTTTTCTCATATATTTCTGAAATAATTTGTAAAACACTTTCCTCATAAAATTGAAAATATATTTTTGAGAGATTGAGAACACCTTTTTAATTGATTGAATAATCTTGTTGTGTCTCTATGATAAGTGTTGTATGCATTTCTTAGAAAGAATGTTTATAAGATTTATAATTGAAAATTTATTTTGTAAGTTTTTGTAAAAAACTTAATTATTTGTTAATTGGAAATGTATTTTTCTTAAGTTTTTATAGAAAACTTATGTGTCTGATCACAAATTTAATTTTGTTAAGTTTTTGTAGAAAACTTATATGCTTAAGATTTGAATTAAGTTCTTACATGGTTTGCATTTATAACATATTCACTTACACATTTTGCACAACTAGTATGTTGTTAAGAGATCAGTTTTAACTGAGTTGGAATTCGCTAAAAAGGAGAAGAGGAACAATGCTGAGAGAACAACTACAACATCAAAGCCTCGGGAGAAGTCAGAATAATCTAGAGGAGCTGGTAAAAAATATATACTTAGATTAGGTCTGTTTGTGTGTTTAGATTGTTATATAGCTTGTGACCTATATTCTTTTTTAGTGGAATTTTTATTTTGTGGCGTAGAGGTCACCGTGGATGTTTTCCCTAGTTTGAGTTTTTACCACATTAAAAAAAATCATACCTGTTATTCTTCTTTTCCTCATCTTATTCTAGGTATGATTCATAAATAAAATTGTTACATGATTTAATTACTTGAGTTAGAATAATTCTTCATATGATATATATTGGTTTGTAACGTAGTAAATCAGATTGTTATTTATTTGAATTTAGAATAACTCAGATTTAATTGATTTTAATCTCCGCATTATTAAAATCTAATTAGTTGAATAATAAAGTTTTTCTTGATTTGATTAGATATATATATTATTAGAAAAACTTGTATGAAATCAGAATATGTTCATTTGCGCGTATGGCATTGTTTCATGGGCATATTTTGGGATTTTCACATTATATTCAATAGCCCAACTTAATGGAAATACATTAAAGATGGATGCATCGACAATGAAGATGAACAAACCTAACAATGATAGGGTGTGTGTTGAAGTGGATCTTTTAAAATCCATCCCAAAGAGGGCCTGGATTGGATGTGGTAATTTAGGCTTTTTGTAAGAGGCTTTAGTGGAAGAAAAACATTATTATTTTGAAAATTGCTCCAAGAAAGCCCATAGTGAAGAAACCTTTATGTTCTTATTGCCAATGAAAGGGGAGAATAAAAAGTCTAGACAAGAATTAATGCCAAAGAAAATTTTACAAAGAGAGAACCAGGTGAAGAGAATTGATGTCCATACAGGTGAAGAGAACCAATTTCAATAAATGAAGAAGGAGGGGGCTCATATAGAAGTTGTAGATCTCATTCAAGAAAATCATCATAAAATGAGAATTGATCCAATCCCAATCGAGTCTCCAAACAATCAATTGCAGAATTCTCAAGAAGAACATGAAGAGGATAACGTAGGGAATACTGAAGAAGAAGATATATAAGAGGAAGAAGAAGTAGAAGGGGAATTTATAGGTCCTATATAGCATCTTGAATTTAATTCACCCCTTAAAGTTATAGCCCCTGAATTAAATGTCCTAGATGGGGTACAAACCTCTATAACTCCTATAGGTACTTAGATGCCAGAGCATGAAAAGAATACTGCTGCCAAATCTATATATGCCAGTGATGGGGAGAAAAAGGCTTTGCTTCCAGTCTCTTTAATTGAAGAGTTAATGGTTTTCAATAGGACTCTTGATAAGAAGATGAAACCGAGTAAGAAAGTTGAGGTGAATACTTGTCCAGTCAAATAACCAGGGGTGAAAACCAGTAGAAACACCATAATCTTCAGTAATCCAATATTGAAAAGAATTACAAGATCCAAATCAAAAGGTAACACTAAATTCCCTCCTTAAAGTTTTCAATATCGAGTCTTATTGTGTGGAACATAAGAGGTGTTGCTAAAAAGTCATCAAATAAAAGATTAAAGAAGCTGTTGAGAATGTATAAAATCCCTATCATTGTTGTCTTAAAGCCAAAGGTAGACCGTCAAAAAATTTATAGGTTTAAAATTAAATGGGGTTTTGATGATTGTTGCTATAATGATATTGGAAAAATTTGGATTTTTTAGAGGTATGAGGTGTTAGTCAATATAATTTCTAACTCAGACCAATAATTAACAATCAAGGTGGACCATCAACAACATACTCTAGATTCTTACCTAATAGTGGTGTATGCCAAATTTACAATGGAGGATAAAAGAGAGATTTGGGAGGATCTAAAGAATATCTCATCTGATTTCCATTCAAAATCTCACATCTTAATCGGGGATTTCAACGTGGTAGCTTGTCAATCAGAGAAGTTAGATGGGAATGACATAGATCACCAAGTTGTGGGAGAATTTATTCAAATAATTGATGATTGTGGGTTCAAAGACATGGGTTACAAAGGTTCAAAATTTACCTAGTGCAATCATAAAGATGAAGAAGGGGTCATTATGGCTAGACTTGATTGATGCCTGTATAATAAAAAATGGGAATATTCTTTCCCAAACTCCTCTATCCAGAACTTAAATAGAACTACCTTTGATTATGCTCCTATGCTCCCGAATATCGACACTTATAGGGAGTAAAAACCTCAAGATTTTAAGTTTCAATCCATGTGGACCAGACACCATCAGTTTCAACATGTGGTTAGAGATTATTGGAATGATCCTGTTCAGGACAGTGGGATGAATATGTTTAGTATAGAATTGAAGAGACTAAAATGTGTTTTAAGAACTTGGAATTTATATCATTTCAAAGATGTGTTCTGAGGTTTTTAAGATTTAGAAGATGAGGTCTTGCAACTGGAGATATCGTATGAATGGACAGAAAAGAGGAGCATCGAGAGAATCTTAATTTGGGCAGAGCTAAACTCCTTAAATATTTGAAGATAGAGGAGATGTATTGGAGGCAAAAAGCTTCAGCTAAATGGCTTCAATGCGTGGACTCAAACACCAAGTTTTTTTATGCTAGTGTTAAGCATAAACACAGAAGAATGGGAATCAAACATACTCATGATTCAAATAGCAATATGGTAGATGATGAGGAAGGCATTATTCCCATTATTATTGATTACTTCCACTCTCTATTGCAGGCTGATCAACAAGTGAATAATAGTTCCATTAATGATTACATCCCCAAATTGATTGAAGAGGAGCAAAATGTAATTCTAGAAGCTGATGCTACTGAAAATGAAGTTTTTTTAGCCATCACTGAGCTGAGTTCTGATGCAACCCTTGGTCCTAATGGATTTAATGTTTTTTTTATAAATCATATTAGCTAACCATTAAAGATGACCTTCTTCTTGTTATTAATTTCTTTTTTGCAGTTTATGATATCGTTTAAAGATGGTCCAATAATAATATTATGCTCATTCCAAAGAATAAGCATCCTAAGAGCTGTACAAAATACAAGCCTATCAGTTTGTGCAACTTTTCCTATAAAATCATCTCTAAAATCCTGAATAATAGGCTAAGTCCGTATCTCCCTAAGCAAATTTCCCCTAACTAGAGTGGTTTTGTGAAGGGTAGGTGTATTCAAGATAATGTTTTGCTAGACAAAGAGATGGTTTACAACATTGGTAGGAAGATTCATGGTGGTAATGTCATTCTTAAAATGGATATGGAAAAAGACTATGATAGAGTGCATTGGTTATCTTTAATCAAGGTGTTGAGGTCTTTTGGCTTTGGTAAAAGATGGATTGACATAATCTGGAGGTTCATTTTAAATAGTTGGTTATCAATCATCATTAATGATACTTCTAAGGGTTTCTTCCAGTCATCTAGAGGCTTGAGGCAAGGGGATTCTCTTTCCCCTAGCCTTTTTATTCTGGTAGCTGAATGTAACAACCCAGACTTTTGTGGAGCTATTTTATATTATTTTCCCTGATGGGCTAATTCTATAAAATAGTAAGAGCTGGGGTAAATACTATTCTATATGAGTTAGGGGATAATATTTACCATGTTTTGCCTATTTATCGTTATGAGAAGGTAAATAGCATTATATTGTGATTTATTGCGTTATTATGCTTTAAATGACGGTTATGACTCATATTTAATTTGGAGCATAATTAATGAAATAAAATGAATTTGGAGCACAAAAATATTATACGTTACTCTGAATGCCAAAATAGGGGGTGCGGTTAGTTTTGGAATAGTCGAGATAGTCAAAATAAGTGCTAAGTTGTATTTTTGAGTTTCGGGCACTTTTGACCGGTTATGACTCAATAAAGTAGTTACGAGTCATTTTAATGGTGTATCAACATTTTAAAAGAGGGGAATTAATGTTTAGAACCCTGTTAAGCCTCCCAACCCTTTTATTTTTCCCATTCTTATGTTCTAAGCCAAGAGAGAAAGAGAGAGAAGAGAGAGTTAGGAGAAAATGGAGAAAAGAAAGAGAAATGGAAGATTGGAGATGGAAATCGTTGCTACCGGAAGAGAATCCGAGATTACGAACTCGAGGCAAGTTTCTTACTTGATATATATTGATTTAATGTGATAAATTACATGTATAGTTATATTTTTGGAGATTTAAAACCTTTTTTGGGTGGTTTTTGGTGTTTAATCCCTTAATATTTGATTTCATTTGGTTTGAGGAGAAAATATTAGTTAGTTATTGTTTAGTAATGATGTAGTATAGTTATTTGTTGTTGGTGTTGAAAGAAATTAAAGATTTGAGGTTTTGGGAAATTTAGGGTTCTTAAACCCGTAGCCCAAACTGGGCATTTCTGCCAGGCCGAATCAATTCGGCTCCCAAGCGAATCGATTCGGTTATGGGGAAGGGCATAGGTCTGGGAAGCCGAATCAATTCGGATTAAGGTCGAATCGATTCGAATTGGTACAGAAGGTTGGTTTTTCTCACCGAATCGATTCGTTTTTTGGCTAATCGATTCGCGACCAGGGGCGAATCGATTCGGCCCTAGGCGAATCGATTCGGATTCCCTATTTTTGTGAGATTTTTCTAGTTTTGTTTTAGCGCTTCTCTTTTAGGTTCGAGTTTTAGGAACCATCCTTTGGTAAGTAATAAAGGGTATTATAGGTTTATGATAGGGAGACAAATATCCTAGACTAGTTTGGGGTTATTTGGGCTTATCCTAAGGTCAGTTTTGAGAGGTTAATGTTACGTATGATATAGGAAGTTAACCTAGAATTAATAGAAGATAAAATGATAATGTTCGGACTTTTGGGAGACTATTATTGAGGGAGACTCACCTTGATGATTTAGGGTATTGTTTTGGGACTCTTGGAGACTAGTGTGAGGATAATGGCACTTCGGGTCTTAGGTCATTAATAAATTATGACTTTAAGAATAAGAAATGAATATTCTAAAATGTGGTACTAAATGAATAAGTACAAATGGTTTTGTAAATGTAAAAATGAATGTTTTCAAATGGAAAAAGAAATGATTTTCGTAAATGATAATTTACGTAAACACACCTCTCTAAATCGCTATCATAAGGGAAGTTGCACTCGTGAGGTGAAGTCCCCTGGCTAATGAATGCAGGGTGAATATAGTCCTTGGCCATATGACCAATTATTATATGTATTGTGCGACTCTGAGGTAATTTCAGGTGTGGTTATGACTCATTCGCAGGTATATTGCCACTTCCCGACATTGCGTTAGGATCCCAGGTTGTCTTGTTTGATAGGCCCTGGAAGATGATAGCCATTTAGGGGCGCGCACAGTGGGAAAACCCAGATGGGCGGTCTTAGAAATGTTATATGATATGAAATATAACTATTTATAATAATGTGGGACATTATTGATGTTAAAGCATTTTATGATAATAAAATGGCTTTAAATACATTTCCTGGATGGAAGAAGGGAAATTGAGAAGTTATGATATGTAAAAGCATTTTTATGATAATAAAACTTGCTTTAAATACATATCCTGGATGGAAGAAGGGAAATAGAATTGGTAATGAAAGTTATGAGATGAAATTGAATTGGTAAACATTTTGTAAAATGAATTGCCATATATGTATTTCCTAAAGAGAAAAGGAATTGTGCTTTTAAATTGTGAATCATAGAAATGATGTCTCCTTGAGTAGATGTAGATGAGTTCTCCCATGCTTATATGATCATTGAGCATTAGCATTGGTATTGCGCTAGGTTGTGATTTTAGATTGAGAGGTGAGAAATCTTATGATAATTGCGAGAGATAGTTACGTTCATAACTGTCATGCATTTTAGTCACATGGTAATCATATCAAACCGGGCCCTGAACCGTCAATATTTCTTTATTTTGCATGAACTCCCTGTCCGTTCAGGTGCTCCTCCGTAGGGACGCCCGTATTGACCTTTCCATTCCAGTTTTCCTAGAGCTATAGCATTTTTCGGATGTTGTAGGATATTTGTTATAGTCGCTTCTTCAATCGCACTCTAGTTATGTTCCGTTTATTTATTCGGGTAATGTTGCCCATGCTTTGTATTCATTTATTATAATGTGATATTTAAACTGTAATACTCGGTGTAACCTGTTTGTATTAGTCTTTTAACCGACAGCTTATTCGGTTATTACTTTATGCATTTTGTTATATTAGTAACCGTTGATTTTTGGTATCCACCATTTTTGTAAATTGGATTGTCTAAGTGCTTTTCTTTTACTTACAAAATTTAAATTTGACAGTCCATTTTCTAAAATAATTGGTTATCTCGTACTATTATTTTAACGACAGTGATGCTGAGAATGGACCATTTATGATTCCTGTGATTATTAGAGTATCGATCTGGCCACCTCTTATTTTAGTAGGCGGGCTGTCACATATGGTATCAGAGCATCATGTTCTAGAGTCCTTAGGAATCTGTGCAGACGTATTACGCTTTCAGCATTACTTTTGATTTGATATTGAGCCTTAGGACTAAGATCGTTGATTTCTCTTATGAGATTTCATTCTCCTGTCATGATGTAAGAACCCATAAAATCTTTTGAGCGTTTGTGTGAGATTCGTAGGTCGACTGAAGAAGAGCGTCATGAAAAGCCGTTATGAAGGCGTCATGAGACGGGATTACTAAGAACTATAAGCTGTAGTCAGGGACGAGGGCCGCTTTGGAGGTCACTCCCTTTGTAGAATTTTCTTATATTGCTACCGCGACTACTAAGTATGGTAGATATAGTTTTCCAAGTACCGCTGCAAGTAGAGAGTGGTACTAAGATTGGGATTCCACGAGACGCTATAATTGAGGTTGAAAAGTCCTTGCTAAGGACCACATGTTGAAGTTTAGTCAGAGGGAGGAAGTGTAACCTCATTCAGTGGAAATATAAGGCCCAAGAGCTTTAGCCTAGAGAGGGGTATATAAGTGCCCAGGTGCAAAGAATGGAGGAAAATCTTTCACCCGTAGGAGTAATGTTGAAATGGCAAAAATGGTAGTCGCCATATTTTTGGTGGAGCAGAAAGTTTTGCTCATAGAGAAACCCGGTATATATTTTTAACAACGAGTTTCTCTGGGATATCAGGAATGATGAGAAAGTAGATTCTCAAATATTCACGTGAGGTTCGGTCAGAGGCCAACAGTGAATAAAGAGTCACAGGGTTAAGGAAACCTTGTATCGAAGTAGGTAAATATAAGGAAGGAAGAGCTTTTCAGTGGAATGATAGGCTCACGAATAAGTGTTGTTAACACTTCTGGAGAAGTAGTGTTCATGAGACCACATTGGTGGACATCCAACCGGGGAAGACTCATTGAACTAAGGCAGAGGAGGCTGGTAGAATGTTCTCTTTTGTTGAGGAAGTTAAGGGAACTACGCGGGTAATTACCAGGTAGCTAGAGATGGAGAAACTGTTCTGACGTGGAATGTACAACCACGCATTTTGATCTTGTTGATTGGAGAACAAGGGCAAGAATAGGGTGCCAAGTTGGGACATAAATGGAAGTAGTTTGGTTCAGATAAGACTAGAATATTGTGTCTGGGAACCATTAGTAGTGGCCAGGGTCATTGGCAAGAATGTTGGTGGGAATTCCACCTTGTTTGAGGGTGGTGCATTCTGTATGAGATGATGCAGTAGTATTGTATTAACCCTAGATTCGGGTGTGTAAATTGAGCTTGTGGTAGTATCGATGTTATTATGTAGTGTATCTATATGACTTCCATGGTAGGGAAGTTCTATAATTTTCCTTCACTCGTTATAAGGCGAGTGATGACATTTTAAATGTATACGTGTAGTATGTGCAACTTGTATTATATGTGTTATACGACTGAGAGTATTCTTGGTTTGGGTGATAGCAATCAAGGAAATTGCGAGGCTATCCTACTTCTAGTTTCAGAGTGAAACTAGTTGTTCTATGATATCTCACCTGGATACATGATTGAGACTTTATAGAGGTAGTTTTAAGTATGCGAGAAATTTTCGTTATTTTTTTTGTTTTGTTTGTTGTCTGTTTGCATTATTTGTATGATGTTTCCTTATCTCCACGACCAACAAAGTTAAGTAGTAATGTATCGGAGGGGTTCCTTGTTTGGATTTCGCTTTGTGAGACGCTGCACGCATGAACCTTAACGACTTTGGGAGTGGAGAGATGTTGCATTTTCTTTTCTTTTGTTTCTTTCTTTCTGTTGTTAGAACGCTGGGTTGGAGGATTTAGCCGAATATCACATGATTGAGTGATTAAAGGGCTAAGTTAAAGTGCGAGATAGAAGCACTGTAAATAGTTATCTCCTCTGATCGATGTGAGGGAGACATGGATAAGAAAGTCGGATTGAGATTTATAGTTATGCCTGATAAGAAGGCCATTCAAAAAGATGTATGTATGTATATTGAGATAAAGCATTTGTGGCATCTTACAGAAAGTAAATGCCCGATTAGTTAAATTTTTAATTATTTGAAATGGTAAGACGTAGAAGTAGAAGCGCATTAGTAGGGTTATGAGCTAGAATTTTTACGGTCCCGATCATGTGTCTTAGACCGTTATATCTTTGTTGCCCAGATTATACTCAAGAGGGGGGGTGAATTGAGTTTATACAAACATTAACTCTAATTTAAAATTTCAGAAGAATATTTAATTTATAATACTTTGAGAAATTTCAGATTAATAAAACTGTAAAGAATAAATTTAACAAAATCAAATAAATGCAACTAACTAATTTAAGCAACTAGAAATACAGATTTTAACACTCTAGGAATATTAAATTAATTTTCGTATTTAATATAAAGTGATATTTTGAAATTAATTATTTAATTCAAAAATAATTATTTTAACCTTAAAATTAATTTAGTCAAATTTCGGAATTAATTTATTTGCAAGATAGTGTGCTGAAAGAATTAACTCAAGCAAGCATGTGCAAATAAATAAATAAAAGTGCGGAAAATAAATGACACCGAAATTTAACGTGGTTCGGCCAAATCACGGTCTACGTCCACGCGCCTAGAGCCCCTATCTCCTTTGCGCTTCACTAAACCTGATCCACTTGCGGGTAGGATCAAACCATCGCGTACAACTGTTTGCAAGCTAACTCCGAGCTTCAAACCCCGTGGCCCACTTACGGGTAGGAACCAATTACCGGTACAAACCGAAGCTTCAACAAAGCTTCACAAAAAATCTGAATTTTTGTAGTACAGAATAAAATACTGAAACTCCTTAAAATACAATTTGTAATCTGAGTTTCTCCTTCTTTAATCAGACTTTAATAAATGATGCTGAAGTAGGCACAAGTCTTCTTCTTCAATGATTTGAGCAGATGATAAAATTAATTGCTCTCTGAATGTGTAACTGAGTAGTAAAATAAATGCCTCAATATAATTTCAAGTCTTTATCATGCTCTCATTCAAGTCCGGGTCTTCAATGCAGCTCCAGAAATCTTTAAATGTGTCTTGCAAAAGCTGGCTGTTAGACATATGCAATTTGAGCATTAAATGCTCCTGATATTACTGAGATGGTGTAGGTTCAAAATCATTTCCAAATCTGATATGCAGATCTTCATCTTTATCTTCTCCATAAAAATATAGCTGTTGTAGCATGGAAGTGGTATTCTGAAAACATATGTGATTGAAAGTGGCTAGGTAGGTGACCCATATATTTTCTGCAAAAAGATTGTTAGTCCAAGAGACACAATACAAATCTGATATGTAAATGTGGAACCATTGTGTAAAGAATATAACTGGTGTGTTAAAAACATTTTTCTGTCAGGAAAATAAATGAGACAAAGTAAGTACATGTTCAACTCAGTCACAGGTTTGCAGAGAAGTATATATGTAAATATATATATATATATATATATATATATATATTGTAAAAAAAAAATATTTCAAAAAAAAACCTTTTCGAACTGATATATAAATATAAAAAAAAAACTATATATATATATATATATATATAAAACTTTCTCGAACTGATATATATATATAAAAAAAATTTCGAACTGATATATACATAAAAAATATTCTGAACTGATATATAAAAGAGTCCAACTTGTTTATTCGGCCAGAGATGATGGACAAAAAATTGTCACAGACTGATGGACAAGAAGTTGGCGTGTAGCAGTGGTATACGCATGCAGTCATGTGTGTGTAGCAGGTACTATAGTATGGTCATATCTCTATCACTAAAGAGGACGAAAGTAGTGACAGGAGGTCAAGTCTCGGTTTAGAGCTGAGAGATAATATATAAAACCTTTAGTCTATAACAGGCATAGACTATAAACTTTTTGTTCAAAACTAGCAATGGCCTAGTGGACAAGTCACATAAAGTGACAGGAGCTTCCTATCATGCCAGGTACAATTCGGACAGACTCAAGAGCAGGTCTAAGTCATGACTAAGTATATAAAGGCTCCTAATCAATCTTATACAAATAATATTCTACAATAAATAGGACGAAAAGGTAAGGTTCAATTCGGCCAAAGCAAATTGTACAAAAAAAATTGTTTAACAAGAAATTCAACTTAAACAAAATTATTCTGCAACTTTTATAAAAAAATTTGTGCCAACTTATTAAAAAAATAATTTCATTTAAAAAAAATATTTCGGCTCATAATTAATTAGTCACACAATTAAAATCATAGATCAAGAAATATGCATGTGTGCCAAATGTGTCAAGTGCAAATGTGCAACCCCACGTGAATACCTTTACTCGAATACGTCGTTGAGTAGAGTCGAGGCAAGATTATACAATAATAAATATCTATAGAATAACCTAATAAAAATATGTTTGGAATCATCAAAATCAATATATTAAGTTAAACTAAAATGAACATTAATTAAACTAATTTAATTAATTAGGGATAAAATACATTTTCATTAACAATCTCCCCCTTTTTGATGATGACAAACAATGATTCACAATGATCCATAAAATAAATAAGTTAAGCACAAATGAGTGAATCAACAATATTTCTCCCCCTTTTGACATTATCAAAAAGATTTTTCAATTAAAATAAGTGTCAAGGGTCAAATGCGAAGCTCCCCCTATCAAAAAATAATATAAGCATGTATTTGATTCAAGAGATACCAATAGATAAGAATAACATCAAATAATGCGCAAGACATCAAGTTGAAAAATAGCATATTCATATAAGATTACACCTTAAGGTTGTTAACAAGATGACACACATCTTTAGGGTTTCCCTCAATCGTGATTTTCTCAACAACAACTTTGATAAAATTTTCAGTATTGACTTGAGAAGATGAACTTGCAACATTTTCATTACAAGGTGAAGAATCATGTGAGTGCATATGTGGAGGTAAAATAAATGGCCAAGAAGGCGGTTTCACCCAAGGAGCATGAGGTGGAGATGAGCGAATGGTAAGCATTGCGGCATCAAATGAAGAGTATTTTTTATAATGAGAGCCGCTAACTCCCTTAATTTGAGATTCACACTCTCCCCACGTAGTGTAGATACCCGGAAATTTTCCAACCCATACTACATAAAATGACTTCGTGGTATATGGATGAGGAGGAGAAGTCCGCATATGTATATATATAAGGGAATGGTAAGTAACAACTAGTGGTAGAAGAATATAAAAGTGGGTCCACCTTTTTTTGAAAGAATGTGAGAAATAATTATAATTTCAAGTTATTTAAGCATGCCATACCAAGTTCACGACGGATAAAGGTAAAACGATCTTCAGATAGAGGTTTTGTAAAAATATCGGCTAATTGAAGATCCGTAGAAATAAATTCTATGCGAACATCGCCTTTTTGAACATGATCGCGTAAAAAATGATGTCTAATTTCGATATGCTTTGTTCTAGAGTGCAAAATTGGATTTTTTGTCAAACATATAGCGCTTGTATTATCACAAAAAATAGGAGTATTGTGAAAGAATATTTTAAAGTCTTCTAATTGTTGTTTCATGTATAATGTTTGAGCACAACTGCTACCGGCGCCAATATATTTTGCCTCAGCCGTGGAAAGTGCAACAGAATTTTGTTTTTTACTAAACCAAGAGACTAGTGAGTGTCCTAAGAAATGACATGTGCCACTAGTGCTTTTTCTATTAATTCTGCAACTCGCAAAATCTGCATCGGAATAACTTACTAGTTCGAATGAAGTGCTTTTAGGATACCATAATCCTAAATCTTTAGTGCCAATTAAATATCTAAATATGCGTTTTACGGCACTCAAGTGGGATTCTTTAGGATTGGCTTGAAAACGAGCACATAAACATACACTAAACATAATATCGGGTCTACTAGCGGTTAAATATAATAGACTACCAATCATACCACGATATAAGGCAGTATTAACAGATTTTTCTTTTTCATCAACATCTAACTTAATAGAAGTGCTCATTGGTGTACCAAGAGTTTTACCATGCTCTAAACCATATTTTACCAAAAGATCTTTAATATATTTAGATTGATTGATAAAGACCCCATTTTTGGTTTGCTTGATTTGTAAACCTAAAAAGAATTTTAGCTCACCCATCATACTCATTTCAAATTCTTTTTGCATGAATTCTGAAAAATCTTTACATAAATTTTCATTTGTGGATCCAAATATAATATCATCAACACATACTTGTACAAGAAGCATATCATTGTTATGAATCTTTATGAATAAAGTGGAATCCATTTTTCCTCTCACAAAATCATTTTCAAGTAAAAATCCACTTAATCTATCATACCAAGCCCTAGGGGCTTGTTTTAAACCATATAATGCTTTATTTATTTTATAAACATGATTTGGAAACATGTGATTTTCAAAACCGGGAGGTTGCTTTACATGAATATCCTCACTAATAAAGCCATTTAAGAAAGTGCTTTTCACATCCATTTGAAATAGTTTAAAATTTTTATAACATGCATATGCTAGTAACATGCGAATGGCTTCTAATCGAGCTACGGGGGCATAAGTTTCATCAAAATCAATACCCTCTTGTTGATTGTAGCCTTGTGCAACAAGTATAGCTTTATTTCTAATAATCAATCTGCCATCATCCTTTTTATTTCTAAAAACCCATTTAGTTCCAATAATAGTTTTATCTTTGGGTGTGGGAACTAGTGACCAAACATTATTTCGCTCAAATTGTAACAATTCTTCTTGCATAGCTAATAACCAAAACTCATCATTTTCGGCTTCATTTATGTCTTTTGGTTCAATTTCTGACACAAAAGCTAAATTATTATAGACATTCTTTAAGGAGGATCTAGTAAGAATACCGCTAGAAGGCTCTCCTAAAATATTTTCAAAAGGATGATTATTAACGAATTTCCAATTCTTAGGTAAACTAGAATCTTGATCAATATTATCTTCATGCGGAGTACTTTTATTATCAAAAGAATTTCTAATATTAGAAGTAGGATTTTCTTCATTAATAGATTTATTTAGATCTAGAACCTCATCATCATCTTTGCAGTTTTTAGCAAGAGAGTTAGATTCATCAAAAGATATATGTATTGATTCTTGAACAACTAGAGTCCTTTTATTAAAAACTCTATATGCTTTACTATGAAGTGCATAACCAAGAAAAATACCCTCATCAGATTTTGCATCAAATTTTCCCAAAAAATCTTTGTCATTTAAAATGAAACATTTGCTTCCGAAAACTTTGAAATAACCAATATTTGGTCTTTTATTTTTCAATATTTCATAAGGAGTTTTGTCTAAACCTTTTCGAACAATGGTTCTATTTATTACATAGCAATATGTATTAACAGCTTCCGCCTAAAAATATCTTGGTAGGTTATGTTCATTTAGCATAGTTCTTGCCATTTCTTGTAAAGATCTATTCTTTCTTTCTACCACACCATTTTGTTGAGGTGTCCTTGGTGCTGAAAAGTTATGTTCAAAACCATTTTCATTTCAAAATAATTCAATATCTTTGTTATCAAATTCTTTTCCTCTATCACTTCTTATGAACACAATATTGCACCCTTTTTCATTTTGAATTTTCTTACAAAATTTAGCAAAAACAAATTGTGTATCACTTTTATGAGCAAGAAAGAAAACCCAAGTAAATCGAGAATAATCATCAACAATAACAAAAGCGTAATATTTTCCACCTAAACTAGTAACTTTGTTAGGACCGAATAAGTCTAAGTGTAATAATTCTAAAGGCCTATTTGTTGAAATGCCTCTTTTCTTTTTAAATGAAGTTTTAGTTTGTTTTCCAAATTGACATGCATTACACAATTTATCTTTAACAAACTTTATTTTGGGCAGCCCTCTAACTAACTCATTTTTGGACAGAATATTAAGTTGTTCCATGTTGGAATGACCTAATCTTCTATGCCATAACCAACAAGTATCATTTAGGACAGCTAAACACATTACATCTTGTTGTGACAGGTTATCAAAATCGAGAGTATAAACATTTTCATGTCTAGAAGCAATAAACACAAAATTATTATCTTTAGCATTTTTTATTAGACAATAATCTTCCTTAAATAGCACATTATAACCTTTATCACACAATTGGCTAATACTAATTAAATTGTGTTTAAGACCATCAACTAGAAGAACATTTTCAATGCAAGGAGAAGGATCCTTACCAACATTACTTATGCCAATGATTTTTCCTTTGGAATTATCTCCGAATGTGACTAGACCTCCATCTTTGGCTATTAATCTTGAAAACTTATTTTTGTCACCCGTCATGTGTCTAGAACATCCGCTGTCTAAATACCATTTAGATTTGATCGATCCAACTTTAAGACAAACCTACAATGAACATTTAAATAATTTTTCTTTCGGTACCCAAAATATGTTGGGTCTATATGGGTTAGCAAACGTAGGAGTCTCTTTAGGAACCCATGGCACTTTGGTGGAAAATTTATATTTGCAAAAGTTTGAGAAATGGGTATGTCTTCCACAATATGTACATAATGAATTTCCCATATTTTTAGAGTAATTTTCAAAACTTTTTTCATTTTCTTTTTCATTATATCCAATTCCAGCCTTATCATACATCCACCTTTGGTTTCCAAGTAATAAATTTAAATTATTTTCTCCATTTACAAACTTTTCAAGGCACAAAGTTAAATCCTTAATTTTAAGTTTTAATTGTTCATTTTCAGAAACATGACTAGATGATTCTATAATTCTTAGTTTTGCCATTTCAGATTTTATGGACTTATCTTCAGATTTCATTTCTTCAATATTTTCAAGGAGAGAATCGTAATTATGAGATAAAGAAGAATGTATCTTTTTAAGATTAATATATTTAGTTTTAAGTTCATCAAAATTGTAATAGAGTTCATCAAAAGCATTTTGAAGTTCATCATGATCATTTGAAGTTTCATATTCACTGTCTGAATTAAAATTAGAAGATACCTCATCATCATTTGCCATAAGGCAAAGATTTGCAACTTCTCCATCACTTGAATCTTCATCGTTGCTACTATCACCACTATCACTCCAAGTAGTAGCTTTCATGGCCTTTTTGTATATTTTATTTCTTTTCTCTTTTCTGTCATTCTTCTCTTCTTTGGCCTTGGGACAGTTAGGTCTAATATGTCCCATCTCTTTGCAGTTATAACATTTTGGTTCAAACTTGGAGGATCATTTTCCTTCATGTGCCTTCTTTGAAGAGAATTTTTTGTATTTTCCAGACAGTCCCTTCTTTTTGGCAAGAAATTTTTTGAACTTTCTTGCAAGAAGAGCTATGTCACCATCTTCATACTCATCAGTTTCCTCACTATCTTCTTCTTCCTCAATGGATTTGAAAGCAATAGTTTTTCTTGCCTTGGGCTTCTCATCTTCAGCAAGTTCTTTGAGTTCCATTTCATGAGTAATTAAAGAGCCCAACAGTTCATCAAGAGAAATAGGTCTTTCTCGTATAGCTTCTTTGATTGCCAGCTTCTTTGTCATATACGCGGATGGTAGTGACCTGAGAATCTTACTTACTAATTCAGAATCAGTATAAGATTTATCGAGAGATTTCAATCCATTTATAATATTTGAAAATCTAGTAAACATATCAGAGATAGTTTCATCTGCTTTCATTTTAAAAAGCTCATAGTTATGAACAAGCATGCTGATTTTATCCTCCTTGACTTGACTAGTTCCTTCATATGTAATTTCTAGTCTATCCCAAATTTATTTAGCAGATTCACAACAACAGATTCTATTATATTCATTTACATCAAGTGCACAATGTAAAATATTCATAGCTTTAGCATTTATTTGAATTTTTTTAATATCAGCCTCATTCCATTCATTTTCTTCTTTAGGAACATTTTCATTATTAACAACTTTCGTGGAGATAATAGGACCATTTATAATAACTCTCCAGACCGCATAATCATTTGATTGAACAAAATTTTTCATTATATTTTTCCAATAGCTATAATTATTTCCTGAAAATAAAGGAGGTTTATTTATTGATTGACCCTCACCAAGAGATAAAACATTAAAGTTTGCTATTGATCTTTAACTCTAAGATAGTTAAATCTAAAAAAATAAGAAGAGCACTACCTCTGATACCAATTGTTACCCAGATTATACTCAAGAGGGGGGGGGGGGGGGGGTATGAATTGAGTTTTTACAAACTTTAACTCTAATTTAAAATTTCAGAAGAATATTTAATTTATAATACTTTGAGAAATTTCAGATTAATAAAACTATAAAGAATAAATTTAACAAAATCAAATAAATGCAACTAACTAATTTAAGCAACTAGAAATACAGATTTTAACACTCTAGGAATATTAAATTAATTTTCGTATTTAATATAAATGATATTTTGAAATAATTATTTAATTCAAAAATAATTATTTTAACCTGAAAATTAATTTAGTCAAATTTCGGAATTAATTTATTTGCAAGATAGTGTGCTGAAAGAATTAACTCAAGCAAGCATGTGCAAATAAATAAATAAAAGTGCGGAAAATAAATGACACCGAAATTTAACGTGGTTCGGCCAAATCCCGGCCTACGTCCACGCGCCTAGAGCCCCTATCTCCTTTGCGCTTCACTAAACCTGATCCACTTGCGGGTAGGATCAAACCATCGCGTACAACTGTTTGCAAGCTAACTCCGAGCTTCAAACCCCGTGGCCCACTTACGGGTAGGAACACTTTACCGGTACAAACCGAAGCTTCAACAAAGCTTCACAACAAATCTGAATTTTTGTAGTACAGAATAAAATACTGAAACTCCTTAAAATACAGTTTGTAATTTGAGTTTCTCCTTCTTTAATCAGACTTCAATAAATGATGCTGAAGTAGGCACAAGTCTTCTTCTTCAATGATTTGAGCAGATGATAAAATTAATTGCTCTCTGAATGTGTAACTGAGTAGTAAAATAAATGCTCTCAATATAATTTCAAGTCTTTATCATGCTCTCATTCAAGTCCGAGTCTTCAATGCAACTCCAGAAAGCTTTAAATGTGTCTTGCAAAAGCTGGCTGTTAGACATATGCAATTTGAGCATTAAATGCTCCTGATATTGCTGAGATGGTGTAGGTTCAAAATCATTTCCAAATCTGATATGTAGATCTTCATCTTTATCTTCTCCATAAAAATATTGCTGTTGTAGCATGGAAGTGGTATTCTGAAAACATATGTGATTGAAAGTGGCTAGGTAGGTGACCCATATATTTTCTGCAAAAAGATTGTTAGTCCAAGAGACACAATACAAATCTGATGTGTAAATGTGGAACCATTGTGTAAAGAATATAACTGGTGTGTTAAAAACATTTTTCTGTCAGGAAAATAAATGAGACAAAGTAAGTACATGTTCAACTCAGTCACAGGTTTGCAGAGAAGTATATATGTAAATATATATATATATATATATATATATATATATATATATATATATATATAGTACAAAAAAAATATTTCTAAAAAAAACTTTTTCGAACTGATATATAAATATATATAAAAAAACTTTCTCGAACTAATATATATATAAAACTTTCTCGAACTGATATATATATATATATATATAAAATTTTGAACTGATATATACATAAAAAATATTCTGAATTGATATATAAAAGAGTCCAACTTGTTTATTCGGCCAGAGATGATGGACAAAAAATTGTCACAGACTGATGGACAAGAAGTTGGCGTGTAGCAGTGGTATACGCATGCAGTCATGTGTGTGTAGCAGGTACTATAGTATGGTCATATCTCTACGACTCAAGAGGACGAAAGTAGTGACAGGAGGTCAAGTCTCGATTTAGAGCTGAGAGATAATATATAAAACCTTTAGTCTATAACAGGCATAGACTATAAACTTTTTGTTCAAAACTAGCAATGGCCTAGTGGACAAGTCACATAAAGTGACAGGAGCTTCCTATCATGCCAGGTACAATTCGGACAGACTCAAGAGCAGGTCTAAGTCATGACTAAGTATATAAAGGCTCCTAATCAATCTTATACAAATAATATTCTACAATAAATAGGACGAAAAGGTAAGGTTCAATTTGGCCAAAGCAAATTGTACAAAAAAAATTGTTTAACAAGAAATTCAACTTAAACAAAATTATTCTGCAACTTTTATAAAAAAAATTGTGCCAACTTATTAAAAAAAATAATTTCATTTAAAAAAATGTTTTGGCTCATAATTAATTAGTCACACAATTAAAATCATAGACCAAGAAATATGCATGTGTGCCAAATGTGTCAAGTGCAAATGTGCAACCCCACGTGAATACCTTTACTCGAATACGTCGTTGAGTAGAGTCGAGGCAAGATTATACAATAATAAATATCTATAGAATAACCTAATAAAAATATGTTTGGAATCATCAAAATCAATATATTAAGTTAAACTAAAATGAACATTAATTAAACCAAATTAATTAATTAGGGATAAAATACATTTTCATTAACAATCTTGATGACCGACGATGCGAGGAAGTAGTGTAATGGGAGGGTTCCTTATTTGGATTTCGTTTTTGTGAGACGTCCCACACATGAAATCGAGCGAATTTCGAAAGTTGAGAAAGGTCTTTGACACTGGGGATATAATTAGGATAATACTTACGCAACTTGAGTAGGATATATATCGACCCTAGGATTATTAGGACGTAAGGCCCTTAGGGCATGTGACGCTGTTTTAGGAACGCTGTAAGGAGTTGACCACGAGTAGGTTTGTGGGTTAACTCTAAGAAGGATTAGGTCCCCATAAATAAGGAGTATGGGATCTCGAGTGATTCAGAATGTTAGGCCGAGGGAGGTGAGGCCTCTCTTAGAAAGAACGTTATGTCGGTAACTTAGCTTTCGGGGAGTCAAAAGGATAAGCTGACTTTTACTCCTGCACTCGTGTTGTTAAGATCGAGGGTGGATTTAACGAACGAGTCTCTGCCATGAACGGGAAGTATTAATACTGGAGCATGGACCCATTGTTTATGCGTCTCACAAACTTAAACTCCGTGAGAAGTATTATCCCACGCTTGATTTAAAGTTCGTAGCGGTAGTATTCGCCTTAAAGAAATATAGGCACTACTTCCTGGGCAGGAAATTTAGTCTTTTTCATAAGCAACAAGTTGTTGCAATATGTTGTGGTGGAGATAAAGTTGGTGTTTAAAGTTCGTAAAGGACTATCAATTATATATTCACTATCTCCGAGGAGATGCAAATAGGGTAGCGGTAGCGCCGAGTAGAAAACCCGTGGGGGAGATTAGCAAAGGCATGGAAAGCCAATTAGAACGAGTCTAACCAAGAGGACGTTATATCAAGAGTATTCATGTCCGTGATTTACCAATTCACCTACTAGTGTGAAGAGAGTAGTGTGGAGCGAGAAGGGTATATCCGTTGACATTTTCGTTGAATTACCGACACCGCAATGGTCATAATCCTATTTGAGACAATTGTTGATCATTTGACCCAACCGCCGCTTTTTCGGCCAATATGGGCGGACTATTTATCGAGGAGTACACCCAGCTCTTTATGATGGAGTATGGAACTGTATAAGGTGCCTATCGACATAGTGTTGGTCCGAGACTAGACTTGTATGTCAAAGTATTATTAAAGTTTCCAGGAAGTAATGGGAACCAAGTGAAGTTGGGTATAATCCGCCACCCATGAGTGGTTAAATGTATGGAGGAAGTTAACCTAATGTCGAAAGGCATACCTCGAATGTGCGTCTTAGGCTTAATGGAAGGATGGGAGCAACAACTTTTATGGATTGAAATTCCGTACAATAAATTCGGATCGTTTTTCTGTAAGGATGGCATCGTTTGTATCCTGATGTAGTCAGCTGAGTAATTCGCCTACTCGTTGGATGGAACCAGCGAAAAATAAGTTCCTTGGACTTGGAGTGGTCCAGGAATATTTCTTAAATAATTGGGCTCTTTGAGCCGCATTCTTTTAAGGGCTACGCCAACGCGAATAGAAGTTAAGTAGTGTTGGGGTTAAGCAATTAAGTGTTAGTGTAGATATCCCCGAGGAAGGCAACTTGTGCCGAGTTATGTAGGCATTTTTCTTTTCATTGTAGAAAGGTAGGATCGATAGCTCACGAGGAGGGACTTGGTGCTATGTTAGAGCACGAAGAAGGTAGAATAAGATCGAATAGTGGTGACCTTAGTCCGAGTCCATTGGGGACGCCACAATATCGAGGAGTTTGCTAAGGATGGAAGAATGATAGCTTAGAATAGTACACCCTTTATATGATTATAGGGTACGCCTGAATTTTGAGGGCAAAATTTCCTTGTAAGGGGGGAGTGTGTAACAACCCAGAATTTTAGAGAGCTATTTTATATTATTTTGCCTAATGGGATAATTCTATAAAATAGTAAGAGTTGGGGTAAATATTATTATAAAGAAATTAGGGGATAGTATTTACCATGTTTTGCCTATTTACCGTTATGAGAAGGTAAATAACATTATATTGTGTTTTATTGCATCGTTATTCTTTAAACGAAGGTTATGACTCATATTTAAATTGGAGCATAATTAATGAAATAAAATGAATTTGGAGCACAAAAATACTATACGTTACTCCGAATGCCAAAATAGGGGGTGCGGTTAGTGTAGAATCGCTACAGCGAAAATATTGCGACTTCTCAAATAAAATCCAATTTTAATTAATCCCAAATTTTAGTTAAACCCTAAAACATGCATCTAGATGATTTATCTAATAAAATAAAGCATGCAGGATAAAACAAACAATTTCAGGAAAAATCCCCGAAAGGGTCAAAACCTTTTATTTCACTATAATTTGTAAGAAAACGGCTTACACGGATTAAAATGAAATAGGGTGACATACGAAATACCCGCAGGTGTCGGTTTCGATGTCTCGGCTGGAAATTTCCTTTTCCAGGAGGGCAGCAGTGAAGAAGAAGACGTCTCCTCCACACGTTACGGCTGGAATCTCCCGCAGGAACTCTAGGTGGTCAGCAATGAAGAAGAAAACGGCTTCTCCACAAGAGTGAACTTTATAAGGACTCCCTCCACAATGGCATGCAACTGTAGGTTGTATAGATCTCACCACAAAGTATAAACAAGAGCAAAGTATGTTCTTGAAAACCAAAACAATTCACTAAAGCATATGGGAGTTTTGTGAATTGAAAACAAAAAGGATTAAAACCCTAAAGGAAGAAGCCAAAAAGGATTATGCTTTTACAGTATTTCTGTTCGTCAAAATGCTGTGACTTCTTGATGAAAACGGAACCAAATAATGAGATTTTATATAAAATCGTGTCGCCTCGAAAATAGAGCTCGTTCGAACGAGATCAGCAAGTCGCTCGAACGAGATCTAATGACATGCTATGTCGTTCAAATGACAATTGCAGGTCGTTAAAATGACCTATCAAGAGATATTCCATGCTTGCTTGTAGAAAATTTTGATACGAACGCGTGGCCACCGGTTTCGTATCATTCTGATTTTTTATGAATTAGTTATGATTTTTCTACGGAAAGGTGTCCGAAAACAAAATCTTTAGAAAAAATATTTTGTAAAAAATATCCCAAAAGCTCTAAGTGAAAAGTTAAGGTATTTAAAACATAACCTTACCAAAGTAAACTTTGCGGAGTTTGAATGATGAAGAACTTGAGTAATTCGGATCCGTCTTTGACGTAGATGTCTCTTGAATGCTCTTCGACGGTGTAGCGGTATATGACATAATAAATTGATAACTGACCTATGAAAATATGTCCTTACAGTTAGTTTTGGAATAGTCGAGATAGTCAAAGTAAGTGCTAAGTTGTATTTTTGAGTTTCGGGCACTTTTGACCGGTTATGACTCAATAAAGTAGTTACGAGTCATTTTAATGGTGTATCAACATTTTAAAAGAGGGGAATTAATGTTTAGAACCCGGTTAAGCCTCCCAACCCTTTTATTTTTCCCATTCTTATGTTCTAAGCCAAGAGAGAAAGAGAGAGAAGAGAGAGTTGGGAGAAAATGGAGAAAAGAGAGAGAAATGGAAGATTGGAGCTGGAAATCGTTGCTACCGAAAGAGAATCTGAGACAAAGAACTCGAGGCAAGTTTCTTACTTGCTAGATATTGATTTAATGTGATAAATTGCATGTATAGTTATATTTTTGGAGATTTAAACCATTTTTGGGTTTTGGGGGGTTTTTGGTGTTTAATCCCTTAATCTTTGATTTTATTTGGCTTGAAGAGAAAATATTAGTTAGTTATTGTGTAGAAATGCTGTAATATAGTTATTTGTTGTTGGTGTTGAAATAAATTAAAGATTTGATATTTTGGGAAATTTAGGGTTCTTAAACCCGTACCCCAAACTGGGCATTTCTGCCAGGCCGAATCGATTCGGCTCCCAAGCGAATCGATTCGGTTATGGGGGAGGGTACAGGTCTGGGAAGCCGAATTGATTCGGAATAAGGCCGAATCAATTCGGATTGGGACAAAAGGTTATTTTTTCTCACCGAATCGATTCGTTTTTGGGCGAATCGATTCGCGACCAGGGGCGAATCGATTCGGCCCTAGGCGAATCGATTCGGATGCCCTGTTTTTGTGAGATTTTTCTAGTTTTGTTTTAGCGCTTTTCTTTTAGGTTCGAGGTTTAGGAACCTTCCTTTGGGAAGTAATAAAGGGTATTATAGTTTATGATAGGGAGACAAATATCTTAGACTAGTTTGGGGTTATCTGGGCTTATCCTATGGTTAGTTTTAAGACGTTAATGTTCCGTATGATATAGGAAGTTAACCTAGAATTAATGGAAGATAAAATGATAATGTTGGGACTTTTGGGAGACTATTATTGAGGGATACTCACCTTGATGATTTAGGGTATTGTTTTGGGACTCTTGGAGACTAGTGTGAGGATAATGGCACTTCAGGTGTTAGGTCATTAATAAATTATGACTTTAAGAATAATAAATGCATATTCTAAAATGTGGTACTAAATTAATAAGTACAAATGGTTTTGTAAATGTAAAAATGAATGTTTTCAAATGGAAAAAGAAATGATTTTCGTAAATGATAATTTACGTAAACACACCTCTCTAAATCGCTATCATAAGGGAAGTTGCACGCGTGAGGTGAAGTCCCCTGGCTAATGAATGCAGGGTGAATATAGTCCTCGCCATATGACCGGTTATTATATGTATTGTGCGACTGTGAGGTAATTCTGAGTGTGGTTATGACTCACTTGCAGGTATATGGCCACTTCTCGACGTTGCGTTAGGATCCCAGGTTGTCTTGTTTGATAGCCCCTGAAAGATGATAGCCATTTATGGGCGCGTACAGTGGGGAGACCCGAACGGGCGATCTTAGAAACGTTATATGATATGAAATATAACTATTTATAATAATGTGGGACATTATTGATGTTAAAGAATTTTATGATAATAAAATGGCTTTAAATACATTTCCTGGATGGAAGAAGAGAAATTGAGAAGTTATGATATGTAAAAGCATTTTTATGATAATAAAACTTGCTTTAAATACATTTCCTGGATGGAAGAAGGGAAATAGAATTGGTAATGAAAGTTATGAGATGAAATTGAATTGGTAAACATTTTGTAAAATGAATTGCCATATATGTATTTCCTAAAGAGAAAAGGAATTGTGCTTTTAAATTGTGAATCATAGAAATGATGTCTCCTTGAGTAGATGTAAATGAGCTCTCCCATGCTTATATGATCATTGAGCATTAGCATTGGTATTGCGCTAGGTTGTGATTTTAGATTGATAGGTGAGAAATCTTATGATAATTGCGAGAGATAGTTACGTTCATAACTGTCATGCATTTTAGTCACATGGTAATCATATCAAACCGGGCCCTGAACCGTCAATATTTCTTTATTTTGCATGAACTCCCTGTCCGTTCAGGTGCTCCTCCGCAGGGACGCCCGTATTGACCTTTCCATTCCAGTTTTCCTAGAGCTATAGCATTTTTTGAATGTTGTAGGATATTTGTTATAGACGCTTCTTCCATCGCACTCTAGTTATATTCCGTTTATTTATTCGGGTAATGTTGACCATGCTTTGTATTCATTTATTATACTGTGATATTTAAATTATAATGCTCAGTAACCGACAGCTTATTCGGTTATTACTTTATGCATTTTGTTATGTTAGTAACCGTTGATTTTTGGTATCCATCGTTTTTGCAAGTTGGATTGTCTAAGTGATTTTCTTTTACTTACAAAATTTAAATTTGACAGTCCATTTTCTAAAATAATTGGTAGTTATCTCGTACTATTATTTTAACGACAGTGATGCTGAGAATGGACCATCTATGATTCCTGTTATTATTAGAGTATCGGGCTGGCCACCTCTTATTTTAGTAGGCGGGTTGTCACACTGAAGTGCTTAGTAAAGGCCTTGACATGCTCATGAGGAGTGGGAAGATCAAAAAAATTTATTTGCCAAGTGGCAACCCTCTTATCTCATATCTATCTTTTGCATATGATGTGATTGTGTTCTCTAGAGGTGATAAGAAAATCTTGTCAAATTTGACGAGTTTCATGGCAGAATACTCTCATGTCTCTAACCAAAAAATTAACATGAACAAAAACGGTGTCATTGTTGATAGAAAAATGTCTATCCAAATGATGAATACCGTAGAAAATTATTCTATCTTATCTATTAAGACCTTACCTATTAAGTATCTAGGATCTTCTCTTTTTAAGGGGAGAAGTAAGTTTTACTTATATGCTCCTCTTATTGAGTCTATCAGATCTAAAATTTAAGGTTGGAAAGGTAAGCTCCTATCAAGTGGTGGAATATTCATTCTCATTCATCATGTATTTTATTTTTTTCCTACATACCTACTTGCATACCAACACCCTCTAAAAGTTGTTATTAATAGGATCCATAATATGTTTAACAGGTTTTTTTGGGGAGGCAATGACAGTGATGGTTGGAAGCACCACTGGTTAAAATGGCAGGTGACGTATAAGCCAAAAGATTCAGGGGGTCTTAGTTTTAAAGATTTTAATTATCTTTCAAAAGCCTCTAGCATTAGATTGATATGGAAATTCTATTATGAGGAGTCTCTATGGACTGCCTATATAAAAGATAAATATAAGTCCTGGTCTCATCATCAGTAAGGGGGATCACAAGCTTGGAGAAATATGAGAAAATATAAAGATATGGCATTAGGTAATATGGAGTTCTTGGATGGAAAATGGATCTGAAAGATTTCAAACATTGGATATTTCTCTTTCTCTTCAGCTTGTAAGGCTATTGAGAGCAGGTTTCCTAAGTCTCTTGCATCTGACAGAATTTGGGATCCCCATATTCCTATAAAGCTCTCAATTAACATGTGGAAAATCCTCAAAAAATCTCTGCCTCTAGACGAGAATATCCAAAAGGTAGGAATCCAATTGGCCTCTAGATGTCAGGCCTGCCTAAAGAACTTAGAATCAGGTACTCATTTGTTCCTTCAATGTCGGGAGCTAAGGCTGTTATGGGAGTTCTTTTCAAATCTTATGGGAATTAATTTTGATTTGAATCATATGTCTACTGCTATTCTGAGCTGGTGATTTATATCAGGAAGAAGAGACCACCAAAGGTTCCTTTGCAAATCTATCCCTATTGTGATTTATTAGGAAGTGGGGAAAGCCAGAAATAATAATTTTTTTGAGGGTTTCAAATTTAGGCACCAAACTATTATTTCAAATTTAATTTTCTTGATTTTAAATCTATGCAGTGGTATGGAATTCTCAAATGATTTACTGGTTCAGGATTTTAGAATTAAGGAGTTGTTCAACTTATCTTTTAAGAAGTTTTCAAGAGCCCATACTTTAATTAAATGAATTTCATCTCCTGGAAATTCTTTCAAACTTAATGTTGATGGTGCCTATAAGGGAAATCCATATATCAGTGGATATGGTGGGATTGTTAGAAATGAGATAGGTCAGGTGATGTTTCTATTTGCTTATCCATGTCATATTGCTACAAATTCAGAGGTGGAGCTTCTTTCCTTTCAAAAGGGGATTCAAATGTGCTTAAAGTTCAATATTGGTAATGTCCTCATTGAATCTGACTCATTGATGGTGGTGAAGGTTATAGGTAATTTGTGGAAACCTCCTTGGAAAATCTTAAAGATTGTTAAGGATATCAGAGTTATGCACAATCAGATACAATTCTCCTTAAAGCATTGTTATAGAGAGTCAAACATGGTGGCTGACAAATTGGCAAACTTTGGAATTGATCTTTAAGTAGGAAAATTATTAAAAAATATTCAAGATTTACCTAGGGTGGTCAGGGGAACTTGCAAAATGGATGCGACTGGATGTCAATATGTTAGAGTCTCTTCTTTATCTTACCATTTTAATGGGTATATTAAAGCCTCATTTTTCTTTTGTTAAGTTTTTCTTTAACTTCCTTTATTTTAGCATGTGTCTTGTAAGTGCCACTACGGGGAGGCTTTTTCTCCAGTTTGAATAATAATATCGGGGGTGCTATCCCTCTTATATATATAAAAAATAAAAAATTCATACCAATTTAAAACTCACTTAGTCTCTTTCTAAAAATAAGTAGTATCTTTCGTAAAAATGATATGTTCGGGGGTGGGGGTGGTGGGTGGTGGGGGTATAACAAGATGAAGAAACATATATATATCCTTAGATGGCCCTTTCATACTTGTTTACATACTATTTTAAAGATTCATTTACAAGAAGTCTCATGTTTTTATTTTTTTAATTGTGTTGTTGATTATGTTGTAATAACTATGACACAACTATCATCTTTTGTAAAAATGATATATTGGCGGGGAAGCAACAACATATAACAAGATGAAGATATATATATATATATATATATATGGCCCATGCTAACTTGTTAGTTAATATTTAAAAGATTCATTTATAGGAAGTCTTATGTTTTAATTTTTTTAATTTGATTATGTAACGTTGTAATAACTATAAGACAACTATCATTTTTCGTAAGAAAAAGAGGACGGTTAGAGAAAATTACAATGCGATTGAGGATGGTATGATTATGAGATTTAATTCAATTTAAAAAATAGAGAATTTGGATCAAGGTCATGTTACATCTATATTTGGATTTATAGGGCACTGGTTTTTATGTTTATAAAGATAGTCCTCATGGTACAATAATTTTATTTGTATGGTTATTTTAAAGATAGAAGTATACAAAACATGTAAATTGATATTTTTTTTAGTTAAAAATATCTTGATATCTTTACTCATAACCATTAAAACTCACGTATCTCTTTCTAAAGGTAAACAAATAATACCACCCTTACAGTACCCCACCCACCGGAATCCTCGTCGGAACAGTTTGACAGAATCGTCGGAATCCTCATCGGAGACTGTCCTTTATCTTCATCTATTTCTTTTCTTTTCTAGTTCGTGTTAGCGGCACCATTGTAAGAGCTGTAGAATAAGATTTTTCCGTAGGAAAATGGAGTTTTCGTCGAAAAAATGGAGATTTTAGTGAAATATTAAATTTATCCATTTTGATTTTTTTTTATCAAAAAACATCAAATATGAGTGTTGTTTGATAGATCTCGACAAGTAGATTCAAATATATAAATTTTATGTATTTTGGATTCATAGATATTAACTTATGGATATTTAAATATTTGATGGTTTTTTCTTTGAGTTGTCATATGGTATATAGGTCATATTAATACTCTTTTTAGTATATCGACTAAATTTATAAAAAAATTTGGGTTGTCCTATTTTTACACACTTTTGGGTTGGGTTGGACCTTTCTCCAAAAGTCCCTTTAAAAAATGCACGGAATGGGAGCCTAAAAAACATTGAAAATTGGACTAAACCTAAAAAAACTACAAAATATATAGGAAAGAAACAAAATGGTAGGGATTTATACCTTTCTTCATCCTTTTTTATTCATGAATTTAAAGTTGGGCGGGATCTTTTGAAAATTGTTTTTATTTTTATTTTGGCATCTCAATAATTTTTATTATATTCTTCAAGGTATAAATTTTATTATTAGTCTTTAGTATGTTAGAGAGTTTTTTTCATACTTATTTACTTTTTCATCATTGCAACTTAATATTTAGTGATGTTATTTAAACCATCCGTGATAAATATTATATTAAAGTTTACTTTTATTTTTAAAATATACAATGATGCAAATTAACGAGGTATTGAAGTAAAAAAAGTATTTAAAATTTACAAAAGAGACTTGTTCGAGATGAGAAAATGGGGTATAAATTCTAAACTATCAATTATAGTATGTGACCAATGTTGACAGCGAAGCACAATCTCGACATTTGTCGCTACTCCAGAACGCTTCATGGACATTTTTAATTAATGTTTTTAATCAACAAAAGAAGTTTACCACATTGTAAAATTTTCAATGCTTCACCTCTCCCACTTATACGATTATTAAATTGGATAATCCTCTCTTGATTCACATAGTTTCCAAGAAACCCAACGGTCTCTCTCTCTCACACTCACTCACGATTACACTCCATACAACTCTATCCATCCCCTTTTACTACCATTCTCTCTCTCTCTCTACACAACAAACGCCCCATGAATTTAGCCTCTTCATATACTATCCCTTTAAGATTTGTTATATAAATGTTCCAATTGCTAAAATATTGGTACATTGTAATCTTGGATTCTCAACCCTAAAAAACTTTTCAGCTAAAGTCTTTATAAAACCTAACTCTTCTCTTTAGTCTTTGTATTTTCTTTTAAAAAACATTTCATATTTCGGGATTTCATGATTTTGTTGGCACTCAGTAAAGTTATTTGAAGAGAGTTCTAAACCGCTTAAAATTCCAAATGAGCCATATAAATAAGTTAAGTGAATCAACTTTTTTCTTTTACCGTGATATTAAGGTGACTTTAACTTCAACAACTCATTAATTAGTAGTGCCTTTTAGTATATCAAAAAAACATATTTTGTTATTCCAATATATGTTTTTGTTAATCATTTGTTTAACGTGTCTAGGAAGCTCCATGCTTATAGTTGCTTGATTTATTATAGGTCACCATTAAGGTTAACATGATTTATCATTGTTTCTTTCATTATATATTAGTGTAGTTTGGTTTTCGGAATTGTCCCACAAGTTTTTTTATCTTCAAAAAGTTGTGGCCAGTTCCCATATTTTTTTTTCTCATCAAAAAATTGTTGTAACTGTCCCATTATGATCCGCTATGGCACTATATAGACAATCCCATTTTAGTTAATTGTAGTTTGTATTTGGGAACAAGTTTGAATAACAAACCCATAATATTAGAGATGTTTGATGATATGTTCCATTGAAATAAGCAGTGGACCAAGTATAGTGTTTGTGCTTCCATTCATTTTAGGCTTTTTTATTACTTACATTGCATTTTTACTTTCATTTTTGCTTTGCAGGTGAAAAAATTAAACAACTAATTGCATAGTCATTATAAGTCTTTTCACGTTTATATTTGACATGCACACTTATATTAGATTTGTGAAACTGAATATTTATGCTGTTTTTGTTTCGTTATGTTTTTTTGTAAGAAAAATTGATAATAATTAATACCCCCTCCGTCTATTTTATTTTGGATAGTCCCAAATTAAGAGTCGACTTTTATTTTTGACCATAATTAAGGAACCAAATTTCACAATAATTAGCAAGGTTTGATCTTTGTCATTAATTGAGTGTATTTTTTAAATTTTTGCAAAAGATGAATATGAACTCTTATTTAGAACGGAGGGAGTAATATATTTATACCACAATTGGATGCAATTTGTAAATTGGATGAATGGGTTTATAGATTATGTTAGGTACGTCATTTTAATTTTTTTCATTTAAATATTTTTTTATTTACCTTTTAGTTTTTTTTTGAAGCCCTGAAGTTCCACACGAACGAGTCCTTTGGACTCCCTCGTGTTTGCTAAATATGGGGGTGCAAGTTTCAGAGCCACCCTAACACACACCCCAATTTAAATCTGGTACCCAAGGGGGAATCAAACCTAGACACCTTACGGCATACCCGCACGACTCAGAGCCCGCCCTTACCCTCAGGGAGGTATCCGTGGGCAGGGATCGAACTCACGACCTATGGTCTAGAGAGAAACCCTCCTTACCACTGGACCAAGCCAGGGTGGATACCTTTTAGTTTTAAAGACATTATATATCAATTCAAGGCACGGTCACGTGTTACTCTATATGAATCTATGAAATTTTTTGTTTATGGGTTGGGTCATGCCGATGTCGGTGAGGGAGCTTTTAGATGTGGAAACCTCCGTGGGGCTGGTTGGGAGACAAGAGGATATGGAATTTGGTTCCGCACTATATTTTTTGGACGATTTGGATCGAAAGGAATTCGAGATATTTTGATGGCATTGAGACATCTCCGTCGAGACTTCGTTATATTTTTTTTATCACTCTGCTTAGTTGGTCCAAGGAGAGAATTAATGTTACGGTACAGGATTTTTTGGACTGCGTGGAGGAGATACATTCTGCTATGTAATCCAAGAGTCTGTTGGTCGGGGTCCGTCTGTATTTCTTTCCCTCATTTTCTTTGTATACTTCCTGTATACGGGTTTGCTCCCTAAGCGATTGGTTTTTTTAATACAAGCTTTTATTTATCAAAAACAAATATATCACATTGATCCTTTGAAAATATATATTTATGCCTTTTAATGCTTCACAAATAAAAAATTGATTTTATGCCATAATCCATATGGGATGTTAACATATATAATGGTCTTAATGATTTGAGATCCTTACGGATATCGGAGATTTGACCTTAATTTTTTATTATATTTTACAAAATCTTTGTGACAACCCGCCTACTAAAATAATAGGTGGCCAGCCCAATACTCTAATAATCACAGGAATCATAGATGGTCCATCCTCACCATCACTGTCGATTAAAATAATAGTACGAGATAACCACCAATCATTTTAGAAAACGGACTGTCAATTTAAAATTTTGAAAGTAAAAGAAAAACACTTAGACAATCCCATTTGCAAAAATGGTGGATATCAAAAATCAATGAATTAAAAATGATAATATAATAAATAATCACTGAATAAGCTGTCGGTGAACAGACCAATACAAATAGTTACATCGAGTATTATACATTAAATATTACATTATCAACCTTGTAACTTTCTATTCACGGTCGGCCTCTAATCGAACCTTGCGTGAATACTTGAGAATCTACTTTCTCATCCTTCTTGACATCCTAGAGAAACTCGCTGTTGAAAACATCTAACGGGTTTCTCTATGAGCAAAACTTCTTCCTCTACCAAAGTGGGGTGACTACCATTTCCGCCACTTCAACCTTACTTCAATGGGTGAAAGGTTTTCCTCCAATCTTCGCACCTGGGCACTTATATACCCCTCTCTAAGACAAAACTCTTGGGCCTTATACTCTCACCGAATGAGATTACACTTCCTCCAATCCGACCGAACTTCAACATGTGGTCCTCGTCAAGGACACCTCATCTTCAAATCAACGTCGCTTGGAGACCCAAGCTTGGTACCACTCTCTACTTGTAGCGGTACATGGAAAAACTACATCTACTGTACTTAGTAGTCACAGTAGCAATATAAGATAATGCTACAAAGGGAGTGACCTATAAAGCGGTCCTCATCCCTGACTACAGCTTACAGCTCTTAGTAATCCCATCTCATGACGCCTTCACAACGGCCTGCCCTGATGACTTACGAGTCTCACACGAACGCGCAAAAGATTTTTGGGGTTCTCTTATCATAGCAGGATAACGAAATCTCACCAGAGAAATCAACAATCTTAATCCTAAGGCTCTATATCAATTCAAAAGTAACGTTGAAAGCGAAATACGTCCGCACAGATTCCTAAGGACTCTAGAACCTAGTGCTCTGATACCATATGTGACAACCCGCCTACTAAAATAATAGGTAGCCAACCCAATACTCTAATAATCACAGGAATCATAGATGGTCCATCCTTAGCATCACTATCGATTAAAATAATAGTACGAGATAACCACCAATCATTTTAGAAAACGGACTGTCAATTTAAAATTTTGAAAGTAAAAGAAAAACACTTAGACAATACCATTTGCAAAAACGGTGGACATCAAAAATCAATGAATTAAAAATGACAATATAATAAATAATCACCGAATAGCTGTCGGTGAATAAACCAATACAAATAGTTACACCGAGTATTACACATTAAATATTACATTATATTAAGTGAGTGCAACACTTGGGCAACACGCCCGAATAAATAAACTGAACATAACTAGAGTACAATGGGAAGAAGCGTATAATACAAATAACATGCAACATCCGCAATGTGCCGTAGCTCCATGAACACTGGAATGGAAATGTAAATACGGGTGTCCATGCGGTAGAGCACCTGTACGGCAAGGAGTATATGCAAAAATATAGAAATATAGACGGGTCAGGGCCCGGTTTGATATGATTCCCATGTGACTAAAATGCATGACAGTTAAGTGCTTAATTCTGTCGCAATTAACAATAATAATTCTCACCTCTCAAACTAAAAGCACAACCTAGCGCAATATCAATGATGATCTGGTTAACCCAATTACTAAGGGCTAACTTCTCCCCATTCTCAACACTATGCCCTATTCGTGCGTGGGGTGTCTTGCAAAGCGAAATCCAAATAAGGAACCCCCCGTTACACTACTACTTGGCAAGGTTGATCGTCGAGATCCATTAGACCCTAAGTACAATATTGATGTATATAGTCATCTAATTTAATTTCCCTTAACATAGTACTAAGGGATACACTTCTCCCCAGTCTCAACACTATGTCAAGTTCGTGCGTGGGGTGTCTCGCGAAGCGAAATCCAAATAAGGAACTCCCCGATACACTACTACTAGGCAAGGTTGATCGTCGAGATCCATTAGACCCTCATCACGCAATTAATATATACATATATGTATGGGAAATCACATCTACAACTACTCAAGGAAATATAAATAAAACCATTCACCATCTAAAAGCATAATTCCTATTTCTTCTTAAGGAATATATATAAATGGTACAACATTTTATCAAATGTTTACCAATTAATCTCATTTCAAGACTTTCTTTACCACTTTTGTTTCCTTTCTTCCATCCAGGAAAAATACATTTTTAAAGCAAGTTTTATTATCATAAAAATGCTTTAACCTTGTCATATCATATCATCCATTTTCCTTCTTCCATCCGGAAAATGTATTTAACATCCCATTTCCCTTCTTCCATCTGGGAAATGTAAATTAAAGCCATTTCATTATCATAAAATGCTTTAATACCAATAATGTCCCACATTATTGAACATAGTTATATATATCATATTATATAACGCAATCTAAGACCGCCCGTCCGGGTTTCCCCACTGTGCGCGCCCCTAAATGGCTATCATCTTCCAGGGCCTATCATCAAGACAACCTGGGATCCTACCGAAACGTCGGGAAGCGGCCATATGCCTGCGGGATAGTCATGACCACACCCAGAATCACCTAACCAGTGCAAAAAATATACAATAAATGCTCATATGACCTAGGGACTATATCCACCTTGCATTCACTAGCCAGGGGGCTTCACCACACGCGCGAACTTCCCTTATGATAGCGAGAGGTGTGTATCCATATTTTAACATTTATGAAAATCATTTTCCTTTTCATTTGAAAACATCCATTTTTACATTCTCAAAATCATTTGTACTTATTCATTTAGTACCAAGTTTTAGCATATGCATTTCTTATTCTTAGAGTCATATTTTATTAATGCCCTAAGACCTAAAGTGCCATTATCCTCAACTAGTCTCCAAAAGTTCATATAATTTCATAAACCATAAAAGTGAGTCTCCGTCAATAATAGACTCCCAAAAGTCCCAACATTAACATTTTATCTCCAATTTATTTTTAGGTTAACTTCCTATATCTTACGGACATTAACCTACACAAACTAGCCATCGGGGTAAGCCCAATCATCCCATTTTAGCCTAGGACATTAGTCTACCCAAAACAACCCTCTAGGACTCCTCATTACTTCCCAAAGGATGGTTCCTAAACCTCGAACCTAAAAGAAAAGGGGCTAAAAACTAAGCTGGAAAAACATTCTAAAAATGCAGGCATTCCGAATCGATTCACCCTGGCCGAATCGATTCGGTCTTGAAAGCGAATCGATTAGGATAGGCCGAATCGATTCGGTCAAGAAGACCCTGCCATTCTGCATAACCCCGAATTGATTCGGATGGTCCGAATCGATTCGGTCAACTCAGACCTGACATCTTCCCCATTACCGAATCGATTCGCTAGGGGCGAATCGATTCGGCCCTGCAGAATTCCCAAGTTTGGGCTACGGGTTGTAGAACCCTAAAATCCCAAAAACCCTAAAATCCTTGATTTCTCCCAACATCAACAACAACAATTTCTACCAAATCACTTCTACACAATTACTAACTAATAATTTCTCCTCAAATCAAATTAAAACAAAGATTTAAGGGCTTAACCACCAAAATCAACAAAAAACCATTTATGGTTTAAATCTCCAAAAACCTAACTATACATGCAATTTATCACATTAAATCAACATCTATCAAGTAAGAAACTTGCCTCGAGTTTGTAGTCTCGTATTTTTCTCCGGTGGCAACGGATTTCTGGCTCAAATCTTCCATTTTCTCCATTTTTCTCCATTTCTCCCAAGCTTTCTCTCTTATCTCTCTCTCTCTCTCTCTCTCTCTCTCTCTCTCTCTCTCTCTTCTTTGGCTTCTAACATAAAAATGAGAAAATAAAAGGGTTGGGGGACTTAGACGGGCCTTAAAACATAATTACCCTCTTTTAATTGCTAATACACTATTAAAATGACTCGTATCCACATAATTGAGTCATAACACCCCAAAAGTGCCCGAAACTCCAAAAACACAATATGGCACTTAATTCGACTATCTCGACTATTCTAAAAACAACCGCACCCCCTATTTTGGCATTCGGAATAAAGTGAACCATTTTTATGTTCCAAATTTATTTTATTTCATTAATTATACTTCAATTTAAATACGAGTCATAACCGTCGTATAACATATCACGACGCAATAAAACACAATATGATGCTATTTACCTTCTCATACAGTAAATAGACAAAACATAGTAAATATTATCCCTTAATATCACGGGAAACAATATTTACTCCAACATCCCCTATTTTATAAAATTAGCCCATCTGGAAAAATAGTATAAAATAGTCGCTCAAAAGCCTGGGGTGTTATAATATTAATTACTTAGAGTTTATTTCCAATGCTTCCTTTTAACCGTAGAGCTACAGTAGAGCTACAGTAAAGCTACAGTATCAAAGTACTATTTGGGTTGTTCTTAGTTGAGTATGCATTTTGGTTTGGACACTCATTTGGGCGATTTCTTTTTGTAGTTTATGGATTTTGTGTTTATCATCACATGTTTAGACAATCTTAAGAATATATTTTATTAACTTATTAAAAGACATTGGTAACGTATTCTCTTCTTTTTTTACTTTATATTACATATTGAAAGCCATACGCGCATCGCGCGGGACTGTATACATACTAGTGTAATTTAAAAAATATTAGCAATATTTTATGATGTCAGACTTACGTATTGTTGAATAAAATTTAACATGTCAAAAACGTAAAAGAAAGAAAGACTAATGTGTAACTGAAATTAATGGGATATATATATGTTCTAAAAGTCATTTTTTTCTAATTGGTACCGTTATCGTTTCGGTTCAATTGGGTCTCCTTATGGATCCCCATTCTTTCATATTTGTAACTAGAACAATAGTTAATTACTTTATTCCATAACTATTTGAACAATAACCTAATCATCACCAGAAAAAATCAACACAAGACCAATTGAGATAAAAGACGTTTTTTTGTCTATATAGCACCATACTTAAAAGGGATTTTTTAATCATTGATCATTATTAATTCATAAATATAGATTATGTAAATTTTGTAAATCTCTTTCTGTACCATGGTATACCTAATCTTCAGTAGTGAAACATTCATTCTAGTGACAAAAATTGTGTCGTTAACATCGAACATTAATTACAAGCAATGTCCCCTTTTTGAAAAACAAATGCACGAGTAGTCTCTATGAAGAATAAAGTGAAAATGAGAGAGAATGGAACAATGACTTTGAGAAAATAGTATGTGTGACTCAAACGTTAATCAAACTTAGGTGCATGGTTATACAGAATTTAAAGAGAAATATAGAGAACTCTAACAGCATCTATAACAATATTGCATAATTAAGGGTTGTGTAAAATATGCACAATCTATAAATATTTTACTCTCCGGCCATTGCGCATATTTAATATTTGTGTAAAATTCCTGCGTTTAATAAAATTCGGGTGTATAACACACATTGAATATACAATGCCACATGAACTTTCCCCTCCCAACCTATTTTTCTTTCTCTCTCTTAAAGTTATATAACTACTCCCACCTTTAATATATCTTTTTGTTATGGATGAAATTTGTCGATAAATCATCGATTTGCCTTGTAATGTTTCTGTAACATCTCGTAAAATTCATAAATGGATTGATCATGTCTAATACAAAAATCACGGGAATAAAAAACATTTGGTAACATTATCAACATAACGAAATAACTAAAATTGAACAAATAAAAACAAGATAATGAAATACTGAACAATACAAATCCAACTTTGATACTAATCAATGCCAGTACAAGTAAACTAAGACTTGAATATAAAATGTAACTCATACAATTTCTGAATATGAAAACTACATATACAAGTTGACTGAAACTAGAAGTATAAGGAGAGGATGAGCTACACTTGCTTCGCTCCCACAATTTAGGAGTAATGAATGGAACGTCACTAGAGATGTTCCTCCCTTGATCGTCTCTATCAATGGAAGGGATAACGATTTAAGACCTATAAAAAACATAGATATACAACAACGTAAATAACATGTTTATGAAGAATAATATTATAGATGAATTTAGGCTACGCCATAGCTACACATCTTCCTCCCGTCTTTTAATGGATTTTAAGTTACTCGTTACTCAACCCAATAACATAAGATAACACACTACACCAAAACAGGGAAATTGCAAGTGTTTTAAACACTTGAAAATGGCATTTGCAACGGTTCAGAACACTTGCAAATTTTATAAGTGTCAAAAACCATTGTTATTTTTTTAGGTGATTTGAACACTTGCAGATTAAATATTCTATTAGTTGCAAAATAGCCATTGTGTTGTAGTGATATATGGTTCTAAATTTCGAACTCATATTTAGCCCACGTGATTAAATTTTTACCTCTTCATTATCCAATCCTTATCATTACAACATTAAGTTAATCTCTTTGATTATGAATCACATGATATACTAAGGTCTCAAACCTAATGGACGCCTCACTAAATAACCACGGTACCATAAATGGACTTATATCTCAAGTTTATCCACAATCGGATATCTCATGGAAATAATTCAATATACACATTTCTAGTATATGTAATACACAAATTTGAGGCATAAGTATCTAGGTAGGCATTCCTATTATAAGTCATATACATATCTAGTATATCACATAAATTGGTACAATCATCTCCAGTACCGCCACACAATAATCACATATGGTAGTAGAAAGACTGTATCTATGTCTAACATCCTCACCTAGGCACAATTCCCGGCACATACAAGTAAATGGGCGTCTCTCACACCCCCACATAATGAAGTCCTATCACTTTTGCCTTCGGAGATCACTCGTGTGTACTAGGTATGGTCTTAGGTCGTCCAAACCTAATACCTCATCACAAGCAAGGGATAAGTCGCCACGCCTACACGTCATATCTATAGCCTACCATATCTAATGATAAACTATGAGCTCTCTCCGTGAACTCGCTCAATATACATATACCTAGACGTAGGACCCTGGGGTAAAATAATCATAGCGAATTCATTTACTCACCGAGGAATCACCGCAGTTGATGTCGCACGCGCCTCATAATGGAATCTCCCTAGTACGATCAGCAAGAGCACTCACACATGATATTAATTACAAATAAAACACGCAAGCAATTTCAACCCTCACTAACGGGCTAAAGAAAACACATACATAACCCTCACTAACGGGTTAAGATAAATCACACATATACCGACCTTAACACTACCGGGTCATACTAGCATCACTATCATAAAAAATATATAATATATCTGTAACCTTATATTCACCCTATTAATATTTTAACCCAACACCTCGGGTTTTCGAATTCATGCGTAATCTCACCCAGCTATACACTGAAATTTGCATATCAACTATATTCAATCTTAATTAGCCCTAGTCCAACCTCCCAAGGCATCACATCTAGGCCTCAATACATACCTAATTTATATAAAACAATAGAAAATAACAACATCCCCACTCTAGGGTTTCTTAACTCCATGCTAATCTCACCCAAAGGATAAATGCCCCACTAGAATGTCATCAAGACTCAACAGCCTCAATCCATTAAACTTCCAAACTCCTAAATGAACAACCCAATATACTCTCGAATTTGCAAAGTAATGACCTATACTCAAATTATCCCCTTTAAACCAAATAGTCTCACAATTAACCAAATAACTCAAACACTAATTCCCAACATCTCAAATCATTAGAAATCATCTTCATTCTACAACTATAAGATACATATAAGTCAATATATCATATCCTTAAGTCACAAAACCCAACAATCCTACCAAAATCTCAAAATCCAACATTTGGCCAAACTTCTAACCATTAATCGATCGGCGACCTGGGGTCGATCAATCGATCATCCCAAAAATTTGACACTTCTTTGTTACGGGATTCACCATATTTAAACCCCACTTTATCTCTCTAAACATCCATTAATGAATTCAAAAGTTTCATTAAAGCCCCAAACCAACGTTCAAATGATAAAACCACCCCATATAAACAATTAAAACTATATCTAACATCAAATTTCCATGTCTGTATCAAGATTCAAAGAAAACCCAATTTCTCATTCAAGGGCCCTAGATATACCAATTTCTTTATTTAGCTTATGATTTTAATAGATTTACAAACATAATCAAAGAGCTTTTGAATTAACTACAACAAAAAACAATTCATAGTGATTCTCTAACAATTTCAAGTAAGATTTAGTAAGATTTAAATCAAAATAAGAGGGAGTTGAACCTAATCATTAACTCAATAAGGTTAATTATGAAATTATGCAATTAATCATTCGATTCATATTTAAAAACATGATTAGGTTTAGATTCAAATGAATAGATATAATCTAACACATATACAACCATAATCCTATTTTAGATAAACTTGCCTCAATTGATTTGGTGGAGAAAACCATGACAAGGCCCTCCTAATTCTTCTTCTCCTCTTCGAGTTCATTGTCTCTATTCTCAGGATGCCTCCTAAATATAATATATGACTTATGATATCCGTAATAACTTATTAAAATCTTTAATCCATGAAATTAGGCTTAGGATACAAATGCACCTCACCTTAAAGATCCGAAAATAACCTTTAAATGACTTAAAACCTTACTCAGGTCCTATATTGACCTAAAAGGCCTATAATTCCCCATTTTAAACTAAAATGGTCATCCTATGCATTCCAAAAGCCGAATACTAAATATACTCAAAAAATAACTAACAATTCAGTTATTTAGTAACTAATCGGTATGTGTCAAAATATTACTTAATCAATTAATGAATTAACATATATAAAATATGATTTCAAATCCAAATTAAATTATACCTAAAAATATAAATAGTGACAGCTTTAGTCATGAAAATTACACATAATTAATTTCCACAAATTTTATCATTACAAAATACACATAAAAATAAGGGGTATTACACTTTCTTTTTACACAATAGTTTAAAATTGAATGAATGGAAAAGATAATTGTGGGTGGAGAAGTTTTATGTATATTCACTTTGCCACATCAGATATACGGAGAAAAAATATACACTACGCTTGGAGATGCTCAAAGGATTTTAACCACAACTACCAATGTTATCAATTTTGCACATTTTATGCACATATGGGCTCATCTCGTGTCTCACATTAAACTACTTAATAAGATAATTATATTTTTATTGAATAGTGAAGATAAAAGTGTCCAGGAAATAGTACATGATCAATTCAAAACTTTAAAGAAGGAACCTGTAAGATTTAATAAAGCATGAAATAAATTTTAAGCTACCAAATTGCCTAATACAAAATAGTAAAAATATCATCTAATGTCATACTTATAAGCTTTTTATAAGTACTATATAGTGCTATGGATTGTTAAACACACACCAATTTTTAATTCTTCAAAATTAATTAAACTAATTTTACTTTAAACTAATTTAAAACTTGTTTTGTAAAAAATAATTAGTCAATTTGTTTCTTGCCCTAAGCACGCATCTAGGTGAATAAGCAAGGGTAAAATGACTAATTACACAACACGCCGATGAACGAGGAAAACTCGCAACGAAAAAAATCTTGAAGGGCCCAACCACGCAAATTCACTATAATATAGGAAATTACACAAGGACGACATATGACTTAGATAACTAACTCAACACCCTTCAAGACTTGATGTTATCTTTGTTCCTCGAACCTTATTCACGAAAACACTTAAGAATCAACCTACAAACTATAACAACTTGCTTTCCACACACGTCTTGATATCCACCAATCTTGTGTATGTAAACCATCATCACAACATAGAGTCCACCGCTTCATACCGCAACATACACGAAATTAATCGTATGAAAACCTACACAATAATTACGAAGAATATATAAACCTTGGTGCTTAAAAATGAGATCTTAAACTAACATATTATGTTGAAACTTGGATCTCAAAACTGTTGGGTGTAAACAAAGGTTTGGAGGTTTATATAACTTTTGGAAAACTGGCTATGAAAACCTTAAAAAACAAAAACTATTTGCCAATCTTATATTTATAGAAATCCATAAAAATAAGGAGGCACAAAAATCTAGGCAAACTCGTTCGAATGAAAATACTAGGGTCGTTCGAACGAAGTATGCTTTCCCATTTGAATGACATTCGAACGACATTATTCTGCTAAGATAGGGACAACTCGTTCAAAGCTTGATAGAATCTTATTTAAACGAATACGCATAGTTCATTTGAACCGATCAAAAAACTTACTCGAATGTGAGGAGGGACTTTTGGGTGTGCTTTAGGTAAAAACAATCTTTTTAAAATTTTCAAAATTTTATTACGCACTAAGTATGTGAACCAATTTTAAGTATCACAAATTTATCTTCTTAACCCTAAACATGCATCTAGTGATATTAAGTAGATAAAGTAAAGCAAGTTCACAAGACATGCTGATGTACGAGGAAATTACTAAGGGGAAAAACCTCGGACGACCTAGGCCAGACAATCACTATGATACGAACATTACAAAGGAAGAAAACAGTCTTACTCAACGACTCGATCCCCACAAGCCTTGACGTCTCCTATTCTCTTATATCGCTCAATGTAGGAGTCCACCTATGCAAGGCCCACAACACACGAGTCCATGTATGCCTCGGTATCCACTGATACAGCCACAACAACCATCAAACAACAAGTACAGAGTCCACCATACGAAACCAGTTCTTCTACAATGTAATGGGCAAACAACCAATTCGATAAAGATGAGTTTCAAAAGTTTTACGATAAGGCCAAATTAGAAAATTGCATTCATCATCAGCTCATCCACAATGTAATGGGCAGAGGTCATGAACCAAAATTTTCTAGATGAAATGAAGATAAGACTGGAGTCAACCAAGGGAGATTGGATAAATAAACTACAAGGCATGGTGTGGGCTTAGAGGAAAACACCACAGATATAAATAGGAGAAACATCCTACAAGTTGGCCTTTTTCAGTGAAGCCATAGTCCCAGTTGAGGTTGGCCTTCCAAGCCATAGGGTCCTCAACTTTGATTCTCCTAATAATTATTTTATAAGAATATTGGATCTTGACCCGATAGATGAAGTCACGGAGGTAGTAGTGCTCAGATTAATAGCCTATCAAACATGCACAACAAAATTATACAACTAAAGAGTCACGCCTATTACATTAAAGTAAAAGAACTACGTCTTGAAGAAGGTTACACAAATATAATAAGTTGGAAGCAAATTGGCATAGTCCCCACCACATAACTGAAGTCATATAACCTGAAACTTCTTAGATTGAAACTCTAGACGGGAAGCTTGCTAAAAAACCAAAGAACCTTGAGGACCTCATGTGGTATTATCATTAAGAAGTTTTCTGGTTATCAAATAATAAGAATACATTGAAAAGTTACAATACTTGTATGAGAATACATTTTACCCCAATTTCAATTTTATGATTATTAAATTCTTATTAGACTTCATTTAATGTTCATTCAAATAGAAGGGTAAGAGGCATCAGCCAAAGACATCTCAAAGTACAAACGAAAGCACGTCCTTAACTACTAAAAAAACTTAGATCAGGTCGACTCAAGCTAACCAGATTGATCAATGCACTTCATTGACTGCACCAAAATCTTAGATCAGGTCGGCTTACTAATTGATTAATTAACATCCTTGACTTCATAAAAATTTTAGGTTAGGTTGCCTCAAGCCAACCCAATTGACTAAAAGCACATCCTTGACTGCAAAAAAATGATAGGTCGGGTCGGCGAAAGCCAACCCAATTAATTAGTGCAAGTCCTTGACGATACAAAAAATATTTAGAAGATGGTGTGACAACAAGATCCATCTACACACCTTTCCTAATTGGACAACTAAAACAATTCATCCTTAGGGAACTAGTAAGCCTAAGATATGATGACATGATCCGAAAACATAGTAAAAGAGGCTAAGAAATACTAACAAAACCCAAATAAAACTTTGATGCATTCAACAAATATCATAAATTATGCGATTATACCACTAATAAGTATAGATGAAGACTTAAAACATGAATTTTAGATAATTATTTGGAGTATTTACGAAGTTAAAAAAATAAAGAACAATAGTTCAAGCCGAGCATAAAAACTTAAGCCATAGGAACACTTCCAGCATCAACCTCGACCATAGGAACGTCTTCAAGGGCAACATGGAGAGCATTGGTGATGGTGATCTGGTTGGATATGACCTCATGTTAGTCCCCAATAACTTCTCCTTCCATAACATTTACCTCAATCATCTCCCACACAATGGCCAAGGCTTTAGCCTCATCATTATCGCCTCCCAAGTTTAAATGATCTTAGCAATGTCGGGGTAATATTTGATGACCCTATTCTTCAGCTCATCGTAGCCTTTATGAAGATAGTCACCAAGTCGATTTATACTCGACAGAGGCCTTGTACTTCTTAACATCTTCTTCTTCTTCAGCATGGGCAAGGGTTGCGTTGGCCTTATCAAGAGCTTCAGTGGGTACCTTAAGAGCATCATTAGCTTTTTGAATATCCTCAGAACCCTTCACGATTGCCTCATTCGAACTCTTGAGCTTCACAATATTGGTATTGATTTTCTCTTTCAACTTTGTATATTTTGCCTCAACCTGACTCAAACTTTAAACGTTCTCTATGAGCTGATCATCTTTCTCTTTTAAATAAACATAGACCTTGTCATAATCATCTTTGGAAGCCTTTAACTCCTCTGACACGGGCTCTTAGTGCTCAAGGAGCTCAGAGTTGGCCTCCTTCACCTCATCATAAGCATTCTAGTATGAAGATACTTGCTCCCTCGAGACAGTGGCACCCATTTCACCCTGAAAGAAGACAAAGAGATCAACATAGTACACACTTACTTCAATCAAGTTTAAAAAGTACAAGTTTGATTGAGAACTTACCATCATCATTCGGTGCTGCACCATATTCCTCAATTCATCAGCATTAAAATCCCTCAGAAACTTAAAATTAGGGGCATAATCGTGGTAGCTGACCATATTATCAGCGTTGTCTATGTGATAAAAGATAGAATTTTTATCTACTTTCAGCTGCTCTAAGGTGATCGTGGTCAAAAGTGAACGGGCCCACTTCACGATAAGGAGTGGATAATCCTATACCTTAGGCTAAGTGCCAAGCAGGTGCCTTAAGAATCTTGACCTTTTCCCTATGGGCTTTGGTTATGTTGTGTTTGGGACTAGGTAAGGCGTGGGACCATCCATAGGGATCTTATTATAGGTTAATGGCTGTCATCAGAAGTAACTGCCTTCCCATTTCCTTTCTCTTTGGCGGCAACATCATCGGCATCGTCTTGCCTCTAGGACGCGTATTCAATGTGAGCGTGCGACTATAGCGTAATAGACTAATGTGCGGAAGTAAACTAGTGCTGAATAAATCAAAATAACCTACGAGTTTTATAGATTATCAAGAGGGGACTAATTTAAACTTTTCTTAAATTGTTAACCTTACTAAACTAGATTTAAGTTCCCAACATTAATTAAAGTCTAGATTATTATCTAGGATTATACCCAGTGATTTAAACAAAATAATAATCAATTCAGTTTATTTAGGTGTGTTTCTAGACTTTAATCCTACTTTTTCGAGTTAAGTGATTAAGGCAGAAAATAAAGCACGCGGTGTTTATTTTACGTTGCACAAAGCCTTCCCCGAGAAAAATGATGGACCCTCTTCGGTTACCTAGTCTACCAAGTCCAATGAAACAAAATAAAAAAGGAACAATATACAAACATGCAACAAGACTCAAAGCAAGATAAATCAGAACAAGCTATCGTTTATCTCGATCAAGCTTCTCTCTGCTATAGTTTCTCTTTCGCAATTATCCTCACTATGCATCTCTTGTTCACTTTACTTTCTTCACATCTCAGCCTCCCCTCTAGCTTCCTTAGAGCAGGTTGGCTCAATGCCTAATGATTCTTAATAGTGACTAGTGGTAGTGCAGTCCTCTTGTGATGTGTCCTATTCTATATGACACACTCACCCTTAATGTTACAACCCAAATAATATGTGCAACAATTTTCTTTCCTAAATATTAGAAGTAGCTCTTGTGTTCTTTCTTTCTTTGTTTAAATCAAGTTATATTGATTTAACACAACTTTCAACAAACTTTTTCTCAAAAATTAGAACAATTATATTCGCTCTAATATGTACACGATAATCCGTGTCAATGTGAATAGTGGTGTACAAAGTGTGATCTAAAAGTAATATGAAAATGATGTGTGTTCCTGAAATCACTTCAAAGATCGAGTAATCATATACAGTATAACAATATACAAAAAAATAATACTACTTCAAATATATATACAATATAAACACAAAGTTAAATGTACACAAACTGTTTTTGGGAATAGGTTTAGATTAATTATAGTTTAATCTAATATCTTATTAAGTCAAATTTAAACAGTTTAAGCATATTAATATACTTGATTGAGTCCAATAAGTTCTTGTTCTCAATCTTTAGTCCAATGTCAAAGATAATATAGTTCAGGCATACACAGTCCAAGGTCACAAAAATTATCAAGTTCGGATTAGCTCAATGGGACAGTCCAAGTATTGTTTATTTAACAAATAGGTCCTCAATGATTTTAAAAGGTTTAAATGTCTGAACTTTGAATAGAAAGTGACTTTGTTATAACTAAAATTTCTTGAATAATTTTAAAACAAGTACAAATCTAGAATAATAAAACCATTAAGAATATATACGAAGTGATATGCGTGTGATTCAGTGTTCAATTTACCATAAAAATCATATCTAAAATAATAGATCAAACAAGATAACACAAATCGAGAAAATCAGGAATAAAACTACAAGAATTGTGGTCTTGTGTGTGTAGTGTCTTATTTATAAAATATAATCAATAACAACACAACACTAGATATATCCATAAAATACAGATCTATATAAATATATGTAGACAAAAATACTCACAAGAAATTTTTAATCTTAAAAAAATTCAGATGGAGAGATGAGGCTCTCGTATTATAAAATCGTCAAAATCAACGTCGAGAGTCTATCAAAAATATTGAGATGAATCAAAATTGTTAATGAAATACACACACAAGATAAGTCTTTGAAAAATTAAGTGTGTAAACTCTCTCTCTAAAAAATTCGGCAGAGTTTTGGCCAAAAAATAATTTTCTCGGATTTAAAATATGAGACCTAAAGGGATGAATTTATAGACTTGTGAGGTATGTGTTGACTGGAGAAAATAAGACACATATGGATTGTATAAAAACAAAATAAGCCATAGATAAAAATAGAGCTAATGGTCACTAAAGAAACACAAAGTAACCAGCTAGAAAAGTGATGTGTTTTCTCACAGCTGTAACCAACTCACTGCTTAATAAAGACGCAACAAATATATTACCATTGAACAAATATGATGAGAACGATGGAGTTTTATAAATGGATAAAACAATTTCGATTTAAAAAAAATCGTGGGCAAAACGGGTGGTAACAAAATTACTTTTGTAACAGAAAAAAAGTCACACATCGTTGTTTAAAAAGAATGAACAAAACAGTTGTTAAAAGAAACCACAACCATGAGACGGTTTAAACCAAAACGGGGGCCACGTTGTCGTTTTAACAAAAAGTAAAAACCACCGGTTTGTAAATCTTCATGATGTCATTTAAAAAGGAACCAACCAGAAAAAACTTAGAAAAACAACTGTAAATGCCAACATCAACAGATATGGTCATAAGGTAAAATCGAGTAAGGTTTACAAGAGTCCCTACATATCCAAAAGTACGCAGGTAAAAGAAACATGAACTCCAACGGTAATAAGGGATGCAACTTTACCGTCCGGCCTCCTTCTTCTGAAGCAAAACTCTCTAAGGAGGATGAAGAGGACATTCGTGTTCATAGCAAGAAGAAGCAGAAGGAAAACCACTATGAAGATATGCTAGTGGAGCAACACATTGGTGTGGCCATGGACTGTGATATTGAGCCCTCTCTGCCTCTGGAGGAGGAGACGAACACCACCACATTCATACGCTCAGGTGAGACAGCCCTGGCAGCTAACACGAATATAAATGCTTATCCATCATACAAGGATGCTGTGGAAAGTAAAAAAAGAAAGAACACATATATTTGTTTTGATGAGTCAACTGGAGCTTGGTCTGAGGATGCGATGGACCTGAATCTGCAGGGTGATCTTGATCTCAATCTCAACCCAGTTGAAGACATTAACCCCACGTGCCTAGTGGTTAATATCCCAGAGAAACACGTTGAAAAACTCAAAAGCAAGTGGAAAGAAAGAATCATTGTTAGACTTTTATGAAGGAATATAGGTTTTAAAATGCTTGTTAACAGAGTTCCCACTATTTGGAATCTACAAGGGGATTATGAGATTATAGACCTGGAGGAAGGTCATTATCTCTTCAAGTTCAATATGAAAGATGACTACTATAACGTTCTCACAGGTGGTCTGTGGATAATCAATGACCACTACCTCATTGTAAGGAATTAGACACCTAACTTTAACCCTACAGATATTTATGGAGTCACCACGACAATATGGGCAAGACTGCCAAGATTACCCATAGAGTGGTTTGATGAAAAAAATCTCTTCCACATAGGTAGCAAACTTGGTAAACCTATTAAAACTGATTTAACTCTATATCTTCCTCCAGGGGCAAATATGCTCGGATCTGTATTGAAGTTGATATTTCCAAACCTCTCATTCTATGTTATAAACTGGATGGGAGGAAATACCGAGTTGAATACAAATTTCTACCATATATTTGCTTAATATGTGAGAGAATTGGCCACAAAAGTGACCATTGCCCTTCAACCCAGACCTCAAGGAACTCCTTCACTTCTCTAGAAAACCACAGTCAGCCCACTACGACCAACGCAGCATCGCCAAATAACAGTAACACTAACCAGGCATCCAACGATAATACTTTGGGTGCAACTGAGAATGCCGATATGAGGACAGCGGGTACTGGTGGAGAACCAATGGGCAATTTCTTCGGTCCGTGGATGCTAGTTAAACGTAACGTCGGTAACAGGCGGTCAATTCTAAGTAATAACCACAATAGAGTTACTTCCCATAATAGGTTTGCTGGCCTCTCTCAGCATGCAGAAGATAGCAGGTACAATAATCCTCAAATGCCATCTCATCAACATAGGACAAAATAATCTACTAGATAGAATAGCAATCCCGCTGCTGACAAGAAGCGAAATCTGGCAGTCCTAGGTGACTTTATGAAAGGGAGTCCCCATGCTATAACCAATGATACCACGACAATCACTAGTGATAAAGAAAGGATGTCTGCGGTTGCAGCCCACAGTCTGAGCAACACGAAATCTGGGATTACAAAAGTCGAGTCCTCTATAAAAGGGTCACATCTGAATGATAAGAAAGTGGGTAATAGGCAAGAGCTACATTTATTACAGTCCGCATCTCCCCCTCAACCACTCCTACCGTGTCACCTCATGATAAGATTATATCAGGTAAAAACACGACTACACACGCCAAGGTAAGTGACTCTTCAACTCCTCCTACTCGCATTAATTGCACTTTAATTAACGCTTCTATTAATTCTACTAATTCATGTCTGCCTCCCCTACCTATAATACACTACAATTTTGCAGTACTCCACACAGTGAAACTCTTACCTCCAATATTACCAACTTAGATAAATCGCCAGACCCAGTCCAGATTTTTATGGATGCTCCACTATTCCCCCTAGCCATGCTCGACAACGTTCCAATTCAATATCTAAATCTGCTAGGGGGAAGACAGAGTTTACGATAGACCTAGGTCTGGTGGGATGTGTTTAGAATGAAAGGGCTTAAATCCCCAGGGTCGGATGGTATCCAACCTATGTTTTATCATACTTGTTGGGAGACTACCATACTCACTCTATTTAAATTCCTAGACGAGTGATTTAACTCTCGATCTTTCCCTGAGAGCGCGAACTCTAGCCATATCATCTTGATCCCCAAAATTGATAACCCCAAAAATATCACTCAGTTCAGACCTATCACCCTCTATAATGTGCCTTATAAAGTCCTGGATAAGATAATTGTTAATAGACTCTTCTCAATCCTTTGTAAGATTATTATCTCTAATCAAGCCAGCTTCCTTCCTGGTCGCCAGACTTTGGATAATATTATAATTGCTCAGGAAATTATCCACTCGCTTAATAAGAAGAAAGGAAAAAAGGGGGGCGCCATCTTCAAAATCGACCTTGAAAAAGCCTATGACAAGATCAGTTGGGAATTCTTGGATCGGGTTCTCGGTTGGTTCAATGTCAATTTTAGCCTTAGACGCCTCATTATTAACTTCATCACCAGTGCTTCCACGTCTGTCTTGTGGAATGGGACACCTCTCCCAAAGTTCAAACCCTCCCATGGGTTTCAATAGGGTGATCCCCTATCTCCTTACTTATTTGTTATATGCATGGAGTACATGGCTGTCGCCATTTTACTCATATCATTGACAAAGTCTAGAAGAGACTTTCAGGATGGAAAGTCAATCTCCTCTCCCTGGCTGGTAGAACTACTCTCATCCAGGTTGTGACTTCCACTATCCCTATCTATAACATGCAAACCTTGATTTTCCCCAAGAAGATAATTGAAAAAATTAATATCCTTAATAGGAGCTTCCTTTGGGGAGACTCGGAGAATAGAAAGAAAGTCCACCTTATGAACTGGGATAATATTTACCGTCCTAAAGACCTTGGAGGTCTGGGTCTTCACAATAAATATATGGGGTGTTGCTTTAAAATTCATTCAATGCTTCTTTAGCCTTATAGCGTGAGTCGAAGTCTTCCAGGGGGAGTGTCTGCTTTTGAGGTTCCCTTTTCGAAAACACCATCTGGAATTACCATTTTCTTGGGATGCGTATAGATATTTTCCTTTATTTCTAGAAGGAAGCGCCTTTTCGAAAGTATGAACTTCAAATAGGTAAATCTGCTTTTCATAAGTACAAACTTCACTCGAGGAGAGAATTTTTTTGGAAGTGAGAACTTATCGAAGGAAACGGCATTTCTGAAGTACAAACTTCACTCCGGACTTTTCACAATGAGATCGAGTATCTCAATCTCTCAAGATTAAAGAAAGTTAGAAAATTCAATAAATGTATGATTTTGGGGTGCTTTTCAATGTTGGTGGGAACCTCCTTTTATAGGGGCCGATTGAGGATGTTTCACCATTCAATCATCTGTGTCCTTTGACCATTTGGTCATCCACTATGCCATATATATGGTGGATAAGGGGGGGGGGGGAATGTATACGGCTATGGAAAGATTTGTAAAGATCTAGTAATAATTACTTGGGGCATATGACTTTTCAATTAAAGGTCAGTGTTGATTTCAAAAATTACCCACTTACGTGGACCAGTCAGAAATAAACGTGTGTCAGCCACTATGGCAATAATCCTAGTAAGGAAAGTATAACCACCGACCAAGGCCTGGAATGCCGACCATCATACTGGAATACCGACCAATACTAGGAAGGCCAACCAACAATAGGGATGCCGACCAATAGTATCAGCAAAACAGTCAGAAACATTATGGACATTCTGTACTGATGTAAATGCCTAATTTATAAAGGCATTCCATCATTTAATATTCCATCTCTTTGTCTCCCTATTGGACTATAAATACATTATAATCCCTTCGTCAAGGTTAAGTGATTGAAAGGCAAACACGAGGCAATAACAAGCACAATGGACGTAGGTTTTTCTCCATAAGCCGAACCACTTTAAAAACCTTTTTGTTTCTTTCTTTTACTTACTTATATTATCTGTGATTAAATAATTAGACATGGTCTAATTTTTTACATCAAAAGATTGGCGCCATTTGTGGGAATGTATTTCTAAACATTTTCACTCATTTATTTACCCAACATGACTGATATTCTTGAATCAAGCACCAGGAATGATGATATTCCTCCTGTTCCATCTGCTGCACCAACAAACAATGATCTAACTGGAATCCTGGATAGCCTTGCTAGAGGACAGGATGCTATGCAAGATACCATTAGGCAGTTAGCCCAAACACTGCAGGTTAGATATCCTACAGTGTCCGCTCGTGGAAATATTCCACCACCACCTCCAAGAAACAGTGGGCATAGCCGATCCCGGACTACCAAAGATACATCCTACCATCTAGGAGCAAGTTATTCATTTAGAATTTCAGAACCCTATAATGAACAATCTTTTACTCCTGAAATATTAAGTGCTTTAGAAAGGTTAATCCAAGCATCTCCTTTTGATCGTTTGGGACCTAGGGGGAATAAAAATGTCCATAGGGAATTATTGAGGAATACTCAACGACCAATCGATTAATGTGAGGGCTCAGCCCAATCTAGATCTGATGCTCGACGATCTATCTGTATCGAGCAAACCTCACAGGAGGAGAGTTCAACGCAAATAGTTGTTCATAACAGCCGAGCTGCAACATATAGATCTCATACTGGTAATGATGCAGGTAAAAATACATGGAAGGGCTCCATTCAACGATTGAAAGATAGGTTGGGAGAAATGACGTAGGCAAAAAACCCTTTACAATGAAGTTTTGTGAAAGGATCTCCTTTTGTAGTGGCTTTCCCACTCCTTCAAAGCTTAAAGATCCTATGGTTACTCCCAAGTATGATGAAAAATAGATCTTGTTCTTCATATATAGTAGTACCAAGCAATAGTTGATATTTATGCTGTTCCTGATGAAATGAGATGCAGGGCACTTTCAGGTACAATTACAAGGCCAGCTAAGATTTGGTACAATAGCCTTCCTCGGGGACAAATTTCTAGTTTCAACCAGCTCGTCGAGCTATTTATTGGTAACTTTTGCTTTGGAGCCAAAACGGTGAAAATAGTAGCTCACCTGCTAAGAGTAAGGCAAAGGGTAGGAGAAAGTACCCGAGATTATATTACTCGTTTCAACAACGAGAAGTTGGAAGTCAATGATTACAAGGAGAAAATAACTATCACAACCCTCATGAGTGGACTGCTTCCTAAGAAACTTTACTACACACTTGCTAAAGATCCTCAAAAGACAATGACATAATTGATGGCTAAAACAACCAAGATAATGAATATCGAGGAAGCCATGGAAGCTAAACAAAACTCAGGTATAAAGTTTAAAGGTAAAACTGAGAAAAAGGAGCAGAAAGAGCGCAAGGAGCACAAGGAATCGAAACAAAAAGTGAATAGTGATAGGCTAAAAAAATACAATAATTACTGTTGATGTAAAAAATTAGATTACCCTAATAATTCAATCACAGATAAATAAATGAGACAAAATATTTTTAAAGTGGTTCAGCCTTATAAGAATGGCCTACGTCCACTGTTTTGGTATTGCTGTTTGTATGAGAATTCTCGATTACAAATTATCTCAAGAAATTCCGGTCCAGGGGTCCTGGATTTGTCCTTTTACAATGAAGATTGTACAATGTATTTATAGCCCTGGTGCTGTCATGTGAAAGGATGATACATTAAATGATGTACATATGAAAGGGTAATACATTCAATGCCCTTTATGCGTATGCGTCTGAATGATAAGAATTTAATGAACTAGTTGAACTGTTGGTTATCCAGCTATTAATGCTTTGTTCGAGGTGCAGCTCGGACCGCCTGAGTTGCTCGGACCGCCTAAGCTTCTCGGTACTCAAGAGTTCCTCGGAGAGGCATTATTCCTTGGAGCGTATGAGTTCCTCGGGTAAGCAGTGTTCCTCGGGGAACTAGTCTTCCTCGTTGTAATCTTGTTCCTCGAAAGTGTTTGTTGTTGCCATATAGATAGCCACGTGTCTTCATATGATTGGTCCAAGTCAGCAGATTAAATTTGGTATCAACAGAAGCCCCCAATGTTTCATAGTTCGAAATTTGAGGAGTATGGAACATTCTTTCTCGGAATATGGTAGCTTTAAATAGTCTTCCTGATTTTTAGGTGCATTTCCCTTGCATTTATTTCTCCTTCCAAATTCGTAGAATCATGCTTTTTTGGACTTTTCTGCGTGCTTCGATTCCCGCATCACTTTTCGTCTTTTTAGCCGCTGTTGTCTGCTTTGATTCCCGCGCTACTTTTCATCTTTTTAGCCGCTGTTGTCCGCTTTGATTCCCGCGCTACTTTTCATCTTTTTAGCCGCCGGTAACGTAATCATCCATTTCCCAAGGCAAGGTATTTAAACTTCACAGACACTCCCATCATCTTCTACCTCTTTAAATTTTTATCTTCGATTTTTACGTCGTCTCTTCCTGCTTTCTTGTGCGTTCATCTTTTCCGTGGTTCGTTGTCAGCAGATCGATTCTTTTCCTGTAAGATCTTCTTCTTTCTTCTTCATTTCTTTATTCACCATGGTTTATCCTGTTGAGTCTCTTGAGAAGCTTCGTTCTGATTTTTCCATTCCTTCTTGGGTTGTCTTGGAAGAGCTTTCTGAGCCTTCTGATTATTTTAATTTGGCTGAGGGACATTGGTTCCCCAGTCTCTTTTTTACTGAGTGTGGATTTTCTTTTCCATCAAATCCCTTGTGTCTGAAATTCTGTCAGTACTTTGACGTTGTTCCTGCACGAATAGCCCCCAACACATGGAGAATAGTTAATGTGGTGCATAGGTTAAATCAAATTCATGGAACTCGAATAGGAATTCCAGAAATCATGTACTGCTATAGATGGGCAGTTAATGATAATATTTTTTATTTGAAAACTAGATTTTTAAATAGAGCCTTAGTAGTCAATCTCCCTGATGCCAATAGGGATGATTTTGAACACGGGGTTGTCATAAAAAATTGGCAACACCCTCCATTAACTGGAGATGAGGTTTACCAGGGTCCCAGATTCCCTCCTTATGGCAATGGGATAGGTTATTTTTATTTCATTTTATTTTGAAATCATGTTTCTTTTGTGTTTGATAAAATGTGCCATTGATAACAATATTTATTTATTTGCAGTTGATAGCAAGAGGAAGTGCCCAAAAGAAGCAGATGTCAATATAAGGCATTTGAAACTTATCTGGAGTCTGCATCAAAGTGTTGCCGATGAACACATTAGATTAGCTTCGTATCTGCTCCAGTACAAGAGCTACACTACTTCTTTCACTGCTCATCCGGTGATAGGTGAGTCAGAGCCAGTACCAGCCTCTACAAGTTCTTCGTCTGAATACCATATTCCTTTGAGCGAAAGGATGAAGAAGAGAAGGCCTCCCACCTTGTTTGAGAAAACTTCCTCTGGTTTTGGAGAGGCGAAAAGGAGTAAAATTGACGTCCCAAGGGAGGGGACAAAGAAGACTGATGCAGCTCCTCCAGCTGCTCCTGCTAAAGTTGCCGAGAAGGTTGCTGATAAGCCCGCAGTGGCTCCGAGCAGGTCTGCTGCTCCTGGAGAGATGATTGTAATATCACCGACCAAGGGTTATTCCTTGGTTGAATCTGTACCCGTTCCCTCGAGGAGGCTGAAGAAGAGCTCCTCGGTCAATTTGGCTGATACCATCACTCAGCCCCCAGTTGCTGGAACTGGGATTCCATCTTTTGTTCCCCCGAGCTCTGCCATTAGCTTGGTAAAGTCCTTGACCATTCCCGAGGTACAAGGTTCTGAAGAAAACCTTACTCGGGACATGGTCACCTTACTAGTTGCTCGTCACCTCGCTTCTGTAAGTCTCTTTACTTAGAATTTCCATATTTCCTTTGTCATTTCTGTTTCTAACTTGCTTTCTATTTTTGTTCATAGTTGACGAGCTACTTTAACATAATCCTGAAGGATGAAGCAATTAAGGCTTCATGCTCCTCGTCCAGCGTGGAGGGAGCTCTGGAGGAAGCTAAAAGGTCTCTGGCAGATTCTCGCCAGAAATATGCTGATGACAAAGCTGTCTGGGAGAAGAAGTTTACCTCCGCCGAGCAAGAAAAAGCTCGAGCTGCTGATGCCTCCAAGAAGTTGGAGAAGAGAATAAATGCCTCGGAGAAGTCAAATAAGGAGCTTGAAGAAAAGCTCAAAACTGCTAGAGAGTTTGAAGATAAACTCAAGGCTGCCGAGGAGGAGTTGGCTAGACTTCGGGAAGTAGGTCGGCAGAAGGAGGAGGTAGAAAATAAGTTGAAGGCTACTGAGAACCTGCTGTCCGAGAAGCTCTCCTCGGAGAAACTGAAGAGAAAAGCCACCGTGAAGAAGTCCTTCAGCTCTGGCTGGGACAAGGGGTGGAATAAGGGGTTGGCTGCCATGGTATCACAAGTGGACTATGGTAGCCTGAAGTACTTTAGGGATGGATGGGTTGTTGCCCTTCAGGAGATGAAGGTTGACGAGTCTTTCGAGCTCTTCCAGAAACATATCCCTGGTCCCCCTCCAACTCCAGAAGAATTAGATGAGGACGAAGCTACCTCTGAAGAATCTTCGATGGTGGTGGGAGATCGTGCCCTAACCATTCTTCCCGCTGCCGAGGAAGATCAGCACATCATTTCCTCCTCCGAGCAATTGCCTACTCTACCCGTGCAACTATCTCTTCCCTCCAAGCAACCTACCTCTTCATCCCAGCCTCCCGATAAGGTTTTGGGAGATAAGGAAAAGGTTTAGTGTTGTTCGGTTTTCTCTTTATTTTGTTTCTCTTTATCAAATGTAACTCAGAAGATGTAACTCTGAATTATGATCTAATAAAACTTAAACTTTTTGCATACTGTTGTCTATCTTTCATTTACTCTATGCTTATTCTTCTTATTGATGATTGCTCTTTCTCTTCTCTGCTAGTTTCTGGCCAGGATAGAACTGCTACCTGCCCATGATACAAAGTTATTGCAACAATGTAATGAGTACTTTAAGGCTGGTCACACAGACTTGAGTGTTGCACAAGTTGCCGACATCCTTGGTCATGATGCTTCAGAACAGGCAGTTGAAGCATATCAGTACCTGAAGTGTCTGCTTGACCGAGCTGTGGCCAATAATGTGGCTTACTATGAAATGATCGAGGATCTCCAGTGTACCCTCGAAGTCCTTCAGAATTAGTACAAGGAATCAACTGCCCTGTTGCATGAGGGGTACGAAAAGAAGTACAAGCTGATCATGGCTGACAAGGGCTACGAGAAGATTTTTGCTGGGTATGATCTGAGGGAGAGAACTTTGAAGGGTGAGGTCGAGGAATGCAGACAGATTGCCAAGTTGCTGGAGCAAGAGAACAATAACTTGCAAAAAGAGCTATCACAATTGAAGTCTGCAACCTCCACTTCCAGTGCCTTGATCCCAGTGACCGACGAGGGATTCTCATTCTTAGAGGTTGAGAATGCCAAGTTGAGGGATGAGTTGGAGACTTTGAAGAGTTCAGGCACTTCTACATCTTCTCGTGGTCGAGCAAGAGCTCCTCGGGGACGAGCAAGAGCATCTCGGGTTCTGGTCGAGGAACAAAGAACTCAATCTGCGTTGGAGAACCAGGCTTTCCAATTAATAGCGAAGAACCAGGCTTTGTCTGATATGTCAAAAAAGATTAGGGACCTGAAAAAACAGCTCTCTGCGCAGAAGTTAGTATTGGAGAATAAGGAGCTTTTCATCAAGAATCTCCACGAGCAGCTAGAAAGGCTAACATATCAATTCCACAAACAGCCCAGGGAATTCTGGATGGCTGGATACAACGAAGCACTATTCCACTTAGATGATCGTATCCAGAATGCCAACAATGAGGGCTACAAGCAAGGCTGGCTGAATGCCTTAGGTGTGTTGAAGCTCGAACAAGGTCATTATCTGTGGGACTACCATGATCCCGGGTTGCTCGACTTGCCTGTGCCACCATACAATTTGGAGATGGATTGGATCCCTGCTCGGGCCATTCCTCGGAGCTTAATTTCAAAGTACCTCGGTGACTACAATCTTCACTCTCAAATCGAGGTGTCTCGTCCTGAGCATCTTTTAGATCGACCATCCGTGATGAATGTCAGGATGCTGAAAGATCTTAACTTTATCAATTCTCCTCAGTCTTTAAATGATCTGCCTGCTGGCGAGGAACCTGTGTCAAAAGCAGAGGAGAAGAGACCAGTATAATAGGAATTTTTTGATGTAATAGTTAGTATACATTTCAATATCAATGTACTTGTAATTTATTTTGAATTTAATGAAAGACTTTCATTTTGTTTGTAAATCTTGATTGCTATTGTCTTGTAGTTATCAAATGCTTTATATTTATGCATATCTGTTAAAAAGATAACAATATTGTTGTTTGTCGACCAATTCAGTAATAATTAAAAAGTTACAAGTATCAATACTGTTGCTCGATCACTTAATAATAAATTAATGAGTATAAAAATGTTGTTAAAATTTTTTCCAACCAACCAAGGTTGTTAACTTATGCTTGTCGACCAATTACAGTTAGTGGGTTTTTATCCCCGACCAGCCATCCTTGGTAGATTTTTCTCTTAAATGTTTCCGACCAACCAAGGTCGGTAAATTTTCTTTGTCGACCAACTACAGTTGGTGGGTTTTTATCCCAGACCAGCCATACTTAGTCTTTTTGAAATAATTTTACCCATAAAATGTTTCCGACCAACCAAGATCGATAAATTTTGCTTGTCGACTAACTACAGTTGGTGGTTTTTTTATCCCCGACCAGCCATAGTTAGTAGACTTTTATCGCTTTCTGAATGTAATCTTACCTCCCGACCAACATAAGTTGGCATTTTTGAGAATGTACGTACCTTCCGACCAACATGAGTTGGCATTTGCAAGCATATTTTGTTTCCTAGCCAAACAGGTTGGCATTTTTAGGAATATATCGTTTCCTAGCAGGTTGGCATTTTTAGGAATATATCGTTTCCTAGCCAAACAGGTTGGCATTTTTAGGAATATTTTGTTTCCTAACCAACCGAAGTTGGCATTTTTAGGAATATTTTGTTTCCTAACCAACCGAAGTTGGCATTTTTAGGAATATTTTGTTTCCTAACCAACCTAAGTTGGCATTTTTAGGAATGTTTTGTTTCCTAACCAACCGAAGTTGGCATTTTTAGGAATATTTTGCTGAGCAGTCTGAGCTTTGCCGAGTTTTGTCGAGTAGTGTGTAGCACTAGTATTCCCCGAAAAATTCTCAATAAAAAGGAGAGACTTTGGCAGAATATCTTCGTTTTATTCATACTGATGGAACTGCGTTACATATACATCACTGATAATACTTGTGCAGGTGCTCTGCGTTCCATGCATTCTTAAACTATTCGCCTTCTAAAGTTGCTATTCGATAAGTTCCTGGTCGAATAACTTCTGTAACTCGGTATGGTCCATGCCAGTTTGCTTCCAGCTTATTGTGTTTTTGAATTACTTTCTTCAGCACATAGTCTCCTTCTTTCAGGTCGCACTTCTTCACCCTTTTGTTATAGAACAAAGCTGTTCGCTGCTGGTAAGCAACATTTCTAATGGCTGCTTCTTCTCTGACTTCCTCGAGCATGTTTAAATCCAGTCTTCTCATTAAGTCGTTGATAGGGGAATTGAAATTCAATACCCTGTGTGTTGGGATGCCTAACTCTGCAGGTATGACAGCTTCACTTCCAAACGCCAGCATGTATGGTGATTCTCCAGTTGCTACTCGGGGAGTAGTTCGATAAGCCCACAGTACTGACTGTAACTCATTGATCCAGTTGTCTTTCGCATCGTCCAATCTTTTCTTCAAACCGTTCAGCAGCGTTCTGTTTGCCATTTCAGTTTGTCCATTTCTTTGAGGATGACCTGGTGCTTAATGAACCTTCAAAATGTTTGACTGATAACAATAGGCGGCAAACTCCTCGTTATCAAATTGTGTTCCATGGTCTGTGATGAAGGCATGAGGTAGACCATATCGACAAATGATGTTCTTCCAAATCAATTGGTACACCTTCTCGTACGCCATGTCAATGAGTGGCTCAGCTTCTACCCACTTAGTAAAATAATCCACTGCGACGACGAGATACTTGAATCTTCCTCGAGTTGTTGGCAGTGGTCCAACCAAATCTATTCCCCACATGGAAAATGGCCAAGGAGAAGTTATGGGTGTCAACAATGTTTGTGGAGTTCTTCGGATGGAGGAGAAGCGCTGGCACTTGTCACACTTCTTGGCATAGGCTATACAATCAGCCCTCATCGTTGGCCAGTAGTATTCCTGCATCATCACCCTTTGCAAAAGCGTCCGACCTGCTACATGTGCTCCACAAGACCCTTCATAGATTTCTTCAATCAATTCTTTCACCTCGGAGGGATGCACGCATCTCTGCAAACCTGCCATAATTCCTCATCTATATAAAACACCATTAGTTAATACATACCTGTAATACCCCGTATTTTTATAGCTTTTAAATTATGGGATTTATTAAATTTAATTGAGACAAATTAATTTAATTTTAATCCGGAATGTTGCTTTAAATATTTACTAGCGTGACGAGAGTTAGTAATTATTAGAAATTTGATATTTGTTGAATATTACTGGATGAGTATAGTAATATATGAGATTTATTGTTACAATATTGTCACGTGTGAATAAAATGACAATTATGGAAATTTAAGTCGGGACGCGCATGTGTCGTGTCGGGAATAAATGTTGATTTATAAAAGTGAATAAATTATAAGTTGCTCGTATGGTCGTTTTGAGTGCGCCAACGTGTCCGGAAGGCTTGAGATAGTCAGAAAAGTGTACCCGGGGGTTTAGTTCAGGTCTCGGGGCGTTTTTAGGCCTAATTGGTACCCCGGGAGGGCGTTTTGGACATTTCGCAATTTTGGGTAATTAAACCCACGAATTTTATAGGGTTATATCAGATGGGAAAATGTCATCTTTTAGGGTTAACCCAACCAAGTTCTAATGACGGCCATTGGAGAGGAAGAGGGAAGCTCTCCAAGGAGTTCTAGGCCAAGAACACCTCCGACTGCACCGCCGTCACCACCAACGCCTAGATCGTGCAACGGGCTACGCAACCACACCAAAAACATCTGCAAATCAGAACGTCGAAAATCCCAGGCAAGTGTTTATCTTGCTATTTTCGTTGGTGCAATTTCCATATTAGTTTAGGAATGATTAGGGGTGAAACATATGGAAGAAAACCCAAATTTTGATAGGAATTTGCATGTAGTAAAGACTTAAACCTTATTCTGGAAGTCTCTTGTGATGTAGAAAGATAACCCACGAAATTTTGTTGTAATTAAGAAAGAAATTCTGGGGTAAAACAGATTAGAACTATGATTTAGAGATTTTAGGGTTCTTGAAGTTGTGTATGAATTTTGGGTTGATAATTCATGTTTAAATGTTAGAAATACACATGCCTTACGTTAAAAACATCTGGTATATTGTTATAATGTTAGTAGTAGAATTTTTGGGACGTTTGGGTTTGGAAAATATGGATTTGGATGAAGAAAAGTGATAGAACCCGTAACTGCAATTCTGCAGTTTCCGCAGACCTGTTTGATCGATCGATCGAGCCCAGAGCTTCGATCGATCGAAGGTTCGATCGATTGAGCCCCAAACCTCGATCGATCGACCCCTCCTGGCAGACTCCTATTTCCCTTTTTAAATGAGTTAAATTTCAATTTATTGTGAGATAATTATTGGGTATCCTTAATAAAAGGTTTTGGGAGATAGGGAAGACCAGTAGAACATGTGAATAGACTTTGGGACCCTTGATGTCGGGCAAAGATTGTATTTTGGGATAATTACATAAGGGTCGGTGAATTTATGATTTAAAGCGAAAGACACGTAAGAGAGTTACGTTTGGGACAAATGTGTATACCTACTGAATTTTATAATTGGGAGGATAGAATCCATGAGCGTTATGTAGTAAGTGGAAAAGTTCCTCAAATTAAAATAAGATATGAATGGTTATACGTAATAATTAAATAATGAGAAATAAATACGAATGTCGTAATTATGGGAATTGAGAATATACCCATTATTGATATGGTAATATTAGTATAGTTATATGATTGTGTATGCATATACTATCTATGTGTGAAAATCATGCCCACGCTACTTGCTATCCCTGAGGTTGTCGCGCCGGGGCGATCTTATCCTGTGTTGCCTTATGAGGAATATTGACTCGTACCCTAGAAGATAGATATCCTTGGTACAGGCTAGTGATGTTCAGACGGTCCTAAGAGACGCATGCATGTGCCATCCTCTTAGAGGCTTGGAATCTATGCTTCGCCTCATTTTGTTTGTGTATAGGTATCCTTGGTACAGGCTATCGCAGTGATAGTTCAGACAGTCCTAAAGGACTTCGAACCTATAGTTTGTGTACGTGTTAATACAATTCGAGAGTGATTCTGAATTTGTATTCCCCTTAATGTGAGTGATATGGGGTTTGGATAGTAGAGTGTGCCCGCACCATAGTTTTATTTGGGGTGCTGTTATGGTTTATATATATTTTACAAGTGGTTAATATATATATATGAAATTCTAAAATCTGGAACTGTTTACTGTGATGTAATATGTAGGACGTGGTTGATAACTCAAATTATAAATACTTGTTTTGAGAAAGTATAATATGACACTGGAAAACTTTATTGATTTATAAAGTTAAAATGAGAACTTTGGTTACTAATTGAAATAGTATCTTCAAACAATTGAATCGTTAAATTTTGTATCTTTCGAAGTAATACAAGATAAGTTAAACCATTGGGAAAGGATAGCATGTTATATGGTGAGATAGACCATTGGGAAGGTTAGTGCGATAGGTGTGCACATTAGAAGAGAGGTGAGAATTTCTCAAGAGAGTGTCGCACTAATATGTTATTGCATTGGCCTGTATCAATTTAAATACTTGTTAAACGTATTTTAAATCAAAAACACTTTCGGGCTCTGACCCGTTTTCCTCTCTCTCTCTCTCTCTCTCTCTTTCTCTCTCTCTTGTATATATATGGATGTATTACAGGTGCCCAGCCACAGGGGGGTCTTGCTTAGGATCTCTTGGAAGGAACGCGCTGCAGCTTAAGTGGGAGTTGCAGGTCTCTTGATTAGACGACTTCGTTCATTCAGACCCACTCTTGGTATTTTCATTTAGATGGGCATGTGTAGCCCTTTCCATTATTTCATTGTTAGTGGACATTTGTATTTCAGTTATTTCCAGCACTGTTACTATGGGATTTATTCAGTGGGTGTGTAACATTAGATTTCGTATGTTGACATTCGATTGATGAATGTATTAAATTAATTGGATTATGTTGCAGAATTTAATGTGGTGTGATTCTTACTTATTGAATGTTGTTAATAAAAGAAATGATTTTTCTTTAAATAAAATTTGAAAGGTATGTATGAAAATGGTTTTGACACTTAGCTTAATTATTTTAGGGTGTTAAATTGGAAAAATTTATTTTACGACAGTGATGCTAAGAATGAACCAACTGTTCACCTTGATTTAATTTAATAAAGGAGTGATCGCCCGGTATTTAATTAGGCGGGGTGTCACAGGTGGTATCAGAGCATCAGGTTCTAGTGTCCTTAGGATCTGTACGGCTTATTATGCTTTCAGCGTTGCTTTGATTGTTATAGAGCCCTATGTTTAGGATTGTCGATTCCTTTGACGAGATTTCGTTCTCCTGCTATATTGTGTATACCTTAGTGTATTCTAATTTCGTTCGGATGTGTGCGTATATCGAGCGATGACGGATGTCAAAAGAGGACCGTTAAGCGTACATCAGGAGGCAGGGCTCAGTTGAGATGATGAAATATATCCAAGGATGATGACCGTAGTCGAGGTCACCTCTATTATGGCACGAGAAGCCAAGACTAGAAAGGCGACTAAGGTGCAGCAATGATTTTCAAAGGGCTGTTATAGTCAAATGAGGTGTGAGGGTAAACTTACCCAACGTATTACAAAAATGTGTAGAGACTGTCAGTGGGAAATTTTAGAAACGCGAAAATTGTATGTGTTTACCAAAGGAGTAATATAAATCGAGGGCCGTTAACTTAAGTGTGGATACATAATGACTCACACATCGGGAGGGAAAAAGATTTGGGGGTTTCCAGTCACCTCAAGACTAGTTAACCTTCTTGGTTAGTGGGAGATGAGGGTATATAGCTTATATGTGAATACATGGTAATTAAAATAAATGGAAGGAGAAAGATAAGAGGATTTTTAGATTGCTCACGACTGGTTAACGTTCCTGGTTTATGAAAATCGAGGGTAGGTAGCTTAAGTGTGAATGCATGATAAATCAAACACCAGGAGGGAGAAAGCTCTAGGGGATTTCAGGTCACCTCATTACTGGTTAACCTTGTTTATTATTGGGAACTGATGGTACGTATCTTAAGTGTGAATAAACAGTAACTCAAACACTGAGAGAGATAAATCTCTAAGGGGGAAGGGGGCTTTTGGTCACCTCATGACTTGCTAATCTTTTAAGTTAGTGAGATACGAGGGTAGGTCATTTAAGTGTGAATACATGGTAACTCAAACACTAGGATGGAGAAAGATACGAGGTGTTTTTGGGTCACCTCACAATTGGTTGACCTTTCTAGTTAGTGGAATCCAAAGGTAGGTTGCTTAAGTGTGAATACATTGTAAACCAGACACCTGGAGGGAGATAGCTCCTTTCTAGGTCACCTCATGACTAGTTAACCTTTTTAGTTAGTGGGAAGTGGGGTTATATAACCTAAGTGTGAATATAAGAGAACTCAAACACCAGGAGGGAAAAAGCTTTGGGGAGGGGGATTCGGGTAAACTCACGACTGGTTAACCTTCCTGGTTAGTGACAACTGAGGGCATCTAGATTAAATATGAATACACGGTAACTCAAACATCGGGAGGGAGAAAGGTTAGGGTGGTTTCAGGTCACCTCACTACTGGTTAACCTTCCTTAGTTAGTGGTAACCGAAGGCATGTATCTTAAGTGTCAATAAATGGTAACTCAAACACCGAGAGGCAGAAAGCTCTGAGGGATTTCGTGTCACCTCACGAATGGTCAACCTTCATGGATAGTGGTAAACGAGGATATGTAACTTAAGTTTTAATACACACTAACTCAAAAACCGGGAGGGAGAAAGCTCCATGGGTGTTGTTGGGTCACTAAAGACTGGTTAACCTTCCTGGTTAGTGGGAATGGAGGGAAATTAGCTTAAGTATGACAACACGATAACTCAAACACTAGGAGGGATAAAGATCCAATGATATTTTGGGTCACCTTACGGCTAGTTAACCTTCCTAGTTAGTGGGAACCAAGGGTAGGTATCTTAAGTGTGAAACACAGAAACTTAAACACCGGGAGGAAAAAAGCTCCCAGGGGGTTGGGTCACCTCATGACTGGTTAACCTTCCTAATCAGTGGGAACTGATGGTAGGTAGTTTAAGTGTTACTACGTGACAATGGAAGCACCAAGAGGGAGAAAACTTTCGGGGGATCGGGTCACCTCACGATTGGTTCTCCTTCTCGATTTGTGGGAACCGATGGTAGATAGCTTAAGTGTGAATAGAATAATTAAAACCATGATAGAGTTAGGAGTTTCATAGCACCGTTATTGATTTGTTATTGATTTGCATATATTTGTGTTTTATCCTTTTTCTATAGCCTAGTGTCCATGATAGAGTTAGGAGTTTCATAGCACCGTTAGATACAGTTTGGGCGAGGGCTCGTCCCTTTTTTACAAGCTTTTTTGTACGCTGTAGGATTCGACCTGTTAATGGACTGTCTCTTCCAAGTGCATTTTAGGAGGAATTGGTTGATTACAGTTGCTTTGGGAGAGCACTGGTTGGATATTACCAGTACTTCCCACTTCTCGATGGGGGAGATGACCTTGAGTCCTGTAACGCCCCATGTTTTTGTTAACTAATTTAATTAATTAATTGGAATATTTGAGAAAAATAAAATTTTGGATTTAATAATTTTTATCAGTAAAATATGTTGGTTATGATTTTAGAAGAATAAAACTTCAAGCGGAATTAAAATCATATTTAAAATGGACTTTTAGTGGAGTTTTTAATTTTTGCCTTTTAGGACTTTTGTGGGGGGAACTGTCACCAGACCTGTAAGGTCGATCGATCGACCATGGGAGTCGATCGATCGACTATGCCCATATTTTGAGTTTGTGAGTTATTTTATAGAGTTGGAATTGGATTAGGATTCCTGATTAGTATATAAGAATAATAGTCCGTAGGGGGATTGCACATAATCTTTTTTTCACAAGTTTTTCTCCACAGAAAACTTCTAAATATTTTTCCTCTCAACCATAATCATGAACCTCCAATATCATCAAGTTTTTGTCACAAGTTTTGGAAGGCTTGATTGGGATTTAATCAAGTTTGTTCAAAAATACTTATTTACTAATTTTTCGAGAGGAATCCAACCATGCTACCAGATTTTCTTCATCCAAATCGATCTTCACTCAGGCATGAATACTCTCTTCCTTTTCTTTGGTATTATGCGTTTTAAGTATTACCCAAACCTTTAATCATGTTTTTCTTAAAATAAAGTTGTGACTTAATTAGAAACAGTAGACACTAATTATGGGAATATTTTTATTAGATCTTTTAATCTCAATAATATTCATAACCCTTGGGTACGTAGGATTGATGAGTGGATTTTGGATTTTATTGGTGGAGGTTGAATGTAGAAAAATGTTGGTTTTGAATTAAATGAATTTGGGGACGTATAACTCATGTAAATTGTGTAGAGATAATGAAATTTGAAATATGATGTATAAATGATGAAATCTCGGTGTATTTAATTTAAAATAATTAAATGAAATTAATTGGGTGTTTATGACGACGTGATAATTTAATTAAGATTTAATTGAATTGGACTATTATGCGTAGTTTTATACGTTGATTAATTATGCTTATTCGTGTGACTTGTGGGTATTATTAAATTGCCATTATGACGACGGGTTGTTGTGTATTTTTCTCTTCCTATATTTTAGGAGGCCTTCTAGGTATGGGAGTAGTGGGTAGGCCTTTAGATATTTTATGCCTTCTAGGTATGGGACTAGTGGGGGTAGATTATTATGATTTTATTATGTCGGGGGTGGACTGATTTTTGATATTTTATCGTCGTTACGCTAGCCTAGGCATGAGACTAGGTCGAGATTTATGTTAGAAATTCATCCTATACATAGGGTAGGATGTATTGGTGACTTGGGAACCCTTAGGTATGGGACTAAGGGATATTTTAAGGATCTCACATCGATTAAAAGGGTGGGGTAAATTGTTAATGGTGAAATTAAGAAAATGATAATTAATATCTAAGATAAAAGTGGGTATTAAAATTTATGGCGACATAATGTGCAGGGGCTGACAGTTTAAACGGGATGGCTGGCAATTTATGTCATGTCGTATGTGGAACCTTGTCAAATTACGGGCGGTCGACAGTTTAAACGAATTCGGCTGGCATTTTGGCAAGGGGAATGGTTAAACTGTGGTGAAAATTACCATCCGGGGCGGGAGGACCGCCATAATAAAAACAGAGAACAATGAGAAAATTTAATTAAATTAACAATTTGGGATGGTGGGATAATTAATATGATATTGGTGTGTTTTTATAAGAATCTTGGGTGCGGTTTGTAATTTATCTTGCCGCGCTTAATTATATTCGTAATTAAAATACTCCATTGTGATATTTATTGCATATAATGCTACTTTTTGGGTTCATGGACCCTATTTGAGGGGAGTAGTGTGTATTCATACTCGGAGCTCTGACCTCGTGCATTGACTAACTTTTTCAGGTATTAGTGCTGGAGTAGCTGCATAAGATTTATTGGATATCGTTTGGAGGTGCAGCTGGGGTTTATTCTTTGAATCACTTTATTTAGTTAGACTTTATTTTCAGTCGTATTTCATTATGAGACTTCATTTGGGTTTTTGTGGGTCATTCGGTTCTAACGTTGTTAGAGGATTTCGGTTGAATTATTCAGAGTTGATTATTACTCATTTTGAATTAAATCATTTTGGAGATTGGATTTATTTGAAGTTTTAACATGTGATGGATCTTTTATCGTTCAGTTATTATTATCGTTTGGGAATTAGTCAAATATATATCTTATGGATTGATCTTATCATGTCTCATGCTGAGAATGGTATTTTATCTACTCGCTCCCGACTTAGTTTGGGTGGCGGCCGACGCCAGAATTACACGGGGTGTGACAAATGGTATTAGAGCACGGTCTTAAGTCTCGTAGGTTGTGAGTCCATTTATCTACCGTGTTATCGATCTTTGATTCCGTTTATTGATTCGTACTTCTTAAGGTTGCGGGTCTAGCATATGTGTTAGATTTGTTTCTTGGAGATATGGAGTTTGGTGTCAAGGATGTTGTAAGCATTGAGTTTAGAATTAGCAAGCTTGATGTGAGGATCTGTAGAGTTGATTTTTGGAGACGATATTTTATGTGGGGGATCGTTAGTATGAATTTTGAGTATGTTTTATATTAATGCAACAAGGTGATTAGATTTGAGGATTTAGGGTTGCGAAGATTATCGGAGATTTGCGAGAGCGCAAATCTACGATAATCTTGGCAACCCTAAATCCTCAATTATGGTCCTCAACCGTTATTTGGCGAGTGGTGATTTGCGAGAGCGCGTGGTGTACCGTTATTTTTCATAGTTATGTATATATATGGTAGGATATATATTATTTTAGTGTACGAGGGTTAGTTGCGCGTAGGATTAGGTGTATGGGCGCCCAATTGTGGCATTCTATGGGTAGGCATATCTGAGCCTTATTTTTACATTTCGCAATTTCGGTTTGATGTGTATGTTTCGTCTAATTTCAAGGACGAAATTTATTTGCTAATGGGAAAGTATGTAACACCCCATGTTTTTATTAATTAATTGGAATATTCGAGAAAAATAAAATTTTGGATTTAATAATTTTTATTAGTAAAATATGTTGGTTATGAATATAGAACAATAAAGCTTCAAGCGGAATTGAAATCGAAATTAAAATGGATTTTTAGTGGAGTTTTTAATTTTTTGCCCTGTAGGCATTTTGTGGGGGAATTGTCGCTAGACCTGTAGGGTCGATCGATCGACCCTGGTAGTCGATCGATCGACTATGCCCAAATTTTGAGTCAGTGAGATATTTTTTAGAGTTGTAATTGGATTAGGATTCCTAATTAGTATATAAGACTAATAATCCGTAGGGGTATTTCTCATAATCACTTTTTCACAAGTTTTTCTCGAGAGAACACTTCTAAATATTTTTCCTCTCAACCATAATCATCAACCTCCAACGTAATCAAGTTTTTGTCACAAGTTTTGGAAGGCTTAATTGGGGTTCAATCAAGTTTGTTCAAGAACACTTCTTTACTAATTTTTCTAGAGGAATCCAACCATGCTACCAGATTTTCTTCATCCAAATCGATTTTCACTTAGGCATGAATACTCTATTCCTTTCCTTTGGAATTATGCATTTTAAGTATTACCCAAACCTTTAATTATATTTTTTTAAAAATAAAGTATTGACTTAATTAGGAAAAGTGAACACTAATTATGTGACTATTTTTATTAAATCTTTTAATCTGAATAATATTCATAACCCTTGGGTACTTACGATTGATGAGTGAATTTTGGGATTTAATCTGAATAATATTAATAACCCTTGGAGATATGGAGTTTGGTGTCAAGGATGTTGTAGGCATTGAGTTTAGAATTAGCAAGCTTGATGTGAGGATCTGTAGAGTTGATTTTTGGAGACGATATTTTATGTGGGGGATCGTTAGTATGAATTTTGGGTATGTCTTATATTAATGCAGGAAGGTGACTAGATTTGAGGATTTAGGGTTGCGAAGATTATCGGAGATAGAACGAGTGGTGATTTGCGAGAGCGCATGGTATGCTGTTATTTTTCATAGTTATGTGTATACATGGTAGGATATACATATTATTTTGGTGTACGAGGGGTAGGTGCGTGTAGGATTGGGTATATGGACGCTCAATTATCGCATTCTACGAGTAGGCATATGTGAGCCTTATTTTTACGTTTTTCAATTTAGGTTTGATATGTATGCTTCGTCTAGTTTCGAGGACGAAATTTATTTGCTAGTGGGGAAGTATGTAACACTCTGTGTTTTTATTAATTAATTAATTGGAATATTCAAGAATTTTGTTTTCTGATTTAATAATTTTTGTTAGTAAAATATGTTGGTTATGATTTTAGAAGAATAAAACTTCAAGCGGAATTAAAATATGATTTAAATTGGATTTTTAGTGGAGTTTTTAATTTTTGCCTTATAGGGCATTTTGTGGCGGAACTGTCGCAAGACCTGTAGGTTCGATCGATCGACCCTGGGAGTCGATCGATCGACTATTCCCAGATTTTGAGTCGATGAGATATTGTTTAGAGTTGGATTTGGATTAGGATTCCTAATTAGTATATAAGACTAATAATCCGTAGCGGGACTTATCATAATCACTTTTTCACAAGTTTTTCTCCAGAGAACACTTCTAAATATTTTTCCTCTCAACCATAATCATCAACCTCCAACATAATCTAGTTTTGGAAGGCTTAATTGGGGTTTAATCAAGTTTGTTCAAGAACACTTCTTTACTAATTTTTCGAGAGGAATCCAACCATGCTACCAGATTTTCTTCATCCAAATCGATCTTCACTCAGGCATGAGTACTCTATTCATTTCCTTTGGTGTTATGCGTTTTAAGTATTACCCAAACCTTTAATCACGTTTTTCTTAAAAGAAAGTTTTGACTTAATTAGGAAAAGTGGACATTAATTATGGGACTGTTTTTATTAAATCTTTTAATCTGAATAATATTCATAACCCTTGGGTACGTAGGATTGATGAGTGGATTTTGGATTTTATTGGTGTAGATTGTGTGTAGAAAAACCTGGGTTTTGAATTAAATGAATTTGGGGATGTATAACTCATGTAAATTGTGTAGAGATAATGAAATTTGAAATATGATGTATTAATGATGAAATGTCGGTGTATTTAATTTAAAATAATTAAATGGGATTAATTTGGTGTTTATGGTGACGTGATAAGTTAGTTAAGATTTAATTGAATTGGATTATTATGCGTAGTTTTATACGTTGATTAATTATGCTTGTTAGTGTGACTTGTGGGTATTGTTAAATTGCCATTGTGACAACGGGCTGTTGGGTATTTATTCTCTCCCTATATTTTAGGATGCCTTCTAGGTATGGGACTAGTGAGGGTAGATTATTACGACTTTGTTATGTCGGGGTGGGCTGATTTTTGATATTTTATCATCATTACGCTAGCCTAAGCATGAGACTAGGTCGTGATTTATGTTAGAAATTCATCCTATACATAGGGTAGGACGTATTGGTGACTTGGGGACCTTAGGTATGGGACTAATGAATGTTTTGAGGATCTCACATCGACTAATGAATGTTTTGAGGATCTCACATCGACTAATGAATGTTTATTCTTTTTATCGTTTTATTTAGTTAGACTTTCTTTTCAGTCGTATTTCATTATGAGACTTCCTTTGGGTCTTATTGGGCCATTCGGTTCCAAAGTTGTTAGAGGATTTTAGTTGAATTATTCACAGTTGATTATTACTCAGTTTTAATTAAATTATTTTGGAGATTGGATTTATTTGAAGTTTTAACATGTGATGGATCTTTTATCGTTTAGTTGTTATTATCGTTTGGGATTGATTCAAATATTTATCTTATGGATTGATCTTATGATGTCTCATATCTGTCTCAGGCTGAGAATGGTACTTTATTTACCCGCGTCGGGCTTAGTTTTAGTGGCGGCCGACGCCAGAATTATGTGGGGGTGTGACAACTCCTTTGGACTTTTATGCTTTTATAGGACTCCCGCTTACTAGGGTGCCACTGTGGTGGATCCTATTATGACCATTACGACCGAGGGACTGTAGACAACTTTAAGGATATTTGTACGTCCTGCTTAAGGGGAGTTCCTAGTGGTCAATAATTTGACTAATTATATGAAGTAGGAGGAGGACCCAAGGCTAGATGTAGAGACGATGAGACGATACGCCAAATCTTTACTGTTGGAGTGCTATTGGCGTCAAGCGGCTTAGGTGGTATTCATTTGTGGTGATTAAAATTTATGATGGAATTTTCTCTGATTTCGAGATATGCATGATGGGAGGATGGGGCTGGCAGAGATGTACCAGTCCATGTCTCACTTTTTCAGATATCATATTGACAATTTTACAGGTTTCGAGTATTTGTGATAGGTATCTGCAATTTTAGTTTCATTTTTTTTTATTTTAGTTAGATATTGCCTTTTTCTGTTACTCATGACGTATCCTATTTCCATGTTGTGAAGTTATGGCACTCCTGGATCGTGTTTTCCCCTATTTAGATTGTATGCATGGGGGAATTTGAGGGTGAGATCCTCTATAACGTTGGAGGCGACTAGGGAGATTCTGAACAAGATGACCGTGGAGACTCTAAGTAGTTTAGTGCATTTTATTTCATCATTTTGTTTTTCTTTATTTTTAGTACCTGCATGCTTCTTATTAGGGGTGGCCGTGGGCCGGGCCTGGGCAAGCCCGGTCGGGCTCGGGCCGGGCTTGAAAAATTAAAAGCTATCCCAAGCCCGCCCAGATTTGAAAGCTCTTTACCCAGGCCCGCCCGATCGGGCCTTATTATGTTAATTAAAAGATTTTTTTTTAAATTAAAATACCTATTTTTTATTTAAAGACCAATTTTTTTAATTAAAAATTTGTTTAAACTCCATATATTACAAAATTCATATGTAAAGTTTCCCATTCTACATGAAAAGACTTGGTATACGTTTTTATATTTATAAAAGTTCTCCCCTCCCCCCCCCCCCCATATATATACATTTTTCGAGCCTCGGGCCGGGCCTCATCGGGCTTAAGAACTCATGTCCAAGCCCGCCCGAAAAAAAATCGGGCCTATAAAATTTTGCCAAGCCCGCTTTGCGGGCCTATTCACCTTACTCAAGCCCTATTTTTTTATTGGGCGGGCTTGGCGGGCCTCGGGCCTATGGCCACCCCTACTTCTTATCACTCACTTTCATTCTTGGTGCTTTATTCCTTTAGGTTCCCTTGGGGTTGACCCTCTACTTTTTGGGGGAAAACGTTACGTCACTGGAGTAGTCGAGGCAGAGGTTGATCCTGGAGGATTCTTATGGAGCGATTTTTTTACCTTGGTGAGAGGGTTACTCATCAGCACATGTGGGGTATCCTCATTCTGGTACCATTTACCCCTATCGCATGAGGCACACCAAGGGGTAGAACGTGGTAAACCGTTAGATGTTCTTGGATAGGGTGACTATCATCGGTCTACTCAGGGAGGATCTTGATTACCAGGGATTCCTAGATAGGAGTGTGATGATGATGACCCATTTTATGCCCCAGATAATTTTTTTAGCACGTGACAGAGTGTTTTTATCAGAGGAGGGGTTTATAGTAGGTGACAGAGAGGATGTGGATCCAAAGGGTGATTAGGGGCAGGCATATGTATACATGGTGGCTCCTGAGGGTGAGAAGGAGTTAGAGGTTTTGCTAGAGGGGGACATCTAGGCTTAAAGGAGGGATTACAAAGGGCCGATCAAGGGCGATGATGGTTTTCTACATGGGATGCAATGGGCTTTGATGGTCCTGGGAGGGATCCAGGGGGCTTATGGGGATTCTTCTCGAAGGTGCCAGTAGACTTTCTTGGGTCGATGGGGGTAGGTCTGCGCCTAAGGTTTGAGGTAGGGAGTACTTCGAGGCTCGCCCCAGGGACATTTCGTTATGGGATGTCCCAATGTCTTCTTCCTAGTTGAAGTTTTTTTTTATTTCGACGGGCTAGAAAATGCGTTAGACTTTTGGGTAGGTGAAGAGTCTCACCATCTTCCCAGCATGACAGCAGATGATCTGGAACCTTGGCATCAATAGCTGGACTTAAAGGATCGGATAGTGGCATGGGAGGAAGGTGTAACCCAGGTGGAGGATGCTACCGTAGTTCTTATTTTCACCCTAGAGGATAGGGTGAGGGAGATGGATGAGGAGACCACGAGACGGGTCAGGAGGAAGGTGTAAATTAGGGAGTGAACTTGTTAGGAAGGAGGATCTACCTTCTCCATTAGATGATATGGAGTCTCTTGAGCGGGGTATGCCGATTAGGTTTACTTACTCCGTGTCTACTATGGATTTGGATCACTTTGCCCTTGGCCATTAAGCATCTTTGGATTTGCTTATTTTTCTTTTACTTCATCAGTTTTCTTTGCATATTGATTATTTCCTTGATTAGGTGTTTTTTAAGAGGTGACAGTCTTGGCATCCAACCTCTAGAGGAAGATGATCCTTTGGACTTCGATATATCAGAAGCTAGAATATTCAATATATGTCTATGTTCCTATGACGGTTCATGAGGGGAGGGTAGAGGATTGCGTGTCATCTCTCTCTCTCTCTCTCTCTCTCTCTCTCTCTCTCTCTCTCTCTATGTCCCATTCTCATTCCCACATGGCTCCATGCCTTGAGGGGGTTTTAGATTCCTTTATAGAGTCAGTGAATAATGACTGGCCATATGCGTCCTCCCCTAGCTCAACCTAGTTCTAGGCCTCAAAAGGATGCCAATTTAATAGGTGGTGATGACGATGATTCGAAGCGGGCCAAGAAGGCTAGACGTGAGTAGGTTTTAATTTTCAACGAGGTCGATCGCCTATCTCCACCATTTTATACATTTGATTCTTTTTCTTTTATTCCTTCATTTAATGGACATTACATGTACAATATCGTGTTATTTATGTACTTTCTCTAATCGAGCACCGTTGTCCTTAAAATTCATCACTTTTGGAGATTGTGAGAATATCCCCAAATATATATCATAAATCGCTAACCGTCTTGAGGTATTTTCGGAGCCACCACCATCCTTATTTCAAATACCGAATCAAAAACTGACTTATTTTCCTCCATACGTAGCAATCCTCATTATTTTTTGGATTAGACTTGATATGACGACATCCCCAAAAATCAATTTTCTTTCGGGTGAAAATCAAACCATAACTAATAGACATTGCAATTGACTATCACATTGTTACCAATTGCATTATGCACTAACAATCATAACATTTACATATTTTTCTGACTTCCATTCTTCCATGAACCCCTGTACATGACTTATGTTGACAAGCATGACCTCCACTGTAATACATGACCGAGAGAAAAATAACCATGACCATTATATCCCCCCACCTAAACTTGTGAAGCATTATCCCTTGCATGATTGAATGAACACACCCAACAAATCCAATTACTAGTGGTTTGACACCAAAATCTTATTCCGGATTTTTGACAAACACCTTGTGTGCACCAAGAGCTCTGACACTAATTTGTATGCCCTGATACTCAATTTGTTGGGCCACCCTCCAATCAACCACGAGCTGTAAATAATCGAGATAAAATGGTAATAATGAAAAACATAATAAATATGTAAAGAAAAGAGACAATATCAAGATATACGTGGTTCACCAACTTGGCTACGTCCATAGAGATATCCAATTGCACTATATTTAAAGAAATTACAAGTACAATAGAAAATATACAATGATAAATCACATACCCTTTACTCTCTTACCCAAATTCGAGATAACCATTATAAATAAACTCTTCCCCTAGGTCAAGAACCCTCTCAATCTCTTTTCGTCAAGTGTTTTCCACTGGTGTATTTTGATCCCATGTTACCGATTAGAGATGCCCCATACATTATATCTTGAGCACACCTACTATACCTGAAAAACTAAAACTCACACATGTATTCCCACTTTGAGCAATTACTATGAGGTGAGAAGGAAAATCCTTCACCTCTCACCCCCAAACCTCACCTTTGGAAGAAGAACCCCCCCTATGTCTCTCTCTAGAGCAAAAGCCTTTAGGTTTTAGCTCCCATAAGGTTCCTTTTATAGCTGAAATGCACTTATGATCAAACCCCCCCAAATACCTTTCACTCGTCATGCCTATCAACCCAAAAACTTGCCCGTATGTGATACTTTCTTTGCTGTAGCAAAGCTCCCCTTCTCTACAATGAAGGACAACCATCACTGGTCACTTCACCGAATAGAAAACACGGGTTTTGGGGTATTTTGAGCCAAACTCCATAGACTCTATTCCCTAATTTTTAATATGAAAAATTGAATGCCTATATCTTTAGCCTCAAAGTAAAATATATGAGAGTTCTAAGTTATATGGTTAATTATATGTCGGAATTGTGTTTTTCAATTTTATTTTCCTAAGGTATGAGCTTAGGGAACATGCTAAAATTTAACACTTAGTTTTTGTAGGCTCATTTTAATTTTTCCTATGAACTCATAAAAAGCCATAAAGGTTTCTGATTCAAAACTTAACCATCTACCCACCCACACACAATGCGGTGAAAATATATTCAAAATGACTTTGTAATATGCATTGGAATTACTCTGTAATGCGTCAAAATTACTGTGTTGAAAATAACTATGAAAAAATATAATTGATCTAAAATCTACTAAAATGAATGATGCTAAAAATCACTACAAAAATGGGGTAACAACACTCTTGAATGTTGTGCTCAAATGACTCCGAAAAGTGTTAGAATGGCTATAAAATGTGTTAAAATGTTCTAAAATTACTCCAAAAATGCATTAACATGACTTTAAAAATATGACTTTACATTTTTATAAATACACCACTTTGTTAGAAAATTAAATATGTGTACTTTTGTCCTGCAAATAATGGTAGGAGACCTACGTCTAAAGAAACCAATGATGAGATTGGGTGTTTAAAATAATGATTATTTTGACTTAATCCCTGGTATATTCGCTATTTTGGGTTTAGGACATAATGAAAATGACAATGCAATCCATATATGTAGTGTGTACCTTCTTTTTTCAGGATTGTATATGTCAAATTTTGTAACGTGTACATGAAATTTTGTGATGTATATGCAAATTATTGTATTATACATGTAACATTTTAGAATGAATACATGAATTTTTATAACGTATAAATGTTAGGTTTATGTATATCGTAACACATAAGGTATAAGTTAAGGGGCGATGATCTTAGTGCAAAAAAATGTTAGTGAATTAAAATAAAAAAAATGTTTTATTGTCATGGAATAAATTGAAAAACTCTTTAAAAAATAAAAAACGGAACAAAATACTCTGCTACCGTTAATAAAATATTACTGGATAAGCAATATATCAAAATTTACCATCATATCATGTACTATAATATAAAAATAAAATCGCCACTTTATTAGTTCATCGCGTGTTAATCCCTGATAAGAGTTGCAATAAAAATGAAAGCTCCACTTTGCTAGTTTGCCAAGTGTCAATCCCAAATAAGAGTTACAGTAATGTTATTTTTTATATCTGCAAATCATCTTGGTTATCTGAACAAATTCCATTTCACTGGGTAGTAAATCATACATTATAAATCAAACAAACACTACACTTTGAGACTTACACAAATTCCTAAACCAGATAAACTTAGAAAAATGAGCAACGTCAATGAAATTTCTTTGTTTTAATATTTTAATAAACACTTATTGTTCACCACGAAAAAACTATTTAGAGCGAATATTGTTATGTGTTAAATATAGAATTCATTCTATTTATTAAAACAATGAAATCTATAAACATAAAACATAAAACATATAGCTACTATTTAAAAACTAAAAAACATCATTAGAATATATAAAAAAAAATATTGACGTCTTCAAATTAAAAAATATATATATTAATATATAAAAAAATATATCATATTATTCAAATGAAAAAAAATGAACTTTAAATGACAATAAAAGTTATAATAGTTCTATAGAGGTACTTCAATAAACAAAGGGAGACTATTAAACACGCCATCCATCCAACTCATTGTCTAAGTCAACTCACACAGTGTACAACTGGCATGTCAATAGTTTTAATAGAAATTGAACTTGTTATATTTACATCTGTTTAACGTATAATCAAAATTTAAAATATATAACTGTTATAACCAAATAAACTCATGAGAGTCGAGTGAGGAAAAAAATCAAGAGCATATGTAGGTTGTATTATGATTAAAAAAATAATATAATCAGACCATTTAAATCAATTGGAGATTCCAAAGTATACTAAACCATGGAAAAGTTAAAATAAAAAAGACCAACAACAACTTCAATAATATCGTGTTCAATCGATTTCACTCACTTACAAGTGGATCTAAATAAATGCATCCAACCCCTTGGTTGAATTAACAAAAAGGGGAAGGTGGGAGGGAGGGGGGGTTAATATTGTTTAGACCCTCTTTTATGTCTAGACACTCACAAGTTTTGAAGAGATAATTGCAAAAGAACAATATTATCTTATTTATTGAAGCCATATAAAATTATTAACAGTAAAAATAACTTTAATCAAGTTTTTTGGTCCAGTGGTATAAGGTTGTCACTGGAACAGTCTTGAAGGTGAATTAGTTTTGATCCTCAGTTCGATTTCCGACATTGTCAAAATAATGCTTGGCCAGCATTATTTTTATATCATTTACTTATAAAAAATATGAGTTCAAGTCTCTATAAAAAATAATGTGAGTTTTTATATCATTTACTTATAAAAATAAATAAAGGGATTTAAAAAATACCTTAAAAAATATGACACTATAAAGATACCATTTACGATGACAGGACTTAGAAATTCCTATGTGAGATGATTCCCAAATCTAACAAACCTTCAAAATATCATTTGCACAAGTGTTTCATAAGTCTCTCGTTTCCTCTCTTAAGTAGAGGTTTTTATTTTATTAGGTCACAATTTAGTTATTTCATGTTTTTGGGATATTATAACGTAGCAAAAGATTCATATGTCGGTTTGATAGATGAGAATGTGGAGATTGAGAAAGAATGCCAACGGACTTGATTAGAATACATAAGAATGAGGTATTGATGTTACGTTTTCTTTAGGAGTGAGAAGAAACAAATTAATTAATGAATAAGCGACTGGAAATTGACCATGTGGACGATCTCATAATGCTTGTATAGCATTTTATAGTTTAGTATAGATTATCGTATTAACATTCATTGACATTTATATTTAAAAAATAAAAATCTCTTAAATCAAAAATATAACTTTTGAAAATTTTCCCCTTTTAAATATTGGACTTCTAATAATTCCAAAGTTCATAACATAATATGTGACCAATGCCATTCCTAGTTTCTTTAAAGGAGATGGGTGATATATAGTAACTCACGTCATGTTAGATTTCTTAATTAATTTAATAAACACTTAGAAAAAATTATTCTTAAATTATGTAATAAATATTTAAAAAATAGGCGTACTTGAATTATTATTGTAATGCTATTTTGTCCAATGTGTTTGAAACGAAATAATCCAAATATGAAATTACAAAAACTCATTCAACAATATCATCATAACACCACAAATTAGTTAACTATTAAAACATGGTAAAATTAAAATTTATCTCTCATCAAGGAATATCCTAATTAATGGGCATCAAAACAAACTTCTCAATAAAAAAAAAAATACACACAAATTATAATCACTTCATTACCTATACAAATTCCCAAATACCTTTATTAAGTAAAGTAACGAGTTTGATCCAAAACAACAAAAGCAAATCACACAAAATAATTACGACTTTTTCCTTGCCTTCACCTTGGCACAAGAAGATTCATCATTTCAATATTCATCTTAGTCTTTCTTTGATTGTCTTTTACAACTTCTCTAACGAACATAAGATAAATACAGTAATATAAAGTTAAACCCCTATTTTAACTTCATAATCCAAACTTTGTTTAATAGTATTAATTTTTTGCAAAACATTAGATTGTTCCGGTTTTTACTTTATAGATAAAAACGATATTTTCTTTTGTTGAAAATTTAAATGATTTTCTTTAAAAGAGATATTATTTAAAAAAAAAAAAAAATTTGTATTTTCACCTTTGTTATAAATTCATTTTTTTTTTATCTTTGATCGTGGGGTAAATACCAGTAGAAAATTAAATAGGAGTTTTTATTACGACTAAGGAAATTTGTATTTTTGGACCGTGCTTTGGTGTGCCATGACATAAATCTTTTAGACACCATATGACACGAGATCATGTTTTGCATGCATAATACGAATACGAATCATTTTAAACGCAACATGAATAACATAATTAATAAGATTTATACCGAATTACACACCACAATACACAAAAACACGAATAACGAGATCCATCACAATAACCCGTCCGCCACAATTTTGATACAAATATGACATGCCTTGGACCAACATACAAAGAAAAAATAGATGATAGCATGTGAAAAAGAAAGTTCAGAAATTGACCTAAGAAATTGATCTAAATAATGGGGGAGGCCCTCGATATCAAACCATAGCCAACCTAATTCCTCCTCAAAGCCATAATATCCATATATTTTTTACCTTGTTTTTTCGGACATTGAAAACAACATAATACATATATAAAGAAACCCATCACCATACATCCCAAACAAGGCTTACAGTCACAACAACAAGCGTGCTCTTCTTCTTCCTTGTTAGAATTTTCTTCTATGCCTTGTTTGGCTTCCTCTTTATTAACTTGTGTGGCCATATTTGCCTCCTTTATATATGTGGAGTGATATATTACAATGAGCATTATGGTAAAATGAATCAAGTGCAGATCTTTTATAGGTTGAATTAATGTGAGCTTCCGTTTGATATACCTTGCCCCTCGATTACTCACCCAGAAACTATATTGGATGGTCCATTTGACTTCGAAATTAATTTAGGAGAAGATCTTTGGTATTCCAAATTGAAGTCTGAAATATGTACACCCTACGTGTTTAGCATTCCAGACAGAGCTTTATTGCTCCATTTAGTTGTTTGCTTTCTCATTTATATTGATAAAAATATGAAGGGCAAACCACTAATGTGGTATTGATAAAAAAAATGCAAATCATTTATCAGAACAATCCTTAATGTGGATGGGTGTGGAAAAATTTACACATTTTCACAAGTGACTATAACTAATATTTATGTTCTTTTAGGCTTTTGATTTGAGTTATTTTCTTTGAATTTTGATTTTATATACATTTGTTATGTTGAATATGATTTCTATTTTGGCTTTTTATTTGAGTTGTTTGCTTTCTCATTTACATTGGCATCATTGGTGTTTGCAAAATCCTACGATGCCCTCGATCCAAATGGACATGTTACAATAAAATGGGATGTCATAAGTTGGAATCCTGATGGTTATGTTGTAAGTATTACTCCCTGATTTTGTATAGGCTTGGCTCTAATTATTTAAACTAATAGGATAAAAGATGAAAGTAGATCTATTTTTTTGCTCCACAAATAGAAACATATATATTGCGTATCATCGTATAGTTTCAAGTGAATTCAAAAAAATTGAGGAGATATTATCCCTCTGTGTAGATTCCTCAATTGAGACAAGTGAAACATCGAAGACTTTCTACCTAAACCCTAGGGATGGAAATTTAACCCGAACCGTAGGAGTCCCGCCCCGCCCCGCCCCTAATGGGGCGGGTTTTAAAACCCGATTAATGAATTAGGAGCGGGTATGGGTTTAAGAAAAAAACCCGTTTATTAAATGGGGCGGGTTAGGAGTTAGCTGAAATAAAACCGCCCCGCTCCGCCCCGCCCCGTTTAACTTATGCTTATATAAATATCCTTTATATGTATGTTAATTATAATTAAATTATATATATATATATATATATACACACACTCACACACTAAAAAAAAATCTTTATATGTATGTTAATTTTTTAAAAGATTTAAGTGAAAATATGAATTGACAATTGGGGGATTGTCTCACTTATTGGAATATGAGCCATTGTATACCTCTAAGACTATAATGTAATATTTTTAATTTTACTATTTTTAAAATTAACGCAACCCGTAGGAGCCCCGACCCGCCCCGTTTATTAAATGGGGCGGGTTAGGAGTTAATTTTCAAAAATCCTAACCCGCCCCGCCCTGCCCCGTTTATTAAATGGGGCGGGTTAGGATTTTTGAAAACCCGCCCCAAACCCGCCCCGTTGCCATCCCTACTAAACCCCAGTAAATCATTACCGAAGGACAATGGCCCCAGTTCAAGAGTCTTTTATGGGAGCAGAGCATTTTTCTGAACTGTTATTTGAATTGGTTCAGCAGGCAAAGAGATGACTTATATAGTGGACTCTCAACTAACTATTGTACACAAATTAAATAGTGGGTGGGGCCTTTCTGTTTGTGTTGGTAAAGAATGTTTTGTGTGTTTTTCAATCATTTTTCAACCCTTTAGGCACTTGAGTCCAATAATATTTTTTCTGACAGACCTTCTTCTTTATCCTCGCAACGTGTGTTGTGGACGTTGAGAGGTTGACTCCTGGATTCTTCATGAATGGACGGTATGGGTTTGATATGCTTAGGTTTGTTTGTTGTGGGCTGTCTACAAGTTGTGTTTTTGGGCATTTCGTTTTTTTCTTTTTGTTTTAGTACATTTTTTTGATGAATTGCATTATTAGTTCTATGTCACTCTATGTTATTTTATTTGTTTTTCATTTGGTTGAATTGTTTAAGGAATGGTGATCAAAGGGAGGCTAAGAAATGAGATATTACCATTTTATCAGACATTTGAAGCTCTCATAACATTTTGAACCCCATGACGACCAAAAAAAATTATTGAATGCCCTACTGATACAACTTCAAGGATGAAAGTGATAGCAGCAAATGAAAGCAGAATCAACAGTGAGGCCATATGTAGAAATTTTAATTGGACAATACAAGGGGTGGTGTTCGAGGTTGAAATCAAACTATTTACTCTGGACCTCGGATGTGACATGGTTCACAGAGTCCCTATGTGGTTGAACTGAAGAACTTACTTCCCAAATTCAACAAGGATAGCGAGGAGATTTAATTACAGGGCTCAAAAAAGGGGATCACAGTTGCACATAATTAGTGGAAGGATGGTGGGCAACTGTATATATTAGTTCACATTAGGTGAGTCAAAAAGTTCTGATGTTAATTCTACATTGGGGAGAATAACAGGAAACAAGGTAATTTATTTACTTGATGTCATACTCCAGCTTGAATTTTTTTAGTTGCTTTTACACCCACATATCCCTTTAGTGAAATGCAAATCGAAAATGTAACAGTGATACACAAGAAAATTCATGTATTATGATTTGTAGTATTATGAGATATCATCGAAGAGTAACTACAACTTTGAGAAGCCTTTTTCTTTTTTCTGGGAATCACGAGTCACGATGCTTCTTTGCTCAGGCTTTATTTATCGTAGTTTTCCAGATTTGACATTTTAGGTCAAATGTTGATTTCGGGTCTGGGTGAAGACGGATCTTTAAGGTCGGGAGTTTGGGTACACAGTTGTTAATTGGATGTTTTTCAGGTGGATCTCTCTTTATTCTATGCATATTTTTATTTTTATTTGTTGCTCCTTTTAGTTTCTCTCAATCAGGGTATTAATTCTTGTGCAATTCTTAGAATTAGGGGATTTCTTCAAATTTTAAAATTTAATTGATGATTGAAAACCCATCTTCCTCTCTTTGTAGTTTCGTTCAATGAGTATTTTGCTTCCAATATCATGATTTCGATTAATTGTCTTTTTTATACTTTGAATGCCTTAGTTTATTTATTAACATTTGTCCTCATGATTTCCAATTATAATAAATTTGATTTTTATTGTAGTTGTAGTTCATCTCATATATGTTATGTTTTGTAGCTATATAAATATGCACACGTTTGAGCAGATAACACTTGCTTAGGTTTGTATAGCATACTCCATTTGTTTGTTAAAATGCCTAGCAAGGACTTAATATTTGCCATAATAATTTTTGAAAGAATAATATGTGAAGGTTGGAGTGAAAAGTTCTGGAGTTTCATATGGGGATGTAGATAAATAGATAGATTTTTTCATCTTATACTCAATGTTTTAATCGGATTAAAAAGTTTCAAGTGCAGGGAAGGATCAAAGAGACAATTTTATGGCTAAAAAGGCATGAGGCTCAAGCTGTTGGAGGACTCCCTTACTGTCTTGATAATCTTTTGAATGATGATGATGCTTTTATCCATTTAAGTGGGTTCTTATGCAGTTTAGTGATATAATTGTTTGTGTCTCTTCATCTGATATAATTATTTTTATTTTTATTGTTGAAAGGTATTGAGGTGTTATAAGGGGGAAATGTATAAGTAGAATTAAGAATAAAAATTGTGGAGGTAGAGTGCAGAGACGGATGAAAGGAGACGAGTGTTCCTTAGGATAAAGAATCAGCATCCAATAATCTTCAATGGCGGTCTTCTCTTTCCCCAACTCCATACAACACCATTTAATCCTCCCATATCAGCCAACCCCCATCAAATTCCTGCCATTGTTTAGTGAACTTGAAGAAGTGGGATTTTCACTGGCTGCAGCGACAATGGCACTTACTGATCTTGAGGTTGCTGTGAGTCGGTTCATTGACCATGAAAATGACCCAGATATTGATGAAATGCCCTTGGTCCCAGTGGACATTGTTATCGAGGATTCTGAATCTTCTATTACAGATCAAGTAAGGTTAAAAGCACAGGAAATAAGGGTTCAAGCTCACATAAGGAAAAAAGAACATACAAAATTTGAAAAAGAAAGAGAAAAAAAATCGTTTCGGTAAAGAATTTAAGGAGTCAAAGAAATTTGCAGAAAAAAATGAAAGAAAACGGTTTTTGGCCTTGAAGAAAGCAGAAAAGGAGGAAGAGAAAAGAGCATTGCATAAAATCCGCCAGAAACTACAACAAGATAAGGTAGAAGGTCAGAACTTGGAATGCCTCCAGAGGACCCTTCATCTGTTAAGCTTGCTACAACTATGATGCAAGAGAAAAATGACACGTTCCATGTTAACTCTGCTACAACACACGAAAAGACTGCTACAAAGATTGAGCTCATGAGAGACTATTTACGATCCCTCAGGCACAACCAAAAGGAAGATGATGTCAAAGTGAGGATAGCCTTTGATACTCTTTTAATTTATGTCAGAAATGTTCTAAGGAATCCCAATGACGAAAAGTTCAGGAAGATCCGAATCAGTAATCAATCGTTCCAGGACAGTGTTGGGGTTTTTAGAGAAGGTATCAAGTTTCTTGAGCTCTGTGGGTTTTAGATAGTAGAAGGATGCAAGTTTTTGTATCTTCCCAAAGATAAGATTGAGATGGTTGAATTTAGGTCAGTTGGGACTCAATTGCACTCTGCTCTAACAAATCCTTACTTTGGACTTTTATCAAGATATGTAGAGACAATTTAGTGTTCTCTCTGGATCAGTGACTTACGTTGGACACTTGTGAGAAACTTTGGCTATAGAGCACCAAATGAATTATTGAAGAAATTATATAAACTAGAAATTTCCACGTTATAATATATGTTATGCTGGGTTTCTTTGCCATTATCGATTTGTAAACTGTACAGTGTAAGAGCATCTGTAATGGTGGGGGAAGAAGCCAACAAAATTTGTAAATATGCAAATTGCTAACCCTCCAATGGTGTGAAGTACGAAACAAATTTTGTAGTCGAATTGGTAGGCGTTTTGTAAATTTAGAGAACGTCTACAAATTTTGTAACGAGTTCCTACGAACTTTATTTGTTCGTACAAATTCTTACGAACAAATAAAGTTCGTAAGAAATAGATTTTATGTTTCTACGAAGTTTAGAAGTTCGTAAAAACTCATAAGGAATTCTTACGAACTTCTAAAGTTCGTAAGAACAGAAAAGTTATTTCCTACGAACTTTTAAAGTTCGTAGCAATTTTTCAAGTCATTTCTCTTTACAAATCTCCATTGTGTAAACTACTCAGACAAAAGGTAAAAACCACTTTTCAGATATGTAATTTTACCTTTCGTGCATGTCCACCCATTGGACATGCTCTAAGGAGGCTGGAAATGAATTTGAATTGTAGAATTTTACAATCTGTTTCTTACATAGTTATATTTCCCATAAGCGATTTTATTTTTAATAGATCATAATTTATTGATAATGTGATTAATGGCATTATGTTTAGTTTCTATAGTGAAAAAAAAGGTATTGAGGTGCTATAATGCATGTATGATGGTTTTGTTGTTCTTGCCGATTTTTGGTTGATGATTCTGTATGAGCTGTCGGTGTGTGGATGTTTAAAAAAATGCATGTATGCTGGTACATGAGTCCTTAAATTGATTTTATCATATTATTTGATTGAGTTTGGTGATATCTTCCAATATAAGATGCGATGTGAGGCATTATGATGGTCCAACATATCTTTCAAAAGATTGCTCATATAGGTTCAAAGATAAGGAATCCTCTTGAGTGAAATTGTACAAATTGGGTTTGGTCAAAATCAAAATGGGTGTTGGATTCTTGGGTTTTAGTCAAATGGGTATGTTAATGTTCATTGTTGTGGGTGCTTTTATATTTATGATTTTACCTATAAAATATAATGGACTATTTTATATAGTGACCTTAAATTTGTCAGTGATGTTATTTAAAGAGATGGAAAACTTTATTAGGGACTCGGATAAATAAGTGATTTTAAGTGAAAAACATAAAACACGTACAATAATCATAGAGACACAACAATTTTTTATAGTAAGAAGCCCACATCGCTTTTTTCGACCAATTAGCTTATAATTAATATTTTTTCTATTTACTTAAAAATCTGAAACTAAAAGTCTCCTAAAATATATTTCTGTTTGAGGTAAAATAAAAAACATTTCCACGAGAAATATCAAAAGAGATTCCTAAAAGAAATTTAATTTTAAAATTTTGCAGTTTCTTTTAGACGTATTTTTCGATTGTTAATTTAGTATTGAGATAATGTTTAAGTTTTTCACTCTATGAGACTATATAAATGTTATTATTTTGAATTGCTTCAATGATTATTTCATGTTCAAATATATTTCATGCGTATGAAATGATTATTTCAATCGCGTATCCACGCATCGCGCGAATTTACACCTAGTTATTATAAAAATATAGGACATTCATTAAATGGGTGTAAAAACCTCCAAAATGAAGTCTCTCAGCCCTGCTCATGTAGAGAAAAAACAAACTGGTCTTGAAAAGTCAATCAATTCTTCATGCGTGGAGTTTATTCAAAGAGTAAAACTAGGGATACCCCATTTTTATACCCCCTTAGTTGGATGCTCCAAATTAGTAACCCCATTTGTCTAGTTGGAATTAAAAAAAAAAAAAAAAAACTAAGCATTTGTATTTTCAATAAAAAAAACTGTCTTTTAATAAATTAAAAAAACGGTTTTTATTTGAAAAAACATTTTAAAAAAAATATTTTTTTTACTTTTTATTACAGTTTTTAAAAACAAAACGAAAACATTTTAACGTTTTTAAGAAGATATTTATAAAAACTAAAAATTTGTATTTTCAATAAAAGCCATTTAAAAAAAAAAACTCATTAAATGACGTAAGTCCGTGCCAGCGGTACTAACCAACCGCGATAATGATGTGGGTCCACGCCAAATGCACTAACCAATCGGGTTTAATGATAGTGATGGGCGCGGACCCACATCATCATTGCGAATTGTTAATACCGCTGGCGCGGACTCACGTCATCATTACGATTAGTTAGTGTCACTGGCATGGCCCCACACATGGGTAGAGCTAGGGGGTGGCTTGGGGGGGGCCAGCCCGCCCCCCCAAAAATAAAAATAAATAGTAGTGTTAATTTATATAAAAAAAAAACTGTGTTAAAATATAAATTCAGCGCGCCCAAAATATAAATTCAGCGCACCCCTAATAGGACTTTTGGTGATTTTTCTAAAAATAATTTAAATAACCTCAAAAAAATTCGGCTCGGGGGCTCCCGCCCCCGAATCCCCGGATATCACCCTTAAAGCAGCTCGTCCTGACGCGAATTCCTAGCTCCGCCACTAGACCCACATCATTATCGCAATTAGTTAGTACCGCTGACACAGACCTACTTCATTGAATGAGTTTTTTTTAAATGGCTTTTGCTGAAAATACAAATTTTTAGTTTTTATAAATATCTTTTAAAAACGTTAAAATGTTTTTTAAAACAATAATAAAAAGTTGAAAACATTTTTTAAAAAATAGTTTTTCAAATAAAAACAGTTTTTTTTATTGAAAATAAAAATGCTTAGTTTTTATTAAAAAAAAAAATTCTAACTAGACAAATGGGATTGATGATTTAGAGCATCCAACTGAGGGGTATAAAAATAAAATGGGTATTCCTAGTTTTACTCTTATTCAAAAGGAAGTGGCTAAGCCTCTAACTAAAGAGTTAATGAAGCCACGTGATAAAACAAAAGTAGGTCTATTGCATAGGGAACAAATGTCGGTTGAAAACAGGTCCAAATCGAATACCAGATGAATAAAGATACACTGCTGGAATCATCCGTAATCCTAACCGTTGATTTACTTTCCAAAACAATGCATCTTCTCTCTTTTCCACAACTGTACATTAGAAGTTTTTACATACATAATTGTACAATTTTTTTAAAAAAGATCTAATTTTTATCAATATAAAAAAAGGACATATACCAAATAGTTCCTCAAACATTTTTTAATACTCATTTAGTCCAAGCCTTTTTATTTTGCCTCAAAAAGTCATTTGCCACATATTTTGGAAAGGGAGTGCCGTTGGCGCGGACCTCTAAAAATAAGAGAATATTGAGTGCTTGAGGGACTAAATGGGTTAAACTAAAAATATGTGTCCTTTTTAAAAAATATATATTTATAGTAGGGACTATTAAATAATTGACCCTATAAAAAAATAGTTTTTTTTAAAAAAAAATTGTACAATTATTTAAAAAAATTAGAAGTTGTTTAAAAAAAATAGACCTATTTTTTGGTTATTTTTTCATGTTTTTCCTCCGAGATCTTTTTTTTTCTTTTTTTCCCAGTTTTTTGTATATAAAAAATTGTTTTCAGGTTCTTTTTTATCGTAATTATTCTCTATTAATTTTTTTTCCTTTGTAGTCCCATTTTTCATATATAAAAAAGATGACACAATTCTGGTCACGTAGAGAAAAAAACAAACGAGCGGTTCTACATGAACTGCATTGGGACCTCATTTTTGTCTTTTTCCCTTTTTTTTTCTTTTTTTTTTAACAGTTTTTTATATATAAAAATAAACAGTTTTTTTTTAAATTAAAAAAAAAGTCTTTTATAAAATTAAAAAAAAAAACAGTTTTTATATATAAAAAAACAGTTTTCCTATTAATATTAATTTTTTTTAATCAAAATTAAACAACTGATGTGGGTCCGCGTCAGTGGCACTAATTAATCCCGATATTTTATTGAAAAAAATATTGCGATTGATTACTTTGGTTCGGGAATGTGGATCCGCGCCAGCGGCACAAATTAATCGCGATATTTTTTTCAATAAAATATCGAGATTAATTAATGCCGTTGGCACGGACCCACATTCAACAAACGATTTTGGTCCGAAAATGTGAGTCCGCCCCAGCGGCACTAATTAATCGCGATATTTTTTTCAATAAAATATTGCGATTAATTAGTGCCGTTGGCGCGAACCCACATTCAACAAATGATTTTGGTTCGAGAATATGGATCCGCGCCAGCGGCACAAATTAATCGCGATATTTTTTTCAATAAAATATCGCGATTAATTAGTGCCGCTGGCGCGGACCCACATTCAACAAATGATTTTTGTCCGAAAATGTGAGTCCGCGTCAGCGGCACTAATTAATAGCGATATTTTTTTTAATAAAATATCGCGATTAATTAGTGCCGCTGACGCTGACCCACATTCAACAAATAATGTGAGTCCGGGAAGGCACTAATTAATCGCGATATTTTTTCAATAAAATATCATAATTAATTATTATTTATTGGCTTGTTGTTGGATAGTATGTTGGAAGGAGTACGTGATATTTAATTGTTGTTGGCTTGTTTTTAGTTTTTGCCTGTTGGCGCCGTGCGAGGTGTTGGCGCCTCTCACGAGGCCGTTTGGGGGGTGTTTTAGTTTTTCGCCCTCTAACGGCATGCTTTTAAGCTTTAGTCTAGATATTTTAAAATTATTGTCATATTCTCAAATTAGGAGTCCCGTGACCACGCGAAAATATAATTCCGCAACTGACATAACTTGTAATTCCGTAATAAAATAATTATGCAACTGACATAGCTTGTAATTGAAGCAGAGAACGGTACGGCCCCGATCGCGAAAATCTTTGTGACCTGACCTTTGATTTCCTTCACACAACGATCACTTTCTCATTCATATTAAGTCTTCTCTTTACAATGTAAATTCCCACCAACAATATGGCATTTGAGAAGGAGAGCGTGGAATCAAACTATAGTTGTCTAACAAAATCGAACTTCTCCTCACTCTCCTCAACAAAATCAAACTCCACCATCTAAAATCTGTAATGGGAACACTTTCTATAGTTTTAAAAATCCAGGGCACTGGTCCAAAGAATGTCCAGACAAAACTCCAAAGAAACTAGTGATAACTCGTAGGAACTAACCGCGTGGTCAGGGGACCCCCGGTCCGAGAGCATGGCCCAATTTTCAAAATATCTACACTTAGGCTTGAAACATGTCGTTATAGGGAGAAACACCGAAACACCCCCCAAACGATCCCTTGAGCAGCGCCAACACGTCGCACGGGAAATGTAACTCGTTGAAACCGACCGCGTGGTCACAGGACCCCCGGTCCGAGAACACGAACAATTTTTCAAAATATCTACACTTAGGCTTGAAAATATGTTGTTAGAGGGAGAAATCCCAAAACACTCCCCAAACGGCCCCGTGAGCGGCACCAACACCTCACACGAGAGCAATGTAACTCATAAGAACCGACCGCGTGGTCATGGGAACCTCAGTCCGAGACACGGCGATAATTTGAGAATATCCACACTTAGGCTTGAAAACATGTCGTTAGAGGATGAAAGCCCGAAACACCTCCCAAACGGCCTCGTGAATGGTGCAAACACCTCGCACGGAATTAATGAAACTCGTAGGAACCAATCGCATGGTCGCGGGACCCCCGGTCCGGAAGCACAACGATAATTTCAAAATATGCACACGTAGGCTTGAAAACATGCCGTTAGAGGGCTAAACGACGAAACACCCCCCCCCCCCAAATGCCTCGTGAGCGGCGCCAACACCTCGCATGGGATCAATGTAACTCGTAGGAACTGACCGCATGGTCACGGGACCCCCGGTCCAGGAGCACAGTGAAAAGTTTCGAATATCCATACTTAGGCTTAAAAACATGTCGTTAGAGGGCGAAACCCTGAAACATCCCCCAAACAGCCCCGTGATCGATGCCAACACCTCGTACGGGATGATTGTAACTCGTAGGAACCGATCGCATGGTCAAGGGGCCCCCGATCTGAGAGCGCGGACTAATCATTTGAGAATATTGTTGTGCTCTCAAATCGGGTGTCCCATGACCACGTGGGCTTTAATAATTTATTGTTTAGCAGTATGGTCTTGCGGGGTTTACATTGCGTAGGTTTTAGAATGTCCAGAAAACAAAGAAAATTCTACCCAATTTGTTTTTAATACATTTAAAACTGGTCACGTTTCTAAGCCATGACCATTACTACTTATTATCACGCATAAACAGGGTCACGGTGTAGGGCTATGACTATATTGGTAAGGACAAAGCATGGGTCACGACCTTGACTCGTGACCATTGTGGTGACCATTGTCATATTATTAAGGATGGGTCACGGCTCAGGGCCGTGACCAAGGGTGTGTATGGGTCACAACTAAGGTCCGCGACCATATGTCGTGACCCCCAAGGTCCGTGACTCTTCTTTTGGTCAGGAATTTGGGCCATGACCAACGAAAATGATCACACCCGCAATGGTACTGGTTAGGGACTTTGGTCGTGACCATTCGCCTAGTATAGTGTAGTGCTTGTTTCTAGAGTTTCTCTCCACAATTCTAATCTAACAATAATTCTAGTCTTAATCTCATCCACAATATCATCTCCAAATAGCATACACCATGGCACCTCATCTTATATTTTTCCATTCAACTCATCCGTAATTGTGACACCCCACCTAATAAAATACCGGGTGATCAGTCTTATATCAAATTAAACAGGAATCTCATCTGGTTCAATCTTAGCATCACTGTCGAAAACGTTTTAAAACTTACTAACCACCTAGTATTTAAAATCCAAATTTTATCTTTTTATTTAAGCCCAAACCAACAACACAATACGATTTCAAATAACTAACACATAAAAATAAACTAATCATACCACAAGTCTACTAGAAGTATTAGCCGAATAACATCGACTACAAGCAAACCAACAAAGTCCAAAGTATAAAAGAGAATAATGATACATGTCAAACTGAATATAAATGTACAAGCCCAATGGTACAACTACGATTTCCCTATCTAGAGAGAATGGATAGGCGTCTAAGCAAATATCCCGCAGCAACCACACATACTACAGCTGCGTAACCCTAGAATAGAATAATTTTGGCGTCCCTGTGGATGGACACCAAAAAGGTTTTGAAAATATTTTATAGTAAGGGTTAGAACCCAGAACATTTGAAATTATTTAGCAAGTGAATTTAAATGCGGGAAATTAAAATGCATGAATGCTTTTCATATTTAAGTTAGTGTCGTACACTCTCTTGAGGACACCTTACCCCTCCACTAATGTACACGTCTAACGTTCTATACATGACCCACCTAGCTAACCACCCCTTAACTAGTCTTGTCACATATATCCCACGATTCCCCACTGCTCTAACCCTAGTGGGTTTAGTATTCTATATAAGTTATTAATCTCGTTAACTTATTTAAGTCATTTCTCATTTAATGCCATCTAACATTCTCATGAGTTATACCACTTATACATTTCACATCACGTATATGAGTTTATAAGTTATTATTCACACTAACTTATTTAAATCAATTCCCATTTGATACCATATAACGATCTCCCAAGTTATATCATTTATACATTTCACACCATGTATATACCCATATATAAATCTGCACCATATATACGTATCACATATCTCAACATTCACACACATATCGGATATAAATGCTATCACCCACGCGTGGGAGGCGATCATAGTCCCCTCCATAAGTGCCCGTTCCATACCATAACGGTCCACCCCGATAAACAGACGTTATGACCTGGGGATTATACTCACCCCACATCGCAAAACCTCCTAAGATAGCATTAATATTGGTATGCTTTACTATAAATATTATTCACACAAATATTTATAAATCAATATATATACTACTCATCACTGTATATATATGTTGAATCCAGGTTGCCGGTGTACTAGGTCCTCACACAAGCCTTATGCTTTACTATAAATATTATTCACACAAATATTTATATATCATATATATACTACACATCACCGTATATATATATATATATATATATATATATATATATATATAGAGAGAGAGAGAGAGAGAGAGAGAGAAATCTAGCTACCGGTGTACTATTTCCATACACAAGCATAAAACATGCAAGTCTATGCTCCGACTTCATTTCAATTAATTATACACTAATTAAGTTCATTATCTTGGTTTCGCCCTACCAATAATAACCGGACTCTCTCTCGACCCGAAATTCAAAATTCTCAATCCATCATTCGATTTCAATCAATTAAGTCTACCCACTTAATTAGCAAGGTTTCAAATCACTTTATTATAAACCTTAATTCTCCAATTTAATTAATCCTTTAATTTATCTAAGGGTGGTTATTCACAAATTCAAACCCTAAATTAAAATTTGCCCCACGAATCTGCCCAGATTTTAAAATGTTGTTTGGGGGCATTTTGGAGCCGTTTTTGGAGAAAACGCATCAGAGAACAAAATGTAGAAAACGCAATTTTCTACAGGGCTTTGCAGATAGAATCTCCATTAAAGCTTTAAAACCTGACTTTCTGCCCAGATTTTACCAACAAAGCCCTCCAAGACTTGTTCTAAATTCACCCATTTGATTATCTCAATTTAACTACATCATCTACATAAATTGGGGTATCAAAATCACATGATTTTATCATCTCTACAGATTTATAAATCCCAAATATGAAATCCCTAAATTAAGATGTAGAACAAACCTTAACATATTAATTCATTCACACCTTTAATATGAATTGGAAAAATGCAATTTAACAAATCCATGTTAAACCACTTCCCTTAGATTTGTAGAACCAAGTCCTTTGATGAAGATGATGGATTGAAATCAAGGATCTCCTCTTGTTCTTGAAGCAATCTTCCAAAATCCCCAAACTCTCTTCTAAGGGTTCTCCTCTTAAGCTCTCCTCAATTTTAGTCTTCTACAATGACTTTAAGTTGCCTCACCCTTTCACCATTAGGGTTACAAACTCAAATTTCATTTTTGGGCCTATGAGCTTTATAAAAAAGTGCCAAAACTCTTAATTTGGATCTCAATTATGTCTAATTAAGTCCCGAAATCCAATATATACATATGGCCACTCATTTTGGACTATTTCGATCCTACCGGACTCAACCGTGCTCTCAAAATCAACATCCGAATTAATTTATAACATCTTCCAAATTTAAGACCTCAAAATACGACATAAAATAATCCAAAATAATTAATCCTCAATTCGCCAAATTAATAAATTTCTCAATTTAAAATTTTTTCAAATCATGAATTTAATTCTACAAATAAAATAAATTCTTTTCTTCCCAAAATATTATTTAATTAAAGGTCCTTGAATTTACGGGGGTGGGCGTTAGGTGTAGTGGCGTACAAGTAGGAAACGGGTCCAACGCTAAACTAGTGGATTGAAGTGCAACACATAAAGAGAGAGGCACAGACCGAAGAAGAATAGTAACAAACTGAAGAGAAAAAAGGGAAGAAGATAAAGGAATTGCAGACTAAAAGAAATGTATAAACTCAAACCAAACCCCTACCTATTTCAAATGTCACTGTTAAATTTAAAAACCACTTGCATGTGCCTTCAGATAACTAAAGACTTTTTAGCGTTTGTTAATCAAACAAATCAAGATTTAACGAGAGTAATCCACGGGTGGACTCTCACAAACCCCGACTGAATTGATATACGCAGGCGGTACCTACAAATATATAGACCAAATTATAGAGTCGCTAACACGTGAAGTGCCTAAAATATAAATAATTAGAACAGGCATCCGTGATCTCTTCGAATTAAGAACTGAAGATTTCGCAGAAGAACTTTCAAGACCATAAAAATATTAAGAATATAGTAGAATACTTGAAGATACTATAGACGTGTTAAAATATATTATACGCAAAAGGTTAGCCGAAACAAGAAGTTCGTCCTCTTCTTAAATACATAGAGACAGCTGTCGCTAAACCGTATCGAAGATTTTTGTTATCCTATTGTGATAACGATTTAGACGAATTCATAGAAGACAACATAATTTACATTGTTGATCAAATATATAAAGAAACTAGACTGACAAAACCCCAATACCACATAAGGTATTTAAGACTAAAGCCTTTCCCTCCAAAAACCTCTTGAATTCTCTAAACGCCCAGAAGAAAATATTTATATAGATAATACTCACTATTCCGAATTATAGTGCGATAGTGATGGAAAAAGCAGGAGAAGTAGCCCTAAAACTTCTACGTTTAGACTTCCAGATTAATTAGACTTTAAAATAAACCTAAAGACTCCAACAATTGTGGGAGCAGAAAATTATATTCCAAAAATCTTAGAAAAAGACAATTGTATAAAAAGACGAATCGATCCTTAAAAGTGGTCCCCTTAAAAGACAAAAGCGGTCCCAAAACTGTTTGGACGATAGCTAATCCATCATTTATACCCGTTAACTTAATCCGTTGGAGAACCGGCATTATATATATATATATATATATATATATATATATATATATATATATATATATATATATATATATATGTGTGTGTGTGTGTGTGTGTGTGTGTGTGTGTGTGTGTGTGTGTGTGTGTCTTCCTACTATAACCTTGAAAAAAAAACTCTTTTAGTTAAAATCTGTGAAAAATGCATCGAATTTTTTAATAACTTGATTTGTTAATATTGTATAAAATTATTCTAGAAGTCCATGATATTTTGTATATTTGTTAGTATTTTAAAATCAATGGCTTATTGATTTATGATAAACCTATAAGTAATATGATTGGTTAAAAGAGAAGTTAATTGATTTATGAATTATGTATTTCAACCCAAATACCATAAGTTCAATAACCAAGCCAAATTAGTGTCACGTCAGTTGAGAGACTATTAGTTTAATACATGCTAGAGTCGATTAATAGTTAACATGAAAACCGTACAGGATTATTTTATTATGTCAAGTTGGTGCGTGCTCTCTCATTTTTCTTTATTGTGTTTATATTATTTTGTTACAATTATTTGTTGACAACATATTAAGGGAACTTTTTAAGGTTGATACTTATCTGGGGCATTTAAATAGAAAGCCCATAATACATTCTTTATTTGATATATAGTCCATCCAACATAGTTCAAAAATAATGTTTAGTCCCTAAGATGGAGAGGTCCATCTTTTTTAGGTCCGCTCAAAATCATATATATATACCGCCCATAATTGTGGCATTAATGTAATTGGGCAATTGCTTTTTCTAATACCCAACTGCTAGTGCCAAAAATAATTAAGTTTTTTGTTACTTTAGTACGTCAATAATTACCATGTTTTTTAGTTTGGCACCTTTAACTAATTTTCATTGACTTTAGTATATTTTTCGTCGCTAAATATAAAAAATTTCGCCCCACAAAGGTGACATGTGATGATATTTAGCGACGAAAAATGAACTAAAAAAATATATATAGTAAATTGTACCAAACTCAAAACAATGTAATTATGAACGTATTAAAGTGGAAAAAAAATAATAATGTGGATGTCTTTATTAACTATGTAAAAACTGCACGCGATTTCTACACAACATATGTGGGTCTACATTTTTTAACCATGATTAAAGTTTCAATACATCCCTAATAAAACATCCAAATCGTTTCTTTTTCCACGCAACAAATATATAAATTTGGAAGAGAGGAGTTTCCTACAAAAACCCCTACTTTTATAATTTTGTGAGAAGCATAAAATATTTTTACCATTTGGGCTAAGCCTAGTAGCCAGGATGAGACGCTCGCCCTCACGTAGGAGGTTGGGGGTTTGAATCTACCTCCCCTTTAAAAATATTAAAAATACATGGCTTTTACTTTTTCGAAACATTCCCAATAAGTTTCTATTTTCTGGAGAGAGGGGGGGGGGGGGGGGGGGGAACCCACCCCACCCCCAACCAAAAAAAAATCACCAACCACCAACACCTCCACCAAAACAAAACTTAAATCAAAATTGACGAACAAAACCTAATATCCTCCGTCGAAATTGGACTAACTAATTTTGAACTATGAACATAAAAGATTGGCAACAAATAGAGCTAATATCTATTTTAATTCTGCTACAACGATATATATATATATATACACACACACGAACAACGATTAGATAGATATATTTTGATTTGTTGTATATATAAGAGAAGTCGGAAGAAATAAAAAATTCACTCAGATCATATATATGTACGTGTGACGTGTCTCGTATATATACAACAAATCTCGAATTTAGATCTCGATTTCTATATTTACACAACGAACCCAGATCTTGAACCTAAATCTAGCAATGGAGGGAGAAGGAGGGGGGGGGGAGGGGGGAGAGTGGTGGGGGGGGGGGATATTCTTGAGATGGTAATAGTGTCTAAATCTAGGGGGTCTTTTGTGTGTTTGGTATTAAGTTTTTGGAACAAGAGTTGGGTGTATTAATTGGACTGGATACACAGTTGGAATAAGGTTTATTTAGAACTGATATTGACTTTTTTTAAGGGTATTATTGTAATTCTTACACAGTTGGAATAAGGTTTATTTAGAACTGATTTTGACTTTTTTTAAGGGTATTATTGTAATTCTGCCAACCCTGTTGACTCCGGCAATGAAATTGGGCAAAGTGAAACAGGTTCGATTGCAAAGGGCGGGTTGTCGGTTAAATGAACACGGGGCGAACCACTAACCCGAAGTAGTACAAGGGTTTACGGTAATTAATCTTTTTTAATAATGTAAACACATAAAATAATGCCCTCAGATGACAAATCTCCAACAAGTACTGTCAAATATATATGAATTTGTATACTCAACAAATATATCAAAATCTGCTATCAACATTACAAATACAATATTAACATTGTAAACTGGTAGGCTTACTTGTGACACTCCTATAATAAGCCTGCCATATGACATTTGTTTCTCAGAGTGTGTAACAAGAAAATCACTCGTTGTACATAAAAAAGAATGGACAATCAATGCTTACAATGGATCAAGGGGGAAGGCCAATGGGATTGTGGGCCTCGATATCAACATGCCGAATGCCAGGAACTATATCCTGGATTTCCTTTTCAAGCCTATCAACTTCACTCCCTAGAGCTGTAACCACCTCTTCACCTGTAATCAAACAAGCTCACTTATTATCATGTACGAACGAAATTTCAATTAACTTATCCTTCTATTTCGATATGTACCATAGTTTGACATGATCTTGAGCAATGCATCATCATCCTTGTCCGCAGCAGCTTCTCGAAACTGCGTATAGCATGATAACCATCAGATGTTTGGAAAATAGTAGTACACGCAATAATCCTACAGTTTTGAGTCGTTGACACGACAGCAAGGATTCTATATAACTAGGGAGTTAACGAATTTGATTTTCACATAGTTGATGGCCAAATACTTACTTGAATATCGTGGAATTTACTTCATTGATTTTTAAAAGTGGACTCTTGATTTGGGGCAGACAAAAGATCATTGGACTCTTAATTCAGAACGAATGGAGAACTTGTGAACAATTAGAAGATTGTGGGTGTTTTACGAACCGATTGATAGAATTTAGACCTGAAATTAAGCCTGCGTGTTTGGGCTCATATACTAGACCTATATATTCTATTTATCAGATGTGGGACTTGGGTGGTAATTTAGTTACCTAGTGTTTCGCCGATTTACAAAGTTGGTTTGTGAATCAATTTCCTAACGGGTGCATGCATGGAGAACTTGCATTATTCCTACAGGTAAATTATAATTAAAATGAAGGGGAGGCAAATGAGCCCTTTCACATGTAGGCTAGAAATCTTGAGTAAAATCCTGGCATGACCCTTGTTTTGGCCTCCTTAAGCTAAATTCAACACTAGCGTAACTGTTCGTGATAACAAAGGTTGCCATTAACGTTATCTGCAACCATGTGCCACACGATCAAACAAAGCATATTGAGGTTGACAGGCAATTTAGTAAGGAGAAATATAATGATGGATTAATTTGTACGCCTTTGTGATGTCGCAAGATCAGTTCGCTGATATATTCACACAGTATGCTGTCTATTCTGCATTTGTTTGATCACGATTCTGTTCTTGGTAGTAGTTGTCCCGAAAACTTCTGCTTTAAGGGTTTCTCCTTTGGACTATGATTTCGTATCTGCGTATATATGTAGGTAGGTTAGATGCAGAACTGCCAACACCAACTGAAAGAGACTAAAAATTGAACAGGGTCCATCCGATTGAGGGCTAAACCCAATAATCTCTTGAACTGACAACACGAACCCAGAACCGAACCTAATAATTTCTCCCATTCGATTGTTCAGGAATGATTTGAAGGGAAAGGTTTCCGGCTCCCCCAGAGGGCTAAACCCAATCCAAAACGTCTAGCACTACCATTCAACATGTGTTTGAATAAGTGTTTGATTATTATTAGAATTTGGAATACCCTGTTGAAAATATCCACTAGTTATTTAAGAATGCAGAAGCTTCGTGTGAGGTCATGGCTTATGTCAGCATACTCGATGTCATCTATGACATCACTAAAGCTAGAACATTCCTAAGTAGTTAGCATATTATAGGAATATTCCCTTTCCCCATAAATAGCGTATCCCTTGGGAAACTCAATCAATTGCTAATATTTTTGGGGAATGAGAGAGAGAATGAGATGAGAATTCATTTCTTTTCAAGTTGTTGGGTTTTTAATTAAAATGCTTCCGCGACTCACGCCAAGAGCACACAAGCAAGACTTCAACAAAATAAACTAAAGGCCCCTGGATTAATTAAGATGGAAAACTGACCAAAATATCCAATTCTCTCATATCAAAGCCTACAAGAATATAGTCGCCAAAGCAGGCCGGCAAGCCTGCCACACCAAGTCACATGTACCAAGCCAGAAAAAGTCTTATATCACAAAGAAAGGTGTAGCGAAGGACGTCGGATACTCATTAAAGAATGGAACTTAAAAACAAGCCATTTTATCGATAGATCCTCACCATTTCTCGTGAAAGATTAAAAAAAAAGGTCGTACCCAGTGCACAAGGCTCCCTCTTAACTGCTGGTCTGGGAGAGGCAAATGCTGGCTGGCCTTACCCCCATACATGGAGGGGTTGCTCCCACTTCTCGTGAAAGATATGGAAGGGAAAATCAATTCACTCAGTCAAACCCCACATAATGAATCAACCATGAGAAAATTTGCTAAATCAGCGCATACAAAAAGATAGACAAATTTTCAGACCAGGCCAAATCCAGAAAATAAAATAAAATAATAATAATTAAAAAAAACGGCTTCAAAATAAGGACCAAGAAAGTTCCAAACTGCCAACCCTTAATATAGTAGACTTGGGAAGAAAGAAGACTAATCATACAAAAGGAGGTAATACAACACACCTAATTTGTAAGGGGAAGTGATACATAAAGACTAATGTACCCTTGGACTATAGTTAAAGGAAAACAACACTTGTAGTGGATAATAACCTGTCTAGCCCACTCCTCACGCCCTGTCCTTTTTAGATAATTCCGCACCAGCACCACACCATTGAAATCTGCAGCAAAAAAACTTCACCGTATTACACCCAAGTCCAAAGAATTGGTGCAAAATCAACAGGATAGCTAAAAAAATAATCACGTGCCAATAACATTTAATTGTTTTAAATTTCCTACCCCCCATCCACTTTCGAGTCATCACTTTGACAGACTTCCATTTTCTTGCACATTACTTAGATACGTTTAAAAATTGAGATACGTAGACTAACACGTGTATATCGCTTCCACAAATCATTGCCAATATTTGTAGAAGGCAACCTGCTTAAGGTTTATGCCATAAATGTACAACGGTAGTAGAAAAAATTTAGCAAGGGATATGAAGTACAATCAGGTAGATTAAAATCTATATATACATATCCTACATCAGCTAGCAGTAGTTATGTGATCTATTGCAAGTATGCCAATTAGGGGTGGCCATAGGCCCGAGGCCCGCCAAGCCCGCCCAGCCCGCCCAATAAAAAAATAGGGTTTGGGTAAGGTGAATAGGCCCGCAAAGCGGGCTTGGCAAAATTTTATAGGCCCGATTTTTTTTCGGGCGGGCTTGGGCATGAGTTCTTAAGCCCGATGAGGCCCGGCCCGATGCCCGAAAAATATATATATAATATATATATATATATTTGGGGGGGGGGGGGAACTTTTATAAATATAAAAACGTATACCAAGTCTTTTGATGTAGAGTGAGAAACTTTATATATGGACTTTGTAATATATAGAGTTTAAAATAGATTTTTAATTAAAAAAATTGGTCTTTAAATACAAAAATAGGTATTTTAATTTAAAAAAAATCTTTTAATTAACATAATAAGGCCCGATCGGGCGGGCCTGGGTAAAGCGCTTTCAAATCTGGGCGGGCTTGGGATTACATAATAAGGCCCGATCTGGGCCCGAGCGGGCTTGAGATAGCACTTAATTTTTCAAGCCCGGCCCGAGCCCGACCGGGCCTGCCCAGGCCCGGCCCACGGCCACCCCTAATGCCAATACTCTTGATGATCCCCAGGTATTAATAAACATCTCAAACGTCACTAAAGTATCTATTGGTGTTCTTATAAAATTCATGTCTTCATAGATCAACACGTAGATTGATATTTCAAACCCTGACTACAAAAACATGAAGAGTCTATGAAGAGAATGATCACCTATTTCTGCTTTAAATCTGAAAAACCCAGGCCCAATAACCTCACTTTTGCAATCATATATTGAATCTACAACCTGCAATAAAACTTCATTTTTGTCAAATATAGTTAACACAAATTCGTTGAATAAAGAATCATCTAATGCAGGATGTACCGGGTCATTCTTCAAAAACTGAAGAACCCTTTTCATATCATTATCATCAATTGCTCGACCAATCAAAGCGTGACGATTCCTCTGGATGAGAAATATGGCTACCTGCATTGAAACATCGACTGAATGAGTCAAGTTTTGTTCACAAATGATAGTATCCTTCCCCCCAACCCCCCGCCACTCTCTCCTACCCTCTCAAGCAGATTCTCAGGAGAAGAAAACTACATGCATATATATGCCTGTGTTGAACATTGTAAACCGGGTATAAAATTAATATATCACATATATCAGCCTTTAATAAATTCAACACAGCTAACTGGTTAATCCATCATCCTAATTCCAAATTAGGAAACCAAGACTGTCTCGAGCACTTTGATTGCATTCACTTGATGAATTTAATTGCACTTGTTCCCTTCTCAACGTACTTGAATAGTACAACATCAATTCCTTCAACGCCTAAGGGTCCTCATTTTAACACCATCGCCCACTTTTAACCCTTTCAAGAAAAACTCTAATTGCATAATCTGAACTCCTGAAGTCCTGAGAAATTGCTGAAGAACAGCAAGAAAGCTTAAATAGGCTATAGTGGGATTAAATCCCAGCTACGAATGTATATCTTTTAACCATATAATTACGTCTTTCTTGATTATCAATCCATCTATATATAGATTACATTTTCAGGTACCTTACAATGAGCTTCACTTGTCTGACAACTATCCAACAAATATAGTAGAGTTCCTAGGCCCTCTTTTCAAATTCATACTGTTGGTCCGGAAATATACCCAAGAGGGGAGGTGAATATGGTATTTATAAAATTAATGACAATTTTAAAATTTTCTTAACTTTCTATAAAGATTAATTGCAATATACTCTATAATTTCAAGTATAAGCAATTAATCAATTCAACAACAAGCATAAGTAGTCAAGATAGAGGTTTAGAAAAACTTTGCGAACCAAAGTTTTAACGTGATTCAGCCTTGCCTACATCCATGCTCGAGGCAGCACTCGAGAAACTTCACTATCTCGGGTTCACTAAGTCGTAACCAGAACCTCACAATGAATTATAACACCTTGCAAACCGCAACCAACAAGGTAACTATACTTGTCCTTGCCTAAGTGGTACACGCAAGATCCCAAGGTCTTATCACGCCTTGACTCCCCGCAACTACAGCACTACCGTCCACGAAGATACAATGAAGTTCAAATTTAAGTAACAATAATAAGATTTGTAATCAAAACAGAAAGCAAAGTTGCTTCACTAATAACAAATATGAAATGGGTTCACTTTCGCTCTAGAAATGTAAACAAACAAGTAATCACAAAGTATGTTGCTCAAGTGGGTATTGGGTTGGATCTTTAACATACAAGGGTATTGGGTTTATATCTTTGACTAAAGAGGGCTTCAGGAACAAGCTTTAAGCTCAAAAGGGTTTTGGGTGGATATCTGCTTCAATGGAGTTTTGGTTTGAAACTCTCATATTGAAATGGGTTTGGGAGTTGGTTTCTCTCTCTAGAAAGCTCAAGTAAAGGAACACAAGCTTGGAAATGGATTTTTTATCAATGGAGATGTTATAGGAAGCTTGTGTATTTGAAGAAGGAACCCAAAGGGTCTTTTTACATGCCATTTTGAAAACTATCCGTTGGAGGGTAGTATGGGACTTTTGGAAACTAGCCGTTGGATTTTTGGCCACCTAGGCGCTTTAAGTCGACTCCATGAGTCAACTTAAAGTCCTAGACCCAAAGTTGTTTTCACAAAATCCTTTCTTTTTTAATCAAGTTTTGAGGCAGATCTATTTTGGCAGTTAAAGTCTCACTTTAAGTCAACTTAAAGTGCCTGGTATGGTGTTATGGCTACTTTGACTTTGTTCTGGTTTTTGGGAAGGTACCAAGTCCCAAACCCATTTCAATGTGAGAGATGTTGTAGGAAGCTTGTGTATTTGAAGAAGGAACCCAAAGGGTCCTTTTACAAGTCAATTTGAAAACTATTCGTTGAAGGGTAGTATGGGACTTTTGGAAACTAGCCGTAGGATTTTTGGCCACCTAGGCACTTTGAGTCGACTTAAACTTAAAGTCCTAGGACCAAAGTTGGATTTCCCAAAATCCTTTCTTTTTTAATCAAGTTTTGAGGCAGATCTATTTGTGCAGTTTAAGTCCACTTTAAGTCGACTTAAATTGCATGGTATGGTGTTTTGGCTACTTTGACTTTGTTCTGGCTTTTAGGAAGGTTTTGATTGGTTGGTTTGAGCAAGTACAAGGTCATACAAGTTCGTTTACATCATTACAACATTTTTTAAAGTTCTTCAGTTCTTTTGGAGTTGATCATTTTTCCAAACTATATAGAACACATGATGCCTCTTTTGATTTGGATATGATCAAAAATTTTGCTTCATGTTGTAATGCATAGTTCTTGTTCAATGGATGTGATCTTCTAGGAATGAACTTTAAGGAATGAACTTAGAAAAACTTAACATTATAAACTGAAATATATATATATATATAGGGAGATGATCACAAATGCACCTAAAAAGTGAACTTTTTAATGGACCTTAACAAAAAAACACGTAACAACTCATGATTTTAATTCCTATTTTATAATTGGTCCGCGCAAGCGGCAACGGACACACGGGTGACCCGAGACCCCCTACCCACCCCCACCCACCCACCCATGGCAACCATACCTGCTACTTTCCTTCCCAACACTCACAACCTTAGAAACCCAATACCCATATTCCCGAACCCGCTGCTTCCTTAACCCGGCCAAAAACCCACCTCCTGCAACCCATTAATCCAACACCTAAACTCCAGCCAGTTCCAAAATAACCAGCAAGGTCAGGTGTAGGGAAAGCAGCTGGTGCGTGGAGGTTTGCCCGGGTTGAATTTACTTAGATTCATTCGGAAATTCACTAGACCTGTAGTATTTTTCTATCTTATTGTATTCACTTTATTTCAAAAACCCATTTTGGGACTTTGATTCTGCCAAGCGTATGTCCTCCGGTCTAGAGCCCGGTAATTTTGATGGGTGAGATATTTTTATCTATATTTGGTTTCAAACAGAAGCCATATATTACAGTGGAGGTTTTCGGCGGGGGTTTAAGGCGGGGGGGGTGGGGGGGGGTAAAAAAAAATATTCGATCGACACGCGTGTCCTTTGCCGCTGTCGCGGACCAATTATAACATAGAAATTAAAATTAATGGGCTGTTAGGTGTTTTTTGTTAAGGTCCGTTAAAAAGTAGCTCCACTTATGAACCTTTCCATATATATATATATATATATATAATAAAAAATATAGTAACATTTTAAACTGAAATTTGTATCATTAAAATAAATAACATTTTAAACTGATATTTGTAAAATAAATCATTTTTAAAACAGGAGGAAACTAAGAAATAATCAACATTTAAAACAAGGGAAACTAAGAAATAAAAAAAATCAAATCATCAATAATCATCATTTAAAAGACGCGGAAACTAAGAAACACATTTTTTTTTAAATAAAATAAAAATGCAATCGGTTCTGTAGAAAAGACTTTTTACAGTGGGAAAAAAAAAAGAAACGAAGAGGACTTACCTCTGAAAAAGAACCACTCGGCTTTGAAAAAGAACCACTCGATCCGAAAGAAGAAGTGGGCTTTGAAAATCCTGAAAAGAACTAGGGTTTCGGAGGTTTTGGGAAGGGAAAAGAATTTTGGACGTTTTTGGAAGGCGAAAAGGGTTTCGAAGGTGGGCTTCACTGTAGAGGTCGGCTTTTGGAAAGGAAAGGGGTTTGGTTTTTGGAAGTGGGCCCCGTCTTTAATTGTTGGCTTGGAAAAAAAATGAAAAGCGTACATGTTGCACGAAAATAGCGCATAATAGGGTAGAAAGGCGTGAAATAGCATGCCACGTCATCAAAAAGCTCACGCAATTAAACATTGCGCAAAACAAAATGTGTTATTTCGCATTTTCCTTTCGCTATGTGCAATAGCTCGCAATTCAAAACATCGCATGTGATGCATAGTACAAAAAATATTTGTGTGGGTATTAGTAAATGTTATCAATTTTTGAGATTTTAGGGCCAAAGCTTGAAGCCCTGTATCTCATGGGTGTTTTCATGTTTCTTTCATCTTCAACCTTTCTTGTCCACCTATTATGTCTATTAGGTCTTTGATTTTTCTCTTGATATTTGGAGGACTAGTTATCCAACACAGGAAAAATGGAGTAGTGGTCCTCCAAAATACTATTCCTCTAAACCCTCCAAATATCAAGAGAAAAATCAAAGACCTAATAGACGGAATAGGTGGACTAGAGAGGTTGAAGATGATAGAAACATGAAAAACCTCGTGAGATACAGGGTTTCAAGCTTTGGTCCTAAATCTCAAAAATAGGTAACATTTAGTCTAGTACCAAAACAAATAGTTTTTGTACTAAGTGTCACATTGTAACAGCAAAGACCATTCACTCACATGAATCATTATTCATGTCCCCTTTCCATCCTATTTAGAAGAAAAAATCACATTCTCCTCTCCCTCCCACTCACGAGTATCTATGGATGAGGATAGTTTCTACGTCGTATGGATTGGTCATTAAGCAGGAATTTATATGTCTCAGAGGGGGAATGCAAAAGACAAGTGAAAAAATTTTGAGGAGCCCTTCACAAAAAATTCCTTTCCAAAGAAATGGCATTGCTTGCCATCCAAAAATCTCCTTCCCATACTCCTAATATATCTCCACCATTATGGCCATATCATATTCCTCAAGAATTTGGTCACAAGAACGATACATCCCCATCTACCTCAAGCCCGTCACAAGATAAACATAACGTCGTCAAAACTTCCATTAAGAACAAAGAGGGAAAGATACGTATTAAAGGAAAAGTGATGGATGTTTGTGAACTTTTAAAATTCCTCAAAATATGAAAATTATGTTTCTTTTCCTCTATTTTGCTAATAAAAACAAAGGTTTTGATAAGTCACATCATCTTGTCCTCTTTCCTTACACTCTTATACTATGTTATAATGCATTATGTTTCCCATGCACCTTATGCACCTCACTCTTCTCTAGGACATGAAATGCTGATCTCTTACACTCGTACACTCAATAGTCTAAACATTTATCACGAAAAATTAAAAAAATATATCTAATAAAATCAGGGAGTTTGAGTCTACTAAAACTGTGCAACTCACTACTGACCCGCCTTAATGTGCCTGGATTGATAAAATTTGTTCAAATCTCCTTAAAAACTCCTCCAAAACGTTTTTTGTTCCTCAAATCAAATGCATGGACTCCATATTTGACTTGACCATCATTATTAACTCCTTCCAACCTACTATAAATACAAAGCGGGTCTTTCATGCACTCACCACATCTCTCTCTCACATATATTATCAAACCAAATCTAAGCTCTCCTCATGGCTTCCTCATCAAGGGCTTCTTCCAAGAAAAACAAACCCCAATCAGTTATAGTTCCCGATCTCGAACATCATTTTTCAAACATCCCAACCATCGAATCCTCTTTATTAACAAATTTTCCCAACGAACGACAGAACTCGGTAGAGTCGTTCCTCGTCATTCCTTCGAACCGACCTCCCTCACGTATTCGATATGTTCCAAACATGAGGGTGGATAATATTCCTCGAAATATTAAAGATTGTTATCCTACCTTTGTCCGAGTTTTCTTCACTAACCTTACCTGGAGAAACAATACCCTTTATTCCCGTGTTCTTAAGACCCGTCTGAAATACTCATATGGGGATATTCATAAAGCTCTCTATCTTCCCAACCAAGGATTCGACACATATATCTCGCATCAATGGACGATTATCCAAATTTCCATCTAGTTGAAGCTATACATTATATTGTCGGGAGAGAGGTAGCTTTCCCTAACAAATATCAACTGAATCTCAGTGAGCTCAACACCACCTTCAGAATCAGCCACAACCTCATCACCTACTGTATCATACCTAAAAGTGGTAGCCGAAGCATTGTCACTTACCATGACGTCTTCATAAATTGGTGCATTCAAAAGAGAAAACTCATCAACCTTACTGCTTACATGTTTAATGCCAGAAAAGAGTTCATGGGAGTCTTCCTATTGGAATGGCACTCACAAAAATCTTAAAGGATAAACACGTCTCATTATCTGAAGCCCGCGATACAATATCCGCGGCCAACTCAATCATCTTTTCAGCTCGAATCCTTAAACTTACGAAGCTTGTGAAAATCAATGGGATTTGGTACACTCAGGGCCAATCTCGTGAGTTTAGTGGACTCACTTGAGAACAATGTGAACTTCGCTGCTCATTTCCATCAACGCAACTGGGAAGAGGCTTACCGAATAATGGATGAACACTCCATCAACATCCATATGATTCAAAATGCTAGAAACCTCTATACCCAACAATGGGCTTCATGGACAACTCAAACATGTCACCTCCGCGAATGTGACGTACTAGAGCACCCATGAAATTCTTCAACGTACGACATCATTTACCTATCCTGACATCCCAATGGAGGACATAAATCGTAACCATCCTCTGGATCATGATGGAGGAAATCCTGCATCTCAAGGAGCTGACCAAAGTAATCAAGGAAGTAGGTCCACCTACAAGTACTATAATTTCTAGGGAAATCTTGCACCCCATCCTCTCATATGTTGTTCTATCCCTCTTCAGTTTGTTTGTGTGTTTCCCCTACCCAACTAAAGATATTTTAATGGTATGAATGAGTTTCCTTGAAAATATACATGTCTCTACAATCTACGGCTCTCATTTACTAAACCTATGAAAAAGACTCATAAAGAAACACTTTAAAAAATTGGTGATAATTCTCACTCGCGTCACTTAAAAATGAAATATAAACGCATGTCACATATGAAATACTTCCTTTTCCTTAAATCCATGCATGTATAATTTCCCCGATATTTGTTGCTTTAACTCGCCATGAAGAAAATTCAGAGCCTCATCCATTCATGTGATACGGATAAAATATCTACTTTTCAAAAACCCCGCATTTTTGCTAATGAAAAAGGGGGAGAAATATAATATGAGAAAAAAGGAAGCTACAACAAAAGGGTGAGAAAAAGTATTTTTCAAAACCAAGACTCAAAGAAAGGGGAGACTTCAAATAATTTTCTCAAACTACATCAACTGAATTGCCATCATAAAAAAGGGGGAGATAGTGAAATCAAAAGTATTTTCAAACATACAACTTCCAAAATATTAAAAACTGTCCTCCAGCACGAATTAAAACTTCCAAGACTTCATATATATGAAATTAACTATAAATAGATTTGACTGCCCTTAAAATTCTTGAACATTAAAAAAAAATACTCTTTTAAGAATCCAAATTCGTAGCATAAGTCATTTCTAGAATTTTGCTGCCCTCAAAGTACTTCAGAACAAATTTGAAGACTTGCAAGCAAAAAAATTCAGTCTCTCTCTCAATTCATGTTCAAGTATTAAGTGATGACAAAAGAGAGCTTACATTATACAAGTAACCCTTAAAAAAATAAGCATCTGCTAAGTTTAGAACATTCCCATTGAATATTCTCTAATTTTTTTAAAAAAAAAATTGACCAGAAATAAATATTTTCATTGACTGAATAAAAGGATATGAGAATTGAACAAGTCCAACCTAAGAATACAATCATGATCAAGAAAAGAGAACCAAAACAGAACATTTGCACATCTTAATAACCTGGACAGAACAGAAGCAGTTGAATCAAAAAATTAACTGTAGACACTCATTCCAACTCGATGCAGGTACGAGGGAGTCCTCAAAAACTTGGAGACAAAAATGCCCATGACAATGTCAAGAAAATCTTCTCCCACTAAGGTTTCGCTTTTCTATTTTCTTCCTTTGAAACTGCAGGATTCCTTTCGTCCATGCCAATGTACCTTCACTGGTAAAACTTCAAGATTTTATGGACGAAAATGGGTAACAGAGTCTAAAAAAATTAGTGAACTACCTAATTCTAATTATGACATTTACTGAGGTACATAATTTAAAAATTATATTAATATATAATAAATTTTAAATATCTGCTGACATAGAGGCCCAGGATGTGGCTCAATTTGTCTCCCCCAACAATTTTCTCCAGTTGGTCCAATGCTATGTGTTCCTCCAATTTACAACATAGTGACGACAGATTTAAATAAGAAGACTCCTCTCCATTCATCCTATGACCCCTCCCCCCAAACCACCACAACAACATCATTGAATGTATTCATTTTATCTTCTAATGCCCGACTCGAAAGCACTTTTCATTTCAAGTAGAAAGCAAATACTAAAAAAAGTGTCATGAGCATTGATCATATATAATTACCTTTAGATCATGGCTGTCAGATATATTATTTTTTCTTGGACTTAACTGATAATTGATTTACATTAAGCTGACGGGTGAAGAAAGAACAAAGTATCCATCCTAACGTACTTGGTGCTAAATTATAATAATGTTAATTGTGCTCTTTTTATTTTGTTCATTTTTTACTGTATTCCCTTATTTAAGTTCGTATGTTAGGTAGGGGTAATATTCATTGGAATATTCTTAGAGTGCCTCTTATTTTGGGGTTATCTTGGCTAGCATCATAACTTGAGGCTATAAAAAGGACATTTGGACAACCATCGTAGAGAATATATTTTAGTGAGAGAAAGTTCTACTTAATTTGTGCTTGCTCTTTTGTAGCATTTGTCGTGTTATGTCCAAGTCAAACTAGTATCAGAACCCTAGCTCTTCCAAGTTGTTGTCGTCATTGTAAAATTGTGAAAACTTCAATGTTGCCCAGGAGATCAAGCCAAGTTAGACTTCTCTCCTCCAATATTCGCTGCCTATTGCGGCCTCTCCCCACCCTAAGTGGAGCGACTGCTGCCCCAACACCACCCAAGACCAACCTCGTAGATGACCACCAGCCACAATAAGCGGCGGCCCAACCACAATCGCCCTCACTCCCAACCTAATTCTATACCCCACTCACAGCAGACGAAGAAGAAGGGGGAGAAGAAAACAAACAAGGGAGGCTCTGGATCGAACTCACCCATGATCGATATGAACCCTGCCACCCTTCACGATCCGAGACGAGCACCGAAGGCAGTCATACCGCCAGACGATGAGGAAAAAGTATCCAGTTAAATTGGCAAGATGAAAACATGATTTTCAACCCCAGAGGGCCCCACTTGTGCTGAGATTAAAGAGAGAAAAGAGAGAAGGTCGGTGTGGAAACTCACCCCACCCACATGAATCAATCCAAGGAAGGAGGTTTAGACTTATTATCGCCCAGCTCCAGCAAACTCTTCCGACGACTAAGAAGGGAGGAAAGAGGAGCATCGAGAAGGCAGATGTGGGGAAACCCACCAGCTGGTTCGCGATGAGGGAGCAAGGCCTGCCTCATCTTTGCGACAACGATGGAATACCCCCAAGGAGAGCACAATCGGAGTCGACGACCAGAGGAAGGTCACCGGAGATGTCCTACTCGCTAAACAAGCAATGGCAGCAAGGGTTTAATTGTAAACCCTAACATTTGATAAGGGTCCAAAGGGGTTTGTTTGTAATCCAAAGAAGATGAAGTTAGTTAGGGGCTTAATGAAAAAAAGGGACTAGGTCTGTCCCACTTTCAAATTCACTTGGGCTGTGCTGTTACTACTATATGAGCCGGCCGCCCAAATTACAATTGGTTTGTGCTGTTAGAGTTAAAGAAAGGATTCTGTTGGGCCTTGCTGGGTGATGGAATAAACTTGGATTTTATTTTGGCAAAAGGCTGGTCTACTTTAAGATGTTATCACTGTTGGGTTTGGGCTTTAGCAGACTTAAAATTAATTTTGGGCCCAGACGTGTAATGTAAAAGGTTTTGGAGCTTAATTATTACTGATATGGCCCAATCTTTGGAGAAACTTAGCCATGAAAAATTTAGGCCTCCCCCTAAAATTTTCTTTCATGGCAAAATTAACATTTAGAGCCCCAATTATTTCATTTCCACTTCAGTGGCATGTTTAGGTTTTTTTTATCCACCAGTCTCCAACTTTTAAAGCTCAAGGGCAAGCTTTTTCTAAGAAGGGGAGAGTGATGAGAATATAGGAGCGCTTGGGGACTTAATTGTAACATCATCAATTTTTCTCTTTATATTTTGTCTATATTTTTCTCATTTCATTACTTGGGTTAGTAATATAGGTAGGGGTAATATTCCCTTGAAATATTCTTAGGGTGCTCAAATTAGTCTTTTTCACTTTTAGGGCTATAAGATAACTTTAGACTAACCATTGTAGAGCATATGTTTTAGTGAAAGAAAGTTCTACTTAGTTTGTATTTGCTCTTGTGCATCATTTTGTCTGCGTTACGTCAACTCTCACAAATAAACTCTAGGTTGGAAAATACAACTCCGGATATTTGCATAATCTCATCTTCTGACAAATATATAGTTTAAAGTTAACATTATGATTCAAAAGTATCCAATAACAAGTAGTTCCACATCACATACCATTCCAAGAAGGTTGCCCACTATAATTGAACCAATAGGATCATAAATTGCATTCCCTGTTGTATTCACAGCAACCAATGATGCACCAGCAATGAGAAGGCCAGTAACTGCAGCACCATCCTGCAAATTTTAGATTGAGAAAATATGACAATCATTGAAAATTATATGATTATATCTAATTTCATCAGATATGATAAGTAGATTAGGCTTCTGCTACATAATTAATATTATTTTTTTGTACGAGGGCAAAATGCGAGCCTTTTGATCCTGTGTATTCCTATTAATCTTACACCTTTGAAAAAAATGTATCCTGTCGACACGGGTTCCAGGCAATCTGATTATCCCTTGGGCTTAAACAATGCAATTTTTTAATGGGCAATTTACACTTAGGTCCCTTGTTGAGAATTTTTAAACATTTAAGGACAATTTACTATTAGGTCCACTTGTTATGCCACTAGCGTGGATTTTTACAAGAAAAAAATTAGTGGACCTAAGTGTTTAAAATTTGTCAAAATTCTTTTAGTGCTTAAAATTTATTTGCGAGGGACAGAAAAGTACTTTCCTTTTTTTTATTAAGCAAGAGGTGTAGCGGTCTATCCCAATATTAGGATACGGGTACGTTGTGAGTTTCTTTAATCTGTGTGTGGTACGGTGGGGTTGGACTTTCCGGATTATGTAACACTTTAGAACTCTCAGAACTCTCATTGCGGTTACTTTGGTACTATAAGTAATTATTTCAAGTACACATTACTCCACTAATAAAGATGGTTTACCATGAATGTATGCTTGTGCAATCTTTTTTGGTGACAGTACACAATCTTTTTTTGGTGACAATATACATGTACTATCGATATAATATACAAATAAAATATAAAAGAACTCTGGTCATTTGTTGAAAATCAAAAAGCTAGATTAACGAATCATAGTAACAAATCAATTATATTAACAAATCATTGTATACACCTTAGAGATTCGGTGTTCAAATCCACCATGTTTGAGATCCGAATCACGGCATGTAAGTGGGTGTAGATATCCTAGTTACTATGATCTGTCCGATAATCAAATCCAAAATTCTAACACTTGAGGATTATCGCAAGAAGTGCCTAATACCAATGGAAATATCACTGTTTTCAAATTTTACTTTTTTAAAATTATTGTTCCAATTTAGTCGAATGTCCCCCAAAGGAACAGCTCAAGAAAATCTTGAATTAGAACCAACATCATGTGTCGTTAGTGTGCAATACAGTGCAAGATTCCGGGCCAATATCTGTTATTTTTCCTTTACAATATAACTCAAATGAATAAAAAGTACCCTTAGAGATCTACAAATGAATAAAAAGTATCAAAAACAGAAAGAAAAATAAAGAAAAGAACATATGGGGTTGACATGAAGAAGGTTCTGGCTATGATGCCAAAAGTGCATGCTTGAAACTGAAAGACTATGCTCATGTGATAATTCAGAAGTAATACAATTATGCAACTCCCACCAAACTTATCTTGTAAATCTGTTTCTTATGAAGTCAAACAATGTTACAGAAGCCAAAAAATTGCATATGTGGAACAACCCAATTAGAGCCACTCAAGTGTAATCAAGCATATGCCACCCAAGATCTCTACCAATTCTAATCTCATGCTTATCATATCTCCATATACATATATCAGCTACCTTTGAAGTTTGAAGAACCAAAAGAAAACAACCAAATACCTCTGTCATGACTGCAACAGCTGTGGGATCATGACCACGCCAAACATAGTCTCTCACTTTCATTCCTTCTGCAGCAGCGCCCTTTCTAACAGCATGTATGGCGACAACAAGCGAGACACCTAGAGAAATGTCAAGAGTTATTTATGAAGAGAATTATAAAACAAATGGTCAAAAAGTATAGGAATGTGCCTTTTTCCTGAATTTCCGATTTTCTGGAATCCAATTCGATCTTAAAATTGTATTTGCAATTTCCCAATTTTTATTTTTCCTGGAAAAAAATCAGCTCAGCATTGGTATTAATCTGATTTTGCCAAACTTATGCTGATCCAACTTTTCAAAAAAAGTACCCAACTTTTTCCTTAAATAGTATTATTCCAATTTTTTTGTAACACAACCCCATTATAAATTTTCTGATTTCTTTCGAAATTTTCTAATTTTCAGAAATTTCCAAATTTTCCAAAACTATTCAGAAATTTTCGATCTTCGCAAAAAATTATAATTTCCGCAAAAAAAAAATTTGCAATCCAAATTTCCGATCCAGCCGAAACGCGACCTATTTTCAACCAATATAGTAGTCCAGATGCACTGAGTTATACCTTCAATAAGAAATGAACCAGCAAGAACCAAAGCTGCATATTTAATATTTGCAGGTGGCTGAAAGAAAAATGCATACAAATCAATAAACCTCCGTTGCATCTAAACTAGCAACTATATTTCAAAAATGGGAGAAATGGATATTGGCAACAAAAAATTTAACATGTTGATTACATGTGAAGTCCACAAGTTTTGAACACCATGAACAATCGTAGCACCGGCACCAAGGCAGAAGATACCAACAGCAGATATCAAAGACCAAACGAATCTTTCCTTGGAATAACCATATCTGAGAACAAAAAGGAAATGAGTTGCATATGTCAACAAAACCATGTTTAGGCACATCTAAATTTATGCTTGAGAACACCAATCCAACTATATTTATAAAATTCCCATTTTGATTGATCCATTTAACTCAATTTGGTTTTTGTAACGAAAACACATGAGAGATGATAAGGTTCTGATTAGGTTTCTATAAACTAAAATGTGAAATTATATATTTGAGTCCATGAATAATCAAACATAAAAGAAATTCAGAGAGGTTAAGAGGTCCTCTGAAAATTAAGGTTTAAAAAAAGATTGTTTTTTACTTTGGTAGTTCATTTATTTGCATTATTAGACTTCAATACATTTGTAGTTCCATTGCTGATTATTACTATTAGTGGCGATACTCAATCATTTAACAGCGAAAAACTACCAAAATCTAAAAAAAATAACAAATGCACCAAAGTCTAGCAATGCAAATTAGTTAAGTAGCAAAGTCAAAAAAATCCAAAAAAGTAAGCATGTATAAGCAGCTACATATGGGAACTGTTACTAAATGCAGTCATTTCTAGTACATGCATATGAGACACGTAGGATTTCTATGATGGGAAAACATGAATTGTTGAAAGAAACACTCACGGGTGGAGAGCATCTGGGGCACGCTTTGAACTGCTCAAACCATATGCAAGAAGAGCCTATAATGTCATAATTAATTAGATTCTCTGAGTTCACTGAATGCCAGATAAAATACACTAAGCAATAAGGAAAAAATTCAAGATGTCATGTTCATGCTGGAAGGGAGATGAACAATGAAACCAACCAGAGAATCTACCTGATTTGCAAAATCCGCAACTGAATGCACAACTTCCGCGAGCATGACATGGCTTGAGCTTACTAACCAAACACCAAACTTGAGAGAGAAGACGAGAAAGTTGCACCATAATGCTGTTGTGACTGCTCGCTGACTGGAATATAAAAATTCGGCACCCAAAGAAACGGAAACCGAAAAGGCAAATGATGAAAAAGAATACTGTATTCTTAATTAGGCACAGCATTTCTTTCATGAGAAAGTAATTCAAGCATCATTCTTCAAAAGCATCAAACTATAGTAAAAATAATCGGCAGCAAGAAAACAAGTGAAATTGAATAATTGCATGGCTCGTTCTGTACTGTAAGCATGATATCCAATTGGTAATAGTATAATAATTGGGGTGCACTTTTTTTGTAATCTTGTGGCAGCTTGGAGTCTTTTAAAGCGATCTGGACAATGAGTACTGGCCTAGTGTCCAGTTGGACAGACTGGGACCGTAGCTCAAATTATGTTATATTAGTTAATGTTGTAATTCTGGTGAATTCCAGGTCCTCCAGCAATTTGCCATTGTACTTTCATCAATGAAATTGATTCTTATCTAAAACAAATGGCTATATGAACCTTATTAACCAACATAGTACCCTGAAATACACCTTTCATTAGGCATCAAATGATTCAATTGAAATGAGTACTAATAGTATGTTTATCTGGCTAAAGTTGATATCCATAAGGAAAGGAAAGCATCATCATCCTTGTAAGCTGATTTTATCAACCTGTGGTAGAGCATAAACATTAGTTATAGTGGCCAACATTGTGATGAACTGAAAACTATCCCGAAAGCTTTCACGGCATAAAATATGTGTCCTTCGATATTTAACTGCTGCAGAACATGTAGTTCATTTGAGTGAGTTTGGCGTTTTGAATCAAGGGATTATGATAGGGGTGGGGGTTATATATAATTAACATAATTAGAGTGATGAAGCGGTGAGACTCGAAACAATGGCAGATACAGAAATACAAAAGTATTTTTTTGGGGGGGTTAGAGAAATACAATAGTATAAATATTATCATTGTGCCATAGCTACATATTCAGGGATCTCCTGCTTGTCAACGCATTACCTAAGAAGCTTAAGGCCAAAATCCTTCCATATATACCAGCACTTCTCGAGTCCTGAACAATTAGGCATTAGGATGAAGCATAGCCTAGGGCAAGCAAAGATACACACCTTCGTGGCAAGGGGGCCGTGTGATGCGTATCTTTGGGGGGCAAATGACAATAAAGAGGTGCCACCACGGTGATCCCCTGTATACAATCGACAGTTCAATTCAAGATCCTGTGGAAATAGACTCGCCAAGGTTACGGCAATCCTGACCAAGCTTAGGGGTGACTCCTCAACCCCGACAAGCATGCTAATCATAGTACTGTTGTGGCAACAACCGGGAAAGATTTTTTTAAATACAATTTTGTGTTTTGATTTTTTTAGTGAGAGAATGATCGCAAGCTTGACATTTCACAAGGGTGTATACCACCAGATCTAAATATTGCTTTCCTTGCCAATCAAACTGTTGTTAAGCTACCAACAATAAGTTTTATATTTTTAATTATGAGCTGACTACTTTCATCATACTAGAGCAGTAGATTGCTGCAATTTTTCCCTTGGTTGAGTAATTTCCATGTCAGACTGATTTTTAACACCTAAAACTTATAACAACGCAAAGCAAGAATAGTAACGAAATGTAAGGACACCAGATGTACATGGTTTGGTCTTGATTCACCTAAGTCCACGGGGGAGACAGGGGAGATTGTTTGTATCAACTGTTTAGGAGAAATTAATGTTCAGAATAGCCTTAGTGGCAATAGCCTTGAGGCGCCAAGCCATGAGTTATCACAGCGAGACCATAACAAAACATGAGTTACGTGTCACCTGGTAGTGTTAGGTAGTGGACCCTCCCTCCTTGGTAAGTTGGGAAGTAGCCCCTTATTACAGTTGTTCAAGGGGATCGTGCCGGGTGTGGATAAGGGATCCAACTGTCGGCTCCACCTTTCACGGCCTTAACTGAGACTGGGTCAATTTCCACGTGCTTGGCGGGTCCAGTCATCATGTTTGGCCGAATTGTGGTTCGGTCAAACATCCATTTTCAATTGATACGAAAAATTTCCAAAAGAATTAGAGGAGAAACAAAATACTTCTAATGTCCTAAAATAAAAGTACTTTTTTTACAGAGAATCGTTCAGTGTTCTAAAAGGCGTTGGTTGCTAGGCAGGCAGTGAGGATTTTCTATTTATGTTTATTTTTTTATCATAAAGCTATATGAAATTTAATTAAGATTGTATCATAAATTTCCAAGTAAATATTTCACAAAATTCATAAAGGCGAAAGTGCATGCATGTAAGATGTGGTAAATATTTGAAAATGATAAAGCGGGAGTTGGTTATGTATAACTACCACAATAAAATAAAGGGTTTTTTTAACTTAACCCCTACTTTATAATGCGTTATTTAACTTAACCCCCATTTTCATAATCTCTTCGACATAATCCGTTAAAAAATCGTTAATTCATTATTAGACATACCCCCTTGCAACATTTTAAGACAAAAATACCTTTATTCAAAAAGCAAATATTCCAAATCGTAGTACCAAACAAATATCTTCTTCCCCACGCAACATACACTAAATATAACCATATATTCAAACACCACATCGCAGCCCAACCCTAAGTTTCTACCCAAATATCATCATACCACTATTATACATAATATATGTTACATATAATTTTTTGTCACTCAATTATCAATACCTCCTCACTTATCCCCACTCTAGCATCACTCTCAAAACCATCCCCAATTTCTCACTCTCATCACAAAATGCCACACAGTAATCCTTTTCACCAACCCCACAATAATAGCCGACGAATCAAGAGAGAGAAACTCAAATGATTGAGAGAAAAGAATCAAAGTTGAAATTATTAATACTTTCTGGGTTTTTCAGAGTTGTGTCGGATTGAAAAGCTCTGAGAGGAGTGTGATGGGTACAAAAGGGTTGAATACTAAAAGGGTTTTGTGATTGGTGTTTGAGGAATTGAAAATGTGAGGGAGATGAGTGAGAGATTCGGGGTGGTTTTGAGAGTGATGCGAGAGTGGGATAAGTGAGGAGGTATTGATAACTGAGTGACATTGTGTTTAAAAGTATAAAGAACACATTGACGACCCAGTACTTTAAAAGTTTGTCTACTTAGCTCTTTCAAAGAGTACGCCATGGAAATAAAGGCATTGCTCTCAGTCTCTGTCCCGTCTCTTCTAACACAGTCACACTTGGCAAGGCAACTAACTAGCACCACAACATCTGAAGATCTACACCAAATAAACGACAGAAAAGTAATCAAAGAAGACACTATAGATCCATATTGCCCAATGTTACCTGGAGCGTGGATCACTTTGGTGCGTGGTAAAGGTACCGGTACAAGGTGCGTTATTGTGCCCAACACGAAATACATTGGGAATATAATTAGTAGGGAAGTTGTTTTAGTTTGAGACTTTGCAGTTGAATTGGAATCATTTTTTTACCGTTTTAAGTATCATATAAAATGTGTACATTTAATACACCTAAAAACACGAACTTTTTTTTCTTTAACTAGGTTTTTGTATTAGAAACTTGGCGTTCGAATAACGAGGTTTTTGTAGATCTTCTTGGAATACATTTCATTTCTCAGGTTTCTTCGCTATTATATTCTTCTCTTCAAAGCCAAAGCAGGGCACAAGATTTAAGACATGGGGCGTTAAAGCACCCTAAAAGGGTACACAAGATTAGAAACCGGTATACTTAAAGGAGAGGGTGGTAACAATGATACCGTCATCTTCTAAGCTCTATCAAAGCAAAACCATTTCATAACCTCCCCTTAACTGATGCACATATCAGGAACTAACCTAAAACAAACTCTAACTGAGAGTGAAAGATAAGATAAACCTATATATAGTCACTCACTCATTTTTCGCCTTTTTCTTGTGGGAATCGGTCATTTAGCCTATGACTAGAAACTTCCACAATGTCACAATCCATATTGATCGAGGAAAAATGTAACACCAAACTGGTCCTATCCAAATTTTTCATACACATTCAGCGTCATGCATCCCACAACAACCTCTTCAATGGAAAAGAACCATCAAATCAACCAACAAGCCAAACATCCCAAAAATGATTCCTTCTGAGTCACCAATAGAACCTCTTAGGTTACTGAGAATGGTTTCCATGATTTCAACAATTTCATGACACGGTTAACAAAGGACTCAATACGGACAGATTCCACAAAATTTTTATTTTTAACTATTATTTTACGAAAATACTTAAACAAACCCTCTCTACAGCATCATGCAATAGAGCATGATCTTAAAAAATAGCATTTCGTACAAAAATAGTGCCAAGTTTGGCATTATTTTGCTCTAAGATGCTTGGGCAGCAAGATTGCCACTCCAACACTTTTCTTCGTGTTCGTTTAACACCCACCCAACTACAATCCAACTGTCGCGGGAGGTTCTTTTATTATATTTTTCCATCCATTTTGCTTAATGCTCCGGAATAAAACCCTAATTTTGGTATTGCAAACTAACATTTAAGCATTTTGTTGTGGCACAATGCTCAAATGCTATGGAGATGGTCCAATTTCAACCTCCGCGTGGCAATCTAGCTGTCGTGGAAGTTTTTTTATATTTTGACATACATTTTGCTTAATGCCCCAAAGTAAACAAACTAACATTTGAGCATTTTAATGTGGCCAAATCTCTAGCGCAAGAGGTGATCTAACAATGTAACAAATGTAAAAAAGCTATATTACAATGTCAAGATATTACAATGTGAGAGAAAATGATAGCAAACTAAAACATAAAATAGTCAAATAGGTCCTACTCCAACACATCCCATAAAAATATATATTTGCTTCAATAAGGGCAAACCCAGTGCACGAGGCTCCCGCCACTGCGGGGTACTGGGGGGGTTGGATGTACGCAGCCTTACCCCTGCATACGCAGAGAGGCTGTTTTCGTGACTCGAACCCGTGACCTCCAGGTCACAGCGAGGGCAACCTTACCGTTGCTTCAATAGATTCTATTAAGGCACATAGTGAATATAGCTTCTTTTTTTTTTTAGTTTTTGCTTCAATATATTTGCTTCAATAGATTCTATTAAAAAGCACATAGTGAATATTTACCACATGCATGAATAGGACCTATTAAGGCAAAAAAAAAATGATAGGGCTAATGAGGAAATGTCTTATGTAAACAAGATATTTGTCAACCCCCAATTAAAAAAAAATTGGACAGCCCTTCAAATTCTTGGTATTTACCTCAAACCCAACATATACTGAAAAAACTAGCGTCATTTTGACTTAACCCCCCAATTTTAATGCATAATTTGACTTGACCCACATTTCCATAATCCTTTGACTTTGCCCCCAACAATAGGGTGTTAGGTCTAATTTGGCATTAAAAATAGGGGGTAGAGTCAAATAATTATAGACTTAACCCCCTATTTTTATTCAATATTTTGAGAAAACCCCCTCGTGCAGTAGGGGGGTAAATCAAATATCACATTAAAAAGTGGAGGTTAAGTCAAAATAGCCCAAAAAACTAAAAAGAATAGAGAAAAAATAAAGGGTTTTTTCCGTCGCTAAATGTGAAAGTTTCGCCATCTAAAAATGATCTTTGGTGACATTTAATGATGAAAAATGCACTAGTCTAATAAACTCATCAAGTCAAAGTTAGTAATGTATTAAAGTCAAAAAAAAACAAAAAAAAAAACTCATATTACAACACACACACACAGAGAGGCAGGCTCTGATAGTGAGGACTATTTATTTTTAAATAGTAAAAAAAATATTTTTGAGTTGATTTTTTTAGTGGTATTTATACATTTCAGGGGCCCCCACAAAAAATATCAGTTCAAAATGATTTTTTTTCCAATTTAAAAAAAATTAACCAAACTATGTCGGTTTTTAAAACTTTTATAATTTAACCGATTTTTTTAAAATAGCAAAAATCATTAATTTGATCTGTTTTTTTATGGGTTCTATAAAATGTTTAAATCCCACGCAAAAAAAATCAACTGGAACTCATAAGTATGTACGAGAGAGAGAGAGAGAGAGAGAGAGAGAGAGAGAGAGAGAGAGTAAGAGTAAAGAGATTTTACCCATGATCATCCACTTCTATCTTGCTAATCTTCTTAGCTCTAGTAAGAAAACCTGCAAAACAAAACAAAACAAAACAACACACATTAACCTCAAAACTCTTTACACACATTCCAAATTACCACAGTAAATAAAAACCAAACAACTTACACCGTTTAATAGAGTACTGGTAATTACTATCATCAGAACCAAAACAAACCAAATTATTCACCGGAACAAGATTTCGCAAAGTAAATAAACCACTGTAGACCCCATTGAACCGATTAATTTGGTTGTTATAGTGATAGTGAGTGAGATTTTTTGTTTGGGGGTGTAATTTGGAGTAATGGCGAAAGCGGGAGAGATAATGGGAGGTTCGCATAAGAAAGTTAGGGTTTAGGTTTTGGATTAGCTCCTTTTTCCAATGCATTGTGATGGGAACAATAGCAAAGTTCCCATGGGAGTTTAGAGGGGTTTGGTGTGGTTTTGTTTCATTAGTGTATTGGCAAATCTAGTGGATAGGGGCATGTTTGTTTTGTTTCCCTATTTGTTTTTGGTGAGAACTTGAGAAGTGGGGAACTTTTTTGCTCCCCAAATTGGAAGTTTATAGAAACTAGGGTGATTATATAGGCTAAAAGGGGTTAAAATACAAAGTTTGTAATATTTTTTTAGAGATATTTTGATTTTGAGGTGTGAAATAATATCTTGGCTAGTGTCTTGTAGGTCACGTATTGTGTGGTCGTAAAATATTACTTTTCGAATATTCGTATTGTGAAAGAGAATATAACTTAGATATATTGAAAATATATTTAACATAGTAGAAAGAACACTCTTATTTAAAGAGATATTTATATATCAAAAGAACACTCTTATTTAAGGAGATATACCAGAAAAATATTGAAATGATGGTTTGAACGTACTCCATTTAGACTTCTATATATGAACCTCATAATACATAAACCAACTAAATGCATGTATTGATCAAATACATATGTATCTACATTAATCTAGATAATACAAAAGTAATAAATGGCTGACACGTTAATGAAGTGTACACGTGTCGTCGTATGGGTATAACAAATGTTGACGTTGTGTTGTGATGATAACTTTATATAGATCTGTAGATTCGACTAGCATAAAGGCCACGCGACGCGTGGCCGAATTTAGCAAAACTTTATTTTTTTTATTATTCTGTCTTTTTTCACATAATATACCAAAGATCAAAACAATCAAACAAAAAATAAAATTATTTTCTATTAAGTGCACTTTTTCCCTCCTTTACATATATACTTTATATATATAAATTAAATGATTTTCAACAAAACAACATTTTTCCCCAAAAAAAAATGATTTCCATAAACAAAAATAAATAAATTCGAGCACAAAAATAAAAAATAAAAGTGATTTAATGGAAACTTATTTGAGGTAATAAATTTTGGGGAGGAAAAAATAAACTCTAAATATAATTTCATAGGTTCCATATATATTTAGAATGCTCACAATTTACAAAATCTTTAGAAAGACAGATCTATAACAGCAAGGAAGAGCAATAATCTTACGTTTCTCTCTTCCTTATTTTGTCATCATCGGAATTGTTTTGTATCTTGGCCGTCGCCGTTGATGGTTCGCTTGTTGTCCCCGATAGGTTGAAGAGTAGGAAAATATTTTTTTTATATAGAAAGGGAGGAGATTCGTTTGTTTTCTGTCTTGACCGTCGCCGTTGATGGTTCGCTTGTTGTCACCGGTAGGCTTGATGAGGAAGAAAGCATTTTTTTTATATAAAAAGGGAGGAGATGCATTTTTTTTAGAGAATAAGCTAAATGTTGAGTTGTAAAAATAATGAGGACTGATGGACTGCTGTAATTAATTATTTTTTTGGGAAGTAAAAACCAAATTGGTTAAGTCTTGCCTTGGAAAGTGAATAAACTCTTGGGAGTAATCTTAGATACGGTGGGTAGGTAGGGTTGAATGTGGGGTGAGTAAAGTTAATTATTTTTTACACATGGATATGTTAATGGTGTGTAAGTATTAATAGGAAGCATTTATTACTGTCACGTGTCATCCTCCTATGATTTGGGTCTACAATTTTTATATAGTTATATAGATTTGATATCTAAGTGAAACTTAAAAATGAATCTCAACAGGGAAAAAAAAACTTGAAAAATAATTCATTTTTTAAAAAAGAAAATCGCATTAGATCTTTTTATATTTTGCTCAAATATGGATAATATATATAAAGAATTAAGGTAAAGGTCATGTTCTTTCCTGAATTTGTAGGACAGTGTTTTTCAAGTTTATAAATTTAATCCCTGTGGTATAATAGCATTTATTTGTGTGGTCCCTTTAGATTTATGAGTTCATTTTTTTTGTCCGCGCCAATGGCACCATTTTTCACCATATTTCATGGTGTTTTTAGCACGGGGACTAACTTTATAAAATTATGTAAAGTGTCTTATTTTTTTACACTTTGAAAATTATAAGGACCTTTCTCCAAAAACCCCTAATATATAATCCAAAATTTTGGAGTTTTAGGGTTTTAATGCCAAAATTGACTACATTACCCCTAATATTATTTTTTAAAATTGATAAGATAAATATACCCTCAAATTCATTTCAAAACTTTAAAATCAAAATGGTGAATCAAATTTTAGAGATTTGGTTTAGGATGAAATTAAACTCAAACTCAAATTCAAGATTTGGCTGAAAATCCATTCAAGATGGTAATCATAAATTCAATGATATCAAAACCAAATTCCAAAAGGTGTTTACACCATATAATTTTCAGTCGATGAGGCATCGACGCATGGAAATGCAAATAGGTTATTATAATCGAAAAATATAAAAGGCCAAATTAAGAGAGATGGGTAGACAAAGAGGCTACACATGTCAAAGTCGTGAACGTGATGTAAATCTAAATAACTATTTTGGGGTGTAATAGCATGAGGGCGGGAATATTCAAATATGTAATCACCCAACAGTTGGTGTGGTAATTACAAAGGCAAAGTACTCTATAAATAAGCAACACGATAACAATCTAAAGGGATGCTCTACCTATAAAAAAAACTGTTTTTTACGCATTTCTTTTTTTTTCTGTTTTTTTAAGCAGATTTTAAGGTAGATTTGTTGTAATTCTCTTTTAGTTCAATATAAATTTCCTTTGTCTTAGTTCTAAATTGTCTTTACATTTTTTTGTTTAAATTTACTTTAAATTACTTTACTTTCCTTCGTTTTGAGTTAGTTTATAGCCTTTAGTGATTAGATTACTTTACCTCGTTGTTTTAATTATTTTGAATCGTATTTTTATCCTTAGCTTTCCATTTTCAAACCTTTCATTGGTCATTGTCTATTTAATTTACAAAGTTAACTGAAACTCACTGGACAGTCTTTTTAATTGAAGCATCGAACGGTTCATGATCGCTTGATTATCACAGGCTAATATAATCAACTTGTTAGCAAGACCATAACTTTACCTGGCACATTCACGCCAAATCAAAATTATAAACACCAACTAAGCCATCGAAATATATGTTTGGCACGCCCGGTGAGAATATAGTCCTAGTTAAGTGTTTGTCATGGCTAGAACACGAATAGGCGATGATGGATCTGAAAATATTGAAACAAGACCAAACGCTCAAAACCAATAATTGGATGTAATAACGGTTTCGAGGGCTGAAAATCGAAATGTAGTGCCCGTTGTAGGAGTGTTTTCAAACACCAGAGATCAATAAATAGATCAACTAAACTTAGTTTTTGATCATCTTAAAAATATCATGCAGAATATTAGCACTATGATCACGGCAGTAACTAGTAGGTTATCATCTTCTATTATTACAAGATCAAATGGTCAAGGTTTGACAACACAAAGTGGTGTAAACACGATTCATCATGTTTACTACAGGCCTAACAATTAGGAAACTAACTTTGGATCAAACCTAAGAATGGTAAAGCAAGTCAACCATATTGAATTCGATGTGAACAACCCAATAGAGGGTATTGAAATGTCTGGCACTAACCAATAAATGTGGTACAACTACCGAATATGATGAATGTCTATTCTCTAAATAAATAAGCCTATATCATATTTCAATGAGCCCACTCTAGGTTTTCTTGAGGCTTCAAAGTATGGAGTAGTCACTAATCTAATGTTTGAATATGAACCTGGAGGTTGGGAACTAACAACGTTTCAAAGGACTGATAACCAAATTCCTCAAACACCTCCATCAACGCCTTTCATACGCAGCAAAATGCACCTCCACTGGTATAATGAGAACTAATGGCAAACCAACCAGTTGCTCAAATAAATAGACAACTACTTGGGGAGTTGGGGGGATGAGATTATGGATCCCATACACAAAATTTATCATCCAATGGCTCCAGGGTGTAGACTACAATGTATAGGAAACCATATCCTAAGTGGATAGATAAGATTGAACTCTCTAAGAGTTTTAAATTTCCAACTTTCTCCCTTGTTCTCAAGGGATGGGAATAAATATACATTAGAATATATAGAAATATCTACCAGTTAATGAGCTGACGTGGGGACCAGTGAATGTCTCAAATTACGTTTATTTTTTAGTTCTCTTACAGACGCGACTTTCACTTGGTTCATAAGCATACCTCGTAATTATGTTCAAAGTTGACAATAAATGGAAGATATGTTCCATGCCCAGTTCTTCCAAACTGACCAAGAAGTATCAATGGATGACTTGGATAGGCAGAGCCAAATGCTAGATGAGAAGACCATGAGCTTCATAAATAGATTTAAAAGGGCTATAAATATGTAAAATAGTATTATATGAATATGAGTTTGTAAAATTGTCCCAATATAGGCTTCGAAAGAAATTTGATGCGACATAATTCATAGACTTGGTATAAATAACTTCCAAGGTGTTAAGATGTGAAGCCCTATTATAAGAAAAGTATGAAAGGAATGCTTTTTTTTTCAAAACATATTATAAAGACCCAAATTTGAAAATAGATGTTGCTAAAATAATTGGTACTAGGTCTATAATCTGTAAACATTTGGTTCGAAAAAACACAACATCAGAATCATATGCACACACGTCAAAGGGCGTGATTAAAAAATACACTTTTAACATATCAAAGGTTGAAGAAATTTTTAATTATCTTTTAAGAGTCAAACTGATAAAATTTCCTCGTGTTGTAAAAATGTCAAGTGCAAATGAGATAAAAGGAAAAACAAATATTGTAAATGTTATCATGTTTTCTCTCAATTAACTAACTCTTTTTATGTTTTTCAGGACAAGGTGTATGAGTTAATTAGGAAAGGGAAAATCAAATTTCCAGACAAATAAGGGATCATTAAGAGGGTTGATTGTAATACTCCGTATTTTTAGGATAAAATAAAACTATTTTTGGAACAAAAAAAATTGTAGGAATTAAATTAAATCGAGCAATTTAAATAATTAAGTATGAATTAATTAATTAATTAGTATTTCATGTTATGTGAAATTAACTTTGCATGATAAATAATTTTGGTAGAAAATAATTGCATGTGAATTAAATAAGGGTAATCTTGGATCCATCTCCGTAAGTACATCCACTAAAAAATAATTAATAAGTTAATCCATTAAAATGGGATATCCACAAAGTAGATGCATTATTCCATTTTGGTGGATTAACTTAATGATACCTTTAAGTGGATGTACTTACAAAACTTGTGGATGGATTCAAGATCACCCATTAAATGATTAATATAGGGTGTGTGACACAACTGAAAATATACTTGTTGAATAAAAATATTTCTGGACGCGCTTCGGGAGGTTTATGAGCTCGTTTAGGTGTTTTAGACCTTTACGAATAGTCACAGCATGTATATATATATATATATATATATATATATATATATATATATATATATATATATATATTGGAAAGTTATTGGGCTAGTTGGAATGTGTGTTTAGGTCCATTTCAGGGTCAAAAGTGTAGATTTAAGGCCCAACTCGGGATTTGAGCCTTAATTACATTAATTAGGAGTTAATAAATCCCTACCATTTTACATTCAAAAACCCTAATAACACATCCTGAGAGAGAGAGAGGCAAGAACACTAGCAAAAGGAGTTGGGGAGGAAGATTCAAGAGGGAATCCAATAATCAACCAAGAAGACATTCAAGATCTAAGGTAAGAATTGTATTGCTTATTTTAATTAGTCCAAATTGCTTTCTTAATTCATTGTTTGTTGAAATCCCATGTAGAAATTAGGGATTTAGGAAGGTTGATGATTTGACGATGAGATTAAATTACAAACTTGAAGAAATTGATTTTTGACATTAAAGTAGAAAATACATAATTTAGATTGGTAGAAGTTTAAGGGTTATATTGATAAAACTCGTGTTTAGGACCCTTGGTGTAATGATTTTGATGATCCACGTGTAGAGGAATTGAACCATGTTTAGAATTTGAGATTTAGATTTAAATTGAACATTTATATGTGGTGGAGGTTAAATGATTGTTAGACAAAAACTTAATACACTAGAATCCCTCCATGACCCTACCATCTATGATTTGGGACTATATTTGGGTTGGCAAACGCATAATAAATCATCATAATATGATAAACTAAGTCATATGGACAGGTATTAATGATTATCACCATATTTAAGCCTTTAGAATTTGATTTGTAAGGAAGAAGACAAATCCCGCAGTGAAGAAAAAAGGGGTTTGCAACCAATCAGTAGGAGCGAACCAATTTTCTCCTAGGTCGAACCAGTTCGGTTCCTAGGGGTCGCGCCGTGTCACCCGTGGTTATGTGCGGGGTATTTTTAGATGTCCATACGAGTTGGTGGGACCGTGTTTGGGCAATCGTGAAATTTATTAAAAATGGAAACGTATTGCTATTTATAAAAGGCCGACTAAATTAACTAGATGGTTAATGACATTTCTATAAAAAGGAATTATTTAATAATTCATATGTCGGTTAATTATAAAATAAGACTGATTATGGAAAAATACTTTTTGGCAGTTAAGGGGTAATTATTAGGAAGATTACCTTTGCATATAGTAATATGTGAATACATTTTGTGTGGATATGCCTATGTTCGTGGACTGTCCTATCGGTCGAGGTACGCGCATTTGGGATTGGAGCACACATAGACACAAGTGGGCTAGGCGTAATGTAGGTCATATTTTAGGTATTACGTATCAGCACCACTTATGAGAGATAAGTATTGATACTGGGATCCATGTGTCACCGCAGGGAATGGGTCGTGTCGTGCAATGGTGTATTGTGTAGGTACCACCCCAACGGTATGTGTTTTGTGTTGTCCGTGTTGGATACGAGACTCCTCCAAACTTACCGATAAAGTACGAATAGGACACTATTGGTAGCTGACTCAGTGTCATGTATATATATATATATATATATATAATGAAAATGAACGAAGGCATTTCTTAAGTCTGAAGGTGTAGTTTATAAAAACAGGCTCAATACTATGTAGTATGTATGATGTTAATGTCATTATTTAATGGGTAGTGTGTTGGGGATAATTTGGGAAATAATAATTGACGGTAAACGACTCTATTTCAGCGTGCTTATCCCGATAAATGCATTCTTATATTTCCATTAGTTATTCATTATTTATATCATAAATTGTGTGGTTACGTGTAGTACCGCTTTTAAAATGAGGGGTGAGACATATTATGTATGTGAGTGACGATGGAAAGCACTCACTGTGAATTAACTGCACTTTTGCACAATTGAAATTAGTATGTTAATTCTTGCACACTTTAGGGCGCTGACCCAAAATTATAAATGTTTTCTCCCCCCCCCCCCCCCCCCCCCAGGTGTGCCTAGGAGGGATAACATGACTATGGTTGTAACACCACATATTTATGTGCATTTGATATTTAATTAATTCGGGAAAATATTAAATTACACGCGTGTCGTAATTTAATTGAATTAATTATGGTAATATTTATTTAAATATTAATCGGAGAGTAAATGGTTAATATTTATGAAATTAAATTACTAAGTGAATATTAATAATTTATTTACGTCATAACGTGTATTAGTGACGTGGCATTTATTTATCTCAGTCGGTAGTCGGATATATACTAAGTTGGGTGAGAGGTAAAAACTTTTAATAAATTAATTCATATGTCAATTCTAAGTGCACAATTGAGTCCGGATGGATCGAAATAGTCGAAAAAGTGTACCCGAAGGTGATAAATGGATTACGGGGTATTTTTGGGCATAACAGGGCCCACATGGGAGTATTTGGGCCATTTTAATTAGGCCCGTGGGACTAAAAATGAGATTTGGAGATAAAAAAAACTAAGTTCAGGAGTTGTGGGCAGCCATCACACAATTGGGAGAAATCTGAGAACGTAGAGGAGAAAAAAGGGAGAACTCGTGGGAACCAAAAAGAAGAACATGGGAGGTGTTCTTCAACAAACCATCTCTACATTAAAGGATTAATCAAACACTACGAATCCTAAGGCAAGTGGTTAAACTTGTTGTGAAATTAATTATTGTCTTCAATTCATATCATAGTAGGTGTGTAAACAAATGATTTTTGGGTTGGATTGACACACAAATTGGGTTTTATTTTATGGAAGATACGAATAACTTTTGATTTTTGAATGAATAGTAATTCATATCTCTTGTGGAGGAAACTCATTAATAAATTAGATTCGATTTATTAACTGGAAGGGATTTAGGGAAGACCTCTTGTAGCTTTGAAATTAATTGTTTTCATCAATTCATATCATAGTAGGTGATAAAACAAATGATTTTTGGGTTGGGTTGACACACAAATTGGGTTTTATCTGTGGAAGATACGAATAACTTTTGGTTTTGGAATGAATAGTAATTCATATCTCTTGTGGAGGAAACTCATTGATAAATTAGATTCGATTTATTAACTTGAAGGGATTTAGGGAAGACCTCTTGTAATTTCATAGCTCTGTTGGTGATTGGATGAATTTGGGACTAAAGACCTTTGGTTTAGACTTAAAAGGAATTACAGTGAAGGATTTTTGGGCAAAAAGGGTTAGGGTTTTCCTTCTAAGAATACTGATCTGAACGAAGAGAAGAGAGAAAATTCTTAAGGTCGTTCGAACGACCTTGGTTATGGTTCAAACGACGTCAAAAGTCGTTCAAAAGACATGACTACCGTTCGAACGACGCGCCATCTGGTTCGAGCGACGTAGCAAATTTGGCTGATTTTCTTTCACCTTACTGAGTGGCTTGGGATTGAATTTGGGGAAGGAAATTCTGTACAGTAAGGAGATATATTAAATCTGGAATTGTTTGGGACTGTAAGGGACAAATAGTATATGGTTTCTTTTAATATTTAATTTGAGAAAGAACATTAAGGTTAAATTAAATTAATAAGTTGTGTCAAACTTATTAAGGGAGTTTGGGCATTAAATTTTGAATATTTAATTACGGGCTAAGTGAGCGAGTCCGGATATACTCGTTCAGTGACGCCAAGGTATTAAATTAATTATTGAGAAAAATAGATTAATTTGGAGTCAGAATATAGACTCGGGTAATATTAAGATACGGGCCAAGTGAGCGAGTTCGGATATATTGGTTGAGTGACACCAAGGTAACAAATTAATTAATGGATAAATGAATTAAATTAAAGTCGGACCATAGACTCGGGAAGGTAAAAATTTATTTAATGGCCAAATTAATTAAATTAGAATTGGAGAATAGACTCGAAAAAATATAGGCTAGTGCTACGGATTTTTGTACACAGTAAAGTCGGGATTTAAATTATATACATACGGTGTGCGATAGTATATATATATTGTGTGCTTATAAATATCAGTGACTAGATATTTATTTAAATTATATACTCTAGTGCTATCAAGGGAGGTTGCGCGATATTGGTGAAAGCCTTAGCTTGAGAAGTAGGGCGAGTATGTCTCCAGGTCATAGCGTCCAATTTCAGAGGTGGGGCATTGAGATGATGCCCCCATACTCAGGGGAATATGACCGCCTCCATTACGTTTATTATTTACGTTCCGATTCGGTGGACCATAGTTGTCTCGAAACTCCAGGTGGGACTGAGTAGCCTGGGTTGATAGCACTTTAGAGAATACATCCAGTGAGGTATTACTCGTGAGGATGAATTATATATATATATATATATATATATATATATATTAAACATATATGTGAATGTTGTAATATGATTTTACGTATATAATGGGATAAATAGTTATATACGGGTAATTAAATACATGAAATGATTTGTATTAATTATATAACGGGTGTGAATGTTATACGGATTTAAAAAGGGAAATTGATTAACCAAGTTAATGTGAATAACAACTTATAAATCATATCTTAAGCATACTCGGGTTTGAGTAGGGTGATTGAAAGAAGTTATATCAATTATCTAGTTACGGGATAGATGACTAAGGGGATATAAATAATGCGTTATGTGTGCACATTAGTTGAGGGGTGAGTATGTCCTCATGGGAGTGCGACACTAGCTTAAATGTGAAGAGCATTCATGCATTTTAAATTATTGCAATTTAATCACTTGCTAAATATTTTCAAAATTTCTAACCCTTGCTATCAAATATTGTAAAACCTTTTAGGTGTCCAGCAACAGGGATGACAGGCTTGAATTCACTCCAGGGACTCGCAGCTGTAGCATGTGTGGATGTTGCAGGATTTGGATAGACTCTTCTCTTATTTTATTCCTAGTTTAGGAATGTTATCTCAGTTTATCTCGAGCATATCGCTTACGATTTTATTCAGTTATTTCATTTCAGATTGTATGGGATTTATTACTCTCTGTGAATTTATTTTGGTTTGGATTTAACCGATGGTTTATTCGGCGAGACTTTGTTTTAGTTATTTGATGAAATGATTTGGGTCTATCAGTATGTGATGTTTATTTTGTTCCGCATTATATTATGTCCTGGTTAATAGAAAGATTAAAATTTTGACATTAGCTTTTTGAATATTGGGTGGTTAGTAAGTTTTAAAAAGTTTTCGACTGTGATGCTAAGAATGATCCATACGAGATTCCTGTTTAATTTGATATATGACTGATCATCCGGTATTTTATTGGGAGGGGTGTCACAGATGGTATCAGAGCATCAGATTCTAGTGTCCATAGGATCTGTACGTCTTTTTACGTTTCAACGTAGCATTCTTTGATGTAGATCCTTGTGATAGGATTGTTATATTCCTCTACGTACGTCCATTTACATTCTACTGCAATTAAGTATAGTTGATATGGTTCATATATGAGTTTGGTTGGGCTTGGTACACCGAATATCATTGAACGACCAGTGAGGGCCGTTAGAAGGATTGCAGGAGGAGAGGCTCAGCAGAAGACGTGGAGTTTTCTAGAAATGGTGATCGTGATAGGGGCCACCATGATTATTGTTCAGGGAGGTGACAATAGGATGATCGCTCAGGAACAGTAACATCCTAAACACCGTAGTAGATAACGGTGGTGTATTTCAGACTCACCTCGCGAAGTCGGCAAAAAGGGGGGGGAGTCTAAGGGACTCTTTCGAAGAGCTATTATAGGATTCGAGGAAAAGAGGAAGTGTGATGAGCTAACGAAAATAGAGAATCCAAAGGCAATCGTGTAGGGTGTAGTGCCGCGACACCCAATATTAAATTTAGGGCAAAAAATTTTGCTCATAAGAGCAACATTGATTGACAAGAGTCAGTCACCCCACATCGGGAAATATGTATGGAGTGGAATGAAAACTTGGGTACGGCCTGACCGGGATACCTTCCATCTGTTGTTTAGGCAGAGATGTGAATGGAATTTCGAAACTTATCACAAGTGGGAAAATTAAAGGCTGATCACAAGAGATAATTTGACTAGTTTGGCGAACATTATACCCGACGAGGGGTACATATAATATAATAGAGTTCGTAAATGGATAATGGACTCGTGGGGAGAATACACAAGCATGGATGGGAAAATCCGTCCAGGATGACTAATGTCGATATCGTCAAGAGTCATACGTTTAGGGGTTTACATCAATGCTTCCATAAAGGGCGAGCCAAGAGGGTTGGAGAATCTATCCAAAGGGAATATCTAGATTTAATGGTTCTAGTGAGACACCACAAGGGGGATACCCAGTAAATGATCCATTTTTATGACTGAGGTCAATAGAATTTCTATCGAGTGACGGTGGATTCAGGCAAGGTCGTTAATGCCAACAACGAGTTTTATAGGGCCAGCAAAGCCGAAGGAACAACATGAGTGTCAATCCGGGTCAAGATTACCCAATCCATGGGAAGGACAATTCCAACATGGCCAGTGGGATTATATAAAGGAAAATGACACGGAGAGGTGTTTAATATATAAAGAGTGGGAACACATATGGGGACCCTGTTCGTAGTAGAATAAGTACAGGAGTGGGATGCCCGGCAAAGGAAACACTTATCAGAATTTTGGTTCGGTTGGACGAGAGTGTTATGTCCAGGAACCATTCTAACCATCAGTGTATTGACGAGGGAAAGTATAAGTTTTATTATTGGATAAATGGGGTAAATTCTGTGTGATACGGGTGAATCACATAAAATTTTTATATGACACTATATTCGCGCGCGAGACGGGTCTAGTGAGTGTATCGTTAGTGTTACTATGGTTTGTATATGTTTACCATTGGGTAGTGAGACTCTCTTTAGTCCCATCTGCAAGGAGTAAATGCAGACACTGAGAGGATAAATACGGTATGAGATTAGCTCGTTTTGAGAGTGCTATGCGAGCATTATTTTATCCTGGTGAAAAGTGCGAGTGTGTTTAAATAAAGAAATTATTTAATTAAACTCAGTTTTTCAATTAAATCCTAAACATGCATCTAGGTGTGATTGAAGATGATGAAATCATGCAAGAACATTTAAACACACACAAGTGAGGAAAAATCCCCCAAATGGGCAAAACCTTTTTATTTTTCACTATAATTTTATAAGATACGATTACACGAATTACGATGAAAAACAAGTGTGATACAGAAATACCCATAGGCGTCGGTTCTAATGTCGTCGGCTGGAATGTCCCCCAGGAACTCCAGGTGAGCAGCAATGAAGATGAAATACGGCTTATCCACAAGTATGAACAAAAGCAAAGCAGTGTTCTTGGGTTTCAAAAGATTCACAAATGTATGGGAATGATGTGTGAATCAAAACATGAGTTTTGGGACTAAAAAATATGAAGACTTGAGATAATAGAACTCTCAAAATCGTCTCTCCAAGTCTTGCAAAATAACTCCCCCGAAGTTGGCTTTTATAAGGAAACCAAAAAGAATTTTAAGTCTTTAGGACTCTTGCCAGCATCTGGTACCCTGAACCAGTCCGGCTTGTACCTTGAACCGTTTCACCCCCGAATCGGTTCACTATTTGGTTCGCAGAACTTCGCTCATTTTGGGGCTGAAAACACATAGCATTCTCCATACGGATTTTTCTCCATTTTCAAAGGGCCATAACTTCTTCACCATAGCTCGGATTGAGGTGTCGTTTCTTCCAGTATCTTCATGGTGTCACTCTCTTCAACTTTCCATTAATTAAACCTCCCGATGATGGCTGTAAAATTACCAAAATGCCCTTAAACTTTCCTATCTTGCCTTCTTTTATTGTTTTGACTTCTCTTGCGTACCACTTGCATAAATTCCCTAAAATCGTGGAACGTGAAGTTGTTGAGGCAGATGTGGGACACTTGAAGGAGATGTTGAATGATTGATCCCTAGAATTCGAATCGAGGTCATCATGGGAGATCGTGAAGTGACGTGCCTTTTATAGCGACGTACAACATACACAAATGTAAGATATCGGACTTGAGAAAAATTTTCTTACAAATCTCCCCCTATGTCTATGCCGATACAAAATAAAAAATCCAAATTTTTATCATTCAATTGACCTATACAAATCTACCCTCCCATGAACCCAAAACTGGAAAGATACAAATGAGTAAGTCTTCATCGTTTGTTTTTCAGATCTTCAAAATCTCAAATCTTTTCTCATCAGGGTGTGCAACCTATGATCATCAATATAGTTCCTACACACATGAGATGAAGAAAAATACCAGGTGACGTATTGAGTTTGAAATGAGACAAACACAGATACCAATGTATGAGAAAAACATAAGTCAAATCTCAAAAACTCCCCTAAAATTCAAACTCCCCCATAAAATGATAATTCTTTCTACCCATTTTTATTATGTCCCCAAATAGACAAATGAGAAGAATAAATCAAACAAGCAAAGTCGGGGTGTCACCGTATTCAAAATAAGGCATCAATCAGATGGTAAACACGCTCTTGCAAAGAGATACTCAAAAAATATTCACAAACTATTTTTGAAAATTTTCATACTTTTTCATACAAAAAAAATCACACCGTGGATTCAAATTCAAACAACCAAGTCATGGAAATTAAATGAATGGGTGTGAACACATTCGATAGGTAAATCAACTCAATCAATCATGTGTGCACGATGCATGCGTGTACTCCTAATGAATAAACATCAAAAACCTCCTTAGGTGTAAAAAATTGTTGAATTTAAATGACATCGTCTTAATCAAATCTACAAATCAAAGTCTAAATGATTTTCACGCCAATAACGTAAAAAACTCTTTAGTGCCGTTTCAATAACTTTTCAAAGGACGTGCAAACCCATTGATATATCCATCCAAAACTCCCTCATATAAGATAATGCAATTTTTATATCTAAAGCGGTACTAAATTCTCAACTTAGAGAAAACCTATTGGCCCAATTTTTAGTCATATTTAATCTTTTTATTGCCTTAATTTTTTGTGTGGACTTTTTTCAAACGGTGGCTTTCACGACGTGATTATTAATCACTTGCAGCCCTTTCGCGTGTTCACTCATCATTTTTTCAAACTAAACAAATTCCTCACGGGCAAATGGATCTTACATGCACTACTTTTATTACTCTCGTATTATTGCACTTGGTTCGTTTTAAGGACAGAACTGAGATGAAAACACCCAACCAACATGTGATACGACAAGCACAATAATCAAACAAATTTGTGCATATGTGCAATAAAGGAAATCATGAGTCAAACATGTAGGAAGAATCACTTAATTACATCTTAATGACTCCAAACATTATAAAGCACAAAGATGACATGATGTTTTATCTCAAAACACTATCAAATAATCACATGGACAAATTGAATGAAATTGTGACTCGGTCATCCTAAGTGTTTATCCATAAATGGTGCAAACAAAATACAAAAATCTTTTTGGATTTTCAAAAATTTTATCAAAATAAAATCTTTTTGTATTTTTCAAAATTTTCAAATAGAAAAAAATATAACTACAAAATGATACAACCAGCAATAGCCATATAATATCGATATGAGCAACATCCTATGCTAGCAAACATTAATCACACAAGAGAATCAACAATGAAAGAAGATGTGATAAACGAGCAATGGAGTGTTATCAATTAAGTATGGATACCAAGAATAACTGCATATAAACTGACCAGAAGCAACCCATCAGTACTAAAAACCTAAGCATATAAATACCGGGTACTTAAATCAGAAGGGAAGCAAAAACAAAATTTCCAGACAGGTCGCTCAAACGACATATCTCTGTCGCTCGAACGACAAGGGCATGTCGCGAGATGCAACTTCGCGCGAGATAGAGTTGTCGCTCAAACGACACATACATCCCGCTCGAACGAGAAAATAAAATATTTCCATAATGTCCAGAAAATCATACAGATTTGCCCGGTGCAAAAATTTCGTGAAAACAGTACCTGTAAGGGGCAAACAGATCCAAAACAGTGCTAAAACAGTAGCGAAACACACAAGTGCAACAAATAAATCAATGTGCGCTACGTCAAAGTGAGTCATAACACTAGAAAGAATATAACATGATGCATAGCTAGTTTACGACACACATCCAACGCAATCAACCAAAAGATTTCACATGGGGTGAATCACGTGCAAGCAAACAGGGATCGTGGCCAAATAAACCATAAGCCTTTAAATCTGATTTCCTGACCCAAATCGATGTGTAACGAGGTGTGGGGGTGTGGGGAATCGAATTTATTCTTCTATTAACCTGCCTAGGTCCTTTCAAAAGCTTGTAACAAAAGCTCCTAAGATGACCTTGCCTACCGCAATGTGTGCAAGTGTAAATCGAGCGGTGTGTGTTACCTAAAGGTGGCCCTCTCCTCAAATTTCTCGGTTGCTCTCTCCGAATTTGCCTAGGTGGGTCTCTCCTAATAATCCTAGGAGGTTCTCTCACGATGTTCCTAGGGGGCTCTTTTCTAACAAACTTAGGTGCCTCTTTCTTAACAATCCTAGGAGGCTCTCTCACACGTGTGGGTATGGGTGCAACATATTTTTCAAGACCAATCCCACCCCTATCCTTCTTGATCTCGACAGTGCCTAAAATCTTATCAAGTTTTTCAGACCTAGACTCCAAATAAAATTTCACCTTAATTGAATCTTTCAATTTCACCTCAAGTTCACATATCCTGGATTCAAGTACACGTCTAGAATCCTTAAACTCTAAAAGCTCTTTTTTCATAGTCTCCATCAACCCTCTAAGACTATCTCTCTCACCCTCAACGTACTCAAGCTTCTCTTTCAAAATTTTCTCATGTGCCCTAAGTTCTTCAACTAAAAAATCATAATTTTTTAAGGCACACTCTTTCAATTTCAAATTTTCTTTCTTCGTTTTCAAAGATTCAGCATAAATTTCAATGAAAGAAGTTTGCAAGTCACGCTCATCTACAGTTTCATCCTCACTTCCATCACCCTCACTATCATCACTAATCACATGGGCTGGAAGCTCTCGCCCAGAAGCATAAAAAACTTCTTCTTCTAAATCACTATCACTATGGGTATAAACACGAGAAACCGGTTTGTTCAATTTTTTCTTTAAATTTGTGGTACACTCATCTAACGTGTGACCAACACCCACACAACAAGGACACCTCTCAGATTCGTTCTCAACATAAGATTTAAAATAAGAGTTCGTGTGAATTTTCCAATCAACCTTTTCAAAAAGTTGACATCGAAAATCATCAAAACCACCAAAAGCCATTTTTGAGCAAAATCAGGATCAAAACACAATAACTTAGTGCAACAGGCTCAGATACCAATTTGTAAACGTGAGTAGACAGATTGTATTAGAAAGTAAATCCTTGAAAAATCAGGATCACGTGATAAATTAGCATAACCCTCTCTAATACCAATTTGTAAATGTGAGTAGACAACTTGCATCAGAAAGTAAATCTTCGAAAAATCAGGATCACGCGATAAATTAGCGTAATCCGCACTAATACCAATTTGAAGAGTGCGCGTATGTTCAAATAAAGAAATTATTTAATTAAACTCAGTTTTTCAATTAAATCCTAAACATGCATCTAGGTGTGATTGAAGATGATGAAATTATTCAAGAACATACAAACACAAACAAGTGAGGTAAAACCTCCAAAGGGGAAAAACCTTTTATTTTTCACTATAATTTTGTAAGATACGGTTACACGGATTACAATGAAAAATAAGTGTGACACAGAAATACCCGCAGGTGTCGGTTCTAATGTCGTAGGCTGGAATCTCCCTCAGGAACTCCAGGTGAGCAGCAATGAAGAAGAAAGACGGCTTCTCCACAAGTATGAACAAAAGCAAAGCATTGTTCTTGGATTTCAAAAAGATTCACAAAGGTATGGGAATGATGTGTGAATCAAAACATAAGTTTTGGGACTCAAAAATATGAAGACTTGAGCTAATAGAACTCTCAAAATCGTCTCTTCAAGTCGTGCAAAATAACTCTCCCGAAGTTGGCTTTTATAAGGAAACCAAAAAGAATTTTAAGTCATTGGGACTCTTGTCAGCGTCAGGTACCCCGAATCGATTCGGCTTGTACCTCAAATCGGTTCGCCCCCCGAACCGGTTCGCTGTTCGGTTCGCACAACTTCGCTCGTTTTTGGGCTAAAAACACACAACATTCTCCATAAGGATTTTTCTCCATTTTCAAAGGGACATAAACTTCTTCACCATAGCTTGGATTGAGGTGTCGTTTCTTTCAGTATTTTTGTGGCATCTATATCTTTAACTTTCTAGTTAATCGGACCTCTGGAAAGTGGCTATAAAATTACCAAAATGCCCTTAAACTTTCTTATCTTGCCTTCTTTCATTGTTTTGACTTCTCTTGCGTACCACTTGCATAAATTCGCTAAAATCGTGAAACGTGAAGTCGTTGAGGCAGATGTGTGACACTTGATGGAGATGTTGAATGCTTGATCCCTGAAATTCGAATAGAGGCCGTCATGTGAGATTGTGAAGTGACGTGCCTTTTATAACGGCGTACGACATACACAAATGTAAGATATCGGACTTGAGAAAAATGTCCTTACAAGTCTCCCCTTCTGTCTATGCCGGTACAAAATAAAAAATCTGAATTATTATCATTCAATTGACCTATACAAATCTACCCTTCCATGAACCCAAAACTGGAAAGATACAAATGAGTAAGTCTTCATCGTTTATTTTTCAGATCTTCAAAATCTCAAATCTTTTCTCATCAGGGTGTGCAACCTATGATCATCAATATAGTTCCTACACACATGAGATGAAGAAAAATACCAGGTGACGTATTGAGTTTGAAATGAGACAAACACAGATACCAATGTATGAGAAAAACATAAGTCAAATCTCAAAAACTCCCCCAAAATTCAAACTCCCTCATAAAATGATAATTCTTTCTCCCCATTTTTATTATGTCCCCAAATAGACAAATGAGAAGAATAAATCAAACAAGCAAAGTCGGGGTGTCACCGTATTCAAAATAAGGCATCAATCAGATGGCAAACGCGCTCTTGCAAAGAGATACTCAAAAAAATCTTCACAAACTATTTTTGAAAATTTTCATACTTTTTCATACAAAAAAAATCACACCGTGGATTCAAACTCAAACAACCAAGTCATGGAAATTGAATGAATGGGTGTGAACACATTCGAAAGGTAAATCAACTCAATCAATCATGTGTGCACGATGCATGCGTGTACTCCTAACGAATAAACATCAAAAACCTCCTTAGGTGTAAAAAATTGTTGAATTTAAATGACATCGTCTTAATCAAATCTACAAATCAAAGTCTAAATGATTTCCACACCAACAACGTCCAAAACTCTTTAGTGCCGTTTCAAGAACTTTTCAAAGGACGTGCAAACCCATTGATATATCCATCCAAAACTCCCTCATCTAAGATAATGCAATTTTTATATCTAAAGCGGTACTAAATTCTCAACTTAGAGAAAACCTATTGGCCCAATTTTTTGTCATATTTCATCTTTTTATTGCCTTAATTTTTTGTGTGGACTCTTTTCAAACGGGGGCTTTCACGACTTGATTATTAATCACTCGCAGCCCTTTCGCGTGTTCACTCATCATTTTTTCAAACTAAACAAATTCCTCACGGGCAAATGGATCTTACATGCACTACTTTTATTACTCTCGTATTATTGCACTTGGTTCGTTTTAAGGACAGAACTGAGATGAAAACACCCAACCAACATGTGATACGACAAGCACAATAATCAAATAAATTTGTGCATGTGTGCAATAAAGGAAATCATGAGTCAAACATGTAGGAAGAATCACTTCATTACATCTTAATGACTCCAAACATTATAAAGCACAAAGATGACATGATGTATTGTCTCAAAACACTATCAAATAATCACATTGATAAATGGAATGAAATTGTGACTCGATCATCCTAAGTGTTTATCCATAAATGTTGCAAACAAAATACAAAAATCTTTTTGGATTTTCAAAAATTTTATCAAAATAAAATCTTTTTGTATTTTTCAAAATTTTCAAATAGAAAAAAATATAACTACAAAATGATACAACCAGCAATAGGCATATAACACTACACCAAATCTGCCGAATTGTCAAGGTCATTGACCTTGACAAATCCAACTTGTCAAGGTCAATGACCGTGATATTTCGAGGCGAGACAACTTTTTTTGTCTGTGTCTAGGTCGTGTCGCGGTCCATGACCGTGACACGTTTGTCACGGTTAGAAACCGTGACAAAGCCGTGACCCTTTTTAGAAAAATTATCACGGTCATTGACAGTGACACGTACGTGATAAAAATTATCACGGTCAATGACCGTGACAATTCTGGGCAGAATTGAAAAAAAACTGCAGGGCAGTATGGCCACTGCCACTGCCCAACAGTATATTTGTACCTGTTATAGCAACGTTGTACCTGTTCAAACATCATATATTCAAATAAAATGGAGATAATGCAAAAAGCACATGATTTGTAAAATAAGTAAACTAAAAAATTATAACGTAATTAACAAAAATTAAACTGTCGGATTACTTACAATCGTGGCCGCGACGCTCGGGGACACCTCTTTGTCCTTCCCCTTCTTCGTCCGAAGTGCCACATAAGTATCGAGCCTATGTGGCTTACCCCCTGGCCCACTCCCTACCCCCTGAAATAAAATAAAGTAAAGTAAAATTAGTATCGACCCCGCAAAGTAAAATAATGAAGAACAATATATTTCTGTAGTTATAGAAAAATTAAATCTTACCTGCATCCTATGATCCACCTCGGCGTAAGAGGTCCGGCCGGAGTAGTGCACGTTCGTCTTTTTTGCCCAATTTTCCCTCCCCGATTGGCGAGATGCCAATTTTCGATCATCGATCTCATTGTCAATGAACTTCTGCCATTGTGCCAATGAGATCGGCTCCTTGGGGGGCTGGGGGACGGATTCACGCCATTGGATAATCGACTATCGTGTTTTCCCAAAGTACCGTGCCCGTATATTTTTCTTCCACGACTTGAGTTGCTCCCTAATCTGATCCAAGACGGGATCGCGTAGCTTTGGATCCAAGTTGAATTGTTCCTGTCCAACAAATACAATGTTTGTTGGGAATAGATATAAATATAAAATGAAATCGAAATTGAAATTGAAATTGAAATATTCATATTCATATAAATATAAATATATTACCTGTAGTGCCGCCCAAACAGCTAACTTGAGCTCATATGGCACCTCCTTCCAACTCATAAACCCCGGGCCGATGACCGTCTTTAGCAGAACGAGGGATCTCGCTAATATCTCCGATTTGTTCTCGATGGTAATCCCAAATTTCCCATATTTGGGGAGCCTAGGGGCGGAAGAGCCCTTGTCGGCTCCACTACCACCGAGCCCAGACGACATCATCATAAACAACATCATCATCTTCGCCTTAATATCTGAAGGAGACATTTGCTGTAAAAAAATGTTATTAGTACAGATATAATATTATCACAATATGCATATCTTATAAGAGAGTCGGGTTTGGCATGAATAAAGTGAGAATTACATTTAAGACTTTCTAACAACATGCAGGTGTATATATATATTGTGAATTTCATGTATGTTTCATTTAATTATCATACTATATATATATATATATATATATATATATATATATATATATATATATATATATATATATATATATTGTTCGATATACAATATGAAATGGGCAATTACTAAAGTATACAATTATTAATTTACTAATTTACAACGAGGGGCAATCCTACTTTCATATGAACTGGGCACAATACAATTAAAATTACAATTAAAGCTATACAATTGTTAAGATTGCCCCACCACACACACACCACATCCCCCCACCCCCTGCCCCCTGGCACCGCCACACACACACACACACACCCCCACCCCACCCCCACCCCAACATGTTTACGGGCTTTCATCACCAGTCATAAATTTTTCGGTTCGTGACTTACTGGCCAGTTGTCTTGGGTCTTTTAGTCCCTTAACATTACTTTAAGAATTTTACCCAATCTATATACCACATTTTCTTTCTTGTTATACACTTGAACACGTTTTGTTATTTAGTCCTTATTAATTTATCTTTTGTGTATTACCAGCATCTTTACTTTTATAAACTTTATTTAATTTTCAATTTTAAGGACTATTTTCATCACTTAGTGTTCATCTAAGTTCTAGTATAACAAGTTCCCATAAAAATCTTTAATAAAATTCTCATATCTTCTTTCAATTTAAACACACACACAGTAGTGACTGTCTATTTAAAATAATCTCAATGTTAATTTCAGGTATTGAATTTCTACTACTGTTTTGTGCTTTTTATAAATCATATTCAATGTTAGATATGTGTTTTGTTAAGATATCTAAGTTGTTCTATAGAATTATTTTTTGTCTCTTGAAGTTTAAGTTCTAAAATAATCAACCTAAAGTTGTGGTTCATAAAGTATTATAACAAATATAAACTAAGAGTGATAAAATAACTTTGAGGCATATAAATTAATTGTGACAAAGTAAGATTATGGACCAGAACCTAAAATTTTAAAAAAGTGTTTTTATTTAAACCCCACTTCTCTTTCTATAACTCCTATTTTATTAAACTTTAAATATAATTAGGGGTGTATAGAAAGAAAAGTTAAATAAGAATAAAAACAACATTTTTAAAATATGAAGGGCTCACCAATTTGATCAAATTTTTCAACAACATAGACTAAATGATCTTTATTACAAGACAATTACTACAAATTTATGCGCATCGCCCGAATTCAAAAAGTAATTTAATGACTAAAGTAATACTTTTTTTAACTTTAGTTATTCAAAACAAATCTTAAAAAATATTTTATTTTTCATGCTTTTAGCAACTTCGGATGCCATTTTAACCCTTATTGTAGTTTTTTAGTTTTCATGCTTTTATTTGATGGATATAAAGTCATGTGATACCTATATGTGTTATTTCGCATCTAATAAAAGCAAAAAACGCCATATATGGTTTTTTTCTCCATTAGTATAAGTATACAGCGATTATTTCACACTTAAATCACATATTAAGCCGACCTTCATTTTTTTATGAAACTTATTTATTTTGAATGAAAATAAATTGTTATCCAATATTTTTGGATATTATTTATAATTATGAAACTCATACACAAATTAATGTTGTATCAAAATCATATTATATTTTTACCCCTACCCCCACCCTGCCCCACCCCCTACCCCCCACCCTACCCCCACCCTGCCCACCCCCCACACACGCACACACACACGCACATATATACACACATACACACATATATATACACACAAACATATATATATAAATGGAAGAGAGAGAGAGAGAGAGAGAGAGAATTAAACCTGAAAGTAGAGAGAGAGAGAGAGAGAGAGAGAGAGAGCAGCGTCGAGAGAGAGAGAGAGGGATGGAACGGCGGGAGGGAAAAAAGAAGGGGGAAAGGGTTTTTGCTGGAAATATTGTCACGGTCGTGTCAAGGTGATTGACCGTGACAATTCTTTGTCACGATCGTGTCAAGGCCAATGACCGTGACACAAAACGCGTATTTTTTGTCACGGTCAATGACCTTGACAAGGGTGGCCGGCTGAAAGGTGACAATTTTGTTATTTTGGTGTAGTGTAATATCGATATGAGCAACATCCTATGCTAGAAAACATTAATCACAAAAGAGAATCAACAATGAAAGAAGATGTGATAAACGAGCAATGGAGTGTTATCAATTAAGTATGGATACCAAGAATAACTGCATATAAACTGACCAGAAGCAACCCATCAATACTAAAAACCTAAGCATATAAATACCGGGTACTTAAATCAGAAGGGAAGCAAAAATAAAATTTCCAGACAGGTCGCTCAAACGACTTATCTCTGTCGCTCGAACGACAAGGGCATGTCGCGAGGTGCGACTTCGCGCGAGATAGAGTTGTCGCTCAAACGACACATACATCCCGCTCGAACGAGAAAATAAAATATTTCCATAATGTCCAGAAAATCATACAGATTTGCCCGGTGCAAAAATTTCGTGAAAACAGTACCTGTAAGGGGCAAACAGATCCAAAACAGTGCTAAAATAGTAGCGAAACACACAAGTGCAACAAATAAATCAACGTGTGCTACGTCAAAGTGAGTCATAACACTAGAAAGAATATAACATGATGCATAGCTAGTTTACGACACACATCCAACGCAATCAACCAAAAGATTTCACATGGGGTGAATCACGTGCAAGCAAACAGGGATCGTGGCCAAATAAACCATAAGCCTTTAAATCTGATTTCCTGACCCAAATCGATGTGTAACGAGGTGTGGGGGTGTGGAGAATCAAATTTATTCTTCTATTAACCTGCCTAGGTCCTTTCAAAAGCTTGTAACAAAAGCTCCTAAGATGACCTTGCCTACCGCAATGTGTGCAACTGTAAATCGAGCGGTGTGTGTTACCTAAAGGTGGCCCTCTCCTCAAATTTCTCGGTTGCTCTCTCCGAATTTGCCTAGGTGGGTCTCTCCTAATAATCCTAGGAGGTTCTCTCACGATGTTCCTAGGGGGCTCTTTCCTAACAAACTTAGGTGCCTCTTTCTTAACAATCCTAGGAGGCTCTCTCACACGTGTGGGTATGGGTGCAACATATTTTTCAAGACCAATCCCACCCCTATCCTTCTTGATCTCGACAGTGCCTAAAATCTTATCAAGTTTTTCAGACCTAGACTCCAAATAAAATTTCACCTTAATTGAATCTTTCAATTTCACCTCAAGTTCATATATCCTGGATTCAAGTACACGTCTAGAATCCTTAAACTCTAAAAGCTCTTTTTTCATAGTCTCCATCAACCCTCTAAGACTATCTCTCTCACCCTCAACGCACTCAAGCTTCTCTTTCAAAATTTTCTCATGTGCCCTAAGTTCTTCAACTAAAAAATCATAATTTTTTAAGGCACACTCTTTCAATTTCAAATTTTCTTTCTTCGTTTTCAAAGATTCAGCATAAATTTCATTGAAAGCAGTTTGCAAGTCACGCTCATCTACAGTTTCATCCTCACTTCCATCACCCTCACTATCATCACTAATCACATGGGCTGGAAGCTCTCACCCAGAATCATAAAAAACTTCTTCTTCTAAATCACTATCATTATGGGTATAAACACGAGAAACCGGTTTGTTCAATTTTTTCTTTAAATTTGTGGTACACTCATCTAACGTGTGACCAACACCCACACAACAAGGACACCTCTCAGATTCGTTCTCAACATAAGATTTAAAATAAGAGTTCGTGTGAATTTTCCAATTAACCTTTTCAAAAAGTTGACATCGAAAATCATCAAAACCACCAAAAGCCATTTTTGAGCAAAATCAGGATCAAAACACAATAACTTAGTGCAACAGGCTCAGATACCAATTTGTAAATGTGAGTAGACAGATTGTATTAGAAAGTAAATCCTTGAAAAATCAGGATCACGTGATAAATTAGCGTAACCCTCTCTAATACCAATTTGTAAATGTGAGTAGACAACTTGCATCAGAAAGTAAATCCTCGAAAAATCAGGATCACGCGATAAATTAGCGTAATCCGCACTAATACCAATTTGAAGAGTGCGCGTATGTTCAAATAAAGAAATTATTTAATTAAACTCAGTTTTTCAATTAAATCCTAAACATGCATCTAGGTGTGATTGAAGATGATGAAATTATTCAAGAACATACAAACACAAACAAGTGAGGTAAAACCCCCCAAAGGGGAAAAACCTTTTATTTTTCACTATAATTTTGTAAGATACGGTTACACGGATTACAATGAAAAACAAGTGTGACACAGAAATACCCGCAGGTGTCGGTTCTAATGTCGTAGGCTGGAATCTCCCTCAGGAACTCCAGGTGAGCAGCAATGAAGAAGAAAGACGGCTTCTCCACAAGTATGAACAAAAGCAAAGCAGTGTTCTTGGATTTCAAAAAGATTCACAAAGGTATGGGAATGATGTGTGAATCAAAACATAAGTTTTGGGACTCAAAAATATGAAGACTTTAGCTAATAGAACTCTCAAAATCGTCTCTTCAAGTCGTGCAAAATAACTCTCCCGAAGTTGGATTTTATTAGGAAACCAAAAAGAATTTTAAGTCATTGGGACTCTTGTCAGCGTCAGGTACCCCGAATCGATTCGGCTTGTACCTCAAATCGGTTCGCCCCCCGAACCGGTTCGCTGTTCGGTTCGCACAACTTCGCTCGTTTTTGGGCTAAAAACACACAACATTCTCCATAAGGATTTTTCTCCATTTTCAAAGGGACATAAACTTCTTCACCGTAGCTCGGATTGAGGTGTCGTTTCTTTCAGTATTTTCGTGGCATCTATATCTTTAACTTTCTAGTTAATCGGACCTCTGGAAAGTGGCTATAAAATTACCAAAATGCCCTTAAACTTTCTTATCTTGCCTTATTTCATTGTTTTGACTTCTCTTGCGTACCACTTGCATAAATTCGCTAAAATCGTGAAACGTGAAGTCGTTGAGGCAGATGTGGGACACTTGATGGAGATGTTGAATGCTTGATCCCTAAAATTCGAATAGAGGCCGTCATGTGAGATTGTGAAGTGATGTGCCTTTTATAACGGCGTACGACATACACAAATGTAAGATATCGGACTTGAGAAAAATGTCCTTACAAGTCTCCCCTTCTGTCTATGCCGGTACAAAATAAAAAATCTGAATTATTATCATTCAATTGACATATACAAATCTACCCTTCCATGAACCCAAAACTGGAAAGATACAAATGAGTAAGTCTTCATCGTTTATTTTTCAGATCTTCAAAATCTCAAATCTTTTCTCATCAGGGTGTGCAACCTATGATCACCAATATAGTTCCTACACACATGAGATGAAGAAAAATACCAGGTGACGTATTGAGTTTGAAATGAGACAAACACAGATACCAATGTATGAGAAAAACATAAGTCAAATCTCAAAAACTCCCCCAAAATTCAAACTCCCCCATAAAATGATAATTCTTTCTCCCCATTTTTATTATGTCCCCAAAAAGACAAATGAGAAGAATAAATCAAACAAGCAAAGTCGGGGTGTCACCGTATTCAAAATAAGGCATCAATCAGATGGCAAACGCGCTCTTGCAAAGAGATACTCAAAAAAATCTTCACAAACTATTTTTGAAAATTTTCATATTTTTTCATACAAAAAAAAATCACACCGTGGATTCAAACTCAAACAACCAAGTCATGGAAATTGAATGAATGGGTGTGAACACATTCGAGAGGTAAATCAACTCAATCAATCATGTGTGCACGATGCATGCGTGTACTCCTAACGAATAAACATCAAAAACCTCCTTAGGTGTAAAAAAATGTTGAATTTAAATGACATCGTCTTAATCAAATCTACAAATCAAAGTCTAAATGATTTCCACGCCAATAACGTCCAAAACTCTTTAGTGCCGTTTCAATAACTTTTCAAAGGACGTGCAAACCCATTGATATATCCATCCAAAACTCCCTCATATAAGATAATGAAATTTTTATATCTAAAGCGGTACTAAATCCTCAACTTAGAGAAAACCTATTGGCCCAATTTTTTGTCACATTTCATCTTTCTACTGCCTTAATTTTTTGTGTGGACTCTTTTCAAACGGTAGCTTTCACGACGTGATTATTAATCACTCGCAGCCCTTTCGCGTGTTCACTCATCATTTTTTCAAACTAAACAAATTCCTCACGGGCAAATGGATCTTACATGCACTACTTTTATTACTCTCGTATTATTGCACTTGGTTCGTTTTAAGGACAGAACTGAGATGAAAACACCCAACCAACATGTGATACGACAAGCACAATAATCAAATAAATTTGTGCATGTGTGCAATAAAGGAAATCATGAGTCAAACATGTAGGAAGAATCACTTAATTACATCTTAATGACTCCAAACATTATAAAGCACAAAGATGACATGATGTATTGTCTCAAAACACTATCAAATAATCACATTGATAAATGGAATGAAATTGTGACTCGATCATCCTAAGTGTTTATCCATAAATGTTGCAAACAAAATACAAAAATCTTTTTGGATTTTCAAAAATTTTATCAAAATAAAATCTTTTTGAATTTTTCAAAATTTTCAAATAGAAAAAAATATAACTACAAAATGATACAACCAGCAATAGGCATATAACGCTACACCAAATCTGCCGAATTTCAAGGTCATTGACCTTGAAAAACCTAACTTGTCAAGGTCAATGACCGTGACATTTCGAGGCGAGACAACTTTTTTTGTCTGTGTCAAGGTCGTGTCGCGGTCCATGACCGTGACACGTTTGCCACAGTTAGAAACCGTGACAAAGCCGTGACCCTTTCTATAAAAATTGTCACGGTCATTGACAGTGACACGTCCGTGATAAAAATTGTCACGGTCAATGACCGTGACAATTTTGAGCAGAATTGAAAAAAAACTGCAGGGCAGTATGGCCACTGCCACTGCCCAACAGTATATTTGTACCTATTATAGCAACGTTGTACCTGTTCAAACATCATATATTCAAATAAAATAGAGATAATGCAAAAAGCACATGATTAGTAAAATAAGTAAACTAAAAAATTATAACGTAATTAACAAAAAATAAACTGTCGGATTACTTACAATCGTGGCCGCGACGCTCGGGGACACCTCTTTGTCCTTCCCCTTCTTCGTCCGAAGAGCCACATAAGTATCGAGCCTATGTGGCTTACCCCCTGGCCCACTCCCTACCCCCTGAAATAAAATAAAGTAGAGTAAAATTAGTATCGGCCCCGCAAAGTAAAATAATGAAGAACAATATATTTCTGTAGTTATAGAAAAATTAAATCTTACCTGCATCCTATGCTCCACCTCGGCGTAAGAGGTCCGGCCGGAGTAGTGCATGTCCGTATTTTTTGCCCGATTTTCCCTCCCCGATTGACGAGATGCCAATTGTCGATCATCGATCTCATTGTCAATGAAGTTCTGCCATTGTGCCAATGAGATCGGCTCCTTGGGGGGGGGGGGGACGGATTCACGCCATTGGATAATCGACTCTCGTGTTTTCCCAAAGTACCGTGCCCGCATATTTTTCTTCCACGACTTGAGTTGCTCCCTAATCTGCTCCAAGACGGGATCGCGTAGCTTTGGATCCAAGTTGAATTGTTCCTGTCCAACAAATACAATGTTTGTTGGGAATAGATATAAATATAAATATAAATATAAAATGAAATCGAAATCGAAATTGAAATTGAAATTGAAATATTCATATTCATATAAATATAAATATATTACCTGTAGTGCCGCCCAAACAGCTAACTTGAGCTCATATGGCACCTCCTTCCAACTCATAAACCCCGGGCCGATGACCGTCTTTAGCAGAACGAGGGATCTCGCTAATATCTCCGATTTGTTCTCGATGGTAATCCCAAATTTCCCATATTTGGGGAGCCTAGGGGCGGAAGAGCCCTTGTCGGCTCCACTACCACCGAGCCCAGACGACATCATCATAAACAACATCATCATCTTCGCCTTAATATCTGAAGGAGACATTTGCTGTAAAAAAATGTTATTAGTACAGATATAATATTATCACAATATGCATATCTTATAAGAGAGTCGGGTTTGGCATGAATAAAGTGAGAATTACATTTAAGACTTTCTAACAACATGCAGGTGTATATATATATTGTGAATTTCATGTATGTTTCATTTAATTATCATACTATATATATATATATATATATATTGTTCGATATACAATATGAAATGGGCAATTACTAAAGTATACAATTATTAATTTACTAATTTACAACGAGGGGCAATCCTACTTTCATATGAACTGGGCACAATACAATTAAAATTACAATTAAAGCTATACAATTGTTAAGATTGCCCCACCACACACACACCACATCCCCCCACCCCCTGCCCCCTGGCCCCGCCACACACACACACACACACACCACCCCACCCCCACCCCAACATGTTTACGGGCTTTCATCATCCGTCATAAATTTTTCGGTCCGTGACTTACTGGCCAGTTGTCTTGGGTCTTTTAGTCCCGTAACATTACTTTAAGAATTTTACCCAATCTATATACCACATTTTCTTTCTTGTTATACACTTGAACACGTTTTGTTATTTAGTCCTTATTAATTTATCTTTTGTGTATTACCAGCATCTTTACTTTTATAAACTTTATTTAATTTTCAATTTTAAGGACTATTTTCATCACTTAGTGTTCATCTAAGTTCTAGTATAACAAGTTCCCATAAAAATCTTTAATAAAATTCTCATATCTTCTTTCAATTTAAACACACACACAGTAGTGACTGTCTATTTAAAATAATCTCAATGTTAATTTCAGGTATTGAATTTCTACTACTGTTTTGTGATTTTTATAAATCATATTCAATGTTAGATATGTGTTTTGTTAAGATATCTAAGCTGTTCTATAGAATTATTTTTTGTCTCTTGAAGTTTAAGTTCTAAAATAATCAACCTAAAGTTGTGGTTCATAAAGTATTATCACAAATATAAACTAAGAGTGATTAAATAACTTTGAGGCATATAAATTAATTGTGACAAAGTAAGATTATGGACCAGAACCTAAAATTTTAAAAAAGTGTTTTTATTTAAACCCCACTTCTCTTTCTATAACTCCTATTTTATTAAACTTTAAATATAATTAGGGGTGTATAGAAAGAAAAGTTAAATAAGAATAAAAACAACATTTTTAAAATATGAAGGGCTCACCAATTTGATCAAATTTTTCAACAACATAGACTAAATGATCTTTATTGCAAGACAATTACTACAAATTTATGCGCATCGCCCGAATTCAAAAAGTAATTTAATGACTAAAGTAATACTTTTTTTAACTTTAGTTATTCAAAACAAATCTTAAAAAATATTTTATTTTTCATGATTTTAACAACTTCGGATGCCATTTTAACCCTTATTGTAGTTTTTTAGTTTTCATGCTTTTATTTGATGGATATAAAGTCATGTGATACCTATATGTGTTATTTTGCATCTAATAAAAACAAAAAAACGCCATATATGGTTTTTTTCTCCATTAGTATAAGTATATAGCGATTATTTCACACTTAAATCACATATTAAGCCGGCCTTCATTTTTTTATGAAACTTATTTATTTTGAATGAAAATAAATTGTTATCCAATATTTTTGGATATTATTTATAATTATGAAACTCATACACAAATTAATGTTGTATCAAAATCATATTATATTTTTACCCCCTACCCCCACCCTGCCCCACCCCCTACCCCCCACCCTACCCCCACCCTGCCCCACCCCCTACCCCCCTCCCTACCGCCACCCTGCCCCACCCCCTACCCCCACCCTGCCCACCCCATATATACACACATACACACATATATATACACACAAACATATATATAAATGGAAGAGAGAGAGAGAGAGAGAGAGAGAGAGAATTAAACCTGAAAGTAGAGAGAGAGAGATAGCAGCGTCGAGAGAGAGAGAGAGAGAGGGAACGGCGGGAGGGAAAAAAAAGGGGGAAAGGGTTTTTGCTGGAAACATTGTCACGGTCGTGTCAAGGTCATTGACCGTGACAAGTAAATTTGTCACGGACTTGTCACGGTCATTGACCGTGACAATTCTTTGCCACGATCGTGTCAAGGCCAATGACCGTGACACAAAAACGCGTTTTTTTTGTCACGATCAATGACCTTGACAAGGGTGGCCGGCTGAAAGGTGATAATTTTGTTATTTTGGTGTAGTGTAATATCGATATGACCAACATCCTATGCTAGCAAACATTAATCACACAAGAGAATCAACAATGAAAGAAGATGTGATAAACGAGCAATGGAGTGTTATCAATTAAGTATGGATACCAAGAATAACTACATATAAACTGACCAGAAGCAACCCATCAGTACTAAAAACCTAAGCATATAAATACCGGGTACTTAAATCAGAAGGGAAGCAAAAACAAAATTTCTAGACAGGTCGCTCAAACGACTTATCTCTGTCGCTCGAACGACAAGGGCATGTTGCGAGATGCGACTTCGCGCGAGATAGAGTTGTCGCTCAAACGACACATACATCCCGCTTGAACGAGAAAATAAAATATTTCCATAATGTCCAGAAAATCATACAGATTTGCCCGGTGCAAAAATTTCGTGAAAACAGTACCTGTAAGGGGCAAACAGATCCAAAACAGTGCTAAAACAGTAGCAAACACACAAGTGCAACAAATAAATCAATGTGCGCTACGTCAAAGTGAGTCATAACACTAGAAATAATATAACATGATGCATAGCTAGTTTATGACACACATCCAATGCAATCAACCAAAAGATTTCACATGGGGTGAATCACGTGCAAGCAAACAGGGATCGTGGACAAATAAACCATAAGCCTCTAAATCTGATTTCCTGACCCCAATCGATGTGTAACGAGGTGTGGGGGTGTGGGGAATCGAATTTATTCTTCTATTAACCTGCCTAGGTCCTTTCAAAAGCTTGTAACAAAAGCTCCTAAGATGACCTTGCCTACCGCAATGTGTGCAAGTGTAAATCGAGCGGTGTGTGTTACCTAAAGGTGGCCCTCTCCTCAAATTTCTCGATTGCTCTCTCCGAATTTGCCTAGGTGGGTCTCTCCTAATAATCCTAGGAGGTTCTCTCATGATGTTCATAGGGGGCTCTTTCCTAACAAACTTAGGTGCCTCTTTCTTAACAATCCTAGGAGGCTCTCTCACACGTGTGGGTATGGGTGCAACATATTTTTCAAGACCAATCCCACCCCTATCCTTCTTGATCTCTACAGTGCCTAAAATCTTATCAAGTTTTTCAGGCCTAGACTCCAAATAAAATTTCACCTTACTTGAATCTTTCAATTTCACCTCAAGTTCACATATCCTGGATTCAAGTTCATGTCTAGAATCCTTAAACTCTAAATGCTCTGTTTTCATAGTCTCCATCAACCCTCTAAGACTATCTCTCTCACCCTCAACGTACTCAAGCTTCTCTTTCAAAATTTTCTCATGTGCCCTAAGTTCTTCAACTAAAAAATCATAATTTTTTAAGGCACACTCTTTCAATTTCAAATTTTCTTTCTTCATTTTCAAAGATTCAGCATAAATTTCATCGAAAGCAGTTTGCAAGTCACGCTCATCTACAGTTTCATCCTCACTTCCATCACCCTCACTATCATCACTAATCACATGGGCTGGAAGCTCTCGCCCAGAAGCATAAAAAACTTCTTCTTCTAAATCACTATCACTATGGGTATAAACACGAGAAACCGGTTTGTTCAATTTTTTCTTTAAATTTGTGGTACACTCATCTAACGTGTGACCAACACCCACACAACAAGGACACCTCTCAGATTCGTTCTCAACAGAAGATTTAAAATAAGAGTTCGTGTGAATTTTCCAATTAACCTTTTCAAAAAGTTGACATCGAAAATCATCAAAACCACCAAAAGCCATTTTTGAGCAAAATCAGGATCAAAACACAATAACTTAGTGCAACAGGCTCAGATACCAATTTGTAAAAGTGAGTAGACAGATTGTATTAGAAAGTAAATCCTTGAAATATCAGGATCACGTGATAAATTAGCGTAACCCTCTCTAATACCAATTTGTAAATGTGAGTAGACAACTTGCATCAGAAAGTAAATCCTCGAAAAATCAGGATCACGCGATAAATTAGCGTAATCCGCATTGATACCAATTTGAAGAGTGCGCGTATGTTCAAATAAAGAAATTATTTAATTAAACTCAGTTTTTCAATTAAATCCTAAACATGCATCTAGGTGTGATTGAAGATGATGAAATTATTCAAGAACATACAAGCACAAACAAGTGAGGTAAAAACCCCCAAAGGGGCAAAACCTTTTATTTTTCACTATAATTTTGTGAGATACGGTTACACGAATTACAATAAAAAACAAGTGTGACACAGAAATACCCGCAGGTGTCGGTTCTAATGTTGTCGGCTGGAATCTCCCTCAGGAACTCCAGGTGAGCAGCAATGAAGAAGAAAGACGGCTTCTCCACAAGTATGAACAAAAGCAAAGCAGTGTTCTTGGGTTTCAAAAAGATTCACAAAGGTATGGGAATGATGTGTGAATCAAAACATAAGTCTTGGTACTAAAAAACATGAAGACTTGAGCTAATAGAACTCTTGAAATCGTCTCTTCAAGTCGTGCAAAATAACTCTCCCGAAGTTGGTTTTATAAGGAAACCAAAAAGAATTTAAAGTCATTGGGACTCTTGTCAGCGTCAGGTACCCCGAATCGGTTCGGCTTGTACCTCAAATCGGTTCGCCCCCCGAACCGATTCACTGTTCGGTTCGCACAACTTCGCTCGTTTTGGGGCTAAAAACACACATCATTCTCCATAAGGATTTTTCTCCATTTTCAAAGGGACATAGACTTCTTCACCGTAGCTCGGATTGAGGTGTCGTTTCTTTCAGTATTTTCGTGGCATCTATATCTTCAACTTTCTAGTTAATCGGACCTCTGGAAAGTGGCTATAAAATTACCAAAATGCCCTTAAATTTTCTTATCTTGCCTTCTTTCATTGTTTTGACTTCTCTTGCGTACCACTTGCATAAATTTGCTAAAATCGTGAAATGTGAAGTCGTTGAGGCAGATGTGGGACACTTGATGAAGATGTTGAATGCTTAATCCCTAAAATTTGGATAGAGGCCGTCATGTGAGATTGTGAAGTGACGTGGCTTTTATAGCGACGTATGACATACACAAATGTAAGATATCGGACTTGAGAAAAATGTCCTTACAAGTCTCCCCTTCTGTCCATGCCGGTACAAAATAAAAAATCTGAATTATTATCATTCAATTGACCTATACAAATCTACCCTTCCATGAACCCAAAACTGGAAAGATTCAAATGAGTAAGTCTTCATCATTTATTTTTCAGATCTTCAAAATCTCAAATCTTTTCTCATCAGGGTGTGCAACCTATGATCATCAGTATAGTACCTACACACATGAGATGAAGAAAAATAGCAGGTGACATATCGAGTTTGAAATGAGACAAACACAGATACCGAAGTATGAGAAAAATATAAGTCAAATCTCAAAAACTCCCCCAAAATTCTAACTCCCCCATAAAATTATAATTCTTTCTCCCCCTTTTTATTATGTCCCCAAATAGACAAATGAGTAGATTAAATCAAACAAGCGAAATCGGGGTCTCACCGTATTCAAAACAAGGCATCAATCAGATGGCAAATGCGCTCTTGCAAAGAGATACTAAAAAAATCTTCACAAACTATTTTTTGAAAATTTTCATATTTTTTCATACAAAAAAATCACACCGTGGATTTAAACTCAAATAACCAAGTCATGGAAATGGAATTAATGGGTGTGAACACATTCGATAGGTAAATCAACTCAACCAATCTTGTGTTCACGATGCATGCGTGTACTCCTAACGGATAAATTAACATGCGTGTACTCCTAACCAGACAACCTCGGATTTCTAAATTAACATGTTTTGCAGGGGTTAATTGAGCTTTTATAGGTATTTGGATGCTAAGTGTGAAGTTCGGGCGCATTCCGCTCGATTTTCCTACGCGATCGCACGTTCAAGGGCATTTTAGTCATTTTATAGATTGGTCACCTGGCCCAACATCTCATGGAAGTTGTATCCCTCCTCGCAAGCTTCGCGTTGCCACGAATGGTGCGCGATTTCGAGTCCGTATAACAAAGTTATGGCGATTTGAGCGGAGATGGAAAGCATGCCAAAACAGGGGAAATTGCAGTCTACCCTGCTTGATCGATCGATCGAGTCAGAGGGTCCATCGATCGACCCTTCATTATTTTGCCTCGATTTCAACTGTCGATCGACCACAGGGGTTGATCGATCGATGCCCTATTTTTCTGCAGATATTTTATTTTCTTTTCTTTCTTCTTTTCTTTTATTCCAACTTACTATATAAAGGTTTTTTGTTGTAATAATCATATATTCAGCAGATACACGATTTTAGCTTAGGTTAGCTTAGGTTTTGAGGGTTTTGAAGAGTTCTTCTTCAATTATTCTTGGTTTGACACCCCATTTGGGTTGAATATTGCACTATTCATCATCCTCTTCCTTAATATAGTTTGTATTTATTCATTTCTTGCTTTCTAGTTAATTTCCATGCTTTGTTAAATAGGTTTACATGTTTTGATTAATTGCTTTCTAGTGTAAATTTACCGCGTTTATTTATCGCTTTCCATTTATCGCATTTTTAACATGCTTTATAGCTAATTTAAATTAGGTTGTGTTTGAATTGAACGCACTCGAGTTGACGCATTGCTTTGCTTTGGTGATGGTGTTTACGGGTCTATTTCGGGTGTGTTGTCCTAGTTATTACGCCTAGGATATTCGATGAGGCATATCATGTATGTCCCATGCATACGACCTTGCGTGCACAATTTTCGGGATATTTATTGACGCCAAAATCTTATTAGGCTTTTATGCGGATTTAGGGGCGTAACTACCTTTGGTTCAATTAACTGTCGAAACGAGACGCGTTTTTAATAACTCGTCGACCCATGTAACCATTTTATACTAATTAACTCGGGTGATGAATAATCGACGCAACCTATAGTTTTTACTCATTTTCTTAATCTAGCTTTATTCTTCCTCGCCTAGATTACTATTTCCATTTTATGCATCTTTTCCCTTTTTATGTATAATCATCTTTTACACTTTTATTTCAAAATATTAAATTGTATAAATTCTAGCAACTCGTCTCAGTGGATCTTTCGATACCCGACTTACCGCCGTGCTTGCCTCGCAAATGTGGTAGTAACTTAGGTTTTTGTATTGAGTTGGCGAAACGAAAACAACGACTAGCATCTTTACACGCGCTACTTTTCGCACTTGATCAAAATGGCGTCGTTGCCGAGGATGAGTTTGTTTTAGACTTTATTTGATTTATTATTTCATAGTATTTTCTTTCTATTTGTATTATTTGCTAATATTTTGCAGGACTTCCACATTTGAGCACTTAGAAACGCTTGAATCTTTCCCGCGCGCACTTACTTTGTGGAATTCGCCACTGCGAGCCATTTTTAGGGTAAGCATATCTTATTCCGATTCTTTCGGTAATCCTTGTTATAATCCTCAAAATTCTCGCAAACCTATGACTTTCGGTGGATACTTAGAATCCCAAAAATATGCAAATTCAAATATTACTTTGGGCGAGTATAACGAAAGTCAAAACTTAGGTTATTGGAATTTTGATGATGATGATAATGATTTTGGGCCTTTACCTCCTTATAATAGGAACTTTGAAACGAATTGCAATAGTTTTCAAAATACCTATAATAATAAGTTTTCGTTTAAGTCTGATGGTAATTTTCAAAGTTCCCATTTTCATGGATCCGCACCTCGACCTATGACATTCGGTGAGGGTTTGCGTATGTATGAAAATGAGAAAATTGAAACTCGTTATCGGGAAGAAAATCATTCGTGGGAACATGACTTGGATTTATTATTTGAGTCCGACGACGATTTTGCTTCCGAGACTTTTGAAGTCAAGGAATGTTTTGAACCAAATGAGGTACTTGTGCCTACTTTGGAACAAACCATTCTAGGCTTTGCCCACTGCATAATAGATATTGAAAGTGAGGATGAAAACGACGTAATATCTCTTTGCAATGAAATGATTTCTTCTTTGGCCCCCAAAGAAGAACATTTCATTGAAAATGTTATTATTTCTTTCGAAAGTCAAACTTCATGCGATGACGATTCATCTCACGAGTTTGAATTTCTTTCATCCCCATTTTCAATCTCTGTTATCACATCGTCACAAGTACCCGATGATTCGGTTTCAAACTTTAATGTTTTAAACCTTTTCGCCGATGAGGAGTACTTGCTCGAGTCGCCCTCCACAATCGCATCTTTGCCTTTGTGTGTGCCACCTCCCACTACACTTGCTAAATCTTTGGGAGGATTTTCAGCTTTTCTCGGTCCCTACTTGTTTTTGTCAGCCGTGCAATCCAAACCCCCCATCGTCCCGCCAAAACTTTTAATTGGCGGTGATTCCTTTCTTACGCCTTACACGTGCCTTCCCTTGTTCAAACGAAATCCATATTTTTCGGAAGGCATGCTTGTATGTGAGGGTACACCGGTTGTCCTCCAAAGTCAAATCGTTCCTATGGTGGACCCTCAACTATTTAGACTTTTAGTGTGTAGTTAGTGTGAAGTCTAAATAGTAGGTTGTATATAGTTAGCTTTTTACTCTTTCTTTTTATTTTTTCGTTTCTTTTTATTTTAGTCTAGTGTAATTAGTTAACTCTTTGTTATTTCTTTTTGCTATGCTCGGTACTAACTTATTTTGTAGATTCTTTGGACTCGTTCTTATGGGGATCGCTCCAATTTTTGATAATATCGCTCTTTTCCTCTCTTTGACTTGGTTCTTAATTTACATTGAGGACAATGTCAAGTTTTAAGTTAGGGAGTGTGGGATATCCTATCCATTTCTTTATTTAGTCCATGTTTTTGCTCACATGCTACTTACTTAGTATGCTTTTCTTAGAAAAATTCAAAAAGATTTTATTTCTTTTCTCTCCTTTATTGGTCATTTTGCCTTTGTTTCCGATGATAAATTTTAATAATTGTCCGATCCAATTGACAACCCAATGATGCATGTTCTCGATTTTAGAAGTTATTAGACTTTAGTCTCACTTATTGATATTATGAATAACTTCATGAATTAAACTTTAATCCCATGAGCACGTGCACTTTTATTGCTATATTGATTTGGTTTAAGATTTTTATAACTCGGTAATCTTTTGTTGCATTGTATATACTTACACCGAGTAATCTTTGTACCTTTCGTCGTTTGTGAGTGTTATACACTATTCTTTCCTCTTTGAAAACGTTGAATTCGTTGGTAATCTCACTATTATTTTATTTGACCGTTCATTAAATGCGTTCATACTTGAAATGTATTACTTGAGAATGATTTTCATATATTATTTTGATTCGAGAATTGCGTAAATTTTTTGAAATGATCATAGGCCATCTTTTTTTTATATCTCCCATATGTGACACCCCGCCTAATTAAATACCGGACGATCACTCCTTTATTAAATTAAATCAAGGTGAGCAGTTGGTTCATTCTTAGCATCACTGTCAAAAAAATAAATTTTCCAATTTAACACCCTAATTAATTAAGCTAAGTGTCAAAACCATTATATAACATTTCTTCCAAATTTTGTTTAAAGAAAAATTATTTTTTTATTAAAAACCTTATAATGAGTAAGAGTCACATCACAATAATCCTGGAACATAATCCAATTAATTTAAAACATTCGTCAATCTCATCCCAACAAGTAAAATTTAAGGTAACACATCCATACTGAATAAATCCCATAGTAACGGAAATAGAAATAACTGAAATACAAATGTCCCAAATAAAACATATCAATAATGGAAGGGCTACACATGCCCAACTAAATGAAAGTACTAAGAGTGGATCCGAATGAACGAAGTCGTCTAATCAAGAGACCTGCAACTCCGACCTAAGCTGTAGCACGTTCCTTCCAAGGGATCCTAAGCTAGACGCCCCTGTGGCTGGGCACCTGTAATACATACATATATATACAAGAGAGAGAAAAAAAGAAACGGGTCAGAGCCCGATAGTGTGTATGATTTAAAATTCGTTTAGCAAGTATTTAAATTGATACAGGCCAATGCAACAACATATTAGTACGACTCTCTCTTGAGGAATTCTCACCTCTCTTCTAATGTGCACGCCTATCGTACTAACCTTCCCAACGGATTATCTATTTTATATCAAACAGTTCTCTCTCAATGATTTAACTTATCTTAGGTTACTCGTAAGATTTCAAGGCCGAACAATATAATTGTTTATAAAGTAAGATTTCAATTTGTAATCAAGGTTCTCATTATAACTTTATTAATCACTAAAGTTTTTCCAGTGTCATAGTATACTTTCTCAAAACAAGTATTTACAATTTGAGCCATCAATCGAATCCTACTTATCAAATCACAGTAGGCAGTTCCAAATTTTAGAATTTCATAATTATATATATATTAACTACTCGCATAATATATATATATTTTACAACAGCACCCCGAATAAAACTATGGTGCGGGCATACTCTGCTATCCAATCCCCGTATCGCTCACACTAAGGGAAATACAAGTTCGGACTCACTTTCGAACTGTACCAACATATATACAAACAAGATTTGAGGCGAAGCATAGATTCCAAGTCTCTAAGAGGTCAGTACATACCCTCACGTCTCTTAAGACCGTCTGAACTATCATTCCGATAGCCTGTTCCGAGGACATCTATCTCTTAGGGTACGAATCAATATCCCCCATAAGGCAACACAGGATAAGATCGTCCCAGCGCGGTAACCTCGGGGATAGCAAGTAGCGCGGGTACGTTTTTCACACGTATATAATATATGCATACACAACCATATAAATATACCACTTATTATCATATCAATATAGGTTTCTCTCATCACCCATAATTACGATATTTATCCTTAATTTTCACATTAAGTATTTCTTATAAGGGTTCGTCACCAACCTTAACTCGAAGGGTTTCTCCAACTCATTTCGTGACACTCGTGGACTCTATCCTCACAAGTATAAAATTCAGTAGGTGTCCTTATTATGTTTTAATGTAACTCTCTTACGCACCTTACCCCTCAATACATAAATTAATCGATTTATGAGTAATTATCCCAAAATGTAATTCTCGGTCCACATTAAGAGTCTCCAAAATTATTCATATGTCCTACTGGTCTTCCATATTTCCCAAAACATTTTATTAAGGATGCCTAAAAATTATCTCACATTAAATTAAAGTTCAACTAATTAAGAGGGAAAACATGAGTCTGCCAGGAGGAGTCGATCGATCGAGGTCTGGGGCTCAATCGATCGATCAAGCAGGTCTGCGAAAACTGAAATTCTGCAGTTACGGGTTGCATCTCCAAACATCAACAATTTCCATATTTTCTAATCCCAATCATCCCAGAATTGATACTACTGACCTTATATCATCATATTAGGTATTTTCAACGTAAAGCATGTGGATTTCAGTCATTTAATCATGGATTAACAACCCAAGATCTATACAATTATTAAGAACCCTAGAAATTTCTTAATCGTTGTTTTAATCTGTTTTTCCCAGAATTTCCTTCTAATACATCATTAAAATTTCGTGGATTATTCTTCTACATCACCAATAATTTCAAGAATAAGGTTTAAGTCATCACTACATGCAAATTCCTATCACAATTTAGGTTTTCTTCCATGTAATTCATCCCTAATCATTCCTAAACTAATATGAAAGATGCACCAACGAAATATGCAAGATAAACGCTTGCCTGGGATTTTCAGAGGTCTGGTTTGGTGCCGAATTCGATATGATTGCGTTCCCCGTCTCGCGATCTACGCGTTGGTGGTGGAGGCGGTGCAAACCGTTGAGTTTTGAGCCTTGAAATCCCTTGAGAGCTCTCTCCTCTCTTCTCCAATGGCCGTTGTAGGTTTTGGGTATTCTAACCCTAGGTGACAACCTCAATATCTGATATAACCCCTCTAATTTTCGTGGGTTTAATTAACCAAAAATATAAAATGACCAAAATGCCCTCTCGGGTTACTAATTAGGCCTAAAAACGCCCCGAGACCCAAACTAAACCCCCGGGTACACTTTTCTGACTATCTCGACCCTTCCGGACGCGTTGGCGCACTCAAAACGACCATACGGACAACTTATAAAATATTCACTTTTTATATATCAAAATTTAGTCCCGACGCGACACGAGCACGTCCCGACTTAACTTTTCGAAATTGTCATTTCATTCACTCGTGACATTCAATATAACCAATATTATATATTACTTTTCTCATTAGTAATATTCAACAAATTTTATATAATTACTAACTCTCCTCACGTTAATAATTATAACATAATTAATTTCCGAATTTTTATTAAATAATTACTCACATTAAATTTAATAAATCCCCAAATTAATATAGCATGAAAATACGGGGTATTACACCATATTAGCCTTCACCTCACCTTATATGTTTACCCTTGTCAACCCCTTTGAGCCTAAATATAGCCTTTCGTTTCATAACCCAAATCCCATAACCAACTCTAAATTGGAGTTTTAGCCCATACATACACTTTCTATACCTTTGTTTGGAATGTTACTTGGGATTGAATATTGTTGTTATGATGTCGGTTGCAATTTAGGCATATGAGAGTTTGAAAAGAAAGAAAGTAGTGAAAAAAAGTGAAGGAAAAGAGAAAGCAAAAAGCAAAAGAAAACAAAAGAGAAAAAAGAGAAAAAAAAAGAAAAGAAAAAGAAAGAGAAAGTTGTAAATATTGTGTATATAGTTCAATAAACTTTGATTACTCTCCCCATTGATATATCTAATGCCGTGTTTGAACTTGTTTTCCAATTTTGAAATTTCTCGCATCGTCCCATTATCCCGTGTTTTCATCCCGGACACTTTGAATTCATACATACATTCCTTCGTTTCGTACCCAAGCCATAACCTACATTATAACCCTATTAAAGTCCTATGTGATCTTAGGTGGATGTAATTTAAAAGTCATAATAGTTTTGATAATATGTGAAAATGCATTTCGCCTCCTTTAATGAGGGATATCTTTCATTGAGATTACAGTTTTTTAGTTTATATATAGCGTTCTTCATCTGTGACATGTGCGTGGCCTAGTTTCCGTTTATAATTAATCTTTATGCCCGCATGTTCCGTGTGTTATCTCCCTGTTTCGAGTGAATTCGCTTGATGAGTGTAGTGCCCGTGAGGATTGAATGTATGCTTGCTTTGATTAGTATCCGCTTTATTTAAATTTTTGCCAAATCACACTTTGCATGTGCTCGCCCCCTCCCACATTTTAAGGTTTCAATTCTATGAGGTGCATTCTATAATGTTAATGATTTGGAATTTCGTTTGAATTCATTCACTTTTCTAATATTGCGTATGAAATCCTTTTCGCCATTTTTGGGCTGTCGCATGTTGGTTTGGGCAAATTTTGAGAAAACCATGTGATGTTTGTGGGTATCATCCCTGAAAACCCTCACGAGACGACACTCGTCCACTAGGGTAACCTGGGGGTTTAACGGCTTATTGCATACGCTAAATACAATCGTTCCCCTGCAATAGTGGCCTTATGCTTTTATACCATATTTTTGTACTTATCCTGCTTTTGGTGCTTATAGTTCTTGTTGCATCCTATTTCATTGCTAGGGACTAGCAATGTGTAAGTTAGGGGGTGTGATAATATGCAAATATTGCGTATTTCATCCTCCGAACGGACGCATTTTAGCCCCCTCGGGTATCTTATTCCCTATATTTATGCTCGTTAACCAGATAACCTCGGATTTCTACATTAACATGTTTTGCACGGGTTAATTGAGCTTTTATAGGTATTTGGATGCTAAGTGTGAAGTTCGGGAGCATTTTTCTCGATTTCCGTACGCGATCGCACGTTCAAGGTCATTTTACAGATTGGGCACCTGGCCCAACATCTTCATGGAAGTTGTAGCCCTCCTCGCAAGCTTCGCGTGGCCGTGAACGGTGCGCGATTCCGAGTCTATATGACGAAGTTACGGCGATTTGAGCGGAGATGGAAAGCATGCCAAAACAGGAGAAATTGCAGTCTGCCCTGCTTGATCGATCGATCGAGCTAGAGGGTCGATCGATCGACCCTTTATTATTTTGCCACGATTTCAACAGTCGTTCGATCGACGGTCTATCGATCGATGCCCTGTTTTTCTGTAGATATTTTCTTTTCTTTTCTTTTATTCCAACTTACTATATAAAGGTTTTTTGTTGTAATAATCATATATTCAGTAGATACACGATTTTAGTTTAGGTTAGCTTAGGTTTTGAAGAGTTCTTCTTCAATTGTTCTTGGTTTGACACCACATTTGGGTTGAATGTTGCACTATTCATCATCCTCTTCCTTAATATAGTTTGTATTTCTTCATTTCTTGCTTTCTAGTTAATTTCCATGCTTTGTTAAATAGGTTTACATGCTTTGATTAATCGCTTTCTAGTGTAAATTTATCGCGTTTATTTATCGCTTTCCATTTACCGCGTCTTTAACATGCTTTTTAGCTAATTTAAATTAGGTTGTGTTTGAATTGAACTCACTCGAGTTGACGCATTGCTTTGCTTTGGTGATGGTGTTTACGGGTCTATTTCGTATGCGTTGTCCTAGTTATTGCGCCTAGGAGATTTGACGGGGCATATTGTGTATGTCCCGTGCTTACGATCTTGGGTGCGCAATTTCCGGGATATTTGTTGACGCCAAAATCTTATTAGGCTTTTATGCGAATTTAGGGGCGTAACAACCCTTGGTTCAATTAACTGTCGAAACGAGACGCGTTCTTAATAACTCGTCGACCCATGTAACCATTTTATACTAATTAACTCGGGTGAGGGATATTCGACGCAACCTATAGTTTTTACTCGCTTTCTTAATCTAGCTTTATTCTTCCTCGCCTATATTACTATTTCCATTTTATGCATCTTTTCCCTTTTTGTGTATAATCATCTTTTACACTTTTATTTCGGAATATTAAATCGTATAAATTCTAGCAACTCGTCTCAGTGGATCTTTCGATACCCGACATACCGCCGTGCTTGCCTCGTAAGTGTAGTAGTAACTTAGGTTTTTGTATTGAGTTGGCGAAACAAAAACAATGACTAGCGTCTTTACACGTGCTACTTTTCACACTTGATCACTTGTCACTGTCAATGACCGCGACAAGTCCGTGACAAGTACAGTTGTCACGGACTTGTCACGGTCAATGATCGTGATAAATAATTATAATATTATCACGGTCAAGGACCGTGACACGCCCGTGACAATTTACTCAGTAAAAAAAAACCTACGCTTTCTTTTTTTCCACCGTTTTTGGTTTTCCCTCTCTTTCTCTCTCTCTAAGGTATGTTTTTTTCTTCTCTTTCATTTCTATATGTGTGTGTATGTGTTTGTATGTATGTGTGTGGTGGGGGGAGGGGGTGGGGTGTGTGTGCGTGTAGCGTGCATGTGTGATGGGGGGATGGGAAGGACAGGGGGGCTGGGTGGGGGTAAGGGGTGGGGGTGTATGTGCGTGTGTGTGTGTGTGTGCAGGTGTGAGGGGGCATGGGGGTGGGGTGTATGTGTGTGTGTGTGTGCAGGTTTGTATGTGTGTGTGTGCAGGTGTGTGCGTGTGAGTGGCGGGGGGAGGGGGGTCGAGGGTGTGGTGGTGGGGGTGGGGGTGGGGGTGTGGTGGGGAATCTCAACAATTGTTTAATTTTAATAAAAAATTGTATAACTTTAATTTTAACTTTAATTGTATAGTTTTATATGAAAGTAAATTAATAATTAGTGCCCATTTCATATGAAAGTAGGATTGCCCCTCATTGTAAATTAGTAAATTAATAATTGTATACTTTAATTGTTAGTTTAATTGATAAAATGAATTAATTGAGTAGATGAATTAGAAGGAGTACAGGATACACATTTGTTGTTGATATTGTTGTTGGATTATAGTGGATTGATGTTGGGTTGGTTAGTTTTAAAAGTGGCATGACCACTGGATTATTGTCCATATGGGGGTGGAATTTTTCAACTTTTTTAAAAAATTACTTTGTATATCGAACAATATATATATAGTATGATAATTAAATGAAACATACTTGAAATTACATATAGTGCGCATAGATACTAGCCTTCTAGTTCTTATGCGTAAGCATTTAATAGCCCTTAGACCCGTTCGAGAGTCATTACCCCTGTAATGAGATCTCTCGAATTGTCCCGTTTGGACAGTTTGGGACTGCATAATTTATGTATAATATTATTAGTGGCTTAAAGTTGTTACTTTTGGAGGAAGTTCTGCAGTCGTATCCTAATGTTCTTTGGGTACATACTAGATTGACAAGTGCGACTGTTAATTCAATTGATCGATTGAAATAACACTCACACTTACTAATCTACGTCATGTACTTGGATAACTACGGGGATATGCTGTCGAATTTTTTTCAAATCGTAATAATGTGCATGAGCTGTTAAGTATATTACAGAAAAATGCGATCTTGAATGGGATAAGACCACTCACCCTTTAGAGGAGATGGAGGAAATGGAAATTTCTATTATAAATTGAATTTCTATTATAAATAAGACATACTTAAATGAAACATACTATAAATTTAGGTTTTGTTTATACTAATCCATGAATATATGCTTCGTACCTTTAATAGGTGATTAGTTGTGGTAGCTGTGATAGGATATCTGAAATACAAAAAGTGGATGGGTGAGACAAATAAAATGGGGGATGTGTTTCGCAGAAGTGCTAACGAATTTGTGAAATATACAAAGTGATGTCATAATGATGAAGAGTTTCTATGTCCGTGTGCTAGGTGTAAGAATGGTAAGGTGCTTGAGTGGAAAACAGTTGAACTACATTTGTTAAGATCGGGTATGCAAGATAGTTATCGATTTTGGAGTTTTCACGGTGCATTGAAAGTTCCAGTTGTCCCCGACCAACCTTCACAACAACCTTCAATAAGTAGGATAGATGTAGAAGGTGACAACGTAGATCATAATATGTTAGAGGATTTAGTTGATGATGTGTACGGAGTTTATGAAGCAAAAGAGAATGAGGTTACTGATGATGTAGAAGGTTCAAGTGCTAGTGAAGATATCATGATAAAACTTGACGATGACTACCAAAGTTTAAAATTTAAGGCGACCCAACCGTTATACTCTGGTTATGAGAAAGATCAAATAACTTTACATGCCATGGTTAGTTTGCACAGTTTGAAAACGCAATACGGTTTGTCTGGCAATAGCATAACAAGAATTTTGAAATGGGTGAAGGGCTTATTACCTAAGGAGAATACACTTTCAAGTGATGACATCGACGTCTACACGGATCCTTTGGTAGAAGAATTAAATGAGTTATGGAAAGAGGGTGTGCAATCATTTGACTCTTTTAGAAAAGAAGAGTTTACGCTGAAAGCTATGTTGATGTGGACAATTCATGCTTTTCCAGCTTATGGGACATTATCCGATTGTGTAGTACATGGTTATTTGGAGTGCCCTATTTATGGAGAGGAGACTGAATCTCTTCGTCTATCCTTTAGCTCGAAAAATGTATACCATTGCCACAGGAGGTTTTTACCCCCAGCTCATAGTTACAGATTTGAGAAAGGTTCTAATTTTTTATTGGGCGGGGTTGAACATAGGCTACCACCGAGATAACTATCGGGTTCAAAAATAGAAAGTAAATCTTCTGAATGTGACCCTAATATGCCAGGTAAGAATCCTAAATTTAAGAATGTCAAGCATAAGAAGACCCCAACTGGGAATGAAACTGAGACAAGAAAGGCATGGTCTAGGAGGTCAATTTTATTTGACTTACCTTATTGGAAGAATAATCCGGTGCGCCATGTATTAGATGTGATGCATGCAGAGAAGAACTTCGTTGAACATATTATGGGCACTTGCCTTGGGGGGAGTCATTCGAAAGATGGAGAAAATGCACAAAAATACCTTAAATCGTTGAAACTTAAGCCACAATTATGGTTGAAAGAAGTTAGTAGGGGAAGGACAATAATTCCCCCTGGTGCGTTTACTTTGACGAGTGGGGAAAGAAAGGTGCTTTTAGACACAATATATAATTTGAAGGCCCCATCTACTTTTTTGTCCAACTTACAAATGATTGTGAATTATGCTACTCATGATTTACATAAGTATAAGTCCCCCAATTGTGATCATGCAATTGGTTCCTCTATTGTTTAAGCACTGTTTCTCCAATCACAAGGATTTACGGAAGGGCTATTATGCAAATTAGTAATACCTTTCCACTCTTGTGTGAGAAGGTAGTCAATCGAGAACACATAGTGGCCGCAAAATTGGCGGTGACCGAAGCGATTTGTGTGTTGGAGAAGTACTTTCTCCCAGCATTCTTTGACATAAGTGTTCACTTGTTGGTAGACCTATGCGACGAGGCACTTCTTTGTGGTCCAGTTAGATATCGGTGGAGGTATCCATTTGAAAGATTGATAAATGTTTTTAAAGATTACGTCAAGAATATGCGATACATTGCAGGATCAATTACAGAGGAATACATAATCGTGGAGTTATCAATATATACTCGGGAATATATGCCTGACTCGACTAGCGTTGATGACACGGATGAGTTCGTCGATGATGGTGGTCATGTGATGGTAAAACGAGTGAAATTAACGAGTTTGCAACATGAATAAGTAGCGCGTTGTCTATTTGACACGCATGAAGACGTCGAAGAATGGAAAAAGTAAGTTTCGATTATTATAATGTTTAACATTATTTTAGATTATTTTATACATGATTAATTTTATAATATGCAGAAAATATAAAGCCCGTGAGAACAATAAAAGATGAAAAATAATCGTACAATCAGACAGCGAATTTAGGCTGTGGTTGACACAAGAGGTAATTATAATGAAAATAGTTGTTATATAACGTTACATTACACTCAAATTTTGCAACTAATATAATTAATTTATCAATATTCTCGGCTCTTAAAGACGGGTGATGCGACATCAAGGCTTGCTCGTCTAGCCACTAGACCCTTGTTCGTGGCACAAGGTACAAAAAGTATCGATTGAACGGTTACATTTTTTGCGCTAAAGTGTACGAAGAAAGTACAAATGTACAGAACTCGAGCATTTCATACAAGGATCTTACTTTCTTTCGAGCGAGCGCACAAGATAATAACCTCGTTAAAGCTAAAATGACTTACTATGGTGTAATCCGAAATATATTTGAATTGGATTATATAAGCTTCAAAGAGGTTGAATTTGACTGTGACTGGGTAAGAGTAGAGGATAAAAATGCTTGTAAAGTTGATCCTGTCACCAATTTGATCATGGTTGACTTGTCCAAGTTGAAGAGCAATGGCCACTTGAGTGATGAGCCAATTGTTTGTGCATTTCAAAAGGTTAACCAAGTGTTTTACTCAGAGTATATCAACAACGAGTCCTGATCAATTGTCTAACACGCGCCAAAACATCTAAATAGTAGTGTGGATGACTTGGCTGCTCCTACCGAATATCAATCCATTTTTTTATGATAACCCGAATTTTAAATAATTTTTCAATTTGTAATAAATATTCCAATTTGTACCGAAATATTTCAATGCGTTTGGACAGTTTGGGACTACATAATTTCTGTATAATATTCTTAGTGGCTTAAAGTTGTTACTTGTGGAGGAATTTTCTATTATAAATTGAATTTGAATTTGAAATTTAAGTTTTGTTTATAATAATCCATCAATATACGCTTCTTACCTTTAAAAGGTGATTAGTACATAGTTATTTGGGGTGTCCTATTTGTGGAGAGAAGACTGAATCTCTTAGTCTATCCTTTATATCCTAACACTAAGAAATGCCATAATCATATGGAGTGATGCTCTGCAAATTCCTTCCAACCGTTGTGTAGCCAAACATCACCAATTGAAGTTGTCAATTACACTTTCCATACCCCACCACTTAAAACCTCTAGCAAAACATGGGAAAATATGGAAAGTGGAATTGACAACTTCAACTGGTGATGTTTGGCTACACAACGTTTGGAAAGAATTTGCAGAGCATAACTCCATAGGATTATGACATTTCTTAGTGTTCAGATATGAAGGGAATTATATTTGACACGATTGCCCGGGGTACATTAGTTGGAAGGAGGTACTATATGAGCTCAAGCTAGCTGTTTGGGTGGCACTACAGGTAATGTATTTATATTTATATTTATATGAATATTCAAATTTAAATTTCAATTTCGATTTTTATAAATATTTTCTTGTTGTGTGGCACTACACTCTTGTGCAGTGTCTTGCAGTGGCTGATTCTTATAGTGGAACTGGAACTGGAAATTGGTGCTGGATTTTCGCAAAAGTTATCCTATTCTATAGGTTCTTATCTTTGAGGTACGTCAAGGGTTCATAACATCACTTCCAGCTAAATAGTTTGTAGATTTGAGATAATTTATGGGGATGTTGTTTTTTCTTATATTATGGTTTTCATTTTGTTATGAACAAATCAGGACATCGTGGTTGGAATGATATGTACCTAATTTTTTGAGAACACGCCTAAAGACAATCGAAATTACGAGATTGGGGTCGAACAATGGAGTTGAACAGTTGAGGTACTTTGTGGAGAATGCCAAAGTTTTGAATAGGTACGGGATTTTTTCTATTTTGAATGTATATTTGCACAATCTCTATTTTATCTGGATATATAATGTTTGAATAGGTACAACGTTGCTATAACAAGTACATATATACTGCTGGGCAGTGGCAGTGGCCACACTGCCCAGCAAATTTTTTTCCAATTCTACATAGAATTGTCACGGTCATTGACCGTGACAAGTCCTTGACAAAGGAATTTATCACGGAAGGATGATTTTGAACAGTTTGTAAAAACCTGTCTTCTTTGTCAGCAGGACAAAGTTGAGCGTCAGAAGACTGCCGGGAAACCGTTACCTATTCCAGAGAAGCCATGGGTCAGTTTATCTATGGACTTCATCACTGGATTACCAAAGGTGAAGGATTTTTGGTCGATTATGGTGGTGGTCGATCGTTTTTCCAAGTATGCTTCTTTTTCCCTCTCCCCACATGCATGTACTGCCGAGGTGGCCGCAGATCTATTCTTCAAGAATGTTGTAAAGTACTGGTGAATACCTGCTGATGTGGTGAGTGATCGGGATGCTCGGTTCACAGGACGTTTTTGGACGTCTTTGTTTGAGTTAATAGGAACTAAACTCAACTTCTTTACGACTAACCATCCTCAAATCGATGGGCAGACAGCTTGGTTGGGAAAGGGGTGAATGGTCTCTTAGGAGAATATTTGAGACATTTGATTGCGGCCAATCAACACAATTGGGTTGATCAAATAATTTTTTTAACATTGTCACGGTCCTAAATCGTGACAAAACTTGTCACGATCAGGGACCGTGACAATTCTAACGAACTTGTCACGGTCAATGACCGTGATATGACCGTGACAAAAATAGTTATCTCGCCCAGAATTGTCACGGTCATTGACCTTGACAAGTCCAACTTGTCAAGGTCAATGACTGTAAAATTTTGGCAGATTTGGTGTAGTGTGAGATGAAAATACCCAACCAACATGTGATATGACAAGCACAATAATCAAACAAATTCGTGTATGTGTGCAATAAAGGAAATCATGAGTCAAACATGTAGGAAGAATCACTTAATTACATCTTAATGACTCCAAACATTATAAAGCACAAAGATGACATGATATATTGTCTCAAAACACTATCAAATAGTCGCATGGATAAATGGAATGAAATTGTGACTCGGTCATCCTAAGTGTTTATCCATAAATGGTGCAAACAAAATACAAAAATCTTTTTGGATTTTCAAAAATTTTATCAAAATAAAATATTTTTGGATTTTTCAAAATTTTCAAACAGAAAAAAATATAACTACAAAATGATACAACCAGCAATAGGCATATAATATTGATATGAGCAATATCCTATGCTAGCAAATAGTAATCACAGAAGAGAATCAACAATGAAAGAAGATGTGATAAACGAGCAATGCAGTGTTATCAATTAAGCATGGATACCAAGAATAACTGCATATAAACTGACCAGAAGCAACCCATCAGTACCAAAAACCTAAGCACATAATTACCGGGTACTGAAATCAGAAGTGAAGAAAAAACAAAATTTCCAGACAGGTCGCTCAAACGACTAATCTTTCTCGCTCGAACGATAAGGGCATGTCGCGAGATGCGACTTTGCGCGAGATAGAGTTGTCGCTCAAACGACACATACATCCCGCTCGAACGAGAAAATAAAATATTTCCATAATGTCCAGAAAATCATATAGATTTGCCTGGTGCAAAAATTTCGTGAAAACAGTACCTGTAAGGGGCAAACATATCCAAAACAGTGCTGAAACAGTAGCGAAACACACAAGTGCAACAAATAAATCAATGTGCGCTACGTCAAAGTGAGTCATAACACTAGAAAGAATATAACATGATGCATAGCTAGTTTATGACACACATCCAACGCAATCAACCAAAAGATTTCACATGGGGTGAATCACGTGCAAGCAAACAGGGATCGTGGACAAATAAACCATAAGCCTTTAAATCTGATTTCCTGACCCAAATCGATGTGTAACGAGGTGTGGGGGTGTGGGGAATCAAATTTATTCTTCTATTAACCTGCCTAGGTCCTTTCAAAAGCTTGTAACAAAAGCTCCTAAGATGACCTTGCCTACCGCAATGTGTGCAAGTGTAAATCGAGCGGTGTGTGTTACCTAAAGGTGGCCCTTTCCTCAAATTTCTCGGTTGCTCTCTCCGAATTTGCCTAGGTGGGTCTCTCCTAATAATCCTAGGAGGTTCTCTCACGATGTTCCTAGGGGGCTCTTTCCTAACAAACTTAGGTGCCTCTTTCTTAACAATCATAGGAGGCTCTCTCACACGTGTGGGAATGGGTGCAACATATTTTTCTAGACCAATCCCACCCATATCCTTCTTGATCTCGACGGTGCCTAAAATCTTATCAAGTTTTTCAGGCCTAGACTCCAAATTAAATTTCACCTTACTTGAATCTTTCAATTACACCTCAAGTTCAGATATCCTAGATTCAAGTGCACGTCTAGAATCCTCAAACTCTAAAAGTTCTTTTTTCATAGTCTCCATCAACCCTCTAAGACTATCTCTCTCACCCTCGACGTACTCAAGCTTCTATTTCAAAATTTTCTCATGTGCCCTAAGTTCTTCAACTAAAAAATAATTATTTTTTAAGGCACACTCTTTTAATTGAACTTTCAATTTCAAATTTTCTTTCTTCGTTTTCAAAGATTCAGCATAAAGTTCACTGAAAGCAGTTTGCAAGTCACGCTCATCTACACTTTCATCCTCACTTCCATCACCGTCACTATTATCACTAATCACATGGGTGGGAAGATCTTGCCTATAAACATAAAAAACTTCTTCTTCCGAATCACTATCACTAAGGGTAGAAACACGATAAACTAGTTTGTTCAATTTTTTCTTTATATTTGTGGCAAACTCATCTAACGTGTGACCAATATCCTCACAACAAGGACACATCTCAGATTCGTTTTCAATAGAAGATTTAAAACAAGAGTTCGTGTGAATTTTCCAATTAACCTTTTTTAAAAGTTGACATTGAAAATCATCAAAACCACCAAGAGCCATTTTTGTGCAAAATCAGGATCAAAACACAATAACTTAGTGCAACAGGCTCTGATACCAATTTGTAAACGTGTGTAAACAAATAGTATCAGAAAGTAAATCCTTGAAAAATCAGGATCACGCGATAAATTAGCGTAACCCGCTCTGATACCAATTTATAAACGTGAGTAGACAACTTGTATCAGAAAGTAAATCCTCGAAAAATCCGGATCACTCGATAAATTAGCATAAATCGCACTGATACCAATTTGAAGAGTGCGCATATGTTCAAATAAAGAAATTATTTAATTAAACTCAGTTTTTCAATTAAATCCTAAACATGCATCTAGGTATGATTGAAGATGATGAAATCATGCAAGAACCTTCAAACACACACAAGTGAGGAAAAATCCCCCAAATGGGAAAAACCTTTTTATTTTTCACTATAATTTTGTAAGATACGGTTATACGGATTACAATGAATAGCAATTGTGACACATAATTACCCGCAGGCGTCAGTTCTGATGTCGTCGACTGGAATCTCCCTTAGGAACTCCAGGTGAGCAGCAATGAAGAAGAAAGACGGCTTCTCCACAAGTATGAACAAAAGCAAAGCAGTGTTCTTGGGTTTTAAAAAGATTCACAAAGGTGTGGGAATGATGTGTGAATCAAAACATGAGTTTTGGGACTAAAAAATATGAAGACTTCCAAGTCTTGCAAAATAACTCCCCCGAAGTTGGCTTTTATAAGTAAACCAAAAAGAATTTTAAGTCATTGGGACTCTTGCCTGCGTCAGGTACCTCGAACGAGTTCGGCTTGTACCTCAAACCGGTTCGCCCCCCCCCCCAAAACGGTTCACTGTTCGGTTCCTAGAACTTCGTTGGTTTTGGGGCTAAAAACACACAACATTCTCCATAAAAAAATATCTCCATTTTCAAAGGGCCATAACTTCTTCACCGTAGCTCGGATTGAGGTGTCGTTTCTTCCAGTATCTTCGTGGAATCAAGCTCTTCAACTTTCCAGTTAACCGAACCTCCGGACGACGGTTATAAAATTATCAAAATGCCCTTAAACTTTCCTATCTTGCCGTCTTTCATTATTTTGACTTCTCTTGCATAAATTCCCTAAAATCGTGGAACGTGAAGTCGTTGAGGCAGATGTGGGACACTTGATGGATATGTTGAATGCTTAATCCTATAATTCAGATAGAGATCATCATGTGAGATCGTGAAGTGACGTGCCTTTTGTAGCGGCGTACGACATACACAAATGTAAGATATCGGACTTGAGAAAAATGTCCTTGCACCTGGGTATGGACTGGGTAGCGATGGGAAGCGGTGGCAGTAGATACAACAATACTATCGAACTCACTATTCCAGGGCATGATGTATATTTTTGTGATATTCCGCTTGAAATAGGGTCGGTTTCGCATCAAATTTTGAGGTGAAGTAGACTTGAGAGGGTACAGTTGTCTAGTTAATTGGATCCCAGTGCGTAGGGACTTTTACTGATGTGATTCAGGGTGTGGCGGATTGACCATGGAGCGGAGAGATTTAACTCATTAGTAACTTAGCGCTTAGGACTTTGTGATTGTGCGAGTCCAGCATTATATAACACCTTTAGAGATAAGGGGTTCGATAATTAGACTTGTGAATATAGGGACAGGGTTTTGGATGTCATGGTTATATGTTTGGGTCTACGAAAATCAATGAACGACAGTGCTAGTGTTTAATGCATTGGGGAAAGATATTTTGGGCTCTGTTATGAAATGTTATACGCATAAACCCTAATAAACGTCAATAGTGGAAAGACGTTATTGGATGCTAGGACATCAGTTTAAAGGGCTATTTTTTAACATGTGGAGTTACACTTTGAGGTGAAAGTTATTTCGTTATAAGGCCAGTATAGTCGGGTAGTGTCGTGAAAGAAGCAATGAGAAAACTTTTGCACCACAAGTTAATAGGTGGGGCAATATCGAGAAGATTTAATTACGATTTGGGGAGTAATCGAAAATAATCGTATGATATAGTGTGATATGTGGGATAACATTGAAAGAAAGTTATTACATATGTGACGTCAGTGATGTTGTGCAAATATGCACAGGATATAGGGTGTATGGGTGCCCTAATTATTGTGATTTCAGAATCGTCTTAAATAAAGGAATGTGTAAATAAGCGTGTGGATTATATACTTGTGAAGCAATTAGAAATGAGTGGAAGAGTATAGTGAACTATAATCCATTTGAGAAAGAAAACAGTTTGACTATTTGTATATCAAGGAGAACGATCTCCACCGTGAGGAGTGGAAAGGCGGTGGAGGCACATGTAACAAGATAAGTTTAGGCAAGGAAGAAGTCACATTTTTGGGAAAGTAGAGAAGAGTCTCACTTAGTCATATGCTTAGTATGGTTTGACGCATAGATAAGGTGTAGATTCCTACTCAAGCGATGTGAATCTTTGAGCATAGGGATTTGTGTTACATGAGACATAGTAAAGTTGTCTCCGGGTACACCATTTAAGGGTAGAAAAGGTTGATTAGAGGTTATCAACTAGGATGTTTGTAATTTTGCAATTCTATGAATGGGATTTACCCGCGGATTAGTAAAATTCATAATTTGGCTATCCAAAGTCAGGGAGAAGTCAGAGTTTTCCATCGAGTTTGCTGAATAGATTTACCAGAACGATTGATTGTTACATTTGGACGGGTTATACGATCGGGCAGTACATCCCACTATTCAATTGAAAAGAAAAAGTGAAACAGTACAAGTTTTCGTCCAATATTATTGTGAATTTGGATGAGACCTTGCAGTCCCACCTTTGGTAAGAAGTGTCAAGAGGCGGTAGGGACGAAGTTACATAGTGTACGAGACGTGTCACCCATAAGTCGATGGGTAGACGGGAAGCGACTAGGTAGTAGGAAAAATTGAGGAATGTGCATTCTAGATTTTGGGTAATTTTGGAGTAGTAATTACCATTGGTAGAGTTACATGTGATACCTCGTAACAGTTTAGTAACTGCGTGAAACTTTTGGAGAACCTATGGGAAAAGTATTGATATCCAACCTTTAGTTGGTAAAGGGTGGGGAAATGACAAACTACTAGGACCCGAAATGAGTTGTGGTCCATCAGCGGGATTGAGTAAGTTATGTCTTTCGATATAATTCAGGAACGTAATGAGGAGTACGTTACCATGCGTTAAAGGTGGAAGTTTGACATGCGTAGTCAGAAATTATTGCGGGTAATTTCCAGAAAGAAAGTCACGTGTTTAGCAACGAGGAAATTGGCACCCATACAGGAGGGGAATTTCCTAACATAAAGATAGTAGATCCGGTGGAGTATAGGCTCATCGTTTGAGGCACTGCATTGTCGGAGACCATCGTGTTAGAGATTGATAATTATCGAGAGGGCTTCCTAGCATGGCCCACTCGAGGAGATTGATTTGCATCCAGACATCTCATATGAGGAGAGATCCAAGGCAATTTTGGGTCGCAGTGAACGAAAGCTACGATCTAAGGTGGTGCCCACTAGTCAGAGTTTAGTGGGGGCATAACATTATTGACGAGTCTACGTGGGAGCGGGAAGAGGACGTGCGAGAGCAGTATCCAGAGTTATTCGCCGCACTTTTGATCTAATTTCAGGGACGAAATTCCTTTGTCAGGGGAGGAGTATGTAACACCACGTATTTCTGTGCATTTAATATTTAATTAATTTGGAAAAATTTTAAATTACTTGTGTGTCGTAATTTAATTGAATTAATTATGGTAATATTTATTTAAATGTTAATTAGAGAGTAAATGGTTAATATTTATGAAATTAAATTACTAAGTGAATAATAATAATTTATTTACGTCATAACGTGTATTAGTGACGTGGTATTTATTTATCTCAGCTGGGAGCCAGTTATAGACTAAGTTGGGTGTGAGATAGAAACTTTTAATAGATTAATTCAGATGTCAATTATGAGTGCACGATTGAGTGTGGAGGCCGAGATAGTCGAAAAAGTGTACCCGCGGTGGTAAATGGGTCACAGGGTATTTTTAGGCATAACCGGGCCCACACGGGGGTATTTAAGCCATTTTAATTAAGCCCATGTGACTAAAAATGGGATTCGGAGATAAAAACCTAAGTTTAGGAGTTGTGGGCAGACATAACACAATTGGGAGAAATCTGAAAACGTATAGCAGCAAAAAGGGAGAACTCTTGGGAACTAAAAGGAAGAACAAGGTGTTCTTCAACAAACCAAATCTCTACACCAAAGGGTTAATCAGACACTACGAATCCTAAGGCAAGTGGTTAAACTTGCTTTAAAATTAATTATTGTCTTCAATTCATATCATGGTAGGTGTGTAAACAAATGATTATTGGGTTGGGTTGACACACAAATTGGGTTTTATTTGTGGAATATACGAATAACTTTTGGTTTTGGAATGAATAATAATTCATATATGTTGTGGAGGAAACTCATTGATAAATTAGATTTTATTTATTAACTGGAAGGGATTTAGGGAAGACCTCTTATAATTTCATATATGTGTTGGTGATTGGATGCATTTGGGACTAAATACCTTTGGTTGAGACTTAAAAGGAACTACACTAAAGGATTTTTGGGCAAAGAGGGTTAGGGTTTTCCTTCCAAGAACACTGATCTGAACGAAGAGAAGAGAGAGGCAATTCTTAAGGTCGTTTGAACGACCTTGGTTATGGTTCAAACGACGTCAGAAGTCATTCAAACAATATGACACATCGTTCGAACGACGCGCCATGTGGTTCGAGCGAGGTAGCGAATTTGTCTGATTTTCTTTTACTTACTGAGTGGCTTGGGATTGAATTCGAGGAAGGAAATTTTATACAGTAAAGAGATATATTAAATTTGGGATTGTTTGGGATTGTAAGGGACAAACAGTATAAGGTTTTCTTTTAATATTTAATGTGAGAAAGAAACATTAAGGTTAAATCAAATTAATAAGTTGTGTCAAACTTATTAAGGGAGTTTGGGCATTAAATTTTTGAATATTTAATTACGGTCCAAGTGAGCGAGTCCGGATATACTGATTGAGTGACGCCAAGGTATTAAATTAATTATTGAGAGAAATAGATTAATTTGGAGTCGGAATATAGACTCAGGTAATATTAAGATACAGGCCAAGTGAGCGAGTCCAGATATATTGGTTGAGTGACACCAAGGTAATGAATTAATTAAATTAAAGTCGGACTATTGACTCGGGAAGGTAAAAAAATTATTTAATGGCCAAATTAATTAAATTAGAGTCGGAGAATAAACTCGAAAAAATATAGGCTAGTGTTACGGATTTTTTTACACGGTAAAGCCAGGATTTAAATTATATATATACGGTGTGTGATAGTATATATATATTGTGTGCTTATAAATATCAGTGACTAGATATTTATTTAAATTATATACTCTAATGCTAATAAGGGAGTTTGCGCGATGTGGGTGAATCCCCTAGCTTGAGGAGTAGGGCGAGTATATCCCCAGATCATAGCGTCCAATTTCAGAGGCGGGGCATTGAGATGATGTCCTCATACTCGGGGGAATATGACCTCCTCCATTACATTTATTATTTGCGTTCCTATTCAGTGGACCATAGTTGTCTTGGAACTCTAGTGGGACTGAGTAGCCTTGGTGATAGCACTTTAGAGAATACACCGAGTGATGTATTACTCAGGAGGATGAATTATATATATATATATATATTCAACATATGTGTGAATGTTGTAATATGGTTTTACGTGTATAATGGGATAAATAGTTATATAGGGGTAATCAAGTACATGAAATGAATTGTATTAATTATATAATGGGTGAGAATGTTATATGGATTTAAAAAGGAAAAATGATTAACTAAGTTAATGTGAATAACAACTTATAAATCATATCTTAAGCATACTCGGGTTTGAGTAGGGTGGTTAAAAGAAGTTATATCAATTATCTATTTACAAGGTAGATAACTAGGGGGGATATAAAGAAAGCGTTAGGTGTGCACATTAGTTGAAGGGTGAGTCTGTCCTCAAGGGAGTGCGACACTTGCTTAAATATGAAGAGCATTCATGCATTTTAAATTATTGCAAATTAATAACTTGCTAAATATTTTCAAAATGTTTTGGGTTCTAACCCTTTCTATCAAATATTTTCAAAACCTTTTAGGTGTCCAGTCACAGGGACGCCAGGCTTGAATTCACTCCGGGGACTCGCAGTTGTAGCATGTGTGGATGTTGCAGGATTTGGATAGACACTTCTCTTATTTTATTCCCAGTTTAGGAATGTTATTTTAGTTTATCTCAATCATGTCGCTCACAGTTTTATTCGGTTATTTCATTTCAGATTGTATGTGATTTATTACTCTCTGGGAATTTATTTTGGTTTGTATTTAGCCGATGGTTTATTCTGCATGACTTTGTTTTAGTCATTTGATGAGATGATTTGACTCTATCATTATGTGATGTTTATTTTATTCCGCATTATATTATGTCTTGGTTAATAGAAAGATTAAAATTTTAACATCAGCTTTTTGAATACTAGGTGGTTGGTAAGTTTTAAAAAGTTTTCGACAGTGATGCTAAGAATGATCCATATGAGATTCCTATTTAATTTGATATATGACTGATCATTCGGTATTTTATTGGGTGGGGTGTCACAATGGTGACACTAACCTTGCTGTTGCTTTCATTCAGAAGACTTCAAATATTATTCCTATGATGGATTTTTATACATTTATCTAATCATACTATGATTGTTGGATTTATTTGCATGTGGTTATTTATAAAAGTTTCGTTTTAATTCAGATATGGCTATGAAATAATTATCTTATATTGTTTGATACTGAGAATTGTATCAATTGACAAACAAGTCCCATCTTCAGCGTATCGTGTCTGGCCAACATTTACGTGAGAAAATGAGGGTTGTTACATTGATGAAGACCCATTTTCCAACGTCAAATAATGAGGTGCCTACATGAAATATAACCAATTAACAAGTAATATAGGTCTTGTTGAATTCGGAATGATAAGAAAAGTAGGCACAAAAGATTCATAGCATAAGACAACTGAAGATCTAGATCCAAAGATCCTGAAGCACATGTGCATTGGGTGGGGAGAGCACTATGCTGAAATGTGTCAGATTGTTGCTTAAAGAGGAAAGAATTGCATCAATGTTTGTTCACTCTTAAATGTGCAAGTGTCAGTTGATAATGGTGTTGCTCTGAATGTTTGTCCACTCTGAAAACACCAATGCGAGGGATTGCATGTTAATGACCTCACTCGTATATTTGTTGAGCAATTATCATAACAAAAAAAAAGTTATTGAGCAATTATTCACCGAAATAAGATTTCACAAGGTAAATAAACCATTGTGGACTCCCTTTAGTCATATTTTTTTGTTTTGGGGTGTAATTTGCAGTAATAGTGAAAATAGGAGAGAAAACGAGAGGTTCGCATAAGAAATTTAGGGTTTATGTTTAGGATTAACTCCTTTTTTCAATGCATGATGACGGGAATAATAACAAAGTTTCCATTGAAGTTTAGAGATTTTGGAGGGTTTCTTTTGTTTTATCATTGTTTTAGCAACTCAAATGGGTAGGGGACCATGTTTGTTTGTTTCATCATTTTTTGTTTGGTGAGAAGTGAGGAGCTTTGTTGCTACCCAAATTGGAAGTTGGATGGAACCTTTTGTTTCGAGCCTCTGTCAACTCTCAGGGGCATAGGTGTTGGTAATAAAGGGTCATCCTCAAATGATGAAATGAAAAAAATTAGGCCTTGGTTTGGGATCAATACTCACAGCCTTCATCAAGTCCATGACTTAAGCTCGTTAGACACGTTAGAGCGAGTGTAAAATCTGACCCACGGGTTGGCTACCAAGGGGTCACAAAATGACTCGTTTTTATGAAAATCCAGCGATACTAAAAAAGGGGGATATTTTGATTTTGACGTGGGATATAATATCACGTGTTTGATTTGATCCTTAATCAAACCTTAAGAATAAATTAATTTTTTAAAAAGAAAATTATAGTAAATCTTTTTAACCATTTTGGTTTATTGGTCACCCTCTTATTTAAAAAACCTAACAAAATGTCTTTAAAACTTACGTCGATAATAGCTACTCAAATATTTAGGGTTTAAGGGTTTTAAGGCAAAAAAAAAGTCTATATTATCCTTAATGTTGTTTTAAAAGGCCAAAATACCCTCAAATTAGTTTTAAAACTCTGAAATTGAAATAATGAATCGACTTTTTAGTGATGTGGTTTAGGATGTTATCAAACTCAAACTTAAACTCATATTCAAGATCTTGCTCAAAATTCATTCCAAAAATGGGTTGTTTATTTTATTTAGAATTTTTTTGTGAGGCAATTCTACTCCTTTTAAAGTGGTATAAAAACTCTAGGGGTATTAAAGTCATTTTAGGCTTCAAAGCCCAAAATTTTTAGCTTAGTCGTAAGTTTTGGGGATACTTTGTTAAATTTTAATTGAGGGGGTGACCCTCTAAACCCGAAGTAGTTAAGGGGATTTATTGTAATTTTCCTTTTTAAAAATAGTAAATATAATTATTTTTCAATGAAACTTGTTGAAAATAATCTACATGGTGGGGAGATCATCTACAATTTCCTTAAAAAAATCAACTCGAAAGTGAATGAGATGATTATCAAACAATCCAAAGGCAAAAAATGCACTTTTTAATAATTTTAATTTTACTCACTTCCCAAGTGCTTTTTTTAATGAAATTATATGTATATGGTATTTTCATTGTGCAGATATGTGACACCCCGTCTAGTCTAATACCGGTTGATTAGGTATTTATTAAATTAAGTAGGAATCATACTTAATTTCACTTTTAGCATTACTGCCAAAAACAAATTAATTAATCTAATAACCTATGAAGTTCAGTGTCAAATTTAAAATCTTCTTAACCTGAATAATGAAACCATTCAACATTATATACATAACCATCCATGATGACTGAACGTAAAGAGCACTGATAACATAAATAAATAAATCGAATAAATCCTCGGTATTCGAAATATAATAATCCAAATGCTAAACGATAAATGAAAATAATGTCAAGTGATAAAACTATGCCACTGCGGGCAACATGCCCAAGAGAAATACTAAACTGGAGTCATATCTAGACAGAAATGACGGAAGCGTCTAATCAAATCCAACAGGCATCTACAGCTGCTGCAGCATCATCTGACTCGAATCAAAAAGTAACCTAGGTAATGGAATGATATTATGACTTGACAATCCTAAATGTCCATCCATATAAGGCGTAAACAAACTACAAAAAATCTTTTTGTGTTTATAAAGAAAAATTATAAAAATAAAATATTTTTGACTTTTCATTTTTCTTAAAAATTGAAAATATTTTTTGATTTTTTTCTCTTTTCTTAAAAAACAAAAATATTTTTTGCAGTTTTGCATTATTTTCTTAAAGATCGAAAATATTTTTTAATTTTTCTAAAATATGAAAAAGGAAAAAATGTAACACAAGAAAAATACAAGTAGTACAATCCTAGCAATAGGAATAAAGAATATGAACGTAAGAAGTCATCCTATACTAGTTAAAGTAACCAACCCTCGGTCAACTATGCAGATACCTAAAGACTTCCTAAGACTCTCGAATCAAAGGGAATCTAAAGGTTTCGTGAAAACATCTGCTAACTGGCGGTCGGTGGTCAAAAAGCTCAAGGACACGACCTTCTCCTCTACTAGGTCTCGAATAAAATGGTCGCGTATCCTAATGTGCTTCGTGTACGAATGCTTGAATGGATTTTGGGATATATGTATCACGCTCATGTTATCACTAGAAATAGTCATGGCTCCCTTTGAAAATAACATAATCCTTTAATATTTTCTTCATCCACAAGAGTTACGTGCAACAAATCCTGGCGATGATGTACTCAGCCCCCAGTGGACAAAAAGACGGAGTTCTATTTCTTGCTCAACCAATAGACAAGGTCACTACCGAAATGGAAACACCCACACCAAGTGCTCCTACACCAATCTACATTTTTGGCCCAATCGGAATCTGAATAGGTGGATAAACGATCGTCGGTATCAAAGTAATACCAAATGTTGTATGCACTCACATATTTGATAATACGTTTAAGATAAAGTAAGTGTGACTCTTTTGGGGACATCTGATAATGCGCACAGACTCCAACACTAAAGGCTATATCGGGACGACTGGCATTCAAGTAGAGAAGACTACCTATCATACTCTGATACAAAGTTTGCTATACGTTCTTGCCTGAAGTGTCCTTGTTAAGCTTAGTTAAGGTACCCATAAGGGTGCGTGAGTGACCAGCGGAGTCTAACCCAAACTTCTTTACAGGGTCTCTTATATATTTGGACTGGAAAATGAACATCCCATCATCTAGTTGACGAACCTGAAGACTAAGGAAGATCATAAGCTTGCCAACCATGATCATCTCGAACTCACTCTTCATATCCTCCTTAAAGTCGTGAACATGGCGGGAGCACGTGGATTCAATTACTATGTCGTCCATATAGACTTAGGTAACCAAAATAGCACATTTTCCTCTTCTAACAAATGACGTCTTATTTACTCCCCCTCTCTTGAAGCCATGGGCTAAGAGATAGGAAATAAACCTTCCTTACCAAGCATGGGGTGCTTTCTTCAAACCATATAAGTCTTTCCTCAGATAATAGACGCGTCTGGAGTGCTTAGGGTATTCAAACCCTTTTGGGTGTTCCAGTAAACCTCCTCCTATAGAAAGCCCTTCAGAAAGGCATCTTGATATCCATCTGATATAACTTGAAGCGCAGATGACATGCGATGGCGAGTAGTAAGTAGACGAACTCAAGCCTCACAATAGGAGTAAATAACTCCTTAAAGTCTACACCCTCAATATGTGTGTAGCCTTGAGCGACCAACTGTAATACCCCGCACTTTTATAGATATTTAAATCTCAAAATTGGGTATAATTTAGAGATTTGAGGAATTTCTCCGAATAATAATCTTTGGAGTTTATGAGGGTTAGATGATTTTTGATGTGTGCTACATTTAATTTTTGGGAGTAAGTATTTGAGTTGGACTATTTTAATTACATGTCGCAGTTGGATAAAGCGACAAAGAATAATATTTTAATTGGAAAACCCGTATTATGATGTTCTGGGTTTAATTAATGATTTGTAGTTAAGTAACCCGAATGGAGATTTCGAAGTGTAGTTGGTTTCGGAATGGCCGAGATAGTCAAAATAGAGTATTCGGAAGTAGTATTTGGGTTCCGAGAATTTTTGGACCAGTAGGGACTTGTAATTGAGTAAACGAGTCATTTTTGAGTTTATAAGGGATAAACCCTTATTTCTCTCTATATAAGGCATGAGAGAGTGAACGAAAAGAAAAGAAAAGAAAAGAAAGAGGGGAAGATAGAAAGGAAGAGAGGGAGAAGAAAAAGGGGATTTTCGACCAAACCCCGCGGGATTCGACTCGGGGTCGTCAGATTTTATCCATGGGGCAAGTGTTTACTTGCTTTATTCCTATTGAGCATAAATCTCATATCATAATTGGTAATAACAAACTATATGATTTTGGGTTGGGTTTTTGTGAACCAAAAATGGGTTTTTTGAAAGTTGAAGGAGTAAACCCCGAATAAAATCCAACTTGAGAAACTAGGATTTAATTGAAATTAGTTGTTGGTTAGGGGTTCTAGGATGATTAAAACCCTTTTATGCGTGTATATGTTGTTGATTGAGGTTAGGAGAGGAGATAAAAGCTTGGGGGAAGCTTTAATGGCCGAAACAGCTTCTCGAAGAAGAAGCTGCCCTAATCGATCGATCGATCGAGGGCCGAGGGTCTATCGATCGACCCTTCAGGATTTTTGACAATTCGACTTAGTTAATTTAAATGGGATAAATTAAAAAATTTATGTTTTTTAGCTTGTTTATTTGAGGAGATAAATATTCAACTAGGGGAATGTATTCCTAGTCATTTAAGGGAGTTAAATTTGGGACTAGGAGGGTACAAAAATAGTGTGTCGTTGAAGGAATAGTTTTGAGGAAAATAATTTGGATAGTTAAATATTTGGGGTTCCAAAATGTAGTGTAACGACCTCTAAACTATTATTGGAGTGAGGTGTATACCTTGGGTTAGTTGAAAGTGAAATCCAAGGGTTTACAAATTTGAAGGTGTTCGGGGCAAGTAACACTCGGAGTAATATTTCGACGGGCGATTATATATATATATATATATATATATATATATATATATATATATATATATATATATATATATATATATATATATATATATATATTATGCGCATAGAAAATTTATTTATAAGCTGCCTATATGTTTGGAATAAATCCTAGGAGGTGAATAGGATGGAAATTGAGGATAGGGGCTAGAGATGCATGAGCGGCTATCCGGGGTCGGTTGACGACTATGAATATAGGTAACGCGATACCGATAAGATTGAATTATGTTGAGAGTATACTTATTTCATTAGTATGAATTGGTATGTTCGGGGAGTATATAAATCCTTAAAAAGTGAGTAAGGTATGAGTTATAGTTGAGTAAGAGAATACTTATAGGATTAGTATTTTAAGTGTGTGAATACTTAAATATTATTACGAATGGGAACGTTCGAGGTTATTGGCTACCGCTATACGAGATTGGCAATTATAGCCATATATATATTTGAGAAGTGACGTAGATTATATATACGATGGGATTACAATATATATAATATGATACGAATACATATATATATGTGTGTGTGATTGGTATATTTGTATCTTAGAGGTTGGTTCAACGGGCTTTCCTTTGGCGTAGGGCTGGAACAACCAAATTATATATTTTCTCTAGTGCGATCCAGGAAGGTTGCGCGATGTGGGTGAATCCCCTGGCTTGAGGAGCAGGGAGAGTATATCCCCAGGTCATATCGTCCCGTGTTCGAGTGTGATGTGTGTACTCCACTTGCAGAGAGAACATGACCGCCTCCACCGTTGTGTATTTTTACCATGGCCATAAGTAAGTCTGGCTTGGTACCGTGGTATAGTGAGTAAACCCGAATTTGGATAGGCACTATGAGATTGCATCCTCGAGTTATAACTCGGTGGGATGGTTATTATACTTGGTGTGTATAATATATTGCTTGTATATGAATATGAGATATCATATAAAGTAAACATATGTATATGAAGTGAAAAGACTGATAAGGTGTATTTCCCCTTCCGGTAGATTATCTCCGAATTTATATAAAAATGAATTATAGGTTCTTGTAAGAACTATATATATATATATATATATATGTATATTTATACGATATATATATATATATATATATATGCGTTATGTGCTGAGGGCATAACGGATCTCGACGATCAACATTGCCAGGTAGTAGTGTATCGGGGGGGTCCTTGTTTGGATTTCGCTTCGCGAGACGCCCCACGCATGAACGTAGCGCTGTGTTGGAAATGGGGAAAAGTTTTGCCATCAGTACTCGGGTTTATGGGGATTTTCAGAGAATGCGGGAAACGGATTAGTTAGGCAGAGTAGCTTAACTAGGTTGTTTATAAGGTATGCGATAGGTGTGCACTATTAGAAGAGATTGTATCGGGGGGCTCCTTGTTTGGATTTTCGCTTCGCGAGACGCCCCACGCATGAACGTAGCGCAGTGTTGGAAATAGGGAGAAGTTTTGCCATCAGTACTCGGGTTTATGGGGATTTTCAGAGAATGTGGGAAACAGATTAGTTAGGCAGGGTAGCTTAACTAGGTTGTTTATAAGGTATGCGATAGGTGTGCACTATTAGAAGAGGGGTGAGGGGTATCTCATGGGAGTGCGATACCAATTTAAATATGAGAGAAATTATATTTTAAAATATGGCATTTATACACTTGCAAAATATTTTCAAACTCGGGCTCTGACTCATTTCTCTATTTTTCCCTCTCTTGCTATATATATATATAGGTGTCCAGACACAAGGACGTCTGGATGCAAATTATTTCGAGTCACACGTTGCTGCAACAACTGTGGATGCATGCAGGTTTACTGTAAATGCTTATATCCTTGTAATCTAGATAGGAGGTACTGTAGAAACACTCGGGTCGATAACCCAATTGTATTCATTTATTCTTTTACCGCCTTTTAGTGCGGCATTCATTTTAGTTGTATGATGTTGAACCGAGTGTTCGGTTATTTTATTTCATTCCAGTTTTGTATTTATAAACTGTGTGCATGTTTTCCTTTATTGGTTTGAGTAAAAAGATTAGTTAAGTAAAATTTTGATGCCAGCCTAATAGGTTATTAGTAATTAAACTCGTTTTCGACTGTGACGCTGAGAATGAATTATATGAGACTCATATTTTAATTTGGCATAGGATTGATCACCCGGTATTATATTAGGTGGGGTTTCACATATGGTATTAGAGCATCAGGTTCTAGTGTCCTTTGGAATCTGTGCGGACGTACTACGCTTTTAGCGTTGCTCTCGATTTGATATAGAGCCTTATGATTAGGATTGTTGATTCCTCTCTTGATATTTCGTTCTCCTGCCATTATATAAGATTATAGTAAATCTTTTGCGTGTTTGTTAGAGATTCGTGTGTTGATCGATGAAGAGAGACCACAGAAGACCGTGATGAGGGCAGCAGGAGGCGGGGCTTACATGGAGATGTAAGTTGAAGTTGGGAATAAGGACCACAACAGAGGTCATTACCCTTATGGCATTTTTATGGGTTGCTACGACGACTACTAGAGTATAGTAGTTATAAGTATCCAAGTACCGCTATAGTAGAGAGTGGTGCTAAATTTGAATTACCCAGTGACGTCAAATTGGGAAAAAGGTCTTGAATAAGGACCATACATTGAAGTTAAGTCATGCGAAGTAAGTGTAGCATATCTCAGTGGAAGTGGAAGGCTCAGAAGCTTTGGCTTAGAGCAGGGTATGAAAATACCCATATGTGAAAATTCGAGGAAAAAATTCCACTCATGGGAGCAATATTGAAATGGTGGGAACGGTAGTCACCATGTTTGAGGGAGCAGGATGTTTTACTCATAGAGAGATCTTACTGATGGATATAACCGTTAGTTCCTTTGATTTATCAGAAATGAAGAGAATGCAGTTCCTGAATTATTGACATGAGGATCGGTCAGAGGACGACAGTGAATAAAGAGTTACATGGATTAGTGAACTTTGTACCGAATTAAGGTAGGTACAATGTAGAGGGAGCCCTTCGAAAGAATAATAGGCTCACTAGTAGGTGTTGCTAACACTTATGGAGAAGTTATGTTCATGGAACCCCATTGGTGGACATCCACCCGAGGAAATTCTTTTAAACAGGGTTGTTGAGGCCGGTAGCATGTTCCCTTTAGTTGGAGGAGCTGAGGGAACTACGAAGGTGATTGTCAGGAACGAGACTATAGAGCCCGAGGTGCTGATAACCTTAAAATGGTTAGGGTGGACTGAGATGGGGTAAGTTGCAATGTGGAATGTACAACCACATGCTTTGATCTTGCCCGGTAGGAGTTAAAGGACAAGAATAGGGTGCCGAGGTGGGGCATCAATTAAAGTAGTTTTGTTTCGATTAGGGCAAGTGTATTATGTTCGGGAACCATTTGGAGTATCAAGGGAGATCGACGAAGTTATTGTTATGAGTTTCACTTTGGATGAAGGAGGTATATTACGTGTGTTAAGACTGAGACACGGTATTTCGTGTGTGTGATTCGAGTTTACTGGTAGTATCAATAACATTATATAGGGTATATCTATATATTTTTCCACGGTAGCGGGGTCCTATTTTGAATTTGTATCTGGTTTGCATTGCTCGTTTTATATGTGTTATACGAGTATGGCACTATTATAAGAGTAATGTTATTATATTTTATGAGCAATAGAAGGCTAATGATTGCAAGACTATCGTATCGGCGGTTCCAGGGTGGAACAGGTTGTTGTTGCGATATCTCACTTGGATACAGGTTGAGCTCGCCATTATTATCCGTTTAGATGGAACTTCGGTGAGTAGATGTTTCATTATCATGCTTTGAGTGCGTGGCTACCTTATGTATATGATTTAAGGTATGTAGGACTTATTGTTAAGCTATGAGTTTAAGCTTGTCGTTGTTTGCGCAAAGGACTTAGTGTTAGTACGAGTGCTTGGTGGTGTGTCTCCTGGAAAAAAATAAGAATTCAGACCACATTTTGTTGAAAGAGGGGATAGGGTTATCCCGGTTGCATATATGAAGCTAACGGACCTCCACAACTGACAATGTTTAGTAGTAGTGTATCGGAGGGGTTCCTTGTTTGGATTTCGCTTGCGAGACACTTCACGCATGAACCTTAACGATATCGGGAGTGGAGAGATGTTACGAGATGAAAGGATGTTGGTTTTGATGATAAGTTACGTAGTGTGGAGAAAACACTATAGTTTGAGAGCCGTGTGATGATTATATGCTTATGGAAATAGAAATGCTATGGAAGAGCACTGAAATGGTCCTCTCACCGCAAGTAAGCGGGTGACGTAAGGTTAAGGAATTGATTTAAGTGTTTTAGCTAGGCCCTGAGTGGAAGGAAAATTCAGAGGAAGTATGCTTTGAGTAGGATATTCGTAACGCTTTTGCAGGGAGTGGACGCCTAGATTAGTTAGACTTTTCATATCGCCAAGGTGGAAGGATATAGAGATAGAAGCGCGTTAGTACGATTACGAGATAGAATTTTAGGATGTCTCGATGGTATACCTGAGGCCGTTATATTTTGACGATCGATGATACGAGGAAGTACTGTAACAGGAGGGTTCCTTGTCTGGATTTCGCTTTGCGAGATGTCCCACGCATGAAACCGAGCGAATGTCGAAAGTAGGGAGAGGTCTTGGGTACTAGGTACATAGTTAGAATAATACCCATTTTTTTGTGTATAGGAATGACATCGATCTTAGGAATATTGGGAAGTAAGGCCAAAAGAACTGGTGGCACCGATATAAGGAGATAGTTGTGAGTTAACCACGAATAGTTGTGGGTTAACTTTAAGAAGGATTGGATTTCCAAGTATAGGAAGAATTGAATTTTGAATTGTTCGGGTTAGGAAAACCCAAGTGTTAGTCCCAGGCCGAGGAAATAAGGCCCATTTTAAGAGAGAGTGTTGCGTGTAGGACGTTTACAATGGTTGTGCAGATAGGCACAGGTTAAAAGGTGTATGGGCACCTTGGTAAGTTGATTTTTTATGCCGCCCGAAATAGAAGTGACGTAGTATATAAAGCTGAAAATTATGTCGTGAGGCAGTATAAATGGAATTGGAATGTGTTGGATGGAACGTCGTTTGGAGTACGCAATGATCTACTTATATAAGTGTAACATGAGGTAGCACGCCCAAGATAAGCGATTAGGCTGACGGGAATTGACAAGCATTAGTGTAATTTACTTTTCGAGGGAAATTCGATGTCCTGTTGTAGATGAACGGACGCTTAGAGTGTCAGCTAGAGCGTCGACTTTTCGAGACGTTAGAGCGGCGGCTATAGGCTCATTTTTTTTTATATGTGGTAATAGAATCACTAGGTGCGATGTAACGTGGGAGTCAACTTTATGACCGAGGTAGTGTCGTAGCATATAGGGATATAGATAAGCTTGTGGTTAAGCTAATGCGTTATAGTATAAACCTTGAGATAGGTAGGTACCGAACGAGTGTATGGGTTAGTGCCTTTGGATTAGTACCACACGACTTTTGTGCATTACTATGTAGTGTTATTAGCGATCCTAGGTTGGTAGTACTGGTCGTATCTGAATTCCGGGGATGAAATTTCGTTGTAAGGGGGGGAGAATGTAATACCCCGCACTTTTATGGATATTTAAATCTCATAAGTGGGTATAATTTGCAGATTTGAGGAATTTATCCGAATAATAATTTTTGGAGTTTACGAGGGTTAGATGATTTCGATGTGTGCTACATTTACTTTTGGGATTAAGTAAATGAGTTGCACTATTTTAATTACATGTCGTAGTTGGATAAAGCGACAAATAATAACATTTTAATTAGAAAACCCATATTATGATATGCTGGGTTTAATTAGTGATTTGTAGTTAAGTAACTCAGATGGAAATTTCGAGTGTGCGGTTGGTTTTGGAATGGCCGAGATAGTCAGAATAGAGTATCCGGGAGTAGTTTGGGTTTCCAGAATTTTTGGACCAGTAGGGACTCGTAATTGAGTAAACGAGTCATTTTGGGGTTTATAAGGGATAAACCCTTATTTATCTCTATATAAGCATGAGGGAGTGAAAGAAAAGAAAGAAAAGAAAGAGGATAAGGGAGAAAGGAAGAAAAGGAGAAGAAAAGGGAAATTTCCGACCAAACTCCGCGGGATTCGACTCGAGGTCGTCGGATTTTATCCACGAGGCAAGTGTTTACTTGCTTTATTCCTTTGTAGCATAAATATCATATCATAATTGATAATAACAAACTATATGATTTTGGTTTGGGTTTTCGTGAATCACAAACGAATTTTTCGGAAGTTGAACGAGTAAACCCGAATAATATCCAATTTGAGAAACTTGGGATTTAATTGAAATTAGTTGTTGGTTATGGGTTCTAGGATGATTAGAACCCTTTTTATGTGTGTATATGTTTTTGATTGAGGTTGGAGGGTGTTAGGAGAGGAGATAAAAGCTTGGGGGAAGCTTTAATGGCCAAAACAACTTCTCGAAGAAGAAGCTGCCATGATCGATCGATCGATCGACGGTCAAGGGTCGATCGATCGACCCTTCAGGATTTCTGACAATTCGGCTTTGTTAATTTAAATGGGATAAATTTCCAAACTTATGGTTTTTAGCTTGTTTATATGAGTAGATAAATATCCAACCAGGGGAATGTATTCCTAGTCATTTAAGGGAGTTAAATTTGGGACTAGGAGGGTGCAAAAATAGTGTGTCGTTGAAGGAATAATTTTGAGGAAAATAAATTGGGGAGTTAAATATTTAGGGTTCCAAAATGTAGTGTAAGGACCTCTAAACTATTATTCGAGTGAATTGTATACCTTGGGTTAGTTCAAAGTGAAATCCTAGGGTTTACAAATTTGAGGGTGTTCGGGACGAGTAACACTCGGGGTAATATTTTGGCGGGCGATTATATATATATATATATTATGCGTGTAGAAAATATATTTATAAGCCGCCTATATGTTTGGAATAAGTCCTAGCATGTGAATAGGATGCAAATTGAGGACAGGGGCTAGAGATACGGCTATCCGGGGCCGGTTGACGACTATGATTATAGGTAACGCGATATCGATAAGATTGAATTAAGTTGAGAGTATACTTATTTCATTAGTACGAATTGGTATATTTGAAGAGTTTATAAATCCTTAACAAGTGATTAAGGTATGAGTTTTAATTGAGTAAGAGAATAATACTTAAATATTATTACGAATGGGAACATTCGAGGTTATTCGCTATCACTATATGAGATTGGCAATTATAGCCATATATATATTTGAGAAGTCACGTAGATTATATATACGATGGGATTACAGTATATATAATATGATACAAATACATATATATCTGTGTGTGAATGGTATATTTGTATCTTAGAGGTTGGTTCCTGTGACACCCCGTCTAATTAAACCTTGGGTGATCAAGCCTTAATTTAATTTAAAACAGGTTTCTTAAATGGTTCATTCTTAGCATCACGGACGAAAGCTTTTTAATTACTATCCACCTAAGTGAAATTAAGCAAGTGTCAAATTTTATCTTCCTTAAACAGAATAAAGAACTCGTGCGAAACTATACAATTCAAGCAGTACTAAACCAATTCACATAACAACTGAATAAAAATAAAGTCTCGCCGAAAACAACGGCCCAGAAAACTAACTCAAGAATCCAAAATTTGAATAACCGTGAAAGTAAAGATTGGACAACATGTCCCAATTGAGAGTACTAAAACTGAGATACTGCACTAGATTTGAAAAAGGGAAACGTCTAAACAATCCCTGCAACATCCGCATGTGCTGCAGCTCCCAAGTCCCTGGAATGAAATCACGCTGGGTGTCCCTGTGGCTGGGCACCTAAAAGGTTTGTAAAAAGGTTTTTACATAGAAAGAGTTAGTATTCAAAAATATTTAAAAATATTTAGCAAGTAGTTATCACAATTATGAGTTATTGATTACACATATTGAGACTTCACACACTCTTTTGAGCTCCCCCCCCCCCCCCCTCTCTTCTATAGTGCACGCCTAACGTTGGTACTTAGTTCAACTAGTTGTACTACCCAAATTAACTAGACCAGAATACCTCACTGCATGTATCCCTTCACTAAGTCCCCATAACATACTCGCAGTATTTTAATAGTCCATATCTCATATGCTACAGACGTAGATAACTTAGTTACCTCATGTTATTCTTATTCTTATAATAATTACTTCACACTACTTAATTATTACTAAGAGATTATCAATCCATCATATTATCTACTATCTTAAGTCAGTATATTATGCATATGGAATACATTTTATCACACAACATGCAGTAAATATTAGTTATCACTAATATACCCTTTTAACACACATAAAGGACCATTGGTTCGGAATGATTCATCAACCCCAAGTGAGAGTTGGTTCGGAATGATCCATCGACCCCAACTATTTATATATATACACATATTCTGGTTCAAGAATCTTTCATCGTGACACCAATTTTAAGGTTTGGTTCAGCATTTTACATCGACCCCAAACATATAGTAACTTTATGTTAGTTCGGAATATTTCATCGACCCTAACATAATTAATTTAGGTATAATTTTCTTAACCCAAAAGTTCATACAATTTAATAGGTACACAGCCGACCTATCAAATCATGCCCGTACGAAATATATTTTACTTATATTCACCGTACTTATTTATTTACGATTTATTTCACTATCACATTTATTCGAGTATTTACGCAACTCTAAGGGTCCTAGTTACTCTCACTCTTTCCGTAACTAAATTCTCGCATTCCCGATACACGACTCAATTGACTACTTCCTGTCGATCCATTTCTCCAAATTTTACACTCAATCATTTATGAAGAAATCTCACGGTACCCCTACTGGTATTCATTAAGTCCCTATATAGGTAAAATAGCATCACTAAGGTTCCCATTAAGTGACGGTAATTGAAAATACATTTATCCACAAAATTCTCTAAAATACAGCATGGATATAGTCAATCGATGGGATATAGTCAATCGATCGGCTGCCCGGTCGATCGACATTCAAGAGTCGATCGATCGATTGAGCAGTGACAGACCCGGATCGTCTTCTTCATGCGGATTGCACCATTTTTGTTTATCCATCTCCCATGATAATTCACCAAACTTGTAACTAACAATTTCTAATCATTCCTACATACCCTGGGATGATTACTAACGATCTAAAACAACATAATCATTACAAATTTCGTCCAGATTAACTAAAAATCTTCCTATTATTCAAGAACCCTAAAAATACCATCTTTCCTTATTTTCATCCATGAGTCCAGATTTTTAGTTCGATTTAATCATCAAGTCTTCTATGATATCAGATTATTTGGAGATCTAAAATGTTCTACATGCAATCCCTATCAAACATGTATCATATTCAAGTGTTTTCTTCCAAAAATATCATAAAAATCATGTTCTTCATAAAACTTATATATGGGTGTTATAACTCAATTTATTTTGCAAATAACCACTTGCCATATGTTCTGTAGGGTCTGATTTCGTGATTTATCCCGACCGCCCGGGGAGAGCGAACGAAGCGCTACTCATCGATAAAACTAACCAAATCCACAATATAAAAAGGTGTAGAGCATCTAAATTCCAATATAGAAAATAAACCACTAATATCAATCTCTTCAAATAAATACAACAATTCTCTCGAAATAATTACAACAATCTAACTATCTCGAAAACAAATAAATCTCTAAATGATCTATACATCAAAATAAATGTAATTCTTCCAACTTGTATTCTCGAATAATCTTCCCAAAATAATCCATGCTGAAATTCATTCTCCAAATCAAATCCAAATCGCACAAAATCCGCGCTAACCTGCCACTAAAAGAAAATATGGGGAAGTACACAATACGACAGGAAAGATGCTCAACAAATATTAGCGGTGAATAAAACGTAACAATACGAATACGAATATTCAAATCAAACGCGAATCTTAATAGCAATTATATCAATATAATTTCTCAACAACACATTAACCGGGTCGCCAGGCCTCACCACTGTACCGCGCCTATGCATTTTTCTAGCATATCCGAAAAAAGGAATATTGGCGGGTGCCCAACTTCAGTGCCATATTAAAATCTCATGACAACATGCTCAACACCAAATATAATACGACATGAATCGAAATTATATTCCAACAAATATTTTCAGATTTCCAAAAGAATTTAACAATTCAAATATGAGTCAATAATCACATGAAACCAAAGGGAGAAACACTCGCGAGATTTAGGAGCATATTGTGTAAAACCCCATACCTTAAACCACCAAAAAAAATCATCACATAATTTCATCCTCAAAATGTAAACACACCATCACATTCCTTTCGCAAAAATAATCAAATCTCGTTCTAGCCCAAACTCGAGAAAACACCAAATAAGCCTTCTAATATAATGTTGAAATCTTGAATAAGTTTGGGGCTATGGTTTGTAGATGAAAGGGAGTAATTTTGGAGAGGTCTTCTGGTTGAAAAGTTTGAGAAAAAGTGATTTGAAAAGTCCATCCACGAATTTGTTGATATATAAAGGATTAAGAGTTTGATTATGAAAAGAGTTCTTATCAGATACAAACACTACAAAATTTATTTCGGACCGTTGGAATTGGATGAAATTTTACAGAGAATTAGCTGAAGATGAGAGGAAGTTGCCAAAAAATTTCAGCTCGATCGGACCGTTCAATATTTTTAAATATTTTTTTTCTATAGAGTTTTATGCTTCGATGACTCTTAGAGAGTTTTATGTTTTGAGGACTCTTCTATATAATAAAAATGCAATTAAAACTCCATTTTAATTCCGATTTCGAAATTGTTTAAAATTCTCGTCTTTAAAACTAATAACCAACATACTTGAGCAATAAAAATAATTTTATCTAAAAATTTATTTTTCCTCTTTATTTCGAAAATACCCCAAAAATTACGCGGGTTGTTACACTTCCCCACTAACAATGGAATTTCGCCCTCGAAATTCGCCGAATGCCTAACTCTCAAAAATTAGGCCAACAATCTTCAAAAATAATCTCGTCACCAAAAAAATAATTTCCTCACATCTAATCTAGATGTCTAACGCAAAATGATTCTCTAAAAATTTCTATCTCCAAATTCGCGCCACAAAAACGCAACAGACCCAAAATCCAAGACCCGATGGTGGTCGTAAGCTAAGCTCTGATACCATTCTGTAACACCCCGCCCGCGCCCGGGGAGAGAGGGGCAGAGCGCCACTATCGATAAAACTAAACTAATCCACAATATAACAAGGTATAGAGCATCTAAAATCCACAATAAAAATAAGAGAATCTACTAGTCTCAAATATCTTCAAATTACATACAACCAGAAATCTCTCGAAATAAAACATCTAACTATCTCGATACAAAAATAAATCTCCAATGCTCTATACATAAAAAATAAATACAAGTCTTCTCTCTTGTATTAAAATCTTCCCAAAATAATACTCGCTATAAATCATCCCAATCAAATCCAAAGCGCCCAAAATCCACGCTAACCTGCCACTAAAAGAAAATATGGGGAAGTACACAATACGACAGGAAAGATGCTCAACAAATATGTTAGCGATGAATAAAACGTCACAATATGAATACGAATATTCAAATCAAATGCGAATCTCATAAGCAATTATATCACTATAATTTCTCAACAACACATTAATCGGGTCACCAAGCCTCACCACCTTACCGCGCCTATGCATTTTTTAGCATATCCGGAAAAAGGAATATTGGCGGGTGCCCAACCTCCATGCCATATTAAAATCTCATGACAACATGCTCAACACCAAAATAATACCACGTGAATCAAAATTAGATTCCAACAAATATTTTCCAGAATTTCAATGAATTTATCAATTCAAATATGAGTTCAAATGAACATGAAACCAACGGAATAACACTCGTGAGATTACGGAGCATATTGTGTAAAACCCCATACCTCAAACCACCAAAAAGAACCTACATGAATCATATTTTATCCTTCAATATGTTCAGTAGAGTCTGATTTCGTGATTGTTGTTGATGATCTTTATCCTTCAATCCTTCTTCCCAACAAGTTGGTGGTGAAAATCTCCTTTGAATTCTTCCTACTTCTTTCTTTTGCCTTAGGAAATTGTTTCTCTCTTCTCTCTAATGGCTATGGTGTATTTTTCTCTCTCTAACCCTAGCCTCCAACTCTTATAATCTGACTTAGGGTTTCTAAATTCGTAGGTCTCCTCACCCTTAAATGTAAAGAGACCAAAATGCCCTCGTATGGTCCCGATTTATCGCAAAAATGACCCGACACTCAACTAGTACCCCCAGGTACACTATTTTGACTAATTCGACCCTTTCGGAATCATCTGTGGACTCTAAATTATCTTTCGAGTCTCTTAAAAATATGTTTCTCATCTCACATTCAATTTCGTATACGCGCGACACTCGGTTGAGATAAACTCAGGTACGTCCATATAAATCGCTAGACCGTACATATAAACTTTCAATATTTACTATTCACACTTAGTAAATTTTAATCGTCATATTAATCAGTATCTAACTTTCAATTAATGTCTAATAGCCATAATGATTAATTAATCACTTAATAATCATAATTATCATTACATCACATTAAATTACTCTACTCACGTAATTTAATTAAAACGTATTTTCCTTCTTAATTTTAACTATGCAGATATACGGGGTATTGCATACTTTCCCCCTTAAAAAGGAATTTCGTCCTCGAAATTTAGAAAATACCTGCGGTGAATAATTCTGGATACTGTTCTCCCATATCCTCCTCCCGCTCCCAAGTAGACTCATCCATATTGTGATGTCCCCACTGTACTCGCACTAAGGGTACCACCTTGGATCGTAGTTTACGCTCACTATAATCCAGAATAGCCACGGGTCTTTCCTCATACGAGACATCTGGATGCAGATCTCCTTAAGTGGAATGTGCCAGAAGGCTCTCTCACTCCTCTTGTATTTCTTCAGCGACGCCACATGGAATACATCGTGTATTCGCTGAAGATGCTTGGGGAGTCCCAATCTGTAAGCTACCGATCCCACCCTCTCAATAATAGGAAACGATCCCACATATCTCGGTGCTAACTGCCACTTCTTGTCGAACATCATAATCCCCTTTATATGAGATACCCGAATTAACACCTGGTCGCCCACATCTAGTTCCACGTGTCTCCTACCGGCGTCAGCATAACTCTTCTGCCTATCCTGAGCTATTCGAATACGTACTCGAATCAACTCTATTTTGGAAGAAGTCTCCTGTATCATCTCTGGTCCCAATAGCTTGTTATCCCCCTCCTCTAACCAACAGGCGGGCGAACGACAAGGCCTCCCATAAAGTGCCTCGAATGGAGCCATACCGATAATGAATTGGTAAGAGTTGTTATATGAAAACTCTACCAAAGGAAGATATTGCTCCCATCCTCCCCCAAAATCTAGGACACACATCCTCAACATATCCTCCAACTTCTGGTTTACTTTTTCAGCCTGACCGTCTGTCTGCGGGTGATACGCCATACTCAACCGTAAGTCGATGCCCATGGCCTCCTGAAAGCTCTGCCAGAAATTTGACACAAATATTTTGTCTCTTTAAGACACAATATTAATAGGAACTCCGTGCAGCTTAACGATCTTTGAAATGAATAGCTGTGCATACCGCATCGTATCATAATCTGTACGAACCGGTAAGAAATGAGCTACCTTAGTCGGCCGATCCACTATCACCCATATGAAATTGTGACCCTTCTGCGACGTTGGTAACCCAGTAATAAAATCCACCGATATACTCTCCCACTTCCACACGGGAATCTCCAGCGGTTGTAGCATCCCTGAAGGTCTCTGATGGTCAACTTTTACAAGCTGACATGTAACACACCTTGAGAAAAACTCGCAATGTCTCGTTTCATACCTGACCACCAATATAGTCGTCGCATATCCTGGTACATTTTGTCCCCACCTGGATGTACCGAAAACTTTGACCCGTGCGACTCCGTCATTACGGCATGCCTCAAATCATCATCCTCGGGTACTATGAGTCTACCATTAAACCGTAGTCCGCCCTCTGAGCTTATGGAATATGACTCTGCCCCATCGGTCAGTAAATGTTGTACTCTGTCCTGACAAAATGGGTCCTCAGCCTATGCCCTCACTACCCGCATAACACTCTCGGGAGTGATAGCTAACACTGTCACGTATGCTCTAGCTATCTCATCCTCGTGTCGAAGTTCACTCCACTTCGCCTTCTAAATTTCTGCCAACTCTCCGGTAGATCTTCTGCTTAACGCATCTGCCACCACGTTAGCCTTACCAGGATGATACTGTATCTCAAACTGGTAGTCCTTCATGAATTCAAGCCACCTCATTTGCCTCATGTTTAGATCCTTCTGTGTGAAAAGATACTGAAGTGACTTATGATCCGTGAATAGAGTGAACTGCTCACCCAGAAGATAATGTCTCCATATCCTCAATGCAAAGATGACCGTTGCCAACTCGAGGTCATGGGTGGGGTAATTCTTCTCATATGGCTTTAGCTTTCAGGACATATAAGCTATATCTCTCTCTTCCTGCTGTAACACACCCCCAAGCCCCTGTAAGGATGCATCAGTATAGACTCGGTACTCCATTCCGCTCCTAAGCAAGGCAAGAACGGGTGTTGATGTCAACTTGTCCTTTAGCTCATCAAACGCTAACTGACAACAGTCACTCCATACGAAGGGCACTCCTTTACGAGTTAAGTTCGTCAAAGGACCGACAATTTTTTAGAACCCCTTGATGAAGCGACGATAATATCCGGCCAACCCTAAAAAGCTGCGAATTTCGATCGGTGTCATGGGCTGTCCCCACTCCCTCACCGCCGATACCATACTCGGATCAACAGCGATGCCTCTGTCGGATACAACGTGGCCTATAAACTGAACCTCCCGAAGCCAAAATTCACACTTCCCAAATTTGGCGTACAACTGATGGTTCCGTAATGTCTGTAGAACCATTCGTAAATGTTCGGTGTGTTCCTCCTCCGTGCGAGAGTAAATCAGAATGTCGTCTATGAATACAATCACAAACTGATCCAAAAACTCCCTGAATACTCTGTTCATGATATCCATGAATACTGCAGGCAAGTTAGTGAGTCCAAACCGCATTACCCGGAACTCGTATGACCCGTACCGTAACAGGAAAGCGGTCTTAGGTACATCCTCTTCTCGAATGCGCAATTGGTGGTAACCCGACCTCAAATCGATCTTTGAGAAGTACGTAGCCCCTCTCAACTGACCAAACAAGTCGTCAATCCTAGGTAACAGATACTTATTACGTATCGTCACTTTGTTCAGCTCCCTGTAATCTACACACAAACGAAGTGAACCATCCATTTTCTTTACAAATAAACCGGCGCACCCCACGACGATGTACTCCGCCGAATGAAACCCTGTCCTAAAAGCTGTTGAATCTGCTCTCTCAGCGCTCGCATCTCCGAAGGAGCCATGCGATACGGTGCTCTGGCAATTGGTATCGTCCTCGGTGCAAGGTCAATAACAAACTCTATCTCCCTGCTAGGTGGCAACCCTGGTATCTCCTGAAAGACATCCTCGAAATCCCTCACAACTGGGATTGAGTCCAGAGAAGCAACCTCCCCATGTGAGGTCTCCTCCTCAATATAATATAAATGAGTGCACGGCCTTATATCATAATTTACCTTTTTAACTCCCAGTTCTAACTACCTACTTTCGTAACTATCGAGGTACTCCAAATTATGGATGAATAGTCAAATATCTCCCTACTACCAAACTTACGCTAAGTTCCATGCGTGGGATGTCTCGCAAAGAGAAATCCAAACAAGGAACCCCCCGATACACTACTACTTAACATTGTCGGTCATCGGGATTTGTTAAGCCCTCGGTCCATAACATGTACCCCTATATTCCCGTCTCTTAACAACAAAGTTACACCTCCTTCCTCAATTACACTTAAACAAGGAACTCTTTCCGAAAGACACTTTTTCTTGACATTGATGGTAATCACATTCTATATACACCCTGCAAATATAATCGGGGCTCTCAAAATCCCGACCCCAGGCACACAACTATGAGTATAAACTCCCAAATCTCTAAAGGGCGATAAAACAATGCACTCTACTTATTACGACATCCTGAGTGTTAATTAATAATAACCAGTTAAAACTTTTCGCTGATTAGTAAACCAATTACATACGAATCATATCAATTACATCCCTACGCATACTGGGATTAAATATCTGAGATCATTATACCTTTTTGAAATCACAACAATATATATATATATATATATATATATACATACACACACACACACACACACACACACACACACACATATATACAAAAGTACAATTGCGAGCCTGGCCCTCTCACAGATGGGGCCTCGCCAGAATGAAACTTTCTACCCCAAGGTAGTAACCCCAATAAATTTGCAATACCAGCACACTATCGGTATAATCATATTTAAAACCATAATTAGCATAATATCATACTCGTATAACATAACACTAAAATGAGCAAATTCAATAAAGTATATACCGCTATCAATATACCCATTCATCCTCCGCGGATGACAATAAAGGTAACCCCCTACTATCAGGGAAAGTATTCACATAAATAATAAAATTATCGTTACTCGCTAAACTTGACTCTCAAGCAAAAATAACAATAATAAAAATTGTAGCAACTCGTTCATATCACAAACAACATGCAACATCATCTGAGGATATAACTCATACTTCTATCCTAACAATCGTCCTGGCTGCTCAAATGGTTCCTGGACTTAACACACCTGTCCGAACCAAATCGAATATTTCAATAACTGTTGCCCTTGCCAGGCACAATACCTTGATCCCTAAACTTGCATCGGGAAACATTGATAACGCATTGGTTTCACTCCCCACAAAATACCCCTACGCATACTCCCCTTATCTTCGGTCACACTGACCATGTTAAGGTGGTCCTTCTATCGGACGTTGGTAGTCTCGGCTCTGATGACTACCTCCATTGTTCCCTTAGCTTGGTGGACCTAAAGAACACGCTACTAGTTTCCACATCTCTTACTGAAATCACCCTCGCTCGGTAATAATTCAGCTATCCGAATCATTTTAACGGGTTCTCCGTCGGGTCTTCCCCTTGTGGTGCTTCTCCAATACCATTTTCCCAGTCTTACTCTATAGAAATTTCTCGATTCTTATATCTCCCCACCCAAGGAAACGTTTACCTCCTAATTAACACTACGCGACATTATTACCATCTGCATCGACCGTCCAAGAAGAATTCCCCATAAGAACTAACAATTCTTCTTGTAAGTAAATTCTCCCTTTAATATCCTCTTTTCCATTTCACCTACTTCACCCTGTGTAAGGTTCCCTACATAATTAAATTTCTCCTCACAAAGTTACCTTTGTCCGGCCCTCTTGTGTGAGTTCAGAACAACATTCGCCTTTCACCCTGAACATCTGGTGAATGAACTTATGGTAAAACCATACGTGTACGCCTTCTCACGACATCACATTCCACTTTTAAGTGTGGTGATTGTTTCTCACCATTGAATCTCCGCTCTTACGAGTCAAGAAAAAATTTCCCCAAATTTTCACTCTCAATTGGTCATACCCCGACATATGTCCAAGCCTTTGGATATATTACGTTCGTTTGGCTAGCACACGCCATCTCTGCCTTTCGAGTATTGCTACTGCTGGTTCTCTTCAATGTTTCACCTAACTCTTTCTCTCCCATTCCAACCTTGTTGGATGAGTCTAATTCGACCCCACTCCTACTATAGTTGTACCTCGAAGTCACAAGTCGCGCCTTAGCCGTCTATACCGTCCAGGACTTTCGTGCCATAATATCGGTGACTTTAACTACGGTCATCCTTCTTTAAATAAATCAATTAACCTCAACTGATCTTTGCCTCCTGCTGTTCACCCAACTGTCTTCGCCTGAGGTACTACATTGTTCGGCGCTCGAACACACCCAATTGCAATACGATTCAGTATCATATACATCATAGCAGGAGAACGAAATCTTACCAAAGAAATCAACAATCCTAAATATAGGGCTCTATATCAAAGAAAGCTACGCTGGAAGCATAATAAGTCGCACAGATTCTAAAGGACACTGGAACCTGATGCTCTTATACCACCTGTGACACCCCGTCTAATTAAATATCGGGTAGCTACTCCTTTATTAAATTAATACAGAATACCCAGTTGGTTCAGTCTTAGCATCACTGTCAAAAACTTTTAATTAATTACTAGCCACCTACTATTTAAAAAGAGAGATGCTAAATTTTATTAATTAAGCCAACCCTTAAATAAGAATTTATTTAATAAACCATCAATCGTATAACCAATCTCATATAAATGCTCAACGAGATGAAATCAAATAAGTCTGGAGTAAACACTCTGATAATAAAGATGCCAGAGTAAATAATGTCTCAATACAAGAGTCCGAATAAATAATAAACCAAAAATTGAAATACTGAAAGTCTGTAACTACAACCTCTAAATAAGAATGGGCGACATGCCCTAACTGATACAAATGACTCTGAAGGAATCAAGAATAAAATGAGAGCGTCTACTACCAAGATCCTGTAACTTCCACAGCAGCTACAGCACGTCATCAGAATGGAACTCCTATGCTTGGCGTCCATGTGGTTGGGCACCTAAAAGGTTTTTACAAGGAAATAGTTTTGAAAGTAAACGGTTCAGATCCCGATTGTGAAAAAAAATTAAAATATAGCAAAAACAATGAATATAAAATGCATGATAGTGCGTGCACTCACATGAGTTCCTCACCTCTCAACTAATTGTGCACTCCTAACGTACCCGTACCCGTTCTAGTTATACCACTATCTAACTAGTCCAATTCACAACCTGACCTTATTTTATGATATAAGAGTTAACACTAGGCATTCCCAACTAAATGGTGAGTCCCCCTTTTTATTTTCTCAGATTTACTTATTTTAGTTATTATGCAATTTACCCATTTTTAACTCTACTAACAATGTTACAAGTATTCACATTCATACTTTAATAAGAGTCCATTTCAATTACCAGTATATTAATCTCATCATAAATATACAATAAGGGCACCCCTAGGCTAATCTACGGTGCACACATACTCTGCTATCGAATCCCGGTGCATCACGTACATAAGGACCACGTATTTCGAATCTCTCAGGAACCGTTTCAATAAGCAACAATCACACATTATGGAGGCGAACATAACTCACATTCTCATGGGTCACGCACATACTTACACTCCCATGGTCAGCTGACTTATTAACTCATTAATAAGTCATTCTCTGACCTATGTCCTTGAGGTACCAATCTAAATCCCCCCCGTAGGCACACAAAGATTAGATGGCCCTGATCGAAAGCCCACCTCCCGTGATAGCAAGTATGGTAGGTATGTTATACACATATAAGTCCATATACTAAACATTCACACGTCTTTGATATCTTATAGTATTAAATAGAGGTATATCCTACATCCTTATACCATTGTCCAAGTTTGTACATTTTTAAGTTTCTGGATAAAATATAATATAGACTGCCGACACATCTCTCGTCGTAATTTCAAGTATTTACAACCTAACTCGTAAAGGTTACCAAGTTTTATATATAATTCCCCAAAATTTAATCCTAGTTATACTCCGGTCTCACGAACATACCTACTGGTCTTCCTCAAGTCTAAAGATGTTCATAAAGTTTCCAACATTAATATCCTAGGGTTGGAATCATTAAAATTCAACAAAGGAAAGGCTAACACTCATATAGATGGGACTACGTGAAGTCCGAAACGAAAATCAGACTTAAAAAGCCATTCTGAAATCTCGTTATAAGGCACTGAAATCTCGTTCGAAATAGGTCGTTTGAATGAGTGTCGTTCGAACGAAAGTCTTCGAATGAACCATCAACTCGTTAGAAGGGCTACTGGAATCTCGTTAAAAGCTCGTTCGAACGACCTGGGTTGGTCTTCTAACGAAATTTTCGAGAGTGCCCAGATTTCACCCATTTCGTTTTTCTCAACTTTTCTCTTCTCCAAAATCATCATAAATTCATACTAATCAGATTTTAAGGTTCCTAAATTATTCTAAACCACCCTAGATCACTTCCTAACATAATTTTTGGGTCAATTCTTCAAATCAACATGTAAAATCTATAAATCCCCAAATTTTGTCACAAACCCTGACAACATGAACCCAAAATTTAATTGAACATGAAAACTCCTTTTTCAATTCGTTTTTACATCATCAAATGCTATGTTTTGGATACTAAATTCGTCGAGAAGAATTCTACATGCAATCCCTAACAATTCCATTGGGTTTTCATCAATCTGTCAAGACATATGTTAATTTCTACACTAAACACGGAGGAAATATTCAATGCAAGTAATGAAACCAAATCACTTGCCTTAAGTTTGGTCTTATTATTCATTGTTGATGATCAAGGTTGATTCTCTCTTCTTTTCCAGTCACAATTCCTTCCAAAATGGTGGTGGTGGGTGGTTTTGTTTTGAAACCCTATGGTAACTTCCCTCTAACTCTCGTAGCCCACTTCTATTACTTTTGACTGATCATGGCCTTAGTGGACTTACTAATTATTAATAAATAACCATAAAAAATCGCGGGTCTTACCTCCTTAATTTTTAAAATTACCAAAATACCCTTCTGGGTTGTCGGTTTGGCCTAAAAATGCTCTGGGACCCAAACTAAGCCCCCGACTAGTGTTTTCTGACTATCTCGAACCTTCCGGACACGTTGGCGCACTCAAAAAGATCATACGGATGATATAAAAATAAAATACTTTTAAATCCATTAAATTGGGTCCTGACACGACTGACAGGCGCGTCCCAACTAAATTACCGAAACTGTCGTATTTTCAACTCACGACATTTTTAATAAATTCAATGATCACATATTACCATAATCACTCAGTAATATTCAACAACACATAAATAACCAAATACTAACTCTCGTCTCGCTAGCATTTAAATTCGAATGAATTTTCTAATTAATTATCCCACCAAAGAGCATTGCTATTGACAAAATTTTGTCCCGTAATTGGGGACTCACTTCGTGATGGGCGCTGGTCTGGCATGTTACAGTTAGCTTAAGCGATATGACTCTCACATTCCATTGGACAAGTATCTTCGACGTATATCGAACGGTTCCCCCGCATGGTATTGCTTGACTGAATCATGACGGGAGGTATATCGTAGGGAACTCGTTCATGTACGTTGAGTATATTGAAGTCACTCTCACACGTACCATCCCCACGAGGTATATAGTGAGGAAATTCACGTATACTAAAGTATATCAAATGTCTTGTCCATACGTACTAATTGCCCTCAAAAGCAAGACGTATATCGTGGAAGTCACGCCAAATGGGGGAACACCTTCCAATTAACCCTACAAACTGCATACGCGCATATAGGTGTCAAGCCTAAGATACACATATTAGATTGCCGATTTCGATCCGAAACTCTATCCAAATTCCGGGTCGTCCGCCTGCCGCCCAAATTTTCGCGCAACTTTTAAAATGGGACCTTGCCCGTGAGCCTGATAATAATTTCAAACCTAGTTTCTACATATGGTAAAACCCAATTTTTCTAGGCTCGGGTCTCGTCCGGTATTCCTTTTTTTCACCTAAGCAAACTTAATACAAGTGAGAACCTAATAAACATAATAATCATGTTGTGACCCATCTCTCGTCTTTTCCTCTCTCTTTCTAAAAGCGTCAAAAAGTTTTTTTTCCTCTTTTATTAAAAATACCAAAAACATTTTCTTTTCCTCTAAAAACAAAAACAAAAACATTTTTGTCCTCATATTTTCCAAAAATGTCAAAAAACATTTTCCTCCTTATTTTCTTTTTCGAAAATAAATCCCAATTTTTCTCCTTATCGGCTCGATCATATACCCTTGGCCTCGCTCCCTATTGGCTTCGGTCTTCAGTCGAACCTCCCCAAAGTTCTGTCAATCCCCTTACTTCTTTCGAGTCCGATATTCACCCACCTTTCACGGAGAACACGGATCAAGTGTCGAATGTACAATCGGATTTGTTGACAATTCTAGCTCATCTCATTGCCAAAATTGACAACCTCCACACCAAGGTTCATGACATGCAAAGAAACTGGGTCCCTGTCCTCGAGGAGCCCGAGGTCCTTTTCCCCTGCGCTATGGGTACGCCTGTACCCGATCCTATTTGGGTTTTCGAGGAAAACCAGCACACTTCCCATGCTCTTCCTACTAATGGGCCGCCGCCAGCCTATCTGTCTATGCCAAACCTTGCTCAGCCAAGGGCTAACTGCCTATTAACCCGAAAGAGGAAGAATTGAACAGGTTCAAGGAAGACCTCAAGATGTTGATTAAGAAATTAGATCAAGTCAGACTCTCGGGGAACTACATGGATTACACCCACATGTCTCCGTATCTTAAAGCCAGGTTACCAAAAAAAATTAAGATGCCCAATATCGAGAAGTTTGGAGGGAGTGGGCCCCCAATCGTTCATCTTCGTGGTTATCATTGAGCCCTGACTCTCCTAAGGTCTTCTGAAAAAATAATGGCCCAGATGTTCCAACAGACTTTGAAAGACAGCACTCTCCGTTGGTTGTTATCCCTTAAGGAATCCAGGATCGGTAGTTGGGAAGATGTTGCCCACGAGTTCATGTGACAGTACAAGTACAACGAGGAGCTAGAAGTTACCCACCATGACTTAGAGCTACTTAAGCAGAACCTTGGGGAATCAGTCAGTAACTTCATATCAAGATGGAGATAGAAAGCAACTACCATGGCCAATCGACCTTCCAAAGAAGAACATGTCAGTATTGTAAAGAAGAACTTCTTACCCTATGTACGAGCAAAAATGGGAGGTCAGTATTACCCTCACTTATGAGCCCTTCGAGAAGCAGAAGTAGAGATCGAAGAAAGTTTTGCCAAGACAGAAGTTGAACTGAGGAAAACCTCTGGACAGTTTTCTCCTATAAAGTTTGAAAAACCTGTTAGTACCACAGTTTCTACCATCAACAACATCTCTCAGCCTGCCGCTTCATGGGCACCAGAAAGTCGCCCAAACCCGATCTGAAAAGAATACACTGAACTTCATACTCCTCTCTCCAAAGTCTATCAGGCCCTCTTGAGCCAAAATCTAATCAAACCATTGGACCACATCCACTACCAAACCCACTTCCGAAAAACTTTAAACCTGATGCCCATTGTGGTTTTCATCAAACTGTTGTTTATACCACCGACCAGTGTTTCCATCTTCGAAATGTGATCGAAGGCCTAATTGATCAGGGTGGCATCACCCCCAGCTAATCCCAAACCAAACACTACCCATAATCCACTCCCGAATCATGCAAATGCCATATTTATAGAAAAACTCAGAATTTTACCCATCTACTCGAATCATGCCGAGGGATTCACCAGTCATACCCATATACCCTCCTAAACCTCTCCAAACATGCCCATATTTTCTCCTATGCCCTACCAGCCTTGCCGATTAAGCCTTATCCCTTCTTACCCGAGCATGTATCATTATTCCCCCTGGAGGTAAAGATATGGAATTGTCAGAAGTGGTGAACCAGCCCTTAAAATTCGGGCAGAAATTGCCTTCCCAGATGACCATCGATTGTCAGAGATTCAGTGGGTTGTTATTAAAAGCTCAAAAATAGGCCCGAGAGTCAGATAATTGGGTGGTGCCAATCGACGAAGTTAGTCTAGATGACATGGTCCAGATCATGACAAATTTATTTGAACAGGCTGGTGATATTTGTAATGTATCCGAGCTACTCGATGCTTTGAAATTACAAGGGCGCCTGGTACCTTCAGTTCTCTATTTCCCTTTCGAATGGGAGGAATTATACGAAGAGGCCGTGAACGTTGTGGAGTGCATTGACTTTGCATGGAAAGACAATATCGTAGCCACCGGATGGGGAGACTATTTTGAATATTCAGATAAACAACAAGATTTAAAAATGAATAATTTGATAGCCAATATATGCGGGATGATATCATTCGAGAAGATGCTAGGAGAAATCAATAAGGTGGTTAAACAACCCGATATCGATGAAGAAATAGGATTTTTAGTTTTCCCTCCTTCTGTGAACTACATGACCAAGTCAGAAAGACACTTCGAAATCCCAAGTCTACAACCATCAGCAAGCGATAACGTAAAGGGTGTTGAGAATTTCCTTGTGCTATAAATGACCCTCGAAGAAAGTAAGGTCCTCGATTAACTAAAGAAAACCCAAGCCAACATCACTTTATGAGGGCTTTTTATGTCTTCCCAACTGCACCGAAATGCCCTAATCAAGCTACTCACAGGACCCACAGTTCCTCCCTCAACCACGCTAGAAGAAGCAATGAACCTAGTTGGATCCTTGACCTCTATTCGAATGCTCTCCGTTTCTGAAGAAGAAATCCCCAAAACTAGTCCCAACCACAATTATGCTCTTAATATCTCAGTTGAAGTTATGGGAAAAGTCATCCCCTTCTCTCTCATCGATAACGGATCAGCTCTGAATGTTTGACCATTAAGAACCCTTAATTGTCTGGATTAAAACTGAGCGACCTTGCTCCAACCTCTACTATCGTACGTGCCTACGACAATACCTGTCGATAGCTAATGGGATCTATCAAGCTTGTAATAGGGGTTATCCCTATAAATCATGTTATTGAATTCTAAGTCATCGACATCCCAACCTGTTTCAATATGCTGCTCGGACGACCATGGCTCCATATCATAAAAAAGGTATCTTATTCCTTTCATAAAAAATTGAAGTTCTTCGCCAACGGGCAGGTTATTACCATCTTGGGAGACAGTGACAACACCTAGAATGCCAGCACCAGTAATCCAGTACTTGAAATACAGTACGGAGTAAATGATATGCTTTTGTCAAGATTCAAAATTTAACCACCCCTACTCCCAGTAGGGGATGACTTTAAAGATAGAGTTTATCCGAAATATGACCCTCGTGGAAACGTCAATGTAATCCAAATGTTTAAGAACATGCACTTCATGTCCGTATTAGGGCTAGGCCGAAGACAACAAGGGATAATTGGACCTATTGTGTTGAAGGAGGCCTTTCCTCCCTGTGACTTGGGCTATCGGCCGTTAAAAAAAGAACTCATATTGATCCGTCAACCTCGACTGAAGAGGAGGTTAAAATGTGCCATAACTGTATCGAGAGATTCCCTAAATGGAAGATTCATCAGAGAGAGGTGAGGATTTCCCCTTTTGCGGCTTTCCTGAACCTTGGTATGACCATGAAGACAAGAGGATGAAACTAAGAATTGAGATTTTCTTTTAAGACAGCTACCCATGGGTCGAGAGTTCCCAGCATCATGTACAACCACTCACTGAAGAAACCATAGCTGATACCGGGGATTCTGTGGTCAGTGGCTCCGAGCACTCTTTCAATTCATAGATACTGGGTTGATACTCTGCATGATCCACTCAAGGTTTACATCGTCCAATCCATCCTACCTCATCAAAGATGCTGATATACTTCTTCTCAAATGGCATGCTGCACCTATGCCACCTGCTAATGTTCAACCCAACCCCGATGTTTATCCCCTTTCCACTTTAGTTTTTTCCTGTCACTCTGATGTAATCGAGTCCTCCTTTGATTAGGTTCTCAATGCTATTTTCCTATCAATTAAATAAATGAAGATTTTGAGTATCTTGTTGTGCCTTACATTAATTGTCTCGATTCTAATCAAACTCTTGATGATGATGGTTTTATAAATGAACAATTCTTAACTGATCTAAATAAGGTTAATAACAAATAACATAACCGCGTTCAAGTTAATGAAGATGAAACCGTTCAAGTTAATGAAGATGAAACCGTTATTATTAATCTATGTTCTAGTAGCTAAATGCACGAGATTAGGATAGGGGCCACCCTTAACGAGCATGAGCATGCGCAACTCGAAGAACTATTAAAGTAATTCGTGGATGTATCCACCTGGTCCTACGACGATATGCCTAACATTGACCCTGATAACACTGCATGAGATTCCAACTCTCCTGGAATGAAAACCGATCAAAGAGAAACTGTGAAAGCTCCGCGACAAATGGTCACTCAAGGTTAAAGAAGAAGTAGTCAAGCAACTGAACGTGGGCCTCATTCGTGTGATCGAATATCCCATATAGCTAGCCAATATCGTACATAAACCAAAATCAGGAGGGAAGGTTCGCATGTGTGTCTACTACCGAGACTTGAACAAAACGTCTTCGAAGGATGATTACCCACTACCCAACATCGACATGATTGTGGAAAATACGACAAATCACGCTCTCAGGTCATTCATCGATGGGTTTATCGGATATAATCAGATCAAGATGCACCTAGATCACCAAGAGAAAACCGCATTCATCCCCCCTTGGGGAACCTTTTGCTACACTTTCATGCCATTTGGTCTAAAAAATATAGGGGCTACCTACCGAAGGGCTGCCACAACTATTTTGTATGATCTGATACACAAGGAAGTCGAGGTCTACATAGATGACATGATTATCAAGTTCAAGGCTAGGGAGGGCTATATTCCCGCGTTCCGAAAGTTCTTCGAATGACTGCGACAATACCAGATGCGACTCAACCTATAAAAATGTGTCTTCGGCGTTACGAAAGGAAAACTTTTGGGATTCATGGTTCGTGAGAAAGGGATAGAAGCAGAGTCTCCCAAGCTAAAAGCCATACTTGGGATGCCACCACCTTGAACGGAGAAGGAAGCCCGTGGATTTCTTGGGAAATTACAGTACATCAGCCGATTCATCAGCCAATTGACTTCCATCTATGAATCCATCTTCAAACACCTCTGAAAGGATTCAACCAAAGTCTGGAATGAAGCTTGCCAATAATCCTTCGACCGAATCAAGCAATACATAACCCAACCTTCGGTGCTCATGTCGCTGCAGCCTGATCTTCCCTTACTCCTATACCTAACCGTAATTGATACTGTCGTTGGGGCTTTGCGAGCTTAATACATCGAAGAAACCCGTAAAGAGAGAGTCATCTACTATGCCAATGTAAAGTTATCCGATTACAAAGTTAACTACACCGCTTTGGAAAAAGTATATGTCACTCTTATCTGGCTTACCCAAAAGTTATGGGACTACATGCTCACCTTTCCCATCAAGCTTGTATCCTGAATGGATCCCATAAAGTACTTGCTCGAGAAACCTTCCCTGTCCAGCCGAATGACCCGTTATTGATGTTCCTAGCTAAATTTGATATCACCTATTGTTGATGTAAAAAACTAGATCGCTCTAATTATTCAATCACAGATAAATAAATAAGACAGAGATTTTTAAAGTGGTTCGGCTAAGAATAAAGCCTACGTCCACTATTATGTTATTGCTGAATGTTTGCAGAATTCTTGAATACAAGTTCTCTCAAGAAATTCCCGTCCCCATGAATGAGGGTGATACAAGGTATTTATAGCCTTTAGGCTGTACATGAAAGGGTTGATACATTAAATGATATACATATGAAAGGGTAATACATTTAATGCAGCGTGTGCGTCAAGATCCAAACATTCAATGAATAGTTGAACTGTTGATTATCTTGTAATTAATGCTACGACCGAGATGCAGCTCGGACCGCCTTAGTTGCTCGTTGAACAAGAGTTCCTTGGAGTGCTGGAGTACCTCGGGGTGCTAGAGTTCCTCGGGGTATCCTCGTTGCTCGGAGAGAACATGAATTGGTCGAACAAATGAACTTCCTCGCTGCTATTGTGCCACGTAGATTAACACGTGTCTTCGTATTATTCGTCCACATCAGCATATTAATTTTGGTATCAACAGAAGCCCCCAATGTTTCATATTTCGAACTTTGAGGAGTATGGAACATTATTTCTCGGTATATGGCAATATTAAATGACCTTCCTGGGTTTCAGGAACATTGTATTCAAATTTCCTTCTCATTTCGCAGCTTCCGCCTTTTTTTGAATTTTTTATAAGCGCTTCGATCTCCGTGCAGTTTTTGTCCTTTTAGCCGCCGGAAGTTCAGTAGTTTCTTGTTGGTAATCATTTCTTTCACCGCTTCCCAATGAAAAGTATTTAAACTTCTTAGGTAACCATACCGTCTTCTACGTTTTCCACTTTTCTGCATTCAAGCTTTCTATTCTCTCCTTCTCTCTTGTGCGTTCATCTTTTCCTTCGTTAGTTGTCAGCAGACCTCCTTCCTTCCTGTAAGATTTTTTTCCTTCTTCTTTTATTCATCATGGTTTACATTATTGAATCTCTTGAAAAGTTCCGCTCTGACTTTTCCATCCCATCTTGGGTAATCTTGGAGGAACTTTCTGATCCTCAAAATTATTTTCGTCTGGCTGAGGGACATTGGTTCCCTAGTCTTTTTATTGCTGAATGTGGTTTTTCCTTTCCACCAAATCCATTGTGTCTCGAGTTTTGTCAGTATTTTGATCTTGTTCCTGCAAAAATAGCCCCCAATTCATGGAGAATAATTAATGGGGTGCACAAATTAAATCTAACTCATGGGACTCGTATAGGGATCCCTGAAATTATGTACTGCTATAAGTGGGTCACTCTAGATAATATTTATTACTTAAAAACTAGGTTTATGAATAGGGCTCTTGTAGTTAACCTCCCTGACTCAAATAGAGATTATTTTGAACATGGGTTGGTTATAAAAAATTGGCAATATGCCCCTTTAGTTGGAGATGGAGTATACAACGGTCCCAGATGCCCCCCATATGGCAATGGGATAGGTTTATTTTTCATTTTATTTTACTTATGAAATTATGCTTTCATCATGTTTGACAAAATGTATGACTGATATCTCATTATGTATTTATTTGCAGTTGATAGCAAAAGAAAAACTCCTAAAGATTCAGAAGTTAATATCAAGCATCTGAAACTTATCTGGGGTTTGCATAAGAACGTTGCAGACGAGCACATCAGGTCTGCCTTATATCTGCTACAGTATAAGAGTTACACAACCTCTTATACTGCTCGCCCTGTTGAACCAGCTTCAACTCCAGAAGATTCTTCTTCAGATTCTCATCTTCCTTTAAAACAAAGAATGGGTAAGAAAAGAGCTCCTCCTGCTCTCTTTGATGACATTACTTCTGCTGTTGGGGCTAAGAAAAGCAAAACTGATGTCCCAGAGGGGACTAAGAAAGTGGATGCTGCACCCTCTAAAGCTGCCGAGAAGCCCCCAGTGGCTCCGAGCAAGAAAGTTGCTCCTATGGAAGTGATTACCATCTCTCCGACCAAGAGTTCTTCTTTGGTTGAAGCTGCTGAAGTGCCTTTGAGAAGATTGAGGAAATCATCCTCAGTCAATTTGGCTGAAACTGCCTCTTCCCCACCATCTGGTGTTGTTGGTGTTCCAACCATCATTCCTCCGAGCTCTGCAATGAGCTCGGTAAAAACTTGGATCATACCCGAGGTCCAAGGAATTGATGAAAATATTTCCAGGGATATGCTGACATCCCTAGCTACTCGTCACCTTGCTTCAGTAAATTTCTCATACTCTGGGTTTTCTTTCTTTCTCTGAATGCTTGCATTTTGTATTGACTTTACTGTTTTTCTCATCTTTCAGCTGGTGAATTGTTTCAATAATATTATGAAGAAAGATGAAGCTATTAAATCTTCAAGCTCCTCGTCAGGTGTAGAGGATGCTCTGCTGGGTTTGACCCAATCCTTGAAAGAATCTCGGCAACAGTATAATGAGGATAAGGCTGTTTGGGAGAAAAAGTTATCTGCAGTTGAGGCCGAGAAGGTGAAGATGGCTGAGATCTCCAAGAATTTGGAGGATAAAGTAAAAGGTTTAGAGGTCGAACATCAGAAGTATGATGTCAAGCTCAAGAACTTGGCAGAGCTTGAAGATAAGTTAAAGAAGGCAGAGGAAAAGTTATCCACCCTGCAAGATATCAAGGTCCAAAAGGAAGAATTGGATGTGAAGCTATCCTTGGAGAAACTAAGAAGAAAAGTCGCAGTCAAAAAATCCTTCAGCGCTGGCTGGGAGAAAGGATGGGATAAGGGAATTGCTGCGATGACATCCCAAGTTCAATACGGGAAGTTGAAATACTTCCATGATGGCTGGGTAGCTGCTCTGCAAGAGTTGAAGATCAAAGACGACTCTGAGCTATTCCAACTACACCTCCCTGGTCCTCCTCCAGCAATTGTGGAAGAAGAAGAAGATGAGCCTGTCTCTGATGAATCTTCTATGGCCATAGGTGATCAGGTCTCTGCCTCTCAACCCTCTGCCACCGAGGACATTTCTTCCATGCCTCCTCCTCCTGAGAAGATTCCTGCCGATCAAGCCGCTGTTACTGCCGAGCAACCAAGGTCCTCGTCCCAGCCTCCCGAGAAAGTCTCGGGAGACAAGGAAAAGGTGTGAAGTTGTTCGGTATCATTTCTTTCTTTCATTACTTGTAATCGAACAATGTAATCTTTTGATGATCTAATAAAACATATCTTCGTTCCTCTTCATTGTTGATCATCTGTCTGCTTTTATTTATTAACTCCTGCTTTCTCTTCGTTATTAGTTTTTGGCCAGAATGGAATTGATATCTGCTCCTGATACTGAGTTGATGCGACAATGCAATGGATATTATAAAGCTGGTCATACAGACCTAAGTGTATCAGAGATTGTCGACATTCTTGGTCACGATGCCTCAGAACAAGCAGTTGAGGCTTACCGGTACCTGAAGGATTTACTTGATAGATCTGTGGCCAATAATGTGGCATACTACGAATTGATCGAGGAACTTCATTGTAACTTAGAAGATCTTCAGAATCAACATAATGAATCAACTGCTTTGCTGCATAAGGAATATGAAAATAGATATCAGCAGCTTTCTTCTGAAACAGGCCATAAAAAGATCCTCGCTGGATATGATGTTAGGGAAAGAACTCTAAAAGGTGAGGTTGAGGCCTGCAGGCAGATTGCTGAGTTGTTGGAACAGGAGAACAATAACTTGCAGAAAAAGTTGGCTCAGTATGAATCTGCAGCATCATCTTCCACTGCTTTAATACCAGTTACTGATGAAGGTTTCTCGTTCTTAGAGGTCGAAAATGCCAAATTAAGGCAAGAACTGGATGACTTAAGAAGATCTGCTATTTCAGGGACTGCTCGGGGACGAGGAAGAGGTTCTCGGGGGCGAGGAAGAGCTGTTCAAAATGTTACCGAGGAGCAAAGTTCTTCAATCGTTGCTCGGAGTCGATCAAGAGTTCTTAGTCGTAATGTCGAAGAGGCTCGTACCCAATCTACTTTGGAAACTCAAGCATTCCAATTAAACGTCAAAGATTGGGCTCTATCAGAAATGTCTAAGAAAAATCTATCCTTGGAAGATCAACTTACTGCAACAAAGTCTGCTCTACATACTAAGGATCCTTTTGCCAAAAACCTTCTCGAACAATTGGATATATTAACCTTTCAATTTCATAAGCAACCCAGGGAATTCTGGATGGCAGGATATAATGAAGCTCTTGTTCATTTGGATGCTCGTATTGAACATGCCAACAATGAAGGTTATAAGCAGGGGTGGTTGAATGCACTGGGTGTGTTAAAATTGGAGCAAGGGCATTATTTATGGGATTATCATGCTCCAGGGTTATTAGACTTGCCTGTGCCACCTTTCAAATTTGATATGGCCTGGATCCCAGCTCGTTCCATTCCTCGTAGCTTAATTTCAAAATACCTCGGTGATTATAGCCTTCATTTTCAAATCGAAGTATCTCGTCCAGAGCATCTAATGGAGACACCTTCAATAATGAATGTCAGAATGTTGAAGGACTTGAACTTTATTAATTCTCCCCTTTGCCTGGAAGATCCTCCTGCTGGCGAAGAGCCTATTTCTAAAGCAAAGGGCAAAAAACCAATAGAATAGGAATATCAATGTAATAGTTAGTACATTCATGTAACCTGTAATTTATTTTGAACTTTAATGAAAAGACTTTCATTTTCTGTTTGCAAATTTTGCTATTGTCTTGTGTTTATCAAACACATTTATATTTGTGCATATGTATCTGATAAAAAGATAACAATAATATTGTTCATCGAGCAACTTAATAAAAAGTTACAAGTATCAAGGTTGTTCAATCACTTAATAATAAAGTAATGAGTATAAAATGTTTAAACTGTTTCCAACCAACCAGGGTGGATAAATAATGTTTGTCGACCAACTACAATTGATGGGTCTTTATCCCCGACCAGCCATACTTTGTTCAATTTCAAATATTTTCATAAAATGTGTCCGACCAACCAACTTCAATAATTTATCCTCGTCGACCAACTACAGTTAGTGGGTTTTTATCACCGACCAACTATACTTGGTTCAGTTTGGAATATTTTGTTCTCTGAAGAACTTTTGTAATAATATTACCTCCCGTTCAACATAAGTTAGAATGTGATAGTATATTTTTCAAATCCAATCAAAGGAGTATTTTTTGGTTCTTTCGAACTGTCCACTAGTTATCTTACCAACCGTAGTTGATCACGCTAGTGTCGCCTCCTAACCAAAGGAGTATTTTTTGGTTCTTTCGAACTGTCCACTAGTTATCTTACCAATCGTAGTTGATCACGCTAGTGTCGCCTCCTAACCAAAGGAGTATTTGTTGGTTCTTTCGAACTGTCCACTAGTTATCTTACCAATCGTAGTTGATCACGCTAGTGTCGCCTCCTAACCAAAGGAGTATTTTTTGGTTCTTTCGAACTGTCCACTAGTTATCTTACCAACCGTAGTTGATCACGCTAGTGTCGCCTCCTAACCAAAGGAGTATTTTTTGGTTCTTTTGAACTGTCCACTAGTTATCTTACCAACCGTAGTTGATCACGCTAGTGTCGCCTCCTAACCAAAGGAGTATTTTTTGGTTCTTTCGAACTGTCCACTAGTTATCTTACCAACCGTAGTTGATCACGCTAGTGTCGCCTCCTAACCAAAGGAGTATTTTTTGGTTCTTTCGAACTGTCCACTAGTTATTTTACCAACCGTAGTTGATCACGCTAGTGTCGCCTCCTAACCAAAGGAGTATTTTTTGGTTCTTTCGAACTGTCTACTAGTTATCTTACCAACCGTAGTTGATCACGCTAGTGTCGCCTCCTAACCAAAGGAGTATTTTTTGTTTTAAGCATAGTGTATTACACTAGTATTCCCCGAAAAACTTTCAACAGAAAGAAAATGGTGAAACATCCTCGTTTTATTCATAATGAAGGGAATGCTTTACATTTTACATTACTGATAATACTTGCGCAGGTGTTCAGCGTTCCATGCATTCTTAAATTCCTCTCCCTCTAGAGTGGCTATTCTGTAAGTTCCTGGTCGAATAACTTCTGTAACTCGGTAAGGTCCATGCCAGTTTGCTTCCAGCTTATTATGCTTCTGAATGACTTTCTTTAGCACATAATTCCCTTCTTTTAAGTCACATTTCTTCACCCTTTTGTTGTAGAACAGAGTTGTACGTTGTTTGTAAGCAGCATTCCTAATGGCTGCCTCTTCTCTAACCTCCTCGAGCATATCCAAATCCAGTCTTCGCATCAAATCACTGACTGGGGAATTGAAATTCAGCACTCTATGCGTTGGGAGACCCAACTCGACAGGTATCACAGCCTCACTTCCGAATGCTAGCATATATGGTGATTCTCCAGTTGCTGCTCGGGGAGTTGTTCGGTAAGCCCATAGCACTGATTGGAGCTCATTAATCCAATTTGCTTTAGCTTCACTTAACCTCTTCTTCAAACCATTTAGTAATGTTCTGTTCGTCACCTCAGTCTGTCCATTGCTTTGGGGATGGCCTGGTGCTGAATGAAACTTCAAAATATTCGACTGATGACAATAGGCAGCAAATTCTTCGTTATCAAATTGTGTTCCATCGTCTGTGATGAAAGCATGGGGGAGACCATATCGACAAATGATGTTCTTCCAAATGAACTGATATACCTTCTCGTACGTCATATCAATTAGTGGTTCAGCTTCCACCCACTTTGTAAAATAATCCACTGCCACGACGAGGTACTTGAACCTTCCTCGGGTCGTCGGCAATGGTCCAACTAAATCAATCCCCCACATGGCAAATGGCCAAGGTGAAGTTATGGGTGTCAACAATGCTTGTGGAGTTCTTCGGATGGAGGAAAAGCGTTGGCACTTGTCACACTTCTTGGCATAGGCTATACAATCAGCCCTCATCGTCGGCCAGTAGTATCCCTGTGTCATCACCCTTTGCAAAAGTGTCCGACCTGCTACATGAGCTCCACAAGATCCTTCATGGATTTCCTCAACTAATTCTTTGACCTCTGATGGATGTACGCATCTCTGCAAACCTGCCATAATTCCTCGTCGATACAAAACACCATTAGTTAATACATACCGAGCAACTTTATACTTCAATTTCTTGGCGGTTAGCTTATCCTCTGGTAGTTCTCCTTCTTCAATGTATGCTCTGATAGGATCCATCCAAGAGGGTCCTAAATCAAGGGTAATAATATTCACCATCAGGTCTTCTTCTATGCTCCGACTTTCTAATACTTCAATTGGTATTGTCCTTCGCAGCTCGGTGCGCGTAGCTGACGCTAATCGGGCCATTGCGTCTGCTCTAACATTCTCCATCCTCGGTATTCTCACTAATTGAATAGCATCAAATTCTGTCAATAACTCCATCACCTTTGCATGGTATTTCACCATTAATTCTCCCTTAACTGCATATATTCCCATCATCTGATTCACAATTAATTGAGAATCACTGAAAACAATTACTTGTCGTGCTTTCATAACTTTCGCCAAATGAAAACCTGCTATCATGGCCTCATACTCAGCTTCATTATTGGAAGCTTTGAATTGGAATCGCAAGGCATATTCCATGTCAATATCATCTGGGGTGTTTAAAACAATCCCTGCTCCACAACCAGTTGTGCAACATGATCCATCTACATATAATCTCCATGTAGGTAACTCGTCTTCAAATTTCTTATCTGTCAGAGCTCCTCGGTAAAATATCTGCTATTTTCTTTCATCATCCCCTGGTATCTTTTGTTCCTCGTCGATCATCTGTTCGTGCCCTTTTACTAACCGGAGTCGGTCTGGGTTTGAATATGATGATTTTTCTACATCCACAAGTCCTTTTACCAACCTTAGTTGGTCTGGACCTGTGTCTGTTGATCCTGTATCGTCCACAGGTAGGTCCGCAAGTACCTTTTGTTCCTCGGGGGTATCAGGGTACGTGAACTCTGCTATAAAATCTGCTACAGCTTGCCCCTTTAATGATGATCTGGGTTCATACACAATATCATATTCACCGAGTTCTATTGCCCAATACATCAATCTTCCTAATTTTTCTGGCTTTTGAAGGGCTTGCCTTAATGGCGTGTCGGTATACACGATGATGGTATGGGCCTGGAAATATGGCCTCATTCTTCTACTTGCCTCAATTAATGCCAATGCCAATTTTTCTAGCTTTGGGTATCTGATTTCGGCACCTCGGAAAGCCTTACTTGTGTAATAAATTGGCTTATGGACTCCATTCTCCAATCTGATCAATGCCGAGCTGACTGCATTCTCTGATACTGCCAGATATAAGTACAACTTTTCTCCTGTTATTGGCCTAGACAACAATGGCGGGGCTCCCAAATACTTCTTCAAATCGTGAAAGGCCTTCCCACATTCATCAGTCCACTCAAAACATTTTCGCAGTGTTTTGAAGAATGGGAGGCATTTATCAGTTGCTCGGGATACAAATCTGTTGAGCGCTACAACTCGTCTTGTAAGACTCTGTACTTCTTTCCTCGTCGTTGGGGATCGCAGCCCTAAAAGAGCTTTGATCTTTTCTGGATTTGCCTCAATACCTCGTTGGTTGACAATGTATCCGAGGAACATTCCTTCTCGTACTCCAAAGGTACACTTCGACGGGTTGAGCTTCATTTGATATTTATCCAGTTGATCAAAGGTCTGGCCTAAGTCAATTAGGTGATCAGTAGCTCTCTTGCTTTTGGTGAGCATGTCGTCGACATAGACCTCCATGTTGCAACTGATTTGTTCGGCAAAAACCTTGTTCATCAGCCGCTGATATGTTGCACCTGCATTTTTTAAACCAAAAGGCATAACATTATAACAATAAGTTCCCCTTGGGGTAATAAAAGAAGTGCTTTCCCTGTCTTCAGGTTTCATTTTGATCTGATTGTAGCCAGAATATGCATCCATGAAGCTGAGCAGCTCATGTACCGAGGTAGCATCCACTAGCTGGTCGATTCTGGGCAATGGAAAATGATCTTTTGGGCATGCCTTGTTAAGATCAGTGAAATCAACACACATTCTCCACTTATTGTTCTTCTTCTTTACCATCAACACATTTGCCAACCAATCTGGATATTTCACATCTTCAATGAATTGGGCCTTCTGGAGCTTCTCGACCTCCTCTTGTATGGCCTGGTTCTTCTCGGGACTAAACACTCTTCTTCTCTGCTTCACAGGCTTGATCTCCTTATTCACATTGAGCTCATGACATAAGAAGTTTGTATCTATTCCTGGCATGTCTTCATGACTCCAAACAAAAGTATTCTTCCCGTTTCTCAAAAAAGTTATCAACTCCTGTTTTATTGAAACATCCAACGACGATCCTATCTGGGTTACTCGTTCAGGATGCTCGTCGTCTAGAATAACATTTTCTGTAGATTCCACCACCTGTCCTTTTACAAGTTGAGATTCATCCCTAGGGTCAAGAGTTTCAATTTTTGTACCTTCCTCCACTTGGTAAGTAGTGGTCTTTTTCCTTGATTCTTCAAGTTCCTCTTGCTCGGCAGACGAATAATAGCATTCCCGAGCTACTTTTTGATCACCTTTCACAACTCCGACTCCAAAAGTTGTTGGGAATTTCAAACACTGATGTACCGTAGATGGAACTGCTTCGAACTTTTTCAATCCAACTCTTCCCATAATGATGTTGTAGGCCGATTGCACATTTTTATCCATCACAAAGAAGCGTATTCTTTCTGTTCGGCAAGCAGGCCAAGTTCCAATGAGTATATCCAACTTGATCGTCCCAAGTGGAAAGACTTTCTCGCCAGCAAAACCCAGAAGGGGCCTATGATAAGGTTCCAATTGAGATAATTTTAAATTCAAGCTGTCAAAGCACGAATAGTACATGATGTCTGCCGAACTACCGTTGTCTACCAACACCCTTGAAATAACTACCTCCTTCATCCTCATTTTGATCACCAAAGGATCATCGTGAGGATAAAGAACACCTGCCAAGTCGTTTTTTGAAAACCCAATGACCAGCCTCTCTTTGTTTACCTTCCTCGGACGATCGTCCTCGGCCAGGTTTATTCGTTGAATATATGAACAAGCTTGAGCCTCCCCGAGGTAAGCCTTTCTTTCTACAGTAAGGTCTCCTCCTCCTGCATCCCCTCCGGTAATGACATTACAATCAAATGACCCAAAACGTATAGAAAATACCTCTCGTTCTGGTCGTCTTGGTTTATTGGGAAGATCGAGATCATCATCTGGATCATCTTCGTGGTCCCTCTTCTTTTTCTCCTCTGCACGACGAGGATATCTAGATCTCTCTCTAGTTCTATCATCATTCTTCCTCTCACCCCTGCGATCTACATATTTTGATAATTTTCCTCTTCGGATGAGCGTTTCAATCTCGTTCTGAAGGGCTATGCAATTTTTGGTCGTATGGCCATGATCTTTGTGAAACTCGTAGTATTTGGCCTTGTTCCTCAGATCAGGATTTGTCCTCAGTTTATCTGGCCACTTGATTTCCTCGCTATTCTTGATTTCTTCCAAAACATGATTAATACCCATTTTCAATGGAGTATAATTATCGTACTTCTTTAGGACTTCCCATGATGTCCTATTATTCTTGGAGTGCTTGTCACCACCATTACTTTTCTGATCTTTCTTCTTAGACTTGTCGATCTCCACTTTAGTTTCTTTATCCATATTCTTCTTCGCAGCCATAGCCTCCTCGGCATTCATAATTTTGGCCGCTTTCGCCATCAACTCGGACATAGTTTTAGGTGGATCTTTGGCCAAGGTGTAGTACAGCTTGTTAGGTAGTAAACCACTCATCAAAGCAGTGATCGCTGTCTTTTCTTCGTAATCTATGACTTCCAACTTCTCGTTATTAAAACGAGTTATGTAATCTCTAGTACTTTCACCTGATTTTTGCCTAACACTTAGCAAGTGTGCTACTCGCTTTATTGGCTTTGCTCCAAAACAAAAATTGCCAATGAACAGCTCGGCTAACTGAATAAAAGTTGAAATCTTACCCCGAGGAAGATTATTGTACCATATTTGTGCAGATCCGGTAAGAGTTCCAGAGAATGCCCTACACCTCATCTCGTCGGGGACGGCATAGATGTCGGCAGCAGCTTGGTATTGTTCTATATGAAGTACAGGATCTGTCTTTCCATCGTACTTGGGGGTCACCACAGGTGCTTTGAATTTCGATGGTGTAGGAAAATCCACAATGGTTTGCACAAAAGGTGTCCCTTGAACAAAAGTTCTCTGTAAGGGGTTTCTTGCCTTAGCCATTTCTCCTAGTCTATCTTCCAACCGCTGAATGAAACCTTTCCATGCTTCATTTCCTTCCTCAGGCCGCTTAGTCCGAGCAATTTATTGCTCTGACGTATCTTCCTGAGATTTATCTCGATGAGTAGCTGGTCGTGATTGTGCTGATCCTTCTCTCAAACCTGATGGTGGCCGAAAACTTCTCGATGGAGCTCTAGGTGAACTCATATTCCTCCTTGGTCCTAACCGACTGAAAGGAGACACCCTGCTTAATCTTTCCAAAGCGCTAGCTCTCTCCGGAGAGAGAGTAATATGTTGATCTGTATTTGTAGCACGTATCGATGAGGTTCGCCCAGGTTGATACGTAGAATCATTAGACTCCCTATTGCGATATGACCCAGTACGTCTGGATCGTGATTGCCCACGATCACTCCTTTGTCCTGAATAGGTAGGTGCACCTCCTTGAAGAGTTTGAATGAGTTGCCTCATAGATTCTTGCATGGCGGTTTGTCCTTGAGCCAGATTTGTCATAATTCCAGCCAGATCTGGAGATGCAGATGGATTTAGAAGATTTCCAGTATTTCCAGCATTTCGATTACTGGATTCTGGATTATCTGCCATTGATAATAAATGATTTTTGTGAAAAACGATAGTAACAGTCGATTCCCACAGACGGCGCCAATCTGTTGATGTAAAAAACTAGACCGCTCTAATTATTCAATCATAGATAAATAAATAAGACAGAGATTTTTAAAGTGGTCCGACTAAGAATAAAGCCTACGTCCACTGTTATGTTATTGCTGAATGTTTGCAGAATTCTTGAATACAAGTTCTCTCAAGAAATTCCCGTCCCCATGAATGAGGGTGATACAAGGTATTTATAGCCTTTAGGCTGTACATGAAAGGGTTGATACATTAAATGATATACATATGAAAGGGTAATACATTTAATGCAGCGTGTGCGTCAAGATCCAAACATTCAATGAATAGTTGAACTGTTGATTATCTTTTAATTAATGCTACGACCGAGATGCAGCTCGGACCGCCTTAGTTGCTCGTTGAACAAGAGTTCCTTGGAGCGCTGGAGTACCTCGGGGTGCTAGAGTTCCTCGGGGTATCCTCGTTGCTCGGAGAGAACATGAATTGGTCGAACAAATGAACTTCCTCGCTGCTATTGTGCCACGTAGATTAACACGTGTCTTCGTATTATTCGTCCACATCAGCATATTAATTTTGGTATCAACACCTATGTCACACAAAAGGCCATGAAAAGAATAGCCATCTCTGACTACCTTACTGACTACCCTGTGGAAGAGGTCGATGTTTGGATCTTTGAGTTCCCTTATGAGAAAATCCTCTATACCTCCCAAGAAGACCTTCGGTAATAAATGTTCTTTGACGGCGCTGCCAATAAAAAAGGATATGGCATTGGGATCCCCTAATTGCCCCTGATGGCTGTCACACTCCCATTGCCATCAAGCTGGACTTTCCTTGCACCAATAATATGACTGAATACGAGGTGTGCACGGTAGGCCTCAAAGTTGCCCTCAAAAAAGGAATTCGATACCTCGATGTCTATGGGGATTCAACCCTCATCATCGATCAAGTACTTAGAAAATGGAAAGTTAAGAACGAGAAACTATTACCCTTCCATGCCCACCTAGAAGAGTTTGATTCCCAATTTCAAGAAATCACCTACCACTACCTGCCCCGAGTAAAGAATAACCTATCGACGCCCTTGCTACCTTACCCTCTATGATTGACAGGCCCGAGGGAATAACCATGGCCCCTTTCCTTATCCAAAAGCAAGATAAACTAACACACTGCTACCATATTGAGCTTGGCACATAGGAAGATCCCAAGATAGCCGACTACTGGTACTATAATATTTGGCACCTCCTCGAAAATGGTAAGTATCCCCAAGAATCTGATAAGAAAGAACGAGCAACTCTTCATAGACTGGTTGCCCATTATATTATCAATGATAAAGCACTGTTTAAGAGAAACTTCGATGGAACCCATTTGCACTGCATCACAGGGTCTGACATTAAAGAAATAATATAGAAAATCCAGAGTGAAGAATGAAGACCCCACATTAACGGCCATATGCTCGCCAAAAAGATCATCCGACAGAGTTACTACTGGACTACCATGGCTTAAGATTGCATAACCTACGTTCAAAGATGCCTTAAATGCCAATAATTTTCTAACCTACAACACTTACCCCCACGAGAATTATACAACATAACTTCTCCCTAACCGTTTTCCATATGGGGCATTGACATCATAGGGAAAGTTACACCAAAAGTATCTAATGGGCATGAGTTCATCCTAGTAGCCATTGACTACTTCACTAAATGGGTCGAAGCCGAGTCATACGCAGTTCTGAATGCCAAGAAGGTGACCAAGTTCATCAGAAAAAATATCATCTGATGATATGGGGTCCCACACGAGTTGGTATGAGACAATGAGTTACACTTCGAGGCAGAAGTTACAAAAGTGGTCAACGAGTATGGAATTCAAAGACATAAATCTTCTCCATACCGACCTCAAACCAATGGAGCAGTTGAAGCATCCCATAAGAAACTCAAAGACATTATCAACAAGATGACTGAGAGTTATCGAGATTGGGCCGACATGATCCCTTACGCCCTCTGGGACTACCTCACTTCAGTTCGAACCTCTACTGGGGCTACCCCTTACTCTCTAGTCTACAGCATGGACGCAGTTTGTAAATCCCTTCGTTGCGCGTCATGCAAGAAAGTAAAGTCACCGAGGAAGACTGGCACTAAAGTCGTCTTGACAAGCCAACCCTCTTGGATGAAAGTAGACTTAAAGCTCTATATCACATATAAGGGTACCATCATCGCATAGTGCGATCATTCAATAAGAGAGTCAAGGACCGCAGTGTCCAAGAAGGGGACTTAGCCCTTAAAGAAATAGTAGATCCCCTATGGGACCCTAAAGGGAAATTCGTGCATCGTGAAGAAGATCCTGTCGAGTGGTGCCGCTATGCTCACCGACGACCTTGATGGAGAAAAAATGGCGTGTTCAGTCAACCTTGACCGTCTCAAGAAATTTTACCCATAGTCTGAAATCTTAGCGCGCTACGACTCTTCTCATCTCCCTTCTTTCCTAATAAAAAACTCTTCATTACCCCTAATTAGAACTATGTGGTGCATGATCCTCTAAAAACCCTTTTACTTTAAAAAAAATGATGAATTTCAGAAAATTTTCAAAAACCCTCAGAGGTACGTAGGCAGCTCATCCGTTTACATGAGCACGACCCCCTTTTTTTCACAAAATTCTATTCTTTTCTTATCCCCGAGAACGATAGTTCATTTTAACATATACATGAACAAAAGGATTATGTATGCTTGAGCGATTGGTATAGATAATTCAAAATCTAAGAGTCATCAAGAGGCACAACTAGATGATAAAAAACACATTTATTTCATTATTCGAAATTTCAGTACAATTACATGGGCATAGGGAGTCACACTACTTCCCTTGCCAGCCTAAACCTACTTTCCTAAAAAAGCCAAAATAAAAATAAGCCCCATTACTCCTGAAAATCACCCTCCAATTATTCCCACAAAAATAAAAAATCACACCCATTACAAAAGCTTCACAAATCCTACCCGCAGCTGCGACAGGAACCAACCCCATCATCTCCTATATCCTAAGGTCCCCAAACCTCCCCTACCTGAATGGAGTATCGCAGACGCTCTATAGAGCGATAAGCTCGGACTAGCTTAGGGAAAACCACAATGCCTCCCTCTATGGTATCATATATAGAAAATTCCCTCTGTTTAGTCTCCACAACCAGCATCTTAGCCACTACCTTCTTCCACAACCACTTCATGTAGTCCCCGGAGACATGCCAAACTCGCCTGGTATATTGAGAAAGACGGGTTGACGATTCTCCCATAGAGAACCAAACCGCATGCGCATAAGCTCCATTAGGTCTTTCACAGGAAAGACGTTCAGTGTCCGCGGTGGCACGATTTACTCTCAACCAAATTGGCGCAACAGCCACCAGGGAAAATAGATAGAGGTCTTCCTGAGGCCAACTAACCAGACATATTGGTTCCCCCGAGTTTCAAAATGGGTGGCCGCTCCAATAATGACCCAATTTTCTTATGCCAATATATAATTGTCTTCTTTCAATTTCGTCACACTTACTATCTAATAATGATATATTATTACATATATGATATTCCGAGTTCTTAATATGACAAAGCCCGTTTTTAAATTTGAAGAATCAATGGTAAAATGGGTCAAACTGAGATTTTATGGCACACCCTAAGCTAAGTGATAAGTTTTGGGGTAGAAAATGTAATTTTATGAAACTTTAGGGACTTGGTTTTAATAAAGAAACTTTTAGAGACCAAAATGAAAAATAAAAAGGGGCCTTTTTGTAAATAAAATATTTTTAGGAACCTAAAAGAAATATGGAAAATATATGATATGAAATTACCAAAATGCCCTTCAAGTGCAAAATGACCCTTATACCCTTAATACCTTTCCACCTCATGCTTGGTTTTGACACCTCCACCGTACACGTGTCGTCATTAGAGGAGAAGCCAAAACACGTGTCGTCGTTAGAGGAGAAGAGAAAACACGTGTCGTAGTCCAGTGAAATAAGATTGCAAGATGCCTCCGTTACGCGACACGTCAACGCTGACTCCTATTGTAAAAGCTTGGTCATCATGGACACGTGTCAATGCCGTGATATCTTTGGAAAACTATAAATAGGGCCTTTAGGGATCATTTGAAACTCACACCAATTCCTTGAGAATTATAGAAAGAAATAGTGACAGAAAGTGTGAGAAAGTTTAAGAAGAAGTTCTTAGGGATATTCATCATAAGGTAATCTTAATGTTATAATGCATCTTTATAGTTTTAATTTATTATTTTATAGCTTTACTTAGTAGTTATGCTGGTAAAATACAATAAAGAATTCACTAATCAAAACTTAAAATTTAGAACAAATCCAAGTTGATTTTATAAACTTATTTGAAATTATACACTTTTAAAAATGATTCTTTTTAAAGAAATTGCTCGTTATTATAGAATCCCATTTAAGTAATTCCAAAGTCAGGCCCGATGAAGTTCTGTCTAGATGAGATGGTATTTAAGTGGTGCCCTTGTGACCCTCCATCTCTACTGGGAATGAATCCGAAAATGTTTTGTCAAGATGAGATAGTATTTAAGTGGTGCCCCTGTGACCCTCCATCTCTACTGGGAACCGACTGATGAGGAAAGACTATGAATTGAATTCTTCAATTACGATCAATGAGTTTTAAAAGTTGACAAATGGGGATTCAGTAATCCTTTAAAAGAGGAAGTTATTATTAAAGTATAGTATAAACTGGACCTTAGAACATGTACTTAAATCTTTATCAGATTAACGTGTGATCAAAGACTCAATACTAGTAAATTTGACCTCCATTTTTGGGTGAGTACTCTATGCAATTTCTTGTGTATTTTGATTATATGATATTATGCAAACTATATATATTTTATGAACTGCTTTTAATCTCAAAATTCACGTGATACCGATGATTGATTCATTTGTGATATGTTTATATTTGTCCATATAAACATACCGATTAAAATGATCATTGAAAAGGATATTGAATATTGAAAATCTGATTCGGCCTAAGGGACCTCTTTACTGACTGACCTTCCCAGTTGGGTTATCGCCGGTGTGCCCTAAATATGGCGTTGTGACGAACATGTTCGCTTGACCCTCAACTACCGGGCTATAATACGGTAGAAGAATACGGTATTAGAGTGTACTTGGCCATCAAAATGATAAGATTGAAAGAAAAAGATATCACATTTGATTTGTTGCATTCGTCTTATTCTGAGCTATCCAATTGTGATATATATACTTTCATTTTAAAATATATATTTATTTACTGCAAGTTCCTATCCATATATGTATATGCCTTCTCTTTTGACTTGAATAGGTATCTAGTTTCTGAAAACCCTGGAATGTCTGGAGATTGAACCTCATTCGGCTTTTTGCTGATGTTGTATAAATAAAGATTTTTCAGGAAACGTTTAGGCTCACGGACGGAACGAAAATGGACTATTTTGAAGATTTATCTTTTAGAGCTCTTTTTGTAAAATGTTTATTTAGAGCATGTCTGGCTCTCTTGTAATAAGGTTTAAATTTTCTCTTAAGTTGTAACTCGTTGTTACTTTTAATATATATGAAGTTTCCTTTAAAAAGCTCTGATGACGTTATTCCTTTACTTTCAGTATTTTACGATTCATAACCATGTGATAATATTTTCGTTGCATTTATTTAAGGAAACAATTAAATCGGAATATTTGTTGCCTTGGTGGCATGTCAAGACACTCGTTTCCTAAAACTATTTTGGATCGGGGTCGTGACAGAGGTGGTATCAGAGCATAGGTTATGAACCCGTAGACTACGGAACATAAGTTTCGAACATTATAGATTTTAAGTTTTTATACATAGGATACAGGATTAAATATCTGACTTATGTGATAACCCTCCATATGTATTAAAATATATATAATTATTTATATATCTTTGTTCTTCTAAATTGCAATCTCGGGCTAGTATAATACATCTTACGTTTGGCCATAACTGTAGAGAATGAACAAGGCAAGATCAACTCCAGGAACTAGTGGTTCGAGTATGGAAGGACTGGAAGGTGCATACAAGGCAATTGAAAGTCTAGCAAGAATTGTGGAGCATCAGGTGAATACCAAGGAATCTTGAACTAAGTAGTTGTACTATAGAACAGTTTAAGAAGTTGAATCCGCCATCTTTTAAAGGGACTCCTAACTCCACTGAAGAAGAAAATTGGGTGATGCAAATGGAAAAGATGTTCGATGTTCTTAAGTGTACAGACGAACAACGGGTTTTATTTGGAACATTCATGTTAGAAGGTGAAGCCGAACAGTGGTGGAGAATGACTAAGAGAATGCATGGGGAAAGGAATAACCCCATAGGTTGGAATGACTTCTTAGTGATCTTCTACGAGAAATACTTTCCCGAAACGGTGCAAGATCAAAAAGCAGCTAACTTCATGAGTCTGGTTCAAGGAAATATGACGGTTAGTCAATACGAGGCAAAGTTTACTGAGTTATCCCGTTTTGCACCTCATGTTGTGATAACCGATGTTTTAAGAGCCAAGAAGTTTGAACGTGGGTTAAGGTTGAATATTCGTAGCCGAATTTCCATCCTAAAGTTGACATCACATAATGACGTGGTGGCTAGGGAAACAATAGTTGAGAAGGATAGTGAATAATATAATCAGGTTAGAGAGGGGAAGAGGAAGTTTGGAGAACAAAGAGGAAGGAACCCCAATAACAAACCCTTTAGGACTATACCTAATATAGGACAACCTTTAGTAAACAAACCCTTTAATGTTGATAAATGCCAACGTTGTGGTAATATTCATAGAGGGCGACCGTGTTACCTGGAGACGTGAAGTTACTTTGGGTGTGGCCAAAAGGGACATAATATGCGAGATTGTCCTAACAAAGGGAAGGCGGCAATAAAGACTTCTAATGACAATAAGGATCAGGGCAGACAAGGTAGAGTCTTTAATCTTTCCGATGCAAAGGCTTTCAATGCAGTAGTGTCGGGTACACTTTCTATATGTGCACAACCTTTTCAAGTTTTATAGATCCTGGTTCTACCCATTTATTTGTGTCTGTGCATTTTGTTAATCGCTTTCCTAATATTCCTGAATCCTTTAATCATATCATACACGTTTCTACTCCTTCGGGTGAGTTATTGACAGGAACATTAGTATATAACTCTTGCCCTATAAATGTCCGTAGTCATAAACTATTCATTGATTTGATAGTTTTAGACATAAGAGATTTTGAAGTCATTTTGGGGATGGATTGGTTAGCATCATATCATGCTAGGGTGGATTATTTTGAGAAGAGAGTTATTTTCCAAATTCCTAACCAACTAGAATTCAGTTTTAAAGGAACTAGCATCTTATCTCCCATGCGTATTATCTCTGCAATGCAAGCTTGCAGTTTTCTTAAGAAAGGATGTCAAGGATTCCTTGATAGTGTTATTGATTTACAAACAAAAGAGCCTAGTTTAGAAGATATTCCTATAGCTAAGCTTTTTCCAGATATTTTTCCAGATGATTTGCCCAGTCTACCTCCTAGTAGAGAAGTAGAATTTAGCATTGACCTTGTTACTGGAACTACACCAATCTCAAAACCACCTTATCGCATGGCACCTTTATAATTAAAAGTTCAATTACAAGATCTGTTAGACAAGGGTTTTATTATACCTAGTATATCCCCTTGGGGTGCTCCAGTGTTATTTGTTAAAAAGAAGGATGGGACGATGAGGTTATGTATAGATTATCGTGAACTAAATAAGGCGACCGTTAAGAATAAATACCCCTTACCTCATATAAATGATTTATTTGACCAACTGCAAGGTGCGCAAGTATTTTCGAAGATTGACCTTAGGTCAGGCTATCACCAATTGAAGATTAAGGAAGAGGATATTTCGAAATCAGCTTTTCGTACTACATATGGTCACTATTAATTTCGTGTGATGCCATTTGGATTAATTAATGCACCAGCCGCTTTTATGGATATGATGAATAGAGTGTTTAGGAAATATCTGGATCACTGTGTGGTTGTTTTCATTGATGACATCCTTATTTATTCCAAAGGTATTGAAGAACACGAGAAGCATTTGGAGATAGTATTACAAATCCTTAGGAAAGAAAGATAATATGTGAAATTAAAGAAGTGTGAATTTTGGTTGCCTAGTGTTTCTTTTCTAGGACATGTCATATCCAAGGAGGGAGTGTCGGTTGATCCTCAAAAGATCGAGGCTATACTAGATTGACCAAGACCAACTAATGTGACAGAGATTCGTAGTTTCCTAGGGTTAGCAGGTTATTATCAAAGATTTGTTGAAGGATTTTCTAGTATTGCCAAACCTCTGTCTAGGTTAACATAAAAGACTATGAAATGTGAATGGTATGAGGAAGTTGAGAATAGTTTTCGAGAACTTAAGGATCGATTAGTAACTGCCCCAATTTTGACTATTCTTTTCGGTACAGGAGGATTTGTGATTTATAGTGATGCTTCTAAAAATGGTTTGGGATGTGTGCTAATGCAAAATGGAAAAGTAGTAGCTTATGCCTCGAGACAGTTAAAACCCCATGAGCAAAATTATCCAACCCATGACTTAGAATTAGCAGCAGTAATTTTTGCTCTTAAGGTTTGGAGACATTATTTGTATGGTGAGACTTGTGAGATTTATACCGATCATAAGAGTTTGGAATATATCTTTACTCAGGAGGAATTGAACATGAGACAAAGGAGGTGGTTAGAATTGATGAAGGATTATGATGTAAATATTCACTATCACCCGGGGAAAGCTAATGTAGTTGTCGACGCTTTGAGTAGAAAGTCTACACCAAATTTAGCATGTCTTATTACTAGCAAGGAAGCTCTATTGAAAGATTTGAGAAGTATGGAAATAGATGTACGTATTTATGGCGAATGAGGAATAATCACAAACTTACAAATACAACCCACGTTGATGGAAAGAATTAAAGTTGCACAAGTAAATGACCCACAACTGAAGAAGATTAAAGAAGAGGTTATTAAAGGGAAGAGAATTGAATTTACTATACGAGATGATATATTAAGGTTTGGAAATAGAGTGTGTATACCGAGTGATGCCCAACTAAAGGGGCAGATTTTGGAGGAAGGTCATTACTCGAGATTCACAGTCCATCCCGGAAGTACTAAGATGTATAGAGATCTCCGATAAGTGTTTTGGTGGAATAACATGAAAAGGGAGACAGAAAAGTTTATATCTCAGTGTTTGATCTGTCAATAAGTAAAAGCTGAACATCAGAAACCATCAGGATTATTACAACCTTTACCTATCCCTAAGTGGAAATGGGAACATATTACCATGGATTTTGTGACAGGGCTACCAAGGAGTTCCAATGGTAATGATTCCATTTGGGTAATTATTGATAGGTTAACTAAATCTGCTCATTTTCTTGCCATTAAGATTCCTTAGAAAAGTTAGCTAAATTATATATACGGGAAATTATTAAGCTTCATGGAACCCCAGTTTCAATTGTTTCTGATCGTGACCCTAGATTCGTATCTCGCTTTTGGAAAAGCCTACAAGTAGCCATGGGAACAAAATTGAATTTTAGCACCGCTTTTCATCCTCAAACAGACGGACAATCGGAGAGAACCATCCAAACCTTAGAGGATATGCTTAGGGCATGTGTACATGATTTGAAGGGGAATTGGGACGATCATTTACTTTTAGTAGAATTTGCATATAATAATAGCTATCAAGCAAGTATTCAAATGGCTCCGTATGAGGCACTCTATGGTAGAAGGTGTCGTTCTCCTGCATGTTGGGAAGACGTTGGGGAAAGAAAATTATTGGGACCAGAATTGATTCAGGTCACAACAGAGAAAGTGAAATTGATACAAGACCGACTTCAAATCGCTCAAAGCCGTCAAAAGAGTTATGTTGACAATCGACACCGGCCGTTAGAATTCCAAAGAGGAGACTATGTTTTCTTACGAGTATCACCGACAAAGGGAGTAATCCTATTTGGGAAGAAAGGAAAGTTAAGTCCAAGATACATAGGGCCTTTTAAAATCCTTGATAGGGTAGGTGTTGTTGCGTATAGAATAGCCTTACCCCCTGAACTCTCGAGTGTGCATAATGTGTTTCATGTTTCAATGATGAAGAAATACATCCCTGATCCAGCACATATCTTAAGTCATGAGCCTCTTCAAGTTAGAGAAGATTTGACATACATTGAGCATCCAGTGGAAATCTTGGACCATAAAGATCAAATATTACGACCAAGGTTATTCCACTAGTCTGTAATACCCCGTATTTTTGTGATATTTATTTTTGGGATTAATTAAATTTAATGTGAATTAATTTGGGAATAAATTCGGATGTGATATTTATTTTTGGGATTAATTAAATTAAATGTGAATTAATTTGGGAATTAATCCGGATAAAATACTAATGAGATGTGAGTTGGTATTTGGTTATAATGTGTATATATGACTATATATGAATATTGAACTATGAAACTTGTCGTGAGATTGAAATACGGTAATTTGGAAATTTTGTTGAGACGCGTGTAACAGTCGCGTCAGGAATATTATTATTTAATTAAAAAGTGAATTTTAATTCTATTAATCGTATGGTCGTTTTGAGTGCGCCAACGCATTCGGAAGGGTCGAAATAGTCAAAAAATACTAGCCGGGGGTTTAGTTTGGGTTCCGGGGCATTTTTAGGCCATACCGACAACGTAAAAGGGTAGTTTGGTAATTTTAGATTTTTGGGAATTAAAACCAACGAAAATTAGGAAATAAAAATCTGATTTGGTAATTACCCACTAAAGCCACTAACTACACCTTATGAACTAATGGGCTATGGGGGTTATTAGAATTAGTTCCAAGAGTTTCCTAAGGCAAACCCTAACCACCATTGTCACCTTGGAGAAGAAGAGCTTGTAGAGAGAAAAGAGAGGAGAAATCCTGCAGAGAGAGAGAGAATAATTCATCAATTCAACATCAAAATCAGAGAAAGACATAAGGCAAGTGGTTTAAATTTCGTTAATAGCATTGAATGTTTTCTCCATGCTTTGATATTTCTGAAATTTCATTGTTGTTGGGAGATTGATAAAAATCCATTTAAATTGGAATTGGAACTTACTTTTTGATGAGGAATTGCATGTAGAATTGTATTTAGGTGATTATTCTGATGATAATATACCTGGTATGAAACAAAAACGGATTTAATTATACCCATTGGTGACTTTAAAATTTTAGGGTTCATGTTCATGGGATTTGGGGATAAATGAGGGGAATTAATGATTTGATGATGTTTAGGAAGATTTGGCCCTATATAATTGTTTAATTATGACCTACGATTGTTTGGTATGGATTAGAAACCTTAAAATAATGTTGGGATGATTTTTATGTGGGATTAGATGTGAAGAAAAGATGGAAAAACGAAAAAAGGAAATCTGGGCTCGAAACTGGCCTCTCGTTAGAAGACCTACCCAGGTCGTTCGAACGAGCTCGTTCGAACGAGCTTCTAACGAGGGGGATGTTCGTTCGACGCCTGTCGTTCGAACGAGATCTCGTTAGAAAGCCCACTTCGTTCGAACGAACTCTCGTTCGAACAGCCTCGTTCGAACGAGACTTCTAACGAGCTGACAGTTTAGGTTTTTTTTGGCCTGTTTTGATTTCGCGTGTCCCGTAACCTTGTTCAAATGTAGAGATAACACTTCCTTGAGGATTAGTTGATATATTTGGGATATTTGGGATATAATGAGGAGTAAAACATAGGAGTGTGATTTGAACCAAATGGAAATTATGGATTAGGACGTGAGTGTCTATTACGGTGTGAGAATAATTAACAGCTTGAATAATTATATTAACCGGAGATATGTATATCGTGTAACAATATAAGTTGGTATGAGAATTAGAAGTGTACCACAAATAAATTATGATGATTACTAAGATGTGTGCATACTTAGTATATGTATATGATTTTATGTGTATGACATACCTACCATACTTGCTATCACGGGAGGTTTGCGTTCGCTTAGGGCCATCTATCCTTGCGTTGCCTACGGGGGGGATTTAGATTGGTACCTCGAGAACATAGGTCAAAGAAGGACTTATTGGGTTGTTAATAAGTCTGCTGATCGTGGGAGCGTAGGTATGTGCGTGACCCACGTGATGTGACTGTGTTCGCCTCCATTGTTTGTGATTGTTGTTATCTGAGAACGATTCCTCAGAGATTCGGAATGCGTGATCCTTATGTACGTGATGTACCGGGATTGATAGCAGAGTATGTGTGCACCGCAACTTAGTCTCGGGGTGCTTGTATTGTATATTTATGACGTGAATAATATACACTTAATTAATGAGAACTTTCATGTGGTATTGTGCGTATATATATGGAAACGCTTTGAGAAAATATAAAGGGATAACCTGAAATGAATTGTATTGCTTAATTGAGAATCCGAGTGTATGTAAAGCCTCTATTTAATTGATAACATTAGAATGTATAATGGGAACCGAGTAGAAAGGTTAGAACTCATGTCAGTTTAGTTAGATGTAATTATCACTTAGATGGGTGCTATACGTTAGGGGTGCACAATTAGACGAGAGGTGAGTATTTCATGTGAGTGCAAGTCCTAACATGTATTTTGCATTCGTTGTTTTAATGTTATTAAATCACTTGCTATTTTAAAATACTCTCCACTTTCAGGCTCTGACCCGGTTGCTTTCAAATCTACTTTTTGTAAAAACCATTTTAGGTGCCCAGCCACAAGGACACCATGCTTAGGATTCTCATTCAGGTGACGAGTTGTAGCTGTTCGTGGAAGTTACAGGGCATTGGTAGTAGACGCTTCTTTCATCTTGACTCCATATTCAGTATTCATCAGTTGTAGGGCATGTCGCCCATTTCTATTAGAGACATTTTCTATTCCAGATTTTCAAACTTTTGGCATGTAATTAATTCAGGATACTTTGTTTTATTCATTTCAGTTGTGGGATTGTTGTGAGGAGTTTTCCTCCGGATTTATTTATATTTGTTGGTTATTTTATTACTTCGTTATGGTGAATGGATTATGTTGTTCTTCCATTATTCTTTTAGTGCATATTAATCAGACTTAACTTAAAATTTGACATCTTTCCTTTTTGAAATACTAGGTAGTTAGAAATTTTTAAAATGTTTTCGACAGTGATGTTGTTAACTGAACCAACTTGACATTTTGTATTAATTTAATAAAGGAGTAGCTACCCGGTATTTAATTAGTCGGGGTGTCACATAGTCAAAGTATTATGACAGAATCATTCTGTTGAAGAAGCAACATGGGAGCGGGAAAATGAAATAAAAGAGCGATATCCATACCTTTTTGGAAATTAATGTAAGTAAAGTTTGGGGACCAAACTTTTTATAAGGAGGGTAGGATGTAATGACCCTATTTTCTTATGTCAATATATAATTATTTTCTTTCAATTTCGTCACACTTACTATCTAATAATGATATATTATTACATATATGATATTCTGAGTTCTTAATATGACAAAGCCCGTTTTTAAATTTGAAGAATCAACGGTAAAATGGGTCAAACTGAGATTTTGTGGCACATCCTAAGCTAAGTGATAAGTTTTGGGGTAGAAAATGTAATTTTATGAAACTTTAGGGACTTGGTTTTAATAAAGAAAGTTTTAGGGACCAAAATGAAAAATAAAAAGGAGCCTTTTTGTAAATAAAATATTTTTAGGGACCTAAAAGAAATATTGAAAATATGGGGTGAAATTACCAAAATGCCCTTCAGGTGCAAAATGACCCTTATACCCTTAATACCTTTCCACCTCATGCTCGACACCTCATGATTGGTTTTGACACCTCCACCGTACGCGTGTCGTCATTAGAGGAGAGGCCAAAACACGTGTCGTCGTTAGAGGAGGAGCTAAAACACGTGTCGCAGTCCAGTGAAATAAGACTGCAAGATGCCTCCGTTACGCGACACATCAACGCTGACTCCCATTGTAAAATCTTGGTCATCATGGACACGTGTCAATGTCGTGATATCTTTGGAAAACTATAAATAGGGCCTTTGGGGATCATTTGAAACTCACACCAATTCCTTGAGTATTATAGAAAGAAATAGTGAGAGAAAGTGTGAGAAAGTTTAAGAAGAAGTTCTTAGGGATATTCTTAAGGTAATCTTAATGTTATAATGCATCTTTATAGTTTTAATTTATTGTTTTATAGCTTTACTCAGTAGTAATGCTGGTAAAATACAATAAAGAATTCATTAATCAAAACTTAAAATTTAGAACAAATCCAAGTTGATTTATAAACTTATTTGAAATTATACGCTTTTAAAAATGATTCTTTTTAAAGAAATTGCTCATTATTATAGAATCCCATTTAAGTAATTCCAAAGTCAGGCCCGATGAAGTTCTGTCTAGATGAGATGGTATTTATGTGGTGCCCCTGTGACCCTCCATCTCTACTGGGAATGAATTCGAAAATGTTTTGTCTAGATGAGATGGTATTTAAGTGGTGCCCCTGTGACCCTCCGTCTCTACTGGGAACCGACTGATGAGGAAAGACTATGAATTGAATTCTTCAATTACGATCAATGAGTTTTAAAAGTTGACAAATGGGGATTCAGTAATCCTTTAAAAGAGGAAGTTATTATTAAAGTATAGTATAAACTGGACCTTAGAACGTGTACTTAAATCTTTGTCAGATTAACGTGTGATCAAAGACTCAATACCAGTAAATTTGACCTCCATTTTTAGGTGAGTATTCTATGCAATTTCTTTTGTATTTTGATTATATGATATTATGCAAACTATATATATTTTATGAACTACTTTTATTCTCAAAATTCATGTGATACCGATGATTGATTCATTTGTGATATGTTTATATTTGTCCATATAAACATACCGTTTAAAATGATTATTGAAAAGGATATTGAATATTGAAAATTTGATTCGGGGGGACCTCTTTACTGACTGACCTTCCCAGTTGGGTTATCGCTGGTGTGCCCTAAATAAGGCGTTGTGAGGAACATGTTCGATTGACCCTCAACTACCGGGGTATAATACGGTATTAGAGTGTACTTGGCCATCAAAATGATATGATTGAAAGAAAAAGATATCACATTTAATTTTTTCATTCGTCTTATTCTGAGCTATCCAATTGTTATATATATACTTTTATTTTAAAATATATATCTATTTACTGCAAGTTCCTATCCATATATGTATATGCCTTCTCTTTTGACTTGAATAGGTATCTATTTTCTGAAAACCCTGGAATGTCTGGAGATTGAACTTATTTGGCTTTTAGCTGATGTTGTATAAATAAACATTTTTTATGAAACGTTTAGGCTCACGGACGGAACGAAAATGGACTATTTTGAAGATTTAACTTTTAGAGCTCTTTTTTAAAAATGTTTATTTAGAGCATGTCTGGCTCTCTTGTAATAAGGTTTAATTTTTCTCTTAAGTTGTAACTCGTTGTTACTTTTAATATATATGAAGTTTCCTTTAGAAAACTCTGATGACGTAATTCTTTTACTTTCAGCATTTTACGATTCATAACCATGTGATAATATTTTCGTGGTATTTATTTAAGGAAACGATTAAATCGGAATATTTGTTGCCTTGATGTCATGTCAAGACACTCGTTCCCTAATACTATTTTGGGTCGGGGTCGTGACAGCTCCCCCCACTAAGGCACTAACCAACGCAAGCCTCGAGCCCCGTTCTCTACAAATAAGTTCCCCTAACTCTCAATGTCCATGCCTAATCAAAGGAATTAGCGCGAAAAGAAGTTTGGCACCGCCGGTAAATGATACCCAGGTGGAACCGCCCTACGAAACCTCTCTGACAGCCACATGAACAGCATTATAGGGCTACCCATCAGAAAGTTAGAATGGCCCTCCCGCCAGATATCTAGGCCATTCAAAGTCTCCGTCAGTATCATCGTCATAGGATTGCGATGGTACGACATCCAAGAAACAATAGCCGCAAGTTGGGGGTCCACTAGCGTTTCCCCAGTCACCAATAACACTTTCGAAACTAGGCCCAGAATAACGGCCCCAGCATAGCCGGCATCGCCCACATCCTCCGAATGCACGAAAGACAGCACCGTCAAAAGAGAAATCAGGCCTCCCGTAACCAACGACCTAGCTGCTGAAGGAGAGATATAGAGAGGTCCAGCCAATAATTTCCTAGGAGAACGGGAAAACTCAGGCAAGGCCGTAGCAACACTAGGATTTATCCCTAGCATGGCAGAAAATTCCTCGTAGGTAAGACAAATTTCATCCAACCCGAAGCGAAAAACATGGTCTTCGGGGTACTAAAATCCTACGTCTGCCATCAGCATGTTCCACTCAACGGGTTGGTTGCGCCACAAAAAGACTCGCCGCATGTGGAAGGCGTCATAATCAACATTGTAAGAACACATTGCTTCCAAGGCTTCGAGGTAGTTGGTGAACTCAATGCTACCAGCGAGAGCCATCTTCTAAAATAAAGATATGATAAACAAGTAAGAATGTGAGAAAGAAAGGAAATGAAAGTGTGAGGAGAAAAGCCCCATTCATACTCCTATTTATACTTGAAAACTCTTAAGCAAAGATAAGAAACCCTGCAGAAATCGGAGTAAAACTTTCCCCACAAAGTACCAAGCAATTGAAGAAAGTGCAATCAAAGCCTTGGGTTGATTGAACTAGACTAACATACCGATAGGTAGGACAAAGGTCATACCGATCGGCAACCCCCTATTTTGGGAAAATTCCCTTTTTCTTCTTATTTCAAAATCAAAAAACATAATTTTTATCTTAAGGGAATTCCGAATTTCTTTATGCTTTTATTTACCCTATTTTAAAATAAAATCCTTCTCAAATCAATTTTCTAATTCTTTTTATGGTCTGAGCAGCAAAGTTAAAAAGAGCATGTGCATTAATCACTGAAGCCGAAATTAATAAAAACTTCATCTTTATTTACATATATTTTTCTGTGTTACATTGATATATTGTAGGAAAAATAGAAAAAACAACGAAACTCAGCCCGAACATATTTTCTCTCTCTCTCTCTCTCTCCACCTACAAACTCTCTTCCTCCCTCTTCTTTCTATCTCTTCTCTCTCTAAGATCCTCCATCCCTACGGTGCGCCCTCTTCCCCCTGCAGCAAGACGATGTGTCACCACCTCTAAAACTCGACCCTTTCCTCGACGAGGCAGATGGCACCAAGCAAGAAGGGACCAGAACCACCTCACAGATATGGGCAGTCTCCGAAGATATCCAATCCCTAAGATCCCTCAGCCAAGTGGTGGAGACTCGAATGTGCTGCAAAAGAAAGTAGAAATGGCAAATCAGTCAAGTCTGAAAGAAGAAGAAGAAAGGAATCAGGAAATTAGAGGATAAAGAGGCAAAAAGTGTACCTCATGTCGAAGGATCTCCTCTGTCAGGCCCAACTCCTCTGGTTCCATCGCATTGGGACGATGTTGTAAATGCACCGACCCTCCATCTGCTCGTCGGATGTTGTAACCGCGCGAAAATAACCGTACAAAGGGAGCCTCCGAAGTCATCGCTGCCGCAGACGTTGTCGAACATCCCGCACTATGGGAAGACCCCACCTGCCGACTCGAACCCAAGGGAGGAAGAGGCATCACATCGTATATACTGGGAGGCATCAACCAGCTTGACACGAAATCCATATAGTCATACATCACAACCGTGTCGGTATATAGTGAGTACGGCTCTCCTATCATCGTCGCCACCCGAACATCCTTTGATATCTCCCGCACTCGCCTCATGAACATAGGGGGCTTCATCGGAGGAATTGTAACCTCTTCCTCCACGATCTTTCGGACTACCCTCTCCCCGAGGTACCAAGAGTAACCAAACTCATACGCCAGTAGACGCCGCATCTGCGCATGTCCCTCAGTCACCCCAGTGTGTTGAATGGCCATCCCGCAAGGATAAAAGGTCACCTGCAAATCCCCAGTAAGAGCAAAAGATCAATATCTGTAAAAAAAATCACCAAAGGAAAGGATAGTCTCAAGATAAAAGAGAGCTTACCCTCTCGCTCGTCAGGCCATTAAAGACCTGGTGCACCGCCTCCAGAGAGAGACATCTTCGACTGTCAGTTGGACCTCCGCCACCGGTACATCAAGCAAAAGTCCCCAACAGAGTCATCCTTCAAAGATATCAACTAGGTGTTTAACCCAATCACCTCATAAAACCACGTCTATAAAGGGAAAAGGCCAGCATTTGAGAAATAAAGAAAAAGTGCATGAAAGAAAATGCAAATGCATAAAGGAAAAATGCCAAAAAAAATAAAGAATACCTCCAGAATATACGTCTAGTAAAAGACTGTCGGCAACACCGGTCGTATACATCAAGAGAATAATGGGTCGCCAAAGTCGGGCTCCCCCAATCATAAAAGCGAATGTCCGAGAACACCATCAAATATGGCAAAAATGACAAGTGCATGACGTCGCCACCAGAAAACTTCCCAGCACCAACATAATGAATAAGCGAGACATCTGACGCACCTGCTGCCCGTCGCTCTCATCGATCTTCCTCCTGAACAACAGCTCCCTTAACAAAGACAAGCGAAGAGAGTCCCCAGAAACCACCCTCTCCACATCACCTGATGTTGTCGTCACCGCCTCCGACGTCACCCTCAACATCCTGTCCACCTCAATCTGAGCACCATCACAGTTCAGCCCCAGCAGCTGCTGCACATCAATGGGAGTCGCCATCATCTCCCCGAAGCCGAAATGGAAGGTGTGGGTAGTGTCCCACCACCTCTCCCCCAGAGCACACAGAATGACTGTAGAACGAGGCGTCTCATCCAGAGCAGACGCCAGTCTCCCAAAGGCGACTGATGACACCATCTAGCGCACCACAAATGGAAGGTGCTCCTAAACATTCCTAAGCCTCGTCGTCCCTCGGGCACATATAGTCGACATGGAGACATCAGACTGTCAAAGAAACAAAGAAAACCATTGTTAAATTCAAGAAATAAAGCAATCTCATCAAGAAAAAAAGAGAAGAATACCAAAGGTCATTCAATACTTACATAGCCGCCAGGGTTCACCACCCTAGAAGAACGATGACGCAAAGGCTCACATAGAAGAATCCGATCATTCACCACCGGCTCGAATGAGTCAAATGAGTTCTCGTTGACCAATGCAAGGGGAACCATAGCCCTCCACTCCAACCCTGCCCAATCTTCGGCATTAAACCATGCCTTAGGTAGATTGGCAGAAGAAAGAAAGCTAGAAAGTTGTGAAAATGATGAGAACCCGCCCCTTTTTTATAGGAGGCTAAAGGGTATGCCGATCGGTATCTCCCTGTCACCACCGAGCGTCACTGTCCCTCCACCTGCTCGAGGCACCCCAAAAGACCGTGCCACTATCGTTTGGCACCCCTCCATAAATGCCGGTCGGCACCCCCTTTAAAATTTTGTACAAAAAGTCCAAAAAACTACCAAAAATTCCAAAAATTCCTAAAAAATTCCTAAAATCACTAGATTAATTTTTGAACCTTTTCCCCAAGAAAAATATTTTGTTACATCCCTAGTGGAATTCCAGAAAACAATTCTCCCCAACAATGTCTCCAGAGGATGCTCAAAAATTCAAAAAAAATCCCCAGCTCAAAATCCTTGGATCATTCCCTCTTCCCTAGCGGAACTTAAAATCAAATGCTTCCCCAAACCCCCAGAGAAAGATTACACATCCCTAGTAGAGTTCCCAAATTTCTCAAAGGAAACATAAGCCCTCAAAATTGTATTTGACCCCTGGAATTGGTCACCCTTAAATAAGCCCTCATAATTGGCTTCGACGTGCAAAATTGGTCGCTTCTATCTTAAGCCCACAGAATTGGCTTCGACCCTTAGAATTGTTCACTTCCACTTAAGCCCGCAGTCTTGGCTTTGACCCGCAGGATTGGTCACCCCAAATAAGCCCGCATAATTGGTTTCGACCTGCAGAATTGGTCGCTTCTATCTTAAGCCCTTAGAATTGGCTTTGACCCGCAGAATGTGTCACCCCTAACTTAAGCCCGTATAATTGGCTTCGAATCGCATAATTGGTCGCTTTTATCATAAGCCCTCATAATTATCTTTAACCTGCAGAATTGGTCACCCCTATCTTAAACCTACAGAAATGGCTTCCACCTTCAGAATTGACCGTTTCTACTTAAGCCCGTATAATTGGCTTTGACCCTCATAATTGGTCACCTCTATCTTAAGTCCGTAAAATAGGTCACCCCTATATAAGCCCTCAGAATTGGTCGCCCCTATCTTAATCCCTCATAATTGGCTTTGACTCGTAGAATTGGTCACCCCTGACTTAAGTTCGCAAAATTAGCTTTGACCCGCAGAATTGGTCGCTTCTATCTTAAGCCTTCAGAATTGGCTTTGACCCGCAAAATTGGTCACCCCAAATAAGCCCTCAGAATTGGCTTCGACCCGAGAAATTGGTCACTTTTTCATAAGCACGCATAATTGGCTTCGACCCGTAGAATTGGTCACTTCTACTTAAGCCTTCAGAATTGGCTTAGACCCGCAGAATTGGTCTCTTCTATCTTCAGCCTGTAGAATTGGCTTTGATCCATATAATTGGTCACCCTTATCTTAAGCCCTCAAAATTAGCTTCGACCCGCAGAATTAGTCGTCCCTATTTAAGTCCTCGGAATTGGCTTCGACCTCAGAATTGGTTACTTATATTCAAGCCCTCAGAATTGGCTTCAACCCGCAAAATTGGTCGCTATAATTTAGATCCTCAGAACTAACCCCGACCAGCAGAATTGATTGCCCCCTTACTACTTACCTCCTTTAGTTTCTCAGAAACGGCCGCCCCAACATCACCTTAGGTCCTCAGCATCGACCTCGACCCTTTGAATCGGTCATCCTCACCCCTTAGGTCCACAGAACCTACCTCTATTATGTGGTGTCTATTCGACGGCTATCACTTGTTCCAAGTTCACCCCTCGAGAGGATCTATATACAACACATTCTAAGACTCCTTAAGTAACCCCTTAGGTCCCTTGCACCTCCCTATCTCACTGCAAACCCTAGGTCGCACTCCGAGTACTGATCTAGAGACCATCGAGTGCTCACGGACCCCGATTTTACCCCAATCAACTTCACCGTTAGAGCAAAAGCTCTTTGAATCTTTGAAGGGCACTGAAACCCCTTCCAACGGTCCGCCCTGTGTGCAAAACAGCATAACCGTTCGGACGAATGATCAGTTTTTCCCTGAAAATCTATTCGAAGGCCACCGGGCACTCCCGGGCTCCGTTTGACCAAAGTCAACTCTTCAGATCGAACGAGACTGAATGAAATTTCCAATGGCACTGAATACCCTTTCTAACGGTCCGCCCTGTGTGAGATTCTGACCTACGATACGGATGAATGATCCTTTTTACTCCGAGAGGACTTTCAGAACTAATCGAAAATGTTTGGAATGTCGAAGTACATCTCATAACCTTTCCAACGATCCACCCCGTGCGCGATTTTGACTTATTGTGCGGACGAATGATCCGTTTCCGTCCGACGATCTCCCGTCCAAAAGACCTGCGTGTGCATTCGAGCCACATTTGACCCAAAGTAAACTCTCGAACCCCAGGAGCGGTTCAAGTACCCTTGAAGGTCTCTAAAATACATTTCTGACGGTATACCCGTGTGCAATTGGGATCAACGGTTTGTGTTCTACGACTGTTTTCCAGAAAAATCTACACGTGGCTGCCAATTGGCAGGTCCATAACCCTACCTATCGGCACGATGCCTGAGGTCACATGCCGATCAGCACCCCTTGAGGTAGGCTGATCGACATCCCCTGACCCTATAAGTAGGGGCCATGACCTCATTCCCAGAGGACACACAATAGATCCATCAACATCAGTGGTCTCAGCAACATTCCCTCGAAATCAGTGAAGTCCCTCATGTGAAGTTCCATCCAAGCTTACATTCCCATCCTTTTCATACCCAATTTGGGAAATATCCTTCTCTCTCATCAAGATTCATCAACACTCATGGGATTTCATCCAAGATCAAAGATCAAGCTTCAAAGAAGGTCCAATTCCTTCCCCCTCTCTTCAAATTCCTTGTTTTTACATAATAAACATTATATTCATAACCTGGTTCTTACTTTAGTTCATACATATTAATATCTACACTTTTATTAGTATATAGCACATACTTTATTTTTTACAAAAATCCCAAAAACAAATAAAAGAGGGTTACACCCGTAGATTCCAAACGGAATTATCCATCACACTTTTTTTAAAACCTAAAAAACACATTTTCTACACATACACACATAATAAAATTTCGTTCGGATCTATGGGATAAACCTCACCCCTATGCTACCTTCGAACTACGTGGACTTTGATGCGTTTATAGGCTACGTAGGCGTCTTGGATTAAAATTCGAGACTCGAGTCTAATTTTTCAAATTCCCTGATTTTCTTAAATCTCCCTTTTTCATATATATATATATATATATATATATAATGCTTGTTTACGTTTCATCCAACACGTGTTATCATTTTCTAATAACGATCAATATCATGATGAACGCACAAATCATATTTTCTACATATGTTATTTTTGGAACATTCCTATGGATGTCCTCACTCTACCTTGTCCGTGGTATGAGTTGAATAATTCCGATCTCCATTATATAAACACGCCCACACACTTCACGGGGGTGTAAAGGAAAATAATAACACACCCATGAGAGACCGAAAGTGTGGGATGGGTGCCTAACACCTTTCCATTTTGTAACTTGGCCCCCGAACCTTCGAACTATTGGTTTCGTATGCATCAGTTTGTCCTTGACGTCGCTCTCTCGAAGTGGCAACATGTTCTTTTTCCTGTTTTGTACAAAATAGGCTGACGACTCTATTTCTTCACATTTACCCCCACACCGACGACGGTTGAAGCAACCATCCCAAGAGGGGTGCAAGACTGCGGTTCAGCCTTCCCGAGGGGATGTATCTCTCTCTCACCCCAGCACAGCCCGGGATGGCCACACATATAAAGAATAAAGGTTTCTTCCAAAGTAGGCTTTCTTGGCTCTAGCACCTCGAATTCCTCATTTGTTGGAAAATTTTCTTCAATGTAAAACATATCGGAAGAAAAATCGTCATTGGTTTCTAATAACTCGTCCAACTCTTGCTCCCCAAAAAGATTTTTTTTTCCCGATATTCGTTTTCACGCCTTTCATTCTCAATAATTCGAATGGCCTCACCCATGGTAATATGTCAAGCCGTGGGCACGCATAATTTTAGTGGACCAATCCTACCCAAACGTTTGTTTTCAAGCCATTCATTTTCAAGAATTCGAAGTCCCTCAGCAATGGTAATAGGTTGAGGCGCGAATTATTGAAAACAAAAAGTTTGAGAACTATTCCTATATGAACAATTATAATTACCAAACTCATTATAAAAAGACATGATTACTGAATGGTTTCTGGATGAACAATCCATGTGAAGAGGTGTGTGGTTGAGGATTCAAAGTTTCTTGGCGCTCAATTGTGCAATCCTGCAAAGAGGTTAAAACAAAAAAATACAAAAGAAAAAATATCTTACGAAATAGTAGATCAATTATAATATATAACAAAACATTCCCCGGCAACGGTGCCATTTTTTATCGAGGTAAAAACTAAGCGTCCAGGTAAATACTCTAATCGTTGTTATCAGCTTCCGACCACAATACAAAAAAAACTAAACTTTAACTACACTCTTATGGAGTATAGCAGCTAATGTGGGTATCGAATCAACGGGGAATGTTTGATTGATTTTAATTGATTTATTACTTCTAAAATAAAGTGTAAGAGACGATGATAGGGTGAGAAAGGAAAAGGGGGGAAACTAAAGAAGTTAACTAAACCCAATTAAAACTAGCAAAATACGGACTAATTAATATGAATGAGAGATAAGGTTGGAATACAATTCCCCAAACTCTAGTACATTTACTGGATATAAAGCAATCGTAAATTAGATAATTGATCAAACCCAATTTATAAATTTCAAGCATTACATATATGAAGGTACAAGCCCGCATCCTACATTATCAATAATAGAAATAAAGCGGTGTCAGAATAGCTGACACGCGCGTCACACTCTTAAACACCCCGGTTACCTAGGGCAAACGAGGTTAAAAGTCCTACGATGGTTGTAACAACTAAGCAACACGACTCAATCATTTATTTAATTCAGAGAATCACTTTTATCTTCATGCAAACCATATTGGGTTGGGTTCATGCATCCTAACCCTTAGAAATCTAGTTAAACATGACAAAACAATGAATAAACAAGGAATCTATATTGCATGGAATCATAATTGTGTGAAAAGTGATATTAAACATGAGAAATAATAATAAAAGTGATAGAAATAAAGGTTACTAAGATTGAAGAACAAGAACATGCAAGAAGAAATCAAAATTTTAAGAAAAACGGAAAAGCTCTTGAATTAAAGGTGCACAAATATGTAAATTCTTTTCCTAGATGTTCCTACTTGATTAGGAACATTCACATCAATGAAATCTAAATTAAAATAACCCTAACGACTAATTATATAGGTTAGAAGTCGTATAGAAGAGTCTCCAAAACATAAAACTCTTTTGGCTAAAAGTTAAGGACAAAATAAAAATCCCGTGTGACACCCCGCCTAATTAAATACCGGGCGATCACTCCTTTATTAAATTAATTCAAGGTGAACAGTTGGTTCATTCTCAGCATCACTGTCGAAAAATAAATTTTTCAATACCTGTGACACCCTAATTAATTAAGCTAAGTGTCAAAATCCATTTTTAAAACATTCTTTCCAAATTTTATTCAAAGAAAAATTATCTATATATTTATTAACAACATTTCAATAATTAAGAGTCACAACACAATAATCCTGGAACATGATCCAATTAATTTAAAAATTCGTCAATCGAATCCCAACAAGTAAAATTTAAAGTAACACATCCTTACTGAAATAAATCCCATAGTAACAGAACTAGAATTAACTGAAATACAAATATCCCAAATAAAACAGATCAATAATGGAAGGGGCGACACATGCCCAATAAATGAGAATGATAGAAGTGGAATCAATAAATGAAGCCGTCTACGCAAGTGGCCTGCAACTCCCACCTAAGCTGCAGTACGTTCCTTTCAAGGGATCCTAAGCAAGACACCCCTGTGGCTGGGCACCTGTAATATATACATATATATACAAAAGAGAAAAGAGAACTAGAAACGGGTCAGAGCCCGATAGTGTGTATGATTTAAAATTCATTTAGCAAGTATTTAAATTGATACAGGCCAATGCAATAATATATTAGAGCGACACTCTCTTGATAAATTATCGCCTCTCTTCTAATGTGCACGCCTATCGTACTACCCTTCCCAACGGAATTTCTATCATCTATCGAACAAATCTCTTTCAACGATTTAACTTATCTTATGTTACTCGTAAGATTTCAAGGCCGAACAATATAATTGTTTATAAAGTAAGGTTTCAATTTGTAATCAAGGTTCTCATTATAACGTTATTAATCACTAAAGTTTTTCCAGTGTCATAGTATACTTTCTCAAAACAATTATTTACAATCTGAGCCATCAATCGTATCCTACTTATCAAATCACAGTAGGCAGTTCCAAATTTCAGAATTTTCATAATTATATATATACTAACTACTCGTATAATATATATATATATATATATATATATATATATATATATATTTTACAATAGCACCCCGAATAAAACTATGGTGCGGGCATAGTCTGCTATCCAATCCCCGTATCGCTCACACTAAGGGAAATACAAGTTCGGACTCACTCTCGAACTGTACCAACATATATACAAACAAGATTTGAGGCGAAGCATAGATTCCAAGTCTCTAAGAGGTCAGTACACACCCGCACGTCTCTTAGGACCGTCTGAACTATCATTCTGATAGCCTGTACCAAGGACATCTATCTCCTAGGGTACGAGTCAATATCCCCCATAAGGCAACACAGGATAAGATCGTCCCAACGCGGTAACCTCGGGGATAGCAAGTAGCGCGGGTACGTTTTTCACACGTATATAATATATGCATACACAGTCATATAAATATACCACTTGTTATCATATCAATATAGGTGTCTCTCATCACCCATAATTATAATATTTATCCTTAATTTTCACATTAAGTATTTCTTATAAGGGTTCGTCACTAACCTTAAGTCGAAGGGTTTCTCCAACTCATTACGTGACACTCGTGGACTCTAACCTCCCAGGTATAAAATTCAGTAGGTGTCCTCTTTAAGTCCCAACGTAACTCTCTTACGCACCTCTCCCTTTAATACATCAATTCCTCAATCCTTAAGTAATTATTCCAAAAGTACAATTCTCGTCTCATATTAAGGGCCCCAAAGATTACTCATATGCCCTACTGGTCTTCCATATCTCCCAAAACATTTTATTAAGAATGCCCAAGAATTATTTCATGATAAATTGAATTTAATTAATTTAACAAGGGAAATAGGAGTCTGCCAGGAGGGGTCGATCGATCGAGGTCTGGGGCTCGATCGATCGAACCTTCGATCGATAGAAGCTCTGGGCTTGATCGATCGATCAAACAGGTCTGCGAAAACTACAGAATTGCAGTTACGGGTTTCCTCTACTAACATCAACAAATTCCATATTTTCTAATCCCAATCGTCCCATAATTGATACTACTAACCCTATATCATCATATTAAGTATTTTCAACGTAAAGCATGTGGATTTCTGTCATTTAATCATGGATTAACAACCCAAGATCTATACAATTATCAAGAACCCTAGAAATTTCTTAAACAGGTTTCTAACAAATTTTCTCCAGAAATTCCTTCTTATAATCATCATAATTTCGTGGTTAAATTCCTCTACATGGCAAGGGTTTCCAGAATTATCAATTAGACCAATACTACATGGATTTTCCTATCATAAATCGGGTTTTCTTCCATTAAAACTCATCTTAATTACTCCTAAACTAATATGAAAGATGCATCAACGAAATAAGCAAGATAAACACTTGCCTGGGATTTTCAGAGGTCGGGATTTTCAGTGGTTGCATTCCCCATCTCGCGATCTATGCGTTGGTGGTGGCGGCAGTGCAAACCGTTGAGTTTTGAGCCTTGGAATCCCTTGAGAGCTCTCTCCTCTCTTCTCCAATGGCCGTTCTAGGTTTTGGGTATTCTAACCCTAGGTTTAATTACCCAAAAATGTAAAATGACAAAAATGCCCTCCCGGGTTACTAATTAGGCCTAAAAACGTCCCGAGACCCAAACTAAACCCCCGGGTACACTTTTCTGACTATCTCGACCCTTCCGGACGCGTTGGCGCACTCAAAACGACCATACGGACAACTTATAAAATATTCACTTTTTATTTATCAAAATTTAGTCCCGACGCGACACGAGCACGTCCCGGCTTAAATTTTCGAAATTGTCATTTAATTCACTCATGACATTCAATATAACCAATATAATATATTACTTTGCTCATTAGTAATATTCAACAAATTTCATATAATTACTAACTCTCGTCACGTTAATAATTATAACATAATTAATTTCTGGATTTTTATTAAATAATTAACTCACATTAAATTTAATAAGTCCCCAAATTAATATAGCATGAAAATACGGGGTATTACATCCCGTATCTGGCAATTTGTAACGGCTTTAAAGCGTGACTAAATGGCGAACTAGTTCAGTTTCTTGTTCATCGGTTCGGTTCGGCCTTAACAGTTAGGTGAACCGATTCGGTTCAATTGTCATCGGTTCGGTTCGGTGGATTTTTCTTCATTCTTCTCGTGATTTCTTCTCAACTTCAAATGGGCATAACTTCTTCGCCGTAGCTCGGATTGAGGTGCCATTTTTTCGAGTGTTCTTATAATTTCAAGCTATTCAAATTTTTAGCTAGCCCCACCTCCGGAATAAGGCTGAAAATTATGAAAATACCCTTCAACTTCCCTTTTATTGGATTCTTTCATTGTTTTGAGTTCTCTCTTCCATCTACTTGCACGGAATACCTGTAAAGCACAAGAAAAATACACAAAACACAACATACTTGCCAAAAAGGGTAAGTAGCATGAATATGAGATAAATTCATATCAATTACGATGCACGAGATCATAAAAATACCGAAATTAAGGGAAGAAATGTGAAGAATTTATGCCTAGTCATCACCCAACGACGACATTTTTTTTAAGGAGTGTTGTACATGGAAAAATAATTATAATTAAAATTTAGGCAATCAAAGAACATAAAAGTTAAAAAAATTCAAAAAATTTCGACTTTTAAAAATTGACTTGAAATTTGGTTGCTATCAAAGAGGGCTAAGATATTTTTAAAATATGACTAATATATTGATAAAAGTCAATAGTACTTAAAAATGGCTAAAATAAAAAAGGGATCACGAGTATTTAATTTTATTTTTAAAGATTCATTTGTAGCCACTCCCATTTTTTTATTTTTTTTTATTGTCGGTCCCAATTTTATAATTATGGGATAAATGCCATTCTCTGCCAAAAAGGAAAAGAGGTGGTTACAAAAAGGAAAATAGCCACTCCTCACATTGCTAACACAATCACCATTGTTAACACAACACAATACACCACAAAACTCTTTAACGAAGAAAAAGATGCACTCCTGCAAAGAAAAAAATAAGAAAAACCACCACGAAATAGACACAGAGAAATACTCCTTATACATGTTAACAGGCGTAAGTCCTAACCAAGAAAATAACTTGGAGAGCCATGGTGATTATGATAATCCTATGGAAAATCCTGCATGCACAAAGTAAGAGACCAACATAATGAAACGAAGCATATCATACAGAGATGTTGTCTCAAGAAGAGATAACAAAGACATTTACTTCGACGAAGCTAACCTTATTTGGCCAGATGATGAAGAAAAGGGAGAAGGGGTTACAAATAACTTTCATAATATTGACCTAAATGCCAACCCTAAAACTCATAATCCACTACGACCACTCCTTATCTCACAAAAGAGGCTGGAAAAACTTCAAAGTAAATGGAAGGATAATATTATACTGAGGCTTCTAAGGAGAGTAATTGGCTACAAAGCATTAATGAGCAAGATACCATCCCCCTGGAACCTACAAGGGGACTATGAAGTCATTAACCTAGAAGGGCACTTTTTGTTTAAGTTTGATATGAAATGCGACTACAACCACGCCCTCACTGGCGGGCCTTGGATAATCAATAATCACTACCTCATGGTGAGAAAATGGAAACCCTTATTCAACCCAAGAAAAGCTTCTTAAACACACACTACTATATGGGTAAGACTAATTTGCCTAACTATGGAATTTTTTCAAGAAAAAGTACTACATGAAATTAGCAAGTTGATTGGAGAACCCATCAAAATCGACACAAACTCGACGGAGACATGTCGAGGTAAATTTGCTCGCATTTGTGTAGTGGTCGACATATCCAAACCATTAATACCTAAATACCTTATTAATGGGGGGTATAGTGCGATGTAGAATACGAGTTCCTCCCCTCGTTATGCTTTAAATGCGACAAAGTTGGTCATAGGCAAGAGTTTTCCCTAATCTCTTCAGTTTCGATGAATCCTCCGACAGGCCAAATCGGAAAATAACCTACTATGGCAGATCAGAATCCCAATGGTCAGATAAGCAACAAGCCAATGGCTAGTTCACATGTGGATCCTATCAACACGTCTGGCAACGGTGCAAAGGTTAATAACAGTCTTGATTTTGGACCGTGGATGCTCGTACACAAAAGAGCAGAAGACCGCCTCAAAAGCCTTATAGTAGTAGCTTCACACAGAAACAACGAATGACAATAAAACATTCAATGCACTAAGTGAAAATAATCAAGATAGTCACGTTAACTCAGCATACGCTATTAACTCAGGATGTTACTCCCATCATGGAGTAAGGCCACACATACCTACTACTAAGATTGAGTCTTTTAAGAAGAATGGCTAAAAAAATAGTACTAAGCAAGACAAATAATGGAAATGAGTGGAATACACTGGTTGATGTTGCTATATCTAATAGGAACAAAAAAAATTAGGGAAATGGGTAGGGTCAACCTATCACGTAATAGCGCGGCTACTAAGAGTAGGCACTCTAGGGAATTATGCATGTAATCTTCATTGGAAATAAATGAGAAAAATCAAAACCTAAGAATTTAGGACCTGCAGACTACCTACACTGAACACTCTTACCACCCCCTATTTGCATGATGAATAAAATAGATGCCACCAATGCTCCCTCTAAAATTATAAATAAACATACCGCGAATAAAAATCCAACAACATTTAGCTCTTTAGTACACAATATAAACACCTCTCCAATACTAAATAGCCTCACTCTTCCCATTAATTAAACCGTCTCCTCCACTAAAAAACAAAATAGCAATGGAACCAAATATGGTACTGGAAAAAATACACTTAGCTCTAATAGGGAATACCCAAGTGGACCACTGAATACTACAAGCGGAGGAATGCAACTTTCTGGTGGAAACACAAGTAGAAGAAGGTGGTAGTGGTAAAACCATTGTGGAACATTGCCCAAGTCTGTCTGAGAATCCAAATGAGACCATACCCATTGATGAAGGACGAGAAACTAACGATAAAATTCACGTCGATGATAAAAACAGAGGAGATGATAAAAATGGTAAAGAACCACTTGCCTTGGCCTGAGTTTGAACCCCTTCCACTTCACCCTAAATTATTATCTACGAAGATTCTCGTTTGGAATGTGAAGGGTGCTGGGAAACCCTTATTCAAACCCACACTCGGTGAACTCAACTGGAAATATGCGCCAGAAGTTTTCATTATCCTTAAACCCCAAATCCCCTTAGTTGATATGGGCTCCTTTTTTAAAGACCTGGAATTTATTGAGAGCGAGAAGTCCGACCCGTTTAGTAAGACTGGTGGCATATGGGTGCTTTTGAGGGACCCACTTGTATCTATCTAGCCCATCAAATTCTCCAAGCAAGCCATTCATCTTCTAATTACTATATAGAACTATGATGACTGGCTCCTCACGGCCGTCTATGCAAGCCCCTTCCCACCGTAAGACGAAGGTTGTCGGAGAACCTATGTATTTTAGTGGAGGACTTTAAAATACCTTGGCTTGTTACTGAAGACTTCAATGAACATCTTGACAACAACGAAAATAAAACCTTCTCTAAATCTGATGCAATTGGTAGCTGCTCTCTTTTTATAAAAAATATTGATGCCTACAAACTCTCGGAGTTAACTAGCATGGGACCCAGACTCACTAGGACCAACAGTCACTTTGGCTTTGGAAATACTATGATGAAATCTGATATGTCACTTGCTAATGCAAATTAGAGAATTAAATTCTCGGAAGCGGTCGTGGACAACCTTCCCAGAATGACCTCAGACCACAACCCTATGCTCATCTACATGAAATGTAAACACTTTCCTATAACCCCTCAAAAACCTTTTAGGCTACTTGCTAGTTGGTTTAAAAGGACAGATTTTATAATATTAATATGTTCACTCAAAATGCTAAATATTTTAACCAAAATGTACGACAATATTTTTAAAAATAAGAAAAAGTTGCTTACCCGCCTTAAAGGGATACAAATTGTCCAACAACATAATTTCTCCCATAATATGGACATCCTTTAAAATAATCATAGGGCTGAGTATAATGGAATTCTTAGAGGCGAGGAACTATACTGGAAATAAAAATCTAAGACAGAATGGTTGGTGGAGTTAGAAAGAAACACCAAGTTTTTTCACACATCCACCATCATTATGATAATAATGAATACAAATGATAGACTCTATATAAATGGGGAGTGGACTGACGATAATACCATCATAGGTACCCACATTAATGATTCTTTTATCAATATTTTCTCCGCCACGGGCCAACCAAAAATTGAAAATCCTTTTAACCCCAACATCTTGCCTAACATTAGTCATACTGATAAACTAAGGATGGACTTTAATGTGACTTTGTGTAAGACCAAAAGGGCCCTATTCAACATGAAACCCCTCAAATCCCTTGGGTCGGATGGTATTCAACCCATGTTTTCCAAAAATATTAGGATGTTACCGTCCATGTCTTGGAGAATTTGTGAAATCCTATTTTGAAAAGGGCCAAGTCTCAAAATAGATAAACACTAGTCACATCACCCTCATACCTAAGCTTGACAACCCAAATACTATTAGTAAATTACGCCCCATTACTATTTGTAACGTTATGAATACGATTCATTCTAAAGTGATTATGAATAGAATTAGACCCATCCTTATGGAAATCATCAGCCCCTTTTAAGCTACCTTCCTTCCAGGTAGACAAACGACTAATAATATCATTATCACCCAAGATATCCTTCACACTCTTCAAAACAAAAAAGGCAAGAAGGGTGGTATGATTTTTTAAATTAATTTATAAAAGGCATATGATAAAGTGAGATGGGAGTTCATTATGAAGGTCCTCCATGCTTGCGATTTTAGTAACAAAGTAGTTAATCTCATCACGAGTTGTGTGACTTCCACTTCCACTTCCACTTCCATCCTTTGGAATGGGGGTCCACTTCCCTCATTCAAAGTGACTAAGGTCTTATTCAAAGGAGACCCCTATATCCCTACCTGTTTGTTCTTTGCATGGAGTACCTATCTTTTAAGATTTCCAAGAAAGTTAATAGTAAATATTAGAAAGGTATAAGAGCCTCCCCGGGGGAACCTCTCATATCCTATCTATTTTTTACTGATGACCTTATTTTGTTCACTGAGTTTTCCAATTCCGCTTGCTACTCGATCATGGAGATCCTAAAGGACTTTTGTTGCCTCTCTGGCCAATTTATAATTTTTTCTAAATCCAAAGGATTTGTGTCCCCAAATATCCCCAAAAGGGAGGCCATGGACCTTGCTTATATTTATGGAATGGGCCTCACAACTCACCTTAGTAAATATTTGGACACCCCTCTAATACATGGCCGCGTTAGCAAAAACACCTCTACTGATATCCTTGATGAAATGAAAAATTGCAGGGTGGAAATCCAACTTACCGTCCATGGTTGGTAGAGCTACACTTATTCAATCAACCACCTCAGCCATCCTTAGTTGCAACATGTATACCACCCCCTTCCCTGCGAGTCTATGTGAAGAGATTGGCGGAATTAATCACAAATTTCTATGGGGTGACAATAATACTCAAAAGAAAGTCCACTTGGTTAAGTGGGACATAGTTTGTCCCCCAAAATGCTAGGTGGGCTAGGAATTAAAAAAGCTTCCCTTAATAATAAGGCCACCATATCTAAGCTTGTTTAGAGACTTATAAATGAGAAGAATGCATTGTGGTTAAATGTATAAGGAAAAAATACGCCAAAAATGCCAATCCTATAACTTAGCCCCGGAAGAATAAGACATCCCACATCTGGCGAGGAATTTAGAATAATATGGATATCCTCAGGAAAAATATCAAATGGAATATTGATAATGGCAGTACACCTAACATATTTGAGGATTGGTGGTGCGAGGATTCTCACCTTACATCACCACTAGGGACTAGTGTGAATGAGCACCCGAATGTGGATGTGCTGATAGATCAAAATGGGAGTTGGGATCCTGACATCATTGATCACTATAGTGACCAATACGAGCATCCCCAGAATTAAACCTTAGGAGGATAGACCTATATGGGTACCCAACAACAATGGGAAGTTTACTAGAAGGTCTTGCCATATTGAGCTGGTTAGTTGAGAACTTAACATGCCCGGACACTATAAGTGGAACTTGATTTGGACTGGAAAATACCCCAAAAGCTCAAAACCTTCTTGTGAACTATCCTTCACAGTAAGCTCCTCACTAACCAACATCACATGTCAAGGGGTATAACTGCTGAGCCAGAATGCAATGTTTGTGGGCAAATTGAGGATATGAAATATGTTTTTCGGGACTACACTATTGCCAAGGAAACTTGTGAATGTTCGCGTATCAACTGGATACGACCGGTAATGGTATAAATAAATTCATTGAACATATTATCGATATCGGTCTGAATAATGAAGCCCACACAACTTTATTCACTTCCACCTTGTGGCACCTTTGGATAGCGAAAAACCTTATTATTTTTTAGGAAAAAGAAACATTGCCTTTTATAATTGCGAAACTTAGTGTAAATTGTGCTAATGAGTTAGAAAAAGCATACACTAAACCAGACAAGCATATAAGGCCCATGATAAAATCACCTACAACTTAGTTGTGTCCTTGTGCAGGTAATATCAAAATAAATACATATGGTGGATGGAATGCAAACACCAAAGTTGGAACATTCGGAGGCACTGTTCGCAATCATAGAGGTGATTGGATCACATGCTTCTTTAAGAAGATCACTGAAGCTACCCCGATGCGTACTGAGTTCGAGGCCATATTTTACAGGACCATCATGGTAAAAGACAAGGGTTAGTTGAATGCGACACTAGAATTTGATTGCAAAAATTATGTGGACATGACCAATGAAGGAGGATGGGAGAACCACCCTCATTTCCCCATCATTTTAGAATGTCGTGATATGAAGCAAGATATGAGCCTGACTGTACAACACATATCAAGAGATGTTAATCGATGTGCTGATTGGCTGGCTAACTACGCCAAGAATTCTGTCGATGGATTCTTCACCCTATTGGAGCCTTCGAAATAACTAAAAGCAATTATTGATTAGGAGAATACTAGCAATCAGATGGAGGGAACTGTGTCCAATTAATCATGTATTGCTCTCCTCGTGTGGAGTTTTTACTAATTATGTTCCCTATGGGTTAGATGATGTTAGCATTTTGTTGCTATAGTTAAAGCACTTTGTATTTTGTCCGTTTAATTTAACTTCCCCTTTCTTAATAAAAATATTAAAAATGTGATTAAGGACATGATTTTATAAATGTTCGAGTTAGAATCTAGGAATTATTTGCCAGTCCTAGATCACAGTTAGTATATTTAATACCGCTACATTTTACACGTCAACACGATCATCCACGACGGCCTTGATTCGAATCTACGCATCCATCATCTTCGTACGTGCATCATGCAACATGCAACGTACTCTTCAACCGTTCCTACTACTACACTCACGATTATGGTCAAATAATTTATTTTGAGTGTTTATTATTTACATAAATATTTGGGAAATTTTTATAAAATATTTTTAAGGGCCTGGAACGTTTTTACTTCGCAATATGATTTTTTTCTAAGTGTATAGGTGAAGAAAAAATCTCGCTGACATTGTTCGAGCGAGATTAGCTTGTCGTTTGCGCGTCATAGCCATCTCCCGCGAAGTCGTTCGAGCGATGTGGCTTGTAGTTCAGGCGACACCTGTACTTCGTTCGAGCGACGCACCGCCTCAATTTTTTGTATTTAAAGCAGTGCCATTCTACACGTTTTTCAAGTCTCTTGGCACTGACGTTTCTGCAAATATTCTACCCAAAAACAGACTTCGATTTTTCAAGGTTTAATGTATTTTTGATTCACAAATCCTTCCCAAACATTTGTGTGTATCTTTAAACCATATATACAATTGTTTAACTCATCTTGGAGTAGCCTTGTGGAGAAAAAGGGCCATTATCCACTGTTAATATTAGAGTTCTTGCGGGACCTCTTGCTGACAAACGCCGCCGACGACGAACCGACGCCTGCCGGTATTCGTACGTCAAAATTGTATTTTGTTGTGATTGTAAGTCGTTACATATTATAGTGAAATAAATGGTTTTGCTCCTTTGGGTAATTTTTCCACATATAGTGATTGAATTTGCATTCTTGGTTTGATTTATTTAGTTTGTCACAATTTGGTTGCAAGAGTTAGGATTTTTAGGATTAAAAATTAGAATTTAATTAAACAAGTTAATCATTGATTGCTGGAGCACTCTCAAATTGGTATCAGAGCCTATTACACAATTATCCCGTGTAATCTTTTCCGCAAAATTTTTCTAGATATCAATTTTAGTTTAAAAATTAATTTTTTAAAAAGCTCAATTTCAATGGAAAACTTGTATAATCGAGTGTCAATTTTTGACGGGTCAAATTACGCATATTGGAAAGCCCGTATGAGATCTCACTTAAAATCCATTGATGAACGTGTTTGGGTTATGTGTGAAAAATGGTGGATGCCTCCCACTGTCACTATAGATAACGTAACTACTTTAAAATCTGTGACTGCATGGATCGAGGAAGAATTTAAATGTAGCACATTTAACTCACGTGGGCTTAGTGCAATTTTCGAAAACGTCACCCCCGACGCATCATGACGTGTACCACGTCTAAAGAAGCATGAGATGTTCTTCAACTTACCAATGAAGGCATTAATGCTGTTAAAGAATCAAAATTGCAAAATTTAACTACACAATTTGAGACAATCAATATGCTTGAATCTAAGTGTTTTGATGAATTCTATGCATGCTTATCTGATATTGTTAACACTAGTTTCAACTTGGGTGAACATATTCCTTATGCTAGAGTAGTTAAAAAGATTTTAATATCACTGCCTAAGCGTTTTGTCCCTAAAGTCATTGTGCTAAATTCATTAGGAAATTTGAGTAGTCTGAAATTAGAAGAATTGGTAGGAGACCTCCAGACTTATGAAATTAACATGTTTCTTGATACGATAAAATCAAAAGATAAAGGGGTAGCACTTAAAGCCCATGCTATAAAGAGTGAGGGGTCAGCAAGAAAGAGAGGTGAGTCGTCTAGGAAAAGAGAGGAAGAGTTGTCTGATTCTGAGTTTGATTTTGACTTAGATGATCTGGACTTATTTGCTAAAAATTTCAAGAAATTTCTCAAATTAAAGAAAAATGACAATTTCAAAGATAAAAGGAATTTTGAGAAAAATAAATTTGAAAAGAAAAATGAAAAGGATAAAAATGACGCGCCTAAGAAAGACGATGAGGAATTTTATGAGTGTGACGGTAGAGGTCATAAGGCATTTGAGTGTCCTACTAGGTTGCGACGTCAAGGCAAAGGCAAAGTTGCTCTTAATGCCTCCCTTAGTGACGACAGTGAGGTCGAGTCGGTGGATTCTGGAGATGAGTCACCGCATGAATGTAACTTCACCGCATTCATGGGTAGTTATGCAAGCACTGACAGTGCACCTCACGACGACGAGGATGCTACTTCACAAGGACACCTCGATAGTGGAAGCGATGTGAGTGAGGGGGAGGATGTTTCAAGTGAGAGCGAGAGTGATTTATGATGCGCGTACGCTTATTTATATGCTGAGTCTTTTAAAACTAAAAAGCGTAACAAAGCGTTAGTACTTAAGATAGTTGCCTTAGAGAAAGATTTAGGAGAGACGAGAGAGGGAGAAGGTCCTCCATTACCACTGCCTTGAGAGAGACTGTTTGTGTTGAGAGAGAGAGTTTGTGTAGAGAGAGAGTTTGTGTAGAGAGAGAGAGTCAGTTTGGTGAGAGAGATAGATGTTTAGAGAAAGAGAAAGGGGACTTGACCAAGCAAGTGGCTAGTCTTACGAGTGAGATCCAAACCTCCATGGACACTCGAAAGAAACTTTAATCCCTTGTCGCCCAGCTTACTCATGACCTTGAGATAGCTAGGGAGGTCAAGGTAAAGATTGAGGACAGATCTGAAAAAATTCTCCTCGCCCCTGCTTTAGGTTTTGGTGAAAGGCAGGGAATTGGTTTTGATGGTGCCTCCAAATCCCATGTGACACCGAAACCGGTTCCTGAGTTTACTAAGAACCCATATAACCATCGCCAAAAATCCCGAAGAAGAGTTCGGCTAAGAAAAGCAAGCCAAGGTTGGCCAAAGCCCGTGTACTTTTATACTTACTACAAAAGAATGGGCCACCTTAGGGAGTTTTGCTATAGTTTGGGTCGGACACGACGTACGTTTGCTCCACCACGTGCCACTAGCAATTTTTTGTGTCTTAGAGAGCATGTTGAGTTTCTAGTCGCCACTTCTCAGAGTCTGATGGAAGAGTTCCAACGGATTTCTATGCTGTCAGCGGACACTTCTAATATCCCAACTAGAGCCAACAATGACAAGGGCAAACAGAAGGTTACCTCATCTTGGGTACCTAAACTCGACGCAAAAGCCCTTGTTGTTCATGTTGCTCTTAAAGCACATAACACTTCAGTGGTACTCGATAGTGGGTGCTCTAGGCATACGATATGCGATGTCTTATTTTTTACCTACGTAGAGGATCGCAAGGAAGGTAAAGTCACCTTTGGAGACGGGAGCAAATCTAGCATGATAGGATGAAGTATCGTGGAGATACTAGGATTTCCTAAGCTAGAGGTTATTTTGTATGTCAAAGGTTTGAAAGCAAACCTACTCAGCATTGGCCAGCTGTGCGACGCTGACTTTGCAGTAAATTTTAACTATAACGAATGCAATGTTTATGATCAAGCCGGTAAACTTCTATTGCAAGGGGTGGGGACTGCAGATAATTGCTATGGGATTATTCCCAAATTCTCATTTGTCTGCAACAGCGCCACGATCACTCCTATGGATCTGTGGCATCAATGTCTAGGTCATGTGAACTTTAGAGATTTGGAGAAATTAGCTAAATAGGACCTATTACGTGGCTTTCCATCTTTTGGAAATTCAACTTTAGAGATTTATGGACCCTGTCAGTTGGGAAAGCACGTTCATAGTCCCCACAAGAAGTTGAATTTCATTACCACTTCACGAGTGCTTGAGTTGATACACATGGATCTTATGGGTCTTACTCGTACTGAGAGTTTGGGTGGTAAGAGATATATCCTCATGATGATAGATGATTTCTCTCGTTACTCGATTGTAGGTTTTCTGAGAGAGAAATTCGATGCTATGGAATTTCTTACGACCAAGGCCCGTAAATGCAAAATCAATACGGAGTCACTATCAATAGAATACGTAGTGATAACGGTACTGAGTTTAAGGAAGCTAAAGTAGATCTTTATTGTGATAGCCTCGGGATCAAATATAAATTTTTGACCGTGAAGAATCCTCAGTAAAATAGGATTGTTGAGAGGAAGAATCGGACGATTCAGGAGATGGCTAGATCTATGCTTACAGGTTATAGAGTTACTATGAGATTTTAGGCAGAGGCGATGTCTACCACATGCCACATGGTGAATAGGGTTTACCTTCGTCCACACACACTTAAAACACCCTACGAATTATGGATTAGAAAGAAACCCAACCTTTCATATTTTTGTGTCTTTGAGAGTAAATGCTACATTCTACGGGATAAAGAGCAATTAGGAAAGTTCGACTCCCTGAGCGATGAGGAAATATTATTAGGATATTTATCGAACAGTAGAGCATATCGAGTTTTTAACCTGAGTAGCTCTAAGGTTATGAAGTCAATAAACGCCATTGTACAAAATGACGAACCACCGACGTTTGTCAATTTTAACATTTTATCTGAGGATGATGCACTTTCTACTGATGATCCCATAGTGCCTCCCACACCCAGAGTGGACCCATTCCTGACTTTCGGGACATTCATGCTTGGGTTCGCAAGATTCATGATCCTTCCACTATTTTAGGAGATCCCACCCTAGGGGTCAAGATTCGTGCTTAGCTAAAGAACATTGTTAGCCATGCTTGCTACACGTCCAAGGTCGAGCCCGAAAACTATAAGGAAGCACTCAAAGATGGATATGTGCTATGCAGGGTGAGTTGCTTCAGTTTAGAAAGAATGATGTCTAAAAACTGGTCCCCCGACCTAATGAGACAAATATGATAGGTACTAAGTGGATCTTCAAGAATAAGATGGACGTGGCAGGTACTATTATCCGAAATAAGGATAGGTTGGTCGTTCAAGGCTATACACAGATAGAGGGTGTAAACTTTGACGATACATTCGCTCCTGTTGTGAGGCTTGAGTCGTCCGCTTACTACTCACCATCACATGTCATCTGCGCTTCAAGTTATATCAGATGGATGTCAAGAGTGCCTTTCTGAATGATATTTTACAGAAGGAGGTTTACGTGGAATAACTAAAAGGGTTTGAAGACCCTAAACACCTTGATCACGTTTACTATCTGAGGAAAGCCTTGTATGGTTTGAAGCAAGCACCCCGTGCTAGGTACGAGAGGCTTACTTCCTATCTCTTAACCGGTGGCTTCAAGAGATGGGGAGTTGATGTGACGTTGTTCGTCAAGAGAGATGACGGTGCTATTTTGGTTGCCCAGGTCTATGTGAACGACACAGTCTTTAGATCCACGTGCTCCTAGCATGCTTACCACTTTGAGGAGGAGATGAAGAGTGAGTTTGAGATGAGCACGGTAGGTGAGCTTACTTTCTTCATAGGTCTTCAGGTTCGTCAGCTAAAGGATGGGGTGTTTATTTCCTAATCCAAGTATGCTATGGACCTTGTGAAGAAATTTGGTTTAGATTTCGCTAAGCACGTGCGTACACCGATGGGTACCTCAAAAAAGCTTAACAAGGACACTTCAGGCAAAAACGCAGAGCAAACCTTGTATCGGAGTATGATAAGTAGTCTTCTCTACTTGACTGCCAGTCGTCCCCACATCGCCTTTAGTATTAGAGTCTGTGCGCGATATCAGGCGTCCTCGAAAGAGTCACACTTACTCGCTCTTAAACGTATTATCAAATACTTGAGTGGTACTCTTTTACTTGGACTTTGGTATTCCTTTTATACCAATGGCCGTTTATCCGACTATTCGGATGCCAATTGGGTCAGAGATGCAGATGAATGTTGGAGCACTTATGGTGGGCGTTTCTTCTTTGGTTATGCTTTTGTCTCTTAGTTGAGCAAGAAGCAAAACTCCATCTCTTTGTCCACTACGGAGGCTGGGTACATAATCGTCGGGATTTTTGCACGCAACTTTTGTGGATGAAGCAGATGTTGGAGGATTATGGGATATCATAAGACACCATGACTTTTTTCTGTTATAACACGAGCGCGATACACATATTCCGTAATCCAGTATAGCATTCGCACACAAAGCACATTAGGATACGCGAGCACTTTATCCGTGAGCTTGTAGAGGAAAAGGTCGTATCCTTGAGTTTTGTATCTACCGATCTCCAGTTAGTCGATATTTTCACGAAGCCTTTAGATGCCCTTAGATTTGAGAGTCTTAGGAAGTCTTTAGGAATTTGCATAGTTGACTGAGGGGGGGTCACCATGTCTAGAGGAGGATGCATTTTTTCATGTTTATTTCATCTGATTCCTATCTCTAGATTGCATGATTTGTATCATTATTTTTTTTTTAAATTGAAAAATTCAAAAAGATTTTATTTTTTTGAATTTTTTTTAGAAAAAGTCAAAAAGATTTTTGCTTTATAAAATATTTTGAAAAAAAAAAGAGTTTTGTATTTTGTTTACACCGTTTATGGATGAACATTTAAGATAGTCACAGTCACAACTTCATTTCATTTTCCACGTGTCTGTTTGATAGTGATTTGAGATGCTACATCGTTTCATCCATGTGCTTTACATTGTTTGGAGTCTTTGAGATGTGATTAATGATATCTTCTACGTGGTTGGCTCCTTATCTCCTTTATTGCACACATGCACGATATTATTTGAGTATTGTACTTGTTTATCACATATTGACTTAAGTGTTTCCATCTCAATTATGTTTATACAAAGACCAACATGTGATAAAACTTGACAAGATAGTAGTGCATGTAAAAATTATTTACCATGAGGACTTAATTGCAATAAAATATGATGAGTGAATCACGGGAAAGGGCTGCAAGAGTTCAAAATTAACTCGTTGTGAAAGCCACTGTTTGAAAAGAGCCCGTAAAAATTAAATGACAATAAAAAGCAATATATGCCAAATCAATTGAGCCAGTAGGTTTTAGTTTCATCACCTCAAAAGGAAAAATATAATGATTAATTATTTATGAGGGAGTTTGGATGGAAAGAAATGAAAAACGGGTTCGCACGTCCTTGAAAGTCATGAAAAAACGTCACAATGTTTTGGACGTTATTGGTGTGGAAATCACTTTGAGCTTTGATTTGTTGATTTGTTGATTTGATTGAGTCAATTTCTTTTAATTATACAATTTTTACACCTAAGGAAGATGTTGAGTTCATTCGTTAAGACTATCCAACATTCATCGTGCACATATGTTATGGTTGCATGTATTGATTTTCCTGTCGAATTTGTTCACATCCCTACATTTCCGCTATCACCGACTTGGTTGTTTTGGTGTTCTTTCATGGCATGATTTTTGATGTATACTTTGTACTAATTTTTTGAAAATTTCAGAAAGAGAAAGTTTGATTACCTTGTGACATTCTCCATTTGCATATGCTTACGTTCTTCATATTTGTCTATTTGGGGACATCATAAAAAGGGGAAGAACGAATTATGGAAGAGAATTTTGTTTGATACTTCCTTTTCTTATCATTATATTTCAAACTGTTGTGCGTCACGGGTATTGTTTCTTATCTCATGTGTGTAGGTACTTAAGTGAGGGTTATTTTTGCACACCCTGATGATGACAGAGAAAGATTGAAGAGTTGGAGATTTGAAGATGTTGAAGTTTGTTTGAAGACATGCCATTTAACATTTCCAGTTTTTAGGTTTAATGGGGATATTAAGTTGTATGCCATTTGTTTTTTGTTTGGGTAACATAATTCATATTTTTTTATGTATGTACCGGCATAGACATAGGGGGAGATCTGTAAGGACATGATTTTATAAATGCTCGAGTTAGAATCTAGGAGTTATTTGTCAGTTTTAGATCATAGTTAGTATGTTTAATACCACTACATTTGGCACGTCAACACGATCATCCACGATGTCCTTGATCCGAATCCACGCATCCATCATCTTCATACGTGTATCATGCAACATGCAACGTACTCTTCAACCGTTCCCATTACTCCACTCACGATTATGGTAAAATAATTTATTTAGAGTGTTTAATATTTACATAAATATTTGTAAAATATTTTAAAGGGGCCTCACTTTGCAATATGAATTTTTTCTAAGTGAAGAGGCGAAGAAAAAATTTCGCTCACGTCGTTCGAGCGAGATTGGCTTGTCGGTCGCGCGCCATAGCCATTTTGCGCGAAGTCGTTCGAGTGACGTGACCTGTTGTTCAAGCAACACCTGTACTTTGTTTGAGAAACGCGCCGCCTCAATTTTTGTATTTAAGGCAGTGCCATTCTATAAGTTTTTCAAGTCTTTTGGCACTCACGTTTCGAAAAATATTTTGCCCAGAAACAAACTTAGTTTTTTCAAGGTTTAGTGCCTTTTTGATTCACAAATCCTTCCCAAACATTTGTGTGAATCTTTAAACCTCATATATACAATTATTCTACTCATTTTGGAGTAACGTTGTGGAGAAAAAAGGTTTTTATCCACTGTTGATATTTGAGTTCTTACGGGACCTCTTGCTGACAAACGCTAACGATGTCAAAATTGTATTTTGCTGTGATTGTAAGTCGTTACATATTATAGTGAAATAAATAATTTTGTCCATTTGGGGTATTTTTCCACATATTATGATTCACTTTGCATAAGGGTGGTAAACGGACGAATACGGATCGGATACCATATTTTTCATATCCGTATACGCTATCTGAATGTACTATTCATATCCGTATCCGTATCCGTATCTGCCTGAATAGTTAAAATAACTATCCATATCCGTATCCGCTCGGATACCTCGGATTCGGATAATATCCGTATCCGTTTACATTATTTAGCCATCGCAAAAAATAACAATTAAAATATCCAATCCAATGAAATCCAATCCAATCCACATAAATATATAACAAAATTACTGCCTCCTAATATCAACAATTATGGATTCCATAATAATAGTATCATTCCATAATGATAATATGGCTTAAAGTCATCCATACTTTACAACCATATAAGTTTAAAGCCATAAAAAAAAATAACAATCGCATTCCATAACAGTAGAAATAAATATGCACCTTTTAGATTAATCAAATTTATTAAGAATGATAACCTCATGGACATTTTGTCTTCAAAACATACTGATATTTTTATTTTAATAAGTATACATTTTTATCTTGTATATAATATACATGTTGTTAACTTCAGTTCTCATCACAATCAAAACCATCTCTTTACTTTTCTATTTCTCTCTTACATTTTATTATGTTTCTCTCTTATATTCTTTTATATTTCTCTCTTACATTTATTTATAATTAAGAAAACTAACGAACAACCACATGAGAGTTTCTTTTCTCTTGTTTTGTACGAAAGAGAAATGAAACGAAGTTAGTTTTTTTTTTTAGTGAAGTGTATGTTCTTTAGTCGGTGTATGTTGTGTGTGATAGGGTGTATTGTGACTTTAGTGTAACTCTATGATAATATACCCAATAAAATAATACATGACATTTTATAATATACCCAATAAAATAATAACTTTATGGTGTTTTTGTTTGGAGTGGAGTATGTGTTTATTTTATTTTGGGGAATAAACGATTAAGTTTTTTTTTTATATTTATTTACTAGTAATACTAATACTAATATTATTAGTAGGCCTGTAAATTGAGCGCCCGAGGCCCGAAGCCCGCCCGTTCGGCCCACTATTTTCGGGCCGAGCTTTATTTGAGTTTGAGCCCAGTCGAGCCTGAGCCAAAATTTCAAGCCCGAATGAATTTCGGGCCGAGCTTGAGCCGAACCTCGCCAAGTCCGAATTGGGCCCGAAGCCCGAACTTCATATTTATAAATAAATAATTTATATAATATAACATATTTATGTTAACATTGCTTAATTAGATTTCGTTCTTTTATTTCATTTACGACTTTAAAAAAAAATCATTTGTCATAATACATTAGATTACATGTGATTTTCAATTTTGTGATTTTATTGTTATTCTCGTTATGGGTATTTGATTTAATAATTGCTCAAGTCACAATAGGCATTTGTTAGTGATCAAATTTTACTAAATGTATGAAATTTAATAAGCACTTGTAAGTTTTCATTCTTATTTCCCTCGTTTTAATTTAATACATTTCATAATTATATATTTTATTTCATGAAATATCAATTAGATTTTAATGTGTAATTATGTCCATAATGGAAGTACAAGAAAAAAAAAATTAATTCAAACTTTTTTAACAAAAAAAATTGAAATCGGGCCCGAAGCCCGTAATATATATGAGCCGAGTTCGAGCCTAGGTGGGAAAAAGTAATTCGGGCTGAGCTCGGGCTTGAGCATGGATAAGTGAGTTCAGGCCGAGCCTGAGCAACCCCAAGCCCGGCTCACCCGGCCCGATTTACATCCCTAATTATTAGTAATATTTTAAACATATGTTTGACGGATACGGATATCCGGTAAAACAGATATCCGATAAAATGGATACTCCGCATCGGATGCGGATTATCCATTTCTGATACTAGTACTATCCGTATCCGTTTTCTCGGATATTTTTATAGAATATCCATATTCGTATCCGTTTCCATATTTTCGAATAAATATCCGTAAATTCGGATTCGAATATCGGACGGATGCGAATTTTCGAATATCCGTTTACAGCTCTAACTTTGCATGCTTGATTTGATTTATTTAGTCTCTCATAATTTAGTTGCAAGAATTAAAATTTTAAGATTAAAAATTAAATTTTAATTAAACAAGTTAATAATTAATTGCCGACCTAATAATCTCACACAAACAAACAAAAAACCTAAATAAAATAACCCTTTTTGTTTTGATTTTCATGGTGTGAGACGATGATCCAAAGGTAAATACTAAATTCTACCCCTCACCCCAACCCTCGTCTTCGTCTCCGTCTCCGTCTTGGGTCTTGTCTTTTTTCCCGTTTCATTTTTCCAATCCAAATTTTGGAAACGGGAATAAACAACCAACCAAACACACATCTATCTTAATGCTCCCAAATCTCAAACTCAACACCTTAGGGCTTTAATAATGGCTCGCAACAGATCAGTGTTGAGCAGATGGAGATACATAAACCCAGGCTATTACTTGAAACGACCTAAGCGTCTCGCTCTACTATTTATCACCTTCGTTTGCGTCTCTTTCTTCGTTTGGGACCGACAAACTCTCGTCAGAGAACACGAGGTAACATAACGCACTTGTTTTAATCCAAACTTGTGATGAGATCTACCTGTTTTTCATCTCTTGTATTTGAGATCTAACACTTTTCAATTGATGCTGCTATTGTGTGAATTTGGTGGTGTTATTGTGTGGAAAGTTGAAAATTAGCTATTTACCAAAATTCTAATTCTAATAGCATAAATCACTCTAAAATGGAAAATTTTAACTTTGATCATCAATTTATACATAGAGAACTTGTAAAGAGGTGTTTTTGCGCGCGATCAAGTACTTTTTAAGTGCGTGTAATGTTAATATGACAAATACTGTATTCTAATAATATGACAAGTACGGGAACTATTGTAACTAATAGGATAAGTACGGGAACTATTGCAACTAATAGGACATACGAGTACGGTAACTAATGTAAATAATAGGATGAGTACGATAACTAATGTAAAATATAAAGAGGTCATACACAGTGCACAAGACTCACACTTACTTGCAGCCGTATGGGAGAGGCGTATGTTGGCTGTCCTTACCTCCATATATGGAGAGATTACTCCCATGTCTCAAACTCGAGATCAAATTTTAGTTTGGGCGAGGGCACTTACCATCGCACCAAGGTACGAGGGCAAGAATATTTTCTAATATGACAAAAAATTCTACGCATGAGGTATTTGTTTCTTAAATGTCATATTTAAATCGAGTCTATTATTGATTGTGCTATGAGATCTAGCTCTTTTTAATTGTTATGTTATGAGATTTGAATGTTTTAATTGATGCGGTTAATATTTGTTTTACGATGTTAGTGTGTGATTTTTGCAGTAATCAGTGAAGTTAGCGCCTCATCTCTGTAGGATTTTTAACCAAATTATGCCCTAAAGACGATAAATCACTCTAACCATTTGTTTTTTGTGCGATCAAGTACTTAGTATGTATTTGTGTGCAGTATTGCAATTAGTATGACGAGTACGGTACGGTAAATTAATATGACATGTACGATTACTAATATGACAAATACGGTAGGTGCTATAGCTAATCTGACAAATACGGTAACTAATAACTAATATGACAAGTACGATAACTTTTTTTTGGTATAATGGATAATAAAGAAGGGACTAGCTGTCTCTAGGGTAGCTTATTCCTAACATATCCGCATCTAGTTGTTTTTGGATTTCCTCCGGTGGTTCTTCCAACTCAACAAAGTTCATGTTCAAACGGTTTCCCATTTTTGCTAATTTGTCGGCACATTTATTGCCTTCCTACCTGGTATGAATCACTTTAGTCTCGGTAACTTTAGCAATAAGTGTGCACAATGGATGGCTTTTCGCATTGGCCTTTGAGATAAGCAACACCGCCGTTGAGGAATCCGTTTCCACTATAGCACCCCTCCATCCTCTCTCCTTGATGAATTCTAAACCATGGTAGATTCCTTCTAACTCAACTTTGAGCGACGCGACTTCTCCTTTAATTTTCCCATAAAATCCCGTCACCCATGATTCTTGATTGTTCCTTGCTAAGCCGCCAATTATACAATGTTGTGTTTGTGAGTTGATGGCCCGTAAACTTTTCTTGATATTCCATTCAATACATTTTTCGCATAAGTGATTCTCATTTAGATTTCTTTCATGGAAGCAATTTAGCTGGTGTAGCAAATATGTACTTTATCGAGATGTCAAATTATCGATCTGTTAGTTGCTTGAAGTCTTGATTTGACTTCTTTTAACAAAGGGCTCACAGTAGTGAATTGGTTCACATAAATTTAAAGCAGTGTTCTAAAAAAGCGCCTAGGCGCGAGGCTTTTTAGATACGCCAAGTTTTGGCCCTAGGCGTGGTCAACGATGGTCAACGTTTTTTGGGGCAAGGCGTGAAAAAACGCACGTTTTTTTAGGGTAAGGCGTGAAAAAATGCGAGTTTTTTAGAAGGCGTGAAAAAATGCAATTTTTTTATTTTTTTTTGTATTTTAAAAAAATAGTATTTTAATTTACAAATATTTAGACATATTTTTAAGTTATTTACCATTTTAGTATTTTTAATAGTCTTGTCATAGTCAAAAAATATTAAAATATATTAAAAAAGGCCTAAACTCCTTTTCACGCCTTTTTATGCCTAAGGCCCGCCTAGGCTTTTAAGGGTTAAGGCTTGGCCTCCACGCCTCGGTCACGCCTCGCGTTTTTTAGAACCTTAGTTTAAAGACTCAAATTTTGTTTAATTTTTGACTGCCAAAAAATACAGTATGATGGCTCACTTAATTGATCATGAAATTATGAAGAAATAACGGATGGAAGGAAGAAAACGCAGATGAGATAAACACAAACTACCATAACCACAACTGCAAAAAATGTATCCAACCCAAGCAGATGTGGTATGGGCATCAAGTGATATGTCTTGAGGACACTTTTAAAGAATTAGAAAGGCTGGAGATTCCTTAGACATATAGTGTGCTATGCTAGGTGGTTATCTCCAACTAAATTACTATTGGTGATGTAAATAATAATTAGCCTTTGAAAGACATTTTACCAGCCTAGAGCCCTAGATTGTATCGATTAATTCTATCTATTTACTATATTGCTCTTTCCCGTCTTTAACGCTTAGCCATCTTAAAGTTCAATCCTACAATTTGATTTGTGTCTAGTGGTTGTTGTATAGCCGTGTACATGGAATGAAAAGCTACTTTTGTGTTTAATCGGATTTTTTTGGGTTTCTCCATAGGCATAGGGAGTGGTCACGCTATTGCAATTTTTGGTAGCCGTGATAAAAGCATGTTTCATAGATTAAAGAAAAGTTTTACAAACTGTCATTAGAGCTTCTATTCAAGCCTCAATGCAATGCTGAATTCTTAGATAAAGAATGTAGGATGGTGATGATCCCTTTATGCTTAATGTGGTTCATAGTGAGCGAGAGGAGTTTGAGGATTTTCATTGTTGTTGGATTTCTTAGTTATAGGAATTAAGGTATGTAGGTGTATTACTCTTTTTTATTGTGGCGTATCGAATCATGTCCATCTGTAGATGGTTGGCTAGATTCTATAATGGCTTTAATGGACACGTATAGGCGTAGAATATTTATTGTACACTTTGCATTTACTCGAGTTGCTTTCCCTTTTTATTGGATCTGTTCTCATATCCTGCGCGGCTTCCCCCTTTTGTCTGTTTGATTTTTTTAATGTAAACAACACACCAATAATAATTACAATACAAGTATACAAACCAAAGTGGAAGAATGTATCGCTATCTTCAATGAGACCATTACACCAATGTATACACGTTATGTTAAAAAATTCCTATAGGGACAAAAATGACCAAAAGGGATAAAAGTTACTGCTATGAAATACTAATACCATCAAGGATAAAATATGCAGATAAAACATATATTCAGTTATAGGGTAGGGTAAATCGATACCCCATTTACTGATCCACAATATAGGCATCGATATATATAAACATAAGGTATGTATTTTCTCTCTCGCTTGGTACATCTCGATTCCCCAAACACAAAAGGGCTTGAGTTAAGCAGAACTCAAGGGATCGATTGCCAACCAATAGGCTCCCATTAGCCAACCTCTATCTCACGAGATACAGGACACAATCAAAGCCCATTTAAACACCATGATCGATCCACCCCCCGAGAAGAGTCATCTCGGCACTTCAACCACTATACCGATATACCCCTTTCTAAAATCATTATTACCCCCTTAAATGCTACGGACAACCTGTAATTCACTCTGCCACTTAAGGCCTTGTCCAATGGTTTAGTTTCTAAACCAAATTCTAAATAGCAGTTAACGCAGGTTCCCATCCAGCTGGCTCTGTACCGAAATTTGTGGAAGAATAGTTCTGTTTCACCTCTCCAGCCATTAGTTTCTTCCCAACAGTTTTTATATATATTTAACTATAAAGAGAAACGTGGATAAATTTTCAGCCAAAGAATATCTTCCATGTCAGATTGTCTAACTGCTTACCCATTTCTACATGTAGAAATGGTGATAGAAATTTTCCAAATGACTCATCAAACACGTAGGATTCACTGTTATTTAGAAATTGCCATTGGAGAGGTTTTGAACATTTCCTCATTTCTACCGTAGAAAACTACCAAGAAAGAAACCATTGTTGGAGAAGGCCTAACAGTCACAACAACCCACGCACTATCTACTTCTTGAGTGCTTATCATATAGCTTATCACCTCCCATTTAATGCGTTGCATTAAATGCATGGCCTTAATGCCCTCCGTAACGAAAAATGTGCACCGGTTTTTCTTTGGGCACTCTGATGCCCGATGACCAAAAGATCCGCAAATAAAGCACTTATATGTAACAAAGGGAGCCTCGAGGGCCCTACCCATTGCTCTCTTGATGGAGGTACTCAGTGGTCCTCTTCGATCCTTGATGACTTACTCAATCATCTTAGGCCTAACTTGTAGAAGCTATAGGTCGTAAATGTACCTCCTCTCCCGCGACCGGGCACTAATACAGAATAACTGAAAATACTCCGAATATTCCGTCACTAATCCTTCACAATCACTGGAGTCAAACCCTGGCGAGGACCCTGAATTTTAGCAAATAGATCTCTCGTGGCAAGAAAGCACTCTTCGTATACTTCTCCTTCGTTGCAATCTGCATCCATATGCCCATCAATGGTACGTAAATTCACCGTAGAGGCGCATCTTTAGAAGCCTCAAAACCTGACTTAAGACCATTTGCTTAGAATTGCCCAGCATCCTAGGGTTCTCATCCGAGGACATCTCAATCAAACCCCAAGAACATGGCCTATGAGGTCTAAAGACAGCTTTGTAGGGCACCTTACAAATTAGCGGAGGGTGTTATGAGGTTTGTTGCCAATCATCCAACATTGGTTAAAATTGCTACAAGGACTAATATTTGAGACTTGGTTGAAAGTTTAAAGGGGATGGGGGTGCTATTTAAAAGGTTAAAATACTTTTAGGGCAGATTTGTAGGTTTCTAAAGTTCAGGTTTTGGTGGGTGTAACTAGGGGGGTTTCTCATAAAAGGAAATGCAATCAGGTTGAGGGTAAATATGAACAGGGTTTATGAGTGGGTAAGCTGGGACTTGGGGTGTAGAGTTTGTGTTTTGGGTGGGGTGGGGTTGGAGGTTCGTGTTTGGGGCTGGGTGAGGGACACGGGTCAGATCTTCGCCCATTTCCTTTTTTCCTGCCATTCTTTCCAGTCAACTCGAAGGAGTTCAACACCTTTTTTGGAGCCAAAGAAAAGCCATGTCCTCCCTCTTGTTATTCTCCCGAACCTTCCTTAGGGTCCCCTTTCCCATGTCTCCTCCATTGATTAGCTCCGACGACTTCACTGCTGCGACGTTGAAGGTCGTTCCTGCAGGTTCGAGCTCGTGTGAATCTCAAGTGCGACACCCAAGGCAATGGCCTCTTGGTCAACAACTGCGACCTCAGTTGCATGTTAGTTTGTGGGTGCTGTGGGTCTCCATTGGAGGTCACAAGGATTAGCCCAGCTTGCGCACGGGACCCAAATCTTTTTTCAGCTGCTACAGCTTGGCTGCGTTGTGGCCGAGCTCCTCCCTTTCGGTTGTTACCACTTGTGATAGGACCACCGAGTCTAGTACAGCCACTTGCGACATCAGTGCCGTCATCATATTCCTCATTGGTGCCATCATATTTCTCTTATGTCATCATATTCCTCGTCTGAGGAAGCCGTCACCTGTTTTTCGATCCTCATCTTCCACCGTTTGTTTTTCCTCCACTTCGGATGACTAATGATTTTTAGGTGGCACAGTTGAATGCAAAATCGCCCAAGCTACGGTTGGTCTCAGGTTCGAGACCTGGAACAACCCCGCTATATATGGAGGTACGGCTATAGACATCCGCCTTTCCCAGACCCTGCAGTTAAGCGAAAGCCTTGTGCACTAGGTATGACCTTTAAGGTTGAATGCAAAATAATTTTTTTCTGCATGACCACAGATGAATCGCTCTGATATGAATTTGATATAAACGACACAAACCAGTAACAATCACAACACAAACAAAGTGGAAGGCCTCATTATCATTCAATAATCTTCAATGAGGCCACTACACCAATATATATGTATATATATACACACATACAGTTATGCTCTCCAACTTACCTCCTACCAACATACCTATAAACATACCTATTTTTTAAAAATAGTAAAAAAATATATTTTTCGACCAAATTTTGTATACACGATCTCCATAATGAGGAGATCATCTACAAAAATAATCATAAAAAAATTCAACCCGGAAATGGGTGAAATGAAAAGTGGGCATATATGAACATTTTCGGCGGTTCAAATTTTTGTCATCATCTCACCCACTTCCGGGTTTAGTTTTTTGATGATTTTTTTTAGATGATCTCCTTACTATGTAGATCGTGTATACTAAATGTATTTTTCAACCAAATTTAGTATACACGATCTACATAGTAAGGAGATCATCTAAGAAAAAATCATCAAAAAAATTCAACCAGGAAGTGGGTGAGATGATGGAAAAAATTTGACGGTCGAAATTGCATATATATACCAACTTTTCATTTCACCCACTTCCGGGTTGATTTTTTTAGATGATCTCATGTATACTAAATTTGGTTGAAAAATACTTTTTTTTTACTATTTAAAAAAAATAGGTATGTTCATAGGTATGTTGCTATAAGGTATGTTGGAGAGCCTATATATGTCTATATATATATCGTTATCATCCTTACCTTAATCCCTTCACATGGGTCGGCCACACGGATTATCTTCTTCCATTTTTTCCAATAATAAGCAATACTCCTTCGGTCCCAAATTAAAAGTCCTCATCTGTTTTTTGAAGGGATTAAGGATACACTTCATCAATGGCTAGGATGAACACTAATTCACTATTGTGGATTTTGGTTCATTGATTGTATCCTAAAAAGGAAAGTGGACTCTTATTTTGGGACAACCCAAAACGAAATAGTGGACTCTTAATTTGGGACGGAGGGAGTATTATATACTAAACATAAGAATATTTATTAAGATCTCTTCTCATAATTTCCTCTCAAGATAAATTCGGACGGCCCCTTTGTCTTTTACCTTCGATTTCAATTAGGGTGTGTTTGATAACATTAATTTTCCATGGAAAATACAATATAAGGAGTCATTTTCCATCTTTTGCATGCTTGATAAACAAAATTTTCCATGGAATTGATTTCCTTAAAACAAGTCACGTAACCACTTTTTCCACAAAAAGTTGGAATTAAAAAACCTCCTCCCATCTTGTTATTCATTTTCCAGGGAAAAGAATTGTCACACTAAAAAAATTGATAAAAAATCCGGAAAGCGAATAAACCCCCCCCAAAAATTGATAAAAAATCCAGGAACTGAATAAAAATCCAAAAATAATGAAAAAAATCCAGAAAGTAAATAAACCCCCCCAAAAAAGAAAAAATTGAGAAAGGTGAATAAAAACCCAAAAATAATGAAAAAAAATACAGAAAGCGAATAAAAACCCAAAAATAATGAAAAAAATTCAGAAAGTGAATAAAACCCCCAAAATAATGAAAAAAATCCAAAAAGTGAATAAAAATAATACAGAAAGTGAATAAAACCCCAAAAGTAATGAAAAAAATTCTGAAAGTGAATACCCTCCCCCCAACCAAAAAAAAAATGAAGAAAATCCAGAAAGTGAACAAAAAACCAAAAATAATGAAAAAAGTACATAAATTGAATAACCACACCCCCTCCCCCCCAAAAAATAAAATGAACAGAATCCAGAAAGTGAATAAATACCCAAAAATAATAAAAAAAATACAGAAAGTGAATAAAAACCCAAAAATAATGAAAAATAATCCTGAAATTGAATAAAACCCGAAAAATAATGAAAAAAAATCCCGAAATTGAATAAAACCCCAAAAATAATGAAAAAAAAATCCAGAAAGTGAATAAAACTTCAAAAATAATGAAAAAAATCCAGAGAGTGAATAAAACCCAAAAAATAATGAAAAAATTCCAGAAAGTGAATAAAAATTCAAAAAATAATTAAAAAAATCCAGAAAGTGAATAAAAACCCCAAAATAATATAGAAATACAGAAAGTGAATAAACAATAGAAAGTAAATATTAATCCCTGAATTAATTTAGAAAAACACCCAGAAATTTATTAAAATGTCAGAAATTTATTAATTAAGAAAAAAATAAAAGAAAATAAAAAAGCGTTCAAAAAATTTAAAAGAATGGAAATGAATAAATATCCTAGAAATAATAAAAATGCAAATATTCGAAAAAAAATAAAAAAACAATAGAATTAAAAAAAAAGAAAGGACGTGACGACATGGGGGGACGAAATAGTTGGGGTTTTGGGGGGGGGGGGGCTTTGTGGATTTTGTTTTTGTTCATTTTTTATTTTTTCTTAATACTCTTAATACATTTTTTTTATATTTGTTTTTTTTAAATTCATTCGGGGGTTAATATTTATTTTCTGGGTTTTTTAATTCATTTTCTGTTTTTATTTTTTGGATTTTATTCATTTTTTTTTTATTTTCTGGTTATTTTTATTAATTTTCCAGGATTTTTATTATTTTTCTGTTTTTTATATATATTTTCTACCTTTTTTTTAATGAAAATTATTGGAAATCAAACACACAGAGATGGAAAATAGAACATTTTCGACCTGAAAATAATTGCAATCAAACAACACCAACAAATTTTTTCCATGGAAAATATTTCCAAGTTTTCAATTCCATGGAAATTGACTCTTAGCTCTTATTTTCCATCTTATTTAAGAAACACACCCTTAGTTTTTCTTTTTTACCGTGTAAGCCTACTTTCTCTATGGGATACTAATACTAGCAAGGACAAAAAGCTAACAAAGCATGCATCCCTTATTTAAATTATTTTCTCTCTTTTGCTTATCAAAAAAACCCCGGGGGTTGCATGCCCTTTATTTTCTGCATCTATAGTGTTATAAAATTCATATCCCAAAAAAAGGTTTGGAAACTGAACAGGAAAAAGGAAAAGGAAAGGAAGGATAGTGAATGTCACACTTATTATCTCTTAACATTAATATAATTTATATAAAAATTAAATTACTGTTCTATCTTCAAGGTTGGCTTAGTCTCACAATTCCCTAGAGTGCACAAAATGCTTCAATATCCATGTTTATTGTGTTCATTATTAACCGTTGGGGTTCCTTACAGTGAGGAGTTGTAATTCTGTGTGTATATTTGTAAAAAAAGAGTTTAGATAAAGTTTTTTCTCATTTTTTTTGTGTACATGTATTATGGACTATTAAAATATCAAAAATCTTGTTTTTGAAGTTTTTATTGATCTTGTATAATGAACTTTCTACTGATTTACAGGTAGAGGTCTCGAAATTGCATGAAGAAGTAATCCATTTGCAAGATCTGGTACCGAATTTGAATCCTTAATCCTCGGTTAATTATATATCCATATATTGTTGGGTTTATTTATACATATGTTGTGAAAATATATACATGTCTAGGAGTCCAGGATTGTAACTCGGATAACTTTTATTTGAAACCTGACCAAAAATCTCGATTCTGGCATGATAGATACGATTTCCAAATTCAATTTTCTTTCAACTATTTTTGGAATTTTGGATTTTGATTATTATTTTCCATGCTGACAGTTTATCAGAATGCATGCTGATTAAAAAAAATCCAGTAAGAGTAATATATTGTTATATACAAATATAATTGATGCTAATCTTGTTATGTAAAATATTTTGTAAAATATGATTATGAGTGCTATTTGCATGTTGGGGTTCAATAGATACGGGTATGGATATTTTCACTTTAGGGTTCAAAGTTTTGCATATTTGTACTCTGGGATGCATTTTCACTTTTCGTGGTGCTTTGTGATATATTTTGCGACAATCTTTTCCTTTCATAAAAGTAGAAATGGACTCCAATGTGCAGTTAGTGTAAAGTTGAACCCCAGACTAAAAATATGAAGATCTAATGTACATCAAGCTCCAAGTAACCATTGGAGTTATTATTTGCGAAGATACATTTTGAAATAATTCCAAAACTTATCTGAAATAATTATAAGCAGAAAAGTTCCAAGCGTCTTAAGGTTTTGGAATTTTCAAAAATTTTGGAATCAGATTCAGAAAATTCTTGTGGACCAAATTTATGATTTTTATCGAAAGTCCCAATTATTGTCAATTCCAGTCATAGGTCAGGTCTACTAACAACTAATACATACACACACCTCTCTGCGTACAATTTCTTGGGCCCTACAAAACTATTCCATTCCAATAGTGACATTAGTTGTTAAGACACATCAGTGACATGCCACCACCGGCTTTCACGATTGCCACATCATCACCACGCGGCAGTTGGCATTGATACAACACTGTCGCATTAGCTCCAAGTGTGCACAACTAGTGTCACTCTTTCTGAACTAAAGTTCCTGTAGGGAATAAAATGTATTTTTGAAAAATGGCGGATAAAAGATTATCTGAAAAAGGAATCATGTGGGATTATTTGGTTATGCAAATTTTTTGTTCAAAACCTTCGTTGCGGATCAACTGTGGCCACGACCACAAAAATGGTGATTTTTCTTTTCTGGACTATATATTATTTAGCACTTTATGCAATTTTGGCAGTACGATTGTCAAAGTGTCGTAAAAACTAACACATATTCACAAACGTTACTGGATTTGAACTAGTTGCATTGCAATTTAATTTCAATTGGGGGTGTAACGTAAAATTGGTTGTAAAAGTGGGGGTTACGCATAAAACAGCAACCCAAAAAAGTTTCCACAGATTTTGTTTTCATTGAAAAGGAGTAATTTAAATCTTCTTGCAGCTTTCTTGAGAATGAACTAATACATTTTGTATAAATTTATCTTCACTTTCATTCAGCTGCACCATCCCTCTACAATTATTATTTCCAATTTCCCTACCAATGTACTACACATTTCTGGATCATTATTTTCTTGATATAATACATATTTGTGGATTGAATATCTAGCTTTTTACTTGTAGCTGGAAGAGTTGAAGAACGGGCAAGGAGTTTCAGGGGGGAAAATTAACATTCGCGGCAAACGTGGCGATGTAACTAAGAAGGATGTTTCAGATGACCCCATTGACTCACAAAGAAGAGAGAAAGTAAAAGATGCTATGGTCCATGCATGGTCATCATATGAAAAATATGCATGGGGACATGATGAGCTTCAGGTATGGTGTATCGTTTGTTTAATTACGTCCCAGATCTTGAGTGTTTTAGTATTTGTTCATTGAAATGTAACAGAGTGTGTCTTGGCTCTTGATCTCTCTATCCCTATTCTCTGTGCTTCATATAGGCATGCATATCTTATGCTCTTGTTGGAGTTACTCTCTCAAAGCTTTAACCTCTGGCCGTGTTTTAGCTTTGTTTATCCTCAAATTGGAGTGTGTCCATCCATGGAAGTTTAAACTATTAAATCAATTGGCTCTCTTGCTGCATCAGCTTTCAACTAAGAACTATGGGTTGCAAAAACGGCGTATTGATGCATATACTTTCAATAAGTAATTGTTGATGCTTAACGATTTTGACTTCTAGACAGGAATACGGCTACGATAAAGGTTGGGGTATTTTGCATTTTTCATATTAGGGGGTGGGGTGGGTGGGGAGATCCAGCCATTCAGGGGAGTTTTATAATGTTTAATAGCTGTGCTTTAAAATTAAGAAAACTTTTCCTAAAAATGATATCAAGACTAAGATTTAGTTGGATTCTCCCAATCATTTTTGCAGAGAAGATCTCCTGGGTTCACGAGATGACTACCCAGATCTACTGAAACACAAATATAAGGCCGTTCATTACCACCCTGTTTCTCATCTCTTTATTACTTTTCTTTTCTCTTTCAGCAGTTTGTATATGCTAGTATAGTAGGTAATATTTTCAAGTTTACATTACTACTTTTCAATTTTAGACTTGAATACATTTTAATTAAAAAATTAGACTTTGCCCCAAATCATTAAAAAAGTCGTTAATTTGAACTGCCACGTGCCTTTTTAAATTAAAATAATTCATAAATTTAAAAAACTCCAAAAACTAAAGGAAAATGAATTTAAAATAGAAGTAATTAGAAAATATATAAACAAAAAAAAGAAACACAGCCCCTCCAATTCTTTCGTCCACAACCCTGGCACCCTCCTCCCCTCCCCGGTGAACCCCTTTCTCCCCCCAACTCACCTAGGGTCGGCGAAATCCAAATCAACAATTTGATCAATAAGCCGATGATGGCTGGCCAAACCCAAAATCAACATAGCGATAGCGGGGCCCAAACCAACAGTCCGATGGCAGATTTTGTGATTGGATTTTAGATTTTGCAATTTTGAATTTTGTTGAATTTGATGATTTTTGGATTTGGTTGCTACCTTGCAGGATGCAAAGGGAGGGTGAGAGGAGGGTTGTTGTGGTTACGATGGTGTGTGTGTGAGGATGGTTGAGCGTGAGGTTGATGGGGGTGGGGCTGCCTGGGATGGGTAGGGTGGTGGTGGGAGAGGTGGGGTTGTCGGGGATGGGGACTGTGGGTGCGGGGACTGTGTTTGGGCTTTTTTTTTGTTTTTTTTTCATTTTTAGATATTTTTTCATTTTAATTCATTTAAATTAGTTTAATAAAAAAAGCCACGTGACAAACTTAATGATTTTTTTAACAATATTGGGCAAAGTTAAATTTTCAATTAAATACACATACTTCCTCCGCCCCCACCCCTTTGCTACGACCATCCTCTTAGATCATTACCCCTGTAGTAAGCCCCCAGCCGACCCCGCTTGTTTCATCAACCCGATCCCCTGACGGTCGAAACCCTAAAACCAACCACCTCCAATCGAACCAGACCCCCTGCCAAGGCTGACCCCTGAATGCCCCGCCTCCTTTTCTTGGCGGCCTCCCCTGACCCTTTTCTCCTTAGCCCTACCCAGGGCTTCAACCGACCGACCTCATTGCTTTTCCCCCATTCGAATACCCCGACCCGAAACACCCTTGGCCTCCTCGCCTCCACCAATCTTCAGAACCACTCGCCTGCATCCGACCAGGATTCTCCCGTCTCTTCTCAGTTCAGGCCACTCCGGCTCTGGGAAAACCCGATCCACCATCATGCCATCGAACTCACCAACCTGACCCTGCCTTCCCTTCCACTCTTTCGAGCCGAATTTCAACCACAACCAACCCCTTCATCGTCTTACCCGGATCCCCAAGCCTTATTCCATTTGAGACACTCGTTTGGCCTTCTCCGTCCCAAACGACTCTCAAGATTCCACCCATGATTAAAGAGTGGTTACACCAGCTTTAATCCTCAATGGTCCTCACATACAATTTGGGCATTTTGAAGGAGAAGTCCTACTCCCCCAAACCCGCATCTCTCTATGGGGATGGGAGAGCTACGGTGCATGAGGAGTGGCACACCGACACCACCCCTTTTGACTCCCTCAACCCTAAGGTGATGCCCTTAATGTCGATTGAGGACCGCCATTGTTTCCTTGCAGGGACACTTGATGGATGATTGCCTTTACGTATACGCGAAGGAGCCAAAGACCCCAGCTTATGATGATGTCCTTGATCCCGTGGAGCCACCCACCTGTCCACGTTCCCCGGCTCTGCGACCGCCCTGTTTTTGAGGATTTTGTGGTGGATTAGGATGAGGACCCAGTGGATCCGCCACCGGGAGATGATCACTTGTCCCTAGCACTCCGCCTTCTCTCTGAAAGCCCTCAGGGTAGGGCGGATGAGCCGATGTTTGATGGGCATTTGAATCCCGACGCCCTTGTTGACTGACTTGATGCGATGGAGAAAATGTTCGATTACAAGCGCATCACAATCCTCACTTATTTATGGAAAAGCTCCAACTTATTTGCACTCGGGTCCGTTTGGGCGAGACTGAGACTCAGCGGATCAACCTCTATATTTATGGACTCCAAGACTTAGGGTTGCGTGAGATACCGTCTTTTGTTAAGCCGGTTGAGTACGCAATCAAGGTAGAGAACTACCACCGCACTCCTTCGTCATCCGTCCCCGGCCCCCTTCTACGACCGTTGCCCCACTTTGGGCCTCAGATGCGCCACCCGTTACTATGAAGTGCTTCATTTGTGGCGTTGTAGGCCATGGGGGTTTAATATCATGCCCTGATTGCCACGTTCATCCTCATTGATCCCGACTTTGATGGTGTTCCCCTTTGAGTTCGAGGTCGAACTCTTTTCATGGAGGGGAGAGTGATGGAAATCAGATAAAGTCCCGGGGTTATTTTAGTCTTTTTTATTTTTATTAGCTATCTTTTATTTTTATAGGGTTAATGGCTTGAGATCTAGAAAGGTCATTATAGGAAAATTTGTAAAGGGAATTCTCTTAGGTCACATGAGCTTAGGGTCATTTCCCTATTAGATATGGATAACCTAATTTTAGATCCTTCCCATTCCCCTATAATTATTCCCTTTCCCCATTCAGTAAAGTATTCTACATTCTCCAATTTGAGTATTACTCTTCCTTGAATGAATTTCTGTTGTGCCATTGACGGGCTTCATTTACGTCAAGTCATGAACGCATTATTGGACGACGAAGTCTCAAACATGTTATGCATCTTCATACCCTTGATGATGACTATCCAACATTTTACAAAATCTTTTGGAATTGCCACTTTGTTGCCAACTTCTCCACTGGCTTTCTGATTTTGTCACTACTGCTATGGCTATCATTTTCAGAACTTTTACACCTGCTGCTATGGCTTTGTTTCTCTCTGTCCTGGCTTCCTACCCTTGCAATTTAGCCACTCCCAATAATAAAACCTTAGGTGTACTATTTTGTTTGCAGCATATAAGGTGCAATCATTTGAAAGAACCATTCCGTTTACCTCGGGCTGCAGTTAGGGGCTGGATGAATAAACAATGAATATAATTTTTCAGAGTTGTGTTTCATCTGCTTGGTAAATCCATTTGGGTCCTCAATATTATTATCAGCCTTTCTGTTTTCTCTAACTATAGGTTGGATTTTTCTTTGCGGGTTGTTGTAAACTCATTCTATGAACTATCATGGATAATATTTTCCTTCACATGTAGTTCTTAATAATTGTTTTTCCTTCTCTCTACATTAAAAGAATGAGTATGTTCTTTTTTCATATAGAACTGCCCATTATAGGAGTCACTAGTAGTTTGTGAAATATCTAACGAAAGGGTGTTTAAGCCGAGCCGAGTGTTTTTTTGTTAGTGGTTTCAAGTTGTCAGATTAGATGGTAACATGTTCCGGATTTTAGCTTCTATCATACTGCATTTTTTGGGTGTTGGGGAGATGGAAAGCGCCTTGAACCTAGAAGTAGTTACTCCATAGAAATCTTCCCCCAGAAGAAGGGGTTCAATTCCAATCCAATGAGTTTAAAAAATCTTGTAGTCGGTCCAATGAAGTGTCCCTTGTTAGCTAGAAAGTTGAGCAATTGCCACTGAAATCAGTACCTACATTCTTTATATGAACAAATAGAAGAAAAAAGAAAGAAGGAAAGTCTAATCATTCGTTACCTTCTTGGCAAGTGTGGAATTGCTTTGTGGCCCAGTTTTGTGCGAGCAGGTTCTTACAATCATTGATGAGGTATTCGAGGGGGTGCCGAGTACTCACTGCTGACCCGTCATGGTTTATTACAGTTGTAGAGTCCGTTTCAACCAAGGCCATTAAGAGGTCGTGACTTAATCCCAGAGTTCTGTCACTGATCGAAACCCAACTCTAGCTGCAAACCCTTCAACCAATTGCCATTCTCTTCGTGTATAAGATCATCCATGGCGTCAGATTTGCTTCTAGCCCTCATGCTGCCTTCGGTAACCTCGTCATAGTTACCAGGAAACGCTATGCCTTTGGTAACCTGCTCCTAATTACCAGAAAACGCAAATACCCCAGCGATTTACTTATTGGCACGCACGTTCCAACATATATTAATCTTCTGTACTAATAAACTACAATCGAACTTGAGACCAACCGTAGCTTGGGGGAGGGCACTTGCCATCGCACCAAGGGACGGCCTCTACCTACTTGGCTTTAGGGTAATCCCTAATGACGTGCGTGACGTCCTCGACCATTGTGGTTTGTTGTGCACATCTGCCTAGTGTGGCGGGGCTCGTTGGTTAAGAGTTTGTTTTGGATAGAAACCAAGAGAAAAAAGTTAAAATTTTGTGCCATTTTAAGCTTCAATATCCACTGCCACGAGCCTTGGGGGTTAGTGCCACCATCATCGGCATGACAGAGGTATGTCGATTTGATCAGACTTCCGTCAGCAGATTCAGTCCAGACAAGCTTGTCGTCTTGTTTTTTTTTTCGTTTTAATTTTTATTTTTGTGGTGAGTGGGGAGCTAGAATGGTGTTTTTGATGTTCTCCGTCAGGGGAATTAATTGTTAGGAAGTTCCGATAGTTGTTGCTTCCGGTGATCTCCTTCACTCCACCAAAGTCCCGATTAATGGCCAACTTTACAACATCAGCAAATGGGTTTGCCTCTCGCCCATCTATCAACTGAAGTAGACTCTGTGTCCATCCCCCACTTTCCAACCCTAAACCTCCTTTAACCATGCTCATACTTCTAACACTATCCTTCCACATAGGAGAGTAGTACACAGATCTCATCTTGTCCTATGGCAGGTTGCTACTGAGAGATAATGCCTGGCCTTAAACATGGTGTTCGAAGGACAAACTTAGGTTATCTCCGGCATAATTTGATGGATAAATACTGTTCATTTTACCTCTAACTCTCTCTCATCCCCCCCCCCCCCCCCCACCCCACACACACACAAAATATAAAAGCTTTTCTTTGTACGACAAGCATGTTTTAATGTGACATTTGAAGCCGTGTATGTATGCAATTACAAATGTTCACACGTTTTTTCGATTTTTTTGTAAAATTGGTTTGGTTACAGATTCCTTGAGATAGTTATGTAATGAATGAAGTTTTAGATTGTCTTGTACAAAAATTCTAAACAATTGCTGATTCATTTTTGATTACAGCCACAGTCAAAGAATGGCGTTGATAGCTTTGGCGGTCTTGGAGCAACTCTGATAGACTCGCTTGATACATTATATATAATGGGTCTAGACGAGCAGTTCCAGAAATCTAGAGAGTGAGTTACAGATTCTTTCTTTGTGGTGATAAATTAGATAAATGGGTCTTGTTTTCTGTTAAACACCAGTTACTTCATTCTTGTTCGCATTGCTAGCAAAGCATTATAGTTCTTTGATGTTTTTTGTTAAAGGGTTTTCCTACCAGGGTTTAATACGGTAAGATGAATGATCAGAATTTCTTTTTTTTTTAACTCGCTCCCCCCCCCTCTCTCTCTCTCCTGGATTTGACTTGTGACTCTCATAAATATAGCGAACTGACTCTCCCTCCCTCTCTCTCCGATGTAAGCCGAATTCCATAGCAAGAGGAATAAGGTTTGTTTAAGTCATGGGACCATCTAGAGGAGAGGAATAGCAAGTGTATAAGCATGGCTCGTTTATTCGAACGAGTGGTCTGATAAGTGCTATTTAATGGAGGAGTTTGTTTGAAGAGTCGGTAGATATCTTGTTTGAACGTGGTATCGACGCTGGAACAGATTTTAGCTATTTTGTGGACTTCTGCTATTGTTTTAGTTTGTTTGCTATTAGGACTTAGTTTGCACACGTTTATCGGTTTTTTACTGTAGTTAGGAGTTCTTTTCTATAAACTAAAGATCAATGTATTTCAGATGTTTAGAGAGAATTCTAGCACCATTGTTCTTGTTCTTGATGGTGCGAGTTCATCTTTGAGCTTCTAGTTTGTGTGAACATCCGCTGCATTTGTTGCCTTCGATAGTGACGATTTAATCTCTCTCTCTCTAAGAACAATTTGGTACTTTGTTTTGTTAGATCTCCTTCTATTTCACGAGCAGAAAGGGCTCCTTACTTCTCCACCTCATATTTTTTTTTAAATCCGATGTAATTCCCGCAGTGTGATAAAGAACCAACTTCAAAATGTTTCTCATTATAAAATTATATTCTTATTTTTTTTGATAAGTTCCTTTCAAATTGCATTCATAATGGTCTAATTACAAAGTGGGGGAAAAGGCCTTTATTTGTAGGCTTCATAAGACTTGCCATGCTTCTCCTTCTTTATGCTTTGCTGTTTCTGTTGTAAGAGGACTGCTGGTACACATTCATGTAGCGTTTGTCTCATATATGTATATTATCAATATAAAATTTGTTTCTGATTAAAAAAAAACTCAAAAGTTATGATACCTATCTACTTGAAAGAAAAAAGATATAGATGGAAATAGTAATACACAAAAGATGTCCTAATCATTCCCAATCAATCGATCATACTAATAATAAGGAATCCTCTCCTCGTTCTTAATTACATCCCCCCTCGCTGTCAAATATGCCCCTGGGGGATTTTTTTACACATTAGAATCCATCAGGCTCCTTTTATACATAAAAACACTTGTCCCATGAACCCCAGAAAGGTATCTCCTTTTGTGTTGATATTCACCCTGCTGGGTTTTACGAGTCAATATTGGTCTTCTTGTTCTGGTTTGTGGTTTGCATCACACTCCGCCGTGGCTGATATCTAGTTTATCAGTTATAAACTGGACTTTCCTTAGTGAAGCTATATAACTCTGGAGTTCACCGTCACCGATATGTGTTGTTGCGTGTTCTTTGGAATTACTCCTTCCTTTCTTCTTGCATGGTATCTTCACTGACATCTTGCAGTCAATGCTGTATTTTGACTGCCACAGTAAAGTTGATTAACATACCGAGTTTAATCATTCCATTTAAACCGATTTAACCCCTACTTAATTTGAGTCTGTACAGCAACTTTGTTCGTCACATCACATTCTTGACTGAATGTCGGTGGCAATTATTTTTTTTTGAGTGCGGTGAAACCCAAATCAGAGGGTTCTACCTGGTTTGTTGAGTTTATATGGATACTTCTTTTTTATTTGTTATTTTTATATTATCATCAGACATACTGAGTGAAGACTGAGCACTTGTTTCTTTGAAAGTTTTCTAACGATGGTCCTTATTTTTTTTTCTCTCGCTTGTTGGATTTGAGTAACCAGAACAGTTATCTTTTTATTTTTATTTATTTATTTATTTTATTTTTATGATTGGGAATACGTCTGAAAGAATTCATATTGGAAGCGTCTAAGACGACCCATAGATGCACAGGGCTGTCCTTTGTTTTGTATCAAAACAAGCTTTAGTTACCTGTACATTCCATCACGGCTAAACTCTTGGGCTGTGCTCTAGCATATGTTGGATCTGCTACTTGATGCTTAATCCATGCATACATATTGCCTAATAAATGATAATCTTCTTAGTAGATTTGGAGTTGAGCATTCTATTGATCTTGAAAGTATTGGTCCATAACATTGCAGTTTCTGTGAGATTAGTCTATTATCCATCACTTAATACAAGGGTCCTTATAGAAATTAAGGCCCTTCATCCAAACTATATCTACCACGAGCTTTTTATGAAAATTTGATGAGCATTACCTTTCAAGTTCCACATGCTTGATACATAATATGAGCTTTACCCTCACCCAAATTTGTTGGCTGTTGCTGATTGTGATCTGAATAAAATAATAAAATAAATTAATAAATGAAGAACATGAAAAGACCATCAACCACAATTGGTGGTCACTTTGGAAGATTAGGCTCTCTGCTCTATTCTTTCACCTGTTTTTTCCCTTCTCTTTATCAGGAAAGTAAATTCAGTAAAGCTGCATAATGGGGCGCAAAAAGGGGTTGAAATTTTGGAAATGACACGAAAACACGATACGACACCACACGACACGACACGAAATGATGGAAATGGGCCCTAATTTAGGGTTTTGCTGCATTTTATTTTATTTTTGTATTTTCTTTTATTTGTTATGTCATTTTATTTTCTTTTTGTTTAGTATTTAAAGGTAGAAGGGCATTTTTGTAATTAGAACACTAGCTAGGAGCCTAGACTACTCCCCCCCTTTAACTACCCTTGTAGTCTTCATTTGAAGATACTTCTCCATTTTGAAATATAAGAAATCATTTGATTCTCTCTCTAAAGATAGGGTTTGGTATATCTTCTTAGCCATTGACGTGTAGTTTATGTCATGTCCATCTGGTTCCGGTTTCACCTCAACATTAATTGCGTTTGTCTCGTCATCTTCGTATGATGAAATACCTTCATCCCTCCTGAAAATCTACCATGACAGTGAAAAAGAAAAAAAATCAATTTGGGCAAAAAAATCTACTACCTTATCATGTTCGGTTTCGCAACATTAAAAGTAACATTGGTCTTCTTATTTGGATTCATGGCAAGAAAAATGATAAAATCTGTGTTTGAGGGTGAGAGATGAGAAGTTTTTATGAAACCCTAGCCTAGCCGTGGGTATTTTGTTTCATGGAATCAAAGAGAGAGAGAGAGAGATGAGAGGGTTTGTTGGAATGTCAAATGAGAATGCTTAGCCGTGTGTATTTGGTCTTCTTTTATGCTATTTTGTTTTGATGTGGGCCTATGGGTGGATATGTGACATGTGTCACATATCATTGAAAAATAAACGGCGGATCTTTTTATTAAGAGTTTAGGACATAATGTTACGCGTGCTTAATTCATGTCATATGCGTATCTATTCGTGTCATATGTCGTGTCTATTTGGGTCAATTTCGTATCCAAATTTAAACACGAACACGACCCACACGACCCGAACACAACAAGGCGTGTTAATTTCGGGTCAATTTCGCGTCGCGTCGTTTCCAAAATTGCAACCCGTAGCGGGGGATGTATAAAGAATATTGGTGTTTATATAAAAACACCCTTAAAATTTCATTAAAAATGAAGCAAAGATTACAGAGAGAGGAGGCAAGATATCCCCTAGGGGCCTATATAGAAAACTTCTTAACAAAAAAGCTATACATGGATCTCCACTTAATTAATGTTATCGTCCCAATTCAAAAACAGCAAATGAAAAGGAAAATTTACAAAGTTTTTGGACAAATGAGCACATGAGGTGGCTGTAAATTCGACTGTTGCGTCCTATGTTTCCACTCACCTAGTCACACTTATCTTTGGCACTTCTATTCTCCATGGTCCCCTAGCAGTCATTTTTTTTTTATAATTTAATAAATACATTCATAATCATGATCTGAATATCAACAACAAGAAAACTGCTTTTCTGATTTTTTTGAATGGTTTATTTTATATTAACAATCTATATATGGCAGGTGGGTTGCTAACTCTTTGGATTTCAACAAGAACTATGATGCTAGTGTTTTTGAGACAACAATAAGGTTGCTTTATATGACTTTTTTCTGTTTTTCTTTTTAATTAGTCTTATCTTGCGGTATATATACAAGTCATACGCACTCAGTTTTGCGTTTTTTATAAGTAACGTGGGTGACAGTATAAATTCCGGTGCTAATTGATGATCTATTTTTAAAACAATCCAGAGTCGTGGGTGGACTTCTTAGTACGTATGATCTATGTGGCGACAAAATTTTCCTTGAAAAGGCCAAAGACATTGCTGACAGACTGTTACCTGCGTGGGATACATCGTCTGGCATCCCTTTTAACATTATTAACTTGCAACATGGGAATCCACATAACCCTGGTTGGACTGGGGTAAGCTTTGAACTTTGTGGATGTGCACTTCAATTTTGTGACTAGCTAAAATAAGTTTGGCGTCCAACTTCAATTTTTCTTCGGTACTAGTATTACGAAGTTATTTCTAGTATATGTCAACCTCCTTTTGGACTTGTGTTAAGAGGGGATCTTTTACCAGTAGCCTTTGGATGTGCCTTGTAAATATTTGAACAGACATGTAGCTTCATTTCTATGTTTATTGCTGCATCCGTTCTTTTGAGAATTTGCTGTTTGTAACTGCTAATGTTTGGTAAATCTACTGAAGGTCTATCATCATGATTCATGATGGGGGCCGATGTTGATTTTTGCTTTTGGGTCAAACAATTTTAAGTAATCTCTTTGATTCTGGCGTGTGTAATGTATTATTCCTCAATAATACTACACTAACCAACTTATTAAACAAATGTCCAGACCTAATGACATCGAGTTAAGTGTAGATGTTGCCGTTGCATGGGATCAATACCTGACCCAAAGCCGGACATCATTTGGTCAGTGTAATATCATTCATCATTCAATGCATTATGTTTTGTTGAAATCTATGTTCTAATCAGCCACAACTTAACTACGTTTTTTGCTGTCTTCTGATATAGTATCAAAGACGATGGCTGTTTAGCACTCTTTTATAGTGGCATCACTAATAAATAACGGATTGTTTTTAGTTCATTATTCTGTCCCATGCATAAATCACCAGTCATCATTCAATCTCTTGCATAAACAGCTGCGTTTTGATTGTGAAATCTTTCCTTAGTGTTCTGTCGCATACACACAAATATTATTAACTTTTACTTTTAATTCCTTGTTCTCAGGGTGATAGTATTCTGGCTGATTCTGGCACAGAGCAGATAGAATTTATTGCCCTTTCTCAAAGGACAGGAGACCCAAAGTATCAGCAGAAGGTATATTCCTTTTGTTTTACTTATTCAATAGAACATCATTCAAGTTCTCATATTTGTTAAAATAAGGAGTTATTTGGGGTTTGGCCCACTTTAACTCTTTGATATTGACTTTGGCTCCCAACATTTGCTCTTCTTGGGGTTCAACCCTCCTAAATGACTTTTGGTGATGGAAAAAGCGTCGTAAAAAATAATTGGTGAAATCTTTTGTGACACTTTTTGCGTCGCTAAAAGTCATTTTGGTGGTCAAACCCCAAGAAATGAAAATTACGAGGGTTAAACTCAATTACAAAAAATTAATAGGGGCCAAACCCCGAATAGCCCTAAAATAAAATGAAAAGGCAATTGACATCATGTGGGAGAATATTAATATATTCTATATATGGAGCTTAGCTTCTACTTCAGGGTACTTTGTTTGGGCTAATATATCTGTCACTGAACTTAATAAAATACAACTACGTTTCAGGTTGAGAATGTTATTACAGAGCTTAATAAAACTTTTCCGGCTGATGGTTTGCTTCCCATCTATATTAATCCTCATAGAGGGACAGCATCATACTCGACCATAACTTTTGGCGCCATGGGAGACAGGTATTGACCATTTGTTTCTTTAGTATATCAATATTTGGATTTTGCCGAACTTTATATCTCCTTGTTTGTGATGGCAGCGTACTTTTCTTACTCTAGATTTTCTGTGGAATTCTATATAGTATGTGACATGCAAAAAGTTGTAGTTAATTCAAAATTTTGATTGCAGCTTTTATGAGTATTTACTTAAAGCTTGGATACAAGGGAACAAAACTGATTCTGTAAAGCGTTATAGGTAAGAATCTTGTATCACCACTTCAATAGCCGCAGTTCGTCTCGAATGTGGATATGTCAATTGTTTCTTTACTATCAATTCTAATGATGTTCCTCCAGAACTTCTAGTATAATTATGGCCTTTTGCCACATAGAGAATGTTTATAGCCAACACAAAATCCTCTTATAATTTATATTTCATATTGAAAACTCAAATTTCCTAGGAACCTGTTCTCTTGATAAGATTATTAAAAGAAGAAAAAGGTTTAGTTTTTCTCAGGTTTTTTTCTTTCTATGTTTCATGTTGATTTTACTTGATATAGTAGCGTTGGGACCTTCCCACCCGTGGTACATGTGGTGTTCAAACGCTTCATCTCCCGTCTACCATAAAATATACAAATTCTTGTGCCTCTTCAAAAAATATGCTGCAAATTTTCCCTTTTTAGAGTGTTGGAATTAGAATTAAGTTGTGTCGAATGACACTACCTAGAGTTACTTGATGGGAAACTTCTTTATTGGAATTTTGGTAACAGAGAAATGTGGGAGACATCAATGAAAGGTCTGTTGACCTTGGTTAGGAGAACTACACCATCATCTTTTGCATATATTTGTGAGAAGATTGGAAATTCTATGACTGACAAGGTAATATGATACCAAATAGCTCTGAGAGTGCTGCATTAAGATTTATACTTTGTGATATTTTGAGGGATTTTTTCCTTTCAATAATGTGCAGATGGACGAATTAGCATGCTTTGCTCCAGGAATGCTAGCATTAGGATCATCTGGTTATGGTCCTGAAGAGTCTAAGAAATTCCTATCCCTGGCGGAAGAGGTATTCACAGGTTTTCATCTAAAATACTTGTCATAAAATAATCATCCAACACTTTTTTTTATCGTGCTAGAGGATTGCAGCAATTTTGTAAGAGTGTTTTATCCTTACCAAAGAGTCTGTAATATCTTACTGAGACCCTACTGTCAGCTCGTTCTTGTCCATGGACATGATATATATACTTAAATTGAGGAATCATCAGATTCTAATAAATTAGTTACTTATTAATTAAAAAGTAATCAACATTGATTCCGGAAATGATTATTTTTATACCCTTTTCAAATTTGTGCAGTGCATAGGCATGAGCTATGCCTGGTAAATAATTACACAACATTGCTATAAATCACTTAAGAGGAGGTTGCAAAGCTATGATAGACTTCAGAGACTAAGCGATGAGCAAAACATGCTTTCAATTGAAGTCATTAACCTGTATAAACACCAAGTAATATCAATGGCTAGTGTCTTAATTGAATTTACAGAATGATTTTTGTTGAATTTTACACACCTCTGATCATGTCTTCGGCACTTAAACTACCAGTTTAAGTAAAATTATCATTTTTTGTCATTATTTAAGAAAGTTAAACCTGTCTACACCCAGCATATACTTTTTTTTAATTAGAAAAAAGACATTTTATTGATATAACTGAAAATAGATGGGTGGAGGGGGAGTCTGTTAATTACACTAAAAAAGCAGCAAATCAATAGGAAAAGTAAAATTAATGAATTACTTTGATAGGTAGTAATTGCTGTAGGTATGTTGGGTAGGTAAGTGATGAATGCACACATGTGATTAGTAATGTGTAGTTAGTGTGAGGTTAGTAAGTGCTAAATGCATGCATTTTGTGTCGAATATAGTTGCGTTTCACTTTAATGGATAGTGGTGCCAAAGGCATGTGAAGTTAATAAGCGTCTAACACACATGTGAAGTTAGTGCAAAAGGCACTTAGGTCCCACGTTTCTTCAAGAATGGAGAAAATAAATGCACTCTTTTTAGTGGGTAATTAGTGTTGAGGGAGCTTGTAGGAGTTGAATCCCGAAGGCGTGCATGGTTCATCTTTCTTAACTAAAAAAGGTTGTACCCAGTGCACAAGGCTCCCGCTTAACTGCAGGGTCTGAGCGAGGCGGATGCTGGTTGGCCTTACCCCCATACATGGAGAGGCTGCTCTCATGTCTTGAACCGAGACCAACCGTAGCTTGGGCGAGCAATGTTTAGAAAGGCGAGAGGCGTGAGGCGAGGCTTAAGCCTCACCGAAAAGAAAAAAAAGAGCAAAATAATATTAAAAAAATACTAATAAAGCCATAAAAATAAAATAACAAAGAAATATAAAATAAAACTACAAAAAAAAACATCCTTGAGGACTCTCACATAGTTTGACATTTTTTTGTTCCCCCGAGATAACTTTAAAAAAAAAAGTAACTTGAGAAAATCAATTTTAACATATTGGTTATTTTACAATATTACAATAAATTAATCAATGCAAAATCATATTGGCAAATCATTTTTTTAGCTTCAATCACATATTGGTTATTTTATAATATGACAGTAAATTAATCAATGCAACTTAACAAGCAAATAAATTAAAAAACATTGATTTTCAAGCTAAGATTAAAAAACAGCAATTTTATTAAAAAAATAATAAAGCATATCTACCTAAGTTTATTAAAAAAAACAACCTTCTTTAAAATATATTAGTTTCTTAATATATATTCAGTTTAGTTAAAGATAACATATTAATCTAAGTTGAAAACCACAAAATAGAAAACTTTTAAAAAAAGTCATATTGAAGTTGTACATTTATTTCAAACAAAATCAAATTGAGAAATCAATTTTTTAAGTTTCATTAACATATTGGTTATTTTTTAAAAAATTCTCTCAAGTTACAATAGTAAATAGTACAAGTTAAGTGCAGTTTTAGAACAAAAAAGAAGAACAAGACTTTCTTTTTTTTCAGGCCTTAGCAAAAAGGCGCGAGGCGAGGCATGAGGCGTAAGCCTCAAATTCAACCTTGAGGCTTAAGCCTCGAGGCAATTTTTGCCCTCCTCGCCTCGAGGCATAAGCCTCAAACGCCTTTTTAAACATTGTGGGCGAGGGTACTTGCCATCACCCCAAGGTATAACCACTAAGCTTATCTTTCTTAGCTAAGGGAGAAAATTAATAATATTCTTTGATGAGTAGAAATTGTTGAAAGCATTTGAGATTAGTAAATGTTGAAGGGGCATATAGTTAGAACCAAATGAATGCAAGTTTAATTTTTCTTAATTAATGGGGAAATTCATAGTTGTCAAATCGTGAATCGAATCGTAAATCGGAAACCCTATGAATCGTGAATCGCGAATCAAATCGTGAATCGAATCGTAAGAATCGGTATAAGATATGGAAAATGTAATAAATAATATATAAATGCATAAAGAACACATTAGAATATGTAATAAAACATATTATGACCTAAAACATATTTGTTACTTTTCTTAAACATTTTGATGACCAAATATTAACAATAATAGCACCCACATAAAGATTAAGCACAAAAATATATTATGTCAAATGGTTAAAAATGTAATACATAAAGATTAAACACCAAAATATAATAACAAAAACAATACAATATAAAGATTAAGTACAAAAATATATTATGTCAAATGGTTACAAATGTAATACATAAAGATTAAACACAAAAATATAATAACAAAACCTAAATATGTCATATAATAACAAAAACAATAAATTATAATAATTCAATATAAATAAATATACATCATATAATAATAAAAACAAACCTTAATACGACCAAGAGAAGCCTCTTCATCTTTCTGCCGAACAAATTAAAGAAGATACTTAGTCAAGAGAATAGACAAGAAAAGTCAGTTGATAATAACTGAGCCAAGAGAATATGCTTTTCTCTAATACCCAGTTTCATAACGGTTTCCTTTGTTGTTTGCTTCTTTTTTATTTGTTTTATTAAAACACACGTATAATTATAAGGTAAAAAAATCGCGAAAAAAAGAAATAAAAAAACCCACACTCGTGAATTAGACCCGAATTGTGAATCGCTCCCCGAATCGCCGATTCAGCCCGATTTTTTCAACCCATACGATTCTCAACTCGAGTTGAATCGTTTTATGTGAGAATCGAATCAAATTGTACGATTCGAATCGTGAATCGTACGATTTTGACAACTATGGGGAAATTGCCTTTAACAGGTGCAAGTGCAGACAACATGTAGGATTGGTGTCGAAAACACACGGTTTCATAGTTGTTAGTATCGTCCGATTCACGATTCGGATCGTACAATACGATACGATACGATCCTGAACGAAAACGATACGAATCGGATTTATGAATCGATTTGGACTAATCATCGTTTGAATCAAGTTGGTAACGCGATATGATACATGTATTGTTTGAATTGCGATACAAAAATGATTCACATCAGCTGACTTGGATAGGGTTCTGGCGGATCTGAGAGCCAAAAAAGCCCTCAAAAATCGTTTTTTTTTCTCTCGAACGAAAGTCATTTATTAACTTCATAAAGACTTTTTGACCCAAAAATACACAACCCTAGGTTTGTATGGTCTCTTTCCTCTATTTCTTGTGTGTCCCACCATTATTGCTTTGTTCCCTTGTTTGAAATAGCTATGTCTTAACTTTGTTCTTTGTCTTTTACAAAGAGAAGCTTCCAAAAGCTAAAAGAAAAAGAAATATAAGACTTACGGTTGAAATAGAAGAGAAAAACAAAGGGGGTTTTCTGAAATCATATCATAGAATCGGCCTAAAACCATATTATAGAATGTAATCATATCATAGAATTGGCCTAAAACCATATTATGTTGTATAATTGATTTTAAAGTGTTCTCTATATTTTTATTTAATTTTTACAATTATTTTTAAAATTTTTGTACCGTATCTTACGATACGTATCGCGGTACGATTCACAATACATAGGGTTTTTGATACGCGATACGTATCACGATTCAAACTCTATGCACAGTTTACTTTTCTTGTATGCTAGAGAAATGAATGAACTCAGAGCATTTGGACATTTCGCCCAACAAAAATAGGGCCTCAGAGCCTTGAGCAAAATGTAGGGCAAAAAAAAACCTTCCTGCGGCAATCCAAACGCCTCACGAAGGGTGAAAAACAAAAAACCAAGATAATTACTCGTGTGGAAATCCAAACACCACAAAAGGACCCCGAATGCCACACCTGGCTGAGAACAAAGTAGCTTGAGATTTGCCACTTCTTCTACCAAATTTATTTTGCTTAATGATCCGGAGTACTGTTTTGGTTAAAACCATTGTGCAAGCATTCTTGCTCTAGAGATGGTCTTAGTAAATATTACACGCAGACAAATAGTAAAGCAGATACTTTTGGGATCAATTGGGTTTACTTAATTAAGGCTCAACTTTGTCTCTTTAATCAATGTCTAACCATAATCACAGTGTATTAGAGGATCTCTTGCTTTATCCTTATTTATGACCTCAATAGTTATTTAGAATTCATATAACAAAGCTTTTGAAGAGCTACAGATACACAAACCATCTTGGATCATTATCATTAGATCTGACAGCATTAGTTTAATCTGAGATGTTCGTTGAAAACATAAACAAGCACCTTCTTGTTTATATGTATACAAGCAATTTATCGGTGCAAATTACACTACCCAACTACCCCTGCATATGACATACCTACGCTTATGATATTACCCGTACTTGTGACACTAACTGTGCTTGTGAAGAATTACATGTATCTATTGTAGTTTCCGTGCTTATGACATTACCTAAGCCTGTGTATACAACGAATTATCCTTATCTTGAGCACTATCGAGACTGTATCTAAAGCAAGGACCCATACCCATGGTAGTTTTAAAAAATTTGTACTGTGTCAGTCCTAATTCCATTATAGTTAATAACGACTTGCAAAAGTGGAAGTATGGAAAGAAGTATGAAAAATCATTTTTTTGAGCATGATTTGACTTCCTGCAGAGTTATATTTATACCCTTTTTCCGCCAATCCTCGACATTCTTGACTTTTTTACAGAGTTAAGGATTTTAAATGTTTAAGGTGAGGGAAATTAGTTTTACTTGAATTAAGATTATCTAGAACCAAAAAGTATGCTAGTTTCTTACATAGGAGTTCTAAAATCTGATATATAGAAAGGTCGTACCCAGTGCACAAGGCTCCCGCTTAACTGTAGGGTCTAGGAGAGGCGGATGTCGGATGGCCTTACCCCCATATATGGAGAGGCTCCGAGACCAATTGTAGCTTGGGCGAGAGCACTTACCATCGCACCAAGGTACGGCCTCGTTCATCTGATATATATAAAGTTCAAATTTTTCTAGGGCATGGCTATTAGCCTCCACCTTTTCCTTCCAGCCCTCACCCACAATAACTATTTGTGACGCTGTATGTAGGGGTTTTTGCAACACTTATTAGAAGTTTTGTAAAGATCGTGGGTTGCGAGACTGTAAAATTGGTGTGCTACGAACCATAGCCTTATTCTATAGTAACGCAACAAACATGAAGTGTCAACTTCTTCTAGTTGAGAGGTATATCGAAAAGTTTGAGAGGACAAACATATATTTAGTGTTTTTATTCAGGAACTTGCTTCCTCTAGTTGAGAGGTGTATTGAAAAGTTTTTATACTTGGATCAAGGTGACTATAATTTCAATTTAGGGACCATGCCATGAACTTATGTCTCCCATAAGTGATATGTGTGTTGGACCCCAGTTTTCCCAGGGACTTAGACTGGATTTCATTGGTCCCTTTATGCAGCTTGCTTGGACATGCTACAACTTCTATCAGTCGACACCAACAAAATTGGCTGGAGAGAACTATTTCTTTCATGCAGGGCAGGTTTGTTATCTTATTAGTTCTTGTTGTTCATAAAAAAATCTGTTTTATTTCAGGGTTAAACTTTATACACAATTTATTTCCAGGACATGAGTGTGGGTACGTCATGGAACATTTTGAGGCCAGAGACAGTTGAGTCACTCTTTTACCTCTGGCGTTTGACTGGTAACAAGACATACCAAGAATGGGGTTGGAACATATTTCAAGCATTTGAAAAGAACTCCCGCATAGAGTCGGGATACGTGGGATTGAAGGATGTAAGCACTCTAACCCATGATTTTTTCATCGTGAATGCTAATATTAGGACCTTACCTTTTGGAGAAATGTGTTACTTGAGCTTTAAAATTTCTCATCAATTTATTTTTTTCATTTTTTGTTGGTGAAGAAACCACTGTTTTCCCAGGTGTTCCGAAAGTTTCCAAGGGGGTGTTTATTTTCCACAGAAAATATGGAAGATTTTATATTTTAAAACTTTTGATGTGTTTGATTTTCTAAATTTTCCTCAGAAATTTAGCCAAGTTTTCCTAAAGTACAATTTGATCTTTTGGATATTTTCAATGGACTTCTTTTTTAATTTATTTTTTGGTGGGAGGTGGGTGGGGTCGAGTTAAGAAATTTATTTTGCGGTAAATTTTTCTTGTAATTGTTTTTATGCACTCGACAGTCAGCAGACATTCTATTATTTAGCAAAGAGGTTAATTTTTTCTTTTCTTTGAGAAATAAACATTTTTAACAGAGAGAATATCAATTACAGCATGTAACAATGTGGGCATCTCTCCATACTAAAACAAACCAAACTAGAATCAGAATCAAATCAGAAGCTAACAAACAAACAGATGAAAAACAATACCAAAAGAACCCAAAACCAAGAAAAGAACTGCCTTAGTATGATATTTTTGCTACTACTCACCCTACGATAGAGATCTGATTTTTCATAAGCTTCACGATATCAAAAAATCTGATAGGCTGCGCCAAATAAGTAGTAGACAATTAGAGCAAAAGGGGTTATTGTTGATTGATCATCCCCATTAATGAAAAAACACAGACACCAAGTGCAAATTGAAGTGTTCACCTTTCATTGTAGCAAACCACTATTTTATTATTTCACTCAGAAGCTTAGTGGAACCATTTTAGGCATCCTTGTCATTATACGTTAGTTAAGTTAATTATTGAGCCTTTTTCTTTATGAGTGCCAAATGTTTGTTTATTTTATGTTAATTTTATCTCCTGTACTAAGTCCTCTTCTGGTGTAGTATCTCAGATATTAATCTTGTGCATGTTGGTAGAAACATGCAATTGTAAGGACTTGCATTACTTTTAGGTCATGCTTTTAGTATTACATTTTTTTTGTTTTTTTTTGTTTTGTAAATAAGGGATCATGCTTCAGTGACGTGAATTATTCTTTTTAGGGTAAAAAGCACAAAACCCTTGAATTATTTTTCTTATGGCAAATGCCCCCTTAAATTATGAAAAACTGCAAGCATCCCACCAATCGGTTGTTAGAAACTTTTCTAGGGACACGTGGGAAATTGCAAATGATGGGATTGTTCTAAGGTTTTTTCGGTGCAACCTTAACAGTCAAGGAAGGTATTCGCAACAAGTGTGATAGTTCAAGGGGCTTTTTGCAATTTAATTTCCCTTTTGATATTGAGCAGATAGGGAGGTTTTGGCGACCAGTGTGATAGTTCAAGGTGTTTATTACAAATTTACCTTTCTTTTTAATATTAAGCAGATGTACGACATGATAATATAGTGCTTCGAGAAGCAAATTTGGTGATTTTTCTTTATTTTTATTTTTTACCACATTTTATGTGACATATGGCTCGTGTTTTCAGGTTAACAGTGGTGTCAAAGACAATATGATGCAAAGCTTCTTTCTTGCAGAAACACTCAAATATCTATACCTTCTCTTTTCTCCCCCTACGGTTCTTCCGTTGGACGAGTGGGTTTTCAACACAGAAGCCCACCCTCTAAAAATCGTCACCCGAAATGACAAAGTGGAAATTTCTAAAGGAGTATCAAATCTGCAACACAAACCAATTATTAGGCCACACGCTAGGAAAGAAGGCCGATTTGGTGGCCATTAGGGTTTATTGTCAGGTTAATGATTTTATATTACTATTATTATTAATTTTTATCAAAAAATAATGGGAACTGATGGATATGTAACATAGTATATAGGTTATTACTTGCTGTTACTATTTACTCTGTGGCAAAGAGAGTTTAGGTTCATTTGTAGTTTACTGATAAAAAGGAATGGGCTTCACAGTTTTGTGTTTTTTTTCGGTATTTTGGAAATATTATACTTTGTACTCCTACTGGACATAACTCTCTTCCCGAAACCCCCCACAAGCACCTCTGATGGGAAAAAAATCACAGTATTAATGTTGTGCAAACACATGCATTTTTTTTCATAGCAAATCAAGGCGGACTCATAATTCAAACTCATTTGTAAAACTTTTGATCTGTCGAACTGCATTAATTGGTGCTGTAAGTGATAGTGGACCCCAAAACGAGCTAGAGGAAAACACTTGCCCCTGAATGTTTCCTCCGAAATCATCCCCCGAATGCTTTAAATACTTTTACCCCAACCCAACCCAAAAGTACAACCACCAATGCATTCGGGAATAATTCGGGGGATATATTCAGGGGCTGTAGCATTGGTCATATAGTTTGGCGTGTCATTCAGTCGCAAAAAATTAGTCCCCCCTGCCCCTCTGATTTTGTGGGAAGGCTCTCTTTCCTAGTGTTTCCCCTTCCTACTATTCTTGTGAGTCTTTTTGGCGCCCCCTTCTTTCTGATGTTTGGTTGGCTCTTTGGCTTCCTTTTGATCATCTTTGTCGATGGTATATTTCTCATTTCGAATAATGCTTTGCACACCAGTTGTTAGTATCGGGTTAGTACCGGATATTCTTTATATGGCTTGTACCATATAAAGCGTGTCCGGAACTAACTACAGGTAAGTGTAACATCACTCTTCTCATTTCTAGCCATAACATCGTCCATATCTTAGGGGGGCCTTTTTGGTTAGAAATTGGTAACAATTTTCTTCGAACTTTATTTGTACCTAAATGGCTGAAGGTAAAAGAACCTATATTCCCCCTCTGGTAGAGAGGAGAAAAATAGACGACTGAGATAACTCCCTAAAATCCTGATGAGCCAATTTCTTTTAGCTGCTTGTGATAAAATTAGTTGGAGAAAGTCTAGTGACCTTATGAACTGAGAGATTGCCAGATTGTACTGTGAGTTAACATCTATGAACTTAGAGATTGCCAGATTGTCTCAAGTGATTAGACCATGCCCAAGGTATCAAACAAATACCATTTGATAGATTTGGCTCTAAGAGCATGAAGCAAAATAACATATCATAAAAAATCTGGTAAACCTATGAGCAAAACGCTATCAAATTTGCTACTCTAGTTTTGCCCACGTGACATTTGTCTTTAGCAAATCGATGTTTTTAAATCTTTATACATTTTCCACCCATTGCCGTTGGAGAATTTTATAATTTTATATTTTCCCATTCATTTTGCTTAATGTTGTGGAGTTTCTTTTAGGGTTGAGTAAAATAGCATGGAAACATTTTTTGCTAATGTCATGGAGAAGGTCCTAATATGGTCAGTATGGTCCAAAATTTTGTACCGTACATATTAAGATACGCGGGGTACGTGATATTTTTTCAAAAATTCTATTTGCAACAACATTTAAACTACGAACAATCAAAACTCTCTCACATTAATAATTGGTGTCTTAATACATTTAAACAAATATAAGGAAATACTTGAGCAAAACTCATAAATTTTGTTGCCTTTTCAATCATGACCTCACTTTTAGAATTTTATGGTTTGCTCTAAGCTATTTTTTTCTCAACAAATTGCATAGAAACATCAACATTATATTTTCTTGTCAAGTAAACTGTTGCCAAATACGCTCTAATAGACAAAAATATTCTACAATTTTCCTGTGTTGGAAGCAGTGGCGGATCCATAATTTATGGTCAAGGGAAGCCAAATGTCGGGGGTTTGGAGGCAGAAGTCGCCGAGGCGATTTTTTCTTAGTTAATTTGATTTTTTTTACAAATGATAGCTTTCATTTCTAGTTTTATACAATTTTATTACGTATTTTAGGGTAAAAGTTGCAAAATCTCATTTTTTAAGCCTTTAACTTTCTATCTTTTACTCCCTAAAATAATTTTTTTTGGAAAATCAGGTTGAGCATGCATCCGCCCATGGTTGGAAGCGATTCACAATTGCGTCATTAGTAGCGCCATCGAAGGCATTTTTTCAATTTATGTCACGCAACTGTATGTAAGGATTACATTAGTTCATTCTTAGCTTTTAAAAAAATGAAATCCGGCCCCATAAAAAACGGTATTTGAGTTTGGTTGAGATCGAATGATCCAAACTTATAAATTAAAAAGACGTTTGGTAGATTAATTCCAAGACTATTTAAATCAGCCCATCTCTTACCCTGTTTCTTTTTATCAACATCTTTGTTTCTTACTACCTCGTATAGTTCCACTACATGTTAAATGTTAAAGTTTCTCTCTTTTCCTGTTTCCAGTACCTATGTTCTATGTTCTATGTTTTTATTATATTTTATTATTTTATTATTTTTTATTATTTTTTATTGTCTTTTGTCTTGTGTCTTGGTGCGAGTGGTGGTTTTGGTTCTTTCTATATTTGGTTGTGGTCCCCTGACCACATTCAAGTTGTTCGGCCTTCCCTGCTTGTTTTGGTAAATACTATTTCTTCTAGCTTGTTTTCATTGTATTATTAAAATCTGTCGGTATAGATGGGGACAAATATTTCTCCCTTATTGGGAAAATCTTATCCAAGAAAAAACTCTAATCTAACCCAAGGGAGGGGTTGGTAAAAAAACTTGGAAAGTCGTAGGAGATACCAAAGTCTCCAAAAACGAGTTTAACACATTCAACTTGGATTTCATCCGAACCCCAAAGGTTGTCCAAGTTGGTAATCGAGTGTAACAGGCACTACAGATTCGAAACTTGACAGCCACGTCTTGGGGCACGAATTGCAAGAATTACATGCCTGATTCGTCTTGTTCGAGGTGGAGGGATTAGTCTGAGGTGCGCTTCTTGGGGTCACGGACTGCAGGAATTAAATGCCTAATTCGCAAGCCTTGTTTGGAATAGAGGGATTAGTTCGAGTTGCGCGTAAACTTGACAGACGCGTCTTGGGGCCGCGAACCACAAAAATTAAATGCTTGATTCTCAAGCCTTGTCGCGTAAACTTGGCAAGCACGTCTTGGGCACGGATCGCAGAAATTAAATACCTAATTTGCAAGTCTTGATTAGGGTGAAGAGATTAATTCGAAGTGCGCGTAAACTCACCCAAAATTATCTTTAAAAAAATCGTGCTCAATACACAACACCCTCACTTAATTACACGGTCTCGAAATTCTTTCTAATGGTCCGATAGTTTTGAAGAAGTGGGAAGCAAGTTTGTCCACGAAAGAAGTTAGCTTTGACTCTATTGGAGGTTTGGGTTAGAGTGCACGACTTTCCAAAAGACTGGAGACTGGGCACATTATTGGGTAGATAATTGGACTCCAGTGGAAAAGTGGACATAAGAATTAAAGTAATTATTCCTGTCAGTAGTTCCCTTTCGAAAGGTTTTAATTTTCAAAAGGAATATGGCAAGAAGTCAATTTTCTTTACATATGAAAAAACTAAGAATCTATTATCAAAAAAATTTTCAAACATTTTTAATATATAATTAGTTCAAACATTATTTTAGGAAAATATATCAAATAGTTTCTCAATTTTTTTTAATACACGTTTAATTCAAGCGTTTTTATTTTGTTCCAAAAAGTATTTCATCATGCGGCTAACGCAGACCTTTAAAAACAAGAGAGTATTAATTAAATGGGTGTCTGAGAGGGTTTTTGGTACAAAATAAAAGGTTTGGACTAAATGTCTATTAAAAAATATTTGAGAGATTTTTTGGTATTTGATCCTTTATTTTATTCCAAAATTTTTTTCAAACACCCATTTAATTAATATTATTTTATTTTTAAAAATTTGCCTAACAACATTCTAGCCCCACCTCCTCCCCCCACTGCTGAAGCACCGGCGACTCTCATCAGAATTATTTTTTTGAATATTTTTATGTGGTGAAAGACTTTTTAAAACAAAATATAAAAGTTTGAACTAAACGTATATTAAATATTATTTGAGGAACTATTTGGTACGCGCTTCTAAAATTAAAAAGTTTTTTTTTTCATGTGGGAAGATAGAACACACTAGAGAAGAATGTGAGGAAGTAGTGTGTGCAAACAAAGCTGGTGATAAATATTATAAAAGAATTTTCTTCAAAAGATCCCTCATTCAAAGATGCCATTTTTTTTTTGCCTTCTCCATGTTTAGAATATGAAGTTTCAAGTGATTATTTTAGTCAATGATATTTTTTTAAATATTTTAATTTATTTCAAATTAATATTGAATTAAAATCATGATTTTAAAAACTTGTTTGTATTAAGTAAGAAGACTCTCTCAACAAAATATTTGACATAAGATCATTACTTTTATTAAGAATTCTTTTTGTAGTAATATATATACAATCTCTTATCAACATATCATTTCCTATGAAACAACTAACAATAAAGATAGAGCGACACTCTTTTTGACACAGAAAGTTGACACAGTGACGTGGCTAATGGAAATGTGTCTATTTATGAATAGGTTTGGGTTCATTGTGATTAAAAAAAAAACTTTTTATAAAAAAAATAATTATACAGTTTTTTCAAAAGGACAAAACTGTTTTTTTTTAAATTGTACATTTCTTTTATAAACAGTTTTTTATCATTAAAGTTAAAAAAACAGTTTTTTATTATTAAAATACTGATGTGTCCTTGTATTATTGGGTAAACAAATGGATTCTTGAATAGGTTTAGGTCCATTTGTGACTGATGTGTCCTTGTATTATTGGGTAAACAAATGGATTCTTGAATAGGTTTAGGTACATTTGTGATTAAAAAAAACTGTTTTTTTTAACAAAATAATAAATAAATTACAGTTTTTTTAAAAGTAGCACAAATTTTTTGATAAGAAAATTAGTCTAATAATGTAGAGTTTTTTGTAATATTTTTTTTTTATTTATATAAAAGGAGTTTTCTAAGAAAAACAACTTTTTATATGCTGTGGACTCACATTCATTAAATATTGTGGCTCCGTGCCAGCAACACTAACCAATCTCGATGATGTGGGTCCGCGTCAGCTTTAAGAATTTACTTTGCCAGTCCTTATTTTTAATGGATAAATTTTATTTGTCAACTATATTACACAAATGGAGGGAAAAATTTGATGCCTCTAAGACATTAAACTTTTGATAACTTAGATTCACTGTTGGTTAGTTTGCGGGCGTGGATATAAATTCATTAAATGATGTAGGTCCTCGCCAGCGGCGCTAACCAATTGAGATAAAAAGTGACACTAAAAAATATTTTTGTATTTAAACCCGGTGCGATACCTCACTGTGTCGCACTATTCTGTGTCAAAACTCTGTGTCGACCGAGCATTTCTGATATCACTTTCACCACACCTAACATTGGTTTCTTTCCCTCATGAAGCCCCTCCTAACCATCCAATCACTAACCCTCCTCCCACTATCCTCAACTTTGACCCTCTATCTCTATTGGATAAAAGTAAGAAGAAAATGTGCCCAACTGGCCATTGTTGAAACTGATAGCAGTCGTGGCTTGGCAATAACTTTCAACAACCTCTTAATACAAACTTCCAAATTCTTTTGATCTTCTTGAGAATTTCAAGCAACATTCAAGAGAACTCACCAGGGTGGGGGAAGCAACTATTTTGATTAATGATGATGATGCTCTTTTTGGAAACCATGTATACAAAAGTTGGCAAACGCAAGTCTAGGTGAGACTTAGGCGTGAAAAAGCGTTTAGGTATTCTTAGTATATTTTAATATTTTTTAATCATAACAAGACTATTAAAATATTAAAATTGTACATATCATAAAAATATGTTTGAATATATCCAAATTAAAATACTATTTGATTATTTTCGAAGAGATAATGGTCCGGTTATTAAAATAATTCTTTAAAAGGCGATATCGTTTCACTAAAGCATTGTCGTTTTTAGAAAAAAAGTGCGCCTTAAGGGTTTTACCAAGAATAAGGCGTAAAAAACTGAAGGCGTGATACAACAGTGATATATACATATGAAATACATAAATGTACAAAATATTAAAATATACGAAATATACACATATGTGAAATATACACAATATATAAAATATACATATATACTAAAATACATAAAATATACGAAATATATATATTTACAAATTTATGAATTGTCACCCAAAGGTGGCAAACAAAAATCTGACCCTCCTAAAGAATTGGATTCCACCAAAATGTGACAAATTGTGCTTAAGGGGTGTTGTACCTGGAAAATAAATTTCAAGACAAATTTAGGCTATCAAACGGTCTAAAAGCTGAAAAATTTCAAATTTTTTTAACTTTTTTAAATTTGTCTTAAAATTTTAGGACTATCAAACGGACCCTAAGAAGTAAACATACGTGGAAATGAAAGTGGTAGAATATTCCGAGGAAGATTTAATTGATATAGGCATTAACAATAATTTGTAGAACACTATTCAACTAGTGATATGAGTTGCTTTCACAGTGGATAGATCAATTAGCTGAACCACTTTGTATATGTGCGTTGATCTTCTTTCTTATATCTTTTATTGTACTTTTATTGCTCATTACTATACCCAAATCATGTTTATTTTCATTACTCATTGAGTTCATCCTTATTATTTGGATGTTACATTTCAGTATAACATCACCAAATAATACACTTAACTGAAGTTCACAACTCCAAACCCAAACCATAACAAAAACTAAATCATGCATCTAGTGTAACCAAAGGTTTGGAGCTTTACGTTTTTAAAGAAAAATATTCATATTATCGACCATTGTTGATGATTGAGCCTACATTTTTATTATTAATGGAAGTGTTATGTTGATGATGGAGTTTGGTAGAAAATAAAATGTTATTACAAATGTGACTGAGAAAAATATGTAATAACTATGAAAGGTGTAAAGGAAAGGGTAAGGCCAATATGAAGGTTGATAGAAAAGTATAATGTTACTACAAATTTTTTTGAAAAATATGATGATTAGGAATGCGAGCAAAAAAATAACTGAAACTAGGAGTAACATATATGCAGTTGCATTCAAATCTTGTGTGCTTGTACCCAACGAGTTTTCATAATCTCTAAGATTAGTAGCACAAGGTGCTGAGAAGATTAATTCTCTAAGTTGGGTACAGTGGAACCATTGAAGACATTCGATTTGGTGAATGATTCTACTCAACTCAACTTAACTCAACAAAGGCTTTTCCCAATTATTTGGAGTCAGCTGCATGAATCCTATTTTTTCATTCCAATCTTGTTAGGACAATGTCTTCGGTCAAACCACATGATATCATGTCCTTTTTTACAGTATCCCACCAAGTCAATTTAAGCATACCTCTACTCCTTATGTTATCATCAATACTAACTAAATCACTATTTCTTACGATAGCATCTGGTGGTCTATGCTTGATGTGTCCAAACCATCTAAGTTGATTTTCTCTCAATTTATATTCTATAGGAGATACTTTTTCCGTTTTACAAATTTGTTCATTTTTAATTTTATCCTTTCGAGTTTTATCACGAATCTATCTTAGCATTCACATCTCCGCCACACTTATTTTTTCTACATATTTTATTTTTTGAGTTGCTTAACACTCTGTCCCATATAACATGGTGATTCTAATGGCCATTCTATAAAAGGTATCCTCCTATCACACAATACACCGATACCACTTTTAACCCAGCTTGCCTTAATTCTATGGGTAACTTCATCAATAATATCTCCATCTTTTTGAATAATTGAGCCTAAATAATAAAAATGATCATTTCTAGGTATCTCTTGATCCTCCAGTTTCACCACATCCCCGCTTAATCTCATAAAAAAAAGAGCTTATTTTGCTGCGGCATTCTCATGTGGTGAAAGGTACCATGAGGTTTCATTTAATATTTAATATTTAACTAGTTTTAATTTCTCTCATTTTAAGTTCCACGACCTAGTTTGTGGGTTAATCTTCTCTTTTCTCACTCGTGATTAACATTTAATACTTATATCCAATACCATTATCTTATGTTGTGAGGTTAAGCTCTTTTCCGGGATAATTTTACAGTCTTTATATGTTAATCGGTCTCCTTTCCTAGTATTGGAAAAGTTTATTTGACACTTATGCATTCCACTTTTATAAGTTATTAAGTTATAATAAATATGTATTTATTAATACGAAATCACAAGCCATAAAAAATCTAAGATAAACTTTACACCATCGTTTTTATCTTCAAAACCATATCCTCCATGTACTACCTCATATACTGTATATAAATTTTCTCATCTATGAGTATATTTGAATTAGGTCATCCATTTGTTTCCAAAATTATAATTTAGTGTGCTCATTTAATCCTATTTGGAGTGCATAAGCACTAACAATATTAGTTATATTTTTACCTAATACCACTTTTACAATATGAACGAAACTATTATAAAATTTTCAAATATTAATGAATCAATTAAAATACGATTCCACGGATGTAAAAAAAAGAAAAACATTAAAATATAATAAAATTATTTAAACAAAGGAATTATCATAATGTCCCGTACTAATCCATTTGGATTCCCAAAAATTGAAGAAGAAATTTAGTATGGGATTGTTAAAGAAGAACAAATTTGTAGAGAACAATAAGAAATAGGGTAGTTATAGAGGTGGCGTGGGAAATGTCAGATGTACATGTTAGTTATTATCAGTTATTTATTAGAAGTTAGTGGACTAGTTATTATATGATAACCCAAACAAGCGATAGTTCGTGAACTAGCTATTCACACACATGCGAACTAGCTGGTAAATAATTATTAATGTGTTACACACAGGTTAACTAGCTATTAACACACAAGATATGAATGCAACAAACCTCATAGATATTGTTGGGAATTCAAGGAGTATACTATTGGGAATTCATTGATTAAAATGTTGTAAATTCATAGAGTATATTGTTGTATTTAAAACTATCTTTCCCCTATTTATATGTTACGATATATGAATTTATGTTGTGATATATGAATTTAAAGAAGTGTTGTGATATTTATGTTGTTATATCTTAATTCATGGAGTATAATGTTGTATTTAAAACTTTCAGGATTGTATATATGTTGTGATATATGAATTTATGTTAGTTTGAATCTATATTGTGATATATGAATCTAAAAAGTTTGTACCCAATGCACAAGGCTCCCGCTTAACTGCAGGATTTGATAGAGGTCGATGTCAGCTGGCCTTATCCCCATAAATAGAGAGACTTCTCCCATATCTTAAAACTCTAACCAATCATATCTTGAGCGAGGGCACTTTCCATTGCACCAAGGTATGACCTCATTGTGATATATGAATCTATGTTGTATAAATGTCTGTTGGAACACAATTTGACGAGAACATTGGTTTATGGACACTAAGGATTGAACGTGCTTTGTTTCATTTATGGAGGCCGAAGATTCAATATGCTTAATATTTTCCAGCAGTCTACTGCCACTGGCATTCGTGGTAGGGCATCGACGCAAGGACCACCAAATTCAAACGAGGAAAGAGAAATCGATGAAGAGTTTTCCAATCCACGGAGTTTAAGACCATAAACACATTTACATATTTATGTAAAGAAATTAACGACGTTGATATTACTACCCGGGATCAACGACGTAGGTCCAATAGTCACTTAATCAGTCGTCGCCCTTCAAAGAGCCAAAATACATCCATGGAGGCTTCTATTGATGCTTTTGTTGTGGTATCAATTGCAAAAATAAAGAAATTAAAAGTACAAGCTTTAGATGATACATATTTTATGGAGGCTGCTACGGAAGCATTGCAAGACTCAGATGGAGTCGATGAGAAGAAGTTCAATAAGGCTATTGGGATGTTCGCAGCAGCTAGGAAGTTTCACAGTACTTTCTTAGTGATGAAAAACTGAAGAACACAAGCATAGTTGGATACATGTCTGTGATCAATTGTTTTGTGCTTCACGTATTTGTGTTTGTGTTTATATAACTCCAAGTTCATTAATAGAACGATAGAAAGGACTAGAACTCTACTATCAAAACATCAGTTTAGTCTCATTGTAATTCATTCATTTCTCTTTACCCAACCCCTAACGTTCTCATTCCATTCGCACCGGCTTTGTTTCCATTGGTTATTCTGTCAATCTTTAAATTGGCTGAGGAAAATTTAGATGAATAAGACATCGGTGGTATGCCTAAGAATTTACATCCTCAAAAAATAAATGAATCTAAAAATGATGATTTAAGCACAGTTGAAGAAAAGATATGGCCTGGATGGATCGAAGAAAATGCTCAAAATTTTACTGATTTAAAGGCATCACTATCTAAGTTACCTAATTTATGCAAACTCAGTCAATGATAAATGCCCCAAATGCATAAAATTTTATTGATTTAAAGGAATCATTATCTAAGTTACATTCCTCTTTGAGTGTAAAAGAGAAGGGGAAGTTTCCCACCCAAGGCCAAAGACCTTTCCAAGGTCAAAACTATGTGAGGTCTACTCCCGATGGAAATCAAGATTCAACGTAAAGCGGTAACCACTCTATGTAGTGGAAGTTTTATTGACTTGTCACATCATACATAAGACGTGCAAAGATATAATGAGGTTTCGCCCGGCACGCAGGAGGCCGTAGATACCCCCTTGTAAGAGAGTGAGAAAGAAGACACGGTTAGGACCTAAGTGGTAGTGAAAGCCCTATATCCATACCATACCCTTAACGGTTGGTCCTTCCTTCTAAAGAGGTCTCTCGTGATGACATTTTGGAGGTGCTTAAGTAAGTGAAGCTAAACCTACCTTTTCTTGAGGCTATAAAGAAAATTCTCACTTATGCCAAGTTCTTAAAGGATTTGCTCACGATGAAACATAAATTAAAGGTAAAGAAGAAGGTTTTCCTAGCACAAAATGTGAGTTTGATACTTTTAAGAGACCTCTCACTAAAGTATAAAGATCTAGGAGCCCCCATCATTTTGTGCATTATTGGAGATCATAAAATTGAGAGAGCTTTATTAGATTTAGGGGCGAGTGTCAACATTCTACCCTATTCCATCCATATGAAACTTGATTTAGGAGATCTTAATCCCACAAAATTTACTCTTTAACTTGCAGATCGTTCAGTGAAGGTATACCATGGAGTAGTTGAGGACGTAATCGTCTAAGTTAACAATTTCTACTTCTCGGTAGATTTTGTCATTTGGGACACGAATACCTCCTCCCCATTGAGTCATCATGTTACTATTATTCTTGGGCACCCCTTCTTAGCTACAGCTAACACGTTGATTAATTTACGTAATGGGAAAAGGTAAGTCACCTTCGATAATATAGCAGTTGAAACGAATATCTTGAACATCACTAAGAAAATGGGTGATGAGGACGATTTATATGACACGGATCTTATCGAGGAGGTAGTATACAAACACTTTGAGGATAGTCATGTTAGGGATCCACTTAAGGCGTGTTTAGTGATAACTACCGAGAGAGAGAAAGTGTTCCAAGTTTGACCGAGAGGTGAGTAGGATGAACACATTATTAGATGAGGGAAAGAGTGAGAACGAAGTGAGAGACGTAAGTTGGGTCTCCAAACTCGAGGAAATACCACTGAGGGAATCCTACGAGGTTCCCTCCGACTTTAAATTTTCTGAACTCTAATTGAGGAAGCTACCTTCCAACGTCAATTGTGCTTATTTAAGGGAGAATGCGACTTATACTATTGTTGTCTCTTTTAGCCTAGATAAAGAGAAAGAATGGAAGCTTATGACTATTTTGAAGAAGCATAAGAGTGCTTTGGTTGGTCTATTACGGATTTGAAAGCTATAAGTCCCTTGATTTGTAGCTATAAAATCCATGTAGAGGAGGATGTGAAGCCCCCTAGGGAAATGCAAAGAAGATTAAACCCGATTATGAAGGAAGTTGTGAGAATGGAAATTATTAAATAATTGGATGTGGGAATCATCTATCCCATATCAAATAGTAAATAGGTTAGTCCAATTAAAGTCATTCCCAAGAATCTGGGAATGACTGTGGTTGAGAACATAAGGGGTAACTTATCCCCAAATGCACCACCACTGGGTGACGCATTTGTACTGGTTACCGAAAACTCAATGTCGACAGTAAGAAAAACCACTTCCCTTAGCCGTTCATGGACCAAATGCGCAAGAGTTTTGGGCCACCCATTTTATTTTTTTAAATGATTATTACGGGTATACTAAATATAGGTGGACATGCTAGACTAAGAGAAGGCTACCTTCACATGTCATTTTGTCACTTTTGCCTAAAAAAATGCCATTCGGATTATGTAATGCGCTCATGACCTTTCAAAGGTACATGCTAAGTCTTTTTAGGGACATGGTTAAGAGAGAACTTGAGGTCTTCATGGGTGATTTTATTGTCTTCGGCCCATCTTTTGACCATTGCCTTGATAATCTTGAGAAGGTTCTTGCCCGATGTGTGGAAAAAACCTAGTACTAAATTGGTAAAAGTACCATTTAATGGTTACTGAAGGAGTAGTTCTAGTCCACATTGTATCATATAAGGGGATAGAGGTAGATAGCGTAAAAATTGACATAATTGCTAAACTTCTCCCACCCAAGTCACTAAAAGACGTGCACTCATTTTTGGGACATGAAGGGTTCTACTGTAGGTTTATTAAGGATTTTAGCTCCATAGTTAGGCCTTAAGTAACTTACTCGTTAAGGATGCCCTTTTTGAGTTGAGCTAAGTGTGCTAAGAGGCATTTGAGAAATTAAAGAGCATGCTCGTCTTGGCTCCTATCATGCAAGCTCCAGATTGGACCATTCCATTTGAACTTATATGTGATGCGAATGACTATAAGGTAGGGACTATTTTAAGGAAAAAGAGAGATAGTAAGGCCCATGTCATATATTACGCTAGCCAGACTTTAATCGGACCCCAATTCAACTACTCTACCACGAAGAAAGAGTTGATAGAGGTAGTGTTCGCCCTCAACAAGTTTAGTTCATATCTTATCGGGTCACTTATTATATGCTTTATCGACCATGAGACTCTCAAATATCTCCTTTCTAAGAAGGATGCAAAACTGCTCCTCATTAGATGGATCTTGCTACTTCAAGAATTTGACCTTTTCATTAAAGATAAGAAAGGAGTAGAGAACGTTATGGCCGATCATTTATCTAGGCTCTCATCTGACATACCTCAAGATCCCGTACCCAAAGATGAGTATTTTCCAGACAAGCAAATTTTTCCTACTTCCTCTCTACCTTGGTTTGCATACATTGTGAACTATCTAGTGACGAGGGTTATTCCCTCCGATTGATCTCTACAAGAGAACAAAAAGTTTATCACTTTGTTGCGCATTTTTTTTACGATGATCCTAATCTATTTAAGTATTGTGGGGATCAAATAATCCAAAAATTTGTATCGAACGATGAAATCCAGAGTGTCATTCAATTTTGTCATTTGAAAACTAAATGAGGCCACTTTTCCACTAAGAAGACGCCACAAAGATTCTTCAATGCGGTCTTTATTGGCCGACTATTTTTTGGGATGTGAACGCTTATTGTCAATTATAAGGATAAATTTTCAATTGAGTCAATTTGTATGTGTTGGATTAATTCCGGAAAAAACTATTTGAGTCAAACGATAGAAGTTGTTTTGTGACCTTTCGAGCCTATGGCGTTTTTGTTGAAGACGCAACGGCCAAGTCGAATCGATCACATCTTATGCCGTGTTTCGTGCTGAGTTTTCGTCATCAACATCCCAAGGATTTCTTAGGTATAAATTCTTTTATTATGTTGGGCCTTTAAAATTTTTATTAAGTGTTAATAATTTTATTCAGATATTTTAAAATCACTTTATATTTTTTAAAGAAATATATATTTTTTTTGAGGGTCATTAGAACGACTTTACTAGGTCATTTGACTGAGATTCCCACGTTGTTCGAACGAGAAATCGACTGAGGTCGCTTTTTGGTTTTGACAACTTCTCGTTAGAAGTCTCATTCGAACGAGATGATTATGTCTTTCGAACGAGATTGTAGTTCGTTCGAATGACCGGAGCAGTTTTTTCAAAAATTGTCAGTTTTTCTCACAACCTCCCACTACTTTTTCCAACCATTTATGTAGTGTGGGAGTTAACATTTTTAAAAAGACTTTTCCATCTTCCAAAAGATAAACCTTTAGCAAAGTCCCTTGAGTTTTTGTTCAAAACTCGTGGCTTAATTTTCAAGACAAAAACCAAGTTTTACACCTAAATTATTTTATGATCCAAGCTTCAACATGACACATGTTTGAGATAAGTTTTTGGCACCAATTTCATTATTCTCTACATCATTTAGATTATTTCTAGCAGAGGATTCCGTGTTCGTGGTGTACATATGATGGACTCCGTGTGTTTGACGGTAGCATTGCCCCATCAGTGGACTCCGAGACGTAGGTGAACTCCTGTATTGTCACTAGACAGAGGTATAAGGAATAGAGAGAGTCAAGGCTTGCAAGGGCAACGAGTAATTGAGTAAGTCTTCTGTCGTGTCCTTGTATTAAATCTGTACTTAGTGGACTTGTAGCTGAGCCATCCGAAGTTTTTCTCGTCATGGGTTTTCCTCCTATATCGCGGTGCTGTGGTTATCTTGTAAATTATCACCGAGATGCATGCTTAGGTTTAGCAAGATAAAATTGGTTTAATCACAAAAATTGTGTAATTGGTGCTTAATTATATTGCGTAGTTTAGTTTACTATTATTCAAGTTGGAATTATCAATTTGCAAAATTCATATTAGTCTTGAATTACGTTTGTTTAAATTTGATTTGTATAAATTTGAACTTGAATTGAAGTTTTGTTTAAGAAAAGAAAAATTAATTTTGAAAGATGTTTAAAATTTTATATTTTGAGAACGATCATCCTATTTAGTGGTATTAAATCATAATATATAAATTTCGCATTTACAATTGGTATCAGAGTAGGAATACTAATTTATCGTGTTAGGTCCTTAGGTTTGACTATGGATAATTTATCATTTTCGAGGTATCCTATTTTTGGTGGATGTAACTACACGTATTGGAAAGCGCGTATGAGGTCAGCACTGAAGTCGTTAGATGAGCGGGTTTGGCTATCGGTCATTAAAGGGTGGTCCCCACCAACGTGTTTAGTAGGAGAAGTTAGAGTTCCTAAACTCATTGAAAGATGGAGTGAGGATGAGCTTAAGCTAGAAAATTTTAATTCACGTGGTTTAAATGCACTTTTTAGTGCGGTCACACTGTAGGAGTTCCAGCGAATTATGACGTGTGAAATGTCCAAGGAGGCATGGAACACACTCCAACTCACCCATGAAGGTACAAGTGCCGTTAAGGATTTTAAACTCCAAAACCTCACCACTCAATTTGAAATAATTAAAATGGATGAGAGTGAAACTTTCGATGAGTTCTCTACTTGATTGTCTGATATCGTTAACTGGTCTTTTAACTTGGGAGAGAAAATACCCGACAAAAGTGTCATAAAGGACATTTTGAGGTCATTACCCGATAAGTTTAACCCAAAAGTGATCATTTTGAATACTTTAGGAACTTTAAACTTTACGAAACTTAAAGAGCTTGTGTTGACTTACAAACCTATGAATTTGACATGTTTACCTCCAAGTATGTGAAGATTAAGGTTAAGGGCATAGCCTTGAAATCCTGAAAAGAGGAATCACTTGTTTCGAATGATGAGTTTGACATCGACTCGGATGATATGGCTTTGTTTACTAAGAAGTTTTAAAAATTTCTTAAATTTAATAAAGAGAAACTTAAAAATTATTATAAGAAGTTTGAGAAGTCTAAGTATACCAAAGCCGAGAACCCCCCCAAAATCGTAATGATGATCTTAAGAGGGACGAGTCAAATAGATATTTTGGTTGTGAGGGTTATGGCCATAGGAAAACTGAGTGTCCCACTAAACTAAGGAATGAGGGTAAGAAACCAATTTCATATAATTCCACCCTTAGTAATAGTGAACCGAAAGAGGGACCCGATTCCCCATTGAGCACAACTTTACTGAGTTCATGGCTAGTCATGTGAGCATTAATGACGTATATTCCAATGAAGATATTTCTTTGCAGGAGACTTTCGAGGCGATTGTTTGTGAATACCATGTGTTTGATGGTAAAGATAGTGGATAATAGAATGAGGATGAAGAAGACAAGGAGAGTGAACTCCAAGTTGCCTTTCGTGAGTTATATGCGGAATCCTTGAAATTGAAAAAGGCAAACTTAAAGTTAGAAGTTAGGATGAGAGAACATGTCATAGGTAATGATGAGAGTATTTTAATTGAAGATCTTAGGAAACGTGAGAAAAATCTTCAGCCGAAGCTAGATTATGTTAAAGGTAAGAGCTTCTTGAGTTTGAAGAGACTAGGAGTTTACTTGAGTCTATGATATTGGAGCTTGAAGAGATATTGAGAGACTCAAGTCATGTCAGGTTTGATTTGAAGTCTAGGTCCGAAAAATTGGATAAGATGTTAAGCACATTCCAAATAAAATTTGACAAGTGTGGTATTGGCTTAGATACTCAAAATACTTCCACTAATAAAATCAAAACCATAATTTTGAGAAAATCAAGTAGGAATGCTAGAAAAGGTCAACCCTTAGGTAATACTTCTCACCGTGTTTTCACTTGCACATATTGTGGTAGGAAGGGTCACCTTCGGAGGTTTTGTTTCGATCTTAGAAATGGTCCTAGGAAGTCCAAGGGTAGAGTCACCAAGGTCATTAAAACTCGAAAGCGTCACTTTAAACCTATGTGGGTTAGGAGATCCGATTTGGAAGATTTACGTGATAGACTTTATGATTCTCGTTTGCTTGCACATGATACTTCTCATGCTAGATCTAAAGGTTGGTTGTGTTAGCTCTGTTTTCATACACTAGTTGTGCTTTATGATATATACTTACTAGTTGTATGTTTGTTTGTCATATTCTAGTACAGGCTTCATCATATATATTTTTGTTAGAATCATGACAAGCATATCTTTTATATTTTAATTTTTTTATGTGTTAGGTCTTATTGAAAAATACAAAATTTATTTTTTTCCCTTTGAGTTATGTTTGTTTCAATTTTTTTATAAAATTTGAAATCAATAATATTTTTGTTCGTGTATTTTAGTTTTACACATCGTATGTGGCATATCCTTGTATTTGAATCCTATATCACTTCCATGTGGTTAGAACTTTTGGTTATGAATTTTAATTCTTAAATTGTTCTTAATAATGCTTGCATGGAGTAGTTTGACTTTGATTTGCTTAATGAATTCTCTTTGTATATGCCTCCACACACATGCACGAGCTCTTTTGAACTTTAAATTCACATGTATATTTAAGCTAAGTGATATGTTCTCCCATCAATTTTGTCATTTACATATTTTTGACTATAGGGGATTTGTGCATGTAAGACTTGTTGCTCGGATTGGGAAAAATATTTATCCATTAAAGTTTTTTTAGTCATGGAATTGAGTTGCGAAAGAAAGGTTGTCTTTGAGTGAATAGACACCATTTGCAAAAAGAAAAAAACCCTACAAGAATATATGGCATAAAAATGCAAATTATCAAGGCCAATGTGTAGTATGCAAAATATTGTGTAAAATCCAAAATTATATGCATTTATGGGAGACATAGGTTGAAGATCAACGGGTTTGCACAATGAATCCTAGTTATGCTTACTATGTCATGACTATATTGATTTATAGAATCATCAAAATTCTAGGCTTGTGTACATGGTGCTTGTTTGTTCTTTGAGTTTGCGTTATCTTGTCACATGAGGCTAAATCTTAGTTGATAAAGTTTTGCGATCAAATAGAACTCTGTGAACATTTTTAAGCGATTAGGTCATAACTCTTTTTTTGCTAGTTCACAACCATTCATTTCATTTACCACATGAGTGTGGAAAGCTTATTGGGTTTAGTGTCTTGTGTGATGTTTATACCTATATATATGTGCTCCTGCTCCACTGATATCTTTTTCATATTTATATATATGGTATTATTTCTTTTGAGTCTTTGCTTTTGCATATAATCCTTGTATGCTATTTATTCTCTTCAATATCTATCTTGTTGAGATTTTTCATTGATATCCCATGCGTATCTTAGTTCATTCTAATTGATATCATTTTGTTATCGCATTATAGTTGGTATGTAGTGTGCTTTATTTGGACTAGTTATTCTTGTGTTACCATGATCCTTTGTTGTTCTCGTATCACTATACACCATTGCATGATATAGTTATTTTTCCTTTATGCTTAGCCCTTTTTTCATTTAGGGAAGAATTTTTTAAATTAGGGAGAAATTAGTTATTTTATGCAAATAATCGTTGTCTGTTCCAGAACAAAAAAGGGGGAGAAATGGTATATAACCCTTTTCATTTGGGGAGATCTAACATAGGGGGAGACGTCTTTCTTACATTGTTAGACAAAGGGGAAGAGTTTAATTATGAAATTAAATTTTTATATATTCCGTATGCGTTTGACGGTGTGTTTAAGTGTGCAGGTTTTCATCCATGGGGTTAAGTTTCAAATGCAAAGCTTCTCAGAATATATGTCGATTAAGCATCAGTAATTTTTTTTCTTTTGGGTTGGGATTGAGTCTTTTAGATGATCTTGATGACCCATAGTATTTTATTTTTAGTTTTGTTCTGGAATATCCAAAGGGCGAGTGTTAATGGCAAAATTTACTACCCTACGTGGACCAATAGAAAATGGACACTTGTTCTTCTACGTGGCAATCTTCATAATGATTACTTACATGTTCAGCTCCCGAGATAGATGGTCGGCTAATCGCCCGACCAACCTAAAGAATATGAACCATCAAGAATATTAAAAACCATTTGTGTGGAATCACCAACAATCATTGTAACTGGAATATCAATAGTTATATTGGATATTAACAGTCATATATATTGTATATAGATGTAAATGTCTAAATATATAAAGGCATTTCATCTTCGGGACTCCAAACCACTATAAATACATGATCTCCTCTAGCTCAAAGAGACAAGTGAATCATTCTCAAGCACACTATAATCACCAGAAATAAAATAAACAGTGGATGTAGGTTTTCTTCATAGCCGAACCACTTTAAAAATCTTTGTCTCTTGACTGGGCAATCATAGATCTTGACTTTCAGAATATCTAGATTCTATAGTTACAATGATTTGACATATTATTTTATATGAAACTTGAAAATCGGGGATACATATCCTCTTCTCTTTCTTCAAGAGATTCCATCTTGAGAGAGGAATAACAATTGAAAAATGGCGATTTGTATCCAACAACGCATACAGAGGCATAATCGACATATAGCACAATAATTAATTGTATTCATAAAATAGGACGAATCCAACAAGCAGGATCTCATAAATTCAAACTCAAAAGACATAAGACCGGCCTTCAAATCAAAGTTTCTCATTTTAGAAATTTTAATCCAGTTGATCAGTATACAACTTCATTAACATCTAGTGATTCCCCTTTCAAAGGTTTCAAGGTTGAAGAAGAATTTGGCCTGGTTCACAGTCATCACAAAATTTATGCAATAACCTGTAGATTTTTTTATATAATGTACATAATGACATAACGAATTAAAAATCAAATCATTCTCTCACTTTTCATTTATGGAATAAGGGACTACTGTGGGATTTGGGATTGGAATCATCGCGAACCCTTAAATTTCCAACCCATGTGGATTTATCCCGTACCCTATGATTGATTCTTCATATTAGATTAGGAATTTTATATTGGAAAGACCTTCATCGATCATCATTATCATGCATGGTCGATCAAGAGTGTTGGGTCTGCTGCCTTATGAGTTTTTTGTCCACCAACCTGCTAACTCCAACCAAGAGTAGTGACTTATTCGATCTCGACGACCTGAAATTTTTGGGCAAAAAATAATTTTTTGCATCTACAATTTTCTCATGGCTAGTCGGCGACCACTGTATGAAGAGGAGAACACCCTGGCGACATCCTCAGAATACCATTGCTGTTCGGTGGTCATGTGTAAATAAAGGCTCAATAATATCGCTGGATTACCCTGGTGGTCGACAACCACTATCGTCACGCTAGTTAAAAAAGAAGAATATGGTAATCAGACCACTCTTAATTGGTCATCCATCACTGTGTTACAACGGCAAGTAATGAGGAAGGTCACCATCACTGGTCGACGACAAGATGACATATCTTTGGACACGAGTCCTGATGTCATGACGGGTTATTATACCCTTTGACTTTGTCAAAATAAAACCCTTTATGTTAAAATCTTATTAAAAACTTTTGTTTTATTACAACAAATGGTTCTTCGACCAGATAGGAGTAAAGTATGACACCCGAGTGGTCATCATTAGAAATATTTTAGAATCGATACAATAGAAAGGGGACCCTCGCTAAACTGGCAAGGATTCATTGGGCCGTTGATTAGAAGATACACTTCTGAGGTACCCTTTTCTGAAGCAGATAGGCAAGTGCCATATTTTCACAACCGCCCACTCTATGTGACAACCATGATCAATATGATTTCTTTTCCCAGATCATTGATGGATGGAGGAGTTTCCATCAACATAATGCTAATCGATACGCTATATGAGTCGGGGATCTCTTAAGAAAAGATAGTCCCTGTACCGTTGGTGATTTTGGGATTTGACAGTGCGGGTATGTAGTCGCTCGAGTACTTGAATGTAGGTATCAAGTTGGGTAACTTCACTTCCCATATTGAATTCCATGTCATCAATGCCAACACCAACTACTTAATGCTCATAGGGCGAGTGTGTATGCACACTTATGGCACAATATCCTCCACATATCATCAATGTGCCAAAGCCAATGTTTGAGGTACCGAGATCATAATCAAATTAACTCAAAAGCCATTTTATGTTGAAGAAGGCCATCTAGTAGATGCATCATTTTACACGGAGCTCGACGAAGAGAGAAACAGCTCAACAAGAACTTTAAAGGGGATACAAGTGGATGGAGGAAGTTACCAACCAAGGATGTCAGTTCACGACAATTTAGGATAAAGGGTGATCCCCCAGATAGAAATGGGAAAGAAAATAATAAAGGACTAAGCCCCCTCGAACATGCAAGAAGGCCGTCCTTCTAAATGGGAGAGTTATATGTTACTTATAACGGTCTGCGTGGATGGAGTTCTGGGATAATATCATCAACCCTATGTGTTTTGTGGTTGATGAGTCCCACATTATTTAGCATATTGAAGAGCCAAAAGATTCCCCTGAGTGTATACAAGACGAACCAAAAGAACAACTACAAGAGCTGGAAGAGAGTAATTTGGTAATAGAATGAGGTGAGAGTAGACGCATTATAATCTCCAAAGCAGAGGGAGGAGTTCATCATCTTGCTCAAGGAATTCACCAACGTGTTTGATTGGAAATACACAAAAATTCCTGGAATAGACCCAGAGCTGAGCTCTCATAAGATAAATGTTCTTCCCAGTGCTTTACCAGTTAGACATGCCACTCGTACATATAAGGCTGAGCTAGACCTTAAGATAAAAGCATAAGTGGAGAAATTATTCGCGGTGGGGTTCATCAAACCCATTCAGCACCCTGTGTGGATTTCTAGGATTGTGCAGTGGCAAAGAAGGATAAAAGTCAAATCCGAATTTTCCTTGACTTCTGCAACTTGACCCGGGCATGTCCCAAAGATGAGTTTCCCTTGCCAAGTATAAATAGTCTAGCGAATGCTACCACGAGTCATGAGATGTACAGTTTCATAGATGGGTATGTCGATTATAATCTCACTAGGATGGATCCAGTGGATACGGAGAAGATTGACTTTCGCACACTATTGGGAAACTTTCATTACACGGTCGTGCCATTTGGTTTAAAGAATGTAGGAGCTACCTACCAATGAACTATGATGGCCATCTTCTATGATATATTTCATGACATATTAGAATTCTATGTAGATGAAATGGTGGTGAAATACAAAAAATAAAGCAAATATATCTAGGACTTGAGGCGAGTGTTTAAAACATGTCATGGGTACAAGATGAGAATGAACCCCTCGAAGTGTGATTTTGGGGTCACTGTATGACAATTATTGGTGTTCGTAATAAATCAACAGGTGGTACATGTGGATGAGGAAAATAGGAAGTCCATTATGATGATGCCGTCGCCAAAGAGTCAGCGATAACTCAAAAGCTTCTTAAGAAAGGTGTCCTACATAAGAAAATTTATACGAGCATTGGTAGAGGTGACCCACCCGTTTGCCCCTTGATGAAACATAAAGCTAAGTGTATCTAGAAAGAAGAGCAGAAGAAGGCCTTTGAGAAAATCAAAGAAATTTTAGCATCCCCGTCTACAATTATACTGTTGGAGGCCAGAGCATCACTGTTGCTTTACCTCACCTCAACAGAGAGATATATTGGAGCACTGATCGATCAAGAGAAGGAAGGGGTAGAGAGATCGATGTATTATTTGTCAAGGGTAATTTCAAGCATAAAATCTAGATATACTAACATTGAGAGGCACTGTCTTGCCTTGGTCTTCGTACTTCAAAAGTTAAGACAGTACTTGTTGGCCTTTACAGTTCACATTGTCACCAAATGTGATCTTATTAAGAATCTCTTAGCACGGACGATCTTGGTAGGAAGAGCAGCAAGATGGTTTTTGATCTTGTCAGAGTACGATATGAAGTGTATGGTGCCAAAATCTATCAAAAGCCAAGCAGTGGTAGATTTGTTAGCCTATTTCCCAAGTCAGAATTTTGAGCCTCTGAATGAAGAGTTGTTTCGAGAAAATTTTGAAGCATGTTTAATAGAGGCGATGGAGGAGTGGGAGATGAAATTTGATGGTTCTTGTGTACAAGGAATGGGGGGTACAAGTATTATCCTCTCGAATGGTAAGGAGAAGACCACTCTCTCCTTCAAGCTAGATTTCTAGTGTTCAAATAGTGAGGTTGAGTATAAAGACCTCATTCTCGGATTGTTAGATGCGCTATATAGAGGTATCAGTGCTATGTATACATGGGGACTCTAACTTGGTAGTAAAAAAAGCTAATAGAGAGTTCTCCCTCAAGCACAACAACCTAGAACCATATTGATCCATCATTTAGAGGCTGCTGAACCAGTTCTTGAACAAAACCATTGAGAGGCATGTACGAATAATGAATAGGCAACCAGATGCTCTAGCTACGATAGCCCAAAAATTGGACATGGATGAACCAGAAGCAACCATCACAGTACGATGGAGGACAATTCCTACCACGATGAAGTCTCTATTTCCAAGTGACAATCCGAAATATTAGAGGTACCTGATTATGAAGAAGTTAGAAATCAGAGAAGGAAAGATGAAGATGCTAGAGCTGGCGAACTACCATCTGCTGCAAGAATGCTGTATTTTAAGAGCCCAAGGTTTTTTTTTATCAAGGTGCGTAGGAGAAGAAGAAGCTAGAAATAGGTTGGAAGTAATGCATGAGAAGCATTTTTAGATAATGATATACCTCTTTATCTCCGGTTGCAGCGAGGGGCTACTATTGGCCCACTATGAGCATGGAGGCTGCTCGTCTGTAGTAGAGCTGTTTAAAGTGCCAAACCCAGTTTGACCAGCCAGATAAAGCTAAATTCATATAATCATTTGAGAATTGGAGGTAACATTATATAGCGTATTTGAAGGATGGCGAGTTGTCACCCGGCGAGAAGATGAGATTTATCTCAAAAAGAGAGTGGCTCGCTTCTACCTAATGGAAGGGAAACTCTACAGGTAAGGTTACAATGATAAGGTGTTGAAGTGAATAGCTAAAGGGGATGTCAAGAGTGATAAATGAAGCTTATGAGTCCTCCCACATGGGAGGTGCTAAGTTATATGATCAATTGATAACACTGGAGTTCTACTCGCCAACTATGCAAACTGACTCCATTGGTTATGTGAAGAAATACAGAATTGGCTATAGACACCAGATTTTAGGACCCCCTAAGTCTCTCCTTAGGTCCTTAGCACCTTCCCATTTCACTACAAACCCTAAGTCAAACTCCGAGTACCGATTTAGAGGCCATCGGGTGCTCCCGAGCCCCGTTTGAGTCCGATTAGCTCTATCGCCAGAGCAAAAGTTCAATAAATCTTTGAACGACTCTGAATCCCATTTCCAACGGTCTGTCTTGTGCAAAAATAGTATAAAAGTTCAGATGAATGAACTATTTTATTACCAAAAACAAATCTGGAGGCCACCAGGCGCTCCCGGGCCCCAATTTGACCCCAATCAATTCCATCGTTAGAGTGAAAACTCAATGAATTCTCAGAGGGAACTGAAACCCTTTTCCAACGGTCTACCCTATGCAAAAAATGGCATAATCATTCAGACGAATGATCCGTTTTCCCTCAAAAATTAATTCGGAGGCCATCGGGCACTCTCGGGATCTGTTTGACCAAGGTCAACTCTTCAGATCGAATGAGACTGAACGAATCTTTGAAAGGCACTGAATACCCTTTCCAATGGTATTCCCCATGCATGAATCAAACTTATGTTCCGAACGAACAACCCTTTTTACTTCGAAAGGTCACCAGACACTTTCGGGCCCTAGTTGACCAAAGTCAAGTCTCCAAACCGAGCAAAACTCTTTGAAATTTAAAGTACCTCGCATAACCTTTCCAAGGGTCTACCATGTGCACGATTATGGCTTATGGTTTGGATGAACGATCCATTACTGTTCGGCGATCTCCGGTCCAAAGGACCGACGAGAACTTTCGAGCCCTATTTGACCCAAATTCAACTCTCGAATCCGGGAGCAACCCAAAAGACTCTTGAAGGTCTCTGAATTAACTTTCTAATGGTATGCTCTGTGCGTGATTTGGGTCAACGGATTGGGTTCTATGACTATTTATTCGAAAAAATCTGCACGAGACTATCTATTGGCAGGTCCATTTCCCTGGCTATCGACAGTGTGTCTAGGGTTACCTGCCGTTTGGCAGGGCTAGAGTTATGCCGATCGGCACCCCCTTACACTATAAATAGAGGACATGACCTCACTTCCAAATCTATTCACCCTTGTTAGCCTAAGCAATATGACTCTCACCTAAGCAATCGGTACACGTGGACAAGCCATTTGATATACCTGAGTGTACGTAAATTGACTCACTATATACCTTGTGGGGATAGTACGTGTGAGAGTGAATTCGATATACTTGACATACATGAATAAGTTCCCTGTGATATACCTCCTGTCAGGACTTCGATCAAGAAGTACTATATAGGGGGAACCGTTCGATATACGTTGAAGGTACTTGGTAAATAGAAGGTGAGATTCATATTGCTTAGGCTAACAAGGGTGAATAACTTGTGGGAGCAGCATTTGAAGGGGGTTTTGGGACTATAAGAGGGATTTTGTGAGTTTGGAAGGGGTCTTGCTTGAGCCATCCATGAAGTCAAGTTTGCATCATGGAAGAGAAGCTAAAATGACTTCCCTTGAAGGGGAGGAGTTTCATACTGAAATTGATTCACTAAGCTAGCTTCACTCTTTCACTACTTGAACTAGAGGAACGGTACGAGCTACTAATAGGCTTAATACAAAAGAAAGGCTATTTGAGATCCTTTTTCTAGGCTCAAGAAGGTGGGGGAGTCATCCATCTTCCACCAAACCCACTTTCCTCCATTGAAGATCTTGTGGTTGAAAGCTCATCACTATAAACTAGTTTAAATATTGGTAATGTTTTTAGTATGATTTATTTCATATTTATGGTCTTAAATTTATAGAATATTCATTCAAGGTTTGTTGATGATTACCTCATGTTTTAATATAAAAATCAAGATTAGAGTTAGTTTTTTATGAGATTAAAGTTAGTGATAAATTTTAGAATATTATTTCACAAATATTGGAGTAAAAAGTGTAAAAAGATGGTTATGGTTCACTAATGGGTTATTAATGACACTCTTGAGGTTTTGAGTATAAAGGGACATATAAATAAGGGTTTAAATGTGTTTTAGAGGTGAATAAATTTTAGAATACTATTTATCAACATTTTATGAAATAAAGTGTGAAAATGATTATAGGATGGTTCACATCATTTTGTAAAACGAAAATATGTCTTCCTCCACTAAACAAGGAGTTTTATGTGTAAAATAAGACCTCACTTTAAATGGGTGTTTGAAGATGTGTGGACTCATATTAAGTGAATAGTGTGTCAAAGGTTTCAATATTGACAAAATGGGTTTTAAGTTGCGAAAATACATAATTAAAGTGTGTAGGTTTAAATATGAGACATTAAACTTTAACATGTAAAAAACGTGATTTTATATATTAAAAGGGTTGACATGCAAAATGTGTGATTTTGGCAAAGTGAGAAGGTTAACAAGTATTTTAATGACTAAAATACCTAAGCGTTGAGTTTGGAACTTGAAAGAGCTATTTTTGTGAAAAACACTTGAAAAGAGATAAGGTTGCAAGTTTTGGTAAAGAAAAATGGTAAATTGGTAATTTACTTAAAGTGTGACATTTTTATGAAATAAAATTGTTAAAGAGTGTTTTTGCACTAATATGAAAAGAATAATTTAAGTCCTTAAAGCGTAAATAATTTTTGGAGTAAAAATCAACGTGTGTGTGAATACAGGACTTAAAGGAGAAAGTAATAATTTTCCAAGTGTTAATGGAAAAACAAACAGTTAAGTCCAGGCTTTAGGCTTCGGCCTCTAAAAGTTGAATAATGTGAACATTGGAATAATGTTAAGCCCATTGAAAAGATAATGTAATATTCAGATGATGCTGGAGAAATAATTAAGCAGGGCATGGTGTCCCTAATGGTGAAAGACACAATAGTAACTACAGGAGCATATGTCGGAGAAGACAGGTGGTGAGAGGCCACGAAGTCCGTGGTTGTTGGCTAAATCCAAAAGATAATGGTGTAATCAGAAACATGATAAGAAATGGGCTATAATATAGAAATAAGTTAATGTATGTGAGTGATTAAAGTTTCGATTAATGAATGTGGACAAGTAAATTGAGAATAATGGCAAATATCCATAAGGGAAGTGAAGTGGTTAAGCAAAGTGACTTAATGAATAACTAAGCTACCTAATGAGGTTTAAACCCATAATAACACAAGTGTGCATGTTATATGAGGCTTTTAATGTTCAATAATATTCTTTAACACGATATGCACATGTGTTGAAAGAAAGTTAAGTAAAGATTAAGCAACTCTGGTGTGAGTTAATGAACGTTGAGTATTAAACATTTGAAAGCAAATAAAAGGTTTCTCCAATAATTGTAAATTTTTTAACTCGGTAAGTTAATTGGAAGAATATACTAGTTTTAAGCATAAAATTAAAATGATTATTTTGTAAAGACAAGGAGAACAAACGACATCAAATAACGTTTTTGAAGTAAAACGGTTTAATACATCGGGACATGTATTTTTAATTGTATATATGTATATATATACGTATTTTTACATGCATGTAGTTGTAGTGTATGAGTGTTCTTTTTGCCGTTCATTTTTATACTACATTTGTATAAGTTCCCACTGAGCATTTGGCTCACATCCCTCTTTTTTGTTATGGCAGGTTGTATGCTGTTCCGTATTTTGAGAGCGTTGTACAAGTAAGTAGTTATTTGGATTTACGAATAGTGGGCTCTGTTTACTTGGCCTCGGGGGCACTTCCATTGGGTTCTATCGCGTAGTTGATGAAAAATTGGAATCACACGCTAACAAGAGTAACATTAAATGATGATAAAATTGGATTAGAAATATTATTTAGGATGTTCCATTGCACTTCACAATTAACGTTCGAGTCGGATCAGGTTGATCTTTATTAACCCTTAAATCTGGGTCAGGGTGTTACATTACTACGAGATGAGCTCTCACTCATTGAATCCTCACTAATGTCAAAAATCGGAGGATGAACTACAACTAATGGAACATGAAATAGGGGACGTGTGGGGTCGGTCCCGACTTTCCTTCTAGCCTTGTCCTCAGCCTCACCCTTACGTAGTTCCTTAAGAATATGACCCTAAAGATGAGGAAATTGGACGATTGATTCATAAAAAGTCTTAAACATTCAAAGGGTTTGACTTAAGTTGACCTAAAGATCAAAACATGGAAATGAATCACTTTAGATAAGAACAACTCAAGAACAGTGGGTTGAATGCCACTAGAGAGGATGACCGGAGTAGCTTCGGTGACCTTTATAGGGAGAAAAGAAGATGAAAAATTTGGAAATAATCTAGTAACCACCACTCTCAACCCCAAAACTCCCCTAAATCCACCCAAAACAGTCTTAAAAACACCTAAAGAAGCTGCTGGAAGACTCAAAACCTAACCCCAAAACACCAAAAACTTAAAATCTCAAGAAAATGGAGAAAACTTAAGAGAAATGGGAGATGGAGGTTACCTGATGGAGGATGATGCTTGAAGAACCAAACTTGGACCCTAAATTTGGCTGGAAAAGCTGGATTTGAGGAGAGAGAACTGGTTTTTACTAGAGAGTAGAGGGAGTTTGCATGCGGGTGAAGTGGAAAGAAATAGAAAAATGGGTTTCAAATGTATTCGAATAGTGGTAATGATTGTGCATTACTCTCAAGGCCTTCATCATTAGGGAACAACTTCCCAAGCAGGCATGCAGTCATCATCCTTAGACAACACACTAAGCCATGGGATACCTGCCAAGTGTCACTCCAGAGCTCTTATTCAACGTTTTAGACCTGCAAATGAAAGGACATATTGTCAACATCTGCGCCCAAAATCTTTCCCCTCGGCTTTCTACTCATATCGAAGGCTAAGGGCTAGGGGTGATTGATATACCCAAGTGTGACCTCGTTCCAGCCTGGGACTCACTCGACAAAGGCCTACCTTACAAACTACTATATAAAACATTATGGGACTTCTCTTATAGAAGTCCTATATTAATAGTCTAGGCACCGTTCAACCTCTTGGGCCAAGATCCATCAATTGTCCCATTAACGCTTCACACATCTCATCTCGTCTTGGCATCCCCAGACTGACGAGACCCGTCAATTGGCCCAATGGCCCCTCACATGTCTCAGTTCATCCTAAAACCACTAGACAACCGAGATCATATTTCATTCTTACTAGTTAGATGCCCAAACAAGACATCAACAATATCATGCTCGGCTAGGCTGAGACCTTACAAGATGACACACATCCACGTGTGACATGGGTTTTTAGCATGACCCAATCCACGTGGACAGGCAGTCATAACAAGATCACAGGAGCACGTGAGGGGAATATTGCATCATCATTACATACTTGTACCAGGGAAAAGGTGTCCACACCCTAGTGGAGGCTTTACCATGCACATGATTTATACATGCTTGGGGGTACAATGTGTACCCCTAGCACTATATATACTTATATCCTTCCTTAGAGGACGGGATCCAAAAATTATAAAACACTAGCTGAACTCTGTCTCATTTGCAGTAGAGAGAGAATTCTTGAGAGTTGTATATTTCAGGCCATTAGAGCCTCTTTTCTAGTAAAAACTACGCTCACCTGCACAGTAAAGGAGGCTGACATAGCCGAACCACTTAAATTCTGATGTTACTCCTCTTGTTCGCATCTCCTTCTCCTATTTACATTGTTGTTGTGTCCTATATCTCCATTATTGAGTTGTGCTTGAGCTTGATCTACTTATAAAAATTTAAGTGGTGATTTTTTAGCATCATCACAGGGAAATCAGTATTTCAAGTCTTACAAGTATCCTTACCATTGCAAAGACATCCCTCATCTCAACCTATCTAGTCAGTGGGCCCTGGACGCCCCTTGGACTAGATAGACCTTACACTTTGGGAAACTTCCAGCCCGCACCTGATTGGCAAACTTAATTACTTGTGACACTATCCTCCCGGCCAAAAATGATTCCAAAATCCGTTTGTGGCACGAAACATTCCTAGATTTCTTGTTCGACATGTGTCGAAAATGAGCCTCGCACATATCTATTACGATGAGATCACTACCTTGGCTTATTGCCCCATGGGGATTACTTCTCTCCCTTATGAATGCTTCATCACCTCCTTATGCTTCGAAGCGGGGAACGTTCCATGGGGTAATAAGGGCCAAGTACGAAGGCCCATTAATGCCACAATAATAAATCGTCATAGCAAGGAAGTTCATAACCCGACACGTCCCCTTGAGCCAATTTTTAAGGATGTTAAAATGGGGGAGGGCGGTGAAGACGAGGGAGAGGAAGAGGAAGAAGAAAGTGAATATGAAGAGGATAAGGGGAATTTTAATGAGGGCGAGAAAGAAGATGATGATTCGGCAGACTTGGATTTTGAAGGCGACTTTGATGAGCACGCATACAACACGTCGGTGATCAATAGTCCCATGGGCCAAATCGACTCCCGTCTCGACGGTTTCATCTCAGAATACCGTGAAGATAGGGCTGATTATCATTGGGATACTCAAAGGATGATGTGGTTCCAAGACGGCCTCTACGGACTAGCATGGGTGTGGGCTTCGAATTGCCTCACTACTTCATGAATCCTTACACCCGCGAACCCAACTCCCCTAGTTCTTCCCGTTAAACTCGTTGTGGACTTTCATTTCTTTATTCTTCATTATTTTATCTTTCACAAGGAGCTGTGCAATATTCTATCTCGCTATAAATGAAAGTTGTGTTGTATTATATATTGTCTCATTGCATTTTAAAATTTGGTTGTTTTATATTTTGCACTCATTCTTTTCTTATTTAGATTTTAGTCCTTTTCATTGAGGACAATGCAAATTCTATGTTCGGGGGGAAGGGGTACAAGTGTGTCTTTTAAACTTTCACAAATTTTAAAATGCCCCCCCAAAATTGAGAAAATTTAAAAAACTTCAAAAAAATTGAAAAATTCCAAAAAATAAAAAATGTTTTTTTCAAAATAAATAAAAACTGGAATTTAAAATCCTGAAAAATATCACTAAATTTTGTTTAAAGTCTCAATTTGTGAAAATTCTATGCACTAAGTTGAAATTGATCAAAAACGGAAATTGAGCAAAAATTGACGACTTAACTCGGTGAGATTTTTGTGCCTATCCTCATTTACGAGTAATTAACTCAATGAAGTTCCTTAAGTGATAAATTCATCATTGATATCTAAATCATTGTTTGATCGGTTAAGAAAACTGAGTGGAAATGTTAATTTGAAAATGCGCCTAAAAATGTCTCAGAAATAAAAACTAATCTCGAGACGCATATGATAATTTGATTAGTAATTCGAATATATGAAGTTATGCCATCATTTGTTCACCTAACGATATTAGCCATAAAAGTTCCAAAAAAAATTATCTAACTTTTGAAAGCCAACTCGAGCCTAAAATTTATACCCCTTTCATTTGTTAAACTCGAAAAACCCAAATTGACCCACAGTTGTGAAAATTGAAAAATTAAAAAATTAAATCCAAATGGTACGTGAAATTGGGCAAGAAAATAAAAAAATGCTAAAAAAAATAGAAAAATACAATAAAATAAAATATGAAAAAGATGAGAAAAATGTGAAAAATTGAAAGAAAATGAAATGAAAAGGGGAGAAAAAAGGGAAAAATGAGCAAACCCCCGAAAAAATTCCAAAGAACATTTATAAGAAATTTTACAACTATAAATTTTTTAAAACAATTCCCATTAGTACCCAAAATACCTTAAGCCAAAAAAGTTCTAATCGAGTTCGAAAAACGAAGTCAATCATCTCGTAGAGAGCTAAAAATACAAAATGATTATAAGGAGACAAAATAGTGCGAGTAAAGAATGATGTTTTCCTACTTTTAAATGACCGTAATTCGTTCATGAGATCGTTTCACCCTAAAATTTTTGTGTTTCAATTTATGTGTGCAGACTCATGTCCAATTACATTTACTCTTAATTTCACGCACAACGAGAGAAAATGATAGTATTCGAGTGATTTATTTGTGAGTGCATCCCATGAGAAATTAAATCAAAGAAAATTTTCGAAAAGTAACGTAATGATCAATCGCTGGAAGTTAGCAGTTAATTTTTAGCATCACACACATTCACTATGAGTTGAGATTCACCAAATAAAATTTTGTGGTGATTATTTTTTATGGAATTTAAATTATACGATTTTTAATTATTTTGATATTTCCATTGAGTCGTACCATGTGGTATAAAATGAATTTTGTGGATAAATTCACGACAAACCTTCACAAGACACCACTTGTCCTATTAGGATAACCTAGGAGTTAAACAATATGTTGCATACGCTAAATGCAACCGCTTGCCCGTAAAAAAGGTATTCTATCCCTTAGTTTAGAAGATGTTTTCATAAACCTTAATTCTCATTCTTTAAAATTTCTTGGTGTGGCCACCCTGAGGTTTTAGATTCCCTCTGGCATGCGCGCGGGATGCGTTCTTTTTGGGGGAGCTCGGCCATCATCATTGTGGGGGATACTATGCAAAATAGAGTCGCCAGTCTATTTTGCTCAAAACAGGAAAAAAAATATCGCCGCCTCGAGAGAACGACATCAAGACCAAACTCATGCTTACGAAATCAAGTAGTTAGAAGATCCGGGGACTAAGTTATGAAATGGAAAGGTGCTAGGTACCCATCCCGCCCATTCAGTATCTCATGGGAAAATGTTAATCTTCTCCCTTTCAAATCCATGGTGTGTGTGTATATGTGCATAATATAAATGGTGGAGAATGGAATCATTGAACTTGCATTATGGAAAGAGACGAAGTGAATTCTTCCGTTGGAGTGTTCTAATATTATGTGAGGATTCGTCGAATCACGAGTCGTTATGGGAGCGTGAATGTGTTTGTCAGATGAGACACAAGCATGTAAGAGTGAGAAACTCATATATATATATATATATATGAAAAAATACATAAACACGAATAAGGGATGACTTGAATCACGAGATTGACCCAAGAAGCTTACGTAGCCCAAGGGGCATCAAAAGTTCACGTAGTTCAAAATAGCATAGAGGTGAGATTCAATCCATAAATCCAAATGGGGTATTTCTATTGTAGAGAAAAATGTGTTTTAAGAGTGGGAGTGTGAAATGAAAATCCATCTTTTGGAATTTATGGATAAACCCTCTTTTTCTTCTTTTTGTTTTTTTATGAAAAAAGATTATGTGCAAATGCTATAAATAAATAGTAGAGATTAATGGATGTGATGCAATGAAACAAAAACACTAAAGTAAAAATAAAGTAAATAACACTAAAATGGAAGAATTAGAGAAATTGATAGAGAATTTAACCTCCTTATGAATGCTTGATGTTGACCTTGAAGTGTCGATGTGTTGATATTGTAATGGTATTAAAGTGGTATGGAGAGGTGGGGGAATTACTAAGTGAGGTAAGAAAGTGATGGAATAGAATATGAAAAATTGGGCTTTTTGGGGGAAAGGAGAGGATTTGAATTCGAGATAATGTTCTCTGACTTGCTGAGAGGGGTATTTAGGGTTTCTGAGTGTTGTTTATGAAGAGTGGTCATAGCCTCTATTTATAGGTCCAAGGGGGGTGTCGATCGGTAGGGTCCTTAGCCTGCCTATCAACATAGTACCTCAGACACCCTACTGATAGGCAGGGTCCCTAGGGTGCATATAGGTAGTTTGAAATGAGTTTTTTGAAAAATTGAGAATAAATTGCAAACTGTAGGTTCAAATCGTTCATGGGACGGATTATTAATAAGGGAATTATATCATGCACATAACTGACTATTAGAAAGGGAATTTAAAGCACTTTAAGAATTCATTGAGTCACTCACAGGTTCGAAACTTGATCGAAGTCAAAAGGGGGCTAGAAAGCGCCAAATGGTCTCTAGACGGATGGTTTTTGGAGGAAAATATACCATACGTAAGATTCGCGCACAAAATGAATCGTTGGAAAGGGGATTCAGTGCCCTTAATGATTTCATTGAGCTTCGCTCAGTTCGAAGAGTTAATAAAGGTCATATGGGGCTCGGAAGTGCCCGATGATCCTTCAGAGTAAAATGGGTCGTTCGTTCGAACTATAAGGCTGATTCATGCATGCAATAAACTATTAGAAAGGGGATTCAGATACCTTTGTAGATTCATTAATCTTTGCTCAAGCTAGAGAGTTGACATGAGTCAAATGGGGACCTAGAGCGCTCAGTCCTCGCAAGTTTAGTTTTTGAAGTGAAATGAACCATTCGTCCGAATCGTAAGGCTGATTCGTGCATGGGATGGACCGTTGAAAGGGGTATTTAGAGAGCTTTAAAATCCATTGAGATTTTTATTAGGCAAGAAGATTAATCCGTGTCAAAACGGGGCCCGAGAGCGCCCAGTGTCCTCCAAATCAACACTGAGAGTATATTCTAGGATTTATGATGGATGGAGGAGTGTTAGGAACCTAAGAAGATGCTTGAGGGGGGGGGGGGTCTTAGGATAGGGTGTCTATAGAGTTCCTTGACATGCGAGCTTGGAACAACTGAAGACCATCGAATAAGTAACACAACATCGACGCTGGGGATGAGGATTTTAGGTTAATTCTATGGACCTAGAGGATAAAGGTGATCGATTTGAAGGGTCGAGGTCAATTATGAGGACCTAAGGAGTGTTGAGACCGATTCAGAGGTTCTAAGAGGTGTTGGGATTAATTTTTCAAACTTAAGGGGCTAGGGTGATTGATTCATATGGTCAAGGTCAATTTTGAAGACCTCGAGTGTGATGGCTGATTCCATAGGTCGAGGTAAATTTTAAGGACCTAAAGTTGGGACGATCAGTTATGTGGGCTGAGGTCAATTTTGAGGACCTTAATTTGGAATGACCAATTCTGGGGTCGAGGTCAATTCTGAGTACCTAAAGCTGTGGCAAATAATATTGCGAGTCGATGTCAATTTTGAGGACCTAAAGTTGGGACAACCAATTCTACGAGCTGAGGTTAATTATGAGGACATCAAGTTGGGATGGTCAATTTTGCAGGATGAGGTAAATTCTGAGGACCTAATGTTGTGATGACATATTCTGAGGGTCGAGGTAAATTCTAAGGATTTGAAGTTGTGATGATCAATTCTGTGAGTTGAGGTCAATTCTGAGGACCTTAAGTTATGATGAACAATTATGCGTGTAATGACCCCACTTTTATGTGCTCATATGTATATAGTTTGTTTTTACACTCATGTGTTACTTACTATCTTATAAATGTTGTATTATTAGATATGTGATGTTATTGGCTATCAATATAACAAACTCCATCTTTAAATATGAAGAATCAATCGTAAATAGAATGAAATCGAAGTCTTATGACATATCTTAAGGTATATAATAAGTTTTGTGGTAGAAAATATAATTTTATGAAACTTTAGGGACTAAAATAAAAATACAAAAAGGGCCATTTTGTAAATAAAATATTTTCAAGGACCTCTAAGAAATATTGAAAATATATAGTGTGAAATTACCAAAATACCCTTCATGTGTGAAATGACCCTTATACCCTTATCACCTTTCCACCACGTGATGGTCACCTCCACCTTACACATGTCATCTTCAGAGAGAAAGCTAAAACACTTGTCATCATTTGGTGATGTTAGACTGCAAGACCACCCCGGAATGCGACACCCAAACGATGACTTGACACCGTAATGCTTGATCACCTAGACACATGTCAACACCGTAAGACTTTTGAAAACCTATAAATAGGGCCTTAGGGTTCATTTGAAACTCACACCAATTCCTTGAGAATTATAGTAAGAAAGAGTGATAGAAAGCTTGAGAAATATCTTAAATAAGGAGTTCTATAATTTCGAAGAAATAATTCATTTCGTAGGTATGATTTTATTTAAATGTAATAATTCATTTTTGTAGTTTTAATTTCGTATTTTATAGCTTTACTTAGTAGTTATGCTGGTAAAATACACTAAAGACTTTACTAATCAAAACTTAAAATTTGGAAACAATCTAAATTGATTTTATTTTCAAAATAGGTCAACTTGTTTGAAAAATATATATATATACTCTTTTTAAAATGATTTTTGTAAGCAATTGCTCGTATTATGGAATCTCATTTAAGTAATTCCAAAGTCAGTCCCGGTGAAATTCTGTCTAGTTGAGATGGTATTTAAGTGGTGCCCCTGTGACCCTCCATCTCTACTGGGAATAAATCCGGAAATGTTCTGTCTAGATGAGATGGTATTTAAGTGGTGCCCCTGTGACCCTCCATCTCTACTGGGAACCGACTGATTAGGAAGAACTATGAATTGAAATTCTTTAAATGCGATGAATGAATATTAAAAATTGAGAAAATGGTTTTAGTAACCTTTTTCAGCAAGATATTTTAGGATTAAAACACAATATTTAGAATTGGGCTTTATTTAGAATACATAATTAAACCTTTATTGTATTTATTAGATTAACGTGTGATCCAAGACTCAATATCTATATTTTCGAGCCTCTATTTTAGGTGAGTACTCTATGTCATTTCTTGCACATTTAAATTATATGATATTATGCAAACTATGTATTTTGTGAAATGCTTTTATTCTCAAAATGCATCTGATACCGATGATAGATTCATTTGTGATATGTTTATATCTCTATATATAGACATACTGATTGAAATGAGTATTGAAAATGAGATTGAATATTGAAAATAAGATTCGGCCTAAGGGACCTCTTTACTGACTGACCTTTCCAGCTGGGTTATCGCTGGTGTGCCCTAAATAAGGCGTTGTGACGAACTAGTTCGATTGACCCTCAACTACCGGGGTATAATACGGTAGAAGAATACGGTATTAGAGTATACTTGGCCATTAAAATGATATGATTAAAAGAAAAAGATATCACATTTGAATTATTGCATTCTTCTTATTCTGAGCTATCCAATTGTGATATATATACTATCATTTCAAAATATATATCTATATACTGTAAGTTCCTATCCATATATGTATATGCCTTCTCTTTTGACTTGAATAGGTATCTATATTCTGAAAACCTTGGAATGTCGGGAGATTAAATCTTATTCAGCTTTTAGCTGACGTTGTATAAATAATGATTTTTCAGGAAATAATTAGACGGGAGGATGGAGTGTAGAAGGACTATGTTGAAGATCTAGCTTGAGGAGCTCTTTTGTTATAATTTTAAATATAACGTTTGTTTTTAGGAGACAGAGCATGTTTGGCTCTTTAGTAATAAGTTTTTAATTTTGGTATAAGTTGTAATCCGTTCATACTTTAATATATACGAAGTTCCCTTTTAGAAAGCTCTGATGACGTAATTCCATTTTTACAATAGTTTACGATTCATGACCATGTGAATGTATTTCCGTTGCATTTATTTTAAGAAATATTTTAAGTCCATAACATTGAATGCCTTGGTGGCATGTCAAGACACTCATTCCCTACTACTATTGGGTTGGGGTCGTGACAGAGGTGGTATCAGAGCATAGGTTATGAACCCGTAGACTACTTAACATAGGTTTCGAACATTATAGATTTCGTGTTTCAATCCTTAGGAGATAGTATTAAATATTTGATTTATGTGATAACCTTCCGTATGTGTTATATTATTTATAACTGGTATTTTAGTTTTCAATCTTGATATAGTATAGTAGATCTTACGTTTTGCCATGACTGTAGAAAATGACCAAGAGAAGATCATCTATGGGAACTAGTGATTCGAGTATTGAAGGACTGGAAGGTGCATACAAGGCGATCGAAAGTCTAGCAAAGATTGTGGAGCATCAAGTCAATAATGGAGTACCAAGGAATCCTGAACTAAGTAAATGTACTATTGAACAGTTCAAGAAGTTGATTCCTCCATCTTTTAAAGGTACTCCTAACCCCACTGAAGCAGAAAGTTGGGCGATGCAAATAGAAAAGATACTCGATGTTCTTAAGTGTACTGATGAACAAAGAGTATCATTTGGAACGTTTATGTTAGAAGGTGAAGCCGAACATTGGTGGAGAATGACTAAGAGAATATACGAGGAAAGGAATAATCCCATAGGTTGGAATGATTTCCTAGTGATATTCTACGAGAAATACTTTCCTGAAACGGTACAAGACCAAAAAGCAGCCGACTTCATGAGTTTAGTTCAAGGAAATATGACGGTTAGTCAATACGAGGCGAAGTTTACCGAGTTATCCCGTTTTGCACCTCATGTTGTGATAACCGATACTTTAAAGGTCAAAAAGTTTGAACGTGGGTTAAGGTTAAACATTCGTAGTCGAATTTCCATCCTGAAGTTGACATCATATACTGACGTGGTGACTAGAGCAACGATAGCTGAGAAGGACAGTGAAGAATATAATCAGATTAGAGAAGGGAAGAGGAAGTTTGGGGAACAAAGAGGAAGGAACCACAATACTAAACCCTTTAGGACTGTACCCAATACAGGGCGACCTTTTGTGAATAAACCCTTTAATGTTGATAGATGCCAACGATGTGGTAATATTCATAGAGGGCCACCATGTTACCTGGAAACAGGAAATTGCTTTGGATGTGGCCAAAATTGACATAAAATGAGAGATTGCCCTAACAAAGGGAAGGTGCCAACGAAGACTTTTAATGACAATAAAGATCATGGCAGACAAGGTAGAATTTCTAATCTTTCTGATGCAAGGGCTTCTAATGCAGTAGTGTCAGGTATACTTTCTATATGTGCACAACCTTTTCAAGTTTTAATAGATCCTGGTTCTACCCATTCATTTGTGTCTTTACGTTTCGTTAATCGCTTTCCTAATATTCCCGAACCCTTGAATCATAACATACACGTTTCTACTCCTTCTGGTGATTTATTGACGGGTACATTGGTATATAAATCTTGCCCTATAGATGTTAGTAGTCATAAACTATATGTCGATTTGATAGTTTTAGACATAAGAGATTTTGAAGTCATTTTGGGGATGGATTGGTTATCATCATATCATGCTAATGTAGATTGTTTTGAGAAGAGAGTTACTTTCCAAATTCCTAACCAACCAAAATTCAGTTTTGAAGGAACTGGTGTCCTATCTCCCATGTGTATTGTCTCTGCAATGCAAGCCTATAGTTTTCTTAAGAAAGGATGTCAAGGATTTCTTGCAAGTGTTATTGATTTGCAAATGAAGGATCCTAGTTTAGAAGATATCCCTATAGCAAAACATTTTCCAGATGTTTTTCCGGATGATTTACCCAGTCTACCTCCTAGTAGAGAAATAGAGTTTACGATTGACCTTCTTCCTGGAGCCATACCAATCTCAAAATCACCTTATCGCATGGCACCTTTAGAATTAAGGGAATTAAAAGTTCAATTACAAGATCTATTAGACAAGGGTTTTATTAGACCAAGTATATCCCCTTGGGGTGCTCCGGTGTTATTTGTTAAAAAGAAGGATGGGACGATGAGGTTATGTATAGATTATCATGAACTGAACAAGGTAACCATTAAGAATAAATACCCCTTACCTCGTATAGATGATTTGTTTGACCAACTACAAGGTGCGCAAGTATTTTCTAAGATTGACCTTAGGTCAGGATATCACCAATTGAAGATTAAGGAAGGTGATATTTTGAAATCAGCTTTTCGTACTAGATATGGTCACTATGAATTTCTTGTGATGCCATTTGGACTTACTAATGCACCAGCCGTTTTTATGGATATGATGAATAGAGTGTTTAGGAAATATTTGGATCAATGTGTGGTTGTTTTCATTGATGACATCCTTATTTATTCCAAGAGTATTGAAGAACACGAGAAGCATTTAGAGATAGTATTACAAATCCTTAGGAAGGAGAACTTATATGCAAAATTAAAGAAGTGTGAGTTTTGGCTGCCTAGCGTTTCTATTCTAGGACATGTCATTTCCAAAGAGGGACTGTCGGTTGACCCTCAAAAGATTGAGGCTATACTAGATTGGCCTAGACCAACTAATGTAACAGAGATTCGTAGTTTCCTTGGATTAGCAGGTTATTATCGAAGATTTGTTGAAGGATTTTCTAGCATTGCCAAACCTCTATCCAGGTTAACACAAAAGAAGGTAAAATATGAATGGTCTGAGGAAGTTGAGAATAGTTTCCAACAACTTAAGAATCGATTAGTAACTGCCCCAATTTTGACTATTCCTTCAGGGACAGGAGGATTGGTGATTTACAGTGATGCTTCAAAAAATGGTTTGGGATGTGTGCTAATGCAAAATGGGAAAGTAGTAGCTTATGCCTCGAGATAATTAAAACCACATGAACAGAATTATCCAACCCATGACTTAGAATTAGCTGCTATAATTTTTGCTCTTAAGATTTGGAGACACTATTTATATGGTGAGACTTGTGAGATTTATACCGATCATAAGAGTTTGAAATATATATTTACTCAGAAAGAATTGAACATGAGACAAAGGAGGTGGTTAGAATTGATGAAGGATTATGATTTAAATATTCATTATCACCCAGGGAAAGCAAATGTAGTAGCTGATGCTTTAAGTAGGAAGTCTACAACAAATTTATCATGTCTCATTACAAATCAGGAACCTTTGTTAGCAGATTTGAGAAGTATGGAAATAGATGTACGTATTTATAGCAAAGGAGGAATAATCGCAACCTTACAAGTACAACCCACGTTGATGGAAAGGATCAAAATTGCACAAGTAAATGACCCACAACTGAAGAAGATCAGAGAAGAGGTTATTGAAGGGAAGAGATTTGAATTTGCGATACGGGATGATATATTGAGGTTTGGAAATAGAGTGTGTGTTCCACGTGATGCCCAACTAAAGAGACAAATTTTGGAGGAAACTCATTGCTCGAGATTTACATTTCATCCTGGAAATACCAAGATGTATAGAGATCTTCGAGAAGTGTTTTGGTGGAATAATATGAAAAGGGAGATAGCAGAATTTGTATCTCACTGTTTGGTTTGTCAACAAGTAAAAGCTGAACATCAAAAACAATCAGGATTATTACAACCTCTACCTATCCATGAATGGAAATGGGAACATATTACCATGGATTTTGTGACAGGTTTACCAAGGAGTTCAAATGGTAATGATTCTATTTGGGTAATTATTGATAGGTTAACTACATCTGCTCATTTTCTTGCCATTAAAATTACCCATTCATTAGAAAAGTTAGCCAAGTTATATGTGCGGGAAAATATTAGGCTTCATGGAACCCCAATTTCAATTATTTATGATCGTGACCCTAGATTCGTTTCTCGCTTTTGGAAAAGCCTACAAGCAGCCATGGGAACAAAATTGAATTTCAGCACCGCTTTTCATCCTCAAACAGATGGACAATCTGAGAGAACCATTCAAACCTTAGAGGATATGCTTAGGGCATGTATACTTGATTTGAAGGGAATTGGGATGATCATTTACCATTAGTGGAGTTTGCCTATAATAATAGTCATCAAGCAACTATTCAAATGGCTCCATATGAAGCACTATACGGTAGAAGGTGTCATTCTCCTGCATGTTGGGTAGAAGTTGGAGAAAGAAAACTGTTGGGACCAGAATTGATTCAGATCACAACAAAGAAAGTGAAATTAATACAAGACCGACTTCGAATTGCTCAAAGCCGTCAAAAGAGTTATTTTGACAATAGACACCGACAATTAGAATTTAAAAAAGGAGATTATGTGTTCTTACGAGTATCGCCTTCAAAAGGAGTAATACGATTCGGGAAGAAAGGGAAGTTGAGCCCAAGATACATAGAACCTTTTGAAATCCTTGAAAAGATAGGAGCTGTTGCGTATAGAATAGCCTTACCACCTGAACTCTCTAGTGTACATACTGTGTTTCACGTATCAATGGTAAAGAAATATGTCCCAGATCCAACACATATCTTAAGTCACAAACCTCTTCAAGTTAGAGAAGACTTGTCATACATTGAGCATCCGGTAGAAATTTTGGACCATAAAGATCAAATATTACGGACCAAGATAATTCCACTGGTCAAAGTATTATGGCGAAATCATTCAGTTGAAGAAGCAACGTGGGAGCAGGAAGATGAAATAAAGGAGAGATATCCATACTTGTTTGTAAATTAATATGAGTCAAGTTTGGGGACCAAACTTTTCATAAGGAGGGTAGGATGTAATGACCCCACTTTTATGTGCTCATATATATAGTTTGTTTTTACACTCATGTGTTACTTACTATCTTATAAATGTTGTATTATTAGATATGTGATGTTATTGGCTATCAATATAACAAACTCCAGTTTTAAATATGAAGAATCAATCGTAAATAGAATGAAATCGAAGTCTTATGACATATCTTAAGGTATATAATAAGTTTTGTGGTAGAAAATATAATTTTATGAAACTTTAGGGACTAAAATAAAAATACAAAAAGGGCCATTTTGTAAATAAAATATTTTCAAGGACCTCTAAGAAATATTGAAAATATATAGTGTGAAATTACCAAAATACCCTTCATGTGTGAAATGACCCTTATACCCTTATCACCTTTCCACCACGTGCTGGTCACCTCCACCTTACACATGTCATCTTCAGAGAGAAAGCTAAAACACTTGTCATCATTTGGTGATGTTAGACTGCAAGACCACCCCGGAATGCGACACCCAAACGATGACTTGACACCGTAATGCTTGATCACCTAGACACATGTCAACACCGTAAGACTTTTGAAAACCTATAAATAGGGCCTTAGGGTTCATTTGAAACTCACACCAATTCCTTGAGAATTATAGTAAGAAAGAGTGATAGAAAGCTTGGGAAATATCTTAAATAAGGAGTTCTATAATTTCAAAGAAATAATTCATTTCGTAGGTATGATTTTATTTAAATGTTATAATTCATTTTTGTAGTTTTAATTTCGTATTTTATAGCTTTACTTAGTAGTTATGCTGGTAAAATACACTAAAGACTTTACTAATCAAAACTTAAAATTTGGAAACAATCTAAATTGATTTTATTTTCAAAATAGGTCAACTTGTTTGAAAAATATATATATATACTCTTTTTAAAATGATTTTTGTAAGCAATTGCTCGTATTATGGAATCTCATTTAAGTAATTCCAAAGTCAGTCCCGGTGAAATTCTGTCTAGTTGAGATGGTATTTAAGTGGTGCCCCTGTGACCCTCCATCTCTACTGGGAATAAATCCGGAAATGTTCTGTCTAGATGAGATGGTATTTAAGTGGTGCCCCTGTGACCCTCCATCTCTACTGGGAACCGACTGATTAGGAAGAACTATGAATTGAAATTCTTTAAATGCGATGAATGAATATTAAAAATTGAGAAAATGGTTTTAGTAACCTTTTTCAGCAAGATATTTTAGGATTAAAACACAATATTTAGAATTGGGATTTATTTAGAATACATAATTAAACCTTTATTGTATTTATTAGATTAACGTGTGATCCAAGACTCAATATCTATATTTTCGAGCCTCTATTTTAGGTGAGTACTCTATGTCATTTCTTGCACATTTAAATTATATGATATTATGCAAACTATGTATTTTGTGAAATGCTTTTATTCTCAAAATGCATCTGATACCGATGATAGATTCATTTGTGATATGTTTATATCTCTATATATAGACATACTGATTGAAATGAGTATTGAAAATGAGATTGAATATTGAAAATAAGATTCGGCCTAAGGGACCTCTTTACTGACTGACCTTTCCAGCTGGGTTATCGCTGGTGTGCCCTAAATAAGGCGTTGTGACGAACTAGTTCGATTGACCCTCAACTACCGGGGTATAATACGGTAGAAGAATACGGTATTAGAGTGTACTTGGCCATTAAAATGATATGATTAAAAGAAAAAGATATCACATTTGAATTATTGCATTCTTCTTATTCTGAGCTATCCAATTGTGATATATATACTATCATTTCAAAATATATATCTATATACTGCAAGTTCCTATCCATATATGTATATGCCTTCTCTTTTGACTTGAATAGGTATCTATATTCTGAAAACCTTGGAATGTCGGGAGATTAAATCTTATTCAGCTTTTAGCTGACGTTGTATAAATAATGATTTTTCAGGAAATAATTAGACGGGAGGATGGAGTGTAGAAGGACTATGTTGAAGATCTAGCTTGAGGAGCTCTTTTGTTATAATTTTAAATATAACGTTTGTTTTTAGGAGACAGAGCATGTTTGGCTCTTTAGTAATAAGTTTTTAATTTTGGCATAAGTTGTAATCCGTTCATACTTTAATATATACGAAGTTCCCTTTTAGAAAGCTCTGATGACGTAATTCCATTTTTACAATAGTTTACGATTCATGACCATGTGAATGTATTTCCGTTGCATTTATTTTAAGAAATATTTTAAGTCCATAACATTGAATGCCTTGGTGGCATGTCAAGACACTCATTCCCTACTACTATTGGGTTGGGGTCGTGACAATGCGGGCCAAGGTCAATTATGAGGATCTTAAGTTGTGATGCGAGGGATAGTTTCGCTAGGGAAGGCATGAATGATGAGGCATACTTTTGATTCCGTTGGTGAATATATTGTCTTAAGATTCCACTAGAGGATTGTGTACGTTTGTGTTTCATGCTGGCGAATTGTAGTATACTTGGATGTGAGCACAACGTTGGCTCCGTTGGGGAATATACGGATGATAAGAGTGTAAGGTTAATCCATCTGGGATTTTTGGGAGTTTGTAAGGTGATTAGTGATCCAAAAATAGATTTTCTTGAGAGAAAAGGGTGTTCTATATTCTTGAAGATATTTTTTTAGAATTTTAGGAAAATTTTCGGGCAATTTTAGGATTTTTTTGGCATTTTGTGGATGAAATTTGGAGGCGACTGCCAATGGGCAGGCTTGGGGAGGTGCCTATTGGAATATGGTATGGATTTCTAGGCTTCTTCGAGAAGAGGAAAAGGTAGCTGCCGATTGACATTGGCAGGGTGTAACACCCCGTAAATTCGAGGACATTGAATTTAATTATTTTGGAAGAAATAGAAATAATATTTATTTGGAGAAATTTAAACTTATGATTGGGATAATTTATTTTAATCAGAGGATTTATTTAATTTGGATAATTTAGACTTAATTATTAGGATTATGTCTATGTCACATTCTGAGGTTTAAAAATTTGAGAATGTTAAAAAGAATTTTGGATGATGATTCTGAGTACACAGTTGAGTTCGGACGGGACGAGATAGTCGGAAAAGTGTATCCGAGGGTGGTAAATGGGTAACGGGGTATTTTTGGGCATAGCCAGGCCCACACGGGGGTATTTGGGCCATGTTAATTAGGCTCATATGACAAAAAAGGGATTAGTGTGTTAAACGTAAATCTAAGCGTGTTGAACGGAAGAAAAGCACAAACCTAAACCAAAGAATTTGAGAGAAAACTAGAGGGAGTAGTTGGAGAACTAATTGGGGATCTTTTGGAGACAAATCGAGGGACAAAGTGGGTGTTCATCATCAAACCTGCCTCTACACCAACGATTCAGAATCTACGAATCCTATAAGGCAAGTGGTTAACTTGCTGTGATTGTTAATTGTGATAATCAATTCATATTGTAATGGGTGTATTTAAAATCCGTTTTTGGGTGAGTATTCATGTGAAATTGGGTTTTCAGTGAATAAAATACTTGATGAGATTAAGGGTGAAATTAATTGAGTTTGATGTTTTTGGAGTGTATAAATATGAATCGTATGTGAAATCCAATAGGAATCGATGTTAAATTTCTAATAATGGAGACGTAATTTTATTGGATGATTGAAACCCGAATAAAACCCGAATCGAAAAAACGTTAGAATTCATGGAAATTAATTGTTAAATTATGGTTTCTAGGGTGGGTAGAACCTATTTATATGTGAATTTATTGTTGGTTGTGGTTGGGTAATTATGAGAGAAGAAATAAAAAGCTTGATGGTACTTTAATGGAGGAAATAAAGACTCGGAGAAGAAAGAAACCTGAGAGATCGATCGACCGACTCTAGGGGTCGATCGATCGACCGTCCCAGATTTTTGATAGTTCGCCCAGTTTGTATACATAAGGGTGAATTAATTAAGAATTTTTCCTGGAACTCATTTATTTAGTGAAAAATAAATATGGGGCATATTTCCTAACAATTATAGGTGGATATAATTGGGAGTTGGGGAGGTCTAAATAGGTGTTTCTCTTTGGATAAATTTTAGGAAATAAATTCATAAGTATTAAAGTATGGGCCAAGTGAGCGAGTCCGGGTATATGAGTTGAGTGATGCCTGGGTATTTAATTAACTATTCCTCTCGGGTAAGTAATATATTAATAAATGTGTAAATTAATTACATTAGAGTCAAACCATAGACTCCAGAATAATTTTAGGTTGGTGCTACGAATCTTGTACACAGTAAAGCCGGTAACTAATAATTATATATATACGATGTGGTGATAGTATATATATATATATATATATATATATATATATATATATATATATATATATATATATATATATATTGTGTGTGCGCTATTAAATATGAGTGACTAGATATTTATTTAATTTATATACTCTAGTGCTATCAAGGGAGGTTGCGTGATGAGGATGAAACCCCTGGCTTGAGGAGTAGGGAGAGTATATACCCAGGTCATAGCGTCCGTTATATGGGTGGGGAGCTTACCTCACTTTCAGGTAGGAAATATGACCGCCTCCACTACGCTTATATTTTTACCAAGCTCGTGAGTGATTCCGACTTGGAATGTCTGGGTCAAGTGAGCATACCTGGGGTGATAGCATTTTAGAGAAAGCATCCGTTGAGTTTTTACTCGGGAGGATGGGAATATATATATTTATATATATGCACGACAAGTATGGGATTGTTGTGGTAAAGCTACGTATATAATAGTATAGAAATTATATGAGGGCATTATATACATGTTGCGAAAATGTATTTATTTTATATAACTAGTGAGACTGTTATATGGTTCATTTAAAAAGGATAATTTATAAACGACAAGTATGGGATTGTTGTATTACAATTATACGTATATGGCAGTGTAGAAATTATATACGACATTAAATACATATGTGAATACTGTATTTATATATAGTGAAACTGTTATATGGATCAAAGTAAAGAGGATTAATTAAGTTATTGTGAGTCATGGCTTATAAATAAATGACAAGGTTACTCAGGCTAGGGTAGTGTGTCAAGGAACGATTGTAACGAGACTTGTTAGACGGGTAGTATATCTGGGGTGTTAAAAAGTAATCGTTAGGTGGGCACTCTAGTTGAGGGGTGAGTATTATTTCAAGGAAGTGTGACACTAACTTAAATATGAAGCGCATTCATGCAATTTAATTACTGTCAAGTTAATCCCTTGCTAAATATTTTCAAAATGTTTTGGGTTCTAAACCTTTCTATAAATATATTTTCAAAACCTTTTAGGTGTCCAGCCACAGGGATGCCAGGACTAATATTCCATTCCAGGGACACGCAGCTGCTGCACATGTGGATGCTAGCAGGAGTTTGAGTAGGCTCCTTACTTATTTATTCCTAGATTGAGGATATATTATCAGATTCAGTTATCCTTTCGGGCAGGTCGCCCGAGTTACTTTCAGTTTCAGTATTTGGATTTATTTACTTAGTTGTTGGATTATTCTTCACATTGTGGTTTGTAGCCGATGGTTTATTCACCAAGTAGTTTATTTATTTATACAGTTGATTTGGATTAAATTATTATGATTGGCTCATATTATATTTTTCCGCATGTTGTTGCTTTTGTTAAATGAAAAGATAAAATTTGACACCAACTTTTTGAATACTAGGTGGTTAGAAATATTTTAAAAAGTTTTCGACGGAGTGATGCTAAGAATGAACCATATGAGATTCCTGTTTAATTTCGTATAGGACTGATCACCCGGTATTTTATTAGGCGGGGTGTCGCACAGGGATTTGCCGATCGGCAGGCCCCTTAGCCTTTTATATAAAGGGGGTTGTCTCTCTTCATTTTTTACACCTTCAAGTGTTTGAATCTATTGATTTCTCTTTCTAAGTTTCGTTCCTAAGTCCTTTCTTTTTCAAGACTTCAAATGGCTGGTGCTTCAGGCGATGTTTACAATAACGAGTGGATGATTGTTGATGATTGCGCTGGTCCAAAGTGGCGATCTGTGGTGCCCCTAGCACTGGGCAAAGAGAATGTCTATGACTCATTCGAGCCAGTTTCTAATGAGAATACCTTATTGCGCGAGCTAACGTATCATCGTTAATAAAAAGTGAAGAACCCTAATGTCTATATAAGTATGGTGACTTCTAGTTTTCCTATTCATTTTCTCTTTTTTCTTCTTGCGCTAATGAAGGGTTTTTGTTTATTTTTTGTAGATTGACATAATTCCTTCGAGTATTCGATCTAGAGGACAACCGGGTTGAAGGATATTTGGGACAAATCCCTGGAGCTATACGTTGGATGGTATTATATGTCGGGTTTGGCCCATTGGTGAAGACTTTGGATGAGAGTCAGATTCTACTGCGGTGCTTTGTGCTAGAGATTGTGGGATATTACCCACACATTCCATCTTGGGTTCGAGGAGGTGATCGTTAGTCTCATTGACTTCTAGCATTTGACGGGGATGGGTTACGAGGGTTTTTTGATCGTGGTAGACCACACTCTAAGGGTCACACCGGAGGCAACGCAGGCTGTGTGGATAAAGTCATGTCAGGGGATTCTATCAAGATTTCTGCTTTGAAGTAGGTGTTGTAGGGGATACGGGTGGATGTGATGGATGGGAGACAGGTGAGGCAGATAGCCCGTCTGTTTATTTTACTTTTGCTTGGGGGCTTCTTAGTGGTGACGAGCATTGATGTTATCCATCTTTGATTTTTGTCGTATTGATGATTTTTTCAAACGTGCCGATGTATGACAGGGGGAGCTTCACTTTGGCATCCCTTTATACGTCCCTGGATGCATTTAAGCGGTGCTGCAGATAGACTTTAATAGGAGCCACGTACCTTCTGAAGTTTGTGACACCTCGCCAACTAAAATACCGGGTGGCCAGCCCATTATCAAAATAAAACATTAGTTTCATATGGCTCATTCTTAGCATCACTATTAAAAATATTTTAAAGTTACTAACCACCTAGTAATTTAAATAGAATGGTGCCGAATTTTATCTTTCATTGATAAACAACACACATAAATAAATGATAATTATACCAACAACACAAACTGGTAACTAAATCCAACACAGATGAATAATGAAAATAAAGATAACCGAATTAACTATTGCCTCAACAAATAAAATCCAACAATAAACTGAAATAATAACCTGGATACATAAGGTCAACTAGTAACTGAATACTAAATTTGAGGGAGACATGCCTAAATAAGTGCTAAAGTAAAGATCCAACACTAGGAATAAATGAACGAAACGTCTATAGCAAGGTCCTTAAACTTCAACATGAGCTGCAACTGCGCATCCCTAGATATAATCCTTAAACTGGGCGTCCCTATGACTGGACACCTAAAAGGTTTTGAAAAATATTTTGATATGGGTCAGAGCCTAAGTAAAACATTTTGAAAATATTTTGCAAACAGTTAAATTGTAATAATTATATATGCATGTACACTCTTCATATTTAAGCTAGTGTCACACTCTCTTCAGTTATCACTCACCCCTCATCTAATGTGAACACCTAATCCTTGCCTGTTAACCTTCTTAGTTAAGCTACCCCACATAACTAGCCGTATAACACCTCTTTCTACCACACTACTCTAACCCGAGTACTCTTACTTTAATTATTAAGTTATCTACTCCTTAACTTATTAATCGGTTCAACTATATTAAATCATATAAGGTTCACTATAGTTAGGTAAAGATTTCCATTTTAAAACATATAACTTTCACACTAGTTATATAAGAAATACATTCACACTTATGTATTAATCCCGTATATAATTATCTACTCATATTATTTACGTACTAATATACTACAACATTCACACACACTTCAAGTATAATAACCATCTATTCTCGAGTAATAACTCACCGGATGCTTTCTCTAAAATGATATCATGTTCTAGGTATGCTCACTCTAACCCAACTACCTCAAGTTGGACTCACTCTCGAGCTTCAGTAAAAATAATAATAAGTGTAGTGGAGGCGATCACAGTTCCCCGAGTGTGAGATTGAATCATATATAAGACGTCTCATCCCGAAACGAATCACAACATATGAATAGAGGATGCTATGACCTGAGGATTACACTCTCCCTACTCCTCAAGCCAGGGTATTCACGCACATCGCGCAACCTCCGATGATAGCACTATAGAGGTATGTATTCCTATAAATATAACTCACATCGATATCTATAATGCACACACACACACACACACACACACACACACACACACACACACACACATATATATATATATATATATATATATATACTATCACACTAACCGTATACATATATTTAATAAAAGTTCGGCTAACCCATGCCTAACACCTGTAGCACTAGCCCAAAATACCAAAGTCTATATCCCGACTTGTAATTTAATTAAATCACACCTTAATTATTTTGTTATTTAAGTAGTGTCACCCAACTACAATACCAAGACTCACTCATTCAGTCCGTTTCTTCGCCCTTTAGGATTTGTTCCACAAAATTCCTGTATTAAGGTTAACAAGTTTCGTTAAATTTAATATTCGATAATTTATTACATATCTCTGTAATAAATTAAACCAACTACTCCGTGCCTAACTACCGTCGCACAAGCCTGAAAATATCGAAGTTAAAACCCCGACCCTTAATATAATAATTTTACCTCAATTAATTTTTATGCAAGTGGTGTCATTCAACCCCAATTCCTAGACTCCCTACTTAATTCGTACTTTAACCCTTGAATTTATTGCACCCAATTCCAATTATTTAGATTGTCACTCTATCTAAATAAAATATATCTTAAAACCCCATTTACCATGGCTGTAAGGACATAATTTTATAAATGTTCGGGGTAGATTCTAGGAACTTTCTGTTTTCTCCTAGATCACAGTTCATATGTCTGATACCGCTACATTCGGCACGTCAACACGATCATTCTCGACGGCCTTTATCCGAATTCAATGCATCCACTTTCATCACGTGCATCATGCTACATGCAACGTGCTGCTCAGCTCATTCCCACTACTCCACTACGCTCTATCAGTCATATGTTTTATTGGAGCTTTAAATATTTGCACAAAATATTTGGGAAATGTTTTTGAAAATTATTTTTGAAGTCTGGTTTTATTTTTTTATCAAAAGCATAATTTTTCTAAGTGTAGAAGCAAATTGCCTCGATCGACGAGATCGCTCAAACGACTTTGGAAGTCGTTCGTGCGAGATAGGCCTGTCGCACGATATCGTTTGAACGACTTCTGTCCTTCGTTCGAGCGACATGGCTATCTCGTTCGAACGAGCCACCGCCTCGATTTTTGTATAAATATCTGATCTCCTTCTACACGTTTTTCAAGTCTTTCTGCAATCTTAAAATTCTGCAAAAACAGCCCAGAATAAGACTTCACTTTTTAAGGTTTTCTAAACCTTTTTTGATTCACAAAACCATTCCCATATATGTGTGTGAATCTTTAAACCTTTAAGAGGATCATTTACTCATCTGGAGTAACTTGTGAGGAAGCCGCTCTCTTCTTCACTGCTTCCCAACTGGAAAGGGATAGTTCCAGTCGCCGACAATAGAACCGACACCCGAGGGTATTTCTGTGTTATATATTGTCATTGTAATCCGTGTAAGCCGTACTCTTACAAAATTATTGTGAAAATAAAAGGTTTTGCCCCTTTAGGGGATTTTTCCTCATATATGTGTTCTTGCATGTTTCATCATCGTATTTAATCACATATAGATGCATGTTTAGGACTTGAGTGGTAAAAACTGTGTTTAATTAAATAACTTCATTATTTGAACGCAAGCGCACTCTTCTCAAATTGGTATCAGAGCCAGTTACACAAATTTACCGTGTAATTTTCCGCAAAATTTTTCTAAGATATCAATTTTCTGAAAAATTAACTTTTGAAAAACGAGTGTGTTCATAATGGAGAAGTTATATAATAAAATGCCAGTTTTTTGACGGGACAAACTATGCATATTGGAAAGCCCGTATGAGATGTGCATTAAAAGCTATTGATGAACGTGTCTGGATTTTGGTAGAAAGAGGGTGGACTCCTCCTTCCGTCACTGTTGAAAATGTGATCAATTTAAAACCTATCACTTCTTGGACTGAAGAAGAATTTAAATGGTCATCATTCAATTCTAAGGGTCTAAGTGCTATTTCTGGGTCTGTCACACCTGATGAGTTCAAACGCATAATGACGTGCACCACGTCAAAAGAGGCATGGGATGTTTTACAACTCACCCATGAAGGAACTAATGCTGTGAAAGAGTCTAAATTGCAAAATTTGACAACTCAATTTGAAACCATCACCATGCATGAGACTGAATGTTTTGACGATTTTTATGCTAGGATCTCTGACATACTAGCTTTAATATTGGTGAACATATTCCAAATGCTAGAGTTGTCAAAAAGATTCTTCATTCTTTGCCTAAGCGTTTTATCCCTAAAGTCACTGTGCTAAATTCTATGGGTAATTTAAATACGCTAAAATTGGAAGAACTTGTAGGAGACTTGCAAACATATGAAATTGATATGTTCCCTTAAACTGCTAGGTCTAAAGATAAGGGAATTGCACTTAATGCCCAAGAGAGAAAGAGTGATGGGTCGGCTAGAAAGAGGGGAGAGTCAACTAGAAAAAGAGAGACAGATTTGTCTGATTCTGAGTGTGATTTTGATTTAGATGATTTGGCCCTATTTGCAAAAAATTTCAAGAGGATTCTCAAATTCAAGAAAAATGGTAATTTTAAAAGTAAAAAGAATTTTGAGAAAAATAAGTTTGAAAAGAAAAATGAAAAAGATTTTAAAGATCCTCCTAAGAAAGAAAGTGAGAGATGATTTGAGTGCGACGGTAGGGGTCATAGAGCCTTTGAGTGTGCCACACGTCTGAACAAAGAGAAAGGGAAAGCTGTCCTTAATGCTACCCTTAGTGACGACAGTGAGGTCGAGTCGGTGGATTCTGGAGTCGAGTCACGGCATGAGTGTAACTTCACCGCATTCATGGCTAGTCATGTGAGCACTTCTAGTTCTCCTCACGACGATAAGGATGTTGCATCACAGGGACACCTCGACAGTGAGAGCGATGTGAGTGAGGGGGAGGATGACACAAGTGAGAGCGAGAGTGATATTTAATGCGCCTACGCTGAGTTATATTCTGAGTCATTTAAAATTAAAAAGCGTAATAAAGCGTTAGTTCTTAAGATCACCGGCTTAGAGGAAGATTTAAGAAAAGCGAAAGAGATAGAGTCCTCCACCTGCACCACCCTGAGAGAGAGAGAGTCTGCCTGTGTTGAGAAAGAAAGTCTGTTTAGAGAGAGAGAGAGTTGTTCTGAGAAAGAGAGAGGGGACTTGACTAAACAAGTGGCTAGTCTTACGAGTGAGCTTCATTACTCCATGGAGACTCGAAAGAAACTTGAATCCCTTGTTGCCCAGCTTACTCATGATCTGGATAGAGCACGGGAAGTCAAGGTACAAATCGAGGACAGATCTAGGAAAATGGGAAAGATGCTCCTCGGCCCCGCTTTAAGTTTTGGTGATAGGCAGGGAATAGGTTATGATGGTGCCTCCACGTCACAAATTGCACCCGGACCAGTTCCTGAGTTTACTACGACTCCTTATGGCCATCGTCAAAAACTTCGATGGAGAGTTCGATCAAGAAAAGCAAACCAAGGTCCGCCTTTGACTGTGTTCTTTTGTACTTATTGCAAAAGAAAAGGCCACCTCAAGGAGTTTTGCTATAGTATGGGTCGGACACGACGTACTACTGCTCCACCTCAGCATACTGATGATTTTACCAGTCTAAGAGAGCGAGTTGAGTTGTTAGCTGCCACGTCTCAACGTTTGATGGAGGAATTCTGACGGATGTCTTTGCCGTCAGTGAATGCTTCTCACATTCCAGCTAAAACCAGCAACAACAAAGGCAAACAAAAGGTCACCACTTCTTGGGTACCTAAGAAAGATAAAAAGGCCTTTGTTGTTCATGTCGCTCTCAAAGCACATAATACCTCACAGTGGTATTTTGACAGTGGGTGCTCCAGACATATGACAGGTGATGCCTCATTTTTTACATATTTTGAGGATTATCAGGATGGCAGTCACTTTTGGAGATGGGAGAAAGTCTAGCATTATAGGATATGGTACTGTCGAGTTACCTGGATTTCCTATGCTAGAAAATGTTTTGTACGTCAAAGGTTTGAAAGCAAACCTTCTCAGCATTAGCCAGCTGTGCGACGCTGGCTTTGCTGTAAAGTTTGACCGGGATGCTTGTAAGGTCTATAATCAAGCCGGTAAACTTTTAGTGCAAGGGGTGAGGACAAAGGATAATTGCTATGGGACTGAGCCCACATCCGCACTTGTCTGCAACAGCGCCACGATCACTCCTATGGATCTGTGGCACCAACGTCTAGGTCACATAAATATTAGAGATCTAAATCGCTTAGCTAAAAAGGACCTAGTACGTGGCTTACCATCTCTTGGAAGGCCAACTTCGACGGTTTGTGGACCCTGTCAGTTGGGAAAACAAATTCATAGTCCCCATAGGAAGTTACATTCCATTACCACCTCTCGCGTTCTTAAGCTTATACACATGGATCTTATGGGTCCCACTCGTACCGAGAGTCTGGGTGGTAAGAGGTATATCCTTGTGATGGTGGATGATTTCTCCAAATATTCCATCGTAGGTTTTGTGAGAGAGAAATACGATGTTGTAGAGTTTTTAACGACCAAGTTTCGTGTCCTGTAAAATCAACACGAAGTCACTATTAACAGGATACGTAGTGACAACGACACTGGATTTAAGGAAGCAAAGGTCGATTTGTATTGTGATAGCCTTGGGATCAAACATGAGTTTTCTGTTGTGAAGACTCCTCAGCAAAATGGGATTGTTGAGAGAAAGAATAAAACGATCCAGGAGATGGCTAGATCTATGCTTCTAGGTCGTAATGTCTCTAGGATATTTTGGGCAGAGGCAGTGTCTACTGCATGCCACACGGTGAATAGGGTTTATCTGCGTCCACACACACTTTAGACTCCTTATGAGTTGTGGACTGGCAAGAAGCCCAACCTTGCATATTTCCGTGTTTTTGGGAGTAAATGCTACATCTTACAGGATAGAGAGCAATTAGGAAAGTTTAACTCCCGAAGCGACGAGGGAATACTGTTGGGATATTCATCGAATAGTAGAGCGTACCAAGTTTTCAACCTGAAGAGCTCTAAGGTTATGGAGTTAATAAACGTCACCGTGCAAGATGACGAACCTTCGGCATTTATTGACTCTAAACTTCAGTGTGAGGATGAGGATATTTCTAGCAGTGATTTACTTGTACCTCACCCACACTTTGTGGACCCTACTCCTGTGTTAGGGGACACACCTTCTTGGGATCGCAAGAGTCACGACCCTTCTGCCAATGTTGGTGATCCCACTCTAGGGGTCAAGACTCGCTCTCAGCTAGAGAACGTTGTCAGCCATTTTTTCTACACGTCCAAAGTCGAGCCCAAGAATCATAAAGAAGCACTCAAGGATGAACACTGGATATCTGCTATGCAGGATGAGTTGATTCAGTTTAAAAAGAATAATGTCCCCCGACCTAGTGAGACAAATGTGATAGGTACCAGATAGATCTTTAAGAATAAAATGGATGAAAATGGTACCATAATCAGTAACAAGGCTAGGTTGGTCGCTCAAGGCTACACACATATAAAAGGTGCAGACTTTGGGGAGACATTTGCTCCTGTTGCGAGGCTTGAGTCCGTCCGTCTACTACCCGACCTCGCATGTCATCTGCGTTTCAAGTTATATCAGATGGATGTCAAGAGTGCCTTTCTGAATGGCATTCTACAGGAGGAGGTTTACGTGGAACAACCAAAAGGGTTTGAAGACCCTCATCACCTAGAGCACGTCTACTATCTGAGGAAAGCCTTGTATGGTTTGAAGCAAGCACCCCGTGCTTGGTACGAGAGGCTTACTTCCTATCTCTTAGCCCGTGGCTTCAAGAGAGGGGGAGTTGATATGACGTTGTTCGTCAGGAGAGATGACGGTGCAATTTTGGTTTCCCAGGTCTATGTGGACGACATAGTCTTTGGATCCACGTGCTTTCAACATGCTCATCACTTTGAAGAGGAGATGAAAAGTGAGTTTGAGATGAGCATGGTTGGTGAGCTTACTTTCTTCCTTGGTCTCCAAGTTTGTTAGCTAGAGGATGGGATGTTCATCTCCCAATCCAAGTATGCTAGAGACCTAGTGAAGAAATTTGGGTTAGACTCCGCTAAGCATGCACGTACACCTATGAGTACCACTACCAAGCTTAGTAAGGACACTTCAGGCAAGGATGTAGAGCAAACCTTATAACGGAGTATGATAGGTAGTTTTCTCTACTTGACTGCCAGTCATCCCGATATAGCCTTTAGTGTTGGAGTCTGTGCACGATATCAGGCATCCCCGAAAGAGTCACATTTACTTGCTCTAAAACGAATTATTAAATACGTGAGTGGGACTCTCTCATACGGTATTTGGTATTCCTTTGATACTGATGACCGTTTGTCCGCCTATTCAGATGCCGATTGGGATGGGGATGTAGATAGTTGTAGGATCACTTCTGATGGGTGTTTCTATATTGGTTCTGATCTTGTCTCCTGGCTGAGCAAGAAGCAAAATTCCATCTCTTTGTCCACTGCGGAGGCTGAGTACATAGCCGTCGGGAGTTGTTGCACGCAACTCTTATGGATGAAGCAAATGCTGGAGGATTATGGGATTTCACAGGACACCATGACCATTTCCTGTGATAACACGAGCTCAATACACATATCCCTTAATCCAGTCCAGTATTCGCGCACAAAGCACATCAGGATACGTGAGCACTTTATACATCAGTTAGTTGAGGAGAAAGTCGTATCCCTGAGTTTTGTTACCACTGACCGTCAGTTAGCCAATATTTTCACGAAACCTTTAGATGCCCTTAGATTTGAGAGTCTTAGGAAGTCTTTGGGGATTTGCACAGTTGACTGAGAGGTTGGTCTATGTCTAGGATATGATGCTTTTTTCATGTTCATATCATATGCTTCCTATTGCTAGTTTGTTTTATATGTATTTTTGCTTTGTTGTACAGTTATTTATTTATTCTTTTGAAAAATCCAAAAAGATTTTTGTATTTTTTATGCACCTTTTATGGATGAACATTTAAGATAGCCAAGTCACAATTTCATTCCATCTTTTCATGTGACTGTTTGATAGAGATTTGAGACGCTACATCATTTCATCCATGTGCTTTACACTGCTTGGAGTCTTTGAGGTGTGATTCGTGGTATCTTGTCTACATGTTTGACTCCTATCTTCTTTATTGCACACATGCACGGATTTATTTGATTATTGTACTTGTCTATCACATGTTGGCTTGAGTGTTTCCATCTCAATTCTGTCTATACAACTAACAATATGCGATAAAACTTGACAAGATTGGAATGCATGTAAAAACCATTTTTTGTGAGACTGAATGTTTGTTTAAGAATGGGGAGGGGCTGCGAAAGGTAATTATCTATTCTTTGCGCAAAAGACACTGTTCATAAGGACCTAAAAAATGGAGGAATTTTAGTATCCGAGGTCCAAAGAGGTTAAAAGAGCCCCGAAAAAATGTAAAGGCAATAAAAAGCAATTCATGCCAAATATGGGCCATTAGGTTTCACCATCAATTCTCCAAAGTTTGAGAATTTAGAAAGTCTATATTCAAAATTAAAATTTGAGGGAGTTTGGTTGGAGAATATAAACGGGTTTGCACTTCCTTAAAAGTCCTGAAAAAACATGAAACAGTTTTGGACGTTATTGGTGTGGAAATCACTTTTAGCTTTGATTTGTTGATTTGATTGAGTCAATGTCTCATATTACCACATTCTTTTTACGCCAAAGGAAGACTTTGAGTTCATTCATTAGGATTATCCGATATTCATCGTGCACATATGTCATGTTTGTATGCATTGATTTTCCTATCGAATTTGATCACACCCCTTCATTTTCGCTATCATTGACTTGGTTGTTTTTGTGATCTTTCATGGTGTGATTCTTTATTGTATATTATGTATGAAATTTTTTGAAAAATACAAAAATAACAGTTTATTCTCGTGTGTCATTCTCCATGTGCATTCATTTCTGCTTCTCATATCTGTCTATTTTGGGACATCATAAAAAGGGGGAGAAGAATGATGGGGGATAAATGTTTTGGTGTTTGGTTGCTGCATGAATGATTTGCTTAAGCTTAATTGGTCATCAATTTTTGCATATCATTATATTTCAATTTGTTGCTTGTCACGGGTATTTGCTTTATCATAAAAAGGGGGAGAAGAATTATGGGGGAGAAATGTTTTGGTGTTTGGTTGCTGCATGAATGATTTGCTTAAGCTTAATTGATCATCAATTTTTGCATATCATTATATTTCAATCTGTTGCGTGTCACAGGTATTTGCTTTATCTCATGTGTGTAGGTACATCATTGCTCATTATTTGATTACACACCCCGATGAGAAAAGCTTTGGAAGGTACCGGAGAGCTGATGTTTTGGAAGACATGTCATTTAGTATTCTCAGTTTGAGGGTTTAATGGGGATATTATCTAGTATGTCATTTGATTGCATAATTCGGATTTTTATGTATGTACCGGCATAGACATAGGGGGAGATTTGTAAGGACATAATTTTATAAATGTCCGGGGTAGATTCTAGGAACTTTCTATTTTCTCCTAGATCACAGTTCATATGTCTGATACCGCTACATTCAGCACGTCAACACGATCATTCTCGACGGCCTTTATCCGAATTCAATGCATCCACTTTCATCACGTGCATCATGCTACATGCAACGTGCTGCTCAGCTCATTCCCATTACTCCACTACGCTCTATCAGTAATATGTTTTATTGGAGATTTAAATATTTGCATAAATATTTGGGAAATATTTTTGAAAATTATTTTTGAAGTCTGGTTTTATTTTTTTTATCAAAAGTAGAATTTTTCTAAGTGTAGAAGCGAATTGCCTCGATCGACGAGATCGCTCAAACGACTTTGGAAGTCGTTCGCGCGAGATAGGCATGTCGCGCGATATCGTTCGAACGACTTCTGTCCTTCGTTCAAGCGACATGGCTATCTCGTTTGAATGAGCCACCGCCTCGATTTTTGTATAAATATCTGATCTCCTTCTACACGTTTTTCAAGTCTTTCTGCAATCTTAAAATTCTGCAAAAACAGCCCAGAATAAGACTTCACTTTTTAAGGTTTTCTAAACCTTTTTCGATTCACAAAACCATTCCCATATATGTGTGTGAATCTTTAAACCTTCAAGAGGATCATTTACTCATCTGGAGTAACTTTTGAGGAAGCCGCTCTCTTCTTCACTGCTTCCCAACTGGAAAGGGATAGTTCCAGCCGCTGACAACAGAACCGACACCCGAGGGTATTTCTGTGTCATATATTTTCATTATAATCCATGTAAGCCGTACTCTTACAAAATTATTGTGAAAATAAAAGGTTTTGCCGCTTTAGGCGATTTTTCCTCATATATGTGTTCTTGCATGTTTCATCATCGTATTTAATCACATATAGATGCATGTTTAGGATTTGAGTTGTAAAAACAGTGTTTAATTAAATAACTTCATTATTTGAACGCAAGCGCACTCTTCTCAATGGCTCTAAATATTTTAACTAAATTAAGATTTTTCCTTTTACTTCTTTCCCATAAGTTCTTCTGTATGCTAACTGAATCAAGATTTGATCCTAAAAAAATTCACTGCTAAGGATGAAACTGATCAAAGCCAATAATGAAAGGTAAAAAATCCCCGATGTTGCTCAAACGAAGCCTTCAGTCGCTCTAACGACTTTCAATGTCGCTTGAATGGCATCTGTGATCGTTTGAGCGACCCATGTTCCGTCCCCCTTCTTCTTCCTCGAGACATTGCTGCCATTAATGCTCCTTTGAGCTTGGGTTTTCTAACCCAGAACCTTATTCAGACATTCCTAACAATGATTTTTCTTTTAAACTGGTTCTAAACATGGATTAATATTTAGGCATCATAGATTTTTCCTCAAAGTTTATTAAATATTCAATTCGATTTCCTACGATTTTATTAATTCATCATCCTTATAATTAAAATCATAAACTAAATTCTCAAATATGCTATCGGGTTTCTACATGGTTCTAATTCCATTAGTTTTGACTAATGATGTATCATCAATTGGATTCTTGATACACATCACATGTACAAATACTGTAAAATCCATTTCGATGTAATAACCCAATCCAAAAATGAATATAGTTTACACCCACCATGATATGAATCGCAATACCGCAATTTAAATGAAAGAAAGTTTAACTCCTTACCCGAATAAATTCATCGGGTCTAATTTCCTTTGATGTAAAAGAAGATTTAATGAAGAACACACCCCTCTTTTCTTGGTTTGGCTCCCAAAATCTCTCCCAATTTCTCTATCTTTTCTCCTCTGCAAAACTAGGGTCTTCTATTTAAGTTGTGTCTGCCACAAACTCTCTATTATAGGTTTTATATTGTTAATGCTGAAATTAAACTTATGGGCCAAGCCCAAATGACTCGAACACGCCCGTGTGAGCCTGGTTATGCCTAAAATTTTTCCAAGACCCAATTACTACCCCCGGGTACTATTTTCCGACTATCTCAACCTATTCAGAGTCAACAATGCACTTAGAATCGTCATCCAAGTTACTTTACTAAAATCTCCAACCTCGTCCTCAAATTACTACACATGTGAATTTAAAAATACCCCAAATTAAATAAATCAATTCACTAATTTAATTAAATCCTCTAGATTAATTAAATCCCATATCACCGAATTAATTAAATTCTAAATCCTCATAGATTCGGGGTATTACATACTCCCCCCCTTACAAAGGAATTTCGTCCTCGAAATTAAGATGAGTCTAGTACTCCAAACCTCGAATACTTCCTTACTCATATGTCTCTAAGATCTCTGCACATATTTCTGCCTCTTCTAATCACGAATTATATTTAAATTAAATTAATTACCCTGTACGCTCGTAAACCCTATACCCATGCTTATTCGCACAAATGTTATCTGGCTCCACAAGCCTTAAATCGTAATCTAACTTTCAACTCACAGTTATAAACAAATATATGTATAATAACCAAGGTACCAATCCCATGCCCTAATGATGAAACATCTCCCCACTTCTAACGTTGCACTAAGTTTCACGTGTGGGACATCTCGCAAAGCGAAATCCAAATAAGGAACCCCCCAATACACTACCACCTAACATTACCAGTCGTTGAGATCCGTTTGGCACTCAGTTCATTGCACCCCCCTAAATTCCCGTCTCCTGACATAAAAGTATACTCGTCCACTCTCATATTACAAAAGATATCATACAATACGATGCCCTTTACTATCACTAGTTTCTTATTGCGAATCAATAACGACCTATATCTCCCCGCTCGATAGGGGTGGCAATTCGGGTTAGTCGTGTCATTTTCGGGTCGCGTTGATTTTTATTTTAGTATAAGTTCTGGGTACTCTTAAATCTCTACAAGTTAATCGGGTCATATTCGGGTCATGTTCGGATTATTACCATAAACGGGTTATCGGGTCAAAAATTGCCAGCTCTACCGCTCGATAATAAACCTATCCAACCTCAATCCCATTAGTACACATCCCTACTCCCCGGGATTAAATATAACAATACAAACACTTTCTTATAAGTTTATTATGAAACACACCATAACATATATACACGTATATATAGACTAGACCCTCTTGTAGGTGATAACTAGCATAAGTAAATTATACGTCGGAACCACGAACACAAAGTCTCACCATACTATATATTATAGCCCAAACATCCCAGCATAATTATCACTAACGTCTCGTACGTAACATACTTATCTCAAGATCAGCTCCGCACTCTCGGTGTGGATATATCATATAGGTATTCTCGATTACCCCACAAATTGCAATTTAATTCTTCTTGATACTTCCCACCCATTAACTTGGGGTGCAAACGTTTTCTACGTGCTTTTTTCGTAGCACTACCCGACTCCACTGGCCATATATTGTAATATCTCTCAGCTTAACGTGTTTTCTCTCCACTTTCAATAATTTAACATTTAAAATCGATGCACTAGTATCCAACAACGTCTCACTACTCCCAACATTTATTTAGGTCCATGTGTGTAATATCTTGCAACGAAGCTCAAAAGAACTTTCCCCAATGCACTATCCCCTAGCATTGTCGATCATCAAAATCTAGTGGGTCCAAAATACACAACTAAAATATCATAAATTTTTTCTCCCGACACATAAATCAAATAGTCTATGCCCATTTCTCTCAAGGCGCCACACAATATGATGCTCTCATTATCACTAAGTTCTCAGCATGTAAACAATAATGAGCTAAAACTCTTTGCTCAACGGTGAACCTGATATACCCTGAATTACATCAGTAAAAGTCCATACGCATCGGGATCCAATATAACTAGGCAACTGTACTCTCTGAAGTCTACTTAAAGAAAGTATTATCGTGAAATCGACCCTCTTTTAGGTGAGACATCACAAAAATATACATGTTGTCCCGGAACAGTGAACACGATAGTCTTGCCGTAACAACCCACCATCGTTCAAAGTCCGTACCCAGGATAAAATCGAATCTCGAATATCACCTCTCAAAATGATATCTCCTCATAAAATATATCCTCTCAGTGTCCACACATGCTCCCTTGCTGATGAAACTAAAGAGAGCTCCGCTAACTCAACGATAAATATACATACTAAGTAATATTAACGATACCTCTAGTAAACCCATTTTTCATGCGAATCTTGTACTAATAAAATTACTGCGACTCGCTCGTGCCACACAAAATAGACCCTAATCATCCGGGATAAAACTCATACTTTCAAATGGTTCCTGAACATAGCACCCTTGTCCTAACCGAACCAAAAACTTCTTATAACAGTTTCCTCTATTATGCACCCCGTCCTTGTCCCCCAATTCACTCCGGACAAGATCCACACATGTGTTACTACTCATTACACATAAGACACCTCTCTGTATCATTACCCTTTCCATGGACCCACTGGCCATGTCTGGGTTGTCCTTTTCACGGACCTAGTAGACTTGACCCTGATTGCTACCGCCATTATCCCTTTGGCTCCGCTGGCCCTATGGGACTCGTTACTGGCCTTGATGTTCTTAACTGGATCCATCATCACCTAGTAGAAATTCTATTGATCTCAATCATTAAAATTGGTTCTCTACTAGGTATACCCTCCCGTGGTGCCTCACTAGCACTGTTAATTCCAGTCTTGCCCTTCAGTTAGGTTCTCCAACCCTCTTGCCTCCCTTCTCACGAAAGAGCTGATATCAAATTGTAAATGTGCGACATTGATGACAATGGTACCAGTCGTTCCATCCGAACTTCCCCATCCATGCTTGTGTAATACCCCGTGATTTTTAATGACTTTTAAAATAGGTTATATTTTAAATTAATGGATTAATTGGATTTTATTATTAATTAATTCATTTGGGGTTTATCCGAATTATGGATATTAAAATGGATGATTCTGAATATTACTTAAAGATATTTAGGTAATATATGAATGTGATGCTATTGATATTGCTGTGAGTTGTTAATTCAGTAATTTGAATTTTTAGTCGGACGCGGTATGGGACGTGTCGGGACTAATTTGTGAGATTAAATAAGAAACTTATTTTTACATCAACCTTATAGTCATTTCAACTGCATCGTTGCATCCGTAAGGGTTGAAATAGTAAGAAAAGTCTATTTGGATGTTGGTTTTGGGTCACGGGTCATTTGGAAATGAAAAGACAACCCAAAAGGGCATTTTGGTCATTTTTACAAGGGGATGAATAGTGATTTCGGATTTTGTCCTATTATAAGTATTTGGAGATTAAGTGTACGTGGGTTATTAATCTCTTCTACACAAAATAGAGAATTCATCTTCTTAGAGAGAGTGAAAGGTTGCTTGGGAAGAGAAAAGCTTTGGGAAGGAGAAGAACAAAGACCAAAGGTCACCACCACCAACCACCACCGGAAGTGGCCGGAGAAAGGGGAGAACCACCTGTGATATACAAACCCAAAGGATCAGATCTTCATTAGAGGCAAGTGTTTGATATTTGCAATCTAAGTTTGTATATTGTCCATTTAAGAATAGTTGTAAAAAGAGATGATTTTGCATGTTTGGAAGATAAAGATGGAGTTATAATGGATTTCTGGAATCTAAAAATATATAGGAATCAAACTCATGTTGTAGGTAGATAGTAATCCACGAAATAATCATGAATCTGTTGAAGAAATTCTGATTACCATTGATGTGTTCTTGAAGATATCATGTTTATAATTTTCTGGAAATGAGGATAGAAACATGCTTTTAATTCAATATCTTGATGATTCTAGGATGTTCAGATCATTAGAAATCATTTATATATGTTGATATATCATGTAGTAAGGATTATAAGTCATTTAGGTTGTTAATATGAAGGTTTGAATGATCAAAAGTGATGAAACCCGTAGTAGAAGACATGCAAAAAAACTCAGCTGATATCTCGACGATCGATCGATCGACCCCCTGCCTTCGATCGATCGACCTCCCCAGAATCTTTGAAGTTGTTTATTTTTAATGCTTGTTATTATCCCGAACCTTTTGTAAGTCTTTGGTGATTATTAATTGGATATTATGGGACTTAGGGAAGATCAGTAGGCTTTAGATGAGAATCAAATTAAGGCGGTTGGGATTTAATTGATTAGAATTATGATAATTAAATTGAAAGAAATTTCGGTTGCTAGATTCATGTGTTGGATTCTAATTGGTATGGATGAGGATTAAGGATAGGTCCAGTAGGGGAGATTTAATATAACACCTGGGTAGCCTTAAGGTTACAATTTGAACATCAAGGACTGAGTTTAAGCTCATTATTGATTGTGCAAGGACTGAGTGTAGTACAAGCGCTTAGTAGTATGGCTCCTAGATAGAGATGTAAGTTCAAATCACATTTGGTTGAAAGAGGGGATGAGGTTATCCCGATTGCGTATTTGAAGTTGACGGACCTCCACGACTGATAAAGTTAAGTAGTAGTGTATTGAAGGGGTTCCTTGTTTGGATTTCGCTTTGCGAGACGCTCCGCGCATGAACCTTAACGACGTCGGGAGTGGAGAGATGTTATAGGATGCGAGGATGTTGGTTTTGTTGATAAGTCATATAGTGTGAATGAAACACTATAGACTATGAGCCATGTGACGATGGTATTCAATCCTAGTTGATAGAAGATGTGTTTATAAGAGATTAGAAACTGTCGGTTATAACCCTAATTAAAGGGAGAGTTTAATTCGCAGTTATTCGGGAGATATGATGATATGGACCAGTAGGATATTAGTGATTTCTTACTGAATATACTATTGAGGAAAACCTATTTGAACCTTGAGTAATGAGTGAGGCTCGGGGATAATTAAATTAAGAAGTAAAGTTATGATATTTTAATACATGGGATTTAAAGAGATATAATGCTACGTACGGGAACTATCTTAGGATAATGTGAGTACCTTGTTGATATTATATTATAGGTATGATAATGCCTATTTGATTGATTGATGATTTATGTGTATGACATACCTAGCTTACTTGCTATTGACGGGAGGTTTGCGCGTGACGGCAGTCATATCTTGATGAATCCATAGAATCTTTGATTTGTCGCTCAAGAATATAGGTTTATGAAAGACTTATCGGGGAGTTGAAAAGTCCCCTGACTGTGGGAACGTAAGTATGTGCATGACCCATGGATACGAGAACTATGTTCGCCTCCAATTTGTATGTTGTTGTTTGTGGTTCGAGAAATCCTTACCGAACCTTTTGTCCCCTATTCGGCGACCAGCGATATTGGGACATGATAGCAGAGTAATGCATTGCACCGCAGCTGTGACTCGGGGTGCCGTATTATATATGTATATATATAATGAATTAAATGAATTTATATAGTTGTTAAATCTATCTACGGTGATAATTGTAGATAACGGTGAATAGAGAAAGAGAATGGAATTAAGTTAATGAATGTTTATTCTTATAGCATTGAAAAGCTTAACTCATTTTAATGAGAAACGATTCATGTTAATGAGAAATGTATATGAATAATTATATGACGTATGGTATGGGACATATGGGGTTATGATATGGGACGGAATCATATAATAGAAACTAGTAAAGAGGAACCATTAACTAGGAGGTTAATAGGAAACGTTAAGTGTGCACTCTAGATGAGAGGTGAGAATAGCAAGTGAGAGTTGGATACTAACATGTACATAATAAATTCAATATTGCACTTGTTAAATACTTGCTGCTTTCAAAATCATTTTCACATCGGGCTCTGACCCATTTTCTTGCACATTTTCTTTTCTATTGTACCTTCTATATCAGGTGTCCAGCAGCAGGGACGCCAACCTTAGTTGATTTTGACGAGCTATGGAGCTATGGAGTATTGCTTAGACGCTTATCTTCATTTGATTAACAATGTTCTTTTATGTAGGGCATGTCGCCTAAAGACACTCAATTATCTCTTTTCTATCTGAGTCAAATACTCTTGTATTCGTGTCATTTTAATACATTTCATATAGTTGGGATTATTGTATTGGATTATTATGCGGGAATGTTTATTCCAATTGCATTTAAATTCTTTTGAGTTATTTGTTCGGTTATCAGTGTTGTAGAATATTCCAATTGCATTTAATATGTGTTGTATTATTTGTAAACTAAAAATGGGTTTTTGTTGAAATTAAAATTTGGAAAGTTTTTAACACCAGCTTAATTGGGTATTGGGTGAGTTGTAAATGTTTCGACAATGATGCTAAGAATGAGCCAACTATATATTCTGTTTTAATTTGGTATGGGACTGGCCACCCGGTATTTAATTAGGCGGGGTGTTACAGCTTGTATATTCTACCTTTGAGTTCTTTATTAACTTACGAACCTCTTTTATTCTCCGTATCCACCTCGTTGGGTACAAAGTTTGCCAAACATGCCAACTTTCCTTCATGACCGACCACTATACGACACTTACAAAATAAGTATTTAAATCTACTTTTCCACTTTTCTTAAATAGATGGTGAGAGGTTTTGCGGTCAAATTGCACCCCAACTTCTTCGTTATTTATGGTATCTCTCCATAGTTATGGTGACTGACTCCCATAATTACAACACCGATGCTCTGCGCTAAAATTTCATTCGAAATTAAATCTTGGGTGCCACCGCACTCCACCCTACACAATTACCTTTGAGTTATCTCCTTTCATTGACCCATCACACTCCATCTCTTCCCCGAATCCTTACGGATGGCTCTTAGAAAGAGTTCCTCTAACTCCACACCTTTTACCAACTACGCTGGGTGAGTATGAATTTACACCACCGCTTCATGATATACCAAAGAGTTCCTCTAACTCCCCCCTTTTCGAAAGAGTTCCTCTAACTCTCCCTTCTACCGTGCCCTAGTGATATCCCAAAGTCATCTGCCTGAACAATATTCAGGGTGATTTCTAACGCGGTCACTGATAGCGCGCGAGAGGTGTGCGGGTGTAAAGTGCACACTCATTGTTTTCTGTCTCATCGCGACTATACAAACAAACCTAATTTACTACTACACTTGCGGGGTAAGCACAACGGTAAGTCAGGTATCGAAAATCCACAGAGACGAGTTGTTAGAATTTATAAGATTAAATATTCCAAAATAAAAAGGGAAAAAGATGATTACAAACTAAAAAGGAAAAGATGCATAAAGGGAAATGTTTAACTAGGCGAGGGTATTGAAACTAGATTATGAAAGCGAATAAAACTATAGGTTGCGTCGAATATCCCTCACCCGGGTTAATTTGTATAAAATGGTTACATGTGTCGACGAGTTATTACAAATGCGTCTCGTTTCCATAGTTAATTAAATCAAGGGTTGTCATGCCTCTAAATCCTCATAAAAGTCTAATAAGATTTTGGCGTCAACAAATATCCCGGAAATTACGCACGCAAGGTCGTAAGCACGGGACATACATGATATTCCCCGTTAAATCTGCTAGGCGTAATAACTAGGACAACGCACACGAAATAGACCCGTAAACACTATCATTAAGCAAAGCAACACGTTAACCCGAGTGAGTTCCATTCAAACCCAACCTTATTTAAATTACATAGAAAGCATGTTAAAAACGCGGTAAATAAACGCGGTAAAGAAACAAAGTAAAATTACACTAGAAAGCAATGAAAGAAAGCATGTAAACTAATTATGAAGGCTTGGAAATTACACTAGAAAGCAAGAAATGAAGAAATACAAACTATGTTAAGGAAGATGATGATGAATAGTGCAACATTCAACCCAAATGCGGTGTCAATCCAAGAACAATTGAAGAAGAACTCTTCAAAACCCTTAAACCCTAAGCTAAACTAACTTAAAATCGTATATATATAATTTATTACATCAAAATTTCTTTATATAGTAAGTTGGAATTAAATTAGAAAAGAAAAGAGAAAAGAAAAGAAATGCAAAAATATCTGCAGAAAACAGGGGATAGATCGATTGACCCCTTTGGTCGATCGATCGATTAAAGGCAAAATATTAACTTTCGATGAGGATTGATCGATCGACCAAAGGATTCGATCGATCGATCAATCAGGGTAGAACCAAGGCAGCTACTGCATTCTTCTTTTCTCCCTTTTCTCCTCCTCTTTTGATTTCATTGTTTTTCCTTCCGCTGAAATCGCCGTAACTCTTCATACGGACTCAGAATCGCGCTTCGTTCTCGGACAGGCGAAGCTAGCGAGGAGGGATATAACTTTCATGAAATGTCGGGCCAGGTTCCCAAGCTGTGAAAAGACTAAAATGCCCTTTGAACGTGCGATTGTATACAAAAATCGAGCGGAACGCATCCGAACTTCACACTTAGCATCCAATTACCTACAAAAGCTCAATTAACCCCTGTAAAACATGTTAACGTTGAAATCCGAGGTTGTCTGGTTAACGAGCATAAATATAGGGAATAAGATACCCAAGGGGGTTAAAATGCATCCGTTCGGAGGATAAAATACGCAATATTTGTGTATCATCAGTCACCATTTCTAGAATAATCCATGGCTTATACTGAGTCTCTCCCCTTACAGTCCTTCTAATCGCCCTCACTAGTCGTCCAAAACTGTTTGGTGTACGAAGCCCAACCGAACTCGTATATGAATTGCATCAACTTTACTTAGTAGCAGGAGAATGTAAGTTGCCTACGTAAAGAAATACCACAATTCTATAATAAGACTCTATATCAAAGAACGCTACATTGAAAAGTAATAAGCCGCACAGATCCTAAAGACTTTAGAACCTGATGCTCTGATACCATATGTGACACCCTTCCTACTAAAATACCGTGTGGCCAGCCCGTGATTACAATAAAATGTTGGTCTCATATGGCTCAATCTTAGCATCACTGTCGAAAATATTTTAAAGTTACTAACCACATAGTATTTTATATAGAGTGGTGCCAAAATTTATCTTCCATTTATAAGCAACGCGCAGAAATAAATAATAATTAAACATCAACACAAACTGATAACCAAATCCAACACAGATGAATAATAAAAATAAAGATGACCGAATCAACTATCGGTTCAACAAATAAAATACAATAATAAACTGAAACAATAACCTGGATACACAAGGTCAATAAATAACTCAATGATGAATCTGAGGGAGACATACATAAATGAGTGCTGAAGTAAAGATCCTACACTAGATATAAATGAACGAAACGTCTATAGCAAGGTCCTGCAACTTTCACATGAGCTGCAGCTGCGCATCCCTAGATATAATCCTTAAACTGGGCGTCCATATGGCTGGACACCTAAAAGGTTTTGAAAAATATTTTGACATGGGTCAGAGCCCAAATAAAATATTTTGAAAATATTTAGCAAGCAGTTAAATTATAATAATTAAATATGCATGTACAATCTTCATATTTGAGCTAATGTTGCACTCTTTTAAGGTATAACTCACCCCAGATCTAATGTGAACACATAACACTTGCCTGTTAACCTTCTCAGTTAAGCTACCCCACATAACTGGTCGTATAACACCTCTTTCTACCACACTACTCTAACCCGAGTACTCTTACTTTGTTTATTAAGTTATCTGCTCCATAATTTATTAATCGGTTCAACTATATTAAATCATATAACGTTCACTCTAGTTATATAAGAATTTACCGTTTAAAACATATAATTCTCACAGTAGTTATATAAGAAGTAACTTTTAAATCATATAACTTTCACACTAGTTATGTAAGAAATACATTCACACTTATGTATTAATCTCGTATATAATTATCGACTCATATTATTTACATACTAGTATACTACAACATTCACACACATGTCAAGTATAATAACCATCCATTCCCGAGTAATAACTCACCGGATACTTTCTCGAAAATGCTATCATGTTTCAGGTATGCTCATTCTAACCCGGATACCTCAAGTCGGACTCACTCTCGAGCTTCAGTAAAAATAATAATAAGCATAGTGGAGGCGATCATACTTATATGAGTGTGAGACTGAATCATACGCAAGACGTCTTACCCCGAAAAGAATCACAACATATAAATACTAGACGCTATGACCTGGGGATTATACTCTCCCTACTCCTACAACCAGAGGATTCACCCACATCACGCAACCTCCTATGATAGCACTAAAGGGGTATGTATTCCTAGAAATATCATTCACATCGGTATCTATAATGCACACAAATATATACACTATCACACTAACCATATACATATATATAATAAAAGTCCGGCTAATCCGTGCCTAACACCGTAGCACTAGCCCAAAATACCAAAGTCTATATCCCTACTTGTAATTTAATTAAATCACACCTTAATTATTATTTTTATTTAAGTAGTTCCACTCAACTACAATACCTATACTCACTCATTCGGCCCGTATATGCACCCTTTAGAATTTGTTACATAAAATTCCATTATTAAGGTTAACACCTCTCGTTAAATTTAATATTCGATATTTTATAACATATCTCTATAATAAATTAAACCGACTACTCCCTACCTTAATCTCGTCTCACTAGCCTGAAAATATCCGAGTCAAAACCCCGACCCTTAATTTAAAATTTTCACCTCAATTAATTGTTATGCAAGTGGTGTCATTCAACCATAATTTTTGGACTCCCTACTTGGTCCGTATTTGAACCCTTGAATTTATTTTTCCCAATTCCAATTAATTAGATTGGAACTCTATCTAAATAAAATGTATCTTAAAACCCCATTTGTGAAGGCTCTATATATTTTAACTAAATCAATATTTTTCCTTTTACTTCTTTCCCATAAGTTCTTCTTTATGCTAACTGAATCAAGATTTGATCCCAAAAAAATTCACAGCGAAGGAGGAAACTGATCAAGGCCAAGAATGGAAGGTGAAAAATCCCCAACGTCTCTCAAACGAAGCCTTCAGTCGCTCGAGTGACTTCCAGCGTCACTTGAACAACGTTTGTGGTCGTTTGAGCGACCTTGTTTCATCCCACATGCTTCTTCCTCGAGACATTGCTGCCACTAATGCTCCTCTGCTCTTTGCTTTTATAACCCAAAACCTAATTCAGACATCCCCAATAATGATTTCTTCTTTTAAATAGGTTCTAAACATGGATTAAATCTTTAGGCATCAGAGATTTTTCCTCAAAGTTTATTAAATCTTCAATTCGATTTCCTACGATTTTATTAATTCATTATCCCCATAATTAACATCATAAACCAAATGCTCAAATATGCTATCGAGCTTCTACATGGTTATAATTCTACCAGTTTTGACTTTTGTTGTATCATCAATTGGATTCTTAATACACATCACACGTAAAAATACTGAAAAACCCATTTCGATTTAATAAACCACTCTAAAAATGAATATGATTTACACCCACCATGATATGAATCGCAACACCACAATTAAATGAAAACAAGTTTAACTACTTTCCTAAATAAATTCATAGGGTCTGATTTCCTTTGATGTAGATGGAGATTTGGCGATGAACACACCCCTCTTCTCCCTATTTGGCTCCCAAAAGCTCTCCCAATTTCACCATCTTTTCTCCTCTACAAAACTAGGGTTTTTTAGTTGAGTTGTGTCTGCCACAAACTCCCCGATGTAGGTTTTATATTGCTAATCCCGAAATTAAGCTTTTGTGCTAAGTCCAAATGATCCAAACACCCCCGTGTGAGTCTAGTTATGCTTGAAAATTCTCCATGACCCAATTACTAACCCCGGGTACTCTTTTTCATTTATCTCGACCTATTCAGAGTCAACCATGCACTCAGAATTGTCGTCCAAGTTACTTTACTAAAATCTCTAACCTCGTCCTCAAATTACGACACATGTGAATTTAATAATAACCTGAATTAATGAAATCTCAATTCACTAATTTGATTAAATCCTCCAGATTAATTAAATCCCATATCACCAAATTAATTAAATTCTAAATCGTCAGAAATACGGGGTATTACAGAGGTAACCTCTTTGTTCTCTTTTTCTTTAATCTTTGTCTTCTTACAGATGTGGTTCTATGAGGTGATTGGGAATAATGTGGGGTTGATAGCCCTGAAGGATGGTGATTTGGGGGAATTTTGTTGGATGTCCTGGTGGCGAACGTCCAACCGACGATCGAACTAATCATTGTCCTTGAAAGACATGCGGAGGCTCTTGAGTTACCTGATGAGCGATCCGGTTAACCTTTATCTTTTCCTGAGTTTTTTTGGCATCTTGATTTCTTAAATAAATACTGATTCTTTATTGGGGATGCTGATGACCTTCTACCCTTGGGGTGTCTTCATGGTACACGGGGGTTACTGGCATACACACAAATGCGATGGTTGATGGCGCATGAATTTGGGTATGTATGGTACCTTGGAGAGAGGGTGGTGAGACAGATAGTGGAAGAGGAGATGGCAGTTCCATCATCGGTTACCCCAATGTATATGAGGTGGTGAGGGAAATGTCTGGTGAGGCCAGAGCGACAACGATGATAGGTGAGCCCCACACGCATTATATGGATACGACGATGAGTTATGATTATTTGGACTTCTTGACACGCCCTCCTGTATTTATGATGTGGAGAACATGCCTCCACCTGCCATTGCTTCGGGTAGGGGTACCAACTTACCGGTTGGATCGACCCACGGTAGAGGAGGTGGTGCATTGACAGAGGTGGCTCTGCCCATTCAGCTTACTCCCCTTTATTATAATTTTCAATTGAGCCATGAGGAGTCGTTAAGTGTGCCACATCATCCTCACGCATCAGTGTATGGGTTAACGGGGCATACGGATAAGGCTCTTAGGCCCGAGGTATACTTTTCTTATCAATCTCTTTCATTTATTGTTTATTTCTTTCCTTTATCTTTGCTGACTTGCTCATTTTTATCGCTTTCTTCCTTCGTAGTATGTACGTGTGCCGACAAACTAACTACGAGACATTATGGATTGGATCAATGCCATATTTGCTTATGTGAAGAAGTTTACCTTTTTCTTCGTGTCATCCTCCACTTCAGGCGAGGGTTTCGACTTTGAGAGTGGAGGGTCCACCACCTATCACAGAGGAAAGTGTGCACATCGCGGGGGCTGAGGTCTTTGGAGGGGAAGGTTATGAATTGAGGGTTTGGGCAAATTCCCGTTGTATTTCTGTATTTTTTCTTTTTTCTTTGTACCTGCAAAATGTAATAATTCGAATCAAGAATATATATGAAAAATATACATTTTCTTTTGGGTATTTTCCATGATTTAGTGACATATCTTATAGACACTTTTAATTTTTTGCTGAGATTATTTTATTTGTTCAAAGACAGGGGTAAATTTAAAAGTGATAATAAAAAGGGGAAATATTAATTATTATAAAATGGAGAGTAAAATGAATTAACACAGGGGTTAACCTTTTTTAAAGTAAGAATTTTTGGATTTTGTTTTTGGTCAAAAGAGGAAGAAGGATTTAAAAAAAAGGGGGGGGGGGGGATGCCCATAGACATAACCTTTGACGTGCCTATCGGCATGGGGGTCAAGTCAATTCACTCTTAGGCTTTGATTGCACTTTTGCAAACTTATGGTAATCTGTAGGGCAGAGAGTAAAATGGATTTTCGGCTAATTTATTTTTTATAAGGGTTTTTGGGTATAAAAGGAGAGTTAAGGGATGTGTTCTTTTCACCACAAATCATATTTCTTCTTTTGTGTCTTCCTTTCCTTTCTTAAATGTCTCTCCTAATATATGAAGATTTATCTTCTTATCTCGAAGGTTTAGAGGACACGTGCCTCTGCCATTTTGATTAGGACACTTTCATCTTGTTTCGGGTTTCTTTATGGCGTAATTGGGTCATAGACTGGAATTTACTGATAGCGATGGTAAAATTCTGGTACCCTAAGGATCATGTCTTCCTATTCAGCATAGATGAGGACTTTCCTACCCATTAAGAATTCTTGGCAATGTTGAGGATTATCCCCAGTGTTGTGACGTCCATGCCTAATTTTTCCCGTTCTCCTCGAGTATCTTTGACTGAGTTGCTCCATATTTCTCCCTCGGTGGCTCAATCGTTGGTTCATGGAAGGAATATTTCTCTTCTGTTGGTTATACACTCGGTTCGTCAGTTGAACTTTGTTGATGATAGCTTTTTCCAAACTGTTGCTTTAGGCCTGACTGTGAGGCTCTTATTAGTGACAAAAGACTTAACAACCGATCCTCAAGTGGCCAAAATAGTGACGTGGATGTATTACTATAGTAATCCTGCGACAATGGTGCTAGCAGAAACCCTGAACGGTTTCGATGCTTGGAAAGAGGGTCATTTCAACTTTTTAAGGGGCAGCCCTATGATGCTGCTCATGTGGCTTGTAGAGAGGTTTTGTCTCACAACCCCTCCTGAGTGTCCCTTGTCAGGTGTGCCTAATTTCTTCATTCAAACTTTCTTTAACTTTGGGCCTTCAATAGAGAACTGGGTCAACTGGTTTGTGAAACATGAAGCCCGTTGTCTTCCTTGTTCGGTGCCATGATGGAGAGACTTTCACCCATTTTGCACCTTAGAGAGTATCGGTATGTATAGATGGTTGGCCTCCGACCGACTTCCTTTTATTTTCCTTGGTGGATTTTGTGCCAAGCAGGGTGGGGACAAATAGTGCCTTCTCCAATAACTAACTTTTTTTTCGGTGGAGGATCTGATTGAATCTTTTATGGATGATATTGGGTCCCTTGTGGAAGCATCGTCTTCTATTTACCTGTCCGTTCTAATCTATGGGAGGGGCCTGGTATGTGTCTGAAGATCATCTGAGGTGGTTACGGAAGCGAGTAGTCAGGAAGATTTTAGCGAAAGAGACTAGGCAAAGGTGTCTTATGGATTTCGACAACATGGATGAGGGTGTTATGGTTTCAGCCAAACTTGTTAAGCTGTATCGTTGCATGGAGAGTATACAAAGTGTTAATCAGGAGCAAGATATTTGGGGACCTCCGGGAGTAGAAAATAATGATGAGGTCGGGCTGTTTGTCAGTTGAGGGTAGCATTTCTGATGTTGGGGGTAGCATTTTGAGGAAATTTGTGTTTTGGGTGATTTGTGTTGATATCTGGCATGTTTTAGAGTTTTTTGTGAAGCTGATAGGGGTTTGGTAGGAACTAGGTAGGTTTGTAGGTTTATTTGGGAGGGTATGGTCTTGTTTGAATCCCTCTACTGATACTTCATGTAACGATTGTATTCCATTATTATGAAACAAAAGTAATTTTGACATATTTTGTTATGCCTCTTGATGAGTTTTGTATTTTGAACTATCTATACCAATCGATAAGGCATACATAATCCCTTTGTTCATGTGAACAATGAGATCGACGACTATTCTCAGAGGCTAGAAAAGAATATAATTTTATAAAAAAGGAGTGGATCATACCCACATGTGACGTATGGGCCGCCTACGTACCTATGAGGGTTTTGAGAAATTCATGAGTTTCATTTTTGAAAAGAAATTTTTTTGAGAGGATCGGTTCCAACGTAGTTCTAGGTAATGGAAATGAAGAGTTTTTTTAAAATAGAAGGGGGATGAGAAGAATCATAGCTCGTTGAGAATTCGGACTAAGGGTAGAATCCTCGAGACGGTTCAGATTGACTGGGCATGCTATTTCCTCTCCATAGATTTTATGAGCATGGTGGAACCGCCTGAATGGATTTTTTTCACAATGTTGGAGCCGCACCAATTCAGTTTCAATTTCCCTCCAGGCCCAAATGGGTCTTACGATCTCCTTGAGATCAAGGTCTCCTTGTTGGACACTGCGGTCCTTGACTTTACGGTTGAATGACTGCATTATTTGGCGATGATACCCCTATATATGGTATATAGCCTTAAGTCTCTTGTCATCCAAGAGTGATAGTTCATCATAGCGGTTCTGATGCCAATCTTCTTCGCTGACCTCACTTTTGAGCATGATGTGTAAGGATGGTATTTCTAGCTCAACGAGAAGGACTACTTCCATATTATACACTAGAGAATAAGGGGTATCCCTAGTAGGTGTTTAGATAGAAGTGCAGTAGCCCCATAGTGCCTATGGGATTCGGTCGACTCAATCTCTGTAAGTTTTGATCATGTTGTTGATGATGGTTTTGAGGCTTTTATTAGTGGTTTTGAGATCACCATTGGTTTGGGGTCAGTAAGAAGAAGATTTATGTCTCTGAATCCCGTACTTATCAACTATTTTGTGACCTCGACTTCGAAGTGGAGTCCATTATCTGATACTAACTCAAGGAGAACTCCGTATCAGCAAATAATGTTCTTTTTGATAAACTTGGCCACTTTCTGGGCATTTAACACTGTGTATGACCCGACTTCGACCCATATAGTGAAGTAGTCAATGGAGACCAGGATGAACTCGTGACCGTTAAAAGCTTTGGGAGTGACCTCCCCAATGTTGTCTGTTCCCCAAGTGGAAGAGGGCCAGGGAGAGGTCGTGTTGTATAATTTTTGAGGATGCAAGTGTTCTAGATTAGAAAACTATCGGCGCTTGATCCATCTTCTAATATAGGCGGTGCAATCTTAAAGTACGTAACCATTTATGTGGGTCTCATATTCCCCATTGTGTATCTTCTGTATCATTCCTTCAATATCAGCCCCTGCTATGCAATGCAAATAGGTAATATCAAATGTCATGGTACCATAACCCGACTATGTTAGGGTCTTCTTTGGTGACGAGCTTGATGCGGTAGCAGTGAGTGGGCATAACCTATTTTTGGATCACGAAAAGGGCCATTGTTATTCACTCGGGCATGTTGACCACGGAGTCTAGGGTTACAAGGGCATCAGATAGAATGTTCTTTGCATGGGGAAGGTAGTGGAAGATGACATATTTGAACTGGGAGGCGTGCTCTTCTAGCGGTCCATGGAAGGAAAAGAGTTTCTCATCTTTGACTTTCCATTTTTTGAGCATTTAGCTGATGATGAGGGAAAATCCCCCATATATGTCTAGATGTGAATTTCCTTTTTCAAGGGCAATGTTGAGGCCAACAGTTCATACCTCATACTCAGTCATGTTGATGGTGTAAGGGAATTTTATATTACTGGCAATGGGGGTGTGAGAGTCATCAAGGGCGAAAAGGAGTATCCCAATGTCGTATCCTTTCTTGTTAGCACCTCCATCAAAGAACATTTGCCATATAAGGTCATCCTAAGAGGTGCATAAAATATATTCATATGAGAATTTAGAGACCCAAACATCGGTTCCTTCCATGAGCTAATTAGCAACGTAGTAGGAGATGGCCCTCCCTTTTAGCTTTTTACGTGACATACATGATATCAAACTCGACTAGCAACGTCAACCAATGGGCCGTTCGACTCGAAGTTTTCTTAAATTCTACTTGACTAGTTTGCATTTTGGGAATGTCGGGATCTCATGCTGAGCTATCTCTGGATCGATGTCAGGCATGTCATCGTAGGACCATGCGATGATGTCTATAAATTCTTTCGTAGTTATTCAAATTGTACCCGCTCATGCTCATTAAGGGTGAACCATATCCTAACCTCGCGCTGATGGCTACTAGAATCGAGATTAATAATAATAGTCCTGCATCATTAATTTGAATGTGATTGTATGGTTTGTTATTTTCCTTATTGAGATCAGTTAAGAATTAGTCATTTACAAAGTCATCATCATCAAAGGTTTAATTGGAATCAACATAATTAATGTAAGACACAACAAGATACTCAAAATCCTCATTTATTTTATTTTTAGGGAGAACAACGTTGAGAACCTCGTCAAAAAGAGGTCTCAGTTATTTTCATATCAGAAAAGAGGAACAACAATGGGTGAAGAGACTTGAATACGATAAATAACAGGATTAGGTTGGATTTGGGTAGACTGGATTGGGACAACATTCCAGTTGAGGAGATATATATCAACAAATGTGATCTGGGCAGATGGGTTTGATGGCACGACATGTGAGTGGATCATGCATTAACTCTGCCCCAGTGTCTGTAGGTCGAAGGATTCTTCAGAGTCACTTCTATCGGAGTTCTCATTAATTACCATGGTTTCCTCGATCAATGCTTCTTTTCATGTTTACAGTTTTCATCCTAAGTGTTTTTGTCTTAAAAGAAGATCTTCAATCCCAATTTCATATTCTTGTCAACGTGGTCATACCACAGTTCATAGAATCCATAAAAGGGAAAGTACTCGCCCTCTTTGATAAATCTTCCATTCAGAGAGTCTGCTGAGATAGTCTTTTCATTCTCCAAGCTTCTTTTCAGTATCGATTGGTGGAGTACTTTAAGTTCAGCTGATGAAGGTTGGAAGCCCAGACCATATGGGGAAACAAATTCTTTCAGGACTATGGGCTCAAGAATTTTTTGTTGGCATTTCCCAAGTCCCATTCTAGGCATGAAGTGCATGTTCTTAAACATCTGAATCACATTGACATTATCATCAAGGTTGTGCTCTAGACAGACCCGGTCCTTAAAGTTATCCCCTCATAGGACGGGTAGTGGGTCAATTTTAAAAATGAATAGAAACATATCATTGGTCCCATGTTGAATCTCTAATACTGGGTTGTTATTCTTGGCATTGTCTGTACTATCGTCGTCCACCAAAATGGTGATGACTTAATCTATGGAAAAAAATTCAGTTTCTGATGGAGAGAAAAGGATACTCCTTGGATGATGTGGAGCCAAAGTCCACTAAGGAGCAGGTTGAAGCAAACATGTATGTCGATGAGTTGGAATTCTATCAGAGGATTACTAGGGACATCCCCTACTGTGAGTTTTATGGAGCCCATCACTTCTCGGTGAGTATTATAATAGGCACGCAAGACAGCAGAGGTGGGAGTGAGATCACTGACTTTCAAGCCTAAATAGTTGAAGGTTCTGAGCGGACAAACATTGAGAGCAGATCCATTATTGAGAAGTGAAAGTGGGACTGTCTTTCCAAAGACTTCGATGGAGATATTGAGAGCATAGTTGTGATCAGGGCCAAACTTTAGGATTTCTCCTTCGAAAAAGAAGAGGAGTTTGGAAGAGGTTAAAGATCCAACCATATTCACGGCTTCTTCGTGAGTAGTAGAGGGAGAAACTATGGATCCTGTGATGAGTTTTATCAAGGCATTCCGGTGTAGTTGGGATGACATGGAGAGTCCCCATAAAGTTATATTGGCTTGGGTTTTTTTGAGCTGATCGAGGACTTTTCTTTCTTTACGGGTCACTTCTAGCATTGGGAGTTCTTCGATAATTCCCTTTACTTTGTCTATTCCTGGTGACTGGGGACTTAGGTCTTTTTAGTATTGTCCTAATCTGGTCATGTGATTCACAGAGGTGGGGAAGAAAAAGAACTAAGTGAATTCATCTACCTCGGCCTGAGTGGACACTTTATTGATTTCTCCCAATAAATCTTCAAAGGATATCATTCCACACAAGTTGGCAACGGAACTGTCTTCTTTATGACTTGGGTCATCAATTGATCTGTCAAAGTCATCCCCCTATCTGGAGGCAAGTTTTTCTTCCTTCCAAGAGTAATCAATGCAGTCGACCACCTCTATAGATTTATCGTATAAGTCCTCCCACTCATTAGGGAAATGCAGGAGTGAAGGGACCAACCTTCCCTAAAGTTTCAAAGAAGTGAGCAGTTCAAATATATTGAAAATTTCCTCCATTCGACGAAACATATCAGCCATGATTTATACCACATCGTCTATATTGAATTCATCCACAGGCACCACTCATTTGTCTGATTCCCAAGCCCATTTTCGGGCTTCCATGAATGGGCTGCTGAGATTCTGGTAGTCGACGAACATCTTGGTGGGAAATTTCAGCCCAAACACTTAAAGTTGGTCTTACACGATCGGTAGTTCCTTGCCTCCCCCCTCAAATCGAGTACAGATGAAAATGGAGTCCCTTGTAAGGAGTGACAGAGCCTGATTAGCGAGGCATATTGGGTGTGGGAGAAAGGATGGGAAAACCTGGAGAGGTTTAGGGGATACTGTGGGGATAATGGGTGTTTTGATGAGCATGATTTGGATTGAAGGGTCAAACTTCGGGTTATGTTCTAAGAAGATGGCAGTTGTATGTGTTAGAAGTGGGTTGTAAGTGGTATTAGGCTTGGGATTAGATGACGGGGCGATGATACCCCAGTCAATCAGCCTTAGATCAAAATTTAGAGTTGAAAGAATTAGTCCATGGTATGTTTGGTGAATTAGTGGATGTCACAGCTAGCATCGGTTTGAAGGTTAGTAATCTTGGCACTGAGTTTGGCAAGATGGCCACAAGATCTGGATGCAGATTTGGTGCTTGATTGGTATTCTCCATGAAGACTTTGTGGAGGTAGATTCCAAATTCGGTTGAAGTAATAAAAGGAGCAGTGGAGCTTCGGGGCGATATGACAAAAGACCGAAGCAAATAGGGAGCCAGGCCAAAAGTCGGGTCTGCGATCGACCTGAGAGGAAAAATGGTTTGAATTTATTTTTTAAAGAATGAGAGATAATTTTTTTTGGTATTTTTTAAAAAATGGAGGAAAAAATGTTTTTGGTATTTTTTGGCTTTGAAAATGAAGGAATAAAGGAGAGGAACCTCAACAAGATTATTATTATTATTAATATTATTATTATTGTTATTATTATTATTATTATTATTATTATTATTATTATTATTATTATTATTATTATTATTATTATTATTATTAAGTTTTCACTTGTATTAGGTTTGGCTAAATGCAAGAAAAATGGCGGACAGGACCCGAGCTTGGGAAAATAGGGTTTAAAAATATAAGACGCGATTTGACTTATTTTCAGGGTCACGGATAAGGCCCTATTTAAAAAAAAGGCAAAATAGCGCAAAACTTCGAGCGCTATGCCGACCTAGAATTTTAGCAGAGTTTTGCATGGTAACCGACAAACTAATTATGAGTGCCCTAAGGTTGACACTTATATGAGATTCGTTCACTTGTTGGGTTAGTGGAAAGGTTCCCCCTTGGCATGACTTTCACGATATACCTCTTGCCTATAAGGGCAATCATTCACCAATATGTGTGGATAAGACATTTGATATACTTGAGTGTACGTGAATTACCTCACGATATACCTCGCGGGGATGGTATGTGTGAGAACAAATTCGATATACTTGACATACGTGAATGAGTTATCGCTATATACCTCCCGTCGTGAGTTCGGTCAAGCAATACGATGCGAGGGGAACCGTTCGATATACATCAAAATTCCTAGGCCAATGGAAGGTGAGGTTCATATCGCTTAGGTTAACGACACCACAGTGAAGCCGACATCCATCACAAAGTGACCCCCAGTACAATATAAAATTTTGGTCAATATTATTATGCTCTAGTGATATAGTGTGAAAAAATGCATGAGTCTTAATTAATATATTATGGAGAGAGATTTTTTTATTTCATTATTTGCATGAGTATTACACTAATTAGGGAGAATATACATGTATTATGAAAAGTAGATGTAGCATGGATCATGAAGACTATAGTAAGCATGGTGATAGAGAAGCATGCGGATATGTAAAAGTGAGATAGTGACACGTGAATATACACAAATGTGTGTATGTGCTAGTAAGCCTATACATGGATCAACTACAAGCGTTGTGTGAGATGTGTAAGTGAGCATGGAGATATATACAAGTGAGATAATTGTGGATGTATGATAGTGAAGCTTAAGCATGGATAATCTAAGTGGTGTGTGGAGCATGTCAGTGGAAGTGAAACTATATATAAGTGTAAGTGTGTGAAGTGAACACGAAGAATATATACAAGTGTGTGAAGTGAAAAGTGATATATACATGAGAAGAGAACATGGTAGTTATAAGCACGAGGTAGATATATAAGAAGTAAGTGGAGGAGTAAAGGGAACATACAGGTGGGAGCATATGTACACATGTAGAAAAGAATAAAACCCATGTAGAAATAGAGTCTAGTCCTCTTAAAGTAACTCCCTATAAGAGTCGCCACTATGGCCATCCCGGGGTTTCAGAATATCTCCAGTGCACGCGCGGGGTGCGCCATTTTGGGGGGCACTCGACCATTGTCATTGTAGGGGATAATATGTAAAGATAGATTCGCCAACCTATTTTTCTTAAAATAGGCAAAAGAATGTCATTGATTTATAGAGAATGGCATCAAGGCATAACTGATCCTTGCATAAATAAGTAGTTCGAAGGTCCGAGGACTAAGTTATGGAATGAGAAGGTGTTAAGCACCCATACTGCCCTTTAGGTTTCTCATGGGAAAATGTTAATCTTCTCCTTTTAGACTTCATAATGTGTGAACATGTGTGTAATATAAATGTTGGAGAGTGGAATCATTCAGCTCGCGTTATAGAAAAATACAGAGTGACTTCATCCGTTGGAGTGTTCCCATAAATAATAATTCAAAATATTACATCAGGGTTCACTGAATCCCTAGTCGCTATGGGAGAGCGAATGTGTTTATCGGGCAAAACACAAGCATGTAAGAGTGTGAAACTCATAAAAATATATATAAGATATGAAAAAATTCATAAACATGAATAAGGGAGGACTGGAATCTCGGGATCGGCCCAAGACGCCTACGTAGACCAAGGGGCATCAAACTCCATATAGTTCAAAAATAGCATAGGGATGGGGTTCAATCCATAAATCCAAATGAGGTATTTCTCTTATATGTATGTGTAAAGAAAAATGTGTTTTAAGAGTCGGATTGTGAAATGGAAATCCCTCTTTTGGAATTTATGGATAAACCCTCGTTTTCTTCTTTTGTTTTTTTTATGAAAATAGATTATGTGCAAATACTACTAATAAAGAGTAGAGATTAATGAATGTGATTTAAAGAAATAAAAATACTAAAGTGGAAATAAAATACATAAACTGAAATGGAAGAATTAGAGAAGGAGATGGAGAATTTGACCTCCTTATGATTGCTTGATGTTGACCATGAGATGTAGATGTGCTGATCTTGCAATGGTATTAAAGTGGTATGGACAGGTGGGGGGAATTACCAAGTGAGGTAAGAAAGTGATGGAAATGAATGTGAGAAAATGTTTTTTTTGGGGAAAGGAGAGACTCTGAATTCGAGAGAATATTCTCTGACTTACGGAGAAGGGTATTTAGGGGTCCTGATTGTTGTTTTCAAAGTGAAGTCATGGACTTTAGCTATAGGGCCAATGGTGATACCCATCGAGATGATCCTTGACCTCCTTATCGAAATATTCTTGGGGTGCCTATTAGCAGTCCTAATGAGATTTTCAAAAAATGGGCATTAAATTCCAATCGTAATTCCAAATCGTGCACAGGGTGGACCATTGGAAATGGAATTTAGATCCCTTTAAAAATCCATTGAGCCACTCTCGGGTCTGGGAGTTGATAAAATTCAAATGGGGCTCGGAAGTGCTCAATGGTCTTTGGAGGGGATTTTCGAAGGAAAACAAATCGCTCATTCGAACCATAAGATCGATTAATGAATTGTACAGACCACTCGAAAGAGGATTTAGTGCCCTTTATGATTAAGTTTGCTCAGTTTGGAGAGTTGACTGAGGTCAAACCGGGCTCGGAAGCACACAATGATCCTTCAGAGTAAAGTAGGTCGTTCATCCAAACTGTAAGGATGATTCATGCAAGGGATGCACCATGATAATGGGGATTCAGATCCCTTTGAAGATTCATTGAGCTTTACTCAAGTTGGAGAGTTGATTGCAGTCAAACGGGGCTCAGGAGCTCTTAGTGGCCCTTAGATCAATTTTTGGAGTGAAACAGATTGTTCGTTCGAACCATAGGGCTGAGTCATGCATGGGATAGACCGTTGGAATGTGGATTCAGAGCCTTATGAAGATTCATTGAGATTTCACTCGGGTAAACAAGTTGATCAGGGTCAAAACGACGCCCGGGTGCACTCGGTGGCCCTTAGATCAGTACTCGGAGTACGATTTAGAGTTTATGGTGAATTGATGCGTGCTAGGAACCTAAGGATATGATTAGGGGTTCATAGGATTGGGTGTTTTCACTTGTAACTAGTAACATTTTAAGTTAGGGTGTTTTATTCGTCATAAATCTTCCATATTTATTCCCTTTAATTTAGGTATTTTTACGATCCCGAACATCATAAATATCATGGATTCATATCATATTTTTTGTTACTTACCTTTTTGAAAATTATTCCATGCTTTTTGTATTTCTCATGTATTTTACATGTAAATCGTGCAATTGGATGAAAGAGAAAGTCGAAGTAGTGAAAGATTTGCGAGAGAGGAAAGTCAAGGGCAAAAAGGTAAATTTTAAACCAGAATCTGGAGACGAAGAAAATAGAAAAGTTGAAGATTGCGAGTTCATGAGAACACTGGAAGAAATGGTGCCTCAACCCAAGTTACGTGAAGAAGTTATTACCATTTGAAGTTGGAAGAGAAATCTAGGGGTAAAACTACAATTAAGGAGAAGAAGCAAGCTAAAACAAGATTACCAAACCCAGAGACCGAACCGGTTCGATCTTGGAAGCGAACTGATTTTCTTTTGCTCTGGGTTAGGTCCGGAGGATTCAGTTCAGTCTGAGGGTTTGGTTTCTTGCGGAATTTCTTATCTTTTCCTAGATTTTAACTAATGTAGTTTGGGTAAGTTAACCTTTTTGGCATGATTTCAGCCCATGTTTAAGCCTTTTAGGAGTATAATTATCATTATTCTACACTTTATTATGCAACTTATGAACCATAATTAATTGGAGAACAAAGATTGCACTTTTCTACATCAAATTAATTCAAGAATTACTAGTTTTTTGGATTTCTTCCATTGGTGTGGATTCTTTGCATTACACGTTTATAGCTTCCATTTTGGTATAATAATTCCTTATTTTTTGCTTTGTTATTTCAAACGCACGTTTTTTTGGATGAGAGGTAGAGAGGTTTGGGATACCATTTGTCTTTTGATTGTTTTGAATGAGATATTGGTCCGATTTTTTTAAAAAAATCTTTAAAAGGCGATATTTCTCCACTAAAGCATTTTTGTTTTAAAAAAAAGTGCACCTTAAGCCTTTTACCAAAAAATAAGGAGTAAGAGGCTAAGGCGGGGCATTTCTCCCAAGCCTCAAGCCTAGGGGAGCCTAGACGGATCCTAGGCGCGCCTTTTAGAACACTGGTTGGAAGTGATCGGAGTGTTTGAGGATGCAATATATAGGTCGGTAATTTTATCATTTGCATTAAATAATTTGTTGACCAAATATTACGCGGGTTAACCCCCAAACATATTTGGTGCTTTAAGTTGATTTTTGCTCTTCTTTCAATTAATTAAATGATTTTCTAGAATTTTATATTTAGCGAAGATACTCTTCGGTTCGAGGGATTGGATCCCAACCCCTTTTTCCCAAAAGTGCTTGCAAAACCAAAGTTTCAACTTCTTGCTTCTATTAGTTTAATTTGCACTTGTTTAGTTTAATTCACTTAGATAAATAGAAAGTTCTAAAATTAAAAAAATCATCATTTCTTTCTTTCTCGGGTAAAATCTTTGATCTTATAAGCCAACCCTACATTCATCATCGTCTTATGACCTATTCTATGAGGATTCAACCCTGTCTTACCGGGTTATTACTTCAGCGACTGACTTGCATTTGAGCTCTAGGTACAAACGTTGCACACACATTCTACGTCGCGTCAATGGGTGACGTGTATGGTATCTTACCTAAAAGGCCAAGATATTTGGGAGGTCGTTGGAGGTAATGAAGTTATGCAGTTTAAAGAAGATGCCAATGGCACTTTGTATAAGTGCAAGATCCGAGTAGGTAAAACTATATTTGCCCATAAAACCATAATTAAAAAAGAAATGTTGAGCACATTCGAAAAGCCAAAATGCCTAAAGAAGCATGGGATGCATTCGTTGCACCTTTTTTAAAGAAGAACGATACAAGACTACAACTTCTTGAGAACGAGTGGCTATCGAGTGTACAACTCTATATAACGATCACTACACCAAATCTGCCTAATTGTCAAGGTTAATGACCGTGACAATTTGGGGCGAGACAACTTTTTTTATCACGGACGTATCACAATCATTGACCGTTACAAGTTCGTTAGAATTGTCACGGTCATGTCACGGGCCATGACCGTGACAAGTTTAGTCACGATTAATAATCGTGACAAAGCCTTGACCCTTTTTAAAAAAATTGTCACGGTCATTAACCGTGACAAGTCCGTGACAACCTTATTTGTCAAGGACTTGTCACGGTCAATGACCGTGACAATTCTGGGCAGAATTTAAAAAAAATCTGCTGGGCAGTATACCCACTGCCACTGCCCAACAGTATATTTGTACCTGTTATAGCAACGTTGTACCTGTTCAAACATCATATATCCAAACAAACTAAAGATAATGCAAATATATATTCAAAATAGAAACAATATACATGACGATATAATCCAAATATAATTCAAATGTACCAACTTAAAAATAATGTCACCACATGTCTGGGGTAAATGTGAGGAGGTGAGTAGGTCACACGATATACGAATTGACACACCCACTAATATACATTGTGCCGCATTGTTCTCGCAACCACAATAGGGAGTTCTCCTTCCCGGGTATCACATGCATGTCGAGCACTTTGGACTCGATCTCTTGAAGCGCACGTCCATGAACTATTCCACCCTGGACGATATTCGGGTCCCTCAATCCCCGCCCTATCCGCTGGATATCAAATACGTCCAATATGAACACGCTCCGCCAACCAATTGTCGACATCGGTCTGGGGAAGGGAGCAAAATAAGGAAGTGGATCATCGAAGTACGCACGTGTCGGTGATGAAGCAGCGAGGTCCACATCCTCGTCATCCTGCGCCTCGTTCTCCTGCACCTCCTCCTCCACCGCCTTCTCTTCCCTTTCCCTTACGGTCTCCGTCCAACGTACGCTTCATGAATGAGTACATATCTTGGACCGTCGCCTCCAAACGGGACAGCTTCGCGTCATGTGAATCCACCGTTCGAGCCAACCCGTTGTCGCTCGTCTCCAATCCGATGATCCTAGATTTGGCCACCCGCGAGCTCACCCCCTTGTCCTCCCCTTACGATCAGAGCCAAGCACTTGGCTGAGTGTGTCTGTGGACAAAGACGCCTTGTCGGCATCAGACTGCGACTCATGCACTTCCTTAAGCTTTACCTGAAACGACAAAAAGCATATGATTAGTAAAATAAGTAAACTAAAAAATTATAACATAATTAACAAAAATTAAACTGTCAGATTACTTACAATCGTGGCCGCGACGCTCGGGGACACCTCCTTGTCCTTCCCCTTCTTCGTCCAAAGAGCCACATAAGTATCGAGACTATGTGGCTTACCCCTTGGGCCACTCCCTACCCCCTGAAAGAAAATAAAGTAAAATTAGTATCGGCCCCGCAAAGTAAAATAATGAAGAATAATATATTTTTGTAGTTATAGAAAAATTAAATCTTACCTTCATCCTATGCTCCACCTCGGCGTAAGACGTCCGGCCGGAGTAGTGCACGTTCGTCTTTTTTGCCAGATTTTCCCTCCTCGATTGGCGAGATGCCAATTGTCGATCCTCGATCTCATTGTCAATGAACTTTTGCCATTGTGCCAATGAGAACGGCTCCTTGGGCGGGACGAATCCACGCCATTGGATAATGACTCTCGTGTTTTCCCAAAGTACTGTGTCCTCATATTTTTCTTTCACATCTTGTGTTGCTCCCTCAACTGCTCCAAGACGGAATCGCGTAGCTTTGGATCCAAGTTGAATTGTTCCTGTCCAACAAATACAATGTTAGCTGCGAACAAATATAAATATAAATATAAAATGAAATTGAAATTGAAATCGAAATCGAAATCGAAATATTCATATAAATATAAATATATTACCTGTAGTTCGTCCCAAACAGCTAACTTGAGCTCATATGGCACCTCCTTCCAACTCATAAATCCCGGGCCGATGACCGTCTTTAGCAGCTCGAGGGATCTCGCTAATAGCTCCGACTTGTTCTCGATGGTAATCCCAAATTTTCCATATTTGGGGAGCCTAGAGGCAGAGGAGCCCTCGTCGCCTCTGCTACCACCGAGCCCAGACGACATCATCATAACCAGCATCATCATCCTCGCCTTAATACCTGAAGGAGACATTTTCTGTAAAAAAAAATGTTATTAGTAAAGATAAAAAAAAATATTATTAGTACATATAGACACACACGCAGCCCCCCACCCCTACCCCACCACCCACCCCCACCCCCCTCACCCCACCCCCACCACACACACGCACACGTACATGTACACGTACACGTACACACACCACCCCTGCCCCCCACCACACACACAATAATCCAATAATGATTAATAATTATATATACTATGTTTCAATTAATTATGTCTTATTTATATTCAAATTCAATTATTAATAATTATATATAGTATGTTTCATTTAATTATGTCTTATTTATATTCAAATTCAATTATTCAAAAGTTGAAAAATCCCACCCCATATGGACAATAATACAGTGGTCATGCCACTTTTAAAACTAACCAACCCAACATTTACTAAACAAAATAATCCAACAGCAATGTCTACAACAAATGTGTATATTCAAATCCAATTATTAATAATTATATGTAGTATGTCTTATTTAATTATGTCTTATTTATATTCAAATTCAATTATTAATAAATATATATAGTATATATTAATTTACTAATTTACAATAAGGGGCAATCATATATTAATTTACTAAAAAAATTAATAATCAACCAATTTTTTACAAGGGACACTACGCGCACACACATATAGACACACACGAAGCCCCCCACCCCCACGCCCATCCCTGCCACCACCCCCACCCACTCCCACCCCCACCACACACGCGGACACGTACACGTACACACACCAACCTATGCCCCCCACCACACACACAATAATCCAACAATGATTAATAATTATATATACTATATTCAAATTCAATTATTCAAAAGTTGAAAAATCCCACCCCAAATGGACAATAATCCAGTGATCATGCCACTTTTAAAACTAACCAACCCAACATTTAGTAAACAAAATAATCCAACAGCAATGTTAACAACAAATGTGCATCCCATACTCCTTCTAATTCATCTACTCAATTAATTCATTTCATCAATTAAACTAACATTAACGTATACAATTATTAATTTACTAATTTACACTGAGAGGCAATCCTACTTTCATATGAAATGGGCACTAATTATTAATTTACATTCATCTAAAACTGTTTCATTTATTAATTATATTTTAGTGGATGTAATTATAGAATCTATGGATGGATTCAATTTAATCTTACTATGTGAATGTTTTTATCTACAATGAGTTAACCTTGAAACAATATATATTATCTCATAGAATCATCACAACACAATCTTAAGAGAATTACAATGGTACCTTGACTTACCCCCCCCCCCTCCCCACCCCCACCCCCCACACACAACAACCCCCCACCCTGCCCCACCCCCTCCCCACCCCCCACCAACCACACATACACACACACACACACAACCGCCCCCTGCCCCACCCCCTACCCCCACCCTGCCCCCCTACCCACCCCCACCCCCACCCACCACATACACACACACAAACACACAACAACCCCCACCCTGCCCCACCCCCTCCAAACCCCCCACCCACCACACATATACACACACACACACAACAACCCCCCTGCCCCACCCTTACCCCCAACCTGCCCCCCCCCCCCCCCCCCCACACACACGCGCACATATATACACACAAACATATATATAAATGGAAGAGAGAGAGAGAAATTAACCTGAAAATAGAGAGAGAGAGAGAGAGAGAGAGAGAGAGAGAGAGAGAGAGAGCAGCGTAGAGAGAGAGAGAGAGTTGGAAAAAGGAGGGAACAGCGGGGAAAAAAAAATATTGGGTAAGGGTTTTTGCTGCAGAAGTTGTCACGATCGTGTCAAGGTCCTTGACCGTGACATAATTTAAAGAATTGTCACGGTCAATGACCGTGACATGTCCGTGACAACTACATTTGTCACGGACTTGTCACGGTCATTGACCGTGATAATTCTTTATCACGGTCATGTCAAGGTCAATGACCGTGACACAAAGTGCGTATTTTTTATCACGGTCAATGACCTTGACAAGGGTGGCCGGCTGAAAGGTGACAATTTTGTCATTTTGGTGTAGTGGATTGCTCAATATTTTCACGAGATAAAATCAATATGCCATGAAAATTTTGAATTATATCCTACTACTGCTATTGGAGAAACCAGAATAAAAATAATAATTATCCATGGTTTAAGGCTTGAATACCAAGGCTTTATTGTCGCTCTATAAGGATTGCCCACTAAACTAGAACTTATTGAGTTTGAAAATTTGCTTACCGGTAAATAAAAAATGGCTAAGGAACTGAAAGGGGTCTACTTGAAGAGTGGGGATGAAGCGCTCTACTCCAATAAAAATAACTACAACTTCAAGCAATACGCCAGAGGTAGATATAAAAAGGATGGTGATAAGGCAAAAGGTCATAAAGAAGAGGGAGGTTCTCTTCTTGGGGGAGATTGAACGAATCATGGCAACAATAGTCAATCCAAGAAAAATAGAAATTTTTTAGGAAAATGTTACAACTATGGGAGGAAAGTCATTATAGCCAAAGATTATCAGTCCAACAAAAGGCTCGTCGAGAGTAATGTTGCTACTTTTAACTAAAAGGAAAAAATTAAAGGCGACTGGGATGTCGAAGCATACCTTGCTATGGAGGGAGAGAAATTAGTGCTCACAGTAACAATGCATGAACGAATTGACTATGAGAATGATTAGGTCATCGACTGTTGTTGCTCCAGCTACGTGACTTGTGATAAACAACAACTACATAACATGATTGATTACAAGAGAGGTCATGTGGTGGTGAAATCAAACAACTCAAAGTTACCGATGGCCCACATTGGTAAAATAATAATTGTTCCTCGATACAGTCCTAACCAAATGCCACGTAAATATGTCTACAATGTTTTGAGCATGAAGAAAAATCTTCTTTTAGTTGCACAGTTGACATCTTCATGCCAATATGTGAAGGTGTATCAAGACCTCAAGATCTCGGGGATGTCGACAATGGAAGGGCGACGATTAGAGTCAATCTATGTAATGTCAACAAAGTCCGCATATGTGGATAAGACAAGGAGGAATGAGACAATAAATTTATGGCACATGAGATTGGGTCACCATAGAAATGACAATCTAAGTGTGATGATGAAGAATTCAATGCTTACGGGTCTTCCTCAACTTAATGTGAGAATAAACACGGTCTGTACGGGATGTCAATATGATAAGGTGCATCAATTGCCATACGCAAATATGATTTTCAAGGCAGCCGTTAGAGTTAGTTCACTCTGATGTGTTTGGGCTTGTCAAATAACCATCAATTAGTGGAATGCGGTACATGGTGACATTCATTGATGGATTCTACGGGTATGTGTGGGTTATCTTTATAAAAAAAATCTGACACATTTTATACATTGGAAGAGTTTCAAGCAATAGTTGAAGGAGAAATGGGAAAGAAGATTATTTATCTACGTATAGATAATGGAGGAGAATATACCTCCAATGAGTTTTCTCGGTATTCTCGAGAGTGTCTAATACATCATCAGTTCACTTTTGCTAACATGCCAAAATAGAATGGGGTAGAAGAGAGAAAGAACCGATATCTTGTAAAGATCTATAGGAGTGTGCTACATTCAAAGAATGTAAGGAAGATTTTACACTGAAGCCACGAGGACTACAACCCATGTGATAAAATAATTCCCTAACCAAGATTAGGATTTATTTCACCATTTGTATAATCATGGGATATGAAACCTACAATTATTTACACTCAGGTTTTTGGCTGTGGGTTCTATCCATTTGTTCCAAGTCATTTACGTAGCAAGTTTGACAAGAAACCAGTTAGATGTATCTTTATAGGATAAGAAAACTAGAGAAGAGGGTGGAAATATTCTGATCCTACCAGTGAAAAGTTTTACCCATCACAAAATGTGGTGTTTGACGAAGCATCTTCATGGCAGTGCCTACAAAATGAGGAACTGTAAGATTAAAAAGAAATTGAAGATAGGTTACAACAGAATATAGGGAAGCATACTGCTTAAATCCAATCAAGTTTATATGTACCTTAATATTTGCATAATGGTAATGATCCTTTAAAAATTGGTGTGTATCTATAACCAGTGGAAGAAGATAGGCCAACTGAAATAGAATAATCAACTCGACAATTACAACTAAGAAGGTCAATGAGAATTCGAAAGCCAAATCCAAAATATGCTAATATAGTCATAACATAGAAAATTATAAAATAACCTAAGACGTTTAAAGAAGCATCGTAAAGTTTGGAGTGGATTAAAGTTGTGGAAGAAGAAATTACCATGTTAAAATAAAATTAAACTTAGAATCTAGTGTCAAAGCCAAGAGATGTGAAACTCATATCCTTCAAATGGGTTTACAAGATAAATCGTCATTTAGATGGATCAGTCGAGTGATACAAGGCTCGACTGGTGTCTCTAAGGTTCTCTCTGCAGTATGTATTATAATGAAACGTTTAGTTTGGTGGTAAAGCTTGCAACTTATGAGTCTTGCTTCAGCTTGCGACCATAAAAGATTGGAACTTATGGAAGATGAATGTGAAGAATGATTTTTTTCATGGGGAGTTAGATCGGGAGATTTATATCATTTAACCAATGGGACCTGAGAACAAAGTTTATCCGAAGTTTGTGTGTAAGTTAAGAAAGTCGCTCTACGGATTAAAATAAGTACCAAGGGTGTGGTATGATAAGATTGCTGAATTTCTTACTTAAAGTGACTATTCAGTAACACTTGAATATTCCATCTTATTCGTTAAGGCCAATGGAAGAAAGATAACTATTATGCTAGTATGTGTGGATGATCTAATCATCACTAGTGATAACGAGACACAAATTCACCAAAAAAAGAGAAATCAGTCCGCTTTCAAATAAAAGATCTTGGATAACTTAAGTACTATCTTTGCTAGAGGATGATCTCACATAAAAAGGATATTTTTATGTCAGGATAAATCTGCATAAGATTTTTTACAAAAGTTTGGGATGATTGAGTGAAAGCCAATATCAATGCTGACGGAATCGAATGTCAACATGTGTGCACACAAAGGTACAAACATGGAAGATGGGATGATGTATCGATATTTAATAGGTAGTTTGATCTACTCGACCTTGACTCGACCCCACATTTCATATGAAGTTGGTGTGATGAGTCGGTACATGAAAAATCCAAAGTAGCCTCATTTGGAAGCAGTTAGGCAAATACTAAGGTATGTGAAGAGTACAATTAACTATAGTCTTTTATACTAGAAAGGTGGTGACACTAGGAGATCTATTATCAGGTACTTGATTAAGCTTGGTTCAGGAACGATTTCTTGGTGAAGTAATAGACAACTGATTGTATCCTTATCAACTACGAAAGTAAAGAATCGAGAAGCAGTAATGGAAGCTCAAGAGAGTGCATGGCTGATACGACTGGCGAATAATTTACATTAACCAGTACTGTGACAACCAATCGACAGTTCATTTGGCAGAGAATCTAGTTTTTCATGCAAGAACTAAGCATGTAGATGTGCACTATCATTTTATTAGAGAAAAGGTTCTACAACAAGAGATTTAGATGAGACATATTGATAAAGATGATCAATATGCGGACTTTTTCACAAAAGGTTTAGGTACTGGTGATACGTCACGAATATTGTATATTAGTGCCCGTTATCTTTATACATTCCAACACTTTTATCTCCATTAATTCTCATATTTATGCTTATATACTGTATAACCTCGATTATATATATATATACACACGCTTTGAATGGTTTATATGATCTTTTGAAGGTATTGGATCGCTTAACGAAGCTAATGGTTGCATTTCGAGAAAATTTCATCATCTAATGCACTTTTAAGGGCATTTTAGACTTTTCATACTTCATTTCTCGACCAGAGAATCTCCATGGGACCGTAGTTCGTTGAGTTAGAATCACGTGGCTATATACATCACGTTATTTCGAGTCCGGATGATGAAGTTATGGCCTTTTCCGTAAATGAAGTTTTCTCCCTTTTGATGAATCAATTTACCTATAAAACAGAGCACCAGCTGATCGACCATGAGACCCTGATCGATCGTCCATTCAGTGTTTGCCTACGAAAGAAGACATGGGTTGTTTCATCGATCAATCGACCGCTTCAAATTATTTGCGATTTTCTTTATTTCATTTCCTTTCTTTTTCCTTTTTTCTTTCCCCAACTTACTATATGAGTTGGTTTTATTTTATTTTGTAAGAGAGTTAGTTTTTATTCTAGTTTTAGGTTAGAGAGGCGAGATTTTGGGTGGAGATTTTCTCTCATAGGGTTTGCACCCATTTGGGTTTATTAAGTTACTATTCATCATCTCCTCTATTTACCTCAAGTTTTTATTATTTATTTCTTTCTTTCGTAGATAGTTGTCTTCATTTATTTCTTGCTTTCATTTACTTCATTGCTTTAAATACATGTCATTTACCATGCTTTGTAGCTAACTTAGTTTTGGTTGATATTGATTGAACTCTACTTGGGTTAACGGGTAGCCTTGGTTTGACGATGAGTTGTATGAGTTTAAATCGATTAGGTCGTTCTTGATTTTATACTTAGGAGATCTAATAATGTATATCAACTATGCTCCGTATTTATGACCTTGCATGTGTAAACTCGGGGATATTTGTTCACGCCAAAATTAATTAAGCTTTCATAACAATATAGGGGTGACAACTCTAGATCTAGTTAATTATGAAAATGAGATTTAATCTTGATAGACTAGTCTTCCCATGTGACCAATTATACTAATTAACCCAAGGCGAGAGATATTGGTCTTAACCTATTATTTTTACCCCTTTTGTTAATCTTAGTTTAAATACATGTCTAGATTTATCTTTTATTATAATTATGATATTTTACACTTTTATTTCGGAAATAATAAATCAATTAAAGTCTAGCAATATTCCTTGTGGATTTGATACCAGGACTGGCCACTGTACTCCCATAAAGAGTGTAGTAATAGTCTAAATTTTTTGCATAGTCAAGGGAGCCGTTAAAAATGTCAGGTGTGTTCACGCGATGCCACAGTTTTCCCCATGTAATCAAAATGGTGTTATTATAAGGGACTATTTGTATTAGAAATTAATTATTTTATTATTTCATAATATTTTCTTTCTATTTGTACTCTTTGTTTACTAGTTTTGTAGGGCTTCTACATTTGAGCACTAAGAAATGCTTGAATCTTTCGGACGCACATCACATTGTGGAATTTTCCATCTTGAGTTTATTGGGGTAAGCTTGTCTTAATTCAATGTTTTCAGTAATCGCATTGATAATTCTCAAAATCCCCTAAACCTATGACTTTTGGTGAATACTCACAAATTCAAAAACTTGAAACATCTAAATTGTCTTTCGGTGAGTATTATAAACGTCAAGTTATGGATTATGGGAATTTTGAGAGCGATCATTTCGATTTTGGACCACAAAATCTTTTTTTTAAACAAAAATACTAAATATCAGACATAGAGAAAAATCCTCTCTAGTGGCACTTACAAACATAAGGAACCCCCATTAGAGTTGAGAGAAATTGGCCCTCTCACAAGTTTACCAAAATGAGGGCTAAAATGAGAGATATCTAGAGACACTGTGACTCGTCGGAGATTCGAACCGTATCTACCTATAGTGAAGGCCAGATAGGGACCACAAAATCTTTATAATAAGAATGGTGAAACTAGTTGCAATAGCTTTCAAAATTCTTATGATAATGATTTTGATAGTAGTTCAAAGTATAGTTTCCAAACTTCTCATAGTGAAACTAGTTGCAATAGCTTTCAAAATTCTTATGATAATGATTTTGATAGTAGTTCCAAGGATAGTTTCCAAACTTCTCATTTTCAAGAATTCGTGTGTCCACTTATGACAATGCTTGGGGGATTGTGTATTCTTAAAAATGAGAAACTTGAAAATAGTTATTGGGAAGAAAATCGTTGTTGTGAATAAGAGTTAGATGCATTATTTGAATCCAACGATGATTTTTCTTCCGAAACTTTTGAAGTTGAGGAATGTTTTGAAACAAATGAGGAATTTTTGCCTACTTTGGAACAAACCATTATTCACTTGGCCCAAGGGATAATAGAGAATGAAAGTGAGGAAGGAATGGATATAATATCCATTTGCAATGAAATGGTTTGTTCTTTGGTATCCAAAGAATAAAGTTTTATTGAAAACGATCCTATTTCCTTCAAATTCAAGCGAAGGTGAGTCTTGAATTTATTTCCTCCCAATATTTATTCTATGTAGTCAAATCGTTATAAGTATCGTATGAATCATTTCAAAACTTCAAAAATGTTCAAACCTTTTACCGATGAGGATTACTTGCTCGAGTTTCTTTCCATGAAGGCAATTTTACCTCCATGTGCGCCACCTCCCATTCCAGTTACTAAATCTTTAGGACGAAATTCTATTTTTTTTGGAACCCATGTGTATTCATCACTTTCTCAATTTGAATCCCCTGCCATCCCCTCAAAATTGTTAATTGGTGATGGTTCATTTCTTTCGCCTTACTCATACCTTCCGTTGTTCAAACAAAAATTTTATTTTTCTGAAGGTATGCATGCAAATGAGAGTACACTAATTTTCCTTCAAAGTTAAATCGTATATTGGGTGGACCCTCAAAAATTTCAACTTCTAGTGTATAGTTAGTTAGAAGTTAATATTTTAGGTTTTACATATTAGGTTTTTTAATTAGCCAAAGTTGTAGTTCTTCTTTTTTGTATGCTTGGTGCTAACATGTTTTGTAGAATCATTGGACTTATACTTATCGAATATCGCTCCATTTTGGGTAATATTACTATTTTCCCCTATATAACTTGGTTATTAAATTACATTGAGGACAATGCAAGGTTTTTAGTTGGGGTGTAGGATATTCTATCCATTTTTTCTTGGTCCGTGATTTTATTATATATTCTTCCCAAGAATGTTTTTCTTGTAAAAAAATAAAAAATTCAAAAATATTTCCCTTCTTTTCCCCCTTTTTGGGCATTTTGCCTTTGTTTTTGATGATAAATTTCAATAAATTCCCAATTCAATAGATAACTCAATGATGCATGTTCTCTATTTTAGAAGTTATTAGACTTTAGTTCTCAAATTATTGATATTATGAAAAAGTTCATGAATTGAACTTTAAACCGATGAGCACATGCGCTCCTCTTATTTTAATTATTTGCTTTAAGGCGTTTATAACTCGATAATCTTTTATTGCATTGTATATAATTACGCCAAGTGATCTTTGTATTATTCTTCATTTGTGAATGTAATATATTGCTCTTTCCTCCTTGAAAATATTAATTTCGTCGGTAATCTCACTACTCTTTCATTGATCGCTTTTTAATTGAGTTCATATTTTGAAATGTGTTACTTGAGCATGATTTCAAAGTTGTATATCACCCATATTAGCCTTGACCTCACCTTATATGTTTTCCCTCGTCAACCCCTTTGAGCCTAAATATTTCCTTTCTATTCATAATCTAAAATCCCATACCAAGATCCATATTAGAGTTATAAACCATACATATTACCTTCCATACCTTTGTTTGGAATGATACTTGGGATTGAATGATGTTTGTGTTGTGTGGTTGCAATTAAGCATGTGAGAGTGTGAAAAAAAGAAAAAAAAGTGAAAAACAAAAGAAACAAAAGAGAAAAGAAAAATAAAAGAAAAAGAGAGAAAAAAAGAAAGAGAAAGTATTTCCATTCTGTACATAGTGTTCAATAATCTTTGTCACTTTCCAATGTTATATTCAATTCTTATTATGGAATCATAGTCCAATTTTGAAATTTTCCACAATTTTCCATTATCCTAAGTTTTTCATCCCCAAACAACTTTAAACCCGTACATATTCCCGTCCTTTTATAACTCGAGCCAAACCTTTATTACAACCCTATAAAAGTTCTACATGATCCTAAGGTAAATGTAATTCAAAAGTTTAAATAGTGAGATAATCTGTGAAAATGTATTTTACCTATTTAATGATGATATCCTTTCATACATATTTTTCATTTTATATATAGCGTTATTTAATAGTGGCATGTATGCGACTTAGTTTCCATTTATATTTACTCTTTATGCTCGCATGTCATGTTTGTGTTACGCCCCTTTTCATAGTGATTCATTTGTTAAGTGTATACACCGATGCAGATTATTATATGCATGCTTTAATGCTTATCCGATTTCTAAAAGTTTTGTTAAATTATACTTGGCATGTGCTCGATTTTCCTCCCACGCCTAAGGTTTCAATTCTATGAGGCTCATTCTATAATGTTAATAACTAAGGACTTTTTTTTGAATTCCTTCACCTTTATAATAATGTGGTTAAAACCTTTTTTCGTTATTATCGGGCTTGTCGCATTGTTGATTGGCCATATTTGGAGGAATTTTGATGTTTGTGGGTGTTATCCCTGAAAACCCCTCACGTGACAACACTCGTCCACTAGGATAACCTATGGGTCTAACAGCTTATTGCGTATACTAAATGCATTCATTCTTAAGAAAAAGTGGCATTTATATATTTTATGCTTATATACATTTTGTACCGCCATCTATTGAATTGGTTTTCTTTTATTTCATCACTAGGGAAAAGTAATATCTAAGTTAAGGGGTGTGATACGTCACTAATATTGCATATTAGCACTTGTTATCTTTATGCATTCTAATACTTTTGTCTTTGTTAATTCTTGTATTTATACTTATATACTGTACAACCTTGTTTTTTGATATATATATGCTTTACAAGGTTTATGTGAGTTTTTGTAGGTATTGGATCGCTTAACGGAGCAAGTGGTTTCATTTTGAGGAAAATATGTAATCTGATACATTTTCAAGGGCATTTAAGACTTTTCATACTTCATTTCCTGACTATAGGATCTGCATGGGAGTGTAGTTCGTTAAGTTTGCTTCGCGTGGCAGCAAGTAACCCGTCGTTTCGAGTACGAATGATGTAGTTATGGTCTTTTTCATAAATAAAGTTTTCTCCCTTTTAATGGATCGATTTTGCCCATAAAATAGAGCACCGGTCGACCGGACTTCATACCCTGATCGACCGGCCATTCAATATTTGCCTACGGAGGAAGACAGGAGTTGTTTTATCAATCAATCCACTGCTTCAAATTTTTTGTGATTTTCCTCATTTCTTTTCCTTTCTCTTTTTTCTTTTCCCAACTTATTATATAAGTTGGTTAATTTTTATTTTGTAGGAGAGTTAGTTTTTATTCCATATATAAGTTAGAGGGGGGATATTTTGGGTGGATCTTCTCTCTCCTAGGGTTTGCACCCATTTGGGCTTTGTAAGTCAGTATTCATCATCTCCTCCATTTAATTCAATTTTCCATTGTTTATTTCTTTCTTTGTTAGGGGATATTTTGGGTAGAGCTTCTCTCTCCTAGGGTTTGCACCTGTTTGGATTTTGTAAGTCACTATTCATCATCTCCTCTATTTAATTCAAGTTTCCATTGTTTATTTCTTATTTTGGTAGATAGTTGTCTTCATTTATTTCTTGCTTTCATTTATGTTCTTGCTTTAAATACACGTTATTTACCATACTTTGTAGCTAACTTAGTTGAGGTTGAGATTGGTTGAACTCACCTTGGGTTAATGGGTAATCTTGTTTTGGTGATGGATTTTATGAGTTTAAATGGGTTAAGTTGTTCTTGATTTTATGCCTAGAAGATTTAACGGTGTATATCATGTATGCGCCATATTTACGACCTTGCATGTGTAATCTCGGGGATATTTGTTAATGATAAAATAAAATATGCTTTTACGATAATTTAGGGGGTGGCAACTCTAGATTTAATTAATTGTGAAAATGAGATTTAATCTTGATAGACTTGTCTTTCCATGTGACCATTTATACTAATTAACCCAAGGTGAGAGATATTGTTCTCAACCTATTGTTTTTACCCCTTTTCTCATCTTAGTTTAAATACATGCCTAGATTTATCTTTTGTTTTAATTATCATCTTTTACACTTTTATTCCTGAAATAATAAATCAATTAAAGTCTAGTAACATTTGTTGTGGATTCGATACCCGGACTGGCCACTGAACTCTCTTAAAGAGTGTAGTAATAGTCTAGGTGTTTTTTCATAGCGGCAGAAGCCGATAATAATGATAGGTGTGTCCACGCAATGCCCCACTTTTCCCCCTGTGATCAGCGGCCAGTGTAGTGTTTTAATATTTGGATGGATGAAATTAATTTGTGTTTTAATATTTATATGTTTTTTTTTTAAAAGTTTGTTTGTTTATTAAACCAGAATGTGTAGTGTTGATTAATTTTCATTTACTACGGCCTTACCCAATGATTGTAATCATTCAAAAACTAGCCAAGTAATAAACACTTAAGGCTTTAGTTGAGTATTCTTTTGAGTGTTTTTCTTATTGGTGCATGCTTATCTTTTGAGTAATTTTATTCTTCTTGTCAATATTAGAGTGTGTGTGTTCTAACTTCCAATATTCTTAATATTTTTCAGTAGTCTACTGCCACCAGCATTTGTGATAGGGAATCGAAGCAAGAACCACCAAATTCAAACGAGGAAATAGAACTTGATGAAGAGTTATCCGATCCAGGGAGTTCAATACCATACACATATTTATGTAAGTAATTAACGATGTTGATATTACTACTCGGGATCAACGGCGTAAGGCCAAAGTCACTCAATAAGTCATCACCCTTTAAATAGCCAAAAGACATCCATGGAGGTTGCTATTAATTCTTTCACTACAACGTCAATTGCAAAAATAAAGAAATTAAAAGCAGAAGCTTTAAATAATGCATATTCTATGGAGGCTGCTATGGATGCATAGCAAAACTCAGATGTAGTCGATGAGATGAAGTTAAAAAAGAATCTAGGGATTTTCGCAGTGGCTAGGAAGTTTCACATTACTTTCTTAGTGTTGTAAACCAAAGAACACAAGAATAGTTGGATACATGTTTATGATAAATTGTTTTGTGCTTGAGGTATTTGTGTTTGTGTTTATACAAGTCCAAGTTCAGTAATGACACGATAGAAGGGACTAGAGCTCTACTATCAAAACATCAATTTAGTCCAACTTTATTCATTTCTCCTTATGCAACCCTAACTTTCTCTTTCCATTCTCATTGGCTTTGTTTCCATTGGTTACTCCGTTAACCTTTAAATTGGCTGAGGAAAATTTCGATGAACAAGACACTGGTGGTATGCCTGAGAATTTACATCCTCCAAAAATAAAAGGATCTAAAAACGATGATTTAGGCATGGTTGAAGAAAAGATATGGTCTGGATGGATCAGAGAAAATGTGTTTAGGATGTTGGTTCCTCTACAAAATGTTAGGGCTATCATTGGTTTAAAATGGGAGTACATTAAAAAAAATTAGGAGGAAACATAATCTCGTAAAAATATTATTGATGGTTCACTTAGGATTACGGCAGAAATTATTCTCAAAAATCTAAACTAACATTTTAATCCCCAAAGTGTCTCCATATCAGAAGAATCAAGGATTTAGATTGCAGGGGCCAAGATTGAACATTACAAAAAGAGTTTCACTATATGTAGTAATGATTTATGGATTCTATAAAGTAGGAGACATGTGTCCATATTCCTCCTGCTATGGATCCATTGCTGAAGGTCCATAAATGTGTTCTTGATGTTGACAATGATGCATCAGCACCTCACGCAGTTTGCATAGGGCTGGTTGTGGTAGGTGTATTAGGTAACAACTTGATTGGAAACTAGGTGCCATTCTAAATTTTATTCAAGATGCTAAAAATTATGAAGTTCAAGTTTGTGGCAAAAAAACCTTCCTCCTTTTTCTCTACCAGACAATAGTGTTGATATACAAGGGGATCCCATAAATGGGCATAAGGCAGTTGAATTGATTACAACTCATCTCAATAAATTTTTAGTTAATCGCAGTGTAATTAGAATATTTAAAATGTAAATTCAAATGTCGAATCCTATGGCAAACCAGGATATGTCCCCTACCCAATCGTAGCCCCCCCCCCCCCCCCCCCCCCAATATTTTCATATGAAGGCTGGAGGACCCAACTATATGCCCAAGCTTTAATATATGCCTCCACATCCACATCAGTTTGACAAATAGTATCGACCACCAGACAAGCCTACTTTCAACAATTAGTATCCATGTTGCCCCCCCTGCATATGGTAAACATGCTTATATGGGATCTTAACAAATACTCATGGTACCACAACATTCAATAGTCATAAAAATATCGCTTAAAATTCAAATTCCTTTGTCATGTATACAATGTTATTATTTGGTGTTTTTACTACCTGGTCTATGTAAGGGGTTGATTTAAGTGCTCGAGGGATTATAATTTGATTACTACCTGTTATATGACATATTTATTTAATGTATTTTAACTCATGATAAAACATAGCTGACGACGATCCCTAACAATGCAGATGGATCTTATTATAAAGAATCTAAAGATGTTGACGGCTATGATTATATGATGTTTTAATATTTACCAAAGGCATAAAAATAACCTTATCACACATCTGCCCCAATAGGTATCTATATAAGATATTCATAATGGTCCTGTAGCAAAATGTAATAACATGTTTCGTGTGAACCAAGACCGCTTTCGTGCATCGTGTGATTTCATTAGGAATGACAAATACCTTGAGGAATTATTACATAAACATGTACCGATAGAAGAGTCTGTGGCATTATTTTTGTACATTATCGGTTATAGTCATAGACATGGAGTACCTTCATATTGTTTGCAATATTTATTCGAAACTATTAATACACATTATAAAGAAGTGTTGAAAGATATGGCAAAAGTAACTATTGTACTCATTACACCTCTAGATATGGATGTTACACATCCTAAAAATGCAATAGGGTGGTGTATTAATGACTTAAAAGTTATTAGTCCTTCCATTTTCTTCCATTGCATTCAACTAAAAGAAGATGCCAAACTCACACATCAAATACAAAGACATTTAAACTTAATATGAGTAATGTGGTAATGGCAGAGGTGATTATGATTTTAGATGTAGGGATGATCTATTCACTCTCCGATTGCAAATGAGTGACTCCAACCCAAGTGGTGTCAAATAAGTCTTATATCACAATGATAGAGAATGCAAATAGTGACCTTGTTATATTCCATGTTCCTACCGAATACTGCATATGCATTAACTATCGTAAGCTTATCGTGGTCACTAGGAAATATTTTTCCTCTACCCTTCCTCGATCAAATATTAAAAAGGGTATCCAATCACAAGTTTTACTATTTTCTTGATTGGTAATCAGGTTACAATTAGATCGAAATAGCCCCCACGGATTACGAAAATACCACCTTCACTTACCTGTATGGCCCATTTTCATTTCAAAGATTATCATTTGGACTCTGTAATGTAGGAGCGACCTTTTAATGGTGCATGTTGAATATCTTTAGTGATATGGTAGAAGATATTGTTGAACTATTAATGGATGACTTTAATGTGTTTGGTAACTTTTATGAAGCCTGTCTAGCAAACCTCGAGCAGGTGCTAGCAAGATGCGTTGAGAAAAACCTGGTTCTCAATTGGGAGAAGTGTCACTTCATGGTGACATAAGGGATCGTCGTGGGACATATTGTCTCCAATGAAGGTACCCAAGTTTACATAGAAAAGATTGATGTTGTTTCTAATCTTCCCCCTCGTTAAAACCTCAATGATGTGAGGTAGTTTCTTGGGCACGGTGATTTTTACCGAAGATTCATTCATAACTTTAGCACAATCGCATGTCCTATGCGCGGTCTAGTGGCTAAAGGTGTTCCATTTATATGGACAAATGCGTGCGAATAACTGTTTGAGAAGTTAAAATCTCTATTGACCATAACCCATATTATGCAATCACTCGATTGGTCTCTTCCATTTGAGTTGATGTGTGATGCTAGTGATAATGCCGCAGAGGAAGTTCTGGGTCAATGAAGGGATAAAAAGCCTCATGTGATTTCTTACACTAGCCTAACACTTGATAGTGCGTAAATGAACTACTACACAAAGTAGAACGAGATACTAACCATAGTGTTTGCGTTGGATAAATTTAGGGCTTACCTTATCAGATCACCCATCATTTGTTTCATTAATCATGTCACTCTTAAACCCAATCTCTCTAAGAAGGATGCTAAGAGTAGACTTATTCGTTGGGAACTACTCCACCCAAAATTTGACCTCTCAATTAAAGATAAAATGGGGGTTGAGGACATCATCACGGACCACTTGTACCGATCAACGTTTAATCACGACCACATCGACTCAATCCCCATTTGAGAGTGTTTCCCTAACAAGGAAGTCATAACCGCTTCTTTCTTGCCATAAATTGTTGATATAACTAATTTCCTAATCACAAGGACATACCCACCATAGTTCTTTCTTGAGGACAAGGAAATACTTTCAATAATATCCCAGCCATTCTTCTTCGATGACCCATACATGTTTAAATATTGCCGAGACAAAATAGTTCAAAAATGTCTCCCCAATGACCAGATTCCTAGTGTCTTATCATTTTAACATAATGAATCATATGAGGAGACATTTTTCCTCCCAAAAGACGGCATTCAAAGTTCTACAGTGCATATTTTATTGGTCCACACTTTTTTAAGATGTGCAAGTATTCTGCACAACTTGCCCTCGGTGCTAATTACTTGGAAAGGTTACTAGGTGGAACATGATGTCCCTATCCCCCATCCTTGTGATCAAAGTCTTCAATTATTCAGGCATAGAATTCATGGGCCCGTTCCTTAAATCCAACCAATTCAATTACATATTAGTCTTCGTCAGCTATGTGTCCAAGTGGGTAGAGTCCGTGCGGACACGATGAACACCGTGAAAGTGGTGTTGAAGTTTATAAAAGGGCATATCCTTACTCGTTTTAGCACATCAAAAGATATCATTAGTGACAAAGGCGTTCACTTTTATAATTAGATTTTCACCTCCTTAATGTCTTAATATGTCATCACCCACAAAGTATCCACCACACATCATCTACAAACTAATGAACAAACTGAATTGGAAAATAGGGAAATAAAAAGGATATTGGAGAAGACATTTGATCCCTTGACCAAAGATTGGTCTTATTGATTAACCGACTCACTCTGGACATATTAGACAATTTATAATACCTATCTAGGTATGTCGCCTATAATGTCATGTATGGAAAAGCGTGTCATTTATCGATCGAGCTCGAGAACTGATCATACGGGTCCATAAAAAACTTAACTTCGACATACAGGAATGAGGAGATTTTTAGATGTTTCAACTCGCGAAACGAGATGAGTTGAGGAACGAATTATACGAGAACTCTAGTATTTTCAACCCTATTCTTAAACTTATATTAGTCCTAGTTTTCGAGTTAAGCCTCATATCCCATTTTTGGACCCCCAAATGGGCTTGAATCCATAATTAAACTAGCCTAATAACCTCCTAACACATATACCTATATCCCATGATCATTTCTAAAAGTCTAAAACACCTTAACGAGCCCATAAAGCCTCCCGAAATGCATCCCAATTATTTTTATTCCACGTAGACATTTTTATTGTGTTTAAACGACATGTACCTATAAGTTCACTAATGTACGATTTATTTTCACGGGTGAACTCATCACGCTAAATTAATTCATGTAATTATATAATTATAAATAAATATTTTTTTTCAATTTAAATCTTATCCATTTAAATTTAAATCCATCTGATTTAATTTATTCCCAAAATTAATTCAAAAATGTTAAATTTATTTCTGTCACAATATTTTAGTTCGAAAACACGGGGTATTACATCCAACCTCCGCTAATGACCCTTATAATAAAATTTATTTCCAGTCTTTAACCACTGTGAACGAGTGTTCTTATTGCAATAATGACAAGCCAATCTACCTTTAGTACTCCACCCTAACAACTTTGCATACACAGGAAAGTCACTAATTGCCCACATTTATGATGCACGCATACAAATATTTGTTTTGTTATTGCATAGTATGTAAGTATGCCCTTATCCCATAATTCCTTCAACTCATCAATAGAAGGTTACAAATAAATATCAATATTATTTCCGGGCCCATGTGCAACATTGATCAGCATAAGAAACATAAGATAAGGATTTTTATACATAACCATAGAGGCAAGTTATATATTGCCAAGACAATAGGCCACGTGCTATGAGAAATTATCATTATTTTAAATGAATTGAAGCCATCAGCTGCTATTCCCAACCTAACTTTGCGGTAATCATTAGAAAAATTTATATTTTGCTGATAAAAGGTTTTCCACGATTTAGAATCAACGGGGTGCCTTAATATACCATTGTAAATTTTTCCCTCTGCATGAAAAATCATGACTTAGGATGCCTTTGATGACATAAACAATCTTAGAAGCTTTGTATATAAAAGGAAGTATGTAACAACCATATCCGAAATTCTTTTGGCCCTTAATCTCTTCATTATATATCTCACCCGAGAATTTCTTCCATCTTGATGAATGACAAAATATGCAATTGGCATAATCTATGTTCTTTTTCCAATACAACATATAATCATTTGGGCATGCATGAATTTTTTGATAATCAAACTCCAAATCTTTAACAATCTTTCTTACTTTGGAGTATGAATACGAGAATTTCTCACTCTATGGAAATGCCTCTTTTAAGCACTAATATAGTGTTATAAACAACATATGGGTCCACTTATAAAGAGTTTTCATGTGATATAACAACACAATAAACGAAAGTAATGAGAAGGAATTGCAATCAGGGTATAACTCATGCTCCCCGTCTTTTAGTAACTTAAAAAATGTCTACGAATTTTTATATACCCTATCAAGATCTTCGTATGGGTCGTTACAAGGCACAACCTCGTCACCATGATTTCCAAATGGGTGTTTCTAAGGGCACCCCAAATAATACTTCAAAATACCACAACTCCTTTTTTATTACAAAATACCACTTGATTTTAATAGTTACTTCCAAATACCACCAAAGGACTACCACATATTTAAAGTTGTAAAAAATCATTTACCCACTTTCTCTCCTTCTCTCTATATATTCAAACCTCTCAGCTTCTTAACCTTTCAACTTCAAAACCTCTCAACTTCAACAACAAATTAATTTCATTGTCTAAACCTCCAAAGCTTCAAAGATCTTCATCAAATCATCATTCAACACCATACAAACAAGATTATAGTCATCAAAACATATATAATAGACATTGTTTGATATATTATTTATTATGAAAAATATGTTAAACCCTTGAAAAACATGTTAAACTTATTAAAAATATGTTGAACAATAATAATGTGTTAAGTTTTGGTGCAAAGAACGTTTAATACTCCTCATATGTTGAGAAAACACCACATAATCAGTAAACCCTAGCATACAAAACCCTAGTTGATAACCCAGTGGTTTGGTATAAAGACCCCGAATAAATACCCAAATTTCGTCATGTTTGCCCCGAATCAAATATGGTATGAAAAATTGAATTCAAACTTCATTCGGTATAATCATCCCGAATATATGCATTTAATTCGGCATAATCACCCCGAATATATGCATTCCATTCGGCATAATCATCCTGAATGGAAATTTTTCATAAAAAAAAAATTAAGTTTGATTCGGGATAATCACCCCGAAAATCATCATCTTTTTCGGGGGCCCGACCCCGAACCACTAGACGATTTCTGCGATTTTTTATATTTTCAATTCTTGTGAATATATATATATATATATAATGGGACCCAAAGTTTAGAAGAAAAATGTGATTTTGAGAGTTTTCATTTGCTTTTGAGGTGTTATCATTGTCTTTGGGGGAATATCCATTAAGTTTTGAATATTTAAATAACAAACCCTAGTTATTTAATAATGTTGAAGATGGTTGGTTGAAGATGATTTGTTGAAGAAGATAAATGGAGATTTTAACCCTAGTTATTTAATAATGTTGAAGATGGTTGGTTGAAGATGATTTGTTGATGAAGATAAATGGAGAGTTTGGAGTATAATGTAGAGAGAGAAAATGTGTAGTATTTTGTATTGAAAATAATGTGTAAAAAATAGATATATGATGTGGTGACCCTTAGCAAATTTTTTTTTTTTTTTCTTGTGGTATTTTGAAGTAAATGTTGTGGTGCCCTTAGAAACCCCCTTTCCAAATGCATTGTGTAGTATCCTGCACATATCATTTCATATATACGAATCATGTACTTCATTTAGTTTATTAACTCCCCATTGTGTATGGTGCATATTCTCCACAATAAATCCAATTATTGTAATTCTTAACAAACACATTATTATAACATGCTCATATACCAATTCTCTTTCATGGTTAAGGCTATATCGAATATTCTTACAGATGCACTTAATTTTTGATTCAAGGTTCTTATTTGTATATGCATAATTAAAAAAACTCGTTAACACCATTAATATAAGGTTGCGAAGCCTTTGAAAGTTTCATCCATCTCTTATTACTAGGCCTGTCAATTGAGCCGAGCAGGCCCGAAGCCCGCTTGCTCGGCCCGCTAAATTTGGGCCGAGTTTTTATTGAGTTTGAGTCGAGTTTGAGCCGAGATATTAAGCCCGAATTCAATTTGAGCCGAGCGCGAGCGAATCACTTTCAAGCCCGAACTAGGCTCGGCTCGAAATAATATATCTAAATATATATTTATATATATATACAAAATTATTTTATTTTCTATGATATGTAAAAAATATTTTAAAACAAAATAATTTTTATAATTTTATCCTTATGCAAATAAACTATTGGAAATAAACTATTGGACTTAATATTAAAGAAACAAAAATAAGGTCGGCCATTTATTATTTTACTTTACTTAATCTTACGGGACTTGTCAATATTAGTGCTAAAATTTGTTTTTTTTAGTGCTGAAATCTGTTATTTTAGTGCTGAAATGTGATTCTTTAATGCTAAAATGTCAATATTAGTGCTGAAATGTGTTTTGTTAATGCTGAACTGTGTTTTTTTAGTGTTGAAATCGGTTTTTTAGTGCTGAAATGTGTTTTACTAATGCTGAAATGTCAATATATTAGTGCTGAATTCTTCTTTTTTAGTGCTAAAATCTATTTTTTATTGCTAAATTATATTTTTTTATTGCTGAAATATGAATATTTATTATTAAAATAAATAATTATGTATTGAAATATTCAATTCGGGCCGGCTCAAATTAGGCCCGAAGCCCGATTTACTTTGTGAGCCGAGCTTGAGCCAAACACTCTCAAGCTCGTTCGGGCCGAGCTTGAGCTGGAACGAAGTAAATCAAAATCGGACCGAGCTTGATCAACCATAGGCTCGGCTCATAGAGCCCGATTGACAGGCCTACTTATTACTATCCATTTAGACGATTGCAAGTTACTTAACACTATTATAAGTTTGTCATTATACTCACTAGGAAAATAAAGAAATAAAAATTAAAATAAAGACATATATTCAAATTGTTTTCCCAGTGTCAAAATAATGCTTGGTCAGCGGAAGCCACGAACCGCGAGCGAGGTTTAATCGAGGTGCGCGTAAGCTGGCTCGGACACCAGGGGCGTAACCAGGAATTTATATCCAGGTGGGCTGACTTAACACTGATTTCCGGGGGGTTGGGGGCGGGAGCCCCGAGCCGAATTTTTTTGAGGTTTTTTTTGAGTATTTACTTAAAAATAATGTTAATTAAAAAATATTGGCGCAAAATAATGTCCAAAATAATGGTTCGTATAGTTTTTTTTTTTTTAAAGTGGATCATTGAGGCTTGATTGGTTGGGCGTGCTAACTTTTTTGTTTGTTGGGTGCGCTGTGATGTATTGAACCTTAAAATTTAGACTAATTTTTTTTTTTAAAGTGACCTGGGCTTGAGCCCGGCCAAGCCCTCCATTTGGCTACGCCCCTGTCGGACACCTCGTGGTATGAAAAATACCTTACAAAAAAAAAAAAAAAAGTAGATGATATGAAATAGAAATTAAAAATAGTATTGATCATAGAAACTACTTGACATAATGAACTAATTATAATGTAACACAAGTATTCAAAATCTCTAGACATTTCAGTTTACTTTTGAGTTAATACATATCGCTGGGTTAACTTTGGCACATTTACATTAAGCTTGTAATTTTACACTTTTAAGGCTGCCTTTGGCTTGGAGTTTGGTATTGTAGCCTCCCTGGATGTTTTTTGATATTGTAGGATGCCTGGAATATGGATATTTGGTTTGAATGTTTGGCAATGTAGGCTGCCTGATGTTGGGTTCAAACTTTTGCATGTTCTATTTTTAATTGGATGGTTATAGTAACTTATATGTAGGTTGAAATTAAAACTAGCATTGAATTATCCTTTAAAATAAACTCATCAAATTTACAAATGCCAAGAAGACTTCACTACACTTTACTCCACCCATAAATATCACATCATAAAAAATATATGGCTTAGTTACACATCTCATGCAATGTAAATACTTTTCACAACACATCCACGACATTCACAAGGTAAAGAAATTTCAATAGAGTTCATTTAGACCTCTAAAATATCTCAATCCACCACTATTATCAGTGGCGGACCCAGGATTTTGAGTCGGTGGGTGTAAAAATATCTAACGAAGGCCGGGGGTTCGGTGGCGAGAGCCCCCGAGGCGAATTTTTGGGTTGTTTTTACTTTTTTTTGCCATTTTTTAACCCTAAAAATGTTGAGGTATTAAATAACTAAATTTAGACTCCTACTTTGTTCGTGATTTTTTTATATATAATATTTGAACATAGTATTACCCTAACAAACTAACAATGAGCAAGCTAATACTCGGGGGCTGAAAAATCTGAAAAATTTGATACAAATTAACTAACAAAATTTTTTCACAAAATTTCATACAAACATAATATTACCCTAACAAAACAACAAAGTTTTATACAAAGTTTCATTCAAATTAAATTAAAATTTCACACAAATTTACTAACAAAATTTGAGCAACAAATTTCATACAAATTAACTAATTTTATCAATATCAATATCCATAAAATTTTATCAACAACAACAAATCAATATCCATCATAATAAAACAAATTAAAAAAAATTACGTGGCAGCCGAGAGGAGGATCGGAGGTTACTGCCAGCAAGGCAGTGTCGTGCTGGCCGCCGGAGAGGCAGTGGCTGGCCATAGTGGAGGGAGGGAAAAGATTCCAGGCAGCTGGGTGGCGGTGGGGCAAGGGAGAGGGAGAGGGAGAGGAGGGGAGGAAGAGGAGAGGGTTTTAAAACTCTCTGTGTCAACTGTGTCGGCTGAATTTGAAAGAGGGGGTGGGATGAGAATAGGTTTAACAGGTTTGGGGTTTATATATGATTAGTTTATTTACATACCCACCCCAAGATTTTAAAACTCTTATCTGCAAGCCTTATATTTTAAAATTTTACACAAAGATCCATAACTTTTTTCTTTACCCTATACTCACCGAAAATTTCTGAAAAGCTTGTGGGTGCGACCGCACCCCTTCGGGATGGGGTGGGTCCGCCCCTGACTATCATGGAAATGAAAATAAGTGCCATGGTGTTGCCAAATATGACTTGTCAACCTACATTCTTTGTAGGCGGAAACTCTCAATTTCTTTTAAACATACCCTACAGATTAAAATGAGCAATCATCTCTGATAAGACAAACTAAAACATTCTTAGCTATTTAAAATAGCAAACATGATGCAAAAAGACACTGTTCATATTTCTATTATAAATAAGAAAAATAATTCGAAATGATATATTTTGTGAAATTGTGTGTGTGAGTGGGGGGGGGGGGGGGGTGGATGGGGGATAATGAGCCAGAGATCAAGGGGGGTTTGCTCGACCTTGAGGATATCAACAATATCAGTCCCTTTTTACCAAGAAAAAGAAACACATGCCACTAAATTTCAACAAAAAAAAGGCCCGCCAAATCGAAGACCCTTTTTACCAAGAAAATAGATGTGGTTCTCTAATAAGAGTGACAATTTTAGAAACGACACTGAAATACCATTTGAAATTGATACGATAAATCGTATTCGTGTCATATTTTTTTGACACGAAGTCGTGTCGTGTTCGTGTAAAAAAAACTCGACACGAATACGACATATCGTGTCAATTTCGAGTGAGATTTCCGCGTCATTTATAAAATTGTCCCCCTATTAGTCGTGTTCGTATCAAAATTATGAGTCGTATTATCGTGTCCTGTTTTGTTAATCATATTTTTATTTGGGTTTTCGTGTCTATTTATGTTTAATTTAGCGTGAAATTTCAAGAAATCGTGTTATTCGTGTCGTGTTATATCGTTTTTATTTCGATCGTGTTCGTGTCAACTAAAAAAAAGTTACGAATTCGTGTCGTGTTGTGTCGTGTTCGTGTCTGAAAAAACCTTGTCGTGTCGTGTCGTGTCGGTGCAAAACATGACCCAAATACACGAATTGCCACCTCTATTCTCTAATGATATGCCCCAAAATTTCGCCATTTATCTCAGCATTAGAAATACAACTTTTATATTATAGTAAATTAAACTGATGGCCCCGACAATGTAAAATTTTAGCCCTCAAACTTTGTTTTTTTAACATTTAAGCCCCTAAACTTTGTTATGTTTGCATCAATTGCCCTTTCCTTTAAATCCAACATAATTAGTCAATGTGACTACTATATTATTGCACAAATTTTATTTACCGCACCAAAACTCAAACCTTATGCTAAATATAACCCAAAAATCATACGCATAAGAACAAAAAAAATGGATAAAACATGTTATCACTTTGAAAATAACAGATTTGAGTATGATTTGAAGTTATTTGGGGCATGAGGTTTGGTTAGGGTGGTCATAAAAGAAATTTTGATGATGAATTACATTAGATTTAACAAGAACATTAGCAGAAGGGCCACTGGTGAAAAAATAATATACTTTAGGGGCTTAAATATTACAAAAAATAGTTTGAAGGCCAAAATATTATGTTGTCCGACGTTCAGGAGCCACCGATGTAATTTACGATTTATATTATATTTTAATCTAAATATTGTGAATTTACAAGACTTTAAAACAAACGCATTTAAAATAAGTATTCTCAGCATTTTTTAATCATGCCACGAAAAAAATACTGTAAAAAATCATTTTTCTTGTAGTCCTCCTCTAACCCTCCATAATGGACAATTAACCAAAAACACTAGTTTACACCAATATATATTGGTATAAGTTATGAACCTTAACTAAACTTGGCTTTCAGAGAGTTTCGGGCTTACTACTTAAGCAATGGACTATGTTAGGGACCCAAGACAAATAATTAAAATGGATTTCGAATAAATACTTAGAAATCCCAATTACCTTTACCGTAATTATTTCCTTTATTTATTTAATTGCGATTATCTGCACTAAATAATCACGAATGCGCTCCAATTTAATTATCTCTAAATCACCCAGAATTTAGAGGTTTTATTTGCAAATTTGAGTATGGCACATAATGTGGTTCCCCACGTTAAGTTTGTGATACACGCTTGGTCAAATCAATCTGCCGTTAATCGATTTTAACAAGCATCTAATAAATTCCTAGATTATCAGATTTAACTTATACGATACTTCACCGGATTATAAAATAATCCATCGACTCCATTTTATTGGTTGAAACAAAACATATAAGTCTATCAATGGGTATCCCAATCTAAAATATCTCCTTGATGAGAGTTCTTTTGAATTATGATCTCAGGCCTACTCATATAACGTTTGCCTAATTTTGCGGGGATTGAGATTCAATAAAAAATGAATCTTTTTCATAACAATAAAAGAAACTATCGTGCATGCATTCCAATCCTCATAACCCTCGGAATTCAGAATGTAGGCACCATTTGCAAAGGGTGTGAGATGAAGTCTAATCAAGCTAGACATTTAACTTGAATCTCGCGTATGGTCCTATTTAATACATCTTTGAATGTACTGGTCACAATCCTCTTTTAAACCGTCGTATAAATTCACGAACCATTAGATAGGTTCCTATAGTTTAAGATAAACGACTAGATTTTATACGCAACCACACAGATAGGATGATAACTCCCTACCTAGTTTCTAAACTGTTTAATTATAATAGAACCGAAATTCTAATCCCCTGTGATTAACTCAAACCCAACTCACCGAAATTCCTAGTAAATATAATTGATCGACATGTCTACACTATATTTTTAAAGAAAAAATATAAGACATTCTCGTAACCATGGTTCTTATTTTAAAATAAACTAACACACTTTTTTTGAAAAGTAAACATCATACAAGGTTTTAAGAATTAAACGCAACAATTATTTAAGGTGTATGACCACTCCTAAAAGTTAAAAAAGAAGAGAGAAAATAAAATTCACTTTCGTGTGAGGGGATAAGGAGAAGAGATTATCTTATTTCGCTAAGTTTTCATCTCTAAAAGTGACCACACACATAGATTTCTTTGGATGTATCATATACTAGAAAATCTAAGGTATTTCTTAACATTTAAGTAAGGAATAAAAGAGATCAATCATCAAGAACATCTTCATCATCTTTGTCTCCTATATTGGATCACCTACAAGATCTAAAAATGTATGGTTATCTAAGCCTAAGGTCTAGTTCTCGTTATTTTTATATTTCAATATAGGTTGAATCAAAGTCCTTTGGATAATAAATTTTTTATTGTCAATCCCAACATGTTCTATATATTTATTAATGTTGACCTAAGAAATTAGAGAGTATGAAATCAAATTTATAGTTGGTCTTGATTTTATAATCGACTTATACAGTCTAACAAAGGCAACTGTACATAATTCCATATCTGGTTTAAGGGATGAAGGAGGTATGGGACATGCAAGAGGTTCAAAGGATGATGCATTAATATGTGGCCTATAAAGGATATTCTCCACGAAGTATAACCCGATGAGGATGTAAGGTACAAGCAATAGGTTTGAAGGATAAAGGCAACATATTACCAATGATATTGCAAGATGCTTACGCTACACAAGTAGTTGTTATATGTAAACCTTCTATTCCAAATAAATATGTTTATGTACTCATAGTTCCTAAATCCACACATTTATTTTTAACGTCATCTTTCACTATGTATTTGGGTAAGTTGTGTTATATATCAACTAGTGGTTTCTATTTCTATGACTTTATAAGATGTTATTTTGGATGCGCATGTTTACAAAGATTATGCGTCGTAGGTGATTGGGAATTTTACGTTGACTTAGTACTATTAGGCAATTATAATTTTGATATTATTTTGAGCAATAATACTAGGGAGACCATTTTTTCTAGACCCACTGATATGTTAATCACACATTGGGTGTTGTTTGTAATGGACCCCATGTGAATTTCAAACATTGCCTAATGTGTGCTTGGCACATCACCAGGTTTGAAAAAAGGGTCTAAAAATGTCTCTCCTTAGTATTACTCTATTTTAAGAATGGATGGTTGTCATCTTAACACGATAACATTTAATGTTTCCAAAAGGAAAGTACATTATGATTTCAATTGAGTTCAGATATATAGGGGGAGTGAATGGATTTTAATTGTCTTATATAAGTAATTCAGACTAAGAACTTATTAGGTTAGAGAATTTTTTGACGTATTTCTAAAATTTCCATCAAATAGGAAAATATAGTCCACTATTGAATTAATTTCAAGCATTGTTCTGATTTATATTGGTCCATACAAAATGGTATTGACAAAATTAAAACTACACTTGAATTGATGTTTACAAATTTTACTTCTTAATGATTTCATTGTCAGAAGCTCCAAGGTTATGTGTGAAAAACTCCAGGTTTATGTATGAAAGTAAAGATTAAACCAAATGGCGTGGTTACACATTAATTGCGAAAAATTGAACAAGGACACAAGTTATTACTTTTTATCAATGGTTTGTTTGGTCTGTTGTAGGGTAGAAAAATATATATTAAATATCAATTTGATATATTGGGTTATCATCGATTAAAAGTGAAGAACAATTATATTTTAAAAATAACTTTTCTTAATCGGTATGAGTATTACAAGTTTATTGTAATGCTATTTGGGTTAACCAATTAAGATACAACCTCCATGACACATGTGAAAAACATTAAATGTAGCAATGTGCTAAATACTAATTAGTGTTCTATATACGCGGCCCACTAAAATTACTCTTATTATGTACCTTCAAAATTTAGAGTATGATACAAATATTTCATTTCATATTAAATATATGTCCACATGCATAAGTACCCATACTAGCACTTACATTACAAAAAAATCATGTAATCCTTAAAGATTGATTCATTGCATTTCGATCCCAATACAAAAATAAGGTGAAGAAATTAAATTGAAATCATCAAACCATTCCCTAATACACTAAATCAAATGATAAATCACTAAAAAAAATTGCATTCAACCCATCCTTCCTCTTCCTCTTGTCGGTGACGATGTCTTTTCACATTTATTTCATAAAAAACCCTCACAACCTTATTCTAAACACTTAAAATAACCTCACTCAAAATTCCAGATATCTCCTCAACTCTCTTCAAAACCTCCCAACTTCTCCCCCGACCACCACACACTCTCAAACTAAATCAAAATGATGTAGTTAGCAATACTATCAAGGGAAAAAATGTCATTTTACCCTTACACTCCCTAAACACATCACAACCCATTCATACCACTCCTTCACTCCCATTTAACCCAAACATACTTCTTCTTCAACCGAACCTTTTCATAGTTGTTGATCCTATGTGGCTTTCTCCCTGGACTACTCCCAGAGTCCTACAGGGATTAAAATTAATAATAAAATTTTAATTTGACCATTGAACAAAATGTGATCAAATTAAAGCAATTTTCTTACCATTTTATGCTCCACCTTTGCGTAAGATGTTCACTCGGGATAGTGCACGCCTAATTTATTTTATCGGTTAGTCCTCGCCAACTCACGGGTAGCCAACTAGCAATCAAAGGCATCCAAATCCATAAACCTTTTCTAGTTCGTCAATGTCAGATTCTCCTTCTTCGGGACGGTGTCCCTCCATTACATCATGGACTCTCGATCCTTCTCGAAATTGCAGGTGCACATATTCCTTTTCCACATCTTCCACTGCTCGCGTATAATGACCAATACATTGTCTCGCTATTCCAGGGGGAAGTCAAATTGAATATGCCAATAAATATATGATATAAGAAATCTAGTGAATTAACATTCAATAAACAAATAATAAAATATGATATGAAAGTCATATATTTAATATAAATATTGAGATTTGAATAACTATAGGGCCCCCAATTCACCATCTTTAGTTCACTTAACATGTTTGTCAAATTATCATACCTGAGACCAATTATTATTTTCATTAATATTTTTTTACCTCATCATTAAAGTATTTTATTTTAAATGATTCTCCCAAATTTATTGAATTTAATGGGTTTTCTGTTTGATGAACCCTTATCCCCCTCACTCTGTCCCGAGATACAACGAACACAAGCGCCGAATGTAGATATGTTTTGCAAAAAAAAAAAGGAATTATGTTCATAGTATATAACATAAATCAAATGGAAATACTCAGTCGCAATATAAAAAATTAAATAACACAAAACTAGTCCAACTCATTCGGGCTATTTCACCAAGTTTGTTGAGTGTCGTGTGACGTGATCATGCCTCATTTTCAGTAGTTTTGTTGTTAAATTATGTTTTCACCCCTATATTCCTTTTTTCAACCTTAAGCCTTAGATTCTTTAAATTTCTATCAAATTGTTGCCCCCCTGAGTCACGCGACAAAATCGGTTGTTACTATAAGTTAGTTTAGAGTCGTGTGACTTGAGCGTGCCTCTTTTCGAACACTTTTAAAGCTTAAGCTTTGGATTTTTATAATTTTTATAAATATCCCACCCCGTGAGTAATACGACTGTATCAGTTCGTGCCTCTTTTCTAGTTATTTTATTATCAAATTACGTTTTTACCCCCTAATGCCATATTTCCAAGATTAAGTCTTAGATTATTGAATTTCCTATCGAATTCTCTCCCCATGAGTAACATGACTAAATTGGTTGTTTTTAAAAGTTATTTTAGCCACTTTTCGAGCACTTTTTTTTGTTAAATTCCGTTTTCATTTTGTAACGCTTAATTTTCAAGATTAAGCGTTGGATTTTTTAATATTCTACCAAATTCCGAGCCCATAAATCACACGATGCATTAGTTATTTCTACAAGTTATTCTAGTGATGTGATAATGCGCCTTTTTGGACAATTTTATTATTAAATCACATTTACACCCCAGGATGCCGTATTTTCAAGCTTAAACCATGGATTTTTTAACCAAATTCTCACCCCGTGAGTAACACGAATGCACCAGTTATTTTTACAAGTAAGGTTAGTATCATCAACGTGCTTCTTTTCAGGCAGATTTGTTGTTAAGTTATGTTTTCACCCCTAACGCCCTATTTCCTTGCTAAAGCAATAGATTTTTACATTTTTTATCAAATTCTCACTTCGTGAGTCACACGAGTGCACCGGTTGTGTCTAAAAGTTGATTTAGTTCCGTTTGATGTGAATGTGCCCATTTTCGAACAATTTTGTTGTTAAACCACATTTTCACCCTCCAATGCCCAACTTTAAAGGTTAAGTTTTTTATTTTTGAATTTTCTACCAAATTCTCACCCCGTGAGTCATGTGACTGCATCGATTATTTATACAAGTTATTCTACTATCATGTAACGTGATCGTTCCTCTTTCTAGATATTTTATTGCTAAATTATATTTTCACCCCTAATGCTCAATTTTTCAAGATCAAGCCATGGATTTTTTAAATTTTTACCAAATTCTCACCCCGTGAATCACACGACTTTACTGGTTATTTTTACAAGTTAATTTAGTACCGCATGATATGATTGTTCCTTTTTTGGGTAATTTTATTGTGAAATTATATTTTCACCCCTAGTTCCCAATTTTCAAGTTTAAGCCTTGGATTTTTAAAACTTTTACCCAATTCTCACTCTGTGAGTGTACTAGTTATTTTTACAAGTATCTTTAGTATCAGGTGACGTGATTGTGCCTCTTTTTAGACAATTATGTAGTTCAAATAGGATTTCACCTCTTAACGCCCAATTTTGAATCTTAAGCCTTGAATTTTTTAAATTTCTTCCAAACTCTCACCCCTTGAGTCACACGACTGTACGGATTATTTTTACAAGATAGTGTAGTATCGAATGACGTGATCGTGCCTCTGTTCAGGAAGTTTTGTTGTTAATTTAAGTTTTCACCCCCTAAAGCCCTATATTAAAGCTTAAGGATTGGATTTTTAAAATTTATACCCAGTTCTCACCTCGTGGGTCACAAGATTGCACCAGTTGTCTCTACAAGTTATTTTAGCCCAGTGGGATTCGTAGATACAGTCATTTTGATCATGTAGCTGACGAGGTGATAATGAGGTTGAAATTTCTAAAATTAAAAATGAATGTCCTATCGGTAATTTGATTATTATGTTCAAAGATCTAAACAATGAAGCAAAAATCTTGTTAGCATCAACAAATATTGTTTCGAGGGGATTAATTTTTTTTTTTTGGGGGGGGGGGGGGGGGGGCATCAAGAGTGATTTTAGTCGATGTTGTGGAATGCATCAGTTGAAACGAATGCTATTAGCCGAGCCTATATTCTTGACCAAATTACAACATATGCAACCTTCTTTTGGCCAAGCCTATAAGCCTAATTTGAAAGTTTCTTCGACATATAATCGATCTAACTCATTTGGGATTTCTATTTTTATGACAATACTATGGCATAACCTTGTTAAGATAAAAATCCCGAATGAGTTCGAAAGGTGTTATGTAGGAGAAGAAACTTCCATCCGGGCTTATATCCTTGGCCAAAAGAAAGTTGTGTATTACTACAATTTAGCCAATCTAGAAAGCCTGAATAGTAGTCTGCGTTTCAACTCAAGAGTTTCACACAACATCGATTAAAACCATTATTGATACCCCAACAATATTAATTCCCTCTAGACAATAGTTTGTTCATGCCACCAAGATTTCGGCTTCAGTGTTTGAATCGTTAAATACATTAATCAAATTACTAATATGACATTTACTTCTTGTGGGTACCTCGATTTGTCACTTTGGCCAGACGAGTAGCCCAATTAAACATGGCCTAAAGTCTAAAGGCCTCGCACCTTAAGTATTCCGTTGTGACCCAGTCAGTTCCTAAAATCTCTATTCAGAGATACTTTAGGGATTATGGGCTAACGTGGAGGAGTCCCACACCTCCACTCTCCGAAACAACAAGTATATATCAAACCCCTAGCCCGAGGCAAAGGGCATGCCATTTGTAAACACTCCCCCGGAGTAAAGAGCAATAAAATACTGAGAGCACCATCGTGGACGTGGGCCTTCTTACCGAACCACATATATCTTGTGTTGTGTGTGATTGCCATTCTTTAAAGTTCTTTATTTATTCTGGTGATTGCTTTTGCTTGTTATTTTTTGTTGAATTTAATTGTCACCACATTTGGCGCCGTATGTGGGAAGCGTTTGTTTTCCTTTAAGAAAGCCTTCACCAAAAAGAGTTTGGAATGTCTGGTCACAACAACAATACCCCTAAAGTAGGGGAAGTTCAAGAGAAACTTGATCCTCGCAGGATCAAATCTGAAGTTCGACGATCAAATCCTAGGGCTCGCCCAATACGGAAAGCTTCCGAGGAAAAACAAGGGTCGGTCAGGTTCACACAGGTCTCCAGGCTAATCGATGCCTATGAGGCCAGGCTCTAAGAGAAATAGGAGGCCACTCGTGATAAAGAAGCTGAGAATGCTCGTCTCAAAAGAAGATTGGAGAAAATAGAGAGGGAACTCCATCGTAGCACCAAGCAACGTCAATACCGCAATACTAGCCCTCAGGTGAGCAAGTCTCGCAGCTGAGGAAGGAGCCTTAGACGTGGGTCTCAAAGAATTGAGGAACAAATCAAATGGTGACTTGATCAAGAAATAACAACCAGCTCACCGACATAGGAGCCCATCTCGAGGAAATTATAACATACAAAATTTGGTCCGGAGAGAAATGGACCAGCACCCAGCACATCGAGGTGCCAGATCGACCAGAGAGCTAGCCAGGTGAGATCTCAGAACCCAGATGAAATCCCCTTTATCAAGGGAAATATAAGAAAAAAAATCCCCCAAGAAGTTCGTGATTCCTAGATTCAAGATCTACGATGGAAAGACTGATCCTATTAACCATGTTAGGCAGTACAAGCATGCCATGACCCTCTGGAACCATAAGGACGCCTTAATGTGATGGATCTTTCCATCGAGCTTGCATGATATGGCCTAGAAGTGGTTCGAGAGACTCCCTCACAGATCCATTAGGAGCTTTGAGTCCCTGACACAGCTCTTCACATCTCGCTTCATTACTAACAGCTCCCATCTAAAGAGGATGGATGCCTTGTTGATAATGAAACGCTCCAAGAGAGCCTCAAAGGCTATACAAAAAGATATTGGGAGTCATTCAACGAGGTCGAGAACTGTTCGGAGCAGGTCACTGAGGCATCCTTTAAGATTGGCCTACCTAGCTCCTGTCTCTTGCACCAATCCATCACTAAGAAGGAGGCCAAAACCATCGACGACCTAATGGCTCGTATAAAAAATACGCCAAAGTTGAGGATGTGACCCGCCTTAGTGCAGGGGAGAATGGTTGCGTCAAGTTCGCCGGCAAGAGCAGCGACAAAGATGAGAACCAAAATAAAGGAAACAGGGGGCAAAGGTAGCTCCAAGAGCGGGAACAAGAGCGATGCTTCGAAAGCATTTCAGGCAGTGAACACTATCTTTAAAGAACCAATCTACAAGATCCTATCAAAGATCAAGGACGAGCCGTTCGTCAAGTAGCCCCGAAAGATGGGAGGAGACCCCTAAAAAAGGAACAATGCATTGATATGTGCTTTCCACAAAGAGGGTGGGAACAAGACCGAGCATTGCAAAGCTCTTAAGTCTCACCTTGAGGAGTTATGCCAAACTAGACATTTGAACGAATTTATGGAAAATAAGGCAGAGAAGATCGCTGCCAATGGAGACCTGAGGTCCGACAACGTGCTCGAGGAGGATATTGGCCATGAGTTTGTAGTGATTCATGGGGCATCGAACCTAAAGTGGATTCAAGGAAACTCAGCTCGGATGGAAGTTAAAAAGCTTACGATAGTGATTCAAGCATTTCAAATTGACCCAACTAAAACGCAGGCAGGAAAGCGTCGACGAGCAGATGAGGTCGACTACAGTAAACATATTGTGTTCACGGATGAAGACCTAGTAGGAGTAAGGACCCCACACCATGATGCCTTGATCCTTACATTCAGGATAACTAACTACGATGTCGATAAGTTGCTCATTGACCAGGGCTGCTCATCCGAAGTAATGTATCTCGACCTATTCAGAAAGTTGAAGTTAAGTGTCGCTGATTTAAAGGAAGCTACTGTCCCTCTAGTTGGCTTCGCTGGTAAAGTGACCATCCCTTTGGGAAAGATTGTACTACCAGTAAGGCTAGTAAGTGTGTCCAAACACTACACCAAAAACAGCATTTTGGCACACCCTGATATTAAAAATCTGGCACAGTTTAAAACTGTGCCAGATTTTGGCACGGTTTTATAGAGATTTGGCACACTTTAAAACAGTGCCAAAATTTGGCACTGTTTTAAAGTGTGCCAAAATTGAGTACACTTACTAAAATATATAATACCCAAAAAAAAACATTCCACTTCCCTCTTTCTCCTGTTCCCGCTCACGATTCCCGCCTCTCTCTAGCCTGTGCGCTCTCCTGCCTCTCCTCTCTCTCTCGCGGCGGTCTCTCTCTCTCTCTCTCGGCGGTCTCTCTCTCTCGGCGGCTGCTGCTGACACTGCCCTAGGTCAGCATCTCTACTGCCGACACTCTCTCTCCCGCCCATTCTCTCTTTATCTGGTCACTGCCTTGTTCTCTCACTGCACTCATCCCAATCAGGTAATTTCTTTAAAGCATTGTATTTTTTTTAACCTAAGTTAGATTTCAGATTTGATCCTAGAGTTTATGATATGCTTGATTTGATTCGTATTTGATTTTTAGGGTTTTATATATACATATATACATATTTTTTTTTTTTTAATGTGTGAGTTTTTGGTGCAAATTGAATGTTGATAATGAAAAAAAAATAAATCATGGGTTTTTATGTTCTTACCCCTTTAACAAAAATGTATATTTGATCTGATTTGTAAATGTTACGTAGTTTTAAGAAAATTTAAGTGCTAAATATTCAATAATAATGTAAAAATAACAAATTGAAAAGTAGACACCCCACTAATTAAATGAATAAATGAGATTATGTGTTGAAAATTTAAGAAAAAACAAAAAAAACTATTTAAATAGTAAGTAGACATTAATACTAAACATTCAATAATGATGTTACACATGTAGAAAAACCTTAGACCCGTTCAAGAGGTCTCACTATGACTGTGGTGAGAACTCTTGAATTGTCCCATTTTTGGACAGTTTGGAAATGCAAAAGTTTGTATTGTACATAATGATTATGCATGTCCTATTTTGAAAAATTCGGTGGCATCTCTTTATGTTCTTTGGGTGCATACTAGATTGATGTAGTGTTTTGTGTTTTCTTGGTTGAAAAACTTAAGTAACACATGAACACTCCCAATTTAAGTTGTGTACTTGAAGAACTGTAGGGAGATGCTGGCGAAATTTTCTAGATTAGGACATGGCATGAGACATTATGAACAATACAAAATATGCATTTTCGAATGGGATAGGACCCTTACCCTTTAGAGGAGATGGAGGAAATATAGGAGCTCAAATATATACATATTTACACTTGAATAAACTTAAATATATTTACAGTAAGCGTTTATATTATAATGTGTGCTCTTTAAACTTATCAGGATGTCGTCGGGAATCAACAAAGAATGGATAAATGAGAAAAATATCGAGACCGATACATATAGAGATGGGGTGTTACAGTTTCTTCATTATGTGCGTAGTAATAGTTCGAATGTTAAACATTCATGTCCCTGTAGACGTTGTCGAAATGGGAAAGGACATGTTGTTATAGATGACATATTCATTCATTTAATGACATATGGTATGGACATGAACTATACCTTATGGCATTTTCACGGTGAGACATTAGTTGTTGATCAAGTCCAACCACCACCGCAATCTGTGACACCGACAGAACACGCTGATGTGCACAATATTCCAATTTTGAATGATCTTGTGAATGATGCTTGTGAGATGTTTATGGGTGAAGCGGAACCTAGTGAACCTAATTGTGTAGGCAGTGATGAAGCCCCCCCAACTTCTGAGCTTCCCAATGATTCGCACACACATAAATACAAAGGCAAGAAGTATGATCGTTTACATCAACTCGCACAGGAGCCATTGCACCTAGCTACCGGTTCTTCGCGTCATACCACAATGTATGCTCTTATAAAGTTGAATGATTTGAAAACACAATTCAATTTATCGGATGGTGCTACAGGTGGAATTCTTAGATTGTTAAATGAACTACTTCCTGAAGAGAACAACTTGACAACTAGTTATACAGAAATGAAAAACACCGTTAGAGATCTCGGTATGGATTATGTTAAGTATGACGTATGCATTAACAACTGTATGATATTTTGGAAAGAGCATGAAAAATCTACTAGATGTATAAAATGTGGTTCTTTACGCTACAAGTTTACTTGTCTAGACGAGGACGGGGTAGAAATTCAGAATACTAATGGAAAAAAAAGTACTCTAGGGTTCCTAAGAAGGTAATGCGACATTTCCCTCTAATCCCTAGGCTAAAACGGTTGTATACCATAAAATGGATAGCAGAGAAAATGACTTGGCACGCTCGTGCAAGCACTTGTATGGAATTCTTGCGTCATCCCCGAGATTCAGCAGAATGGGTAAATTCAAACATTATGTGGAGAGATTTTGCAAAAGATCCGCGGAATATTCGACTTGCAATAGCAACTGATGGTTTCATCCCGAATAACATGTTTGGCCGTAAGTATAGTTGTTGGCCAGTGATAATTCAACCTCTCAACCCTCCCCCATCAATGTGTATGAAAAGTGAGTTTTCAATGTTGTCTGTATTGATTCCCGGACCAAAGTCACCATCAAGTAATATTGATGTCTTCCTCCAACCGTTGGTCGATGAGTTAAAGATCTTATGGTCTGGAGTTGAGGCTTGGGATGCGTACAAAAATGAGAAATTTCAGTTAAAAGCCATGTTGATGTGGGGTATACATGATTTTCCAGCTTATGGGATGTTAGCAGGTTGTTCAACTCAAGGTTACAATGGGTGCCCTGTTTGTTCTACAAATACACCTTCTGAATATCTTTCTAAGTCAACGAAATGTTGTTATCAACGATCTCGTATGTTCCTTCCTAAAGACCATCCTTATAGGTTTGACACATCAAAGCAAACATTTAATGGTAAAATAGAGGATGCTATGGCTCCAAGAAAGTTAACAAGTGCAGAAGTTGAGCAGATAGTGTCACTTATCGCTCGAGAATGTGCTCAAAGAGAGGGAGAGGGAGAGGGAGACAAAAAGGGAAAGGGAAAGGGAAAGGGAAAGGGAAAGGGGAAGGGGAAGGGGAAGGAGAAGGAGAAGAAGGGGAAGGGGAAGGGGAAGGGGAAGGGGAAGGAGAAGGAGGATGTCGTAATGGAAGACGATGATTATCCAAGTGAGGGTGACGATGAGAATCTAGCAGGTACCGAGGGTTTTTTAAGGAGGTCAATTTTCTTTGACTTAGAGTATTGGAAGGATCATGATATTAGACATAATTTAGATGTTATGCATGTTGAAAAGAATGTCACAGAGACACTTTTAGGTACAATACTCTCGGTGAAAGGTTCATCAAATAAAGATACGGTCAAAGCCCGTGAAGACTTGAAAGTTCATTTGAAGCTTAAAAGGAAATTATGGATGAAAGATGTTGAAGGCAGTAAAAAATGTCTTATGCCAAAGGCACCTTTCGCATTAGGAAAGGAAGAGAAAGAAGCCTTTTTTTGTACACTAAAAACATTAAAGGTACCGATTGGATTTTCATCAAATTTCAGCAACAATGCTAACCTCGATCCACCTGGATTTACCAATCTCAAGTCCCACGATTATCACGTCATTATGCAACGGTTGCTTCCTGCATTGCTTATGCATTCATTTTCGGATGATAAGCCTTTGTTTAAAGCTATACAACGGATCAGCATATTCTTTAATGTGTTGTGTGCCAAAGTGATATTTAGAGAACATCTTTTGAAGGCTAAAAACGCATTAGTAGAGGCACTTTGTGTCTTTGAAATTTATTTTCCACCTGCCTTTTTTGTGGTGATGATCCACCTCATGCACCATTTAGCCGATGAAGCTTTGACAGCTGGGCCACCAAGATATCGGGCGATGTGGTTATTTGAGAGAGAAATGGGAAGATATAAAATGTGGTCACGAAACAAGAGGTACATTGAAGGGAGCATTGCTAATGCATATTTGTTACATGAAGCTTCTTTGTATGCCATGGAGTACATATCGAAAAGAGGTGAAGGAACTCATAAGAGGAATCTTGAGGATTTTCTTGATGATGAGTTTGATGACTCGGAATGCCAACGACCATTGGGTAAAAGTAAAGAATTGATCTTAAATAATGTACAATATGAGCAAGTGCGAAGATGGGTTTTATCTCAATGCGACGGTGTTGATGAATGGAGAAGGTACACACTTAGTTCTATGTTAATTCATATTAATTGATTATAATGTGATATTTCTTAATTTTGAAACTAATTTCTTGTAGAAAATTTGTGGTAACTGAGACTCAATCGACGCATAGAATTGATGATTTCATCCCTTGGCTAAGGAACGAGGCAAGTCTTTATTTATACATGTACTTTTTTATCAACCGTAATTATTTTTAATGAAACTTTAAAAAAAAATCAATTTCTTACAGGCCTCAAGATTTAATGATACGGGAATTTTGCCATATGCTGATGGTCCTCTCCATAAGGTTACCAGTTATGAGAAATTTCAATGCAATGGGTACACCTTTTGTACTTCTGGACATGAAGAGAATCATAACTTTCAAAGTAGTGGTGTATCCACTAAGGCCTTTAATAAGAAGGGGATTATGACAACCTTTTATGGAGTTATTAGACAAATACTCGACCTCAATTACATTGAGTTCGCACATACTGTCTTTTATTGTGATTGGGTGGATGTTGATGATAAGAATGCTTTCAAAGTTGAACCCATCTCAAAATTGGTGATGGTGAATCTTAGTAAGCACGTGAGTAAAAATACCATTCACGATGATCCGTTCATCCTTGCATCTCAAGCCAGTCAAGTATTTTATTGTCAAGATGTAAAGCTGAATGGGTGGTCAGTTGTTTTACACTCTCCCAAGTGACTGACGAAAGAAATAGATGCGATTGATATTGACCGTACGATGTATGACTCCATTCTCGAGGAAAATGATAAATTGATGGAACTTTTGGACACAGATTTCTAGTGCAATGATTTAGTTCTGAACTTGTTTTTGAATAAGCGATATTCTATTTATTCCGTTTGTTGTTGTTGTTGTTGTTGTTGTTGTTGTTGTTGTTGTAAACATTTAATAGTTTATTGCTTTTTGAACATTTAATACATGTATGGTTGTTTGAAATTATAATTCTATTTGAACATGCCATCTTCTTTATATTGCTATTTGAACATGTAATATTCTTGTAAATGTTTATTTTGATTATTTTGGTCTCCAATAGTCACTTTTTTCCATATAAATGTCTCATATGGGTGATACTTCGCAACCGTCAATAAATGTGGAGACACCTATATCAACCTCCCGTTCTAAGGTTGCTTCGGGTGCTTCAAGAGTAGGTGGTGACTCTTCCACTAAGAAGTTAAAATTTAATGAGCTCGGCCTTCCAGTTGGTGAAGACTCATATACACTCTCAACCAGGTTGGGAGACTTAGCAAGGACACATGTTCCCATATCTTATACGAGTTGGAAACAAGTGGATGTGCGATATAAGAACTCAGTTTGGTCATCATTAATGGTATACTATTCCTTTCTATTCCAAAGAATGTAAATTCAATTATGTGATGTTTTAATTTTATTTCTTCATATATTGTAGAAAGAGTTCCCAGATGTGCGCGAAAGTCAGAAGCAAATTTTTATGAAAAAAGCGAACGATGCTTGGAAAAAGTTCAAGTCCAAGCTAAGGGTTAATTTGAAGGATGGTGATATTGGAAAGTGGAAGGAGAAAGTGCCACGAAATGTCAAATCTGAGGACTGGGAGGTGTTTTGCAATAATGAAGTTTTAGAGGGTCAAAGGGCTTTGCGAAGAAAGAACAAAGAGACTAAACTAAATTGTGTGAGAAAGACAACTCATAATACAGGTCGTCATGGTTATGCCCGAGCTTCAGAGAATTGGAGAAAGGAGCATGGGTGTGCACCCACTCGTGCTGAATTGTGGTTGGCAACTCATATAATCAAAGGAGGTGGTTATGCCCCTCATGATAAAATATTTGCGGTAATTTAAATTTTTTAATGTTCGTTTTGTTTAAACAAAGTATCGTATCATCAAACCTAATGTTAATATATTTTTATATAGGACCAAATTCAAATGCTTCTGAATGTATACAAAGCGAGTGGTCAGGAGGAGACCTTGGATGCCGGGCCTATTTTTGAGGTTTTCGGAAAAGATACACGAGGACGTGTTCGTTGTGTTGGGTCCACAATTTCGAGAACCGCTATATTAGGGTCGGCATTTGCTAGAGAAATGCTTGAGGAGGTGAAAGAGGACACCGGAAATTGGAAGGATCATATTGATCACCTTAGGAGTGACATAGATGGGATAAAATCCTCACTAGATGAATTCATTACCGACTTCAAAACCGGAAAATTTTTATGTGTTGGACACAACGTTCAGGAGTTACCTACTATAGGCACTGGAACTCCTTCGTGTTCTCGTTCCTCCCCTGCATTCGAGGTTCCAAATTTCACCTCGCTAATTGAATGCAAAATACTATCCCACACACGTGAACTTGTTGGTTATGGGAGGAAAACGCAACCAGGAGCCGTCTCGACCGTTCACTTCCATAAGTTGAGAAAGAATGAAGTGCGAGTTTTACTCGATGACATCAAAGTGCCCGAGTATCCAGTTTGGGGTGGAAAACAAGCTCATTGCGAGAACTTGGAAGATGTTGGTAAAAATGGAATTATGTATTGGCTCGACGACCTTTGTCCTCCCATTGGTGACACCGACGAATGACTTGCTTCGAAGTACTTCCCTCTAAGGTACAAATCTGCAAAATCTCTACTTATATTCCTAATTCATGCTTCTATAATCCTGCTCCACCATCTACTGAATTGAGTTATGTTGTTTCTATAATCGTTATGCAATCAACTAGGAAAACCAGTTTTTTATTTATCATTATTGAGCGGGAAGCACGGGCAAGCTATTATATATAACATGTGTAATCAATCGTTAAAGAGGTAAGGTGTACTAATCAAACACACACATATATGCATATGCTGCATATGCATATATATGCAGTGCATATATATGCATATGCTGCATATATATGCAGTTGCCCTGCCCCGTCCCCTGCCCCCCTCCCCCCCCCCCTTCCCCACTCACACACGCACACACAAACACACACATATATGCATATGCATATATATGCAGTTGCCCTGCCCCTGCCCCGTCCCCTGCCCCTGCCCCTCCCCCCCCCCCCCCTTCATCATTAAAGATAAGCTCTTCTCTGGTGGGCAATGTCGATTACATTTATATGGCGCCGTAGATATTTACGGGTATTTGAATTCTGCCACAACACCAAAAGAGACAAATAACCATCAAATGCAAACATATATTTAACCGAACACAAATTGAAGGATTTTTCTAGACAATAATCATGAACTGACATCTTAGATAGCCAGACAAAATGGCCGGACTGACTTGACTTGACTTATCACCCTAAGAGTATGGTCGGGAATATATTTATGTCATGACTTATTAGAATATTAATTTGATCGAACGGGGGTTCGTTCTGATCAGATGGAGGATATTGTGATCGATCTTAAGATTTCAGGCACTAGTAGTCGTGAGACAGTAACCGACTTCACAAAATTTCACTCACACACGCACCCCCCTGCCCCGTCCCCTGGCCCTGCCCCTGCCCCGTCCCCTGCCCCTCCCCCCCTCCCCCCTTCCCCACTCACACACGCACACACAAACACACACATATATGCATATGCTGCATATGCATATATATGCAGTTGCCCTGCCCCGTCCCCTGCCCCTGCCCCGTCCCCTGCCCCTGCCCCTGCCCCCCCCCCCCCCCCTTCCCCACTCACACGCGCACACACAAACACACACATATATGCATATGCTGCATACGCATATATATGCAGTGCATATATATGCATATGCTGCATATATATGCAGTTGCATATGCATATATATGCAGTTGCATATGCACATATATGTGTGTGTTTGTGTGTGCATTGTGAAGCTTGTGCAACTTTTGATCACGTCCTCCATTGCTATTTTGATCACGTCCCTGACATGCTATTCCTCCACATTTGAACCTTTGGAAACTGCTTCTTGGTGATATTCCTTTTGATAATCAAGTCCAAAGAATAATGATTTCTCTTGATTCTAGATGCCAATACTGCCACAATCATGTAGAAATAATTCAGCATTTGTTCTTACACAGTGAAATGTCTCAAACCATTTGTGCTCATTTTTCTGCTCAGGTAGAGATTTTTCCTTGCTTAAAGTGTATTCTATCTATGCTTATCTCTTGGTGGTTTTTCAAGTCCAATAAGGACTACATCAAATTTATTTATAAAGTTTTCCTATGGTGATTTTATTGGAGATTTAGAATGCTAGATGTAATAGCTTATTTGAAGGTGTTCCTATGTGTGCTGCTGATATAATAAAAAAAGTGATAGACTTAATTTCATCTAAAGCCAGTTCCACTCTTTTTGTTAATCGAGTAAATCAAAACCATGTGTCCTTAGTTGATACATTTCATCTCAAAGTGAAAGTAAAAAAGCCCAAGTTAATTATTACCAGATAATTATGTCCTTCAGGCACTATAAAAATCAATGTTGATGGCTCTACTAAAGATAATTTAGGTGACAGTGGGATATGGGGTATTATAAGAGGAGAGAAGGTATTGAATTGTGTATTAGTCTTGGCTTTATGCACCTGTATGCTGGATAAGACTCAATGGATGCTGTAAATATGTATCTAGAAATCTGAAAACCTCCTTGGAGTGATAGGAAATATTTTCAGGACATTAATTCAATGATGGAATCAAAGCAGGTGTTTATTTCCCATATATGGAGACAAAAGAATTCAATGACAAATGCTCTTGCTGACATTGCTTCTTCAACTAGATAGTCCAACAATATTTATTCTTTTAATGGTCTCCCTCATGTTATTAAAGGTCTCTTTAATTTAGATAGAAAAGGTGTTCCTAGTATTAGAATTGTTTAGATTCCTCTCATTCGTATGTGATGTAATGGGAATGTAATAAATTCCCAAGTTTATGTTTTTTAAAACCTTGTTTTGATTATGAGTTCCATCTAGGAGAAGTTTTTTCTCCTATATTTATTATATTTGGGTTGAGTATAACTTGTAGGAACAATAGTAATGAAGAGTAAATCACACTTAGTGTCTCCCGGTTTGTGAATATGACGATAATTTGCAAAAATCACACTTAGTTAAAAACATGCCGTCAATGGGTGAATACCCAAACCACCCCCCAAACGACCCCGTAGGGGGCACGGACACCTCGCACGGGACCAATGTAACTTGTAGGAACTGACCGCGTAGTCCCGGGTCTCCCGGTTTGTGAATATGACGATAATTTGCAAAAATCAGCACTTAAACTTAAAAACAAGCCGTTAATGGGTGAAAACCCAAACCACCCCCCAAACGACCCCATAGGAGGCACGAACACCTCGCACGGGACCAATGTAACTTGTAGGAACTGATCGCGTAGTCCCTCCCGGTTTGTGAATATGACGATAATTTGCAAAAATCAGCACTTAAACTTAAAAACAAGCCATTATAGGGTGAAAACCCAAACCACCCCCCAAACGACCCCGTAGGGGGCACGAACACCTCGCACGGGACCAATGTAACTTGTAGGAACTGACCGCGTAGTCCCGGGTCTCCCGGTTTGTGAATATGACTATAATTTGCAAAAATCACACTTAGTTAAAAACATGACGTCAATGGGGGAATACCCAAACGACCCCGTAGGGGGCACGAACACCTCGCACGGGACCAATGTAACTTGTAGGAACTGACCGCGTAGTCCCGGGTCTCCCGGTTTGTGAATATGACGATAATTTGCAAAAATCAGCACTTAAACTTAAAAACAAGCCGTTAATGGGTGAAAACCCAAACCACCCCCCAAACGACCCCGTAGGGGGCACGGACACCTCGCACGGGACCAATGTAACTTGTAGCAACTGATCGCGTAGTCCCGGGTCTCTCGATTTGAGAGTATGACGATAATTTGCAAAAATCAACACTTAAACTTAAAAACAAGCCGTTAAAGGGTGAAAACCCAAAACACCCCCCAAACGACCCCGTAGGAGGCACGGACACCTCGCACGGGACCAATGTAACTTGTAGGAACTGACCGCGTAGTCCCGGGTCTCTCGATTTGAGAGTATGACGATAATTTGCAAAAATCAACACTTAAACTTAAAAACAAGCCGTTAATGGGTGAAAACCCAAACCACCCCCCAAACGACCCCGTAGGGGGCAAGAACACCTCGCACGGGACCAATGTAACTTGTAGGAACTGACCGCGTAGTCCCGGGTCTCCCGGTTTGTGAATATGACGATAATTTGCAAAAATCACACTTAGTTAAAAACATGCCGTCAAAGGGTGAATACCCAAACCACCCCCCAAACGACCCCGTAGGGGGCACGAACACCTCGCACGGGACCAATGTAACTTGTAGGAACTGACCGCGTAGTCCCGGGTCTCCCGGTTTGTGAATATGACGATAATTTGCAAAAATCAGCACTTAAAACTTAAAAACAAGCCGTTAAAGGGTGAAAACCCAAACCACCCCCCAAACGACCCCGTAGGGGGCACGAATACCTCGCACGGGACCAATGTAACTTGTAGGAACTGACCGCGTAGTCCCGGGTCTCCCGGTTTGTGAATATGACGATAATTTGCAAAAATCACACTTAGTTAAAAACATGCCGTCAAAGGGTGAATTCCCAAACCATCCCCCAAACGACCCCGTAGGAGGCACGAACACCTCGCACGGGACCAATGTAACTTATAGGAACTGGTCGCGTAGTCCCGGGTCTCTCGATTTGAGAGTATGACGATAATTTGCAAAAATCAACACTTAAACTTAAAAACAAGCCTTTAAAGGGTGAAAACCCAAAACACCCCCCAAACGACCCCGTAGGAGGCACGGACACCTCGCACGGGACCAATGTAACTTGTAGGAACTGACCGCGTAGTCCCGGGTCTCCCGGTTTGTGAATATGACGTTAATTTCCATTCATATATGTAATTTTTTTGTTTTGAGTATTTTTTTTTATAAATTATTGGGTTACTAATATCGTATATTTTTTGTATTCTATTTTTTTTGCAGGATAACAGTTTATCGTTGGCTTTTATTCGCGTCGAATACACAAAGAACTCAATGGTTTACAACAAGGGGTTTATTAATGAATCCATTTTTTTGTGTCATGACCGTACGGTCTTTTGTTGTTTTATTATTGACTTTTATGGCCATGAGGGCTTTTGTAAGTTAATTGTTATATTTTGTGGCCGTGCGGGCTTTATGTTAGGCAGGTTTTGTATTAACAGGTTTTGGAATGTCCAGAAAATAGAGGAAACTCTGCCCAATTTTTTTTGGCATGCGAGCAGTTAAAGACTTGTAATATTTTGAAGTTTGTATGTACATTAGTTTATTAATAACGCGCAATATTATTAATTTGTGAATTTTGTGCTTTCAAATATTTTTTTTTTAAAATTAAAAAAATTTGGCACAGTTCAAAACCGTGGGAAAAATGTATCATATTTTGGCACGGTTTTAAACTGTGCTATTTTTTTTTAAATTATGCTGAATCTGGCACAGTTAAAAACTGTGCCAAAAGTGTGCCAGAAATATCAAATTCTAGCACGGTTTAAAAGTGTGCCATAAATGTTCTTATTTTGAAGAATCTGGCACAGTTAAAAACTGTGCCAAAAGTGTGCCAGAAATATCAAATTCTGGCACGGTTTAAAAGTGTGCCAGAAGTGTTCCTGTTTGACTGATTCTGGCACACTTTTAAACCGTGCCAGAAAAAAATTCCCATTTTGGAACACCTGATTCTGGCACAGTTCAAAACCGTGCCAGATTTGATCTGGCACGGTTTTGAACTGTGCCAGAATCCTGTTTTTGGTGTAGTGAAAATGATCGAGTTTCTGGTAATCGACATTGACTCGCCCTACCAGGCCATCTTTGGCAGAGGGTGGCCACATGCGATGAAGGTCGTCCCCTCTACCTACCACCAGAAACTCAAATATGTGACTGAGCAAGGAGTGATGGAGATCCATGGAGATTAGGCGATGGCGAGAAAGTGCTTTATAGCATCCATTCGCCCAAAGCCGAAAAAGAAGGTTGAGAAGGCCAACGAGAAGGTTGAAGAATAGGAAGGTTTGATACCTCCCAAATAGCAGCTAAAATATGGAAGACCTGGAGTGGAGGAGACCAGGCTCCTCCTCTCTGAGCGGGTCATTGAGAACCTGGAGGAGGTCATAGCCGGCGGCAACAAGAACGATAGGATGTTCTTGATCGGAGCCTCTCTCACAGATCGAGAGAAGAAGGAACTAATAGTACTTTTACAGAATAACTTGAACGTTTTCGCGTGGGAACCCTACGAGATGGCTAGGATTGATCCCAATATGGTTTGTCATTGGTTGCACATTGACCCGACTTTCAAACCGATCGAGTAAAAGGCACGATGAACTGCACCCGAGATGGCCAAGGCTGTGGAGAAGTTGCTGGATGCAGGCTCCATATGGGAAGTTCAATTACCTAAATGGTTGTCCAACCCAGTAGTGGTCCCAAAAAGCAATGGAAAATGAAGAGTATATATTAACTACATCGAACTTAACAGGGCGTGCCCTAAAGACAACTTTCCTTTCCCGAAGATCGACCAGTTGGTGGACGCCACAGCAACTCATGAAAGAATTAGTTTCCTGGACGCATACTCCGAGTATCACCAAATCCTTTTACATGAGCCAGATCAAGACAAGACAACATTCATCACCACTTTTGGGTTGTATTGTTACAAGGTCATGCCCTTTGGGCTAAAAAATGCAGGAGAAACATACCAGCAGTTGATCACAAAAATGTTTAAGGACTAATTGGGAGACACCATGGAGGTCTATATCGATGATATGCTCGTCAAGAGCAGACATAAAGAAGAACACCTCTCAGACCTATCAAAGACCCTTCTAAATCCTCAAGAAATACCGAATGAAGATCAACGCAAGTAAATGTTCATTCGGTGTCCAGTCAGAAAAATTTCTCTGGTACATGGTTAGCGAGAGAGGCATTGAAGCCAACCCAGACCAAATTGACGCCATCAATAGGGTGCAGCACCCCCATATGATAAGAGACATGCAAAAGCTTACAGAGATGCTCATCGCCCTGAATAGATTCATCTCGAAGTCATCCGAAAGGTGCCAACCATTCTTCCAATTGTTGAAGAAAATAAAAAATGTGGAGTGGAACAAGGATTGCTCGAAGGCATTAGAGGAGATCAAAGCTTACCTCAGCACACCACCCTTGCTCGTAATACCTTAAGAGATCTATTCCTTATAACTGTACCTCGCAGTTTTCAGCCACGCTGTCAGTTCTGCACTGGTATGCGAAAGAACGAGAATCCAGCACCCAGTCTATTACGCGAGCAAGACTCTCTTGGACGCCGAACAAGGATACCTACCCCTAGAAAAGTTCGCCTTTGCACTAATGGTAGCCTCGAGGAAATTGAAGCATTACTTCGAAGCTCACACCATCATCGTCCTTACATCTCAAACACTTAAAGTAGTCTTGTAAAAAGTCGATCTATCCGGTAGACTATCAAAGTGGTCAGTCGAGTTCTGGTGATTTAACATCTAGTTTCAGCCAAGGAATGCAATCAAGGGATAAGTCCTCTCCGAATTCATTGTAAAATTTACAGAGGAACAACCATGCGACCAATTGCAACCTATTGGTCAAAGGGAAAACCCATCGGCGCAAGGTTTTTGGTGACTGTTCGTTGACGAAGCCTCTAGCTCCAAAGGGCCAGGAGTCGACATCGTGCTGGTTACCCCCGAAGATGCAATCCTCGAGCAAGGAATCAGGCTTGGATTTGAAGCCTTTAATAACGAAGCAGAGTATGAAGCACTGATAGAAGGCTTACAGAAGGCACAAGCGTTGGGAGCAAAGCAACTCCAAGTGTTCGGTATTTCGCAGCTGGTCTCCAACAAGATAAGAGGAGACTTCAATGCAAGGGATGAGAGAATGGCAGTATACCTCACTACAATGAAGAAACTAATGTCTAACCTCAAATAGTTCAGCGTCCAACATTTTCCCAGAGGACAGAACAACCATGCTTACGCCCTAGTGGCCTTGAGCTCAACGATCAATTCTGACTTGAAGAGAATAATTCTGATCGAATTCCTCTCCCGACCAAGTATTAACCAGATAGACGAACTGCCAAACATAAGTCACGTTCTCCAGGTTGAGTTAGCCCTCAGATGGATGGACCCCTTGAGGAATTATTTGAAAAATGGTGCCCTGCCAAACGATAAGAAGGCCTCTCATCAGATAAGAGTCAAAGTTGCTCACTTTCACTTATCTCCTGAGGGAAAAACTATATAAGAGATCTTTTACCGCTCCATACCTCCAATGCGTTCACCCGAAGGATGTCGAGCAAGTTCTGCACGACCTCCATAAGGGAATCTGTGGGAGTCATATTAGGGGCAAGTCGATGGCTTTTCGAGCAATGAAGGAAGGCTACTGGTGGTCGTACACGCAGAAGGATTCTGGGATATATGCTCGCAAGTGCGAAAAATGTCAACTTCACGCTCCTATGGTTCACCAACCGGCCAGCAACCTAAAGGCACTTACTAGCCCATGACCTTTCGCCCAATGGGGAATGGAGATTATAGGCCCCCTTCCTACCACTGTCGGTAATCACAAGTATGTGTTGATTGCGACAGACGACTTCACCAAATGGATAGAGGCAGAGCCACTAGAAAACATCAGAGACGCGGATATGATGAGATTCATATGGAAAAACATTATCACCCTCTTCGGGATCCCTAGGACTATCATCACTGACAACGGAACCCAGTTCGAAAGTGGCCTCTTCTAGGATTTCTGTAACGACCATGGGATCAGGCACCATTTCAGCTCGGTGGCATACCCTCAAAGCAATGGACAAGTGTAAGCTTCCAATAAAATAGTGATTGATGGATTAAAGAAAAGATTGGAGAGAGCCAAGGGGGCATGGGTGAGCGAGCTTCCACACATCCTATGGGCCTACCGTACTACCCCACGGCGAGCAACCGACGAAACCCCATTCGCACTGACATATGGTATGGAGGCAATCATGCCCATGGAAACTGGCCTCCCCACCATGAGGTCTACCCTAGTCGACCAAGGCCAGAACGATATAGCATTGCTCGCTGAACTTGACTTAGTTGAGGAACGAAGAGAGCAGGCTCTAGTGAAACTAGCAGGATATCAGCAATAGCTAGCAAAGCACTACAACAAGAAGGTCATTCCAAGAGCATTCTAAGTTGGGGACTACGTCCTAAGGAAAGTTCTTAACAGCGCGGTAAAACCATCGGATGGAAAGCTAGGACCAAACTAGGAGGGACCATTCATGGTGATAAGGGACAATCTACAAGGAGCCTGTCACTTGGAAACGCTGGAGGGAAGGGAGATACCTCGAGCTTAGAACACATCCAATTTCAAGAGATTCTACTTCTAGTTTTCTGTGTTGATCTTTTACTACAATATTGAAATTTGCAATTCATTTCTGATTAATAAAAGATTGTTTGGCAGTAGCACTCTATAAAGTGTTGATTTTATCTCAAATACTTTTTAATTCATACACCTTTTCTAAGTAACAGGCTCCACTCTCAATATATAAAAGGAGGGTATTACCCTCCTCAGGCTTTCATCATCAAACATGAATAACCTCATAGCATTGCCCCTGGCAATATATGAAGGCCTACAGGGGACCCTTAAGCAGCAGGACTAACCCAGGTTGGTTGCCAAATAATGTTTGGCTAAAAAAACCTGCTCGGATAGAACATCCATCACGAGGTGTGTCCTCGCCATTGCCACACTTAGGCCTAAGGAAGTGTGACGACACAACCTAAAAGGTAAAGTGAGACAGAATGGTATCTTATAAGCATACTGGACTAGGGGGATACTCACTCAAAAAAATAACTCTTCCTGTATTAAGTCTAGTCAGCTAATAAGAGCCCGAGATAATCGAACAACAAATCAATGAAGTGAAAAATACACAACACATGTTTAGTTGGCAAATTGCCCAAAATATAATTATTTTATTACTTCACTACATGTATAAAAAGTTACAGATGTTGAATTAAATAAGTCCTAATGAGGATTGGGCCTCAGAGCAAGATAATCAGCTACTTGTGCTCTTCGTCCATCATCTAGGTGAGGTGCTAATTCCTCCTCGACTTCATTTGAATTCGGCTCCAACAACTACCTTGGGATCGCATCTATAGGGACCCACTGATCATCCCTCCTGAATGGGTTCGGCAGTAGAGTTGAGGGGGAGATCTCATGGAGATACCAGAGAACCGAGTTCCTAGGGACCTGCAACTCCCTAAGAGCACTCAACCATCCTCTAACGAAGAATAACTCCTCGACCTCCTTCAACTTATTCGGTGCATCGGTCCATCTCTGACCATAACCATCAACCCACACCTGCCGAGGACCTTTCTTGAACAGGTGCCTCAGCAAGGTAACATCTCTTTTGGAGGCCGACAGCTATCACATATGCCCTGCGAATATCACCCCAGAGCTCGGCAATCTCTCTAGCTGAGCCACTACTGTCAGTACTATCTCGCGACCTAGTCGATGAGGAGAAGCCCCTCAAAACTTGGGGGCAGTGCTCGACGCATGCTCTCTAAGTCGCAAAATCTCTCTTCAGAGCGTCATTCTCTTGTTGAAGTACCTCCCTAACTTGATTAATCTCGGAGGCATCTAGAAGTTTAGTCCTTAGAGCATTCACTTCCTCTTAAACGGAAGTGTCAACCTCTTCCATATCCTGAAGCATTTCTTTCAGTTTGGCAATAAGATCCGACTGATCCTTATAGTTCTGATTCCTCGACCTAAGAGCTTGCAAATCCTTACAAAGGCTTGGCGAACTTGATTGCTCGCATTAGAACCGAGAATCCTTCCCAGTTGAGAAGTAGCAGGTATATACTCATCAACATCAATTAGCTACAGACCATATAAGCATTGAAGAACAAATAAAATAGTACGCGAAAGGGAACTAAATTTCATTTCATTAAGAAAAGGTTCAAGGTACATCAGCGAATGAAAAGAGGAACTGAAATACAAAAAAAAATTACAACGAAATCCCTAAAGAAGACTAGCTTGCAACCTCGGTCTACTCTGAGGTCGCTGGTTGCTTCCCCTTATCCGTAGCAGCAGTAGCTGCTCCAGGCGTACCTCCTTCAAATGGAGCAATTACCACCCCCTGACCAAGGGCAGCATCAACAGCGACGGTCAGAACAGGAGGATTAGGCACTTCATCCATAACCGGCTTAGGTCCAGGATCATGCTCATTAAAGAGTAGAGAGTCAATATCCACCTCAGCAACGAGTAGGGCCTTGTCCCAACCCTTCTTAAAGTTGAGACGACCAAAATAAATAATCTAGGAGGCCTCAGCATCCTCGTACACTTCGACCCATTCGGTGTTGTACGAGCTCTCGTTAAGGGTGGCCACCACCTCGGATTCCACCTTCTTCACCTTCCCAGCCAGCACCTTATTCTCCTCTACCACAGCCAGCTTTCTTGCGCATACCAAATCATAGAACTACCTCAGCTCTTTGAGATCCTTCTTCATAACCTCCTTAGCTTTGTTGGCTTGGGCCAAGGCGAGATCAAAAGACGTTTGAGCAGAACTGGCAGTCTTTAAGGTCGCTTCCAGCTCAGCACTTTTCCTCTCTAGCTCGATGTTTCTCATCAGCTCATCTCGGCTGCGGTAGAGGACAGTGAAGTCAGACACGAACTGTAGAGAAAAAGAAAATATTAGTGAAGAAAGTATTGAAAAGAACATAGCAAGAACATAAAGGGGAGAGCAGGCTTACCAAGGCTAGCCTCTGACTTGCCTTCATGGCTAACTGGTCCGCCTCCATCGACCTCTGGCAATCAGCCGGCAAAATTGCTCTCTCGAGCACTGCCAGAGCCAGCTGAGGGGTTAGAGCAACCGAAGCCCCCTCAGCCAGAGAAGATACGGGCACCAAAGACTTCCCCGCCTTTATCCTCACCTCTTCTCTCCTCTTCTCTTCTTCCCACTCATTCCTCTTCCTCTCTTCCACCTTCTTCTTCTCCTCTTCCTTATTTTTCTCCCTCTCTCTCGCCAGTTTCTCCTCTTTTCTATTTCTCTCCTTCTCGTGAGCAACATTCTGGGAGCCAGTGGCGACATCCCCGCTCTCGAATTTTTTTCTTCTTCAGTCGGCGATAAAGAAGAACATTGTCTTCATCATCATCTGGGATCAAATTCTTCCTATGAGGAGACATATCTTCCTCGCTGAAGCTAATTGATTCACCCAAAGACTCCTGAGTCTCTAAACCCTCCTCCGAGATAGAGGAATCTTCGCTACTTGAGATGTCCTCATTATAGTCACCTTCAGCACCGCCCCTGTTGGCCCCCTCGCTCTCCTCACTAGAGCTGCTTCCCTCCTTGTCAAATTGGATTGGGTCAGCAGCAACCTCTTCTGTGATGTCTAGCTGAGGAATGATATCCACATGTCGTGCAATAAAACTAGATCCAACGTTCTTATATTCTAGAAGAAATGCAGCTGATAGAGGATGATCACCGCCAGCCAAGAGTTTCCTGATTATCCAGGCCTTAACTAGCTCAGCAGCTCGGATCTCTCTAAGAGCAGGCTCTGAGTTCTTTATCTTCGCGGAAAAGAGAAAGAGAGAAAGATATGAGAAAAACCATACACTAACAGAGGATCAATGAGAAGAACAAGAGCTGTGCCTACCTATATGTTCCTCTCCATAAAAAGGAATCACAAATCTCCCAGACCTCGACCCTTCAGTATGGGGAAGGAACTGCCAATTTCTGGCAATAAACCCTTCATGCTAGTACTCCTTATGGGAATCAGGTAGGTTCACTACCAATACCCTAATAGGACTCATGGACTTGAGGTAATAAAGACCAGAGCTTGTTCGAGAGAAAGAATAACAGAAGCAGATTTCAGCAAGCCTTAGATTGGTGCCATAGAGCTAGTTGATTCTATGCACACCATTGACAATTTTCCAAACATTTGACGAGAACTGTGCAGGAACTATATCGAAGTAACTAAAAAAGTTCAAGAATAAACGATTTGGGAGAAAAGTAAGACCCCCCTAGGACAACAAAAGAACATGTATCCAGTGACCGTCCTCAACGTCTCATTATGAGGAACAGGGGCACATTCAATTTTCACCCAGTTTGGAATATTGTAGAATTTCCTAAACTCAGTTCTCGACCTATTGCATATCTTCATCATCAGAAAAGAGAAACCCTAGTATCGAATATGAAGAAATTCCAGTAAAAAAAGAAAAAGGAAAAAGTGAGAAGAACTTACGAAGTAAAAGTCAGCTTTAGACGATGCAAAGTTGTAAGTAGGGGCGATGAAGAGATAAAAAAGAAGCTTGAAGAGGGAAGATGAGACCTGGAAGCGAGAAAGCAACAGTGAAAGCTAGGAGAAATCAAGATAATGCGAAGAAATATGAAGCGGCATTCAGGGAATGACCTATCCGAGATGATTTAAACCTTTCTAATCATGACGCACAGGAAACGAGGCAATCTGTCGCCTAAATCAGTTTGGGAAGGGTGCTTCAATCCGAAAGTGTTGCACGATTCACAAAAATGCCATTAAGGCAAATCATTTAAAATTATTGAACCCAAATTGTGACCGAAAAATTTTAGCGGCAATTGTGGGTACCTCGATTTGTCATTTTGGCCCAGACGAGTAACCCAATTAAATACGGCCCAAAGTCTAGAGGCCTTGCGCCGTAACTAATTCCATTGTGACCCAGTCAGTTCCTGAAATCTCTCTTCAAAGATACTTTAGGGATTATGGGCTAACGGGGAGGATTCCTACACCTCCACTCTCCGAAATAACATATATATGTCAAACCCCTAGCCCGGGGCAAAGGGCATTCAATTTGTAAACACTCCTCCGGAGTAAAGAGCAATAAAATACTGAGAGAACCACCCTGGACGTAGGCCTTCTTGCCGAACCACGTATATCTTGTGTTGTGTGTGATTGCCATTCTTTCAAGTTCTTTATTTATTCTCGTGTTTGCCTTAGCTTGTTATTTTGTGTTGAGTTTAATTGTCACCACACTTCTAATTTTGAAATTTTCTACCCAATTCTCACTCCATGAGTCACATCACTGCACCGATTATTTATGCAAGTTAGTTTAGTCTCATGGAGTAGTTAAATCATTTGTTAACTCGGACAAAAGGGTAACATAATTAATAACCCAACTAATAACTTAATTAAGGAGATTAATAATAAAGAGGTTAATCCTAAAAAGTATGGTTTAATAATAATTTATTTCATGAGGCTCATGATAGTATCATGTTGAAATCCTAAACCGCATATACATACCAAATTATTTTTAATTTTACTTTATAACCTAATCGAATCAAAGTTTCAAAACCTATGTACATTAAAAAATGACCAAAAAACGTTCATTGTGTTATTTGTCATTTTTGACCAAAATCCCCAAATCCTTCACATTTTTAAATAAATAAACAAATCATCTGTTTTAACCAAAAGGATTACATTTACAATAGACAAACATATTATAATGAACCAAAACAAATATCGAAGTCAAATGTGCACAATCTAATGAAGAATGGTTTGAATGATCAAATCTAGTTCTTGCACAAATTATTTCCAACAATATCAAACTCATACATGTATATACAACTAGTTTACAACAAACAAACACATTATAATGAAGCCTAAACGATATATAGAGACAAGCATTCGTATTCAAATGAACTATAATTTGAATGTTCAGACCTAGTTTTTGCTCAACTTAATTTCAAAGAATATGAACACGATGCATGTACATGCAACTAGCTCACAACACTATAGGCATGTCAACGAGTTCGGTCTGGACAGGATCTAGGGAGATTCAGATCGACTTAGTAGGCACGTAATCGGATTTGTAATTCGGGTTGAGTCTTAATCGAATTTACAATATTGAATCTAGATCTGGTTCCAAATCGGATCGGGTCCAGGTTCGGGTTTGGCCAAATATATACATTTATTTTTATTTTATCCACTTTTATTATTTTTTAATCTTAGATTAAAATATTTTGTAATGTATTATAGTGCACGATTAGTATAAATAAACATATATTTATTATATTTATTATATATATAAATATATATATCTTTATATATAACACTTCATGTTTTATTGATAAAGATATATTTATAAATATATATAACTTTATAGTGTATGTATATATATATATATATATATATATAAGAAAAATAATAATGTATAGGTACTAGACCCAACCCGTGTAATAAATAAGTATTCGGGTCTCGGGTCCAAAATGATATGCTCAGACCCTATTATAAGTCTCGGTTTCGGATTGGGTCTGGGCATATAATAGGGTCTGAGCATATCATTTTGAATATAGTGTTTCGGATTGACATACCAACAACACTATATTCAAGAACTACACACACACACATGTGTGTGTGTGTGTGTTTGTGTGAGTGTGAATCATACCTTTTGAATGAATGGAAATGGAGGGCTTTGACCTGGAGAGTGAGGGAGAGAGAGAGAGAGAGAGAGGAGAGAGAAAATGGCCGTGACAAAAAAATTATCATGGTTCTTGATCGGGACAAAGGCTTGCCGAAAAAGTGAGACATTTTTTAGGTTTTGATGTAGTGCAATTATCACCTCGTATCGTTGATTGTTTAGTTGCAATAAGGCAAAGTATTTTAAAAGATTGATCTACTACAAATTATTACGACAATGATATTTCAAAACCAACTTTCCATACTTGGTATGAATATTACGAGTTTTTTTGTAATATCATTTGGGCTTACCAATTAAGATACAACATGTGTTGTGTAAAGCATTAAATGACGCAATTTATCAATATGTTAATTATTATTGTATTTCCACGTCGTTCGTGTGTGGTATATTGCTCAATCTTTTTAAATACCTATTTCAAGATTTCATTTCATTTAAAATATATGTCCACGTGAATAAGTATCTATAATAATAATGTCATTTGAAGAAATTTATAAAATTCTTAAAGATTGATCCATCATAATATTTTTATAAAAACGAGGTGGAGATATTAAGTAATGGGTTCTTCATTATGCTATACGTTTATCTAATACCTCGACTTAGGTCTCAGCTTTAAATGAAAGAGCACCTCATGCCACATGGCATGACTAAAAACACCTTAACATGATCTCCCTTAGCCTGATCTAAATAACAGCTTCTTGCATGCTTAATCTTCTAAGGAATGAAATTTAGGCTCTTAACAACATTTCTAACGGATTGTTGAGACCACACCCCACATGAAAAACGTTATCCATCATTATTATTCATGCATAATTGATACTTGCCCATTCCTTGTTGGCGTATGCCTCATGAAAGGAGTGCACATTACACTCCTTGAACAATATAAGTAGAACTTATATCTTTTTCATTTGGTAGGTTGTACTCTATAGAATAGAGATAAGAAAGAACTTGTAACCTCTCTAACAACAGGTGATTTCTCAGCCCTTATAGTGAGTACAATGCTCCCCCTTTATGTAAATGTTAGCCAATTGGCTAAACCACATTTATCTTTGTGTTTATTATCGCTTTTTCTATTATATTTACCATGTATATCTACCATTGAATACTGTTCAACATAAATTATTACTAATCACTAATTATAGTATATAGTTAAAATTGACAGCGGAATCCAGTGTCGACATTTGTTGCTTCCTCACATTGTCACGTGTACAGTTTTAATGAACCTTATTAATTAACCAATTAAATTAATCACTTAAAACCTTTTTAGTTCCCACTATTCTTTACCCGACTAATACCCAAATTGTTGTTCCTTCCACTTCCCTTAACCCAACTGTTTATTTCCACTATCCTCTTCAACTTCCACTGCTTATCAACCGGGTAATGCACAAATGTCTCTCAAACTTCTTTCCTCTTTTAATCAGTCGTAATGGGAAGAGCAATGAAAATAAAAAAGAGGGGTTGAATGTGAAAAGTGTTTGTAGAGGACATATTTGTAGCGTGGGGGATTGAGTATTTGATCAAACAAAACTTTTGTAGTTTCCATGATGCAATCCGAAGAAGGATTGATGAAGGTGGCAATGGTTGATCTATCTTCACTTGAATTTGTTACTGCTCTGTGTTGATCACTCCTCAACTTTTCGTTACTGATAATCTACACCCATAATAGATCTATTAATAAATTATATTAATTGTTGATGAGGAGAAATTAACCGTGAGTGAAATAAGTGGACTTATTGCAATTTATAGTTTTTAGTTTTTTGCATGTGAATAAATATTTGTGGAGATTATCACTGATTTGTGACCTTTTTTCTGTTAGTGAAAATTTTCTATGTCTTAAATTACTTTTTATTATTGGTGAAAATATTATGTCTTAAATTTCTTTTCTCTACAAAAAATAGTTTGAATCAGAAAGACAAGGATGTGGAACTTTTTGAGGAGGATTCCATAGAGAGTAATGAGAATGATCGACGCCATGTGGTGGATTCAGATTCAATAAAAAATGATTCAATGGTGAGTGAGATTACGGTTGTAGGCAAGTATTTCTTTAAATTTTCTTCACTCTTATATACTACTAAAGTTTGCCAACGACCAGATTTGAAAACTTATACACCTTTGCATATGTATATAATTTTTTAGTCGGAATTAATTTTTTCAAATGAAAATTGAAATTCAAATTGGACGAAGATAATGATATTTTCTCTCTCCACTGTTGTTGGAGACGAACATGACGTTCGTTATGGTTGTTTCGATTTGAATTCAGGATCTTACTTTACTTCGTTTTAGTTGTGTATGTAAATTATATTTATACACCTCCACTAGTGTTAAAATACTATCATATATTAGTTATATATATTATTGCAACCACCCGCGCATCGCGAAGGTTGCACACTAATTCTTCTAAAATATTCCAGATCTCATGGAATACATAACTACGACTCAACCTAGTGACCACCTATAATTATATTACTATATTGATTGCCATATCAAATGATAATAATTGAATTCATTTTATTCATACAATAAACAATAATTTCGTGTTAAAGGAAACCATATCTCCACATTCAACAACAAAAAATGTATAAACTATATCACATACATGAAAAAAGTAAAATGTCACAAATTGTTCGAATGCTAATTAGTGTTTTATATGCAAGTGGCACATATATGGTACGCGAGCCACTAAAATTAATCTTACTATACACCTTTCACAATCTAGTATATGATTTGAAGATTACACTTCGGTTCAAATTTTGAAAATTTTGAAGCGAAAATATTGAATTTCAATTTCAAGTCGTAGAATTATGATTTCAAACACGCTTCATTTCGTTTCAAACATATGTCCACATGCAGATGTACACATAATAACACTACCATTACAAGAAAATCATTTAATCATCAAAGATTAATCGATTCCATCTTTGATCCAAATATGGAAATTAAATACAAATTGTCAAACCATTCCCAATAAACTAAACCTAATGAAAAATCACTAAACCCTAAAAAATAAATATTAGCATTCATCCCATCCTTCCTCTGGCTGACGACGTCGTTTGCCATTCTTCTCATTAAACACCTTCACAACCTTATTCTCAGCTCCTAAAATAACCTTACCCGGAATTCCAGAAATCTCCTCAACTCTCTTCAAAACCTCCCAACTCCTCCTCCTCCCACACACTCTCAAACTAACCCAAAACGACGTCGCTAATAAAACTCTCAGGGGCAAAACCGTCATTTTCTCCCTACACTCCCCAAACACCTCACATCCCATCCGCACCACCCCCTCACTACCATTTAACCCAAACTTCATACTCCAATTTACCAAAATACCCTCGGCCTTTGATAAATTTGTTGCAATTTTGACTTTCGAGTTCTTTGTTGTTGAACATGATTCTGTGCTGGAAACACAATCCGATGAGGGTGAATTTTCCGGCAAACATGATTTGCAAAGTGAACCGATCGGACTAGATCCGGCGCCGGAGAATTCAATTCCGGCGAAGCTTTTGCAATTGAAGCAAATCTTCATCCGATTGTGACGAGCCACGAGGAAATTAGCACTGTGAACAATAACATCACATTTGTAGCATAAAAAAGCTGAATCTGATGAACAATAAACATTAGCTTCTTCATTACACAGCTCGCAAACCCTAGGTTTCATCGTAAAAGAAATAATCACTTAAATCTCTGAGCTTTCATCGTAAAAGAAAGCTCAGCGGAAACATAACAAGCCGTACAAATCCTAAGGACACTAGAACCTGGTGCTCTGATACCACATGTGACACCCCGACTAATTAAATACCGGGTAGCTACTCCTTTATTAAATTAATACAAAATGCCAAGTTGGTTCAGTTCATAGCATCACTATCGAAAAATGCTTTAACAATTACTAGCCACCTAATATTTAAAAAGTGAGTTGTCAATTTTAATTAAATCTGATTAACATACAATAAGTAAATTATGAAATGCTAACATAACCACCACAATATAGCCACAATAGAATAACCATAAAATAATAATGAATCTGGAGGAATACTCCTCACAACAATCTGAATACTGGAATAACAAATACTAAGTCTGCATCACTAAATTAATTACAACCCAATATCTGAAATAACTGAATAGATGATGTGTTTAAAAGAAATGGGGCGACATGCCCAACAGATGAGGAAATATGATAATATAGAGTGAAGATCGAAAGTGGAGGCGTCTACTGTCAAGGTTCTGTAACTTCCACAGCAGCTACAATACGTCACCCGAATGGAACTCCTATGCTTGGTGTCCTTGTGGCTGGGCACCTAAAAGGTTTTTACAAGAAAATATATTTGGAAGCAAACGGGTGAGAGCCCGATAGTGAAAACAGTTTAAAATATAGCAAGTGTTTTAATGACATTAAAACAATGAATGCAAAATACATGTTAGGACGTGCTCTCACATGAAATACTCACCTCTCGACTATTTGTGCACTCCTAACGTACCTGTACCCATTCTAGTTATTCCCATATCTAACTAGTCAAAAATAAAATTTAACATTACCATACGATTCACGCTTTAATTCTGACAACTTCATTTTAAACAGAGAGCTTTACATTTATTCTCGGTTTCCCATATTAGTAATACTACTTGCTAGAGGATTTCCACTTTTATCATTACAAAAACGTTGCAATTATTTATATTCGCATTTATACATGACAATGCATTTCAATTAACTGTATATTATTCTCATCATAAATATACAATATTAGCACCCCGAGGCTAAGCTGCGGTGCACACATACTCTGCTATCCAATCCTGGTACATCACGTACATAAGGACCACGTATTCCGAATCTTTCAGGCATCGTTCTCAAATAACAACAATCACAAATAATGGAGGCGAACATAATTCACATCACATGGGTCACGCACATACCTACGCTCCCATGATCAGCAGACTTATTAACTTCTCAATATGTCCTTCTCTGACCTATGTCCTCGAGGTACCAATCTAAATCCCCCCCGTAGGCACACAAAGATTAGATGGCCCTGATCGAACGCCGAGCTCCCATGATAGCAAGTATGGTAGGTATGTTATACACAGATAACCCCATATACTAAGCATTCACACTTCTTAGATATCTCATAATATTAATAGAGGTATACGTCTCATTCTTATACCATCATTTAGTGTTATACATTTACAAGTCCCCGATTTATATACATTAGTTGGAAGGAGGTGCCATATGAGCTCAATACTTATGTGGCTCTTCGGACGAAGAAGGGGAAGGACAAGGAGGTGTCCCAAGCAACGCGTCCACGATTGTAAGTAATCCGACAGTTTACTTTTTGTTAATTACGTTATAATTTTTTAATTTACTTATTTTACTAATAATGTGCTTTTTGTCATTTCAGGCAAATCTTAAGGAAGTGCATGAGTCGCTGTCTGATGCCGACAAGGCATCTTTGTCCACAGACGCACTCAACCAAGTGCTTGGTTCTGATCGCAAGGGGAGGACAAGGGGGTGAGCTCTTCGGTGGCCAAATCTAGGATCATCGAATTAGAGACGAGCGACACCGGGCTAGCTCGAATGGTGGATTCACATGACGCGAAGCTATCCTATTTGGAGGCGACGGTCCAGGATATGTACTCATTCGTGAAGCGTTCGTTCGGCGAAAACCGTAAGGGTAAAGGGAAGGAGAAGGCGGTGTGGGAGGAGGTGCGAGAGGAGGTGGTGTGGGAGGACGAGGACGAGGATGTGGACCTCGCTGCTTCATCGTCGAGACGTGCGGACTTTGATGATCCACTTCCCTATTTGGCTCCCTTCAAAAGACCGATATCGACACTTGGTTGGCCGAGCGTGTTTATACTGGACATATTTGATGGCCAGCGGATAGGGCGGGGGTTGAGGGACCTGAATATCGTTCAGGGTGCACTAGTTTATGGACGTAAGCTTCAAGACATCGAGTCCAGGGTGCTCATCACGCATGTGATGCCCGGGAAGGAGAGCTCCCAATTGTGGTTGCGCGAACAATGCGGCACGACGTATATTAGTGGATGTGTTAATTCGTATATCGTGTGGCCTACTCACCTCCTCAGCGTTAACCATACCCCAAACATTTAGTGACATTGATTTAAGTTTGAATTGAATTGTTTTAAATTATTACATTTGAATTATATTTGGATTATATGGTGATGCACATTCTCTCTATTTTGAATGTATATTTGCATTATCTCTATTTTATTTGGATATATGATGTTTGAACAGGTACAACGTTGCTATAACCGGTACGAATATACTGCTGGGCAGTGGCAGTGGCCATACTGCCCGCAATTTTTTTTTCAATTTTGCCCAAAATTATCATGATCATTGACCGTGATAATTCCTTGACAAAGAAACTTGTCACGGACTTGTCACGGTCAATGACCTTGACAATTTTTTAAAGAATGTTACGGTCCTTGACCATGACAAATCTTGTCGCGGTCAGGGATCGTGACACGACCGTGACAATTCTAATGAACTTGTCACGGTCATTGACCGTGATAAAAAAAGTTGTCTCGGCCAGAATTATCACGGTCATTGACCTTGACAAGCTGAAGTTGTCAAGGTCAATGACTGTGATAATTCGGCAGATTTGGTGTAGTGACATTAAATGTCGCAATGTATCAATATGTTAATTATCATTGCATATTCACACCGTTCCTGTGTGGTATACTGATCAATCTTATTAAATGCCTATTCCAAGATTTCATTTCATTTAAAATATATGTCCACAAGAATAAGTATCTAAAATAATAATGTCATTTGAAGAAATTTATAAAATTCTTAAAGATTGATCCATCATAATATTTTTAGAAAAACGAGGTGGATAAATTAAATGACGGGTTCTTCAATATGCTATACGTTTATCTAATACCTCGACTTAGGTCTCAACTTTAAATGAAAGAGCACCTCGTGCCACATGGCATGACTACAAACACCTTAACATGATCTCCCTTAACCTGACCTATATAACATTTTCTTGCATAATTAATCTTATAAGAAAGGAAATTTAGGCTCTTAACAACATTTCTAACTGATTGTTGAGACCACACCCCACGTGAAAAATGTTCTGCATCATTATTATTCATGCATAATGGACACTTGCCCATTCCTTGTTGGCCTATGCCTCATGAAAGGAGTGCACATTACGCTTCTTGAATAATATAAGTAGAACTTATATCTTCTTCATTTGGTAGGTTTTACTCTATAGATTAGGGATAAGAAAGAACTTGTAACCTTTCTAATAATATGTGATTTCTCAGCCCTTATAGTGAACACAATGCTCCCCCTTTCTGTAAATGTAAACCAATTGGCTAAACCATGTTTATCTTTGTGTTTATTATCGCTTTTCTATTGTATTTACCATGTATGTCTACCATTGAATATCGTTCAACATAAATCATTACCCATCACTAATTATAGTATATAGTTAAAATTGACACCGGAATCCAGTGTCGAAATTTGTCGCTTCCTCACATTGTCACGTGTACAGTTTTAATGAACATTATTAATGAACCAATTAAATTGACTACCTTAAACCTTTTTAGTTCCCACTATTCTTTACCTGGCTAATACCCAAATTGTTGTTCCTACCACTTCCCTTAACCCGCCTGTTTATTTCCACTATCCTCTTCAACTTCCACTACTCATCAACCGGGTAATGCACAGATATCTCTCCAACTTCTTTCCTCTCTTAATCAGTCTTAATGGGAAGAACAATGAAAATAAAAAAGAGGGGCTGAATGTGAAAAATGTTTATAGAGGACATGTTTGTAGCGTGGGGGATTGAGTATTTGATCAAACAAAACTTTTGTAGTTTCTATGATGCAATCCGAAGAAGGATTGATGAAGGTGGCAATGGTTGCTCTATCTTCACTTGAATTTGTTACTGCTCTGTGTTGAGCACTCCTCAATTTTCCGTTACTGATAATCTACACCCGTAATAGATTTATTCATAAATTATATTAATTGGTGATGAGGAAAAATTAAATGTGAGTGAAATAAGTGGACTTAAAGCAATTTATAGTTTTTTGTTTTTTGCATGTGAATAAATATTTGTAGAGATTATCACTGATTTGTGACCTTTTTGCCGCTAATGAAAATTTTCTTTGTCTTAAATTACTTTTCGTTGTTGGTGAAAATATTATGTCTTAATTTTCTATGTCTTAAACTTTCTTTCTCTACAAAAATAGTTTGAATAAAAAAGACAAGGATGTGGAACTTTTTTAGGAGGATTCCATAGAGAGGTCAGGTGGTGGATTCAGATTCAATAAAAAATGATTCAATTGAGAGTGAGATTACGGGTGTAGGTAAGTATTTCTTTTATTTTTCTTCACTCTTATATACTATTAAAGTTTGCTAACGATCAGATTTGAAAACTTATAAACCTCTGCATATGTATATAATTTTTTTGTTGGAATTAATATTTTAATATGAAAATTGAAATTCAAATTGGACGACGATTACGAGATTTTCTCTCTCCAGTGTTGTTGGAGCGAACATGACATGCTTTATGGTTGTTTTTATTTGAATTCAGGATTTTACTTTACTTGTTCCAGTTGTTTATGTAAATGATATTTATACACCTCCACTAATGTTAAAATACTATCATATATTAGTTATATATAATATTGTAACTGCCCGCACATCACGAATGTTGCACACTAGTTCTTCTAAATAATATTCCAGATCGCATGGAACACACAACTACGACTCAACTTCGTGACCACTTATAACTACATTACTATATTGATTGTCGTATCAAATGATAATAATTGAAATCAATTTATTCATACAATAAACAATAATTTCGTGTTAAAGGAAACCATATCTCCATGTTCAACAACATAAAAAGTATAACTATATCACATACATGAAAAATAGTTAAATGTCACAAAAAGTTCGGATGCTAATTACTGTTTTATATGCAAGTGGCACATGCATAGTACGTGACGTGAGCCACTAAAATTAATCTTACTATACACCCTTCACAATCTAGTATGTGATTTGAAGATTACACTTCGGTTCAAATTTTGAAAATTTTGAAGCGAAAAAATTGAATTTCAATTTCAAGTCGTAGAATTAAGATTTCAAACACGCTTCATTTCGTTTCAAACATATGTCCACATGCAAATGTACACATAATAACACTACCATTACAAGAAAATCATTTAATCGTCAAAGATTAATCGATTCCATCTTTGATCCAAATATGGAAATTAAATACAAATTGTCAAACCATTCCCAATAAACTAAACCTAATGAAAAATCACTAAACCCTAAAAAATAAATATTAGCATTCATCCCATCCTTCCTCTGGCTGACGACGTCGTTTGCCATTCTTCTCATTAAACACCTTCACAACCTTATTCTCAGCTCCTAAAATAACCTTACCCGGAATTCCAGAAATCTCCTCAACTCTCTTCAAAACCTCCCAACTCCTCCTCCTCCCACACACTCTCAAACTAACCCAAAACGACGTCGCTAACAAAACTCTCAGGGGCAAAACCGTCATTTTCTCCCTACACTCCCCAAGCACCTCACATCCCATCCGCACAACCCCCTCACTACGATTTAACCCCAACTTCATACTCCAATTTACCAAAATACCCTCGGCCTTTGATAAATTTGTTGCAATTTTGACTTTGGAGTTCTTTGTTGTTGAACATGATTCTGTGCTGGAAACACAATCCGATGAGGGTGAATTTTCCGGCAAACATGATTTGCAAAGTGAACCGACCGGACTAGATCCGGCGCCGGAGAATTCAATTCCGGCGAAACTTTTGCAATTGAAGCAAATCTTCATCCGATTGTGACGAGCCACGAGGAAATTAGCACTGTGAACAATAACATCACATTTGTAGCATAAAAAAGCTGAATCGGATGAACAATAAACGTTAGCTTCTTCATTACACAGCTCGCAAACCCTAGGTTTCATCGTAAAAGAAATAATCACTTAAGTCTCTGAGTTATCAACACCTGATTTGATGAATTTACTCCGGAATGAGACGATTTCTGTGAAAAAAGTAGGGTTTTAGAGAGAGTTTATCAATCGGAACAAAGTACTGATGATTTTTTTTACTAAAATCACTATAGAGAGAAAATCAAGTGACCGAAATTGAACGGAAAACTGAATTTTCGCCGGAATGAGATGCTTTCTGTGAAAGAAAAGTAGGATTCTAGAGAGAGAAAATCAATCGGAACAAAGTAATGATGATTTTCTACTAAACTAACTATAAAGAGAGGAAATCAAGTGAGCGAATTGAACGGAAAACTGAATTTTCGCCGGAATGAGATGATTTCTGTGAAAAAAAAGTAGGATTCTAGAGAGAGAAAATCAATCGGAACAAAGTAATGATGATTTTCTGCTAAATCACTCTCTCTTTCTATATATATATATTGATATAGAGAGAGAAAATCAAGTGAGCAAATTTAATCGGAAACTGTGTTTTCGCCGGAATGAGACGATTTCTGTGAAAAAAGTAGAATTTTAGAGAGAAAAAGTAATGATGATTTCTCGCTATATATATATATAGATAGATAGATAGATATAGAGAGAGAATCAATTTGAGGACTCAGCAAATTTGATCGGAAAACTGAATACTCGCCTGACTGAGGAGATTTCTGTGAAAAAAAATCAGATTTTTTAGAGAGCAAATCAATCGGAACAAACTAATGACGATTTGGCCAAAATTCAATCTCTCTCTCTATATATATATATTGAGAGAATCAATTTGAGGAATATGAGAAAATCAAGTGAGCACAAGGATCAAATTTGAGAGAGTAAATTTGATATTTAGCTGAAACGAGGGGATTTAGGTTAAAAAGAAGTTTAGAGAGAGAAAATTAGCTTTGAGCCGGTAAACTTACTCGGAGCAGAATGATCGGAGTTTAGAGAGAGAGAAATAGGCTGTGTGTGGACGAAGTGCTATAAATAAGAGAATATAGAGAGAGAAAGTAATACACGTTCACAGGTTTAGAGAGAGAAAGAGACGGAAACCGAAAACCAAGCGTTTCTTTTTACTTGCGGTTTAAAACGTGGAAAAAACAAAAGCCAAATTTGGAATCATATTAGCTCAAAGAGGACTGCTAATGGTATTTCAAAACTATTATTTTACAGTTATTTTTTTCTTCAAAAATGTTTTTCAAAACTATTTTTTAAGAATGCTTTTAATGTAAAATTTATTTTTTTTAGAAACTATTTTTTTAATAACAATTTTGCGGTAAGATTTTTTTTGGTTAAAAAATATTTTTTATATATCAATATGTTAACAATTGAGACATTTTTTTAATATATAAGTTTGGGGAAAAATTTGGTGTCTCTTAAACATCAAAACATTGGGGTTTTAAAAATAAGGCGTGCCGCTGACGCGGACCTTTAAAAATAGGAGAATTTTGGAAAATTGGGTGTTTTAAAAACAATGTGTGACGCTGCGCGGATCTTAAAAAATAAGAGAATATTCAGTAAATGGGTGTTTGAGAGACTAAATGAGTTAAAAATAAATTTAAAAAAATAAGAGAATTTTGGGAAAATGGGTGTTTTAAAAATAAGGTGTGCCGCTGCTGCAAACCTTTAAAAATAAGAGAATATTTGGTAAACGGGTATTTGATAGACTAAATGCGTTAAAAATAATTATTAAGAAATAAGAGAATATTGAAAAAATGGGTGTTTTAAAAATAAGATGTGCCGCAAGCGTGTCACAAACCTTTAAAAATAAGAAAATATTGAGAAAATTGGGGGTGCTTTAAAAATAAGGTGTGCTGCTGGCACGGAGCTTCAAAAATAAGAGAATGTAGGGAAAATTGGTGTTTTAAAAATAAGGTGTGCCACTGGGCAGACCTTTAAAAATAAGAGAATAATCGGTAAATGAGAGTTTGAGAGACTAAATGCGTAATAATTTCCAGCGTTTAAAAAAAAATTAAAATAATATTTTCTAGTGTTCGTGTGCCGAATATAAAAAAGTTTGTATGGGCTATTTCTTTTTTTAGTTTACCCTTTGCAGGGTGGTAGAAAATGGGTGGCAATCGATTTTAAACCTTTTTTATTTTGATAAAAGTTGATTTTATGTTTTTTGTTTTTCGGTAAATGTAATTTTTTTTTGCTAAAATCTATTTTTTCGGTAAAACTGTTTTTTTCTTTTGTTTTTGTCGTGTCGTGTCATAAGTGTCGGTTGCAACACACTAACATGACGTGTTGCGATTGATTATTGTCTTATAAATGTGGGTCCGTGACAACGACAATAAATAGTGTCGTGATCGACACATAAAAATCATGAGTCGACATAAAAAGTGATAGTTGTACCGGTTTTGTGCATTTATGTTTTTTATTTTTCAATCAAACCGTTTTTTTTTTTGCTAAAAAACTTTTTGTTTGTGTATTAAAACTAGTTTACAAATTGTCTTTTACTAAAAAAGATATTTTTCGTTTTTTTTAAAACTGTTTTTTTTTGTAAAAGAATTTCTCATTTTTTTTTTTAGAAAGGAGCATGTATATATATGTTGCCAACCGTTGAGGCCAACTCATTTGACCACATCAGTCGATTGATTCACTCGGTCCGAAAAGTATTTCTCTAGCCCAAAATACGTGTATGTAAAATAAGACACACACAAACGAGGAGTTATTTTATGGGGTAAAATAGACACATATATAGTGGTAGAGATTCAATGGAATAAGAGGATTTTGTGGTTTGAATCAGAACTGGCAACTTTTGACACGATAATTCGTTTATGGTAATAATCCGAAATGATTCGAACTTGACACGATTAGCTTGTATAGATTTAAGAGTACTCAAAATTTATACTCAAATAAAAATCAATGCGATCCGAAAATAACATGACTAACTCGAATTATCACCCTAATTTGAATAGAATGGATGTGAGAGATACAGAGTTTGTTTGAAATGGAGAGGGGATCTCGGAGGGGAGAAAGACTAGGTGATGATGTTAAAAGGCATGTGTTAAATATTTGGTGGAATGGAATGGAATGGAATGAACCGTAGAAATCTCAAACATATGAGAGATGAGAGAAAAACAAGTGGTCTAAATCTGCTGTCTCGTTTGCCTCGAAAAACATCAAAATTCGTTTTTGATGGCTAGCTCAATTAAAGTACATTCTAATTCATTCTTGCCATTGATTGTAATGGCTTTACGATGTGTTACAAATAATTATTATTTTATAAATATAGATTTATATTAACATTAATATTAAATCTCGAGTGATACATTGTAAATCGGATTGGGTGATCTGGCTTGGAGTTGGTCTAACATAATCTAATTATTTATTCATGCTCCAGTTTGAGTTCAGATCGAATTAATTTTTTTGACTTAAACTCGAACTCAGATTGTGTTTTGAGCAGATTCGATTTTTTTTTTATTTTGTTGAAAAAGTTTGAATTAGTGTTTTTTTTCTTGTACTTTCATCATGGAGATATTGTACGTATTAAAAACTAATTGATATTTCATAGAATAAAATATATGGTTATGAAATGTATTAAATTAAAAGAAGGAAATAATAATGAAAATCTGCATAAGCGTATTGAATTTTATACATATAGCATTATTTTATCACTAATAAATGTTTATTGTGAGTTGAGCAATTAATGAATGAAATGCCCATAATGAGATTAACAATAAATCACAAAATTGAAAATCAATTGTAACATGATGAAATATGACAAATGAACTTTTTTTTTTTTTTAAAAAGTGGTAAATGAAATAAAACGGTGAAACTTAATTAAAAAATGTTAGTATAAATATGTTATATTGTATAAAATTATTTATTTATTTATATATTCGAAGTTCAGGCTTCAGTCCCAATTCGAACTTGGCAAGGTTTGATTCAAGCTCTTGAAAGTTTAGCTTGGGCTCGGCTTGACTCAAACTCAAATAAAGCTTGACCCAAAAATAAAGAGATAAACGGGCGAACTTCAGTCCTCAACGGCTAAATTTACAGGCCTAATTGCAGGTTATTTGTTCAACAAGACTATCTGATTTGGTGTCTTCTTCCCCAGCCATTATTGTTGCTTTAAGTACAACGTAACAACGCAATAATTTCTTTGCACTTCAATACTAAAAAAAGGCAAATTACTTGTATTTTGAAAAAAAAAATACATAAATCAACTTCCAATATTTTTATTTATAAATCCAAGCAATAATCCTAATGGAATTTTTATTATAGTTGATACTTCATTTTGTGGGATAAGCTATATGACTTGCCAACCTCTATCTTTTTTTTTTCTTTCTTTTTTGTATATATTTTGTATATGTAATGTAACATGATAAGACTACCCACAAAGGGATTGTGTTAAAACAATATAAATTTGGGTGTTTACATCGTTGGAAATAATGAGGTATTAACTATACAGTGTGGAGAAAGCCGGGGCCCACTTCCCACTCTAAATTGTTTGGCGTGGAAAGTACTGATTATTTTATTTTTCGAAAACCTTGCGCTCAAAAAAATTTAGCGCGTAAAAGGCTTCCGCACTAAACTATTTTGTACGATAGAGATGGAAACAACGTTTACACATTGTATAGTGACAATCCAATTTTATATACGGACAATGTATTTATACAATAAAATATCACATTTTACAACTCAATGTGTAGATGACAAATTATTTGCACTTTGAAAAAGGTATATAAATAAACATCAATGTTCTTTATTATAAATCCCGCGATATAATTAAAAATGGATTTTTAATACAAATGACATTTGATTTTTATGGGATAAGTTAGATGACTAGTCCAGCTTTATTTTCAATTGAAAATTTTCAACTTTTAAGTAGTCTCTCTTTTGGAGCATATCTTTTTCTACATTAATGATAACTTGTTGTCACTTAGAATATAGTACAGGTACTTACGATTTATTGAATAATCTCCTCTGGATAAATAACATTAGCTGGACACCTTTGTGGTTCCCACTAAAATCTTTAGTTCAATTGTAATCCAACTTGCAAGATCAGCTTGCTCATTTAACATCTTTAATTCCTACTTTATTATATATGTGAAACTAGTCTCTTAATCAGTATAATTACAAATCATTTTGAATTACTTCTTTTTATTTCTTTCAAATTAGAGTATTTATTAATATTATTTTTCTAACTCTATTTTCTTCTAGATTTTATTCACATTGTTAAGCACAATTGTTGGAAATTATGTCATTATTTTAATAATTTTAAATGAGTGAAAATAATATTTAGATGTGTTTTTTATAAAAATTTTGAATAGGCCCAATGATTTATGGAAAATTGCGTCCTCAGCAAAATAAGGTATAAGGTCCCTCAGGGAATACGTTGCATCGCCCAACAAACACACCCTCACTCACCTTCAATAAAAATGTCGCCATTAAAACCACCATTGTCAGCGACCTTCCTCCTCCTCCGGCGACGACAACCCTACAGTGACATATATCTTCTTTTTCGAGTTCTTCCTCTCCATCAACCTTCATCGGCGACTCCTCTTTCCTCTTCTCCTTTGTCTTTGGTCAGATGAGCAATCATGTACCAAATATGCAAATTTGTATATGTTCCCTGTCTTCGGCGATAATCGTCGAATTAATCTATAAGTAAAGAATGAGTAAAAAAAAGATATTGGTCGATAAAAAAAGATTCATCTCGGGGAGAGAGAGAGAGAGAGAGAGTGTGTGTGTGTGTTGGCAGCAAAGTGTATCGTCACCAATGTTTTTACTGTTATTTAAATTTTTTTAAAAAAACAATTAGATTTGAACAAAAAGACCATTGCTTAAATTCACGTGCCACGCACATGTCTAACATTACCGACCAAAAATTAACGATCTTTGACAGTGGGGGGGGGGGGGGGGGTGAATTGTAACCATTTTCAAAATTAAGGATGTAATTTGAAAAAAGTAAAAGAATTGGAGTTGAAGTGTTAGTAAGGGCAAAGTTCAGGAGCCCAAGTGTAATTAATCCTAATAATAATAATGTTGATGATGATAATTTATAAAGTTTTCTTCTTGACCTTTCCTGCAAAATCCTAGGTAATTAGTAGGATTTGTCGGTTTCTCACAACTTTTCTTTTAATCAAATGCAATAAAATGTACAATAAAGTTATTGAGTGATTCTAGGGTGTCTCTCAAATTGTACACAAAATAAGAATTCAATAATGTGTCAAACGTGTATTAGTTAATGCAGCTGACACGAATCTACAAACATAAAAACACCAATCAATACTCATGTGATACATCACCGAATTTAAATTTTGTGTATAATATTGAGAGCCTCTTTAAAATTATTCAAAGTTATTTTGTATTGATTTGTATTCTTATTTCAATATAAAAAACCTAAAGGAGACAAAAATAAGAAATTAAAGAATACATACAATGGATCACACATTTCACTGTCAAGAAATTACTGTCATTGTATATGTGTGGTTAGGCCTGTCAACGGGTTGGGTCTGGACCCAGACCCGACCCGAACCCGATCAGTATAATAGGGTATGAGCATATTTTTTTTGACCCAAGACCCGAAGACCCGAATACCCGAAGACCGTTTATTAAACGGGTAAGGTCTGGATCTTATACAAGCCCGGATCCGAAGACCCGACCCGAATTGTACATTATTATTTTGTATATATATATACATATATACTATATATTTACATATATTTATAAATATATCTTATCAATATAACATGTAAGTATTATATATAAAAATATATATTTATGTATAGAATAAATATAAGTAATATATGTTTTATTTATATTAATAATATTCTAGAATACATTACAAAATATTTTAATTTAAGATTAAATAATAAAGAAAGGGGATAAAATAAAATAAATGTACATATTTGACCAAGACCCGAACCCGAACCCGAGATCCGAAGATCCGAACGGATCCGGATCTGGATCCAATATTGTAGATCCGATGAAGATCCGGATCCGAACTCGAACCCGATAAAAACACGAATACACGAATCTGAATCACCCTAAATTCGATCCGTCTCCGACCCAATGTGTGGTGGTAGTCTTTGTGATACATCTGGTTGGACTTATAAAACATATTATTGTACAACGACCAATTCTCTACCAAGAGTTTAGAGCAACATATACTAGGAAAACACGTGGCAAAATTGGCCACATCATCATTACATACGCGTCACCTGTCCCCCTCACAAAAGCAGTATCTGGTGTTGACATTGTACCTTTGTTTCTTTATTGAACACCAAATCACACCAACTACATGGCCCTCAAATGATATCAACAACTAATTTTGAAATTCTCGAATAAATTAGAAAATTAAGTAATAAATTTTGAAAATTAACTGATTTTTATTGATAATTAATATTTTATAGGAATTATAAGTCTTTAGTGTTACTACTAAAAATTCATTTGTAGTCATTCTCATATTTTTATTTTTCAATTTTTGATCATATTTTAACAATTATAAAACAATTGTTATTTTTTGCATGTATTTCTGATAATAAGTTAATAAAACGAATGTCACGCCCCAATAAAAAAATTGTGCGATGAAATTAATATAAGTAAATTTAAATTATTTTTAACAATAAACTAGTGTGGTAAAACAAATGTCACTCGAATTCAGAATTCACTCGGGGGTCTTGAAATATGGTAATTAAGAACATTTTGTATATAGTTATAAATTAACGATAGCAATGCTATTAACAATAAAATAATGTTCTTTACTTTAGATAATGACTTTATTATCTCTCAACTTAATATTCTTTCCATCACAAGTTTAATAGTCCTTATTTTGAAAAATATTATTTTAAGAATACATTTAACTAAACAGGAAACAAATACCGTGTCAATTAAAATAATTAAAAAAAGTTTAAGTGACAAAACAAATATCACTTTAATTCATAATTGACTCGGAGATAAGGTACACAAATGCTTCAAGTTTTCTTTTTGATTTCGTTCCCTGAGATAATTAGTCATAACCATCCGCTTTTGAAAATATTAGACTTAATCCCCCCATGTGTATCATTCCACTTGTAGCTTATGGATTGACTCGAATGTACCTTATGTATAGGGCGTAAGTCTTATTATTGAACTTCCAAAGGAGTATTTTAAATCACAACACATGAAATTAGGTTAAGAACTCGATTGTACGGGCGTAAGTCTTATTATTGAACTTCGGGGAGTATGTCTAATTATGGTTATGACATATGAGACTCCTATATCATGAAATCGGGCGTTAACCACCGACCAAGTTCCAAAATCTTATTCTTATATAATGAAATTTTGTATAGAAACCACTAGTAAAAAAACAACTTTTGCTCGAGTTAAAAGGAAACTGACATATATTAGGCTCATATAAATGTCCATAAAACTATGGTAAAAGAATAGTGTCTTTTTATCTCGGTTTTATGTGAACATTGATAAAACATGTTGTAGTCATGTCATATTTATCTAAATTTAGCTGTAAATTGATATAACAGATTCTATTTGTATCTCGTTTTTTATAAGCCTTAATTATGCCCTTTTTGTTAAAAAACGATAGAGGTGAAGAGGTGGAGAGAGGAGATCAAAAGAGTTTGTGTCTCACAGAGAGTCGCGAGAGCAAAGAGAGTTGTTGGAGATGGAGTCTGTCATATGAATTTTTTTTTTCTACTTATATGCAATGAATTGGTGACACCTTTGCTCGCTTTTTTTTAAAGAGGAGGCAGATAATTTTTAAGAAAACAGAGATTAAAATCCTTTGGTAATTTAGGGGTAGAATTTATTAGTTCTTTTAATTAGGTTTTCTTAAATTGACTATGATAAAACCACTTATATCCCACATATTGTGACCTAAACTACATGGGTGTACTATTTATCTCATTTTAACTTAAAGCGACAAGATCGATATTGTAAAACCGACATAAATGATAGATGTTACTTTTATAAATTTAAAATTCTAAAATTCCTTTCATCCGAAAATTAGAGTCTGCATATGAGTGCAAAATGAATGGCCATGATCAAAATTTAATTTAAAATCATGAGATTCCAAAACTTAATTTTTATATTATATTTATTTTGAAATGATACATATTGAAAGAGATAGTGTATATTATTAAAAAGTAACAAAGGCAATGCAATTGAAACAACATTTTTACCTGAGACACTCTAATATTATTTTTTAACTTAATAATTTTGTCATTTAAAAGAAAATCACATTCTTTGTTAATTACATTTATATCTAAAAACAAGAAAGTGAACTTTTGACTTAGGATAAGCCAAAAAACAAAGTGAGGCTGTAAATTTAGGATAAAATGAATGATATAAATTTATAACTTTTTATATGTGTGAACCTCAAGCCACCTTACTCTTTTTTCCCTAATATTTTATATCCTCCCAATATGTTGAAATTGTATGCTTAAATAAAATAAGCCTTAATGGTAGAGTGACTAAAGCTCTTTTTCAAGACATTATTATTAAACTAGATAAACGTATTAATCTATGGTATAACCAATACTTATCCTACTCTAGTAGGATACTCCTCATCAATTCGGTTACTGATTCGCTGCCTATTTACAGTATGTCTTCTTTTCAACTGCCTAAAACTCTCCTTGACGAATTTTCGGGTAAGATTAAAAGATTTTTTTGGAGGGCCACTCCCAACTCTAAGAAAAAAGCTACTATCCAATGGAGTACGATGACTAGGCCGAAAATCTTGGGTGGGTTAGGAATAAAAAATTTGCATACGCTCAATCAAACCTTTATATTAAAATTAGGATGGGATTTGCTTAATAATCCTACTTCCCTATGGGCAACTATTATGCATCACAAATATTACCATCATACTACATTCCTTAACTCTAAACTTAAAAATCGCAATTCTTGGGCCTGGCTAAATATTTCTAAAGGAATTTTACTTCTGACTAAGGGAATTCAATGGTCCTTACATGAGGGAAAGGTTAAATTTTGGACTGATAACTGGCTATCCAATAATTCCTTACAACAAATTCTTCAAAAATCTAGTTATGACGACTCTATTCGGGTATCGCAATTCCGGCACAATGGTACTGACAATTGGAATATTACGGAATTACTGAGGTATATTCCATTACACCTTGTTTCTCATATTATTAGTATTCCTTGGCATGATAACAATTCACCGGATATTGCCTTTTGGAGTCCTAATAAAAAAGGGTTATTTAATGTCAAAACCACCTATAACTGGATTACTAATACAGACGTGAGAATTAGTAGGCCTTTACTCCCTTGGCTCCGGTTATGGAAGTTACCTTGTACTAATAAAGTTAAAATTTTCTTCTGGTTTTTGTCTCACAATGGCTTACCTACTGGCGATGTTTTAAGGGAAAAACATATATACCATTCGGATCAATGCTCTTTATGTCAAAATAATGATTCCAATAGTCATTTCCTAACCAACTGTACCGCTTTTCAAAATATTTTAGATAACGTTGGATTGCAATTTCCTACGGATATTCACTTCTTACTTGCTATTGATACTAGCAATAGAACTGGGAATCATTCAAACATTTTAACCACTACAAAAAAACTTTTTACTTGTTGGCGAATATGGAATTCCCGAAACAACGCACTGTTTAACAATTGTCCTATCCAATTAAATCTAATTAGGCATCAAGTTAGTGAGGATATCTATAATTACAATTCGTTTCATATCTCAGAAACACCGCCTCAACTTAGGCATGTTAAGATAAATATCGCTTGGCATCCTTCAGATAAAACTATTTATAAACTAAATACTGACGGATCATGCAATACTACGAATCTATCTGCGGGCATTGGAGGTGTCCTCAGAGACGATAAGGGCATTTTTATTTGGGGTTTTGCTAAAAATATTGGTTACAATTCCAATGCTATAGCTGAAATGTGGGCAATAAAAGATGGCTTAAAATTTGCTATTAATTGAGGTATTCGTAATATACATGTGGAAACGGATTCTTTGTCTACTTACCAACTGTTTTGTAGGGTCCCATGTTCGAGCCACCATATCCAGGAACTACTCCGGGACTGCAGTAAGGAGATTCAGAAGTTTGATACAGTGTGGATATCTTTTTGCTATAGAGAGGCCAACTCGGTAGCTGATGTCTTGGCCAAGATTGGAAATAGTTGTCATTATATGAATAGTTTTTTTGATATAGCACCTAGATTTATCTACAAACCGCTTTTGGCAGATAGTACTAGTACTATAGTTAGTAGGTTTGTGGATAAACCTAACTGTTGTAATACGGTTATGATATAATATTCTGTTTGAGTTTGTTAAAAAAAAAAAATAGGTGTATATAAGTGATGTACCATGTATTATAAAAACCACAAAATACAATATTTTATTTATTATTATGTCACATCATCTGCTAAATACTTTTGCCTTTTGTGACTGATAGCTTCATTTTTCGTATTTATGTAACTTTCTTCATGAATAAACGTAGGGAAAGCTTGACTTGAAGTTATACGAGTGCATTCATCTAACAATGTTGTATCTGTTAGTTATTATCCTATGGTCTAATTTTCTAACTATATTTATATTTATATTTTGCTAATAATATATTGAAATATTAAGGTACAACTAAATGCACTTTAAATAGGGGTGACAATTTTAAGAAGAGTCCTTCTACATGTCCCGCCTAGGGACCGTCTGGGGACCGCATTTTACTTTTTTTTTTTTGTTTTAACAATTGATATAATATATATAAAACTGTTTTTTTTTAAATAGTAAATAAAAAAGTTGTGTTTACTAATAAAAAAATTTATAAAAAGTTTTTTTAATTAAAAATAACATTTTAAAAAATATTTTTCAAATTTTAATTAAAAAAAACATGTTTAATTTGATATCTTAGATTCACGATTAAATAGTATCGCTGATGCGGACCCACATTCAACAAATGATATGAGTTCGAAAATGTGGGTCCGCGCCATCGGCACTAATTAATCGCGATATTTTATTGAAAAAATATCGCGATTACCTAGTGCCGCTGGCGCGGTCCACATTCAACAAATGATGTGGGTCCGGGAATGTGCGCCTGAGCCAATGGTCGGTAATCGCGATATTTTTTCAATAAAATATCGTGATTAAATAGTGTCGCTGATTTGGCCCCATAAAATATCGCGATTAACTAGTGTCGCTGGCGCGGATCCACATTCAACAAATGATGTGGGGCTGGGATTGTGAGTCTGCGCCAGCGGCACTAATTATTCGCTATATTTTATTGAAAAAATATCGCGATTAATTAGTGTCGCTGGCGCGGACCACATCACCGCGATATTTTATTAAAAATATCGCGATTAATTAGTGCCGCTGACGCGGACCACATTCAACAAATGATGTGGATCCGAAAATGTGGATCAGTGACAACGACACTAATTAATCGCAATATTTTATTGAAAAAATATTGTGATTAATTAGTGTCGCAGGGGCGGATCCACATTCAACAAATGATTTGGTTCGAAAATGTGCGTCCGCACCAGCGACACTAATCAATCATGATATTTTTACCAGCAGCACTAATTAATCGCGATATTACGATTTTTTTTATTTTAATTTTAATAAAAAAGGCTGTTTGATTTGAATTAAAAAATGTTTTTTTATATTAATTGAAAAAAATGTTTTTTTTAATATAAAAAACTATTTTTTTCTAATATTAAAACTGTTTTTATATTAAAAGTTAAAAGACAAAACAGTAAGAAACTAAAAAAAAAAAAGCAAAAAAAAAAGGGCAATGCGGTTGCTGGGCGGGACAAACTGGCGGGTCACATAGATTTACCCTTTTAAGAATGATATAAAAACATAATACGAAGTTATACGAAATCGACATGATACGTCGCATTCGTGTCTTGTTTTTGTCACACAAAGTCTTGATCTTGCCAAAATTATGTATTTTGTATTGTCATCTTGATCATATTTTTATTCGAATTATCGTCATATCGTGTATTATCATATTAGTCGTATCGTATTTTAAACGGGTCTTGCTCGATCCGATAAAAGATACAAAATCATATCGTATTTTTGTCTAAAACACTTTTGTCGTATTATCGTGTCATCCCTAAACCAAATCCACTGCCACCCAAAATTCAAGCTCTACTTTCTATCATGCAAATATACATATATATACGGCTCTTGTGCGAATTAGTCCGCATTTTAAGAGTGCGAACCAGATATGTGTCACCTAACGGTGCACCTAGAAATTATCGCCTAAATTATAGGTACACTTTTTTTGGGGGTTCACCGTCTGGTGACACATGTCTGGTCCGCATTCTTAAAATGCGGATTAGTCCGCACAAGAGCAGGACTGTGTATATATATATATATATATATAGGGAGAGGATCATTAGTGCCCTAAAAATCAAACTTTTTGATGGACCTTAGCAACGGGACACCAAACAACTCATTAATTATAACTCCTATGGTGTAATTCGGCCACACCACCCCGGACACGCGTGTGACCCTCCACCCCTTACACCCCCACCTCCACCACTACCCTACCATGGTAGACCACTAATTAAAAAAATTAAGGTGCTGGAATGTTTACTCAAGCCCATGCGCTGCCATGGTGGGGGTGGGGGTGGCGGTGAGGTTGGGAATGGTGGGTGTAAAAAAAATATTCAATCGACACGCGTGTTCATTGCCGTTGGCGTGAGTCATTTACACCATATGGATTAAAATTAATGGGCTGTTAATTTTTTTTTGTTAAGAACCATTAAAAAGTTCGATTTTTAGGTCAACTCGTGATCTTATCCCCATATATATATATGAATTAAAAAAAAGTACCATCTTTTAAAAATAAAATATAAAAATAATTGATTTTTTTGGTGAGGTATTTAAATATTTAAGAAGACTTCTCAAATAATCAACTCAAAATAATTTTTTTACTATTAAAAAAAGGGTCAAATTAGAAAAGTGACATAGTTTGTCCATTTTTTAAAATAGTAAAAAAAATATTATGAATTAATTTTTTTATTGATTTCATGAAATGTTTAAAAACTCATGTTTTTTTCTTCTTCAAATTTCTATGAGGTAAAACAATGAATCCTTGACCAAAATTCAAGTTTTTAGTGTTGAAAAAGTGATATAAATGGCATGAGAGAGCACCATAGAATTGATGACACAGTTAGACAAGACGTGGCATAATTACAACAACTCTACATTCGATTTGCTTCATCATCGCCACAACATGTTGTTAAATGGACCACACAACGAAAATAAGTGCAAATGATTCAAATAAAGTGGTGGTTATTGGCGGCAATAGTGGGGCCGGCGGTTATAACGCTCACGAGACTGCTATGACTTTTTGTGGGCCATCTTTTGCTCAAATAGAAACCACAAGAAATATTTCTTAATATATGGTTTAAGACGTGGGGAAAAAAAGAAAGAGAGATGCTAAAAGGATGAGTAGAATGAGGAGATTAAGAGATTTGATTTTAGGATCATTTACTATTTGCTTATATTTGTTTATAATATTTGAAGTTTGAAGTATATTAATTTTTATTACAATTCGTTAGATATTATTTTAACGATTTGAACAAATGATTGTTTAGCCGCAGTCTCTCTCTACTTTCAATTTTCGATCTCTAGTTAAGGTTATATCGGTGACAAAATTTCTCATTTCACAAACCGAAACAAATTTCTTGATCAATAAAACTAAATGAAAAACTTTGGTGCAACAATTAAATTGTAAAAAATTCTCATCGATAAAACTCTTAGGAATCAATGGACACGAATTGTCACGTGTATAAACCGTGACAAAATACATGACCAACAAGCTGTGACAATATAATCATGTAAATAGTCAGTTTAAATTATACCAAATATATGAGAATGTTATAGTTTGAAAACTAAGGGTATCCTCCCCTAATGACCCTACAAAAATTATCCCCCGTTCTTAGCAACATAAATGTGGCATAACACAACATGACTCTACATAATTATGAACACATTAGAAATGAGTGAAGAAAAAGTATCATGCACTTACGACATCATGTATCCGTGTTCAACATAAAATAAAGCACGAGACTGATGCGATACGTTTTCACATGTCTCCCACTTTAAGATAATATTTTCACATCTTCCAACGTGTCTTGTCTTTATTGAGTTGAACCTGAATACGTGGCATATAAAATGCATGATACTTTTTCTTGGTGCGATACTGTTTAGCCTCTTCATAATATCCTTAACGACCATAGAATATGGCATTTAAATAGAAGGGGGTTGTGAATTACTAGTGTTCCGATTGGAATAGAGAAAAGTAAAGTGGGCTTAATAAGAAGTGTTATAATATACACAATGAATATTATAGTTCGAAAACTAACAAAGCGTAGCCGCCCCCAATGACCTTACAAAATTAGGCCCCGTTCTTAGCAATATAAATGTGGCATAACAAAAAATGAATGTACATAATTATGAACACATCATATATGAGTAGAGAAAATGTATTATATATTTAGGGCATCACATATCTGTGCTCAATATTAAAAAAGACATAAGACAGATGTGATGCGTTTTCCATTAAGAAAATAATATTTTTACATGTGGAAACGTGTCTTTATTGATACTGAACACAAGCATATGGTGTATAAAGTGCACCATACTTTTTCTTGGCGGGGGCCACTTCATATGATTTATTAAAATATAGAAAAGTGAAGGGGGCCAAATAAGAAGTGTAACAATAATAATGCTTGATCAGTGATATAATCCTGTCACTGGGACAGTCTTGAGGATGGATTGAGTTTGGTCTCCAGTTCGATTCCTGACACTGTTAAAATAATGTTTGATTAACGAAAGCTACGAATCACAAATGAGAATTAATCAAAGTATGTGTAAGCGGGAGGGAAAATCTCATGGTATGCATTAAAAAAAAAACAATACATACTAGGGGTGTTCAAAAAACCGATTGGACCGACGGACCGAACCGAACCGACTACTTTTTTTTGGTCTTTTTTCTTAATCGGTCCGGCCTCGGTTTCTTTTTTTGGAGGACCGACCTAGTTGGTCCGGTCCACGGTTTACAGATTCAAAAACCCTGTTAGGACCGACCCGAACCGACTATATATAAAATAATATATTTTTAGATACATATGTATATATATAAGATAAACAAATAGTGAAAATATTTATTTTAATATTTGATTAGTTTAAATTATAGTTTAATCCAATACTAGTTTTGTTTTAATTGTAAATTTCGATATTTTTTAGTTTTTAATGTTTGGAAAAAATAGATTCGGGTATATTTTTATTATTATAAATGATGTAATTCATTAATGTGAGGACCGACGGGTTAGACCGAACTGACCCTATAAAAAACCAAACCGACTAGGGTCGGTTAACCGACATTATTGGTCCGATCTCGATCCATTTTTTTAGAGGACCGACCAAATCGATTCGATCCGAAAAAAATCTTAAAACCGAACCGAACCGGATCGCGAACACCTCTAATACATACAATGGATTATGGATCACAGATTTTACTGTCAGGAGATTATTATCATGTATATATGTGGTATTGTTTGTTGAGACATGTGGTTGGACTTAAAAAATATCTTTCTTGTACAAGGACCAATTCTCTACCAGGATTTGGAGCAACATATGCTAGGAAAACACCTGGCAAAAGCAGTATGTGGAGTTGACACGTTCCAACTACATGGTCCCTTTGTTTCTTTAGTTACACTAAATCACACCACCTACATGGCTCTCATACGATAGAAACAATTACTTTTGAATATTACGAATAAATTCGGACATCAAGTAGATTATTTTGAAAAGCTAACAAATTTTTAATGACAATTATTAACTTCTTCCTTACTATGATTATATCTAGGAATTTAATTTAGGGTGTCTAGAAACAAAGTTAGAAAATAAGTCACGATCAATTTATTTTCACAAGAAGTTAAAAAATGAGTTGAAAAGAGAAGACTGATACAGTTTTTAGAGTTTTTCAAAAACTCAATTATTTGGATTGCGTTTGTTTGTTAGAAAAGAAAAATAAAAGTAAAGAAAAATAAATTTCATGCATTTTTTCTCCGTTTGGTTTGTAGGTTATGAAAAACACGTCATCAAATTTTTCGGCTATAAAAACTTTTCCGCAAAACACTTTCTAACAAAGACCCACGATTTTGCAAAAAAATTCAAGAAAACTTGATATATTATCATGTAAATTATTATTATTATTGTTGTTGTTGTTGTTGTTGTTGTTACTACTACAACTATTAAAATATTTACCCTTAACTATTTATACTAATACACTATTTATTGATATTTTTATGTATAAAATGTTCACTATTGTTATTCCATATTTTGTAATGTTTTAATTAAATGGATGTTATTTATATAAATCATACTTTTTGGCAATTGATATAAGAAATATCATATAATTTTATTTACTATAAAATTATAACTATATATTTGTATGTATAAAATTTCTTATTTACATACGGTTTTCCAGTTATCCAAATACACATAAGAAAATAATTTTCCACTTCTTTTACTTCACTTCACTTCATTTTGTCCGGTAATTATTTTTTCGCTTAACTTTCCTGACAATCAAACGGATCATTGGGGTTTGGGTAAAAATGTTTACCATATAAAATGATAAAACTATAAAACACTTTTCATATATATGACCATTGTTTTTATAAGTGCATTTGAAATCAAGAACGACAAAAGTAAAAAAAAAAGTGAGTGGAAATAACTATTTTCCGTAGAAAATAATTCAATTACAATCAAACGAATTTTTAGATCTTGGCTATTGCAAGACAACGAACGCCACATGTGAGTGGTATTTCTGTTAATGGGTTAGCAAAATAGGTGAATTTTTTTTTTGTCCCGCTTAAAAAACTACAAAAAAAAAAAAAAAAAAATGAGCGGTGAATATCACTACAATAAAAAAAATGAGCCGTAAAATAATTGTCACTCGAATTCAAAATTGTCAACAAAAATGACTCGAGAGGCTTGAAATGTGGTAATCGAGAACATTTTGTATATTATTATAAATTTGTGTGGGTAATTCTACCGACACGTGTTCTTTACTTGAGACAATCACTATATTATATTTTTTACTTAAAATTCAATCCATCTCATAACAATAATCATTAAGATGACTTTTCAATAATATATTCAATCGAACGACAAAATCAAATGACACCTAATTTAAAATAATATAAAAAGTTAGGGTAATAAAATAAATACGATCAATATTGTCTTCAGTTATCACTAGTGTCAAATTCAATGTGGATTTTAATCCAAAAACCCTCGATTGTGGTCAAAGAGTTGCACCTATTTAAATATTATTTTGAACTTTACCTCGTGTAAAATTGAAGAAACGTGCCTGAAAATTCGAGAGTTGTGTTAGTTATCTCGTATCGTGTTTTAAACGGGTCGTGTTCATGTCAAAGGAAAAAAATATGAAGTCATGTCATGTTATATTCTTTTCCAAAAGAACATTTGTCGTATCATATCCTATCGTCTCACCCCGAAACACAACCTAAAACTACGTATTGCCACCCAAAATCGTAGTGAACTCTATATCATATGATAAAATAACATATAGAGTATAGAGACTTTAAATTGATTTTTTGTTTTTCAAATATTGATTATATAAATTCAAGTTGTAGGGTCAAACTATGGGTGTTTACGGTCCAGTCTGGTCAGATTTTGAAGTTTTCTATGGAATATACCAACTTGGTCGATCCTCCAAAAGAACGGACCGAGATCGAACCGATAATGTCTGTTAACCGATCCTAGTCGGTTCGATTTTTAATAGGGTCGTTCCGGTCTAACAATCATATGATAGAAACAATTAATTTTGAAATTCTCGAATAAATTCGAAAATTAAGTAGATAATTTTGAAAAGCCAATAATTTTAATAACAATTATTAATTTCTTCCTTAATATGATTATATCTAGGAATTTAGGGTGTGTCTTAAAACAAAGTTGGAAAATAACTATTAATTAATTCATTTTCACGAGAAGTTATAAAATAAGTTGTACATTTGGAGTTTTTCAAAAATCAATTATTTGAGGTTTGATTGAGAAATATTTTTCATAAAAAATGATAAAACTATGAAATACTTTTCAAATATATGACCATTGTTTTTATAAATGCATATGAAATCAAGAACAACAAAGGTAAAAAAAAATGAGCTAAAATAATTATTTTCCATAGAAAACAATGTAATGGCAATCAAATGGACTTTTAGATCTCGACTATTGCAAGACATCGAGTGCCACATGTGAGTGGTGTTTCTGTTAATGGATTAGCGAAACGATTGATTTTTTTTTGTTCCACTTCAAAAACTTCAAAAAGAAGAGAAAAAATTGGACGATGAATATCACTACAATTAAAAAATATTGAGCAACAAAATAAATGTCACTCGAACTCAAAATTGTTAGCAAAAATTACTCGGGAGTCTTGAAATATGGTAATCGAGAACATTTTGTATATTATTTTAAATTAGTGTGGTTAATTCTATTGACACATGTTTTTACTTGTGACAGTCACTCCATTATCTTTAACTTAATATTCTATTTGTCTCAAAACGATAATCCTTATATAAAGATGACTTTTTAATAATATATTCCATCGAGCGATGAAATCAAATGACGTCTAAACTAAAATGATATAAAAGTTAGGGTGAAAAAATAAATATTATCGATATTGTCTTCGGCTTATCACTTGGGACAAATTCAGTGTGGGTTCTAACCCAAAAAGTATCGATGTTGGTCAAAAAGTTGCACCCATTTAAATATTATTTTGAATTTTATCTTGTGTAAAATTCAAGAATCGTGTTAATTATCTCGTGTCATGTTTTAAACAACTCGTGTTCGTGGCAGATAAAAAAATACGAAATCATGTCATATCATATATTCTTGTCCAAAAGAACGTTTGTCGTATCATATCGTATCGTCTTATTCCGAAACACAAGCTAAAAGTATGTATTGCCACTCAAAATTCAAAGTGAACTCTATATCATGTGCCAAAATAATATAGGCACTTTAAAATGATTTTTGATTTTTCAAATCTTGATTACATAAATTCACGTTGTAGGGTCAAATTAGGAGTGTTCACGGTCCGATCTGATCCTATCCGATTTTGAGGTTTTTTTTGGACAGGACCGATTTGATTGGTCTTCTAAAAATCGAACCGAGACCGGATCGATAATGTCGGTTAACTGACTCTAGTCGGTCCCGTCTAATCCTTCAGTTCTCACATTAACGAATTACATCATTTATAAAAATAAAATTATACCTGAGTCAATTTTTTTCAAAGACTAAAAACAAAAAAATATCAAAATATGTAATTAAAACTAACCTACAATTGGATTAAACTAGGGGTGACAATTTTGGGAACAAAATGATAACACGATACGAAACAAAACGAAATTGACACAGTCATTCGTATTCAGGTCTAGGTTTCTGTATCTGCCATCGGGTCCTGTCGCGTTCGTGTTCAATTTCTATCACGAAAATGCCCCGATAAGGATTTGCTAGTGACACGATAGTGATCCATTTAAGGACACGATATAGACTCTATGTAAACCCACTATCAAGCACATTTAGACCCATCATCAACCCACTAATTTTTTAATTCATTACTAAGTGGTTTAATCGTGTCCAATCATGTCGTGTTGGGTCAGGTGTAATCGTGTCCAATCGAACCGTATTTACTTATCGTGTCGTATCATATTTTTAATGTGTTGTGTTCGGATTAAAGAAAAAAATATGCTATCATGTTGTGTCGTGTTCGAATCCACTAAATTCTTATCGTATCGTGTCGGGTTGTGTAAAAACATGACTTGTTAACCCGTTTTGCCACGCTAGATTAAACCATAATTTAGACTAATCTAATGTTAAAATATAAAATTTAATATATAGAGAGAATCCGTCCGGGTTGATTTTAATATAATTTTTAAACTTATAAATCACGGATCGAACCGACTTAGTCGATATAATAAAAATAAATTCTTGTCAAGCCAATTAAAAAATAACCAAAAAAATTGATTCGATTCGACTCGACTCGACTCGATCCTTCATTTCAAATCCACCCTAGATCACACAAGGAATTCGTGAGTAAAATTCTAATTTTCAGTGTTACAAAAGTGATATAAATGGCATGAGAGAGCACCATATAATTGGTGCCAAGGTTAAACAGGATGTGGCATAATTACTACTCTACGTTCGATTTGCTTCATCATCGCCACATGTTAAATGGACCACACAACTAAAATAAGTGCAAATGATTCAAAATGAAAGTGAGTTTAATGAGTGAGACGTGGCTTAAACAAAGGGGTGGTTATTGGCTTCCAATGGTCGCTATCCAGTTGTGGGCCTGGCAATACTGCTCACGAGACTGCAGGGACCTTTTTTTTTTTCTCTAACATACAAAATTCTCTTGACTTTTTAGTAGGCCGATCTTTTGTTTGAATAGAAGCCACAAAAACAAAAAAATATAGTTTTTTTTTTTTATAAATATCTTATGACAATTATTATTAGATTTTTTTTTATCGTTGAGATAATTTATATTTATTTTTTTACATAAGTTAAAGATACATTAAATCAATGATCAATATTAACCCTTTTTCACTATCGTGGAATTTGGTTAGTAGATCATGTTTAAAAGGAAAACTGGACTCTTAATTTGAAACAATCCAAAATAGAATATTGGACTGTTAATTTGGGACAAAAAGGGTATAATTTGTTACTTTTAGAAGAAATCTCGCGTATATTGTATACATCAACCTGCTTGTACATTATGCATATGAGGATAAGTCTAATTATTTGAAAAGTGTAACGTTATGTCTAATTACGTCATTATCTCAAGTGATAAAGTAAAAAAATCTTTATTATTATTTTAAAGTTTTTTTTTTATAAATGACAATTAATGTTTAGTCCCTAAGGCCATCCACAATGGGCACCATAAAACCATTGTGGATCCTCTACAATGGGTTAGTTAGAGTCATAGTGTGTGTTATATCCAGTAGAATGTGTATGGGATCCCCTACCAGTGCGTTAGTTTTATCGGAAAAATAGGAGACTCTGTAGGGCCAATCAAACGCAGAACAGTTCTGCATATGGCATCCCAGACGTGGAACGGTTCCACATTTGACTCAAAAGTAGAATAGTTCCATGTATGGGAGCCAAACATAAAACTGTTATGCGTTTGGTTCTTTACCCACTCCACCAATCCGAACCTAGAAAAGACGTTATTGGTCAACTCTGTGGACGTAGGCAAGTTGCCGAACCATATATATTCGTTGTTGTGTATGTGATCTTTATTTTCTGCACTTCGTAACTATTTTCATGGATATTTCTATTGTGATATTTCTTGCCCTCACAATTGGCGCCATTTGTCGGAATCGATTTTTATTCCCGTGGAAACATTCATCAACAAAAAGTCTGTAATGTCTCACTATAGCAACAAGGTTGGCGATGTACAAGAAGACCCAGTCCCACCTAGGTTCAGGTCAGAAATTCGCCAGTAAACAAATCCAAGGTTTTGCCAAGAAAGGAAACCTTATGAAGAAAGTCAAGGGCCACCTAGGTCTACTCAGATCTCCAGGTTGGTCGACGCTTATGAAGCCAGGCTTCGAGAACAAGAGGAGAGGTGGAACAAAATGCTCGTCTGCAAAGGTGACTTGAAAGGATGGAGAGAGATCTCAATAGAAGTACAAGGAAGTATTGTAATAGGACTCCTAGTCCTTAGGTGATTAATACTTAACCGAGGAAGGAGATCCGAGCATGACTATGACAAATATGAACGTGGCACGTCAGAGCATGATCGATCAGAAAGGCGCCACAGGAGCAATGATCGTCAAAATGAGGAGATCAAAATTTTGGTTTGTAGAGATGGACCAACATCTAGCCCATTGAGGAGCCAGGTCTACCAGGGAGCTATCTAGGAGAGCTCTCAACACCCAGATGAAATCCCATTTTTTAAGGGAGATCGAGGAAGAAGAACCCCCAAAGAAGTTTGCCATTTCCCGATTCAAGATTTATGATGGAAAGACAGATCCCATAGACCAAGTTTGGTAGTACAGTCAGACAATGACACCGTGGAGCCACAACGATGCCTTGATGTGTTCAATTTTCCCTTTTAGCCTAAATGACGTAGCACAAGAGTGGTTTGAGAAGCAGCCTCACAGGTCGATCAAGAGATAATTTATATTTATTTTTTTACATAAATTAAAGATACATTAAATCAATGATCAATATCAACCCTTCTTCACTATCGTGGAATTTGGTTAGTAGATTATGTTTAAAAGAAAAACTGGATTTTTAATTTGAAACAACCAAAAATAGAATATTGGACTGTTAATTTGGGGCGGAGGGAGTATAATTTGTTATTTTTAAAATAAATCTCACGTATATTGTATACATCAACCTGCTTGTACAAGTTTAATTATTTGAAAAGTGGAATGCTATGTCTATTTACGACATTATCTCAAGTGACAAAGTAAAAAAAAATATTTATTATTATTATTTTAAAGTTTTTTTTTTTATAAAAGACAATTAATGTTTAGTCCCTAAGGCCATCCACAATGGGCACTATAAAACCATTGTGGATCCTCTACAATGGGTTAGTTTGAGTAATAGTGGGCGTTATATCTAGTAGAATGTGTATGGGATCCTCTACCAGTGCGTTAGTTTTATAGGAGAAATAGGAGATTCTGTAGAGCCAATCAAACGCAGAATAGTTTTGCATATGGCTTCCCAGACGTGGAACTGTTCCACGTTTAGCTCAAATCTATAACAGCTCTATATATGGGAAGCCAGATGTAAAACTGTTTTGCGTTTGGTTCTTCACCCACTCCACCAGTTTAAACCCAGAAAGAGACATTATTGGTCATCTCCGTAAACGTAGGCAAGTTGTCGAACTACGTATATTCATTCTTATGTGCGTGATCTTTACTATCTGCACTTCGTAACCATTTTCGTGGATATTTATATTATGATATATCTTGCACTCACAATTGGCGCCGTCTATGGGAATCGATTTTTATTCTTACGAAAATATTCAACAACAGAAAGCTCGTAATGTCTCATCATAGCAGCAACATTCCTCAGGTTGATGATGTACAAGATGACCCAGTCTCAGGTTTCGCCAAGAAATGCAACCTTTTGAAGAAAGCCAAGGGCCACCTAGGTCTACTCAGATCTCCAAGTTAGTCGACGCTTACGAAGTCAGGATTCGAGAATAAGAGGAGGCTACATGCCTCCAAGTGGAAGAAAATGCTCGCCTGAATAGGCAACTTGAAAGGATGGAGAGAGATATCCATAAAAATACAAGGAAGTGTTGTAATAGGACTTATATTCCTCACGCCAGTAATACTCGCAGTCGAGGAAGAAGCTTCAAGCGCGACCAGGATAGATCTGAATGTGGCAGTTCAGAGTATGATCGATCAGAACGTGGTCGGTCAAAAAGGCATCGCAGGAACAATGATCGTCAGAATGAGGACATCAAAATTTTAGTTTGTAGAGAGATGGACTAACATCCAACCCATCGAGGAGTCAGGTCTACCAGGGAGCTAGCTAGGAGAGCTCTCGATACCCAGATGAAATCCCCTTTTTCAAGGGCAATCGAGGAAGAAGAACCCCCAAAGAAGTTTACTGTTTCCAGATTCAAGATTTATAATGGAAAGAGAGATCCCATAGACCACATTCGGTAGTACAGTCAGGCAATGACCCTGTGGAGCCACAACGACACCCGGATGTGTCAAATTTTCCTTTTAGCCTATATGATGTAGAATAGAGGTGGTTCGAGAAGCTGCCTCACAAGTTGATCTAGAGCTTCAAAGCCCTAGCAGAGGCTTTTACCACTCTCTTGATAACCAGCAGTTCTCATCTTAAGAGGATGGATGCACTACTCACGATGAAGAAGAAGCCAAACAAAAGCCTCTGTGACTATGCCAATAGGTATTAGGAGGTATTTAATGAGGTGGAGGATTGATCCGAGTAACTTATTATCGCATCCTTCAAGATTGGTTTATCAACCACATCTCTGCTCCACCAGTTCCTGACAAAGAAAGAAGCCAACACCATTGATTATCTTATGGCTCGTATTGAGAAATACATCAAAGTTAAAGACATGATTTATTCTAATGTAGGGGACAACAGTCGAGTAAAGGTAACCAAAGGAATGGATAAGAGTGACATACCGAAGAACATGGGCAAGAATAACTCTAATAATAGGACTAAAGTTGATCCCTTGAAAGCATTCCAGGATGTTAACACGGACTTTAAGGAACCTATATATAATATCTTGAGCAAGATCAAAGATTAATCGTTCATCAAGTGGCCCAAGAAGATGGGTGGTGACCCAACGAAAAGGAATAACGCGTTCAGATGCGCATTCCATAAAGAGGGCGGTCACAGAATTGAGAATTACAAGGCTCTAAAGACACACTTGGAAGAATTGGCCCAAGGAGGGCATCTTAATGAGTACAATAAAAAGAAAATCGGTAAGTTCGCAACCAATAGTGACCAAGAATCAGATAATATCATTGATGACGACATGGGATAAGAGTTTGTGGAAATCCATAGAGCATCCGACCTAAAGCAGATCCAATGGAATGTTGTTCGGATGGAGCTAAAAAAGGTTACTGCTATCATGGAGACATTTCCAGATTGACCCTATAAAAATCCAAGTGAGAAAGCATCAATGACCAGATAACGTCGACTACACTAAGCAAATTGTCTTCACTGAGGAAGACCTGGCTGGAGTGAGGACACTACACCATGATGCACTTGTGATAACTCTCAGAATTGCGAATTAGGACGTCGACAACTTACTAGTAGACCAAGGAATCTTATCGGAGGTAATGTATCTTAGATTGTTCCATAAGCTTAAGCTCAACCTCGGGGACCTCAAAGAGGCCCTAGTACCGTTGGTCGGCTTCATAGGGTAGATGATAATGCCACTAAGAAAGATATTCCTCCGAGTTAGAGAGGGAAATATCTCAAAGCTAATTGAATTTTTAGCGGTAGACAAGAGTACGCGTATGACGACGTTCTAGGCAGAGGCTGGTTGCACGCCATGAGGGAAGTACCGTCTACCTACCATGAGGAATTGAAGTGTATCATGGAACAGGGTGTGGTCGAGATTCATGGAAACTAGGCCACAACAAGGAAGTGCTTCATCGCTGCCATCCATCCAAGAAAGAAAAAGAAAAAGAAATCGAAAGACACTTCAGAAGAAGCCCAGAAGGGGGCTACACCTTGTAAATAGCAATTATGGTATAACCGACATGGGGTTGAGGAGACCGGGGTCCACCTCGGTGATAGGGCCATTGAAAGCCTAGAGTAAGTTCGGGATGATGACAACTTGACAGAGAGAAGATTTCTTATTAGAACCGTACTTATCAATCACGAAAAGAAAGAATTAATTGCCTTCCTGAGAAGCAATTAGGATGTTTTCACTTCAGAGCCATATGGTCTGCGAGGGATTGATCCCAATATAGCCAGCCATCATATATACATTGCAAAACGTTCAAAGGTGGTGACTCATAAGGCTTGCCGAACAACCCTAAGAAGGTTGAATCAATGGAAAACGAAGTAGGGATGCTCTTGGATGTAGGATCTATTAGGGAGGTTCAGTTCCCAAAATGACTATCCAACTCAGTGATAGTATGAAAAAGTAATGGGAATTGAAGGGTTTGTGTCGACTTCACAGATCTGAATAGGGTTTCCCATAGATATCTTCCCACTACTTAAGATTGATCAGTTGGTTGACGTTACGACAACACACGAAAGAATGAGTTTCCTGGATGCCTACTCAGGGTACCATAAAATTCCATTATTCTGTCCCAACCAAGACAAAATTTCCTTCATAACCCCTATTGGGTTATACTGCTACAAGGTCATGTCATTTGGCCCGAAGAACACAGGGACAATATACAAGCGACTGGTCAATAAGATGTTCAAGAGACAGATGGGAGACACGGTGGAGGTTTACATTGACAACATGATAGTCAAGAGAAAAAATAAAGATGATCACCTCATGGACTAAGCCAGGACATTCTAAATCTTTAGGGAATGCCGAATTAAACTTAACTCGAGTTAGTGTTCGTTCGGTGTCCAGTTAAGAAAGTTTCTGGGCTATTTGGTCAGCAAAAGAGGAATTGAGACCAACCCAGACCAAATTAATGGAATCACTAAATTCCAACCTCCACAAATATTGTGAGATGTCCAAAAGTTGACTGATATGCTCGCAGCACTTAACTGCTTCCTCTCCATGTCTTTAGATCACTATCGACCATTATTTCAACTTTTGAAGAAGGACAAATGCCTCATTTGGAACGATGATTATTCAAAAGGTTTGGAGGAGATCGAATACAATCTTATTAAACCACCTCTAGTGGTAATTCCCAATGATGGAGAGTCACTATACCTCTATCTCGCAGTATAGAACCACGCTCTGAGCTCGGCTCTGGTATGCGAGAAAGAAGGAGGGAAGTACCCCGTCTACTATGCTAGCAAGACACTTATAGACGTTGAACAACGTTACTTACCCCTGGAAAAAATTTCCTATGCATTGGTGGTCACCTTATGGAAGCTGAAACACTACTTTAAAGACCACTCAATAATGGTGATCACTTCATAACCCCTCAAAGCTATTCTTCGAAAGGTCGACATCTCTGGATGATTCTCAAAGTGGTTCGTGGAGCTTGATAGATTCGATATACACTTTAAACTAAGAAGAGCAATTAAAGGACAAGTCTTGGCTGATTTGATCATCGAATTTATGGGGGAATAACCTATCGACCAACTGAAAATGGAGAAGTCAACTGATAAGGAAGCACAGTCTAAGGACTGGACCCTATATGTTGATGAAGCCCCAAATTCCAAGGGGGTAGGAGTAGGAATCATTCTCGTGAGTCTGAAAGACGTTGCTATCGAATAAGGAATCATGATAGGATTTGACGCCTCCAACAACGAAGCCGAATATGAAGTAGTGATCGTTGGATTGCGCAAGGTCCAAATGCTGAGGGTAAATGGCCTTAATGTATTTGGAGATTCCAAACTAGTCTCCAAGCAAGTAATTAGGTATTTTTAACGTAATGGATAATATGATGGAAGCCTACCTCACCGTACTATGAGAACTTAAGGAAGAATTAGAGAAGGTTGACATTTAATAGTTCCCTCGGGGGTATAACACTCATGTTGATGCCTTAACAACCCTAACCTCAACGGTGGACTTCAATCTCTAAACAGTATCCAAATATATTCCTCGCCTGGCTAAGGATTGACCAAACGATGGTTATCGAACAAGTCATCCTCATAGAGAAGGCCCCCAATTGGGTATATCCTATCATCGCCTATCTATGGAGCGACATACTACCTAATGACAAGAGAGTGGATAATCAATTGAGGGTAAAAGCTGCTCATTTTTACCTCGCCCCGGGAGGAAATCTATACAAAAGATTATTCAGAAGCCCTTTCCTATGACACATCCACCCACACGACACTGACCAAGTTCTTAGTGAACTTTATGATGGTATTTGTGGGAGTCACGTAGGAGGGAGGTCATTGGACTTTTGAGTAATTAATAAAGGGTATTGGTGGCCTCACATGTAAAAAGGACACAAGCGCCAATGTTCCCAAGTGTGAAAAGTGATTAAAATTATATCATATGGTCCATCAGCCAGCTAGCGACTGGAAACCTCTAACAAGTCCCTAGCCATTCACACAATGGGGACTAAATATCGTGGGATTGCTACCTATCGCACCTAAAAATCGTAATTATCTTCTAGTTGGCACAGATTACTTCATCAAGTGGGTAGGAGTAGAATTAGTGGCGAACATTCGCGACGTTGACATGACCAGGTTTATTTGCAAAAGCATTATAACACGCTTTGGGATACAAAGGACTATATCATCTTTTTTCAAGGTTTCTGTGAGCATGGAATCAAGCACCACTTAGTTCTGTGGCATTTCCCTAAAGCAATGGTCAGGTAGAAGCTGCCAACAAGACCCCGTTTCATGGTCTAAAAAAGAGGTTGGAAAGAACCAAGGGTGCCTGGGTGGGCGATAAGAAACGACCTTTAAGGAGCATATCACTGGGAAACACTAGAGGCCAGGGAGATACCAAGAGCTTGGAACGCAACTAATTTCAATAAGTTCTACTTTTAGTCTTCTCTATCTTCTATTAACACCTTTATTATTGCTTATTTAATTAACACAGGCGCCAGTTGGTTCTTACACTTTGATATCATATATTGTATGCTTCTAATTTCTTGATTGCATCTTAGTATTATGCACTCTTTCCAAATGATAACTGTCATAACCACATGAAAAATTTACCTTTGGTTAACAGAAAGTTGCTTAACTTGTCTTAGCTAAATAATTCCCTTATGCATAGTAGAGCTCCTGGGGATCACAACAAGTTGTTCAACTTATTTTAATGAAGGAATCTTATATGTTGAGTTGGGTTTACATTAGTTATAACAAGTTAATTAAATGTTTCAAATACTACCACCCTCAGGTCTTTATCTTAAACACAATAGGCCTCATGAGCTGTCTCGACAATAACAAAAGCCCTATAGGGGATCTTTAGGCAATAAAGATAACTTAGTTTTCTCGCCAACTACGTTGGTGGTAAAAAGCCTTCTCGGGCGGATGGCTCATCGACGATGTACATTCTTGCCATCATCTTACTTAGGCCTAAAGGAGTGTGATGACACAACCTAAAAGGTAAAGTAGATGGAATGATACTGCTAAGGAATATTGGACTAGTCGAATGTTCAAACATATGATAAAAATTGGCTAACACTTTTTCTTAAGATCATTTTGTATGATGAAAAACCCAAAATTATCAAGCTTAATTACTAGCCCATTTAAATGGGAAAAGGCCTAAGATGGTCAAACAGTATTTCTTGGTCGGCAAAGATCCTGAGTAGTTGACGAGAAACAGCTCTTTCTATTTCAAACATAAAGGAAATTATTAGCTCATATTTAGTCAGCACATGCTCAAAATATGGAACAAGTTAATAAATGAAACTTTATATTGACAAAAACTGGGAAGTACAAGCACATAAAGATAAAATATACAAAGGCCTAAGACGTCTCAGGATGGTAAGTAAGGTATTCCGCAATACTCGTTCTTCGACCATCCACTAGGTTAGGTGCAAACTCCTCCACATAATTTTTGAGGTAATTGTCTTAGCGTTGGGTAGGGATAACATTAACTGGAATCCACTTGTTATCCTTTGAGAAAGGGTTATGACAGTAAACCGCACACTCGACCTTGTATTTGTACCAAAGGTCGGATTCCTCAGGTATTTTGACTCCCTAAGGGTACTCAACCGCCCATGAGAGAATGCGAGGTCCTCTGCCTCCTTCAACCGTATTGGGGCATCAACCCAACCCTCATTATAACTATCGTCCCAAGATTCTTAGGGGCCCATCCTGAACAAGTGTCTCAGCCTCGTGACGTCTCTCTAGTGTCCAACTGCAATCACATATGCCCTTAGGACATCTTCTTTCAACCCATCAACCTCCTTTCCCAAGGCATTATTCTAGGCTTGGATCACTTCACCCACTTGGCGCACTTCGTTAGTCTCCATGGGTTTGTCTCTCAGACTATTCACCTCATCTTAAACTGAAGAACCAATATCCTCCATGAATTAAAGATCATCCTTCAACTTGGCAACCTGTTCGAAATGATTTTTGTACTGCTGAGTCCTCGCCCTTAGAGACTTATAAATTTTTATAAATATCGTGCGAGATTCATGACTAATGTTGGGTCCCAGGATCATTCCCAACCTTAAAGTATGGTGATATAGTCCTCATCAGTCTACAAGTAACACAATAAGTAAATTTTCAAACAAATATCAGTATGCATGGAAGGAACGAATCAATGTAAGCAAAATGAATCTCTGTCATTCAATGGTAAAAAAGGGCTAGAGGACAGTACAATCAAAGAAAAACAGGATTTTACATGGCATCAAAAGGTTATACAAAACATGGAAAATAAACTCCTAATCTAAAAGCCATACTCCCTCACCTGCTCGGACTCAACCACTTCCTTCCCATTCTCGACATCACTTTTATCTTGGTCAACATTCGCTCTGACCTCAGCAGACACAATCTCAATGTGGTCGGAAGGTTGATCGACATTTTCCCCCTTTGCTAAGGGGTTGGGCCCAGGATATTGAAGGCCGAAGAACTCAGAACCAGAAGGAGTCCCCATAGCTCCCAATGCTTGGTTCCAACCCTTTTTTAAGGCCACATTCTTTTCATAGTTCAGCTGGAACTCGACATCGTCATAAGCAGCATTTTAGCCTTTAGTATAACTTCCATTCTTCTCACTCTTCCAACTTCTGAACCTTACCAGACAAACTCTGGTTTTTCTTGGCCAGCTCTTCCTTCTCAGCAACCACGACGTTCTTGGTCACCTGAAGATCAACAAAGGCGTTTGCCGATTTGTCCTTCTCCTGCTCCCATGTTATGCAAGGATCAATAAAGTCTTTTATAGAATTTTTTAGATCATCTTTTGGCTCTTAGATTTTTTTGGCTTGGTCGGTATGACCATCTAAAAGAGTTGTAAAGTCAGACAAGAACTACATAAAAGAAAATAAGGCCAAGTCAGTACAAAAAGAAGAAAAATACAGGTAAGAGATTAAAAAGAAATAAAAGGAAGATAGTCACTAAAGAAATCCACTAAGTAGACATAAGAGCAAGCTAGGACACCCCAAACGTGAAGAATGCTCGCGATCAGCAGCGAGCAAAACCCCCATTAGCAGATTAGGGGCAAGGGCAGGAGTGTTGCCTACTCTAGCCCCATCAACATCAACAGAGAGGAAAAGTACTACAGGTGCCTTTCTTTTAATCTTCTCTCGATTTCTCTCTCTTTCTTTCCTTCTCTCTTCTTCTCATTCTCTTTTGCTTTCCCCATGGCACCTGGGATAGAATCACTATCCTCAGGGGAACCTACCTCATACCTCTTCAGAGGCTTGAACCAATCAGACAGAATTGCTTGATCCTCCTCATCATCAATCCTCATCATTCTTCTCTTAACAGGGGGAACCATATCTTCTTCTTCTTCTTCTTCGTCTTCTTCTTCTTCTTCTTCTTCTTCTTCTTCTTCTTCTTCTTCTTCTTCTTCTTCTTCTTCTTCTTCTTCTTCTTCTTCTTCTTCTTCTTCTTCTTCTTCTTCTTCTTCTTCTTCTTCTTCTTCTTCCTCCTCCTCCTCCTCCTCCTCCTCCTCCTCCTCATCCTCTAAGATAATTATTTCAGAAGGCCTAACTTCAGGAACCTTCATGTCAGGGACCTTATCGATCGGTCGAGCAATAAAGTTGCTGGTTGTATATTTATATTTGAGCAAATAGGTTGCAAACCTTAAATGCTCATCGTCTGAAAGACTCTCTTTAACCCTCTAGACCTTCAAGAGATCAGACACACTTACCTAGCTCAGATCAGGATCCTGATTTTTAATGCGAGCTGTAAATCAAAAGTGGGAAAACATCAGTTAGAAGATAGAGAAAACAAAAGCATCGAACAAATGAATTTTATATGAAGAAACAATAAAAAAACATAAGAATAAAAGAAAGCGATCTATCTTATCCTCCCCCAGGTTAGGGACTCAAGGGCCTCTGTGCCCCTCACCCTCAAGTTAGGGAGTACATTGCCAATTTCTAGAAATGAACCCATGCTCCCCGTAATCCTTGTGAGAATGGACTCTATCAGCCTTCCTGGTTTTTAGGTACGAAATTCCATCACTGGTGCGTGACCAAGAATGGCAATAGTAGATTTTAGTAAGACCTAGGTTTGTCCCATACGGTGTGTTTATTATATATACACCATTCATAATCTTCCATACATTGGGGGTACACTGAGCAGGGAAAACATTAAAGTATTTAAAGAATCTAAGAAAAAGAAGATTTAGTGGAAATGTTAACCCACCTTGGGTGACTAGTAGGGTGTAAATCAAGTTCCCCCTTCAACGTCATGAACATCTCTAGGGAAAGGGGCACAATCGATTTCAACTTATTTCGAATTATTATAGGGTTTCTTAAACTATGCTATCGACTTGTTATCTAACGAACTCATGAACGATATAACAAAGAAACAACACAAACTACACTCGAAGCACAATCGCGAAAGAGGAAAACTAAGAAAAGATGAACATAACTTATAAGAATTGATGAAAGATACGAAGGAAATTAAATGTTGAAAACAACTGACGGAGGATATGTATCTCCAGTTTGAAGTTCGAGCTAATCCTGAAACACAACATCCTATGAGGATTTTGGTGCTTCATTTAATTTCTCGCACCAGCGTACCCTCACATCTTCTACGAAATTACAAGTCTGCCATGGCATTTGGCTCAGGGCAAGTGTACCCTTATGAGTTTGCCAGAATTGAAAAAATACCATTCCGATATTGAAAATGGAGTTTCAAGTCACGGGCCTTCTATTCAATGAAAATTTATTGGCCAAAAATTCAGCCCAAAAATTTTAGGGGCAATTGTGGGGACCCATTTATTATGGCCTATGAGAGTAGCAGACCAACCCAGCCTGCAAAAAGGAACTGCCCGACCCAAATTCACTATCCACTAAAGGCTCTTGTATTTCCCATACACTTGAACACTTACGAATATACTCAAAATGGTTACTAATAATCTCAAAGCAGATATTCAGGGACACCACGGGTTATCCACATGTTTATTGAGTTACTTGAACGACTCAAACTCTGAACGTATACATCTATAATTGTAAATCTAGACCCCAGGGTAAAATGGACGTAATCCGAGAATTTGAGAGACACCATTATAAAACAGTAACCTCCCCGTAGACGTAAGCAAGTTGCTGAACCACGTAGATTCGTTGTTGTGTGTGTGATCTTTACTTATTGCACTTCGTAACTATTTTTATGGATTTCTCTGCTGCGATATTTTTTGTACTCATAGATTCTCTTTCTCAAACTGTGAAACTTCCCAATTTGAGTGAAGTAGATGAAATATCCTTGTGTCATGCATATTGTAAATATTCCATCGATGGAAAAATAGGCACAAATCAAAGAGGGGGAACGATTTGGGGAAAAATACAACGAGAGTTCAATACTACCGAGGGTGTGTTGTATCACCGATCAATAAAAGTCTTGCAAGGCAAGTGGCAGCCTATTAATCGGGATTGTATGTTGTACGTTGCAAAGATGATTCATGCATTTGAAGCGACTCAAGGGAGCGGAACATTACGCGATCAGTGGATATGTCTAAAACATAACGTTAAGATGTTATTAATGTTTAATTTTTAATGTAGTATTACATCCTATGTTATTAATATATTTTGTCCCTTCCTAATATTTTTGAATAGGTTCAACATGCTCTCGATGACTTTAAAAATGAGACTGGTCATAAATTTGTGTATGATCATTGTTTTGACATTTTAAAGGATGTACAAATATATAATTTAGCAAACACTTCCACTCAGTTCATATATGAAAGAATATTTAGTCCCATCAACATCCACTTAGTTCATATATGGAAGAAGATTCATCCCCATCAACATATGGAGAAGATGTTGATTTGACTGAGGACTTTGAAGCAATACATACCCCATTGGAACGACCATCGAGGCGTAAGGTTGAAAAGCAGAGAGCTAAAGGCAAGGCCTTTTCTAGCCGTCTACAAGATCACACGGTACTAATAGATAATTCAAAGAGTTTTATTTAATCATACGAAGAATTTTCTATAGCAGCACAACGTAGCCAAGGCGAGCTCAATATAAAGTTGGACGAGTTAATTGTGCTACAAAAAGAGGAAATTGAGAATGCAGTCATTTTTATGGATACGTCTCGCTTCTCTCCAGTGTAGTTACTACTTCATAAAATACAAATAAATCATATACTAGTGAGTAGACTTGCAGAATATCAACAAAACTCACCACCTGGAGGAAAATAATAATTTTTTTTGTTTAGTTAGTTATGTTAAGTTTATTTTTCTTTGAAATTTTATGTAATATTTTTAAATCCTAGTTAATAAAATATTTCTGTGATGTCTGAGCAGTATTTATACTAATAATAATAAGAAACTGAATTAAAATATAATTAATATCCACACAGATATTTGCATTAACATAGAATTGAAGAGTGATAATGTAATATGGGTTTTCTAGATACTCATCGATATCAGCCTCCGCATGCGAATTCCATATATGTTCCATAAGGTCATCCCTGAGTTGATTGTGTTTATCCTTGTTATACATCATTGTTTCACACACTCTGTACTAGTATGCATTAGCAAGAGTGTCGCGACTAATTGGTGGCATTGGAGCTATAGGATCAAACTCATTACGCCAATTAGGATCCTATCATTCATTCTCTAGTATCATGTTATGCAATATTATACATGCTTTTATAATTACCTTCAACTCATTGTGTTGCCAGAATCGGGTCGGGTGCTTAATGCAATGGAACATTTATTGTAATATTGCAAATGCATGCTCAACATCTTTGCGTGCTCCTTCTTGAAATTTGGCAAACACACTTTGTTTTTGAGTTGTTGGTCATTTCAAACTCTTAACAATGGTTATATGTGATGGGTACATAACATTGTCCAGGTAATAGCCCATGTTGTATGAGTTCTAATTTATTTTGTGTTGCTCTCGAGTAGTTCGTCAAATACTATTGATTTAGCTAACACATTTAAGTCGTTACATGCACCATGCAACCCAAATAAAGAATGCCAAATCCATGTATCATATGAAGCTACTACCTCAAGGATTACAATTGTAACTCCTTATTGACCACTATATTATCCCTTCCAAGCGTGTAGATACTTGCACAATTATCAGTGCATGCAATCATTGCTTCTTATCATTCCAGAAAATCCCCTTTTTGCATTATCTTCCTGCAATCGTACAACATCATCTTCAGTATGTGACCGATAATATTATTTTTAAAGCACCGCATAATTGCGCACGCAAACCTCTTTACGGACTCAATGGCAGTTATTTAGCCAATGCCTATATATTCATCTGTCACATTCGTCGCATAACCGTAGGCTAATATGCGTATCAGAATGCAACATTTTTGAGATATCTAAGCCCCTTTTGGCCTAGGGTATATCTGATATGAACAAAGTAATCTACCAATATATGACTGAGAGTAGCTTCGGAGTATACGACATGAAGTCATCTCACAGGTTCGAAATTGGATAAATATGTTGAGATGCGCTGGCTCCTTGATTACGCATATTATTAATTTATGTGATATGCATTCTTTCTCTCTCAAAATATTGCTCCCGAATGCTTTTCTATTAATCTTCGCGTTCTTTAAACATCTTTCTCCAATCCTCCTTTGTATATATATTGTTCGGAGGTGCACGACTGCGTTGACTATGCCTCGGGATTTTCACCACTCTTGTCCTGCCGTCAAAACCAACCTCTTCAACTTCCCACCTTAATAAAATTAAGTTCTGAGATGATTTTGTTAGAAGTCTTGTCTCGTAAATGACGTTACTCCGTGTTGACGGAGGTGCGATAGGAATCCTTAGGTCATTAGGTGCCACAACCACAAATCTAACCCCATCGTGGTTAACCTATAGAAATATGGTTGGAAATATACAACCCTGAGAGACTGAAATCCAATATCAATCCCACTCGGCTTTGTTAGTAAGGATGAAATCGCCACTAATAATATCCCAATGGATGTTCATAACGAAGAAGTGATGGCGTGCCAAATATGACATTGGGTATAGTGGATTCAACGGAATGGAGATGGTACTTGTCATTTATCTGTAACACCTGTCACCTAAGTGGAACATCTCTCCCAATTCTGGATTCAATAAATATATCATCGTAAGGATGAAACACTAGCCAATTGGATCCACTGATGTTGATTTTGTATGAGTTCTGCAAGTGGTTTCCATGTAATCGACTCGGGTGATCGTATCGGTAGTTGTTCTTTCATTGAGATTGCTTTGAATCTTATTTTGCTCGAAACAACTGCTCGATGATTAATCATCTAATGAGTCATTTGAGGTCATGTGTTTACTACATTGTCTCGTCGGAGTGGAGCAAGTGTATATATATATTCATATGCCCAATATTGAAATAATAAAAATTAATTATTAGTAAAAAATTTGTCATAATATAATAATATATGTTAAAAATACTCTATAAAGTATTACCTCCAAAACTTGCCACTTGCAATTAAATTGTTTGTCCTCTTAACGACTCACAATATTGAGTGCGTAAAATATTCTCGTAATATAGCAGAGCCCCAGTCGAACTGCACTGTATTTTATAACTTGTCTAGTTACGCCGTCTTGTCGATTAAAATAGAGGTATTCGCATTTGGAAATAATACCATTACAATAACAAACAAAATGAATACCTTGGCTATTTGTAAAGATGTACTCAGGTGATTCGTCCTTGTATTCCACCACTTTTGTAAATATTTTTTTATTGATGTTAAAATTATTAATCTCGGGATAGTATGTCACAAGCAACGTATCGATTGTCGGAGTGGGTTGGGTTGGAAAAGGAAGGAGTGCATCTCATACTCCGACTATAATTCCTCAAAAAATTTAATATTTTGATTTAGTTAAATTGAAAAAAGAAATGAAATGTAATGACGTAAATAAAAATAATTTAAATAAATACAAACCTATTAAATGAACAAAATCGTATGGAGTTATTACAACCTCAACATACGAAAAATGAAATGTATGGGTCTCGGGGACCATTTGGATGCTAGGGCCTCCACTAATTTGTTGTCTGAATTTGGGAACTCTTCAGTAAATATCTAGGAAAAGCCAAACATATCAATAAATTGTTTGACTTGTTCGTCGCCTTTTATTTTGGAACAAACCTCCCACACGCCGTGAAAACTGCCCCGTATGTTGATAAAATCAATTGTTGGCGACGCTGTCATGATGAAAGTATCGTTACTAATATGCTGCTCGTCACTGTATAAATGAGGATGGTTGATATACCTCGCATCTCGTTGGAATGCCGGAGGTTACCAATTGTTGGGAAGTGGTTCGGCCTTTAGACGTGCAAACTTTATATTAAATATTAGGACCTCCATGCTAAAAAATAAGACAAATTTGAGGGTGAGATAGAGGTTAGGAAGATTGGTAAAATATAGATTTTATTAGTAAAATAAGAATTTCGGAGTGAAAATATGTAGTGAATTGAAGTTGGAATTATGTGATTTATATAGGTGATCTGTAACGGGTATAAATGGCTAAGTAAAAGCAATGGAAAGTTTTGGGGGTTCATGATTTTGTTTTTATTTTAGGGTTTACATTATTTATCTTCATTTTCTTTTATATTACAAATTAGGTTTTAGGATTTAGGGCAAGAGAAGTGAGAGTGTTTATGAATGTTTTATATGATAAGAGCCTTTTCGGAATGATATATGCGCTTGGATTAACCTCTAATTAAAAAAATTTTAAGGTTTATTTTGTCAAACGACTTTTTTATAAATTATTTTGCATTCAAGTAGATGAAAAATATGGAGTTTTTTTCAATAAGGGTCTGTGTATTAATTTATGGGTTGATAGTCGTTGCATCGTTCCAATCGTCAAAGGACAAGACTCAACTTGGCTAAAACCTATCAAAAAGGTTCCACTCCCAAAGCAACGACCATCTTTATCAAAATGTTAAACAAAAATCCTATGCGTACCTCGTCTAGGAACATTACTAAGCCAAAGAAGGTGAAAACCCCAAAACCGTACATTTTCACCTACTATCATAGGTATGGTCACCTTAAATATTTTTATTTTATTTTATGGCTTGTCTAGGATGACTATAACCAACTGCTTCACTACTCAAAGTTTTATTTCAAATCATATAGGTCGAAGGATTAGAAATAGCGGGTGGAGAAGATAAGGTAAGAAGATTTTAGAGAGAGAAAATTGCATAAAATAATAAAGAGTAAGATATTCAGAGAGAGAGAGAAGGAAATGAAAAACCAAGTGTGTGGGTTTTTAATAAAAAAAACAGAGAAATTTAGAACCAAAAGATACAAAAATTTGATGTGTAATAGGAGAGGAGTTTTTTTTATTATTTAAAACATGTAGAAAGAAAAGTGAAATTAAGATCCAAAAGATAGCTAAAATCTTCAATGTTAATAGGATAAATTGAACGAGGAGACTAACGGGTGGAGAATAGTATGGATTTGAAGAGATTTGATTCTATGGTTTGATATAGATAGAAGTAGACCTGTCAAAATACACGATAACCCGTTAACACGACACGACCGAACACGAAATTATAAGTTACTGGGTTTACCCTTATTGGGTTTGGGTCATTAACGGGTTGACACGGTAGACCCGTTAACACTAACAGTTCGGGTTTGAAAATTTACCTGTACCCGTTTTAACCCGTTTCTACCCGTTAACACCCGTTAACACTAACGGGTACTATAGGGTCACCCAACCCGTACCCAATAACAATAACCATTAAAACCCATTATTTCTAAATCTTTAAAGACTAACAGGTGCTATAGGGTCACCCAATCTATACCCAATAAAAATTACAATTAAAATCCATTATTTTTAAAGTATTGAAGACTAACGGGTATTATAGGGTCACCCAACCCGTTACCCATTTCGACCCAAAATGATTCGTTAATATTAGTGGGTGTTAACGGTTTGGGTCGTGTACCCGTTAATATTAACTGGTCATGTTTGGGTATTATTATTAGACCCGTTAGACTTAACGGGTCGTGTACGGGTTAAGGGTGTTTTCACCCGTTAACCCGTTAACCCGATCCGTACACGACCCAAACCGACCCGTTGACAGGTCTAGATAGAAGATCAAGGAGGGTGAGAAAGAAGCGGTGGTGTTAAAATGCATGTGTTACATATTTTATACATATTATGAGGAAAGGAAGAAAATAAAGTGGTCTTAATCAAGTGATTCTTGTCCCCACAACCTAGTTTTCCTCGAAAAACTTAAAAGCTATTTAGGCTGGGTTTGCAATTTTAATAATGCCTCTCCTTTATGATGTAACTAAAGTCACTAACTTGTAAAAATTGAAAAATGAGGTTGTATTTTCGGAATAAAGAAAATCAATTCTTTAGATGCGTAATTTTAAAGAAATATGAGTTGGACAAAAAATAATTTATCAGGTAAAAGTTCCTTAATATTATGAATTTTTAAGTGCAATTTCTTTTACGTATTTGATCTTGTAAATTTATATCTTCCTTGAGCTTTAAAGGATTTAAAAAAATATTATTTTATGCATTTAATGAGATTGAGCATTGAATTGAGTTAGGATCGACATATTTTATTACGTAAGCGAGGTTATTATCAAACGTTCATTTGTCGAGTTTATACTATACAGAGAGAGAGAGAGAGAGGATGTGTGTAAGAAAGAACTTTCTCGACTTGGGAGAATTATAAGGTGGAGATAAAACCGTTAAGTGGTCTAGTATAAAAGTTTGTATTGGTTTAAAATTTTAAAATTTTAAGTGTTTTATTGCTAATAACAGTTTGTATTGGTTTATGTCCTATAATTTGAGGTACACAAGACATTAACATTTATTAGTGTTAATAAAATATTTAAATTTTGGAACCCAAACCCGAAACCGTAAGCTTAAACCCTACCACTTATAATTTCGTATAGTATTAGAGATTTTTTATAAGTACATCAATCAACTTCCATTTATCTTAAGCTATAGTTAGAATAGGATTTTAAAATACGATAGCAGTTGATTTTTGTTGGAATCTAGATGACTATAGTTGATTTTTGTTATCATCTAGATGACCGTCTCATTTTCTATCCCTTTGTTTCTTTTAGAGATCCTTAGTAAGTGCAATATAATAACATGGCAACCAATGTTTCACACAAGTAATAAAAATATAATTATTTGCACGTAAAAAAAATACATAAATCAACTTCTATATTATATATTTATATATCCTGAGCTATAATTAAATTTAAAATCAGATTTTTAATACAGACGACACTTGATTTTTGTGGGATGAGCTGGATGACTAGTCCCACTCTATCCTCAATTGAAAATTTTCAATCTTTAAGTTGATTGATCAATTCTTGACTTTTTAGTATGCCATGAGTACTTATGAATTATTATGAACTAGGTGTTAATCCACACGATGCGCAGGCTTTTATAGAATACTTTTCTGCAAATGCTAAAAAACAATCTGTAAACTGAAAAAAATAAAGACATAAAAGTATTGTCATTCATTGATAATACAAATGATTCTAAATACCGGTGAAAAAATAATTTTATTCGCCTTTATCTAAATTAAAATCATGTGTTCACCAATTTATGGGTTTTTCTCCAAATTTTAATTTTCGAAGGCATTAACCCAAATCTAGAACCTTAAGATATAAACTGATAAAACGGATACCCAATATGAAATGAATAAAATCACACATTTAAAACAGTGATTGTATGTACTTAAATCTAAAAACTTGGAACCTTTAAAACCTAAATATAACATATATTTGAAACCCTAAAAAACCTACAATTCAAACCATAACTTTAAAAACATTAAAATCAATAACACCCAAGTGTAGAGATATAAAAGATGAGATAAAATGAGGTATTGCCACTAGAAGCTTAGCTATTTAGGATATTGGATTTGTATATCAGATCAGGTGAGAGAGAGAAGAACATTCGTATATGGATATTAACTTTTAGTTGATGAGGAGAGAATGAATTACTTATCAAAAAAAAGTTTATGAAGAGAAAATAGTGCAAAAGTTGATGTGAAAAAATCTAGAGAGTTTGACGCTTAAGTTAAGTAAAGAGGGAAGGGAAAGTAATAAAAAATGAAACAAAAGGCCACAGTGGAGACGTTAGGGAGGGAAAAATGAGGCGACGTGGGGGAGATTAAATACATGTGAAATTAACTACAGATAATGGAGAGACGGGGTCAAGGGAAACATAGGAGGGACAAAGTAAAATATAGAAAAACATTGTAAAATATTACGGAGGTCCAGTTTTTGGACCCAATTTGGGGACATAGTGATGTGTTATCATCACATTGGGTGATGTTTTTTGTGGAACCCATGTGAGCCACACACAATCCAATGTGGAAGCATTGCTAATTTTTTTTTAATGTGAGTTAAAGGGAGGCAGTTGCGTGAATATGTTCTTTCAGAAATAAATGGTGTACTTCGATTTATAACAGCTTTTGGACCCATTTCTTAAAATATCTCAATAATAATAGCAAATAATCAATAATTTTACTAAAAAATATGAGTAAATAATTACATAATAATTAAATGTTACACATACAAAAATTAAATACAAGTAAATATCATAGAAGATTGAGTGAAATATATCAAACAAAATAATACAAATGTTAATTTACAAAAAATATAAAAAAATTATATCTTAAACCAAAAGATTATGGTAATACAATGAATTCTTTTAGGTCGAGGAAAAGTGAGAAAAAATTTGAACACATTATGACGCTAGAAAGAAAATATTACAAAAAATAATTAGAATAAGGTTACTGTTGTAGGATATTTAAAATCACAATCTTAAGTTTTCGTGTGATAAACATTGATTTTATAGTTAAGCCAATAATAGAAAGAAATGTTATAATCCTCATTCTTTTTGAACCAAAACTCTTGACGTTTCATAATTATAAGTAACTCATTCCATGATATGAGTTTTTATTATTATTGTGAAATTTTAAGAAATGGTTAATGAGCTCCATGCAAAACTTGTGATTGTTAATGGGTTTTGGAAGTCATAGTTATCTACTATGAAAAGAAAAATATAAGAACATAATCAAATCAATGAAGTCGTGAGACCTTTATGTAGTGCTTCAATTAGTATAAAAGCATAACAAATCGTTAGTATTTCACACAATTATTAACCTTGCCATAATATATAGTGACTTTAATTGTCAGGAAGGGTGTGGGCAAATACCAAATGAAAAAATTAGACAACAACCAAATTTATGCAACCATAATTTGAAAATATACAAATAATACCAACACTTGAATACAAAGAATAAAGAAAAAAAAAGCGATCAACTTCAAATCATGACACAAATACTAAAGATGGAAAGATTTTAGTGTATGCCATTGTTAGAAACAACGTAATATAGTTTTCGGGTACCTGATCAAACCCTTCAAAACCGAAAAACAAAATTTCAAATCAATTTAGTAGTGAATCAAAATCTATTTAAGAGACATATAAGTTGGAATTAGTGGCTGGAGAAGAAGAAATGGTCACTAGAGAGAGTAAACAAAAAATAAATGAAGAGGTTCTAAGAGAGTACCAGAAGTTCATGGATGGGGTGAATTACATATGGGAAAAAATTCAGTGAATCGAGGTGTCGATTTAATTGTATCAAAGAAATATGAAAGGTTAAAAAGTAAATGACATTGTGTATGAAGAAATAAATGATGGTGAGAAGACATTAACTGAGAGAGAGGGATAAGAACTTCGAGGGTTGACTGAACGATTTTAGAGGTAGAGAGGATGAAGACTGTCACTATCAATCGAGGAAGAGACACATGGAGTTAAAAAGAATGGAAACTATGAATTAGGGTAGTAATAAATAGAGAGATAATTAGGTGGCCTCTAGAATATATACATGGAGGTTTCCAATGTGGGGCAATTACCTGTTGGAAATCAAACTGATGAGTTTCCCCATGGACTACCTTGCTGGGTTTGAGAATTAAAGCTTCATTATTAACCTCTAATACTACCATATTAGAGGTATAATAAGGACTATCGAATAATTTCATCTTGACAAATAAAAATAGCTAGACATTTAGTGCTCGTTGGGTTATGTATTCAGAAAACTCGATTAAAACACAATTTTAAATACAGTTTTAAAATTCAGTTTTCTATGTTTATAAATATTGGTGTGCGTTTGGTAAAATTATTTTTAAATACAGTTTTCTAAAAATTTGATAAAATTGGAAAGAATATATATATATATATATATATATATATAAACGTACATAAAACTTCCATACATACATGATATCACTACACCAAAACTGTCGAGTTCTCATGGTTAAAAATCGGGACAACGAAAACTTATCATGGTAAAAAGTCATGATAAAAAGTGGGGTGACAACGTCCTTTTTCACGGACGTGTCACAGTCATTGTCCATGATAAGTTCACAAATTTGTCAGGGACTTTGACCGTGACAAGTCCGTAACAAAGGAAAACTTTTCACGGACTTTGACCGTGACATGTCCGTGATTGTCACCGACATGTCATGGTCATAGTACGTGACAAGTTTTTCTTTGTCACGGTATTGTCACGTTCAAAGTCTGTGACAATTCTGGGCAGCATTTAAAAAAATCTACTAGGTAGTATGACCACTGCTACTGCCCAACAGTCTATTTTAACTCGTTACAGCACCTATATATATATATATATATATATATATATATCAACCAATTCATTCATTCATAATAGTTAAAGCCATACAACGTTCATTCCATCATTATATCAAACAATAAACAATAAATAACATTCAATATTCAAATTGTCACTCATAATTATAATATAAACAATAGTTATCAAATTATTATAAAAGGTTATTCATTTGTCATGACTTTGAAGGAGGAAGTAGGCCATATTATATAGGAATTAAGACAACCCCCAATATTAGTAATACCTCACTGCTCGGTCAACCATATGGTCTCATTCTCTTTTCCCACGATTCCATCCATGACGAGGACCCTTACCTCAGGCGATTGCAATGGACGACAATAAACTATAGCACCAGGGTGCGTATCCGGGTCCTTCAACCCCATAGCTATTATATGGCCACCTCATGTGTTTATTATATACACAGTAGGCCATTTAATAGTTGAAACTGGCCTTGGGACGGTGGTAGGGGGAGGTGAACATGTCATATGGAGGGAGATATCAGTGAGTGTGGGGGTGAAAAAGTTGGAGCAGTGATCCCCTCGTACACCACTTTCTCCTTACCCTTCCCTGAGATGGACCCCTTAAAAGAACTCTTGATAGTCGAACATTTTAGGCACCGTCCGCTCCAAATTTTCTAACTTCTTGCCGTGGTTGATTAGCAACTCATCCACCTTGCGATCCAACCCAGTGTTGCTCAACACAATCCCAATGAGCATCATCTTTCCCACCCTAGAGCTCACCCCCCAAGTACGACCCTTGTGATATCTCCCTAACACTTGGTTGAGTGCATCCGAAGAAAGAGATGCCCTATCGGCTTCACTCTGGGAATTGTGCACTTCCTTCAACTTTTCCTGAAACAACAAAAATGTAGACAATTAGCTAAATTAATACAAAAATATGGGATTATAATTTTTATTTTTATAGTGTAACTAATATTTTAACTTACAATATTGGCGGCCACGTTCGAATTGACCTCTCCATCCTTTGTAATTCCCCGTATTTTTTGGAATAAAATAAAATTTAATAAGGATTAATTTAGTTCGGTGAAATTCATTAATTAAGGTTGTGAATAATTGGACTCATTATTATTTATAAATTTTAGAGTCGGACTTTAATTATTTAGAAAAAATCAAAAGGGATTTTATTTTGAATAAAGAATATTTACATGTGTCCCATCAGAATTAAAATATATTTTGGGATAGAAATATTTGGGACACACTTTGAGAGGTATTACGGGCTCGTTTGGGTATTTTAGACCTTAAAGAATGGTCCCGGGGTATACATATATGAGTTGGATTGTTATCGGGTTAATTAAATAATGTATTTAGGCTTATTTGGGGGGTCCAAATTTATGGCCTAAGGCCCAACTCGGGATTTGATGTCTAATAATATTTATTAAGAGTTAATCCACTCATTGGGAGTTACATCCAAGAACCCTAAGAACACACACCCAAGAAGAGGAGGAAGGAACACCCTAGGAAGAAAATAGGAGGTTTTCCACCATTTACAGGCAATGATTATCTTTCCATTCTTATTTAAAGTGCACTAATCTTATATTAATGTTGATTCCATGCTTAGACTAAGATTGAATGATGTTTTGGGACTCCATATTTAGAGATCATTAGATTAGTGCAGAAATTGATGATAATCATATGATCCATGCGTAGATCCGTATCTCCTTGCATTAAATCTATATTCATGTGATTTAAATTGAAGAGTTATTGTGGAAAACATATTGTAGAAACATTTTCACAAATATTGGCATCAATGTTGTAGTGTAAGATGAAATTTGGAAATTTGTATATTCATGAGTTCTTGAAAAAATCTTGAAAATTGATGACAATTTAGGGTTGAATTTGAAGTTTAATCATGCGTATAATGATCCTATGATGTTTTAGAAACTATATCCATACCATTCTTTACGTTTTTGAACTATTATAATGATGTTTGATGAAGAAAGTTTTAAGGAGGAAAAACCCGTCTTGAAGAAGACATGTTGTCGGCTTATTGGGCAAACTGAATCGATTCGGTCTCCTAAAAAATAAATTCGAAATACCTCCTTGTAAAATTTTTTGTTACGATCAACTGGTCTCCGACCGCGTATTTTTTCAATTTTTTTAATTAATTATGATTTTTCTACGAAAGGGCGTGCGCGACCATTTTTGTCCAACTGAGGGATGAAGACTTATTCCAAGATTTTAATGATAATGTTATGAACTCATATACATCGTTAAATCGGGATGGGTTGATGTTATAGTAGTGCATACGTAATGACTTAAATACAAGTAATTATATAAAGGAAATGATTTATGTATAATTCTTGAATAACATAACACGGAATAAATATATTAAATGGGAGGGATATGCCTAGATGATTCGAAAATTTTATGTATGGGCACATAGATGATAAGACCCTAAAAGATACGATAACGCTATTATGATTAATTCAAGATAGGTTTGAATAAAATAAATACTTATTTGAGATAAGTTGAATGCATGAAGATTGTAATTAATAATTAATTTCCTCAAATTCGTACCGTATAACGAAACTAAGTAGTAATGTATCTTAGGCCGAATAGGCTAAAGTCTAAATGTTTAACAATGGTTGTGACAGTAGGTTGAGTGAGAATACTTATCCGTATAAAGGGATTTCTTATATATGTACATATAACCCTTATTCACTGTAGTTGAGTCCTTATATATGTACATATAAACCTTATCGAAAAGGTAACACGAAGCGAATAACCATCAATAATCTGGAATGGTTTAAGTCTAAGTCAGGTGGACGAATCATTAAATGTTGTGGAAGGGTAGTTGGGGATAACTACACCTATAATTATACAAGTAAGGTTAGTTCGGGGATGACTATACCGATAATTGTATTAACAAGGTTAGTTTAGGATAACTCTACTAATAATGTTTTAGGAAGGTTAGTTTAAGAATAACTGTACCTATATATTTAAAGAGAAATAAATTATGAAGTAAATGTGATTTAAGTCTAAAAGGCAATGTGTGGGACTTAATGTTTAATCAGGAAGTGGTCATAGCATGTCGACTAAAAAAATTTGTTATATAATAACGGGATAAAATGCTATGGTTAAGCCGAAAGGGTTATATTTGAATGTATGGGGATTCCTTGGTTTAAAGTAGTTATAGATTAACTGCTTAAACATATTGGATAATAATATGCATTATGTTATTTTTCTGAACATACCCGGGTTCGTGAATTGTCCTATCGGTTAGGGTTGGAGTGCGATCGGGATTGCGTAACACACATCGACACGGGTGGGCTAGACATTCTGTAAGTCATTTAGATATTATGTAGCAGCGTCACTTACTAGATGGTATGTGTTAACGCTGAGATCATTTGTCCCTGCTTGGTATGGACAGTTAACTGGTGAACTGCTTGGGTATCTCCCCACTTCCTTGTGTTTTGTTACCCGTTTAGGATAAGTGACTCCATCGGGTATTACTGATAGAACATGAACATGATTCCGAAGATATATGTCTTCATGTGTCTTATATGTATATATATTTCTCCATTTACTCATTATGGTGTGCCTAGTATGTGAATGTGCCCTCTCAGTCTATAGATGTAGACAATGCCTAATGATAACAAAGTTGAGTTAATATAATGATATGAATAATTAAGGATGAAGAGGAGTCCTAATGGAAAATATGATAGACAATTATTAATGAGAATAATAATTGGGCAGTCTAAGAATGTAGATAGTAATTACAGAGAATGAATAATGTGGTATACAATTAATAATGAAATTAATAATTTGGTAGTCTAAGAGAATGAAACTTATAGTCTAATGGGGTAGATGATGAGGAATATGAATTAGATATCAAATAGTCTGAAGAGATAGACTAAGGTTATGGAATATTGTATGATGTAAAAATATGCACGTAGTTTATATCAAATTGAGTAGCCAACAACATGAAATCTATTCAGGGACTGGGTGTTGAGTATAAATACCCACTTTTAGTTAACGCATAGCTAGATGGCTTATTCTTTGCATGTCGGATTAAACAATGGAATTTACAATCAGTATTTTGTTTGAGGATATAAGTAGGACTGCTTCTTGATGAGAGGTGAGGTACTCGTTACGTGTTAGCGGCGATGGAGAGACGTGAAGTATGCGTTAGTAACATTTTGCATATTTACTTGTGGAGAATCCTTGCAACTCTAGGGCTCTCACCCAAATTATAAAGGTTTCTTCCCTAGGTATTCTTAATGACAGGGATAGTAGGACTGGCGATGAATCAGACATGCAGTTGCATTGGACGTAGTGGATTTCACTCTATTGATTCTAGCATAGGTTGTACTTCAGCATTTGTTCATTTTATTTTATACCGGAATTTGTACGGGCATAAGCCTAAGAGTTTATTTATAGCTGTTGTACTTAATTCTACATTATGGACATTATATGATGATTCAGTTTTTATTATTCATGGATTAAATTGGTTTTATTCAGGTGTTTTTATATATTGTGGATTTTGAAATTGAATAAAGAAACTTTTATTTTCTTCAGTGTCGAGGATGGTATAAATTGTTGATAAGACCCATCTTCATCATACTAAGCCTGACCAGCCTTTACGTGAGAAAATGGGGGTTGTTACAGTTGGTATCAGAGCACAGTTCTAGTGTCCTTAGGATTTGTGTTTGAGCTTGTTATGTTCTGCGTTGCATCCTTTGATATAGATCCCTATAATTAGGAATCATTGTATTCTTTGTGATTGGTTACTACCCGTTCGGGCAAAGGGTTAGTTTTGTATAGAGAGCCATAGAGACCTTCATGTGGGTCACTTGGTAGAATTTCAAGGAGTTTGAGAAATTTAGTGCCTAGTAATTTAAGGGAAGACATTTAGAGAATTTGAGGAGGTGGTAATGTACTATAATGCACCAGCAGAGGTGAGTTCATTGAGGCTAGGACCCACAGCAAGATGGGCATCAGATTACATATGAAATTATTTGCAGAGAAAGAGGCTAGTGACAGTACCGGTGGAAAATGATGTGTTTTCCCTACTTTTGAGTGTGTCGGAGATATATTTTATTTGATATTGAGACTTAGTGTTCGCTTGGGTATTGTTAGTACATTGGAGAAGGTGGAGTTCATAATTGGGATAGTATTTTAAATTGGATCACCATGTGTGAGAAAGGATGTTGTTGCGCTGGTGCGTAGATGTATAACAATGTATATGAGGAGGAATATATTTATATTAGGCCTGATTGTTAGCCATGTCAGAGTGTGATATTTTTCCAGGGAATGGATAAATAGTTACTTGAAGGAACACATTGGTTTTTTGAGTTGTGATCATGTCTAGAAGACAAGTTTGGTTAGAAAATGGTGTTCACCCTAGTCGTGAGGGTTATGGTGGGTAACTATTGTGATCAAGACTAGTTTTAATATGATGGATTTTGATGGGAACTTAAGTCGCACAAGGACCTTTAGAAATTTGGGTATGCTTAAGTAAGCAGCATGTGATGGTAACTTAGAAATTTTGACAATTCAGGGAGATAGATGCGTGTGAGTAAATTTAAAAACTTATGGGGGTAAATTGGGTTACATTCAGGTTGGAGAAAGGAAGTTTTATGTGGAGGAAGTGTTCGAGGGATAACGTAAAAGTATGATTTGGGAAAGTATTGCCTTAGCGAGTATAAGCAAAAAAAATAGAAGTAAGGCTAATGATAGCATCGATTATTGAGATCTTATATGATGTGTTATGTTTGTATCGCGACGTTGTTATTGAAGTGGTGATGGTAGACCTGATTAGAATGGGTATGCTTTTGGAGATTTCGAAATGACTAAGTGCACTATAGGTTAAATACGGATGGGGAATGTCCTACCTAGGTTGGGGTGATTGAAGTGTTGGGCATGGTGGGGTCGGTTAACTCTAAAGGAGTTTGACATAACTCTTGTAAAGGATGAGTGATTTGTTTGAAAATTGGCAAATTTTGTAATGTTATGATTAACTTATTGATTCATGTTTGGTTTTAGGTCAATTGGCTCTTAGTGATTGACAAAGCTATTTAGTAGTGTTTTCTTAATCGAGACGAGGCCTCGGTTGACAATGGGCACAAATTGGAATTTAAATGATTTATGTAAAGGTCTATTTTTATGATTCCCTTTTTAGTCTTGGGCCGATGGATCTCAATAACTAACTAAGACGTGCAGTAGTGTATTGGGAGGACTCCTTGTTTGGATTTTGCTTGCTAGACATCCCGTGCACGAAATTAGAAAAAATCGGGAGTTGAGAGAAGTTGGATACTAAGATGGTTATTTTCTTATTACATGTACATCTTGGTAGTACACTGATGTATGATTATGCTTAGTGTGAATGGTACAAATTAGATGTATATGTGTCATTCATATTTATTAATGGTACGCGCGTGTGTACATGTAATGTGGGATATATGGACACCCCACTAACGTTATGATAGGCATAAATGAGCCTTTTCATTTATCTCATGGGATATGAGTATAGACTAGTTGGGTATAAACATAAGTTAAAGGTGCAAAATGAAATGAGACTTCATGCTACTTTGAATTCCTAGGACGGAATTTTGTTATAGGGGGGATAATGTAATATCCTGTATTGTTTGGAATAAAATAAAATTTAATAAGGATTCATTTAATTTAGTGAAATTCATTAATCAAGGTTGTGAGTAATTAGACTCATTATTCTTTATAAATTTTATAATCGGAGTTTAATGATTTGGAATAAATCAAAAGGGATTTTATTTTGAATAAAAAGTATTTACATGTGTCCCATCAAAATTAAAATATATCTTTGGATAAAAACATTCGGGACACACTTTGAGAGGTATTACGGGCTCGTTCGGGCACATTATATCCTTGGGAATGGTCCCGGGGTATACATATATGAGTTGGATTGTTATCGGGTTAATTAAATAATGTATTTGGGCTTATTTGCGAGGTCCAAAATTATGGCCTAGGGCCCAACTCAGGATTTGAAGTCTAATAATGTTTATTAAGAGTTACTCCACTCATTGGGAGTTACATCCAAGAACCCTAAGAAAACTCACCCAATAAGAGGAGGAAGGAACACCCTAGGAGGAAGAAAAGAGGAGGTTTTCCACCATTTACAAGTAATGATTGTCTTGCCATTCTTATTCAAAGTGTATTAATCTTATATTAATTGTTGATACGAAAATTAGTCAGCAGACGTGGACCAATTCTATAAAGACACTTGCCATCTTACGTGGCAAATACATATGCTCACCGAGCTACCTAGCATGCCGAGCTACTCAGCGTCCCAAGCTACATAGCGTGCCGACTTACTCAACATGTAGAGCATCTAGCCAAGAAGACCAAGCAACAATTGTACATTCAATGAACATCAGATTTAATGAACATTCTTACTATACAAATGTATATGTCTATTAAGTAACGGCATATCACCTATTTATACTGACAGCCCCAAGGCTATAAATACATTTTAATACCCTCCACACGGGGAGGATGAATCTCTTGTAATCATCATCGAGATTAAGGCAAACATCTGCAATACAAACAGTGGATGTAGGCCATTTTATAAGGCTGAACCACTTTAAAAATCCTTTGTCTTATTTTTATTTCATATTTCATCTATGATTAATTAATTATATCAAGTCTAGTTTTTTACATTAACATATTGGCGCCGTCTGTGGGAAACGACTGTCAGTACCGTTTTTCACCCAACATTTATTATCACCCATGGCTGAGATCCTAGAATCCAGTAATAGGAATAATACCGGGGTCCCTCCGAACCACTCTGCTCCCCTAACTATCAATGAAATTACGGGAATAATAGCCAATTTAGCCCAAGGGCAAACGGCTATGCAAGAAACCACGCGGTAACTCATTCAGACTGTTCGTAATGGATCACCTGCCCAGTCAGGTTATAGGAGCGTTCAACGAAACACCCATCTGCCAACGTCAAGAACCAGATGTACACTATTCTCGGATGTTTCACAGCCCAGGCGCAGTAATTCTCATCTTACTGAGCGATCCAACAATCCTTTATATCAACCTGAACGGACTTCATCTGTAAGAGCTACTGATTCTCGATAGAATGTCACCTTAAATCCTGAGCGAACAAGCATTTTGGAAAGGTTGAGCATAGTCTCTCCCTTTGACCGTTTGGGCCCTAGGAGGAATAGAAATCCCCCTAGGATTGAGTCGAGGAATTCTCAATGACCAACCGAGCTAAGGGAGGGTTCTGTCAAATCACACCCAGCTACACGTGGTGAAAGATCCCAGGAGGAAACTTTAGCGCGCTCTGTTGCTCAGACAAATAGGCGGGAGGCTGGGAATGATGCGTGGAAGGGTTCCATTCAAAGACTGGAAGACCGATTAGGGGAAATGGCTAAGGCCAAGAACCATCTCCAAAGAAATTTTGTCCAGGGATCACCCTTTCTCCAGGCAGTTGTGGATTTTCCCACACCATCAAAGTTTAAGTCTCCAGTAGTAACGCCTAAGTATGATGGAAAAACTGTTCCCATCCTCCACATAGAGCAGTATCAAGCTGTTGCTGATATCTACGCAGTGCCCGATGAGATGAGGTGTAAGGCATTTTCAGGAATAATCACTGGGTCAGCGTAGATATGGTACAATAGCCTTCCTCGGGTCAAGATTGCTACTTTCCATCAGTTGGCAGAGCTCTTCATAGGTAATTTATGCTTTGGTGTGAAGTCGGTTAAGAGAGTATCACACTTACTGAGTGTGAGACAGAAATCAGGAGAAAGTACCAGAGATTACATTACACGTTTTAACAACGAGAAACTTGAGGTGATCGACTACAAAGAGAAGACAAAAATTACAACACTAATGAGTGGCATATTGACTGACATGTTATACTATACCTTGGCCAAGGATCCCCCCAAATCCATGGAAGAATTGATGGCAAAATCAATGAAGATCATGAACGCCGAAGAGGCCATGGTTACGAAGAAGATTGTTGACGCTAAAACAGAGACTAAGGATGAAGGTATAGCGAAGAAGAAGGATTAAAAGCGTAATGGGAATGATAAGCGAACAAAAGGCAAGGAGGCGTTCGAGCAGTTGAAGAAGTATGGGAATTATACTCCTTTAAAGGTGGATATAAACCATATCCAGGAGGAGATCAAGAACAATGAGGGTCTAACTTGGCTGAAGAAAATGAGGACAAATCCCGATAAGAGGGATAAATCCAAATATTACGAGTTTTATAGAGATCGTGGCCATATGACCAAGCGCTGCATAGCTCTACAGAATGAAATCGAAGCACTCATTAGGCATGGAAAATTGAGTAAATTTATTGATCATCAGAGCGGTGGGAAGCCTGACGAGAGAGGCAGACAAAGGTCCAAATATCCTTGTCAAATAAGAGATAACAAAAAAAGAGACCACGAAGGTGATCCAGAGGACGACCCTGACCTACCCAAAAAGCCAAGGCAACCCGAGCGCGAGATATTTTCAATCCATTTCGGATCATTTGAGTGTAATGTGATTACAGGTGGAGATGCAGGAGGTGGGGATCACACTGCTGAAAGGAAAGCTTACCTCAATCAGGCCCAAGCTTGTTCTTATATACAACGCATAAATATGACTGAAGATGATCACCCGAGGAAGGTGAACAAGGATAAACTGGTCATTAGTTTTTCCAAAAATGACCTGGAAGGTGTCTTATATCCTCACGATGATCCCCTGGTTGTCAAGATGAGGATGAAAGATGTGGTGATTTTGCGAGTATTGGTAGATAATGGTAGCTCTGTAGACATCATGTTCTACCCGTGCTTTGACTGCTTGAATTTAAAGTTAGCCCAATTGGAGCTATATCACAGGCCCCTCCCTGTCTTCACTGGCGAGAAAGTTTTTCCACTTGGGACGATCAAGTTGAACATGCTCATTGGCAGCTGACTCGCCTGTAGAACAGAATAAGTACATTTTTTTTGTAATGGACAAGAATGTCAATTCAACCTACAACATAATCATAGGAAGAGTAGGCTTGAAGAAATTCGAGGCAGTGCCATCCACGGTACACCAATACTTGAAATTTCTGACCAACTTCGGGGTTAGAATTATGAAAGGCGACCAAAAAGTAGCTCGAGAATGATACTATTCATCTGCCGAACAAGAGGAACTGGAGGAGGCCAGGAAGAAAACCACCACCTACCAGGTGGATGAGTTTGAAGATGCAGAAGTCGAGACTTTGGACCCTAGGGATGAGTCCCAGCTTGTGAAGCGTCAGGTCGTCGAGGCTATGGAGAACGTCATTCTGGATGATGAACGACCAGAACGGATAACTCAAATTAGCGCTTTACTGGATCCGTCAATGAAGCAGGAACTAGTGGCATTTTTACGACAAATAAAGTAAGCTTTCTCATGGAGTCAGGAAGATATGTCGGGAATAGACCAAACCTTCCGATGTCATGAGCTCAACGTTAATAAGGAGATTAAGCCAGTGAAGCGGAAAAGAAGGGTCTTTAGCCCAGAGAAGAACCAAGCCATCCAGGAGGAAGTTGAGAAGCTACAGAAGGCCTTTTTTATTAAAGATGTCAAATATCCTGATTGGCTAGCCAATGTCGTGATGGTGAAGAAAAAGAATAACAAGTGGAGGATGTGTGTAGATTTCACAAATCTTAATAAAGCCTGCCTGAAAGATCACTTTCCATTACCCCGAATTGATCAATTGATGGATGCTACCTCGGGGCACGAGTTATTGAGCTTCATGGACGCTTACTCCGGCTACAACTAGATTAAGATGAAACCAAAAGATACGGAGAGCACTACGTTTATTACCCCAAGGGGAACATATTGCTATAATGTTATGCCCTTCGGACTTAAAAATGCAGGAGCTACCTATCAGAGGTTGATGAATAAAGTTTTCGCATAGCAAATCGGCAAAAACATGGAGGTTTACGTCGATGATATGCTAACTAAAAGCAAGAAAGCCACCGACCATCTAGCTAACCTCAACCAAACCTTCGATCAGTTGGACAAATATCAAATGAAGCTGAATCCGACAAAATGCATATTTGGTATACGAGAAGGCATGTTCCTTGGGTATATTGTGAATCAGCGAGGCATTAAAGCGAATCCAGAGAAGATCAAAGCCTTGCTGGAATTACTATCTCCTGTTACGAAGAAGGAAATACAAAGCCTCATAGGTCGTGTTGCAGCTCTTAATAGGTTTGTGTCGAGAGAAACGGACAGATGTCTCCCATTCTTCAAGATTCTCATAATAAATTTCGAGTGGAACGATGAATGTGAGCAGGCGTTTCAAGAATTGAAGAAATATCTGGGGACACCTGTGACAACCCGAATATAATTATGATTAATTATACGTAAATCATGCCTAGATTGTGTGATATGATTAGTGTGTTATTAATATATGTGATGTTAATTTATTATGTTTAGTCTAATCCTACCTCCAAAAAGCATGAAATGTCGAATTAGTTACAAATACAAAATTTGAAGGTTTCGATAGGAATGTCCATGTTTAAGGCTAGTTTTGACCTTTATGACATAACAATTGACTTGAGGTGAAAACTACATAATTGTAGACAAGTGAGTTATGGTTGTAACAAAACAAACGGTGAATGAAACGGAGGTTCGAGTGAGAAGTTATACCAAAATTACGAAACAAGGGCAAAGTAGTCCATCCATTAAGTAGTATTTTGTCTTAATATGGCAACAAATGTTTTATTCTCATTGGTTGGGAAGGGTGGTGGCTTTGGCCGACCTCAAACCCTTAGAATTACCTCTTTATTCAGCCAAAATGCAGCCATGAGAGATTTTAAGCCTAAGGAAAGAGAAGTTGGAAGTTAGGAAGAAAAAGTGAGGAGAAAATTGAAGAAAATTCATAGAAAATTACGAAAAAGCCCCTAAGGTAATTCCAACCATGAATCTTGCTATTTTTTCTTTAATTTGCGATTTATATGATATAAATCCTTGATTTTTATTGAACTTTCATGTTTGGGTGCATATGTATGGATATATGCAAGTTTAAGTTAAGTTGAATGTACAAAATCCTAAGATTGCTTTGTTTAGAAACTTTGTTTATTCAAACTTCCATATATTTTTGTATAGTTACTGGAATCGATTGCTTCCAATTGGATATTAACATGGACTCATATATGTATGACATATCCGAAAATCATGTGAAAATACCAACAAATGAGTCCTTGGTGAGGGTTTGAAGTTCGGGTAAGAAATCTGCCCTAAGGGTGAAAATATGCCCGCCATGTGTTCGGTGTTTTGCTTGACATAGCAAACGAACCTTAAAAATTATGAAAATTTAATCTTATATTTTTCAATGTGTTTACTGATGTTGGGTGAAAGATCATAGAAATTTATGATGTAGAAAAATCATGAAAATTCCTGGAAGTTGAATGAACGATAAAAGAGCCTATAGGGCAGATTTGCCATGTGGTAAAGAAATGAGCATATCTTGCTCTACGAGACCTAAAATGATGTACCGTCTTTTGTATTGGAATACTAATATGACAAGGATTGAATTTCCAAGAATAAATGAATTTATATTTGGTCTATGATTTGGATATGTTGAATATGCTAGCATGGATTTGGATGGAACTTCACTTGTGATAAATGATTTGAATAGAATCATGTGATGCTTATGGATTGAATTATGTTTAAATCGTTCTTTGGATTATTGATATTATTATGATGATACTAATATTTTGAGAATGATAGGAAGGGAAGAAGAGCTGATTGAACAAGTACTGGATAAAGGCAAGGGCAAATCCAGTTAAACTGCCAAGGTGAGTGTACTTATGATTTGTTTCATATATAAATATGAATATAGCTCTAAGAGCGGATTTGTTTGAATACTTCGGTATTCAGGATTTGTTTGGATATTAAAATATCCAGGATTTGTTTGGGTCTCATGATCCAGGATTGGTTTGAATACTTCGGTATTCAGGATTTGTTTGGATATTCAAATATCCAGGATTTGTTATTGCCAACGGGCAGAATTATTTGGATCTTATGATCCATGATTTGTTATTGCCAATGGGCAGGATTGTTCGGATTTTATATCTATATATTCGATATAGAATTGTTATTCTATTGCAGGGAAGGAGTACCTCACTAAGCGTAATGCTTACGGTTTATATTTTAATAATTTCAGGTTCACACGCTGCCAGCTAGGATACCATATGACGGGTAGCTTTGAGAGTTGCACCGTTGGAGAGAGATGGGATTTAAAAATTGGATTTTATCGTTGTCACACTGAAGATTTTAATATACTCACACATTGTATATTTTGCTTTAGCTTGGATTGAGTTGATCATAGTTAATCAAAATATTGTATGTCCACTTAATTATAACTCTGATGATGATTTTTGTATGGTATAAGAATAATATTGTGTTCATTATACATAGTATGTAGGAAAATATTGATAAGTGAATCATATTTCCAATGGGATCAAGATTATGATCTAGTTATTCCAATAATAAATGATTAGTTGGGAATTTGGGTTTGGGGTGTGACAATTAGTGGTATCAGAGCGTCTAGGTTATTAATTCTGGACGTGTGTGACGATTAGATGGCAGTTATTGATTGATTTGATATTATTGAATTGTTTATATACTAACAAATAGTTTAGTACTGTAAACTGTTTATATTGGTTGTTAGAATTTTATTGTATTACAGATAATTCCAGATGGAACCTGAGAATGGACAACCTAGAGAAGAGGGAGTCGCTTCTCGTACAGAGAATACTGAAGTGGAGTAAAGTGTTGCTGGAAGGGCTAGAGAGCAAGAGCAGCCTACAGAGATGCAAATAATGGCGCAGGCAATGATGAGGATGGCAGAGCAACAAGAAAGAAATATGGCGCAAATGGCAGAACAACAGGCTAGATATCTAGAATCCAAGACTGTGGCCAGGATTGAGAAAGAGGCAAGGAAGGAAATGAAAGATTCCATGCATGAGAAGTTTTTGAAGTTGAATCCTCCAGAATATTCAGGGTCAGTTGAACCTACGGAAGCTGAGATGTGGGTCAGGGATCTAGAAACTATCTTTGCAGTTATGAAGGTTCCAGATAACCAGAAAGTGAATCTAGCTGTGTTTAAGCTCAAAGGAGAGGCGAAATATTGGTGGGAAGCCAGCAACCATTTGGTGCCCAGGATGGAAGGTACTGATGTTATTACTTGGGCTGAATTTATTAAAGCTTTGTATGTTAAGTATTTCCCTAAGGTCTATAGGAGGGAGAAACTGAGGGAGTTTATAAATTTGACCCAAGGGAACATGTCTGTGAGGGAGTATGATGCAAAATTTACTGCTTTGTCTAGATTTGCTACTAAGTATGTGCAGGAGGAAGAAGATAAATGTAGTAAGTTTCAAGATGGACTGATTTTGCCTATTCAAAATAGAGTAGCCACTTATGAGTTAGAAGATTATGCTTCTCTGGTAAACAAAGCCATGATAGCAGAAAGGCAAATGAACCAAGGGGTGGCGAGCAGAGAGAGTTTTAAGAAAAGTAGATTCGACGCATCTCAGTATAGGGGAGGTGAGAGTGGAAGTGTTAAGGTGGAACCTTATAAATTTCAGAGAGGTGGTGGAGATAGTGGTAGAGGTCAGGGGAGGTTTGGTAGAGATACCAGGGGTGGAGGATCTTTTGGTTCAGCCAGAAAGTCAAGGAGAGGTGAGGCCCCAATAGGAGGTGTTACATGTTTCTTTTGTAAAGAGGAAGGACATTATAAATCTGAGTGTCCTAAGCTTAAGGGATTGGAATGCTACCATTGTCATCAAGTGGGGCATATTAAGAAGAATTGTCCGCAATTGGCACAGACTCCAGCAGCACATAGTGAAGTAGCAAGCAGAATGTTATCTCCAGGCAGTACAGTGAAGAGTGTGGGTAGAGGACAAGCTAGTGGTTCCAGGCCAGGTGGACGAGTCTTTACGATGAAAGAAGCTCAGATTACGCCAGATGTGGTGACAGGTACACTTTCTGTTAGTGATAGAAGTGCTTATGTTTTGGTTGATCCTGGTTCCACACATTCTTTTGTGTCCTATGCTTTTGCCATATACTTGAATATACCGTGTGCTCGTTTAGATGTGGGGTTGGGTATTTATATGCCTATGGGGGATATGGTTGTAACTGAATATGTTTTTCATGATTGTGTTTTGACTGTGGGGTCTAGAGATACAGTTATAGATCTACTTCCATTGGATATTTCTGATTTTGATATAATTCTGGGAATGGATTGGCTATCCAAATATCATGCATCCATGGATTGTTTCCGTAAGGAAGTTCTTTTTAATATGCCTGGCGAGCCTGAATTTAAATTTGTGGGGGAAAGGAAAATTGTTCCCAGTTGCATTATTTCTTCTATTCAGACGAGGAAATTATTGAGTAAGGGTTGTGAGGGTTTTATTTCATATGTTCTTGACACTAGGAAGGGGGCTTTACAATTAGTCGATGTCCCTATTGTACGGGATTTTCCTGAAGTGTTTCCTAGTGAGTTGCCAGGGTTACCTCCAGAAAGAGAAGTTGAATTTAGTATTGAATTAGCACCAGGGACAACCCCTATTTCTATGGCACCGTATAGAATGGCACCTGCTGAGTTGAAAGAACTCAAGATTCAATTGCAAGATTTACTTGATAGGGGGTTCATACAACCTAGCGTATCTCCATGGGGTGCGCCAGTTTTATTTGTGAAGAAGAAAGATGGTACCATGCGTTTGTGTATTGATTATAGGCAACTGAATAAAGCTACAATTAAGAACAAATACCCTTTACCTCGTATAGATGATTTGTTTGATCAGTTACAGGGTGCTAAAGTGTTTTCAAAAATAGACTTACGATCGGGTTATCATCAGTTGAGGGTCAAGGAGAGTGATATTTCTAAAACTGCTTTTCGTACTCGGTATGGTCATTTTGAATTTCTGGTGATGCCTTTTGGGGTGACTAATGCTCCAGCTGTATTTATGGATCTTATGAACCGGGTACTTCATCCTTTTGTTGATTCATTTGTGATAGTTTTTATTGATGATATTCTGATTTATTCACATGATATGGTTGAACATGAAAAGCATCTCACAACTATTTTGAATCTGTTGAAAGATAAGAAGTTGTATGCCAAGTTTAGCAAGTGTGAATTTTGGCTATCACAAGTTGTATTTTTAGGCCATGTTGTTTCGGGAAATGGTATATGTGTTGATCCTAAAAAGGTAGAGGCTATTGTAAAATGGGAGAGGCCCAATAATGTGACTGAGGTGAGGAGTTTTCTGGGTTTAGCTGGGTATTATAGAAGGTTTATTAAGGGATTTTCTTCGATTGCCTTACCAATGACTAAACTAACCCGGAAAGATGTTAAGTTTGAATGGAATTCTGATTGCGAAAATAGTTTTGATGAATTGAAAAAGAGGTTGGTAACTGCACCTGTTCTTACTATTCCGCATGGTGGAGATGGTTTTGTTGTTTATACCGATGCTTCACACCAGGGGTTGGGTTGTGTTTTTATGCAGCATGGTAGAGTTATTGCTTATGCTTCTAGGCAGTTGCGTACACATGAACGTAATTATCCTACACATGATTTGGAACTTGCTGCTATTGTGTTTGCTTTGAAATTATGGCGTCATTATCTATATGGTGAGGTATGTGAAATTTTTACTGACCATCAAAGCCTTAAGTATTTATTTACTCAGAAGGAGTTGAATTTGAGGCAGAGGCGGTGGATGGAGTTAATTAAAGATTATGATTGTACAATTCACTACCACCCAGGAAAGGCAAATGTAGTTGCAGATGCTTTGAGTAGAAAGGCTTCAGGCAGGTTATCTTGTATTCGATGTGCTAGAGTTGCTCATATTATGGAGTTGAGATTGATGGGAGTAGAATTGCAACTAGTGGATGGGGATAGATTATTTGCTCATGTAAGCGTGAGGCCTTTATTAGCTACCCGTATTCATGATTTGCAAAGTCAAGATCCTTTCCTTGAGAAGAAACGACAAGATCTCCGAGATGGTAAGTCTGAAGATTTTTATATTGTGAATGATGGCACTTTATTATATAAGCAGCGGTTGTGTGTGCCTAATGTGTGTGGATTGAAAGAGGAAATTTTAGATGAGGCTCATAATTCCATTTATACTATGCATCCTGGTAGCACTAAAATGTATAGGGATTTAAAGGAGCATTATTGGTGGAATAATATGAAGAAGGAAATAGCTGATTTTGTTGCGAGGTGCCTTATATGTCAGCAAGTGAAAGTGGAGCATCAGAAACCTACTGGTCTGCTTCAGCCATTGCCGATACCGGAATGGAAATGGGATCATGTAACGATGGATTTTGTGGTTGGGCTTCCTCGATCTCAGAAGGGGTCAGATTCGATTTGGGTAGTGGTGGATAGATTGACAAAGTCCGCTCACTTTCTAGCAGTCAAGACTACGTATACAGTTGATAGGTATGCTAGATTGTATGTTAATGAAATTATTCGATTGCATGGAGCACCGGTATCTATTGTTTCAGATAGGGACCCTACTTTTACATCCAGATTTTGGGATAGCTTGCAGTATGCTATGGGTACTAACTTGAAGTTTAGTACGGCTTTTCACCCCCAGACAGATGGGCAGTCTGAAAGGACAATACAGATTTTGGAAGATATGCTTAGAGCTTGTGTGCTTGATTTCAAAGGTAATTGGGATGAATATTTGCCTTTGATAGAATTTGCATATAACAATAGTTTTCAGTCTACTATTGGTATGGCTCCATATGAAGCCTTGTATGGTAGACGATGTCGTACACCGATATGTTGGGGTGAAGTTGGTGAAAGGAAGATAGAGGGTCCAGAATTAATTGAAGTCACCACTGAAAAAGTGAAGATTATTCAAGATAGAATGAGAATAGCTCAAAGCAGACAGAAAAGTTATGCGGATAAACGACGAAAAGATTTGGAATTCCAGAAAGGGGATTATGTGCTTCTTCGGATATCTCCATGGAAAGGAGTTATGAGGTTTGGAAAGAAAGGGAAATTAAGTCCACGCTACATTGGACCTTATGAAATCCTTGAGAAAGTCGGGATGGTTGCCTACAAGTTAGCGTTACCACCAGAATTATCTCGGTTACATGATGTTTTCCATGTTTCTATGTTGAGAAAGTATGTAGCAGACCCTTCACATGTATTGGTGGAACAACCTATTGAGTTGAAGGAAGATTTGAGCTGCGTGGAAGAACCGCTTGCTATCGTTGATAGGAAAGAACAAATATTAAGATCAAAGGTGATCCCACTTGTGAAAGTTGTGTGGAGAAGGCATTCCATGGAAGAAGCTACATGGGAGAGTGAGGATAGCATGAAAATGCGTTATCCCTATTTGTTTGATTCGGACAACCAAGGTATGTCAATTTCGAGGACGAAATTTCCTAACAGGGGGAGAATTGTGACAACCCGAATATAATTATGATTAATTATACGTATATCATGCCTAGCTTGTGTGATATGATTAGTGTGTTATTAATATATGTGATGTTAATTTATTATGTTTAGTCTAATCCTACCTCCAAAAAGCATGAAATGTCGAATTAGTTACAAATACAAAATTTGAAGGTTTCGATAGGAATGTCCATGTTTAAGGCTAGTTTTGACCTTTATGACATAACAATTGACTTGAGGTGAAAACTACATAATTGTAGAAAAGTGAGTTATGGTTGTAACACAACAAACGGTGAATGAAACGGAGGTTCGAGTGAGAAGTTATACCAAAATTACGAAACAAGGGCAAAGTAGTCCATCCATTAAGTAGTATTTTGTCTTAATATGGCAACAAATGTTTTATTCTCATTGGTTGGGAAGGGTGGTGGCTTTGGCCGACCTCAAACCCTTAGAATTACCTCTTTATTCAGCCAAAATGCAGCCATGAGAGATTTTAAGCCTAAGGAAAGAGAAGTTGGAAGTTAGGAAGAAAAAGTGAGGAGAAAATTGAAGAAAATTCATAGAAAATTACGAAAAAGCCCCTAAGGTAATTCCAACCATGAATCTTGCTATTTTTTCTTTCATTTACGATTTATATGATATAAATCCTTTATTTTTATTGAACTTTCATGTTTGGGTGCATATGTATGGATATATGCAAGTTTAAGTTAAGTTGAATGTACAAAACCCTAAGATTGCTTTGTTTAGAAACTTTGTTTATTCAAACTTCCATATATTTTTGTATAGTTACTGGAATCGATTGCTTCCAATTGGATATTAACATGGACTCATATATGTATGACATATCCGAAAATCATGTGAAAATACCAACAAATGAGTCCTTGGTGAGGGTTTGAAGTTCGGGTAAGAAATCTGCCCTAAGGGTGAAAATATGCCCGCCATGTGTTCGGTGTTTTGCTTGACATAGCAAACGAACCTTAAAAATTATGAAACTTTAATCTTATATTTTTCAATGTGTTTACTGATGTTGGGTGAAAGATCATAGAAATTTATGATGTAGAAAAATCATGAAAATTCCTGGAAGTTGAATGAACGATAAAAGAGCCTATAGGGCAGATTTGCCATGTGGTAAAGAAATGAGCATATCTTGCTCTACGAGACCTAAAATGATGTACCGTCTTTTGTATTGGAATACTAATATGACAAGGATTGAATTTCCAAGAATAAATGAATTTATATGTGGTCTATGATTTGGATATGTTGAATATGCTAGCATGGATTTGGATGGAACTTCACTTGTGATAAATGATTTGAATAGAATCATGTGATGCTTATGGATTGAATTATGTTTAAATCGTTCTTTGGATTATTGATATTATTATGATGATACTAATATTTTGAGAATGATAGGAAGGGAAGAAGAGCTGATTGAACAAGTACTGGATAAAGGCAAGGGCAAATCCAGTTAAACTGCCAAGGTGAGTGTACTTATGATTTGTTTCATATATAAATATGAATATAGCTCTAAGAGAGGATTTGTTTGAATACTTCGGTATTCAGGATTTGTTTGGATATTAAAATATCCAGGATTTGTTTGGGTCTCATGATCCAGGATTGGTTTGAATACTTCGGTATTCAGGATTTGTTTGGATATTCAAATATCCAGGATTTGTTATTGCCAACGGGCAGAATTATTTGGATCTTATGATCCATGATTTGTTATTGCCAATGGGCAGGATTGTTCGGATTTTATATCTATATATTCGATATAGAATTGTTATTCTATTGCAGGGAAGGAGTACCTCACTAAGCGTAATGCTTACGGTTTATATTTTAACAATTTCAGGTTCACACGCTGCCAGCTAGGATACCATATGACGGGTAGCTTTGAGAGTTGCACCGTTGGAGAGAGATGGGATTTAAAAATTGGATTTTATCGTTGTCACACTGAAGATTTTAATATACTCACACATTGTATATTTTGCTTTAGCTTGGATTGAGTTGATCATAGTTAATCAAAATATTGTATGTCCACTTAATTATAACTCTGATGATGATTTTTGTATGGTATAAGAATAATATTGTGTTCATTATACATAGTATGTAGGAAAATATTGATAAGTGAATCATATTTCCAATGGGATCAAGATTATGATCTAGTTATTCCAATAATAAATGATTAGTTGGGAATTTGGGTTTGGGGTGTGACAACACCTCTACTATTATCCAGGATGGTTATGGGTGAAAGATTATACTTATATCTATCTGTCTCGGAGAGCGCAGTTAGTTCGTCATTGATAAGAGTGGAGGATGGAGTACAAAAACCCGTGTCCTACACCAGCAAAGCAATTTGAGGAGCAAAAATTAGATATCCAAAGTTGGAAAAGCTACCATTAGCTCTAATAGAGGCGAGTAGGAGGATGAAACCTTATTTTCAGGCCCATACCATAGTGGTGTACACATATATTCCACTTAGACAGGCCTTTCACAAGCCAGAAAAATCCGAAAGACTAATGTACTGGGCAGTCGAACTTGGCGAGTATGACATTATTTATGAGCCAAGGTCTTCACTCAAAGGGCAGGCGATGGCGGATTTCCTTGTGGAATTCACTTACCCAAATACCTTCGACGAACAAAGATCTAATGAAGAATAATTAGTGGATATTAGGGAATCATCAAAGACTATCCCCGATAAACTCCTATCAATTGATATAATGAAGGGGACAATCTTTAAGCAGAAAGAACCATTAGGCAATAGCCCAGCAGTGGAGAATGATAAGAGAAAGCACCAAATATTCCATCAGGGAATATTATCAGATCAAGAGTTTGATAATGGTATACCTGTGTGGAATTTGTATATTGATGGTTCTTCATGTGCAACACGAAGTGGAGCCGAAATAATTCTTAATAGCCCTGGTGGATTAGATGTCGAATACGCCCTGCGTTTTCAATTTAAAGCTTCCAATAATTAGGCCAAATATGAAGCTATGATCGTGGGCCTCGGTTTAGTAAAAATAATGCATGCAGATCAAGTCACCGTATTTAGTGATTCACAATTAATTGTACATCAGATTCTGGGGTTGCATGCGAAGAAGGGAGACTTGATGTCAAGATATTACGCCAAAGCCATAGAGATTGTGTCCACCTTTGCAGCAGTTTAGGTGATCAGAATACCAAGATTGGAGAATACGAGAGCTGACGCATTAGCTTGGTTAGCTTTAGCTACTCACACCGAGCTACGAAGAACGATTCCTATCAAGATACTGGCAGGACGGAGCATAGATGAAGATTTAATGGTGAAATTCATTACCCTAGATATGGGACCATCCTGGATGGACCCCATCAGGGCATACACCGAGGAAGGGGTTGTGCCAAATGACCAACTTGAAGCCAAGAGGCTGAAGTTTTAAGCTGCTCGATATGCACTGAATAATGGCGTTTTGTACAGAAGAGGTATCATCGCAGGTCTATAGAGATGTGTGCATCCTTCAGAGGTAAAAGACCTGATTGAAGAGGTTCATGAAGGATATTGTGGAGCTCATGTGGCAGGTCGAACTCTCCTATAGAGGTTAGTGATGCAGGAATATTATTGACTGACGATGAGAGTTGACTGCACAGCCTATACGAAGAAATGCGATAAATGCTAACATTTCTCGTCCGTTCGCAGAACTCCCCAGGCATTGTTAACGCCTATTACTTCCCCCTGGCCATTTTCTATGTGGGGCATAGACTTGGTTAGGCCTCTGCCAACCACCAAAGGAATATTCAAATATCTGGTAGTCGCAGTCGATTATTTCACCAAATGGGTTGAGGCGGAACCTCTCATTGACATGTCGTTCGAAAGGGTTTACCAATTTATATGGAAGAATATTATTTGCAGGTATGGACTACCACATGACTTTATCACAGACCATGGAACCCAATTTGACAATGAGGAATTCGCTGAATATTGTCATCAATCCAATGTTCAGAAGATCCATTCTGCATCGAGCCATCCCTAGAGCAATGGGCAAACTGAAGTAACGAATAGGACTAGGGGTGCAACCGATATGGGTTTTTACCGTACCATACCGTTTTGTTCCGAAAAAAATGGTTTTGGTTTCATATTATGAAATACCGAAAACCGATTTTACCGAAACCGAAAATACCGTAAAAATTTTTGGTTGGTTTTGGTTTTTAGATACAAAAAACCGATTTACCGAATTTATCGTACCGATATCGTACCAAAATTATCGTATAGAAATACCGTACCAAACTTTTTGTGTAGTGTCAAATTATTTTGGCTATCATACTACTTCTATTTATTTTATTTCTCATGAGTATGTTTTTATATTCTCTTTGAATTTAAATTTATTTATTTGAGTATTTGGTTTAAGTGCTAAATAATCATGTTAATTAAACATGTATTTTGTTTAATTAATCAAACATTTGACACAAAATAAATTAGGTAGAATTTTGTTAAAATAAAAAGAGCCGTTTGTTTTGTTGGCTATATTTCCGTTTTTCCCTTATTTCATTTGGGCTTTATATTGTGGTTTGTGTAGAGATCTTTTTTTAGGGTTTCCATTTCATTTTTTTTACCTCTTTCTCTCTCAAAAAGTGTGGCCGTCATTTTTGTTTGAGCTCTCTCTCTCTCATTTTTTTTCTTCAACCTTGGGTTGATTTTGAGAAATAATTTTTTGGGGACTTTTATTTGAGAACACCACTTTTTTATTTTGAGATTTGGCGTTTGATTTGGTGTGGTGGTTACTTCGTTTTGAGATCAGGTTTCCGGTGACAATTTTTTCGGCGCCAGCTGTATTCGGATCTGAGTTCCCTCCGTGTTTTTCGATGATTTTTTTCTGGTGAGTTGGGCTTTTCCGACGAAGGTTTGTTTTTTCGGTGTTGGAGGTGTGGATGATTTTGACTTTTCGACGAACATTTTTTGAGGTAACAGCTCCCTCATTTTTTGAGGCTTATCATCTTGGCTCACTCTCCTTAGGCACCAGCTCCCTCATCTCATCACACTCTACTCCGGCTTCGGTAGAGGCAAACTGGTCTGTTTGATCTCATCTCACTCTCACCCGTCTCTGATGGAGGTAAACCGGTCATTTTGGTCTCGTCTCACTCTCCTCCGGCTCCGACAAAAGCAAACCGATTAGTTTGGTCTCGTATCTGTTTAAATCTATTCTTCCAAATGCTAGAAATTGTACCTGTTTGTGTATGTTTGTAATTGTTCCCAACAACTAGAAATGCTAGAAATTGTAATAGCTAGAAATGCTAGAAATTGGTATATCGAAATATATACCAGATTTACTGAATGCATAGACCGATTTGAAATTCTGGTATTTAATGGGAAAAAAATGAATTGAAACCGAAATTATCGAAACCAAAAAAACCCAAAAATACCAAAAAATCGGTCGGTTTGGTTTTGGTTTTTGTTTTGATGTAGCGGTCAGTAAATTGGTACGGTACGGTTTTACCATATAAAATGTGGTTTTGGTATTGGTAAGGGGTCGTTACCGACCATACCATACTGGTTGCACCCATAAATAGGACTCTGTTGAACGGCTTGAAGAGACGGCTGGATGAAGCAAAAGAAAATTGGATCAACGAGCTACACTCTGTGCTATGGGCATATTGCACAACACCCCGAATAGCCACTGGAGAATCACCCTACATGTTAGCTTTTGGAAGCGAAGCAGTTAATCTAGTTGAATTGGGCCTGCTTACACATAGGGTACTTAATTTTAACTCTCCTATAAACAATTTGATGAGATGCTTAGACCTGGACATGCTCGAGGAAGTTCAAGAAGATGCGGAAATCAGGAACGCAGCCTACCAACAGAGAACAACCATGTTCTATAACAAAAGAGTGAAGAAATGTGAACTCAAAGAGGGGGATTATGTGCTTAAGAAGGTGATTCAAAAGCATAACAAGCTAGAAGCTAACTGGCATGGGCCTTACCGAGTAACTACATTTGTTCGCCCTGGGACTTACAAAATAGAAACCTTAGAGGGGGAAGAATTTAAAAATGCATGGAATGTAGAGCATTTGCGCAAGTGTTATCAGTAATACAGACTTCCATGTACACATTTCTCTTTACATGAATAAAAGTGTTAGTTCTTCCATATTCCTTTTTTGTTTAATTTTTGTTAGAGTACCAGTGCTACACACTACATCAATTCCGGTTGATCAACATCAGCAACCACCAACTAAAGTTGGTCGGCATTCAACAACCACCAACTCCGATTGGTCGACACCAATAAATTTGACCAACAAAGTTGGTATAACAATCATACAAAGTAAAGCCTGTTTGATCACGGATGATCTCACGAGATATCCCAAACTAGGCAAAAAGATGGGTGACCTCACGGGGCATCCACTGTCTAGGCACCAAGGTAATCCTGACTCGATTACTACAACTAAGCAGGAACATGGGACGAAAATCACCCCATTGCTTAGGCACTAATAGGTGATAGGTCACTACAACTAGGCGTCAAATGGGGCAAGTTCCATTGCCTAGGCAAAATAGGACAAATGGTCCCTATATATATATATACATTCATCAACAAAAATGAGAAACACATCTCATACAGTATTTCCAAGGAAATAAAGACCAATTTTTATTTATTAAACACAAGCAGACTACATAAACATGAATTTTGTTTCATTAAGTATACATTTCTTATTATATGGGCTTCTTCCCCTTTGATTTTGACACAGGTTCCATCCCGACTGGAGGGTCATCTAACGCATAGGGAGAATTGATAAAGTTCATATATTGTAGCATTCTGATGTTTCTCGGACATGGTCGATCAAGCAAATGTTGACGAGATATCTCAAACTCTGAATGAAGCTAGTAATCACCAAGGTACCTGGAGATCAAACACCGAGGAATGGCACGAGCTGGAATCCAGCTGACATCGAGTTTAAAGGGCGGAACAGGCAAATCAAGCAATCCAGGCTCACACCAATCCCACAAGGATAGTCCTCGATTAACTTTCATCACACATAAGACATTCAACCATCCCTGTTTATATCCCTCGTTCTTGGATTGTTGCAACCAAGCATCGAGATGGCATAAAGCTTTGTTGTATCCCCCCATCCAGAATTCTCTAGGCTGTTTGTGAAATTGATAAGTCAATCTCTCAAGCAGCTCGTGGAGTTTCTTCACCAAAATTTCTTTACTTTCCAGTGCAGAGCTCTGGTTGGAGAGTTGGTCGGTAAGACTCTGAATTTTTTTAGACATTTTTACCAGGGCTTGATTTTTTGCCGTCAATTGAACGACTTGATTTTCTAAAGCCAGTTAGGTTCTTGTCTCTTCAATATTAATCCGACAAGCCCTTGGTCGGCCCCGGGTAGAAGGCTTTGCTCTGCCACGAGTAGATGGAGTAGTTCTAGTTCGTTTTAAAGTCTCCAACTCTTTTCTCAGGGCAGCATTTTTGGTTTCCAAAAAGGAAAAGCCTTCATCGTTAACTAGAACCAAGGCTCCCGAAGAAGAGGAGGCAGCAAATCTGAGTTGCTTCACTTTGTATTGTAATGCAATATTCTCTTGCTCTAGTAGCATGGAAATATTCCTGTTCTCTTTGATCTCAAGTTTCAGCACACTTTCCTTTTTCTCATGGGCAAAGATGAACTTGTCATAGCCCCTGTCTGCACTCAACTGTTGGTATTTTTCTCATAACCTTCGTGTAAGAGACAATGATTTCTTTATGCTGAAGTTGGAGTTCCTCGATCATCCCTTGAAGGTCTTCAATCATTTCGTAATAAGATACATTTTTGGCCATAACACGATCAAGCAAACATTTCAAGTATTGGTATGCATCAACTGCTCGCTTAGAAGCATCGGGTCCAAGGATATCAATTATGTGGGCCTCAATAAATTTGCATGACCTTCTTTGAAGTAATCATTTTATTTTTTCATGAACTCAGTGTTATGAGCTGATAAGAGTTCCATCCTGGCAACAAACTAGCAAGAAAAAATAAAAAGACATCAACAATGATACAGACAAGAGCAAGTCAAAGAGAAATTCAAATTAGACGACAACAACCCATTTTATTGATCATAAGAGAAGAGATTACAACCAAAGTTACAAGAAAACAAAGGAAAAGAAGAAAAATAACATAAATAAAGAGCCGAGCAACGCTACACCTTCTCCTTATTTCCTATAACACTATCAACAAGTTTGGGCGAAGGAGTTGGTCGCTCGGGAGGCATTTGGTGTTACTCGGTAGAAGCTGATACTTGCTGAACTTGCTCAGAAGGTTGAGAAGCAGTAACAACAAGTACTTGTTCTACTATCATTATAGAAGACTCATCAGATGCGATTTTATCCTCTTCTTCTTCGCTAATAGTAGGAGGAGGGCCATGAGTGTGTCTTTGAAACAACTCAGAATCATCCGCAACACTCAACTCTTTTAATGCTGCGACCCATCCATCCCTGAAGTACTTCAGACTTGCATACTCCATCTGGCAAGTAATAGCGGTTAAGTCTCTGTTCCATCCCTTGTCCCAATAAGAGCTGGAAGATTTCTTCACTGCAGCCTTTCTCCTCGTCTTCTCAGAAGAATCACGTTCCTCAGCAAGCTTCACCTTCGCCTCAAGGTCTTTCTTATGCCGTTAAGCCTCTTCAAGCTTGCCATCAGCCTCTTTCTTGTTGACAACGGCGACCTTTAATTTTTCCTGCAACTCCTTGGAGGCACTTATGGCTTGGTCACGAGTTAACTCTGCAGAAAGAAGTTTCTTATCCCAAAAATCTTTATTTTCCTCGTATGTCTTCCATCTCCAGTATATTATTAAATCACGTCATAAACTAAAACAAAAAAAGAAAAGGAGCTCAAATTAGAATATGAATACAGTAGGTGGAAATGAAGTAGTAGGGATGATGCTTCTATAAGTTTTTTAGAGGGTTGAGCAGCCGTTTCAATAGGTTTTTCTACAAGACCTCTCCTTAATCTCCGTAAAGGAGCAACTTCAATCAAAGGTGCTACCTCTTCTTGCGTAATAACAACACCTTCAATCAAAGGTGCTACCTCTTTTGGGACAACAGATGTTTCCCTGTTGACCTTCTTGACAGGAGAAATGGTTCCTTTGGATAGTTCTATCCACTTTCTTCGTCCCTTCAGCTGGGACATCCCCTTTTCTCTTCTTTTCTCCATCAGTGCCACGAGCATCCTTGACAAAGAAGGTAGGAATTCTCCTCTTCTTCGTCATTAAATCAATAATAGAGGTATACGAGTCAAAAGAGGGTTCCTCTACACTTGCTCGAGATGATGGTACTTGATAAAGATCGATTACCATAGGAGGGGTAAGAGGACGAGCAATGAAAGAAGAGGTGGTGTTTTTTTATCTCAGCAAATAAGAAGCAGCTCTAACGTGCTCCCCGTTAACTTATTGATGCAAACCCCAGATGAGTTTCAAAGCTTTTATATTAATATCACTCTCTTTTGGGGGCTTTCTTTTGTTATCAACTGCAAAAACAAACATGAATATTAGTGACACATTTTATCAAATACAAACAGAGCTAAATCGAATAATTGAAAACAATCTATCCCATTGCCATATAGTGGACATCTGGGACCTTGGTACACATCATTTCCTTTTAATGGAGGGTGTTGCCAATTTTTTATCACAACCACATGATCAAAATAGTCCCTATTAGCATCGGGAAGATTGACTACTAAAGCTCTATTGGAAAACCTAGTTTTTAAATAAAATGTGGTATCACTGGTAACCCATTTATAACAAAACATAATTTTAGGGATCCCTAAACGAGTCCCATGAATCTGGTTTAACCTATGTACGCTATTAACTACCCTCCATGTATTTGGAGCAACTCTTGCAGGCACACTATCAAAATATTGGCAAAACTCCAAACACAAGGGATTAGGCGAAAAAGAAAAACCACACTCAGCTATGAAAAGTGAGGGAAACCAGTGCCCCTCGACCAGAGAAAATAAATCAGATGAAGAAGAAGGTTCTTATAGAATAACCTAAGAGGGAATTGCAAATAGGCTCAAAATTTATCCAAAGATTCGACAAGGTAAACCATGATGACTAAAGCAAAGAAAGAAGAAGGAATAAATTCAGAGAATTTAGAAATCTGCTAAGGCGGATGATGGAAAGAACGGTAGTATAAAAACGGAGTGAGAAAACACAGAGTTTAGAAATCTGGAGAAAAAAGGAGATGATGATCTTTTTCTATCGCTTTTAAATGCCTTGCCTTGGGAAGAAGAAAAAGAAATGATTACTAGAAAAGACGATTACGTTTTCGGCAGTTAAAAGATGAAAAACATGCAAATACCCAACGTCTGTCGCAGATTCAAAATATTTACAAATTTGCCATTTCACGCTCAAACTAAGAAACTAGAGGAAAAATTCCGAAGTGTTGGAGATCTGTAAGTAATCAAGACGTACAAAGGTACTCGAGCAACGTTCGAGTAAAATATTCCACACTCTCATATTGAAACTCAACTGTGAAATATTGTGGGCTTCTGTTGATACGAAAATTAGTCAGCAGACGTGGACCAATTCTATAAAGACAAATGACATCTTATGTGGCAAATACATATGCTCACCGAGCTACCTAGCATGCCGAGCTACTCAGCGTGCCGACCTACTCAACATGCAGAGCATCTGGTCAAGAAGATTATTGATACCAAAATTAATCAGCTGACGTGGACCAATCATATGAAGACACATGTCAATCTATGTAGAAAATACAAATACTTTCAATGAATAACTACTTAAGCATACCGAGCAACTTAAGCGGTCTGAGCTACTTAAGCATACCGAGCAACTTAAGCGGGCCGAGCTACTTAGCGTGCAGAGCATCCAAATCAAGAAAACCAAAAGGCAACTACGCATTAAATGCGCATTATTATCGTACAGATGTATATGTCTAGTAGATAATAGCGCATTACCTTTTCATATGTATAGTCTCAAGGCTATAAATACATTGTAACCTCCCCATAAGAGGGGGACTGAGGATCTCTTGGTAAAGCGATTATCGAGATTCAAGGCAAACAATGAGCAATACAACAACAGTGGATGTGGGACATTTTTATAGCCGAACCACTTTAAAAATCCATTGTCTTATTTATTTATTCATTTTTATCTGTGGTTAATTAAATTAGATTGCATCTAGTTTTTTACATCAACAGATTGGCGCCGTCTGTGGGAAACAACTGTACTTAGCGTTTTTCACCAAATAACTCATCATCTATGGTTGAGATTCTGGAATCCAGTGATCGAAACACTAGGCTCCCTCCAAACCCCTCTACTCCACCAAATATTCAAGATCTAGCTGGCATAATGGCTAATTTATCCCAAGGGCAAATGTCCAAACAAGAAACCATGTGTCAACTTATACAAACTGTTCGAGATGGAGTGCCGTCTCAATCAAGACAAGGAAATGCTCAGAGAAATACACATATGCCATCTTCAAGAACTAGATGAACACTATTCCGGGAGGTCTCTCAATCTAGACATACTGACTCATATCGTACTGAGAGATCTAATGATCCTTCGTATCAACCTGGACGGACCTCATCAGTATGAGCTACAGATTCTCAACGGAACGTCACTCTAACTCCAGAAAGGACTAGTGCTCCAGAAAGGTTGAGTAGAGTCTCCCCTTTTGATCGATTGGGACCTAGGAGTAATAGAATCTTCTTAGGATTGCGTCGAGGAACTCTCAACGACCATCCGACCTAAGGGAAGGCTATGCCCAATCACGCCCAACAACCCGTAATGAAAGGTCCCAAGAGGAAAATTCAACGCGATCAGTCGCTCAAACAAATAGGACCGAGGTGGGAAACGATGCATGGTAAGGCTCTATTCAAAGGTTGGAAGACAGGTTAGGGGAAATGGCTAAGTCCAAGAATCCTCGACAAAGAACTTTTTTCCAAGGAACACCATTCGTATAGGCAATTATGGATTTTCCCACACCATCAAAATTCAAAGCTCCTAGATTGACACCTAAATATGATGGAAAAATTAATCATGTCCTTCATATAGAGAAATACCAAGCTGCTGCTGATATTTATGCAGCTCCAGACGAGATGAGATGCAGGGCGTTTTTAGGAACTCTCACCGGGTCAGCTCAGATATGGTATAACAACCTTCCTCGGGGGAAGATCACAACTTTCCTTCAACTGGCAGAGCTTTTCATGGGAAATTTCTATTTTAGAGAGAAACTAGTTAAAAGAGTAGCATACTTACAGAGCGTTAGACAGAAGATAGAAGAAAGTACCAGGGACTATATTACTCGTTTCAATAACGAGAAACTTGAGTAATTGATTACGAGGAGAAGACAATAATTACTGCTCTGATGAGTGGACTGTTACCAGATAAGTTTTACTATACTTTGGCCAAAGATCCGCCTAGGACCATGGCATAACTGATGGCAAAGGCATCCAAGATCATGAACGCTGAGGAAGCCATGGCTGCGAAAAAGAATACGGATGCTAAGGAGACCAAGGTTGAGGCTGGTAAAACCGAGAAGAAGGATCAGAAGAACAATGGTGGCAACAAGCAGTCGAAAGGTAAACAAGCGTTGGGGCAAATGAGGACATATGAAAATTATACTCCCTTGAAGGTAGATATAAATCACATTTTGGAAGAGATCAAGAACAGCGAGGAGCTAACCTGGCCAGAGAAAATAAAGGCAGATCTTGATAAGAGGGACAAGTCTAAATATTGCGAATTCCACAAAAACCACGGCCATACGACTAAACGTTGTATAGCTCTTCAGAATGAAATTGAAGTACTCATCAGGCGAGGAAAACTAACTAAGTATGTTGATCGCCAAAATGGTGGAAAAACCAGCAATAAAGGAAGGCAAACATCTAAGTCTCCTCGTCGAGCAAAAGAAGACAAGAAGAAAGATCATGAAGATGATCCAGAAGATGACCCCGATCTCCCCCAAAGGCCAAGACAGCCAGAGCGCGAGGTATTTTCAATCCATTTTGGGTCATTTGAATGTAATGTCATTACAGGTGGAGATTTAGGAGGTGGAGATCTGACTGCGGAGAGAAAAGCTTACCTCAATGAGGTCCAATCTTTCTCTTACATACAGCGCATAAACTTGGCTGAAGATGATCGCCCAAGGAAGGTGAATAGGGACAAACTGGTCATCGACTTTTCTAAGAACGACCTGGCAGGTGTACTATATCCTTATGATGACCCATTGGTGATCAAGATGAGAATGAAGGAAGTGGTGATTTCACGGGTACTGGTGGATAATGGTAGCTCTATAGATATCATGTTCTACCTATGCTTTGACAGTTTGAATATGAAGTTAACCTAGTTGGAGACATATTATAGGCCCCTCCTCGGTTTTACTGGCCAAAATGTTTTTCCACTTGGGATGATCAAGTTGGACATGCTTATTGGTACATAGCCTGCTTGCCGAACAGAAAAGAGTACGCTTTTTTGTACCGACTAAAAACGTCTAATCAGCCTACAACATCAACATGGTAAGGGTAGGTCTGAAGAAGTTCAAGACAGTGCCATCTATCGTACATCAATGTTTAAAATTACCAACTAATTTTAGAGTGGGAGTTGTCAAAGGCAACCAGAAAGTTGCTCGGGAATGCTACTATTCATCTACTGAATAGGAAGAACGAGAAGAATCCAGGAAAAAGACTATAACATATCAAGTGGATGAAACAGAAGAAGTGGAGATTGAAACATTAGACCATAGAGATGAGTCTCAGCTCATGAAGGGCCTAGTCATGGAAGCTGCCAAAAATATCATTCTGGACGATGAACACTCAGAACGAACAACCCAAATTGGTGCGTCGTTGGATATATCAATAAAATAGGAATTGGTAGCATTTCTAAGTCACAGAAAATAGACTTTCGCATGGAGTCATGAAGACATGCCAGGGATAGACCCGAGTTTCCTATGCTACGAGCTCAACGGGAACAAGGAAGTCAAACTAGTGAAGCAGCGAAGAAGGGTGTTCAACCCTGAAAAGAATCAAGCTATATAAGAAGAGGTAGAGAAACTACAGAAAACCTTTTTTTATTGAGGATGTCAAGTATCCTGATTGGCTAGCAAATGTAGTGATGGTAAAGAAGAAAAGTAATAAGTGGAGGATGTGTGTGGACTTACTTGATCTTAATAAAGCCTGCCCAAAGGATCATTTTTCTTTTCGCCGAATCGATGCTGGTGGATGCTATATCGGGTCTTGAATTGTTGAGTTCATGGATTCTTACTCTGATTACAACCAGATTAAAATGAAACCTGAAGACAGGGAAAGTACCTCTTTTATCACCCCAAGGGGGACTTATTTCTATAATGTTATGCCTTTCGGACTTAAAAATGCTGGTGAAACATATCAGCGGCTGACGAATAAGGGGTTCGCAGAGCAAATCAGTCATAACATGGAGGTTTATGTCGACGATATGATGACGAAAAGTAAGAAAGCTGGTGATTATTTAGTTGACCTAGGTCAGACTTTTGATCAATTAGAGAAATATCAAATGAAGTTGAATCCCACCAAATGCATATTTGGAGTACGAGAAGGTATGTTTCTCGGATATATCGTTAACACACGAGGTATTGGGGAGAACCCTAAAAAGATCAAGGCCCTACTGGAGCTATGATCTCCAGCTACGAAAAATGAGGTGCAAAGTCTCACAGGGCGAGTTATAGCACTTAACAGATTTGTGTCACGAGCAACAGACAGATGCCTCCCATTCTTCAAAATACTTTAAAATTTTTTTGAGTGGAATGATGAATGCGAAGAGGCTTTTCAAGAGTTGAAGAAATATCTTGGGACACCTTCATTGTTATCTAGACCATTGATGGGAGAAAGGCTATACTTGTATTTGGAGGTTTCAGATAACGCGGTTAGCTCAACATTGATAAGAGTGGATGATGGAGTGCATAAACCAATATATTATACCAGGAAGGCCTTTCGAGGAGCAGAGATCAGATATCCAAGACTGGAGAAGTTAGCACTAATCAAAGCAAGAAGAAGGATGAGGCCATACTTCCAAGCTCATACTATAGTAGTGTATACTAATATGCCATTAAGACAAGCTCTACATAAACCGGAGAAATCGGGAAGATTGATGTACTGGGCAGTTGAACTTGGTGAATATGACATAGTTTATGAGCCTAGATCGTCACTTAAAGGTTAGGCAAAAGCGGATTTTATAGCAGAGTTTACTCACTCTGATACATCCGAAGAGCAGGAGTTTAATACAGACCAACCCGTGGATGTTACGGGATCGTCGAAGATAACACCCGACCAACTTCCATCCGTGGATAAGCAAAAGAAGATAATCAACGAGCAGTAAGAAATGTCGGGGGAAGATAAAATGAAGTATCAAATATTCCACCGAGGAACTCTGTCTGACCAAGAGTTTGATAATGAAGTATCCATATGGAATCTATAGGTGGATGGCTCTTCGTGTGCCACAAGAAGTGGAGCAGGAATTATTTTAAACAGTCCTGATGGAATTGATATGGAGTATGCTCTATATTTTTAATTTAAGGCTTCCAATAATGAAGTTGAATATGAAGCTATGATCGTAGGTCTAAGTCTGGCCAAAACCATGAAGGCAGAGCAGGTCGTTGTATTCGATGATTCATAATTAATCGTAAATCAAATTCTCGGGTTGTATGCTGCAAAGGGAGAACTAATGGTCAAGTATCATGCAAAAGCTATGGAGGTTGTCTCTACTTTTACCGCAGTTCAATTGATCAGAATACCGAGATTAGAGAATGCAAGAGCCGACGCCCTAGCTCGGCTGGCATCAGCAACCCGCACCGAACTACGAAGAAAAATCCCAATAGAAATCCTGGTAGATCGGAGCGTAGACGAAGACTTGATGATGAACTTAGTTGCCCTCGACTTGGGACCATCCTAGATGGATCCCATCAGGGCCTATATCGAAGAAGGGACTGTGCCACCTGATAAACTCGCAGCTAAGAAACTGAAGTTTAAAGCTTCTCGTTACGTATTGGCTAGTGGAATTTTGTATAGAAGAGGCATCATAGCAGGACTACAAAGATCTGTCCACCCCTCTGAAGTTAAAGACTTGATTAGATAGGTTCACGAAGGGTCCTGGGAGCCCATGTAGCAGGTCGAACGCTTTTGCAGAGGATAACAACACAGGGGTATTACTGGCCAACGATGAGAGCTGATTTCGGAGCTTATGCTAAGAAGTGCGATAAATGCCAATGTTTCTCTTCCATCCGAAGAACTCCCCAAGCATTGTTAACACCAATTACGTCCCCTTAGTCATTCGCCATGTGGGGGATAGACTTGGTCGGGCCACTTCCAACGACCAAAGGGAGATTCAAATACCTCGTAGTTGTTGTGGATTATTTTACCAAATGGGTGGAAGTTGAACCTCTCATTGATATGACGTATGACAAGGTCTATCAGTTTATTTGGAAGAGTATTATTTGCAGATATGGTCTCCCACACGCATTCATTACTGACCATGGAACCCAATTTGACAATGAGGAATTCGCTGCATATTGTCATCAATCCAATGTACAGAAGATCCACTCCGTGCGAGGCCATCCCCAGAGCAATGGGAAAATTGAAGTGACGAATAGAACCCTAATGAATGGTCTAAAAAAATGGCTGGATGATGCAAAGGGAAACTGGAATAACGAACTACACTCTGTGTTGTGGGCTTATCGCACTACACCGCGGACAGCAACTGGGGAGTCTCCGTACATGTTGACATTTGGGAGTGAGGTTGTCATACCTGCTAAATTGTGACTACCCACACATAGGGTGCTTAATTTCAATTCTCCTGTAAGCGACTTGATGAGACGTTTAGACCTAGATATGCTCGAAGAAGTTAGGGAAGAAGCAACAATCAGGAATGCAGCATACCAATAACGAACAACCTTGTTCTACAACAAAAGGGTGAAGAAGTGCGATTTGAAAGAGGGGGATTATGTGCTGAAGAAAGTGATCCAAAAGCATAACAAACTGGAGGCCAACTGGCATGGACCTTAGAGAGTAACTGAAGTTGTTCGTCCTGGGAGATACATATTTGAAACTTTGGAGGGAGAAGAATTCAAGAACGCATTGAATGCAGAGCATATGCGCAAGTACTATCAGTAATTAAAACCCATATGTAACACATTTCTTTCAATATGAATAAAGTGATTTTTTGCCCATATTTCCTCCTTTATTGAAATTTTTTTCAGAATATTAGTGCTACATACTACACAAACATAAATTGAGAGCAGCAACCACCAACTCGGGTTGGTCGGTAATTCAGTAACCACCAGCTCCGGTTGGTTGTCAATTCATTAACCACCAACTCCGGTTGGTCGTCAATTCAGTAACCACCAACTCCGGTTGGTCAGAAATTCATTAACCACCAACTCCGGTTGGTCGGCAATTCAATAACCATCAACTCCGATTGGTTGGTAAATAAAAAATCATACAGGGCAAAAGCCTTTTTGATCACTGGTGATCTTAAGGGACACCCCAAACTAGGCAAGAAGATGGGTAACCTCCCGAGGCATCCATTGTCTAGGCAACAAGGTAATCTTGGCACGATTACTAAAACTAAGCAAGAATATGGGATGAAAATCATTCCATTGCTTAGGCACAAAGATTGACAAGTCACTATAATCAGACAACAAATGGGATAAATTCCATTATCTAAAACAAAACATGATACTTTGTCCTTCTCTCTCTCTCTCTCTCTCTATATATATATATATATATATATATATATATATATATATATATATATATATTCATCAGCAAATAACAAAGGAAAACATTTTACAAAGTTTTTCCAAGACAATGAAATTGCACAAAGACTAAATCTTTCTTTACTAAAACCAAGCAGATTACATACGATATGAAATTTGATTCATTACATAGAAATGTCCTATTCTATGTGTTTCGTTCCCTCTTTTTTTGAAACAGGTTCCACCCCAGCTGGAGGATCATCTAATGCATAAGGAGAGTTTATAAAGTTCATATCTCGCAGCATTCTGACATTAATTATGGATGGTCGATCAAGAAAGTGCTCTGGACGAGATATCTCAAAATTTGAATGAAGACTATAATCATCGAGATACTTAGAGATCAAAATCCGAGGAATGGCACGGGCTGGAATCCAGCTAAGGTCAAGTTTGAAGGGAGGCACAGGTAAATCAAGAACTCCAGGTTCATAATAATCCCATAAGAAATGACCTTTCTCTAGTTTCAGAACAAATAAGGCATTCAACCATCCCTGCTTATATCCTTCGCTGTTCGACTGCTGCAAACGAGCATCAAGATGATACTGAGTTTTATTATACCCAGCCATAAAAAATTCCCTAGGCTTCTTGTGAAATTAATAAGTCAATCTATCAAGTTGCTCGTGGAGATTTTTCACCAGAATTTCTTTACTTTCCAATGCAGAACTCTGATTGGAGTGTTGGTCGGTGAAACTCTGAATTTTTTAGACATTTTTTCCAAAGCCGGATTCTTTGCTGTCAATTAAACGACTTGATTTTCTAAGGCCAATTGAGTTCTTATCTCACCAATATTAACCCGACCAGCCCTTGCTTATCCACAGGAAGAAGATCTTGCTCTGCCACGAGCAGGTGTGGAGAGTCCGATTCGCTTCAAAGTCTCTAACTCTTCTCGTAAGCTAGCATTTTCTATTTCTAAAAAGGAAAAACCATCATCATTAATTGGAACCAAGGCTCCTGGAGAAGAGGTGGCAATAGATTTGAGCTGTTTCATTTCCTCTTGCAGCGCGATATTCTCTTGCTCTAGCATCATGGCAATATGTCTATTCTCTTCAATCTCAAGTTTTAACACACTTTCCTTTTTCTCATGGGCTGAAATGTACTTATCAGATCCCCTGTCAGCACTCAATTGGTGGTACTTTTTCTCATAATCTTGATGCAAAAGTGTACTGGATTCTCTGTACTGCTGTTGAAGTTCGTCGATCGTTCCTTGAATATCTTCAATCATTTTGTAATAAGCCACATTATTGGCTACAACACGATCAAGTAGGCACTTCAAGTACTGGTAAGCATTAATTGCTCGTTCAGAGGCATCTGATCCGAGGATGTCAATTATTTGGGCCTCAGTAAAGTCTGCATGACCAGCTTTGAAATAGTCATTGCACTTCTTCATCAACTCTGTATCATGAGCTGATAAGAGTTTCATCCTGGCCACAAATTAGCAAAGAGAAAATAAAAAACAAAATCAACAATGATGCGAATAGAGCAAGTAAGAGAAAAATTCAAGATGTATAACAAAATTTTGATTTTTATTCATCACGATAAAGGAAAATACATTTCAGGGTTACATCCAAGAAACAACGCAATAAAAGGACCGAATAACTTTACACCTTCTCCTTATTTCCTACAACCTCCTCGGACGATTTGGATGAAGGGGTTGGTTGCTCGAAGAGCAATGGCAGTTGCTCGGCAGATGTGCTAGCTTGTTGGACTTGCTCGGAGGGTTGAATAACAGCAATAATGGTGACTTGCTCTCCTATCATCATAGAAGACTCATCTGATGCAGCTTCATCTTTTTCTTCTTCTTCTTCTTCTCCAGAAGAGGGAGGAGGACCATAAGTATGCTCCTGGAATAACTCAGAATCTTCAGCAACCTTCAATTTTTTCAAAGCTGCTACCCATCCATCCCTAAAATACTTAACACTGGCATACTCCATCTGAGAAGACATAACGTCCAGGCCCTTATTCCAACCCTTATCCCAACCAACACTAAGAGATTTCTTAACAATAATTTTCCTTTTTTCTCTCAACGATGAAGTCTTTTCCCTAAGGAGCTCTTCGACAGATTTCAGTCTTTTTTTACCTCTGTCTTATGTCGTTCAGCATCTTGAAGCTTGACCTCAAGCTCCTTGTTACTTTGTTCAGCATCCTTTAACTCTTCTCCAACTCTTTGGAGGCAGTCACAACTTGATCTCTAGTTATTTCAACAGACTAGAATTATTTCTCCCAGGCACTTTTATCTTCCTCGTACTTCTAATGAGATTCCTTCAAAGATCGAGTTAATCTAATAAAATCTTCTTCTATTCCACCCGAAGAAGTAGAAGCCCTGATGGCTTCATCTTTCTTCAAAATACTATTGAAACACATCACGAGCTGAAAAAAAAGAAGTTTAATTCAATATATGAATCTAATACTAGAAGTTAAAGGATTCAGGCTAACGATACTTACTAACGTAATGTGTTGAGAAGCCAAAGTAGTAATTCTCTCACGAGAAAAGGTGTCTTCAATACCTTGGAATTCTGGAACCGTCCAAGATCTGATCAAGCCCATAGCAGAGCTCGGAGGAATAAGACCTGGAACATTACCTTCAACATTTGAAGGTTAAGAAACAGAGTCAACAGGTCTCTCAATAGGACCTCTTTTTAATCTCCTCAGAGGAGCACTTTCAATTAAAGGTGTTGTTTCTCTTTGTGAAATGGCAACAGTTTCACTCGAAGGTACTGCCTCTTTTAGAGGTACAGGGGGCTTCTTGCCAGTTTCCTTAGCAGCAGTAGGGGGGTACATCTACATTTTTTATCCCCTCATCTGGGACATCCTGCTTGTTTTTCTTTGCCTCTTCAGTAGCGAAGGTAGACTTGTCAAAAAACGCAGGAGCTTTTCTCTTCTTTATCAGATCAGTAATAGGAGTACGTAAATCAGAAGAAGATCCTTTCACACTGGTTTCAGAAGTTGGTATCCGATCAAGATCAACCACCACAGGTCGATCAATAAAAGATGAAGTAGAGCTTCTGTATCTCAACAAATATGAAGCGGACCCCACGTGCTCTCCAACGATCGACTGATGCAAACTCCAGATAAGTTTCAAGTCATTTAAATTAATATCAGTTTCCCTTGGAGATTTCCTTTTACTATCAACTGTAACAAATGAATTAATGTCAGTGATGCATTTCATCGAATACAAAGAAAACAAGATTTCAAAAATAAAAACAACCTATCACATTTCCATACAGCGGACACTTGGGACCTTGGTACACATCATTTCCATTTAATGAAGGGTGTTGCCAATTTTTCATCACAACCCCATGATCAAAATAGTCCCTATTGGCATCAGGAAGATTGATAACTAAAGCTATATTCGAAAACCTAGTTTTTAAATAGAAAGTAGTGTCACTGGTAACCCATCTATAATAATACATAATTTCTGGAATTCCCAAACGAGTTCCATGAAGTTGATTCAACCTATATACGCTATTAACTACCCTCAATGTATTTGGAGCTACTCTTGCAGGTACAATATTGAAATATTGGAAAAACTCCAAACACAGGGGATTTGGCGGGAAAGAAAAGCCACACTCAGCTACAAAAAGAGTTGGAAACTAGTGTCCCTCATCCAAAGAAAATAAATCGGAAGGACAAGGAGGTTCTTCCAAAATAACTCACGAAGGGATTGAAAACTCAGACCGAAATTTATCCAACGATTAAACAAGATAAACCATGGTGAATAAAGTAAATAAAGAAGAAGGAAGAAAATCTTACAAAAGAAAGAGAGATCGATTGACAATGAATGATGGAAAGAATGAAGGCACAAGATAGAGAGAAAATGAAGAGTTCAGAAATACAGATTTGAAAAGTAGAAGATGATGGGGTTTCTATCACACTTAAATACTTTACCTCGGGAATAGAGAAAATCATTGATTATAAGGGAAGACGTTTGCGTTTCTGGTGGTTAAAAGGAAAAAAAGGCACAAATATCGAAGTGATCGTGAAAAATTCAAAATATTTACGAAGTTTAATATTATGCGCTCAAAGGGAATTATATACAATGAAAATTTTCCTAAATCTCTGAAGACCATTATTTCGAGCAGCTTTCAAGCAAAATGTTCCACACTCTTCTTTAAAGTCAATGGTGAAACATTGGGGGCTTCTGTTGATACCAAATTTAGTCAGCTGACGTGGACCAATCTTATGAAGACACGTGTCAATCTACGTAGCAAATACAAATACTTTCAACGAATAGCTACTTAAGCATACGAGCAACTTAAGCGATCCGAGCTACTTAAGCATACCGAGCAACTTAAGCGGTCCGAGCTACTTAGCGTGCAGAGCATCCAAATTAAGAAAACCAAAAGGCAACTACGCATTAAATGCACATTATTATTGTACAAATGTATATGTCTACTAGATAACAGCGCATTACCTTTTCATATGTACAACCTCAAGGCTATAAATACATTGTAACCTCCTCATAAGAGGGGGACTGGGGATCTCTTGGTAAAGCGATTATCAAGATTCACGGCAAACAATCAGCAATACAACAACAGTGGATGTAGGCCATTTTTATAGCCGAACCACTTTAAAAATCCATTGTCTTATTTATTTATTTATTCATTTTTATCTATGGTTAATTAAATTAGATTGGATCTAGTTTTTTACATCAACAAAGACCAAGCGAAAATTGTACATTCAATGAACATCGGATTTAATGAACATTCTTATTGTACAGATATATATGTCTATTAAATAACGACATATCGCCTATTCATACTGACAGTCCCAAGGCTATAAATACATTGTAACACCCTCCACATGGGGAGGATGAATTTCTTGTAATCATCATCGAGATTAAGGAAAACATCTAAAATACAAATAGTGGGCGTAGTCCATTTTATAAGGCTGAACCACTTTAAAAATCCTTTGTCTTATTTTTATTTCATATTTCATCTGTGATTAGTTAATTAGATCAAGTTTAGTTTTTTACATCAGCATTAATGTTGATTACATGCTTAGACAAAGATTGAATCATGTTTTGGGACTGCATGTTTAGAGATCTTTATATTAGTGTAGAATTTGATGATAAACATATGATCCATGCGTAAATCCGTAACCCCTCGTATTGAATCTATATTCATGTGATTTAAATTGAAGAGTTATTATGGAAAATATATTGTAGAAACCTTTTCACAAATCTGGGAATCACTGTTGTAGTGTAAGATGAAATCTAAAAATTTGTATGTTCATGAGTTCTTGAAAGAATCTTGAAAATTGATAACAATCTAGGGTTGAATTTGAAGTTTAATCATGTGTGTAATTATCCTATGATGTTTTAGAAACTACATCCATACCATTCTTTAAGTTGTTGAACCATTATAATGATGTTTGATGAAGGAAGTTTCAAGGAGGAAAATCCCATCTTGAAGAAAACCTATTATCGGCTTACGGGGCAAATCGAATTGATACGATCTCCAACTGAATCGATTTGAAAGACCTGGTTGTAAAAAATTTCGTTACGATCGCGTGGGCACTAACCACGTATTTTTCAGATTTTTTTTTGAATTAGTTATGATTTTTCAATGAAAGGGTGTACGAGAGCATTTTTATCCAAGTGAGAGATAGAGACTTATTCCAAGATATTAATGATAATGTTACGAACTTATATACATTATTAAACCGAGATGGGTTGATGTTATGGTATTGCAAGCGTGATAACTTAAAATACAAGTAACTATATATAGGAAACGATTTACGTAGAATTCTTGAATAACGTAATACGGAATAAATATATTAAAAGGCATGGATATTCCTAGATGATTTGAAAATTTTGGTAGGAGCAAATAAATGATAAGACCATAAAAGATACGATGACACTATTATGATTAATTCAAGACATGTTTAAATAAAAGAAATACTTATTTTAGATAAGTCGAATGCATGAGGATTCTAATTAATAATTAATTTCCTCAAATTTTTACAATATAACGATACTAAGTAGTAATGTAACCGAAGCCTAGCGGGCTAAAGTCTAAATGGGTTAACAATGGCTGTGATACTAGGTCGAGTGAGACTACTTATCCGTATTAGAGGATTTCTTATATTTGTACATATAACCCTTATTCACCATAGTTGACTCCTTATATATGTACATATAAACCTCAATGAAAAGGTAACAAGAAGCGAATAACCATTAATAATCTACTTGATTTAAGTCTAAGTCCGGTGGACGACACGTTAAAATCATTAAATTTAGTGGAAGGGTAGGTGGGGATAACTATACCTATAATTGTATAGTAAGGTTTGTTTGGGGATGACTATAACTATAATTGTATTAATAAGGTTAATTTGGGGATAACTATACCTATAATGTTTTGGGAAGGTTAGTTTGGGAATAACTTTACCTATATATTTAAAGAGAAATAAATGATGCAGTAAATGTGATTTAAGTCTAAAAGGTAATGTGTGGGACTTAATGTTTAATCGGGAAGTGGTCGTAGGATATCGACTAAAAAACTGTGTTATGTAATAACGGGCTAAAATGCTATAGTTAAGTCTGAGGGGCTATATTTCTATGGATGAGGATTCCTTGGTTTAAACTAGTTATAGAGTAACTGCTTAAACATATTAGATAATAATATGTATTGTATTATTTGTGTTAACATGCCTGGGTTCGTGGACCATCCTATCGGTTAGGATTTGAATGAGATCGGGATTGTGTAGCACAAGTCAGCACATGTAGACTAGACGTTGTGTAGGTCGTTTAGGTACTACGTAGCATCACCAATTACTAGATGGTAAATGATGATATTGGGATCCTTTATCACCACTGAGTATTGGTCGCGAAGTGGTGTACTATGTAGGTACCGCCCCACATGCTTGTGTTTTTTTGCCTAATTAGGATAAGAGACTCCTACGGGTAGTACCGATAGGGCACGAACAGGACGTCGAAGATAGATGTCTTCGTGTGTCGTATATATATATATATATATCCATTTACACATTATGGTGTGCCTGGTCTGGAAATGTGCCCTCTCAGTCTATAGATGTAGACAATGCCTAATGATATCAAAGTAGAGTTAAAATAATGATGTGAATAATTAAGGACGAAGAGGAGTCCTAATAAAAAATGTGATAAACAATTATTAATGAGAATAATAATTGGATTGTTTAAGAATGTAAAGTAATTAAAGAGAATGAATAATGTGGTGGACAATTATTAATGAAATTAATAATTTGGTAGTTTAAGAGAATGAAACTTATAGTCTAATAGGGAAGACGATGAGGCGTATGAATTAAATGTCAAATAGTCTGAAGATATAGACCGAGGTTATGGAATACTATATGATGTAAAAATACGCACTGAGTTTATATCAAATTGAGTAGCCAACAGTATGAAATCTATTCAAGGACAGGGGGTGTTAAGTATAAATACCCATTTTTAGTTAACGCATAGCTAGATGGCTTATTCTTTGCAAATTGGATTAAATAATTGAATTTACAATCGGTATTTTATTTGAAGGTACGGGTAGTACTATTTCTAGATGAGAGGTGAGGTACTCGTTTGTGACACCCCGCCTAATTAAATACCGGACGATCACTCCTTTATTAAATTAAAATCAAGGTGAACAGTTGGTTCATTCTTAGCATCACTGTCGTTAAAATACTTTTCCAATTTAAACACCCTAAATAATTAAGCTAAGTGTCAAAACCATTTAAAACCTTATTCTCATTTTTTATTAAATCCGGTTATAAAACCTTAAACCATTAACATCTAAGGAGTCACACAATAAGTAGAAGAATAAAATGAACATTTAAGAGTTTACCCAACAATAATAAATCCCAGCATTAAAATACTAAGGAAAACATCCTGACAGTAACAATTCCGAAATAAAGATACTGAAATTAAAAGAATTACAATCTCTGACAATACCATCTAATTAATAGGAAGAGGGCGACACATGCCCCTGCGGGATAAAACTGAACTAGGAGTAGAATCAAATGGATGAAGTCGTCTAAACAACAGGCCTGCAACTCCCACCTAAGCTGCAGCACATTCCTGCCAAAGGACCCTATGCAAGACGCCCCTGTGGCTGGGCACCTGTAATATATATATATATATATTACAAGAGAGAAAGAGAAATAGAAACGGGTCAGAGCCCGATAGTGTATATGATTTGAAAATTCGTTTAGCAAGTATTTAAATTGATTACAGCCCAATGCAACAACATATTAGTGCGACACTCTCTTGAGAAATTCTCACCTCTCTTCTAATGTGCACACCTATCGCACTAACCTTCCCACTGGTCTATCTCGTCATATACCAAACTATCTTTCCCTAATGATTTAACTTATCTTAGGTTATTCGCAGGATTTACAACTGAACAACACAAGTATTTAAAACGTAAGATTTCAATTTGTAACCAAAGTTCTCCTTTTAACTTTATTAATCAATAAAGTTTTCCAGTGTCATATTATACTTTCTCAAAACAAGTATTTATAATTTGAGTCATCAACCATGTCCTACATATCAAATCACAGTAGGCAGTTCCAAATTTCAGAATTTCATATATATATTAACTACTCGTATAATATATATATATCATAACAGCACCCCACATAAAAACTATGGTGCGGGCATACTCTGTTATCCAATCCCCGTATCAATCACACTAAAGGGAATACAAGTTCGGAATCACTCTCGAACTGTACAAATACATACACAAATAATATTGAGGCGAAGCATAGTTTCCAGAGTTCAGTACATACCCTCACGTCTCTTAGGACCGTCCGACTATCGATCCGATAGCCCGTAACTAGGATTTCTATCTTCTAGGGTATGAGTCAATATCCCCCATAAGGCAACACAGGATAAGATCATCCCAGCGCGGTAACCTCAGGGATAGCAAGTTACGCGGGCATGTTTTTTATACATAGATAGCATATGCATACACAATCATATAACTATACTAATATTACCATATCAATATTGGGTATATTCTCAAATCCCATACTTACGACATTATTTCTCATATCTCATTATTTGTTATCACATGTAACAGTTCATTTCTAACCTTGATTCGGTTTTATTCCAACTTACCACATAACTCTCATGGTTATATCCTCCCACCTATAAAAATTCAGTAAGTATTCATCTATTTTCTTTCGTAACTATTTTACGTAATCTTCTCACTTTAAATACGTAGTTTTATCGTTTCTTATATATGAAATTTCCCAAGGATACACTCTCGTCTAACCTTAAAGGTCCCCAAATCTTATTCACATACCCTACTGGTCCTCTTTATCTCTCAAAACATATTTATAAGGGTGTCCATGAATTATTCCTCATTAAAGTAAATTTCAACTAATTAAGGAGGGAAAACATGAGCCTGCCAGGAGGGGTCGATCGATCGAGGTCTGGGGCTCGATCGATCGAACCTTCGATCGATTGAAGCTCTGGGCTCGATCGATTGATCAATAAGGTCTGCGAAATCTGCAGATTTGCAGTTACGGGTTTCATCTTCTAACCTTCACCAAATCCATATTTTTCATACCCAATCAACCCAAAATTTATACTACTGACATTATATCATCATACTATGAAATTTCAACGTAAAGCATGTAAATTTCCGTCACTAAACATGTATTAACCGCCCAAAATTCATGTAAATGTCAAGAACCCTAGAAATCTCTTAACCATGGTTCTAACAAATCTTTCCCAGAATTTCCTTCTTATAAAACATCATAAATTCGTGGTTTAATCCTCTACATGGAACAAGGGTTTCCAGAATATCATTTAAATCATCCTTACATGCAATTTCCTACCTCAAATGGGGTTTTTCTTCCATACAACTCATCCTAATCATTCCTAAACTAATATGAGTGATGCATCAACGAAAATAAGCAAGATAAACACTTGTCTGGGATTTTCGACGTTCTGGTTTGGTGCCGAATTTGGTGTGGCTGCGTTCCCCGTCTCGCGATCTACGCGTTGGTGGTGGAGGCGGTGCAAACGGATGGATTTCAGGCCTTGGATTGCTTTGGAAGCTCTCTCCTTCCCTCTGCTATGTCCATCACTTGTCTTTGGTTGTTCTAACCCTAGAAGGCAACCTTAGACATCTGATATAACCCTTGAAATTTTGTGGGTTTAATTACCCAAAAATATAAAATGACCAAAATACCCTCCCGGGGTACTAATTAAGCCTAAAATAGCCCCGAGACTCAAACTAGACCCCCGGGTACACTTTTCTGACTATCCCGACCCTTCTGGACACGTTGGCACACTCAAAACGACCATACGGATAACTAAAAATATTTCACTTTTATTAATCAACATTTATTCCCGACGCGACACAGGCGCGTTCCATAATTGTCATTTTATTCACACTTGACAATATTATAAAAGTAAATCTCATATATTACTATACTCATCCAGTAACATTCAACAAATAACAAATTTCCAATAATTACTAACTCTCGTCACGCTAGTAAATATTTAAAACAACATTCCGGATTGAAATTAAATTAATTTATCTCAATTAAATTTAATAAATCCCATAATTTAAAAGCTATAAAAATACGGGGTATTACATACTTCCCCCCCAATAACGGAATTTCATCCCGAAATTCGGAAAATAAGGCCTATCAGGTAGCACAATTCTGGATATCTTTTTCCGTACACAAACTAACTACACATTACGGCGCTCAATCACTATAGCCCTTTCTTCACAGCAACATTGTTTTACAGTCTCATTGGAGACACTTCACATTGTGCTCCCAACCGACAACATTCGCATAGGTCACGCCTATACGTTATAATTTCATTATCTCACTATCATTAGGAGGCCGCACCTCACTACATGACAAATACTCGGATTTATTCATATACGAAACTCCCATTCTGAGAAAATTATACGAACATTTTATCACTCTTGCTCGCCTAAAACAGTCGTGGAATTCTACCACAGTCATCGGATGTTCTCTCGACCGATCCAAAACTCTGATTAGCTACTCTCCTCTGAACATACGGGAGGAGAATAGTCGAGGTTCTTCCATAACAAAACCTTAATAAGCACCTTGTACGCGACAAACGGTTACGAGTGCTTCTACCGAGCATTCATGAAATCATCGTACCAATATTCCAAAATCTCCTTCACGTGGCTCCACAAATCTTTAATCACCGTGCGCCCATTCCCTGGCTACGGGTGATACATCCTACTTGAAACGAAACCTTATCTCCGCTGGTTTCTGAAATCCCATATCAAAGGTGGGATTCACCAATCTCATCCTGATTTAGAAATTTATACTGCGCCGGATCATGCACTGGCGCGATCCTTCCTTTCAAAGGAAGTCTGGGGCATACTAGTTAATATTGTAAGTCAGCTTAAAGGAGTATCAATCACCTCCTTCTCGGCGACTTTATTCACATGTTCGGGATGAACCTTTGATCTTGTTTTGAATATGGCAACCCATCCAAGAACTGTACCGACTTTACCGACCTCTTCCAAATTCAGGAATTGTAGCTAAACACAAAATTCTTTGGTTGATTCTCCCCTTTCAACCCAACCTTACCAATGGGCGGTGCATGTAAAGACTACTCACTACGTCCCGCTAAACATCAATTTTTCCCTTGAAATATCTCACATTAAGTGACACGTAATACTCCCCTTCCTTCCTTGTAGTATGCCGAAAGTTCCCCCCGTGCTCTTCTCTCCACGAAGCGCACTTCTGGAACTCTTATACCATACCAACATCATCACCCTTTGTATGTGCAAGTCGCTCTCACACTTGCCTACTAACAACTCCGTTCCGAGTGTTCTTCATAATCATTAAATTCTTCCATTCAAGGAATACTCTTCTTAAATGACTTCCCACAGTCTTCCAATTAGAATTTGGGTGTGCTATTCTAATTACACACCTATGTATGGATTATCGCCCCTCATGTGACGTTTAATCCACTCTATCACTTCCACTTCGTTTAACTAGTCCCACAAACATATATGACACACGTCCATGACCACGTCCCTTCGACTCGGACGATTTTAACTGCAATTAACCGAGATGTCCTCATTCTTGAAATACCCCGACCGTCCTAGAAGAGCGAACGGCGTGCGACTCATCCGTAGAACGAACTAAATTCAATGAAATAGAAGGATTTGGGCATTCAAATTCCATGACGATAAAAGAGGAATAATAATTCTCAACCCTCTTCAGATAAGTATAACAATTTTCCCAAATAGGTACAACAACCAAAATAAATCAGTAACTCTTTTGTATAATAAAGTTCTTTCCCGATAATCCATGCTAAAAATCATTCTGACTCTTTATTCGCCTCGTGTTTTGAACGCGGTTACGACATTTGGGTACTCTCAATCACCTTAGAAATCAAAATCCTTAAATTCTCCTTATCATCGTTCCACCCCTCAACTCGTGGGGTAACTTTCAATGCTTTCTTACCACAAGATCCGGCTTCCAATAGCTTTAAGACAAAATTCAACTTCCAACTTACATACATAATTACTTGATCCCCTTTCGACCAGGGTACCGAACTCATGGAATAGTGACCAAACGTCTCCCTATTTTCAACCTTACGCTAAGTTTCACGCGTGGGATGTCTCGTAAAGTGAAATCCAAACAAGGAACCCCCCCGATACACTACTACCTAGCATTGTCGGTTATCGAAATCCATTAGGTCCTCCGTCCATAGTATATACCCCTTTATTCCGTCCCTTGACAGAAAAGTTACAATTTCTCCCGTAATTATGCTTAACAAAGAACGTTTCACTAATTTCACTATTGTTCAGTATAGGTTGGTGGTAATAGCATTCCATAAACCTCGAATACATACAATCGAAATTCTCGAAATTCCTTTCCCTAATAATAGGGGTATAAATATTAACTCCCACATCTCTAAAGGATAAATATAACAATGCACTTTTCCTATCACTAAGTCCGGAGTGCTAAACATAATACTGAGTCAAATCTTTTCGCTCAATGGTAAATACCGATACATACGGAATTATACTGACAAAGTTTATACATACTTTGGCATCGAATATCTCGAGCCCACTATCTCCTCCGAAGCCTCTAGGATAGATAATATAAGTGTGAGTCCAACCTTCTCACAGGTAAAGCCTCGCCAAAACAAACATAAAACATGTTGCACTAATGCAACTACTCCGATAACCCTGCAATAAATGCCCACTATCATACTACCCATTTCTATAACATTTTAACAAAGATAATATCATACTCGTGTATCGCATCACTACAACGAGTAACCTCAATAAAATATGTAACACTGTTAATATACACATTCATCCTCCGCGGATAGTACCAAAGAAAAATCCCGCTACGCTAGGGAAAATACTCACATAATGGTAACATTTATAACTACATGCATTAAACTTGTCTCACATGCTAATCTAGCAAGGAACAAAATATGGTGACTCGCTCGTGTCACATAAACACGTCGCATCCTCTGAGGATACAACTTACACTTTTACCTTGTCAATCGTCTTGAATGTGCAAATGGTTTCTGGACGTAACACGTCTACGCAAACCAAACAAAATTACCTTAATCGTTGCCTTTTACTAGGCACCGTATTCTTGTCCTTTTTCTCACTTTGGAACATATTATCGCGAGCGATCTCACTCCGCACAAAATACCTCAACACATAATCTACTTATCACCTGTCCTACTAACCAGGTTAGGATTTGTCCTCCTCTCGGACTTTAGTAAACTCGATTCCTGTTAACCATCCCGGTTGTTCCCTTAGCTTTTTAGGTCATAAAGACCATGTTACTATCTATAATAGTACTTACTGAATTTACCATCACTTGGTAAGAATTCCATTATCCGAATCATTTAAATGGATCCCCTGATGTATATCCACATCCCTCTGTGGTGCTATATCACCACCGTTGTATTCAGTCTTATTCTCGACTAAATTCTTCAATTTCTTTAACTTCCCCCACAAAGAAGCGCTATCATCTATATTGACAAAATATGACATTGTCAACCTCCGAATCGGTCGTCCATCAGAATTTCCTCCTCAAGTATTATAAATTATTATTACGAGTTGGTCTCCCACTTGGAGTCGTTTCCTCCACTCGTATCTGCATCTTCCGATACAAAATTCGCTAATAATTTTGATTCATATTTACAATTGGACTTCTGTCATGCCCTCCTGCGATGAGTTCAGATCACGTTTGCTTCTCACCCTGAACAGTTGAGGAAGGAACATACGGTCAACACTGTACCTAAGGTTCTCCTATAGGCATAGCATTCCACTTCTAAAATTGGTGGTTGACCCCAACTATTATAACTTCGTCCCGAAAGCCAAGAAAATTTTCTCTAAATTTTCACTTTCAGTTTGCCACACTCCGTCCTATATCTAAACCTTTGGATACTTTACCTCCTTCGGTAAACACAAACAATTTCCGCATTTTTTTGAATTTCCCACTGCCAGTCTCTACACGTTTTTGTAATATGTTGGGTAAGTTTACCCTCGCACCTCATTTGACTATATCAGCATTTGGAAATCAATGTTGCGCCTTAGTCGCCTTTCTAGCCTTAGCTTCTCGTGCCATAATGGAGGTGACCTCAACTACGGTCATCATCCTCGGATATATTTTATAATCTCAACTGAGCCCTGCCTCCTGATGTACGCTTAACGGTCCTCTTCTAACATCCGTCATCGCTCGGCACACGCACACATCCGAACGAAATTAGAATTCACTAATGCATACACATTATAGCAAGAGAACGAAATCTCGTCAAAGGAATCGACAATCCTAAACATAGGGCTCTATATCAAACAAAGCAACGCTGAAAGCATAATAAGCCGTACAGATCCTAAGGACTCTAGAACCTGATTCTCTGATACCACCTGTGACACCCCGCCTAATTAAATACCGGACGATCACTCCTTTATTAAATTAAAATCAAGGTGAACAGTTGGTTCATTCTTATCATCACTGTCGTTAAAATACTTTTCCAATTTAAACACCCTAAATAATTAAGCTAAGTGTCAAAACCATTTAAAACCTTATTCTCATTTTTTATTAAATCCGGTTATTAAACCTTAAACCATTAACATCTAAGGAGTCACACAATAAGTAGAAGAATAAAATGAACATTTAAGAGTTTACCCAACAATAATAAATCCCAGCATTAAAATACTAAGGAAAACATCCTGACAGTAACAATTCCGAAATAAAGATACTGAAATTAAAAGAATTACAATCTCTGACAATACCATCTAATTAATAGGAAGACGGCGACACATGCCCCTGCTGGATAAAAATGAACTAGGAGTAGTTACAAATGGATGAAGTCGTCTAAACAACAGGCCTGCAACTCCCACCTAAGCTGCAGCTCGTTCCTGCCAAAGGACCCTATGCAAGACGCCCCTGTGGCTGGGCACCTGTAATATATATATATATATATATATATATATATATATATATATAAGAGAAAGAGAAATAGAAACGGGTCAGAGCCCGATAGTGTATATGATTTGAAAATTCGTTTAGCAAGTATTTAAATTGATTACAGGCCAATGCAACAACATATTAGTGCGACACTCTCTTGAGAAATTCTCACCTCTCTTCTAATGTGCACACCTATCGCACTAACCTTCCCAATGGTCTATCTCGTCATATACCACACTATCTTTCCCCCATGATTTAACTTATCTTAGGTTATTCGCAGGATTTACAACTGAACAACACAAGTATTTAAAACGTAAGATTTCAATTTGTAACCAAAGTTCTCCTTTTAACTTTATTAATCAATAAAGTTTTCCAGTGTCATATTATACTTTCTCAAAACAAGTATTTATAATTTGAGTCATCAACTATGTCCTACATATCAAATCACAGTAGGCAGTTCCAGATTTCAGAATTTCATATATATATTAACTACTCGTATAATATATATATCATAACAGCACCCCACATAAAAACTATGGTGCGGGCATACTCTGCTATCCAATCCCCGTATCAATCACACTAAAGGGAATACAAGTTCGGAATCACTCTCGAACTTTACAAATACATACACAAACAATATTGAGGCGAAGCATAGTTTCCAAGTCCAAGAGGTCAGTACATACCCTCACGTCTCTTAGGACCGTCCGACTATCGATCCGATAGCCCGTACGTAGGATTTCTATCTTCTAGGGTACGAGTCAATATCCCCCATAAGGCAACACAGGATAAGATCGTCCCAGCGCGGTAACCTCAGGGATAGCAAGTAGCGCGGGCATGTTTTTCATACATAGATAGCATATGCATACACAATCATATAACTATACTAATATTACCATATCAATATTGGGTATATTCTCAAATCCCATACTTACGACATTATTTCTCATATCTCATTATTTGTTATCACATGTAACAGTTCATTTCTAACCTTGATTCGGTTTTATTCCAACTTACCACATAACTCTCATGGTTATATCCTCCCACCTATAAAAATTCAGTAGGTATTCATCTATTCTCTTTCGTAACTATTTTACGTAATCTTTTCACATTAAATACGTAGTTTTATCGTTTCTTATATATGAAATTTCCCAAGGATACACTCTCGTCTAACCTTAAAGGTCCCGAAATCTTATTCATATACCCTACTGGTCCTCTTTATCTCTCAAAACATATTTATAAGGGTGTCCATGAATTATTTCTCATTAAAGTGAATTTCAACTAATTAAGGAGGGAAAACATGAGCCTGCCAGGAGGGGTCGATCGATCGAGGTCTGGGGCTCGATCGATCGAACCTTCGATCGATCGAAGCTCTGGGCTCGATCGATCGATCAAGCAGGTCTGCGAAATCTGCAGATTTGCAGTTACGAGTTTCATCTTCTAACCTTCACCAAATCCATATTTTTCATACCCAATCAACCCAAAATTTATACTACTGACATTATATCATCATACTATGAAATTTCAACGTAAAGCATGTAAATTTCCGTCACTAAACATGGATTAACAGCCCAAAATTCATGTAAATATCAAGAACCCTAGAAATCTCTTAACCATGGTTCTAACAAATCTTTTCCAGAATTTCCTTCTTATAAAACATCATAAATTCGTGGTTTAATCCTCTACATGGAACAAGGGTTTCCAGAATATCATTTAAATCATCCTTACATGCAATTTCCTATCTCAAATGGGGTTTTTCTTCCATACAACTCATCCTAATCATTCCTAAACTAATATGAGTGATGCATCAACGAAAATAAGCAAGATAAACACTTGTCTGGGATTTTTGACGTTCTGGTTTGGTGCCGAATTTGGTGTGGTTGCGTTCCTCGTCTCGCGATCTACGCGTTGGTGGTGGAGGCGGTGCAAACGGATGGATTTCGGGCCTTGGATTGCTTTGGAAGCTCTCTCCTTCCCTCTCCTATGGCAGTCACTTGTCTTTGGTTGTTCTAACCCTAGAAGGAAACCTTAGACATCTGATATAACCCTTGAAATTTCGTGGGTTTAATTACCCAAAAATATAAAATGACCAAAATGCCCTCCCGGGGTACTAATTGAGCCTAAAATAGCCCCATACTCAAACTAGACCCCCGGGTACACTTTTCTGACTATATCGACCCTTCTGGACACGTTGGCGCACTCAAAACGACCATACGGATAACTAAAAATATTTCACTTTTATTAATCAACATTTATTCCCGACGCGACACAGGCGCGTTCCATAATTGTCATTTTATTCACACTTGACAATATTATAAAAGTAAATCTCATATATTACTATATTCATCCAGTAACATTCAATAAATAACAAATTTCCAGTAATTACTAACTCTCGTCACGCTAGTAAATAATTAAAACAACATTCCGGATTAAAATTAAATTAATTTATCTCAATTAAATTTAAGAAATCCCATAATTTAAAAGCTATAAAAATACGGGGTATTACATCGTTACGTGTGAGCGTCGAATGAGAGACATGAGGTTTTAGTTAGTAACATTTTCCATATGTACCGATGAAGAATCCTTGCAACTCTGGGGCTCTGACCCAACTTATAAATATTTTTTCCCCCAGGTATTTTTAATGACATGGGTAGTAGTTTTGATGATGGATCAGACATGCAGTTGCATTGGACATAGTGGATTTCGCTCCATTGATTCTAGCATAGGTTGTACTTCGGCATTTGGTATATCAGTTTTACTTAGTACTACATTATGGACATGGTATGATGATTCAATTTTTATTATTCATGTATTAAATCAGTTTTATTCAGATGTTTTTATTTAGTATGGATTTTGACATAGAATAAATAAACTTTCATTTTCTTTAGTGCTGAGGATGGTATTGTTGATAAGTCCCATCTTCGGCGTATTGAGCCTGACTAGCCTTTACGTGAGAAAATGGAGATTGTTATATCCTTCCCCTTATTCGTTTGAATTTCCACATAGGCATCTAGACTATGTGGCTTACCCCCAGGGCCACTTTCCATCTTCTGATATAAAATAATGCAAAATTAGTAAATTAGTACATAATTGTCACTAAATAGAATAAAATAAAGCTAAAATGATAGAACATTAAAAACTTTCCATCCTGTGCTCTACCTTAGCGTAAGATATGCCCAGAGTAGTGCACGTCCACCTTCTTACCAATATATAATGTTTTTTATTTTCACCCTTACAAAATAAAAACTGAGTCTTCCTCATAAAACAAAAATCAAGAATAGTCAATCATCACATAAAACAAAAATGAAGGATTCCTCATGCAATGTTTATGGTGATGATTTATACATAGTTATATTTCATTTCACATTATTAATTTTTTTACAGCAAACTTTTAGAATTTAGTGTATGTTTCATTTATGTATTATTTATATATGGTAGAATCACAACCCTAAATGTTAGAAATGTCTAGGGACAACCAACTCAATGGCCATTTAAATGTTCATATCCACCAGTCAACAAGAATTCAAGAATTCCAAATAACAACTCTAGTAATAATGCGAAATATAGAAATGCTTAGGGCCAACCAACTCAATGGCCATCTAAATGTTCAAATCTTGTAATCAACAACGATTCAATAATCCCAAACAACAATTCAAATAATAATGAAAAATATTAGAAATACCTAGGGCAAACCAACTCAATGGCTATCTAAATATTCAAATCCACCAATCAACAACATTTCAAGAATCCTAATAAATAATAAGGTGACATTGACATCATTTTTAAATTAGCACAATAAATGAATAATAATTTAGAAAAATAAATTATAAAAATTAAATAAGTGAATGTGTTTATGTGTGTGTTTGAAATCATTTTGAAGGTTTCAAAATAATTAAGGTTATCATTTGAAATCATTTTAGGGTTTTTATTCTAGGGTGTATGTGTGTGTGTGGTGTGTAGGTTGTGGTTTTTTTGGGGGGTTTCAAATAGTTTTAAATTAATTTGGGTTTTCACTTGTATGTGTGTGTGTGGTGTGTGGGTTGTGATTTTTTTAGGGTTTTCAAATTAATTAGGGTTTTCATTTGAAATTATTTTAGGGTTTTCATTCTAGGGTCTATGTGTGTGTGTGGTATATGTGTGTGTGGTGTATGTGTAGTGTAGTGTGTGTTTCTCTGTGTGTGTGTGTATGAGTGTTTTGTGGGGGGTGAAGGAGAGAGAGAGAGAGATGTACTAGAATGTGTGTACAAAGAGATGGTCACCGAGAGAGAGAGAGAGAGAGAGAGAGAGAGAGAGAGAGAGAGAGAGAGAGAGAGTTGTGTTAAGTTATAGGAAATAAGGAAACTGCCTCCTTTAATTAAAAAAAGTTGTCGAGGTCCTGTCACGGAGTTTAACAGTGACAGGACTGTGAGAATCTTGTTGTCACGGTCACTGACCGTGACAAAAAAATACGTGTTTTGTTCTCAAGGTTTTTTACCGTGACAACACTGGCCGGTATTAGGGTGATAATGTTTCAATTTTTGTGTAGTGTATATGATACATACATACATACATACATATACATACATACATACATACATACATACATACATACATACATACATCATAAATGCGTAAATATATAATGTGTTCTTTATGTATATATTATGAGCTATGTTGGAGAGTTAGTCCATATATATATATATATATATATATCAACCAATTCATTCATTCATAAGATTTAAAGCGATACAATATTTATTAAATCATTATATCAATGACGTAATGATTGCACATGTATAATCCACAAAAAAATATATATACATACATAAATTGATAATATTATTTTATTTTATATTATATTATATAACTTAATAAAATATACATATGTACTATAAATATGTACTATATGTATATTTTATATTATGTACTATACATATGTACTATATGTAATATACATATGTACTATACATATATTTTATTTATATTATATAACTTAATAAAAATATACATATGTACTATATGTATATTTTATATTATTTCATACATTAATAATATATGTTTAAAACTATATATAAGTATCATGTATGTATTGATAATATTATTTAATACATGCATCTTAATATATTATATAACTTAATAAAATATACATATATGTAATTTTGTGTACACGTACGTATATATATTTTTATCTATTAGAATTACACATATAATAATGTATTATGCATCTATATTATATATTAAATTAGAAATGCATAAAAATATTAAGAATGATTAATTATGAGTTGACGAATAAAAAATAAAATTTAGAAAACACCCTTTTGCTACTTTTTGAAAAATTTAACGATAACAAAAAAATATTATAATTTCGTATTTAAAAATAAATATGCTTAATGCAAATTCTTGTCAGAATTATATATAAAGTCATAAAACATAATTATAATCGATAACCAAATAGGTTCTTAACATCTTTGTGATTGAGAACTAGCAGTAGTCGAAACCTGGTCCACTAAAATCTTTATTTCAAGTGTGATCCAACTTGCAAGATCATCTTGCTCATTTGACATCCTTCACACTTTAATATATTATATTTTTTAAATGAGTCTCTTAGTTCAATATACATTTAGGTTGGACATATCCCCAAGGTCCGTCCGAAAAAAATAGGGCTTGGATAAGGTAAATAGGCCCGAGAATCCAGCTTAACAAAAATTTTACAGGCCCGTTTTTTTCTGGACCCGCTTGGACAATTTTTTTAGGCCCGCTTCAGCCCGGCCCAGCCCGAGACCTGAGAATTATATATATATATATATATATATATATATATATATATATGGGGAACATTTAGAATCGATTTAAGGATTTATTTACTCTTAGATTTGCGTGTACGTTCTAAAATTAATTTTCTAAACAATAAAATAGGTAATAAATTTTCTAAAAATGAAATTTATTTTAAAAAAAAAGGTTTGTGTTCGGGCCTGGGTAATGAACTTTTTATTCGGACCTGGGCGGGCTAGGTACAACATAATTTTTTATAGGTTCGGCCTGAGCCCGCCCAAGCCCATCCCATGACCCCGCTTAGTTTACATACATATCATTTTAAATTACTACTTTTTTTTCTTTTAAAATAGATCATGGATAAATATAATTCTTCTAACTCTCTTTTTTTCCCTTTGAATTTCTTTCAGTGGTGAAGCTACAATATTAATAGATACACTCTCGTATAGATACTTGAGTTTTTTCTTCATATGAAAAGTATCTATAGCTAAAGTGAGTTTTGAAGAAAAATATGCATAATTTCACTTAATTCTCCAATTGTACTCATCTAAATTTTATTGAGAAGTAGTATGTTGTCGTCTTATGTAGGTCATTGGATGCACTAATAACAAGAGAAAAACTAATTCATGCAGAGGATAAAAGATAAAATGGTCCTTCCAAAGTCTTTTCAAGGGAAAATATATATAGAGATTTTTAAAAATTAAGCCCCGTCAGGAAAATTGATTATATAATTGAAAAAAAATGCGTAAAAATAGGTCTTAGTAACCGGCCTTATTTGATGATAATGATATAAGAAGTTAAAACACGTGTAAACGGGGTATATATTACTAAACCTTTCAACAAAAGTTCATAATAAATAGTAATCATGATTGATAAAAGCGCAGTTAGTTGGTTTTAGTTTATTCTTAATATGTTTGGGTCACTAATGAATCGGATTGTTAGAGACCATTATATAAAGGCGTGACACAAATATAGTCACATATGACCCAAAGTTGTTAAAAGTTCAAAATATATGTTTTACGCATTGACGGGATGCAAGAATTTATTTGAGAAAAAACGGATTCACAATTCTTTTATTGTGATAAAATTTTAAACAATAATAATATTTCATTTATATTTTTGTTAAGGTTATATCGGTGACAAAATTTCTCATTTCGTAAACCGAAACAAATTTCTTCATTAATAAAATTAAATGAAAAACTTTAGTGTAAGAATTAAATTGTGAAAAATTGTCACGGATAAAACTCATAGGAATTAATGGACAATAATTGTCAAGAGTATAAATCGGGACAAAATCTATGACTAACAAGAAGTGACAATCTAATCATGTACCGCTTAAAATATACCACATATAAGAATATTATAGTTCAAGAACTTAGGGTAGCCGCCCCTAATGACCATACATAAATTAGCCCCCGGTCATAGCAACGTAAATGTGGCATAACAAAAAATGACTATACATAATTATGAACATACCAGATATGAGTGGAGAAAAAGTTTCATGCACTCATGGCCCTACTTGCTCCGACCATCGAAACTCCCATATCCTTTATATAGACTACCCATTTGGAAAAACTTCAAATTTTCGGGTCCTTTAACAATCGCTACCACCTATCTTGCCATGCTAGCATGGCATCGTGAAAGTTAAATCTCTTTCCCGCCTTGTTCTTCATTCTGATTTCAAGAATGTGTGGGAAAGCTTCCCCTTGAGGTTCACCCGAAACTATGCACTAATTAATTGATCTCTCTCTTCCAGCGTGATGACGGACCACTTCTACCATAACGTCCTGAGTTTTTAACATACTTAATGAAAAATGACCCGTCACCTTTAGTGAAGCAATGTCCTCACCCAATTCTATTTTTTGGAAAGAAGCTATAAATAGTGAATATGATTATATTATTTCTAATAACACATGGGAATTAGTTGACTTGTCTAAAGGATGTAAAACTATTGGATGCAAATGGATATTTAGTAAGAAATTAAAAGAAGATGGTTCTATTGATAAATTTAAGGCAAGATTGGTAGCTAAAGGCTATAGGCAGAATGAAGGAATTGATTTCTTTGATATTTACTATCATATTACTAGAATTACATCTATTATGCTTTTAATTGATATTGCTTCATTACTTAATTTGACAATTCATCAAATGGATGTTAAAATAACTTTTTTGAATGGAGATCTTGAAGAAAATATTTATATGGATCAACCCGAGGGGTATGTAGTCCAAGGCCTAGATGATAAAGTGTGTAGACTTAAAAAATTATTATATGGACTAAAACAAACAAAGGCATGAAAAATTTGATCAAGTAATGATCTCTAATGATTTTAACATTAATGAAGCGAATGAATGTATTTATAGCAAATTCTAAGATAATTCTAGCGTGATTATTTTCTTATATGAGGACGATATGCTTATTTTTGGAACCGATATGGATGTAGTTAGTAAAACTAAAAATTTTCTTAATACACAATTTGATATGAAAGATTTGGGTGTCGCTGTTGTTATACTTGGAATTATAATCGTTAAAAATTCTGAATGAATTATTTTAACCCAATCTCATTATGTACAAAAAGTTCTTAGAAAATTTGAACAATTTAATTATATTCCTGCTAAAACACCTTATGACCATAGTTGTCACTTAAGCAAACACTCTGGTCTTGGTGTATCATCATTAGAATATTCTAAAGTTATTGGTAGTCTAATGTATCGTATGAACTACACTAGACCTGATATTGCATATGATGTGGGTAGACTTAACAAATATACTTGTAACCCTAATAATGAACATTGGGATGCTTTGATTAGAGTTTTGAGATATCTAAAGTATACAATAAATTATGGAATTCATTATGTTAGATATCCTGCTGTGATTGAAGGCTTTTGTCATGCTAATTGGATTTCTGATAATGACGAATGTAAATCTACGAGTGGATATGTTTTTACCTTGGTAGGAGGTGATGTATCTTGGAAATCTACCAACAAACTTGCATAACGAGATCCACTATGGAATCAGAATTCATTGCATTGGACAAAACAAGTTAAGAGGCTGAATGGTTAAGGAATTTCCTATTAGATATTCATTTGTGTCCTAAACCAGTTTAGCCTTGTACATTCACTGGGACAGTCAAGCAGCGATCGCAAGAGAACATAATAAATCCTATAACAAAAAGTCTAAACATATCAGGAGAAGACACAACACCGTGAGATATCTATTAAAAGATGGAGTTATAGAAATCGACTATATCAAGTCAAAGGAAAACCCGACAAATCCATTGACTAAAGGGTTAACTAGAAAGCTATTTTATCACACATCGAGGGGAATGGGCCTAAAGCCTATTAATATCTAAATCACCTATAACAAAAACCCAACCCATATGACTGGAGATCCAAAGATTTGGGTTCAATGGGATAACAAAATTATATGAGTGATTTGTGGGGGTATTAACTTAAATTTTACTTAAAAACCCATTCCTATGATGTAGTACCTCTGTATCTATGGATGACGAGATTTAATCTCTTAATGCTTTTTATAGCTATTATTCAGTGGGGTGTGAGATACAATACACTCTTGATAGAAGCACCTTTTGAGTGTGGTAGTGGGGCCGCTTCCTAGGAGAATTAAGGCTGATTCCCTAGAGCACTCAAAAACCTGGGCATGCTCAAGGCCGAAACGAGCACAACCGTGGGAACTCGATGATGACTTTTGTGAGATTCGCGTGTATGATTTATTGTTTAACTTTACAACTATGGTCAAATAGTTCAAGACATTAGTTCACTATTAATCGGTAAACTTAATAGACGCAAATGTTCAAGTCAAAAGACACCTTAGCCTTTACGTGACTTCCTATGGTATTCCAAAGCGTCTTTTATATATATATATATATATATATATATATATATATATATATATATATATATATATATATATATAATTTTATTTATTTCATTCATGTGGGGGATTATTGGAATATCTACTATATATATATATATATTAATTTTGAATGAACTGAATAACTTAGAGCAAGAAGCCAAGTGGTAAGTTTATGAGTGTGTGTGCGTGAGGTCTTGGGTTCAATCCATAGGAGGCACACAAATTATTAAGGGTCAATAATTGGGCCTTGGGCTCTTGGAAATTTCTAATGTGCCATTAAATTTTAATCTTTTTAAATACATTTTAATTTTTAATTAACTCGATTTTATTAGTTTGATTGTTTCTCCAAGCAGTTAGTTTTTTTTTCAACAAAAACAATTTATTTACTTGGAGGAGAAAACGCCTCTCCTATGACACTTACAAGCGCTTAAGCAAAGACAACTTAAGAAAATTTACGAATTCTAGAACGAGTTAAAGGAGGCTTAAAATTTCATTTTAGAGCCGATTTCTCCTCGGCACTTAAGTACGGAAATGTGTCCTGACTCTCTTTTCTCTTTTGATTAATGCCTTCTTCCTCAAAATTATTTGAGTCTTCCATATTTTCCAAAGCCTCAAAATAATTTCTAATTGGAGCTTTGGACATTTGGTTTCCACTTTTTCTCCAAACCGAATCTTCAATAAATGCCCAAGCTTTTGCCGTATTTGATGACATTCCAAGATCATTGTTGATGTAAAAAATTAGATCGCTCTAATAATTTAATCATAGATAAATAAAACAGAATATTTTTAAAGTGGTTCAGCCTTATGTAAATGGCCTACGTCCACTGTTATGTTATTGCTGAGTGTTTAGGAATTCTCGATTACAAGTTCAATCAAGAAATTCCGGTCCCTTTGAATGAGGGTGATACAAGGTATTTATAGCCCTTAGGCTGTACATGAATGGGTTGATACATTAAATGATATACATATGAAAGGGTAATACATTTAATGCAGCGTGTGCGTCAAGATGATAAACATTCAATGAATAGTTGAACTGTTGATATTCTGGCAATTAATACTACGGCCGAGATGCAGCTCGGACCGCCTTAGTTGCTCGTTGCTCAGGAGTTCATCGGAGCGCTAGAGTACCTCGGAGTGTTGAAGTTCCTCGGTATATCCTCGTTGCTCGGAGAGAATATGAGTTGGTCGGGGAAATGAACTTCCTCGTCGTTATTGTACCACATAGATTGACAAGTGTCTTCGTATGATTCATCCACATCAACATATTAATTTTGGTATCAACAGAAGCCCCCAATGTTTCATATTTCGAACTTTGAGGAGTATGGAATATTCTTTCTCGATTTTCGACAATATTGAATGATCTTCCTGGGTTTTAGGAGCATCGTATTTGAATTTATTTCCAAATTCAAAGAATCCGCCTTTTTTCGAACTTTTAAGAGCGCTTCGATCTTAGTGCCCTTTTTGTCCTTTTAGCCGCCGGAAGTTCAACAGTTTCTTTCGCGTAATCATTTCCTTCGCCACTTCCCTAGGTAAAGTATTTAAACTTCTTAGGTAACCATACCGTCTTCTTCTTTTCCAATTTTCTGCATTCAAGCTTTCTATTCTATCTTTCTCTCTTGTGCGTTCATCCTTGTTTTCGTTCATTGTCAACAGACCTCCTTTCTTCCTGTAAGATCTTCTTCCTTTCTTCTGTATTTCTTTTATTCAATATGGTTTATATTGTGGAGTCTGTTGAGAAATTTCGTTCCGATTTTTCCATTCCTTCCTGGGTAACTCTGGAGGTTCTTTCTGAGCCTTTAGATTATTTTCGATTGGCTGAGGGACATTGGTTCCCCAGTCTATTCATTGCTGAATGTGGATTTTCTTTTCCATCAAACCCATTGTGTCTTGAGTTTTGTCAGTATTTTGATCTTGTTCCTGCAAAAATAGCCCCCAATTCATGGAGAATAATTAATGGGGTGTACAAATTAAATCTAACTCATGGGACTCGTATAGGGATCCCTGAAATTATGTATTGCTATAAATGGGCCACTCTAGATAATATTTATTACTTAAAAACTAGGTTTCTGAATAGGGCTCTTGTAGTTAACCTCCCTGACTCAAATAGAGATTATTTTGAACATGGGTTGGTTATTAAAAATTGGCAATATGCCCCTTTAGTTGGAGATGGAGTATACAACGGTCCCAGATGCCCCCCATATGGCAATGGGATAGGTTTATTTTTAATTTTATTTTACTTATGAAATTATGCTTTCATCATGTTTGACAAAATGTATGACTGATATCTCATTATGTATTTATTTGCAGTTGATAACAAAAGAAAAACTCCAAAAGAATCAGAGGTTAATATCAAGCATCTGAAACTTATCTCGGGTTTGCATAAGAACGTTGCAGACGAGCACATCAGGTCTGCATCATATTTGCTGCAGTATAGGAGCTACACAACCTCTTATACTGCTCGCCCTGTTGAGCCAGCTTCAACTCCAGAGGATTCTTCTTCAGATTCTCATCTTCCTTTAAGTCATAGAATGGGCAAGAAAAGAGCTCCTCCTGCTCTATTTGATGACATTACTTCTGCTGCTGGGGCCAAGAAAAGCAAAGTTGATGTCCCAGAGGGGACTAAGAAGGTGGATGTTGCATCTTCCAAAGCTGCCGAGAAGGCCCCAGTGGCTCCGAGCAAGAAAGTTGCTCTAGCAGAAGTGATTACTATCTCTCCGACCAAGAGTTCTTCCTTGGTTGAAGCTGCTGAAGTCCCTTTGAGAAGATTGAGGAAATCATCCTCGGTCAATTTGGCTGAAAATGTCCCTTCTCCACTCTCTGGTGTTGTTGGTGTTCCAACCATCATTCCTCCTAGCTCTGCAATGAGCTCAGTAAAAACTTGGATCATACCCGAGGTCCAAGGCATTGATTAAAATATTTCTAGGGATATGTTGACATCCCTAGCTACTCGTCACCTTGCTTCGGTAAATATCTCACATCCTGAATTTCTTTCTTTCTCTGAATACTTGTATTTTGTATTGACTTTACTGCTTTTTTCATCTTTCAGCTAGTGAACTGTTTCAATAACATCGTGAAGAAGGACGAGGTAATTAAAGCTTCCAGCTCCTTGTCTGGTGTAGAGGACGCTCTGTTGGGTTTAACCCAATCCTTGAAAGAATCTCGCCAACAGTATAATGAGGACAAGGCTGTTTGGGAGAAAAATTATCCACAGTTGAGGACGAGAAGGTGAAAATGGCTGAGATCTCCAAGAGTTTGGAGAATAAAGTGAAAAGTTTAGAGGTCGAGCATAAGAAATATGACGACAAGCTCAAGAATTTTGGAGAGCTTGAGGATAAGCTGAGGAAGGCAGAGGAAGAATTGTCCGCCCTGCGAGATATCAAGGGCCAAAAAGAAGAATTGGATGCGAAGCTTTTCTCGGAGAAATTGAGAAGAAAGCTCGCAGTTAAAAAATCCTTCAGCGCAGGCTGGGATAAAGGATGGGACAAGGGGATTGCTGCGATGACATCCCAGGTTCAATATGGGAAGTTAAAATACTTCCATGATGGCTGGGTAGCTTCTCTACAGGAATTAAATATCAAGGATGATTCTGAGCTATTCCAGCTACACCTCCCTGGTCCTCCTCCACCAATTGTGGAAGAAGAAGAAGATGATCCTGTCTCTGATGAATCTTCTATGGCCATGGGTGATCAAGTCCCTGCATCTCTACCTTCTGCTATCGAAGACATTTCTTCCATGCCTCCTCCTCCTGAAAAAGTTTCAACTTCTGCAGACCAAGTCGCCGTTACCACCGAGCAACCAAGCTCCTCGTCCCAGCCTCCCGAGAAAGTCTTGGGAGACAAGGAAAAGGTGTGAAGTTGTTCGGTATCATTTCTATCTTTTCATTATTTGTAATCAAACAATGTAATCTTTTGATGATCTAATAAAATACATCTTCGTTCCTCTTCATTGTTGATACTCTGTCTGCTTTTATTTATTAACTCCCGCCTTCTCTTCTTTATTAGTTTTTGGCCAGAATGGAATTGATATCTGCCCCTGATACCGAGTTGATGCAACAATGCAATGGATATTATAAAGCTGGTCATACAGACCTGAGTGTATCAGAGATTGTCGACATCCTTGGCCATGATGCTTCAAAGCAAGCAGTTGAGGCTTACCAGTACTTGAAGGATTTACTTGACAGATCTGTGGCCAATAATGTGGCATACTATGAATTGATCGAGGAACTTCATCGTTCCTTAGAAGATCTTCATAATAAACACAATGAATCAACTGCTTTGCTGCATAAGGAGTATGAAAATAGATATAGGCAGCTTTCTTCTGAAGCAGGCCATAAAAAGATCCTTGCTGGATACGATGTTAGGGAAAAAACTCTAAAAGGTGAGGTTGAGGCCTGCAGGCAAATTCCTGAGTTACTGGAACAAGAGAACAATAATTTGCAGAAAAAATTGGCACAGTATGAATCTGCAGCATCATCTTCCACTGCTTTAGTGCCAGTTACCGATGAAGGTTTCTCATTCCTAGAGGTTGAGAATGCCAAATTAAGGCAAGAACTGGATAATTTAAGAAGATCTGGTGTTTCTGCTACTGCTCGGGGACGAGGAAGAGGTTCTCGGGGGCGAGGAAGAGCTGTTCAAAATGTTGCCGAGGAGCAAAGTTCTTCAATCGCTGCTCGGAGTCGATCAAGAGTTCTCAGCCGAAACGTTGAAGAGGCTTGCACTCATTCTACTCTGGAAACTCAAGCGTTCCAATTGAATGCAAAAGACCATGCTCTGACTGAAATGTCCAATAAAAATCTGTCTCTGGAAGATCAACTTACAGTGACGAAGTCTGCTTTGCATACCAAGGATCTTTTTGCCAAAAGCCTTCATGAACAATTGGATAGATTAACCTTCCAATTCCATAAACAGCCCAGGGAATTCTGGATGGCAGGATACAATGAAGCCCTTGTTAACTTGGATGCTCATATTGAACACTCCAATAATGAAGGTTATAAACAGGGGTGGTTGAACGCACTGGGTGTGTTAAAATTGGAGCAAGGGCATTATTTATGGGATTATCATGCTCCAGGGTTACTAGACTTGCCTGTGCCACCTTTCAAATTGGACATGGCCTGGATCCCAGCTCGTTCCATTCCTCGTAGCTTAATTTCAAAATACCTCGGTGATTATAGCCTTCATTCTCAGATTGAATTATCTCGTCCTGAGCATCTCTTGGATACAACTTCTGTGATGAATGTCAGAATGCTCAGAGATGTTAATTTCATTAATTCTCCTCTTTGCCTAGAGGATCCTCCTGCTGGCGAGGATCCTGTTTCAAAAAATAAAGGAAAGAAACCAATAGAATAGGTTTTTCAATGTAACAGTTAGCACATTCATGTAACCTGTAATTTATTCTGAATTTTAATGAAAAGATTTTCATTTTCTGTTTGCAAATCTCTACTGCTATTCTGTTGTGCTTGTTAAACACTTTATATTTGTGCATATGTATCTGTTAAAAAGATAACAATATTGTGTTGTTCATCAATCAAGATAAAAGTTGCAAGTATCAATATTGCTCAATCATTTAATAAAATAATGAGTATAAAACTGTTTAAAATGTTTCCAACCAACCCAGGTTGCTAAATAGTGTTTGTCGACCAACTATAGTTGATGGGTTTTTATCCCCGACCAGCTATACTTGGTTCATCATGAAATATTTTCATAAAATGTGCCCGACCAACCAAGGTCGATAATTTATCCTCGTCGACCAAGTACATTTAGTGGCTTTTATCCCCGACCAACCATATTTGGTTCATTTTGGGATATTTTGTTCTCTGAGGAACTTTTGTAATAATATTACCTCCCGACCAACATAAATTGGCATTTTGAGAGTATAAACCAACTGAGATTGGCGTGATAAGAATGTTGTTCTTGCCCTTTTACCAACAAAGTTGGTCGTGGGTTTGAACTATCAGGTTCTTTCGAACTATCTTGTACACTAGTTATTTTACCAACCGAAGTTGATCACGCCAGTGTACGTCTCCTAACCAAAGGAGTATATCAGTTGTTCTCGCCCTTTTACCAACCGGAGTTGATCGTGGGTCTGAACTATCGTGTTCTTTTGAACTATCTTGTACACTAGTTATTTTACCAACCGAAGTTGATCACGCCAGTGTACGCCTCCTAACCAAAGGAGTATATCAGTTGTTCTCGCCCTTTTACCAACCGGAGTTGATCGTGGGTCTGAACTATCGTGTTCTTTCGAACTATCTTGTACACTAGTTATTTTACCAACCGAAGTTGATCACGCCAGTGTACGCCTCCTAACCAAAGGAGTATATCAGTTGTTCTCGCCCTTTTACCAATCGGAGTTGATCGTGGGTCTGAACTATCGTCTTCTTCTTGCTATCAAGCAGCGTAGTGTACAACACTAGTATTCCCCGAAAAACTTTCAAACAAAGGAGAGAAAATTTATGAAAAACATCATCGTTTTATTCATATTGATAGACCCGTTGTAAATTTTACATCATTGATAATACTTGCGAAGGTGTTCAGCATTCCAAGCATTCTTGAATTTTTCTCCTTCTAGAGTTGCTATTCGGTAAGTTCCTGGTCGAACAACTTCTGTAACTCGGTAAGGTCCATGCCAATTTGCTTCCAATTTGTTGTGCTTCTGAATGACCTTCTTCAGCACATAATCTCCTTCTTTTAAATCGCATTTCTTCACCCTTTTGTTGTAGAACATAGCTGTTCGTTGTTGATAAGCAGCATTCCTAATGGCTGCCTCTTCTCTGACTTCCTCGAGCATATCCAGACCCAGTCTTCTCATGAAGTCACTGATCGGAGAATTGAAATTCAGCACTCTGTGTGTTGGTAGGTCCAACTCGGCAGGTATTACAGCTTCACTTCCAAATGCCAGTATATATGGTGATTCTCCAGTCGCTGCTCGGGGAGTTGTTCGGTAAGCCCACAATACTGATTGTAGCTCATTTATCCAGTTAGTTTTAGCTTCACTTAGCCTCTTCTTCAAACCATTTAGCAGCGTTCTGTTCGTTACCTCAGTCTGCCCATTGCTTTGAGGGTGACCTGGTGCTGAATGGGTCTTCATGATGTTTGATTATTGACAATAGGCAGCAAACTCCTCGTTGTCAAATTGTGTTCCATGATCTGTGATGAAGGCATGAGGGAGACCATATCGACAGATGATATTCTTCCAAACAAACTGGTATACCTTCTCGTACGTCATATCGATAAGCGGCTCAGCTTCTACCCACTTAGTAAAATAGTCTACTGCAACGACGAGGTACTTAAATCTTCCTCGGGTGGTCGGCAGTGGTCCAACCAAATCAATTCCCCACATGGAAAATGGCCAAGGGGAGGTTATGGGTGTCAACAACGCTTGTGGAGTTCGTCGGATGGAGGAAAAACGTTGGCACTTGTCACATTTCTTAGCATAGGCTATACAATCAGCCCTCATCGTCGGCCAATAGTATCCTTGAGTCATTACCCTTTGCAAGAGTGTTCGACCTGCTACATGAGCTCCACAAGATCCTTCATGGATTTCTTCAATCAATTCTTTCACCTTGAAGGGATGTACACATCTCTGCAAACCTGCCATAATTCCTCGTCTATATAAAATACCATTAGTTAATACATACCGAGCAGCTTTATACTTTAGTTTCTTGGCAGCAAGCTTATCCTCTGGCAGTTCTCCATCTTCAATATATACCCTGATTGGATCCATCCAAGATGGTCCTAAATCAAGGGCAATAACATTCATCGTCAAGTCTTCCTCTATGCTCCGACTTTCCAGTACTTCAATCGGTATTGTTCTTCGTAGCTCGGTACGAGTAGCTGACGCTAGTCGGGCCAGTGCGTCTGCTTGTGCATTTTCTATTCTGGGTATTCTGATCAACTGAATCGCATCAAATTCTGCCAATAACTCTATTACCTTGGCATGATATTTGATCATCAATTCTCCTTTAACTGCATACGTTCCCATTATCTGATTCACAATCAATTGAGAATCACTGAATACCATCACTTGTTGCGCTTCCATAGTCTTTGATAAATTAAGACCTGCTATCATGGCCTCATACTCAGCGTCATTATTGGAGGCATTGAATTGGAATCGCAAGGCATATTCCATGTCAATCTCGTCTGGGGTGTTCAAAACAATTCCTGCCCCATAACCTGCTGTGCAAGATGAGCCATCTACGTATAATCTCCATATGGGCAACCCGTCTTCAAATTTCTTATCTGATAGAGTTCCTCGATGGAATATTTGCTTCTTTTCTTCATCATCCCCTGACACTTTTCACTCTTCGTTGATCATCTCTTCTCGTTCTTTTACCAACCGGAGCTGGTCTGAGTTTGAAGTTGATGATCCTGTAACATCCACAGGTTGGTCAGCGAGCAGTTTTTGTTCCTCGGGGGTATCAGGATATGTAAACTCTGCTATAAAATCTGCTACAACTTGCCCTTTCAATGATGATCTGGGCTCATACACAATATCATATTCACCGAGCTCTATTGCCCAGTACATCAATCTCCCTGACTTTTCTGGCTTATGAAGGGCTTGCCTCAGTGGCATATCGGTATAAACGATGATGGTATGGGCCTAGAAATATGGCCTCATTTTTCTACTTGCCTCAATTAATGCCAATGCCAATTTCTCCAGCTTTGGGTACCTGATTTCCGCACCTCGGAAAGCCTTACTTGTGTAATAGATTGGTTTCTGGACTCCATTCTCCAATCTGATCAATGCTGAACTGACTGCATTCTCTGATACTGCCAGATACAAATACAACTTCTCTCCTGTTATTGGCCTGGACAACAATGGAGGTGTACCCAAATACTTTTTCAAGTCTTGAAAGGCCTTCTCACATTCATCAGTCCACTCAAAAGTTTTTCGAAGTGTTTTGAAGAATGGGAGGCATTTATTAGTTGCTCGGGACACAAATCTGTTGAGCGCTGCAACTCGTCCTGTAAGACTCTGCACTTCTTTCTTTGTTGTTGGAGATCGCAACCCTAAAAGAGCTTTGATCTTATCTGGATTTGCTTCAATGCCTCGCTGGTTGACAATGTATCCGAGAAACATTCCTTCTCGTACTCCAAATGTGCACTTCGTCGGGTTGAGCTTCATTTGGTATTTATCCAGTTGATCAAATGTCTGAGCTAAGTCAACTAGATGATCTGCAGCTTTCTTGCTTTTTGTCAGCATATCATCGACATAGACTTCCATGTTGCAACTGATTTGTTCGGTGAAAACCTTGTTCATCAGCCGCTGGTATGTCGCTCCTGCATTTTTCAAACCAAAAGGCATAACATTATAGCAATAAGTTCCCCTAGGGGTAATAAAAGAAGTACTTTCCCTGTCTTCAGGTTTCATTTTGATCTGGTTGTAACCAGAATACGCATCCATGAAGCTGAGCAGCTCATGTCTCGAGGTAGCATCCACTAGCTGGTCAATTCTGGGTAATGGAAAATGATCTTTTGGGCATGCCTTGTTGAGATCAGTGAAATCAACACACATTCTCCATTTATTGTTCTTCTTCTTTACCATTACCACATTTGCCAACCAGTCTGGATATTTCACATCTTTAATGAATTGGGCTTTCTGGAGCTTCTCGACCTCCTCTTGTATGGCCTGATTCTTCTCGGGACTAAACACTCTTCTTCTCTGCTTCACAGGCTTGATCTCCTTATTCACATTGAGCTCATGACATAAGAAGTTTGGATCTATTCCTGGCATGTCCTCATGACTCCATGCGAAAGTTTTCTTCCTGTTTCTCAAGAACATTATCAACTCTTGTTTTATTGAAGCATCCAACGACGAACCTATCTGGGTTACTCGTTCAGGGTGCTCCTCGTCCAGAATAATATTTTCTGTAGATTCCACCGCCTGTCCTTTTACAAGTTGGGATTCATCTCTAGGATCGAGAGTTTCAATCTCTGTATCTTCTTCCACTTGGTAGGTAGTAGTCTTTTTCCTTGATTCCTCAAGCTCCTCTTGCTCGGCAGATGAGTAATAGCATTCCCGAGCAACTTTTTGGTCACCCTTCACAACTCCTACTCCAAAGTTTGTTGGAAATTTTAAGCATTGATGCACTGTAGATGGAACTGCTTCGAATTTCTTCAAACCAACTCTTCCCATGATGATGTTGTAGGCTGACTGCACATTCTTATCCATCACGAAGAAGCGTATTCTTTTCGTTCGACAAGCAGGCCAAGTTCCAATGAATATATCCAACTTGATCGTCCCAAGTGGAAAAACTTTCTCGCCAGCAAAACCCAGGAGGGGTCTGTGATAAGGTTCCAATTGAGATAATTTTAGATTCAAGCTATCAAAGCATGAATAGTACATGATGTCTGCCGAGCTTCCATTATCTACCAACACCCTTGAAATCACTACTTCCTTCATCCTCATTTTGATCACCAGAGGATCGTCGTGCGGATAAAGAACACCTGCCAAGTCATTTTTTGAAAAACCAATGACCAGCTTCTCTTTGTTTACCTTCCTCGGACGATCGTCCTCGGCCAGATATATTCGCTGAATATATGAACAAGCTTGAGCCTCTCCGAGGTAAGCTTTTCTTTCTGCAGTATGGTCTCCTCCTCCTGCATCTCCTCCTGTAATAACATTACAATCAATTGATCCAAAACGTATGGAAAATACCTCTCGTTCTGGCTGTCTTGGTTTCTTGGGAAGATCGGGGTCATCCTCTGGATCATCTTCATGGTCTCTCTTCTTCTTCTCCTCTGCCCGACGAGGTGATCTAGACCTTTCTCTAGCTCGGTTGTTATCCTTTCTTTCACCTCCCCGATCAACATATTTTGCTAGCTTTCCTCTTCGGATGAGTGTTTCAATCTCGTTCTGAAGAGCTATGCAATTTTTGGTCATGTGACCATGATCTTTATGAAATTCGCAATACTTATCCCTACTCCTCGAATCAGGGTCTGACTTCAGTTTCTTTGGCCACTTTACCTCCTCGTTGTTCTTGATTTCCTCCAAGACATGATTAATACCCATTTTCAAAGGAGTATAATTATCATACTTCTTTATGACTTCCCATTTATTCTTGGAATGTTTATCTCCACCATTGTTTTTATGTTCTTTCTTCTTAGATTTGTCGTCTTCCACCTTGGTTTCTTTATCCATATTCTTCTTTGCAGCCATAGCCTCCTCGGCATTCATGATTTTGGCCGCTTTTGCCATCAATTCTGACATAGTTCTAGGTGGATCTTTCGCCAGGGTGTAATACAATTTATTAGGCAACAACCCACTCATCAAGGCGGTGATTGCTGTCTTCTCTTCGTAATCTATGACTTCTAGCTTCTCATTATTGAAACGAGTTATATAATCTCTAGTACTCTCACCAGATTTCTGTCTAACACTTAACAAGTGTGCTACTCGTTTTGCTGGCTTTGCTCCAAAACAGAAATTGCCAATAAACAACTCGGCTAACTGAAAGAAAGTTGAAATCTTACCCCGAGGAAGATTGTTGTACCATATCTAGGCAGATCCAGTAAGAGTTCCTGAGAAGGCCCTGCATCTCATTTCGTCGGGAACAACATAGATGTCAGCAGCAGCTTGATACTGTTCTATGTGAAGAACAGGATCTGTCTTTCCATCATATTTGGGAGTTACCACGGGTGCTTTAAATTTCGATGGTGTAGGAAAATCCACAATGGCCTGTACAAAAGGTGTTCCTTGAACAAAAGTTCGTTGTATGGGGTTCTTTGCTTTAGCCATTTCTCCCAATTTATCCTCTAACCGTTGGAGGGATCCTTTCCACGCTTCATTTCCTTCCTCGGGCCTATTGGTTCGAGCAATCGATCGTTCTGAGGTAGCTTCTTGAGATCTATCTTGACGAACGACTGGTCGTGACTGTGCTGATCCTTCTCTTAGATCTGATGGTTGTCGAAAACTCCTTGACATGGTCTTAGGTGGACTCCTATTCCTCCTAGGACCTAATCGACTGAAAGGAGACGCCCTACTCAATCTTTCTAAAGCACTGGGTCTTTCTGGAGAGAGGGTGATATCTTGATCAGTATCTGTGGCCCTTATTGACGAAGTTCTCCCCGGTTGATAAGAGAAATCATCGGATTCTTCATTGCGACGTGACTCAGTACGCCTGGATCGTGAAGAAAGTACATAAGTTAGCCTCTGACCACTTTGTTGTCTTGAACGTGCAGGTGCACCACCATGAAGGGTTTGTATGAGTTGCCTCATTGTGTCTTGCATGGCGGTTTGTCCTTGAGCCAGATTCGTCATAATTTCGGTCAGATCTGGAGGTGCAGAGGGATTTGGAGGATTTCCAGTATTTCCAGCGTTTCGATTGCTAGATTCTGGATTATCCGCCATTGATGATGAATGATTTTTGGTAAAAAAAACGATAATAACAATCGTTCCCACAGACGACGCCAATCTGTTGATGTAAAAAATTAGATCGCTCTAATAATTTAATCACAGATAAATAAAACAGAATATTTTTAAAGTGGTTCAGCCTTATGTAAATGGCCTACGTCCACTGTTATGTTATTGCTGAGTGTTTAGGAATTCTCGATTACAAGTTCAATCAAGAAATTCCGGTCCCTTTGAATGAGGGTGATACAAGGTATTTATAGCCCTTAGGCTGTACATGAATGGGTTGATACATTAAATGATATACATATGAAAGGGTAATACATTTAATGCAGCGTGTGCGTCAAGATGATAAACATTCAATAAATAGTTGAACTGTTGATATTCTGGCAATTAATACTACGGCCGAGATGCAGCTCGGACCGCCTTAGTTGCTCGTTGCTCAGGAGTTCATCGGATCGCTAGAGTACCTCGGAGTGTTGAAGTTCCTCGGTATATCCTCGTTGCTCGGAGAGAATATGAGTTGGTCGGGGAAATGAACTTCCTCGTCGTTATTGTACCACGTAGATTGACAAGTGTCTTCGTATGATTCGTCCACATCAGCATATTAATTTTGGTATCAACAATCATACTTAGGAATTTCCACGTATAAATTAAATTCATGGTCTTCCTTATCCTTAAGGGCTCGTTTGGTTCGAGGTTTGGAAAGGGAATTTAGGATTCCTGGAATTTAGAATTCCCCTAATTCAGAATTACAATGTTTGGTTGGAGATTTAAGGGGGAACTTAGAATTCCTGGAATTTAGAATTCCCACCAAATTGGATTCTCCTTTCCCCTCTAAAATGGGGATAATCCTATATTCCCGGACATATTACCTTACTTTTGTGGTATGACAAAAATATTATTTCACATAAACTCATAAGTACACTTTCTCTCTCATACACACACACACACACATTCTCTCTCTCTCTCTCTCTCTCTCTCTCTCTCTCTCTCTCTCTCACACACACACACACACACACACACACATACACACACACACACACACACACACACATGCACACACACACACACTCACACACATACTCACTCTCTCTCGCACACACATACATATACACACTCTCTTTCTCTCTCACTCACACACATGCTCTCTCTATCTCTCTCACATACATAAACACTCTCTCTCACACACATACACATACACATACACATACACATACACACTCTCTCTTTCTCGAACTTTTTTTTGATGTGTTCAACGACATCAAGTTTTGATGTCGTTCAATCACATGGTTTTTTAAGAAGTGTTCTCTCACTTCATTTAATGATTCATTATCTCATATTCAAGTGACGTTCTCTCACTTCATTTAATAGGAAATAAAATAGTTTACACCATTTATATATAAAAAAAGAATGACATTTTTATACAATAACATTTTTTCTTTAATAACAGTTTTTATATATAAAAATATTACAAAAATGTTTAAATGTTTTTAAAACTCTTTTTTTAAATAAAAAAGTTAAAAAATAATTTTCTACATAAACTATTAAAAATGTTTTAAATATGTACTATTTTTTAAAAAGTTAAAAAACGTGTTTTTTAAAACTGTTTTTCATATATAAACATTTTTTTTAATATATTAACAGTGTTTTATAGATTAAAACTATAAAAATATATTTTAAATGTTTCTTTAAACTGATTTTTTTTAAATAAAATGTTAATATATATTTCTAATATATAAAAAACAGTTTTTTAAATGTTTTTCCCCATTCAAAAAACTGTTTTTGTACAACAACAAAAAAATGCAAAATAAAACTGTTTAATATGTTAATATATAAACACATTTTTATTTATATAGACACATTTTTTAATGTTTAATAAACACATTTTTTAATGTTTTAAATATGTGCTATTTGTTTAAAACATTAAAAAATGTGTTTTGTTGAACAATTTTTATATATAAACAGTTTTATTTTTGCATTTATTTTTGTTGTACAAAAATAATTTTTTGAATGTTTTTATATTTTTAATAAAAACATTAAAAAAACTGTTTTTTATTTATTAGAAATATAAAAACATTCAAAAAACTGTATTTTTACAACAAAAAAAATTGTTTTTTTACTTAAGGAAAAAAACGGAAAAAAAAAACCATTTTTTACAACTTTATTTTTCAGGAAAGATTAATAAAAAAAGTTATTCAAAAACTTTTTTTTGTTTTTATTTAAAAACTGTTTTTTTACAACTTTATTTTTTTGTAAAGAATTAAAAAAATTACTAAAAACTGTTTATATTTAAATAAAAGTGTAACAAAACACGTTTTTTTTAACTTTTTCAAAAAATAGTATATATTTAATATCTTTTTAACGGTTTACCTAGAAGGGATTTTAGATGGCGGGAAAAAGGAATTCCTGCTTGAACCAAACAATGGAAAGGAATTGAAGATTTCAGGAACTTAGAATTCCTGGAATTATGAATTCCCATTTCCTTGCCAAACCTCGAACCAAACGAACCCTAAAAGAATTAGAAGAGTTTGGGATATCCTCTATAGTCGACATTTCACCGTATGAATCCTCATTATTTGAAGTATCTCCCCAAGAATGATTCGAGGTGTTATTTTTATTATAACATTCTTTGTTATTTTTTGCTGAGTCATTAATTTTTTTTTCAAAGGAAATAACTGAGTCTTTTTTTCCTTCCGGATCCATTCGAGTAGGCCCCTGATTTTTTATTAAAGATTTTCGAGTCAACAAAGGAGATACGACCACCACATTGTTTAAATGTCTTTTCCCATTTTTCTCACTAATGCTAGATTCTTCCTGAATACGTGGTACCAGATTTTGGGGGATCCCATTTTTCTCGCTACCGTTTGGTTCTCCAGTCACCCAATGAATCTGAAAAAATCTTTGTACCTGAGTACTCGTATAAACCTGCTCTACTCCCTTTTATTGTGTCGTCCTCGGCAGGTAAGGAACTGATAGGGGCTACATGATTTGACCCATTTACCATCATTGATTGAGTGGCACATGGGTTGGCGACTTCTATAGGAGACTTAGTGCCAAAATCACAGCAAGTAACCGTGATATCTTTCCCTTCATGACCCGTACTTGGAACAATTGATTTAGTCAACCCTTTTGTTAATGGTTTTGTGACTTCTTTTTGTCAATTCCTGCACTCATTAATAGAGTGTCCAACAGTTTTACAAAAACTAAAAAACAAAGGTAAAGACTCGTAATGGATGTTGACAAGAAAGGAACCAACACTTTTTTCAACCAAAACACGTTCAAGAGGTTTATTTGATATGTCTACTTCAATTAAGATCCTAGCATAATTTCCATAAGACCTTTCCAATATGGTTTTATCAATATGTAGAGGAATACCCACACCTCTGGCAATCTGAAGAAGAAGGCTTGGATCCCAATAGTCTTGACACAACCCCATAAATCTAGCCCATATATTAGCAGTGGTAGAAATATGCCCCAACAAGACAACTTAAAGGTTCCAACAGTTAGCTTTAAATAACTAATAGACATCACCCTTATCATTTCAGTAGAACATGAAAAGAGAAGATTGTAGAATCCCTTACCTATGGTTGTAAGAACCCATGTATTCTGAATTTGCCCAAGTTTTGTAAGTTCCATTTTAAGCTCAGAATTCTTCCAAGGTTTGTTACCTTTGGCAAGAATAAGACGCCCAATGAGTGTAGTAGAACTACAATCATTGATAACCTCTTGATACGCATCATCAAGTAGCCTAATAGCAAGGGAGTCTCCACACAAGAAAGGTGGTGAAAGAGGAGGAAGAAAAAGTGTTTCCATTATTTGATGTTCATGGATCGCACTTTTCTCACCAATTATTTCAGCAAAAGAAAGAGGTGAGACTTGAACCCCAACCTCTTGCAAAGCAAGGGTTGTCCAAGCAGTTAGAATATAGCTGTTGGTGGAGAAATTACTGGGTTAGTTTCCTAAAATCACTATCCACATTTTTTGATCAATTTGGGAATAAAAGAAAGGTTACGACTTTACAAAACAACACAGAAAAAATTCAATCTCTCTTACTTTCTCTACAAAATATTATTTGCTTATTTTCTGCAATAATTTTATACTCGTTATTTATTTGTGTGTGCTAGAGTATCCTGAGAGTTCTAAGATATAATATTAAGCTGGTGTTTAAGTTTGATCGTTGAATCCTAGGAGGTATTTGCTCATGACGCTGACAACTACAAATATCAGCGAGCAATTTCATCTCTAGGACTTGTGTTTGACACAAACCTCGATCGATAATTCCTTCTAAATTTATCTGTTTTTCGTTTATTATGCACATTTATATCTTACAAATATTGGATTTAGGAGAGGCGTTTTTTATGGTTTAAAACAAGTAGGAACAAAAAAAGAAATTGAAATCCAAAGATAGCTAAAATCTTCTATATTGATATACGTAGATGTGGTTAAAGAGTAAGAACGGAGATTTAATGGTTCGGGTGTAAAATAATAGAGAAGATTTTATGGTTTAAAACGTGGGGAAAAAAGGTGTTTAATGGGTGAGTAGAATGAGGAGATAGAGATTTGGAGATTTGATTTTATTGTTTGATATAGAGATAGGATCACATAGAGGGAGAAATAACCAGTGGTGTTATAAAGCATGTGTTACTAGCAGCGATAAAACTATGGGTTCTATCAAATATGGATGGACTAGATGTGGATTGGACTAAATGTGAGTTGGATCAAATATGGGCGGACCAAATATGGGTGGGGCTAACTCATTTTTTTTTATCCAAGTAAGTATTACAATTTCAAGTCGTTGTAAAAAAATATATTTTATTCATAACTTTTAAAAAATGGACTCTATATTTGATTCATATTGTTTTGTTAATGGGTCCATATTTGAATCACTGTTTTTAAATACGGGCTCCATATTTGATTCAATTTTTTTACATAGGGGCCTCATATTTAAATGTATGGACTAATATGAGTTGATTTGTTATTTGGGACCCATTTTGCCACTATTATGTGTTACATATTTTTATACGAGTAAAAGACTAGGGAGATCGTTTTTTATTTATTTTAATTCCATCTCCAAAGATTCTTATATTTTTAGAATTATAATAAATTCCATAATTACTCGAAACTGTCCATAATTATCCTGTAACTATCCTCTTTATTTTTCCAGAGAATGATATTTGTCCCGTATTTGTGGTAATAGGACTAACAACTAAAAGAAACAAAGACGTGTGAGTGATTACAAGTGAATCTTCAAAAAGAGGACTGAATACCTAAGTTCGTTTTTTTAAATTCAGTTATGTATCAATCACACATTGAACGATCTATTGCAAATAACTGTGAATATATAATTGATGAGCAAAGCTCCTATACATCATGCTTTCTACATCATCCATATATTACATCTAGTTTTAGGCCCTAAAAACTTTTTTTTTAATTTTTTTTATTTTACCCATAGAGTTAATCAAATCATAAATTTAAAAATCTATAAATTTCAATATACAAATCCAAAATTTATGAAATTGATATTTTTGGAATCTTTTAATCGAGTCAGATTAAATAAGCTCTATATTCAATAGAAAATAGAAATAAATAAATAAAAATGATAGGCTTCCTTTGTTTTTTAAACAGACAATAAGTATAATATTAATACAGTAAATATTTTCATTGTGAGAAATTATCTTTGATATTAAACAATTTCATTTTCTGGTGGTTTTTAGATATTTTTAATCAGAATTTTATAATGTTCAGTTTGATAGATCTCGGTGAGTAGATTTTGAAATAGTAATTTTTTAAAAATCGAATTTTTAAATCAAAAGTTATGGTCATTTGAAGTTTAACAATTTAGAAAAAAAATAAAGTTGAACCACTTGAGTAACTTCCCCCAATAGTTACAGACGATTGGTTGAAAATGAGTAAATTTATTAAATAAGAGTCTTAAAAAATTGAAATAAGATCTATTTCACATGGTTCACAAGTCAATAAAGCTTATTTATGCAAAATCTCTTCAAATGTAACTTATATGTAAGAACCCCTATTTTTAAAAAGAGATGAATTGACAAAATAATAATTTATTCGGTAAAAGTTCCTTAAAATTACGAATTTTTAAGTGCTACTTCTTTTACATATTTAATCTTGTAAATTTACATATTCGTTGAGCTTTAAAGGATTTGAAAAAAAAAATATCTATGCATTTAATGAGATTATACATTCACTCGAGTTAGGACCGACATATTTTACCGTGAGCAATATTAGGGACTCTTTTTTATTACTCAACTGATGCGTCAAACACACATCAACCGGTGTTTGTAATGGGGCAATGTGAATTATAAAAATCATTCAATGTGTATTAGTTACATCAAGCGGATAACAAGAAAGATTCACATAAAAGATATACTACTTACGCGAGCTTATTATCAAATATTCCTTTGAGAGAGAGAGAGAGAGAGAGAGAGAGAGAGAGAGAGATAAATGTGTTTGCAATTGATTGATATAGAATGTGTGTAAGAAAGAAGTCTTTAGAGAGAATTATGAGGTGGAGATAAAACCCAAAAGTGATCTCTTAGGCCCGTTTGATTGTTCCAAAATTGTAAATTGGATCATTAATAAATTGATTTATTTATAAATTGACCCATTAATTGTGTTTGATTTCATTAATGAAAGGATTTATTAATTGTCCCATTTTAGCTCATGTGTAAAATGTGAAATTGGATTATTTCACAAAAAATGTGAAATGAATCAATTTGAAAGAAAAATCACATAAAATGCATGTCCCCTCTCATTCTCTCCCTCCCCTCTCTCTTTCCCACCCTTTCTTTTTATTTCTTTTTATCTTTTTTTCATAGAACCTTAACATCAATTTCAAATTACCAAACATTGTGTAAAATTGAATTTAACTCATTTCAAATTCACTCATTTACAATTCACTAATTCACAATGAATCAATTTACATAATCAAACAATTTGCGCAATCAAACTTGGCCTTAAAGAATTGATTGAGGGAGATTAAATGGAATTTTTTTAAGCGTTTTAATACCAATAACAGTTGATATTGAGTTATGGCCTATAGTTCCAGTTACAAAAGACATTAACATCCATTAGTGCTAATCGAGTATTTAAATTTTTGAACCCAAATTTTAATTCATAAGCTTAAATCCTACCACTTTCAATTTTGTATCGTGGTGTTATGTAAAGTTATGTAATTTCGTCTAAAAGTTTTTTCAGTTAGAGATTTTTTCTAAGTACATAAATCAACTTCCATTTATCTTCAGCTATGGTTTTAATAGGATTCTTAAATAAGATAACAGTTGATTTTTATTATCATCTAGATGACTATCTGATTTTCTATCCTTTTGTTTCTGTTAGAGCAATGTAATAACATGGCAACCAATTCTTCACACTTAGGTATTAAAAATACAAATTATTTCCACCTCAAAAAAATACATGAATCAAGTTTAGTACTATTTTTTTTTATAAATCGTGAGCTATAATTAAATTTAAAACGAGGTTTTTAATAGATATGACACTTTATTTAACATCCTTCACACTTTATTATATTATATTTTTTAAATGAGTCTCTTAATTCAATATACATGTTATTTCAAATTACTACCTTTTTTCTTTCGGAACAAATTATGGATAAATATAAGAGAAATGCCTTGAATCCCAAAAACATTCTCCAAATCATTCCTAAAACAACAATAAGTATTGTACCTTGTGGTATGAGTTCCGTCAGGGTACAACACTTTATTGTTATTTCGAGGATAGTTTGGGAGGTTTTTTGGAACTCATAACGTGCTCTAGATATAATTCTTCTTTCTAACTGTCTTTTTTCCCTTGATTTTATTCGGTAGTAAAGCTAATGTTACCCGTCGGTGCAGAAAGTTACAATATTCACGCATGCTCTTATATAAATACTAGGGGCCCATTTAATTATGTATTTGGAAAACTCGTTTTAAACAACACTTTTAAATACAATTTTAAAATTCATTTTTTTTTGTTTATAAATATTGGTGTGCGTTTGGTAAACTTTTCTTTAGGTACAGTTTTCAGAAAACTTGACAAAATTAGCAAACTTATATATTTATGTTATACATATGTGTCTCTCTCTCTCTCTCTCTCTCTCTCTCTCTCTCTCTCTCTCTCTCTGTATATATATATATATATATATATATATATATATATATATATATATATATATATATATATATATATATATATATATATATATATATATATTGCTTGTATAATCCATAATAAAATAGTAAACATGCATGAATTGTTAATATTATTAATACGTATGTACTATATATATATTTTATATTATTTCATACATTAATAATACATGTGTAAAACTATATATAAGTATGTGTTGATAATATTATTGAACATATGGATCTTAATATATTATATAATTTAATAAAATATTCATATATATAATTTTGTGTATATGTATATATGTATTTTATATATTAGAATCACACACAAATTAATGTATTATGTATGTATATTGTATATTAAGGTATAAATACTTAAAAAGCAGAATTTAGAAAATGTCTTTTTGATGTTTTCTGAAAAACTTTATTATAACATAGAAATATTATAATTCAATATTTAAAAATATGCGTGCCAAAAGCAAATTCTTATCAGAATTATTTTTAAACACATAAAACAGAGTTATAATTGGTAAACAAACAGGACCTAGATTTTTTTCCCCATACGTAAAAGTATCTATAGCTAAAATGAGTTTTTAAGAAAAAATATACCTAATTTCACTTAATTCTCCAATTGTACTCATCTAAATTTTATTGAGAATTGGTATGTTGTTGCCTTATGCAGGTCATTTTATGTATTAATTACAAGAAAAAGACTAATTCATGCGGAGGATAAAATGGTTGTTCAAAAATATTTTGGGAGCAAAATATAGATATTTTTAAAAATTAAACCCGTCATCAACATTGATTATTATAGAAAAAAAAAATATGTGTAAAAACACGTCTAAGTGACCAACCTCATTTGATGATAATAAAGGAAGAATGATGATGATATATACAAAAGTGAAATACGTGTAAAGTGAGAATATATTACTAAATCTTCCAACAAAAGTTTATATTAAATATTAGAGTAGGACGACAAATACCAACGGTTAGTACCAACTTAATACCGTTTGTTATTTAAATGCATTGTATTATAGTGAAACTCACATTTTAATACAATCATTTAATGCATAATTGGGTTGGTATTGACAGTTGATGTATGTATGATTATTCTAAGTATTAATCGTGTTTGAGAAAAAGCGAAGTTATTGTTTATTCTTAATATATTTCGATCACTAATGAAGTGGTTTGTTAAGCATGATTATATAAATACGTGACACAAATATAGTTACATATGACACAGAGGTGTTAAAAGTGCAAAATACATGTTTTAAATTTATTTGAGAAAAAAGCAGAAACACAATTCTTTTATTGTGATAAAATTTTACACAATGATATATTTGATTAGATTATGTACTTTTGAGGACTTAAAATAATAATGATTATGGATATAGGACAACAAATATTTCGTTTTCATTTTTAGTCCCTATTTTCAAATTAAAGGGACACGTGGCATGCTGTGATTGGTTAACGTTTTATGAATATGGGTCCGCGCCAGCGACTTTGTTCAAAAATAGGGACTAAAACTATAAATAAAATGTTTGTTGTCCTATTTCCAAAATACATATTACAATAAGTCCTAAATTTACAAAGTCCCATATTTTATTTATATTTTTGTTAAAGTTATATCAAGGACAAAATTTCTCATTTTGCAAATCGCAACAAATTTCTTGATCAATAAAATTGAATGAAAAACTTTGGTTTAAGGATTAACTTGTAAAAAGTTATTATGGATACTCGTAGGAATCCATGGACAATAATTGTCACAAGTTTAAACCGTGACAAAATATATGACCAACAAGTTGTGACAATATAATCATGTGCATAGCGCGTTTAAATTATACCAAATATATGAATATTATAGTTCGAAAACTAAGGGTAGCCGCGTGAAATGACCACAAAAAAATTAGTCCCCGGTCTTAACTACATAAATGTGGCATAACACAAAATGACTTAACATAATTATGAACACACCTTATATGAGCGTAGAAAAAATATCATGCATTTAGGTCATCACGTATTTGTGCTCAACTTAAAAAAAACACGAAACGAATACAATAAGTTTTCAACTATAAAGACAATATTTTCACACATACAAATGTATCGAATCTTTATTAATGTTGAACACGAACACATGACACCGTCCTTTTTCTTGGCAGGAGCCTCTTCATAATATACTTTAAGGACCGTGGGATATGGACTTTTAATAGAAGTGGGTTGTGAATTATTTGTGTTCCTATTGAAATATTAAAAAGTAAAGGGGGGCCAAATGACAAGTGTAACAATACATACCATGGATCATACATTTCACTGTCGGAAAATTATGATCATTGTATATATGTGGTACATGTGGTTGGACTTAAAAAATATCTTGTTTTACAAGGACAAATTCTCTTCTAGGACTTTGGAGCAACATATGGTAGGAAAACACCTGGCAAAAGCAGTTTGGGGAGGTTACACCTTCCAACCACGTAGTCCCTTTGTTTCTTTATTTCGACTAAATCACACCAACTACATGGCCCTCATATGATAGCAACAATTAATTTTGAATATTACGAATATATTCAGAAATTAAGTAGGTAATTTTGAAAAGCTAATAATTTTTAGGAAAATTTGAGGAAAGGTTCTCGTAATTCTCAAAGTGTATAAAAATAGAATATTAACATAATTTTTATAAATTTAGTCACTGTACTAAAAACATGACTAAAACACCATGAAAAATGGTGTCGTTGACGCGAATCCAAAAAATGAACTTCTAATTCTAAGGAGACCAGACAAATAAATGCTATTGTACCACAGAGACTAGATTTATAAATTTAAAAAACATTGTCCTAAAAATTCAAATATAGAAAGAAATATGACATTTACCTTAATTTTCTATAATTTTTAATGGCAATTGCTAATTTATTTCTTATTAAGATTACATCTAGGAATTTAGGGTGTGGGGGAAAACAAAGTTGAAATATATTATATAATTAGTTTATTTTCACGGGAAGTTATAAAATTAGTTGTACGTTTCGAGTTTTTTAAAAGATCAATCGTTTGGGGGTTGTGTAAAAAATATTTATCATAGAAAATGGTAAGACTATGAAACATTTTTTACATGTGACAATTATTTTATAATTGCATTTGAAATCAAGAACGATAAAAGTAAAAAAAAAGAAGCTAAAATAACTATTTTTCATAGAAAATAATTCAACGACAATCAAATGGACTTTTAGATCTTGGCTATTGCAAGACTCTGAACTCCACATGTGAGTGGTATTTTTGTTAAGGGGTTAGCAAAATGGGTGAATTTTTTACCTCAACCTAAAAAACTTCAAAAAGAAGTGAAAAAATTGCGCGACGAATATCACTACAATTAAAAAAAAATAGGGGTAAAATATTTGTCACTCGAACTCAAAATTGTCAACAAAAATGACTGGAGAGTCTTGAATATTCGTAATTGAGAACATTTTGTATATTATTATAAATTAGCATGGGTAATTCTATTGGCACATGTTTTTTACTTAAGACAATCACTCTATTATCTTTTTAACTTTATATTCTATCCATATCAAAATGATAATCCTAGTATAAAGATGACTTTTCAATAAAATATTCAATCGGGCGAGGAAATCAAATGACGCCTAAATTAAAATAATATAAAAAAGTTAGGGTGATTAAATAAATACGATCGATATTGTCTTTAGCTTATCACTTGGGTCAAATTCAGTGTCGGTTTTAACCCCAAAAGCCTCGATGTTGGTCACAGTGTTGCACCCATTTAACTATTATTTTGAACTTTATCTCGAGTAAAATTCAAAAATCGTGTTTTGAAATTCAAGAATCGTGTTAATTATCTCGTGTCGTATCAAATAAAAAAAATACGAAATCAATTCGGGTTATATTCTTATAAAAAAGAACGTTTGCTGTATCAGACCGTATTGTCTCATCCCGAATCATTACCTAAAAGTACGTATTGCCACCCAAAATTTGAAGTGAACATTATATGAGATGCAAAAATAATATATACACTTTAAAATGATTTTTTGTTCTCCAAATCTTGATTACATAAATTCAAGCTGCAGGGTTAAACTAGGGGTGTTAACGTCCGGTCCGATTTTAAGGTTTTTTTTTTTACAGGATTGGCTTGGTCAGTCCGCTAACAAACAAATTAAGGCCGGGACGATAATGTGCTGACCCAAATTGGTCCATTTTTTATTGGGTCGGTCCAATCTAACTCGTCGGCCCTCACATTAATGAATTACATCATTTATAGAAAAAAGATGATTAATTAAACTTTGGTCCCCCGAACTTTGTCCCCTCGGTCACTTTACCGCCCGCACTTTCAGTTTTTGTATTTAACCCCCACAACTTCCAACATGACTTTTTAAAGGCTATTTATATCCAAAACAATACAAAACCTTAAATGAATGAAAATCACATAATAATTTATTTAAAAAGTTTTTAAAAATCTGAAAATTTTAGAAAACAGTTAAAAAAAGCTTTTTAATTAAAAATAAAAAATAAAGATGAAAATAGATTTTTAATAAATATAAATAAAATTTCCAACAACAAAAAAACAGATTTGCAATTAAAGAAATAGATTTCAGAGTAAAATGAGGAAAATTAAAACAATCTGGAAAATAAATAAAAAATAAATTTATAACGAAAAATAATAAAAATATTTCACAATTACAAAAAATTTGGAAAATGCTTAAGAAAATTTAAAGTTAATAAAAGATATGCAAAATATATTAAAAACAGAAAAAAAATATTCAATAAAATTAAAAAATATGCAAAAAAAAAACAAAAAAAAATATTCTAAAAAGTTTGAAAAAATATTACGAAAAAAGATTTTGAATTACGAAATATATTTGGAATAGAAAACAAAATTTAAAATTTTAAATAGAAAAATATTCAATAATTACAGAAAAATATGGGAAATACAAAAAATACAGAAAAAAATTAAAAAAATAAATCTAGGAAATACATAAAAAAAAAGTATTCAAGAACATAAATTTTTTTTGTAGAAAATCACCATAAAATAGGCTCCCCATAAAAAAATTCTAATAAAAAAATAATAAATAGAAAAAATACATGAAAATAAGAAAAAACATTAAGAAGAACAAAATATTTTGAAGAAAAAACCTAAAGTCTGGAAAATAAAAAAACAGAAAAAGTATTTAAAAATTGAAAGTTAAGATGATTTGCAGTTGGAGGGTTGGGGACAATTTGCAGTTGTGTTGAAAGTTAAGATGATTAAGCACAGAAACTGAAAGTTCGGATGGTAAAATGATAAGGGGGCAAAGTTCGGGGAGCGCAAGTGTAGTTAACCCAAGATAAAAATATTCTTGATTTAATTTTTTCAAACATTAAAAAATAAAAAAATAAAAATCCAAATTTGCAATCAAAATATACCGATAATTGGAGTAAACTATAATTTAAATTAATCAAATGATAAAATATCAAAATTTACTCTCCCCCCCCCCCCCCTCTCTCTCTCTCTCTAGCGCGCGCGCGAGAGAGAGAGAGAGAGTCAGCCCGATTCGGTCCTAATATGATTATTGAACCTATAGACTATGAATTGAATCGACTCAATCAATATGACATAAAATAAATTCGGACCGAATCAATTAAAAAATAACCAAAAAAATCGATCCTGACTCGATTCGATTTGATCCATCAATTCAATTCATTTTTTGAACACCTAGGTCAAACAATGAATCCGTGAGCAAAATTCTAATTTTTAGTGTTTGCAAAGTGGTATAAATGGCATGAGAGAGCACAATATACTTGATGACACAGCTAAACAAAACGTGGCATAATTACAACAACTCAAATAAGTGCAAATGATTCAAAATGAAAGTGAATTTAATGAGTTAGACTGCTGTTGTGGGCCTGGCAGTAATACTCCTCACGAAACTGCTGTGACTTTTCTTTTTCTAATATACAGAATTCTATGACTTTTTAGTAGGCCCATCTTTTGCTTGAATAGAAGCCACAAAACAGAATTCTTAGCTTTTCTTAAAAATATCTTATATTATTAGATTTTTTTTTATTTAGTTTGATATTTGAGAGAATGTTATAATTAGATATTTCATTCGTTTCAAATTAAAAATTTATATTTATTTCTTCATAAATTAGTAATATACTAAATCAATAATCATATCAACTCTTCCTCAAATTTGATTCATAGAGTATGTTCAAAAGAGAAAGTGAACTCTTAATTTGGAACAATTCAAAGTAGAATATTTGATTGTTAATTTGGAATAGCGGGAATATAGTTTGTTGCTTTTAAAATAAATCCCGCGTAAACCGTATACATCAACCTAGGCTTGTCATTGGATCGAATTTTATCTGAATCCGAATCCGAATCCGAATCTAATCCATTTAAGCAGATATGAAATCTGATTACCCGTTTATTAAATGGAGCGGATTTTGATTAATATACTCCGATTTGTTAATAATTTGATTCGATTAAAATTATATATATATATATATATATATTATTATATTTTTAATTAATATATATTGTATTTAATAATATTTTAAATATTTATTATAATAGTTATAATATTATAGAAAAAAAATTCTTCTCATATAAAAGGAAAAAGACACACCCACACGGCTCCTAAGAGTTGAAAACTAAAATGTCGTAAATCAAGAGGTCAAAAGTATATATTTTGACATATCATTATTTATTTTTTAATGAAAATTTATTTAAAAATAAATAAAAAATAATTTGTTGGATAATTTAACATAAATGGATATGGATTTGGAACGCTAACAGATAATCCGACGGATAGTCGGATCGGATCCGAATCCGTTTAACATAAACGGATATGGATTTAGATTCGCCAGATCCGGTGCAAATCCGATGCATTTAGATGCCTAAATCAACCTGCTTGTGCATTATGCATACAGAGATAAGTCTAATTATTTGAAAAGTGGAAGCTTATGTCTAATTACAATATTATCTCTTGAAGCAAAGTAAAGAAATCTTTATTATAATTATTATATTCATTTTTTTTATAAAAGAAAATTAATGTTTAGTCCCTACAAGATAGGTACATTTTTCATTTAGTAAACTGTAATTTGTTTAAAAAGTCTCTCATATGCAACGAGATATTATTATTATTATTGTTCTTAATTGTAGAATTTTTGGGGGGTTTACATTTTTTTTTGCTTTTGTTTTAAGGTTTAAGTTATTTATTTTAATTTTCTTTAATATTACAAATTAGGTTTTAGGATTTAGGGTAAGAGAAATGATAGTGTTTATGAATGTTTTATATCCTACGAGCCATTTTGAAATGATATATGGGCTTGGACTAAGCGTTAATTAAAAAAATATTATGATTTTTTTTTGTCAAACAACCTTTTTATAAATTATTTTGCATTCACATAGGTAAAAAAATGTTTTTTTTTTCCAATAAGCGTATATGTATATTAATTTATGGGTCGATGCTCCTTTTATCGTTCTAATCATCAAATGACAAGGCTCAACGTGGGACTATTCGAAAAGGTTCCTCTCAAGGTTTAGTGAACTTGAGACACAAAATGCAGAATTATAATGGAAGAAAAAGAAGAATTAACAGAGGAAGAAATGCAGATAATGAGTTTAGAGAGAAAGATAATGATGAAAGAATTTGTCAATATATTAAATCTTTGATGGCTCCATTGATCATGCGTTTTCACTAGATATAGATTGTAAATCTCAACTAACTAGACAAACTAGTCAACCAACTAACCACCCAACAAACAACCAAAGGTTACTCAAGTAATTCAGTTATGAGCCCAATCATAATCTCTCGTAATCTCTGCAGTTCATTTCTATGGTAACCTTGTCTGACAATTGAAAGATATCTTTCTCATTACTTACTTAACGTGTATCAACAGATCACATATATATACCAGATCACTTGGGAACAATTAGTTACAACTGAATATGGTTACAGAACTAAGAACTAACTAATTGTTGTTATGAGCGGTACTTGTGTGTGGTAGGTGCACAAAGAGTTTGGGTGGACTTGTCTTTATCTACTGTTGAAGAGAGTTGGTTAACATCCTCCCTCAAACTGATGGGAAGACTGACCATTAGTTTGCTGCGAATCAATAAGAAGGGCGTAGTCGCAAGGCCCTTAGTAAAAATATCAGCCAGTTGATCTTTGGAGGACACAAACTTTATGATGATGTCTTTGTTGAGGACCTTTTCTCGAATGAAATGGTAATCTATTTCAATGTGCTTGGTACGTGCATGGAACACCGGGTTAGATGCGAGGGCCAATGCAGATACATTATCACATAATAGAGTTGGAGCATGATATAGAGGAATGTGCAGATCATGAAGAAGCATTCTAACCCAAGCAACTTCTGCAGTAGTCACAACCAAGGCTCTATACTCAGCCTCAGTGGATGATCTAGCAACAGTATGCTATTTTTTTGCAGTCCAACTGATAGGCTCAGATCCAAGTAATTCAACAAACCCAGTGGTGCTTCTCCTATCATTGGGATCACCTGCCCAATCAGCATCTGAATAAGAGGAGAGAACAAGAGGAGAAAAAAAGTAATGTAGGCTACAAGAGGGAGACCCCTTAAGGTATCTGAGAATCCTCTTAACTGCTACCCAGTGAATATCAGTTGGACAGTGCATGTATTGACAAATATGATTCACAGAGAAGGTAATATCAGGCCTGGTGAAGGTTAGGTATTGCAAGGCACCTACAGTGCTTCTGTATTGAGTAGGATCAACCAGAGGAGTGCCATCTAATTTGCTCATTCTAGATGAAGTATTGCAAGGTGTTTTGCAAGGTTTACTATCAGTCATCATAGTTTTATGAAGTAGATCCTTTAGATACTTATTTTGAGAAACATAAATGCCCTGAGATGATTTAGATGTTTCTAAGCCTAGAAAATAGTTGAGAAACCCAAGATCTTTCATGTCAAAGGATTTATTGAGGGTGGAAAGTAGCTGAGTAATGTAGGAGTAGTCATTCCCAGTGACAATGATGTCATCGACATAAAGAAGAAGTATAGTATAGGAAGAACCAGAATGTCTGATGAAGAGAGAAGAGTCTGCTGAAGATTGAATGAATTGTAACTGAAGTAAATGATCGGTGAATGTCTGAAACCAAGCTCTGGGGGCCTGTTTCAAGCCATAAATGGCCTTGTTAAGTTTGCATACATGTGTAGGATTTTGTTGATCAACAAACCCTTGAGGCTGACATAAATAAACCTCTTCAGAAAGAGATCCATGTAGGAATGCATTACTAACATCCAACTGCCTCAAATTCCATTTAAAATGAGCAGCTAGCTTAAGAACCACTCTGACAGTGGTATATTTCACAACTGGACTGAAGGTATCTGTGTAATCTAACCCTTCCTCTTGGTGGAAGCCTTTAGCAACCAGTCTGGCTTTGTGTCTAGAGAGGGAACCATCAGCCTTGTACTTGAGTTTATAAACCCACTTGCAACCAATGAGGTTTTTGTCAGGGGGTAGAGGAACCAGAGACCAAGTGCCTTGTTGGTGTAAGGCAGAGAACTCATCATCCATTGCCTTCCTCCAGTCAACACTTTTAATGGCTTCAGTATAGCAAGTAGGTTCAGTAGGACTAGATTGGCTCAGGTAGGCTTTAGGTTTGTAGATTCCAGACTTAGCTCTAGTTTGCATATGATGAGTGTTAAGAGGAGCTGTTGAGGGGAGACAAGAAGGAATAGATGGAGAAGGAAATGGTGTTGAGAAATGAGTGCTGAGTATATGAGGAGAGGAAGAAGGATGTGAAGGAATAGGAAGAGGAAGAAGTGGGGGAAGAGGACACTGAGAGGGAATTATAGAGGTTGGGGAAGATACTGAAGTGGTGGAAGTGGAAATGTTTGAAGGTGAAACCCAAGATTGTGAGGAGGAGGCCAAAATAGAGGAAGAAGTACCAAGAAAATTAGTTTCATGAAATGTAACATGTCTAGAGACACGGATTTTATTGGTAAGCGGATCAATATAGGTATAACCCTTGTAGTTGTTAGGGTAACCAAGAAAAATGCAAGGTCTAGTCTTAGGTTGTAGTTTATTGGAATTAAAAGGTGTAAGGAGAGGGTAACAGGTACAACCAAAGGTTTTAAGATCAAGGTAGTCAGGTAAGGTGTGGTGGAGAATATCAAAAGGAGATTTGTGATGAGTTACTTTGCTAGGCATTTTATTAATAAAAAAAGTAGCAGTAGAAAAAGAATGAAACCAAAATTTAGGAGGTAGGGAAGCAGTGGATAGAAGGGTGAGACCAGTTTCCACTATATGCCTGTGTTTTCTTTCTGATATGCCATTTTGAGATCATGTTTTAGGACAGGATTTTTGATGATGTATACCATGTTGAATAAGAAAAGTTTGAAACTCAGTTTTGGCATATTCACCACCACCATCAGTTCGTAGAGACTTGATTTTACAATTATATTGGTTTTCAGTGAAAGCAAAAAAATGAGTGAAAACTGAGAATGTTTGTGACTTGTATGTGAGGGGATAAATCCATGTATATCGACTAAAGTCGTCAACAAAGGAGACATAATAATTATAACCATCAACAGAAGGAACATGAGCAGGTCCCCACAAATCACTATGAATTAATTCCAAAGGAACACTGGTTCTAGATACAGATATAGGAAAAGGTAATTTGCTCATTTTACCAATTAGACAATGTTTACACAAATCAGGAGTATCACATTTATTGGGAGAAACAGAGATGTGATTTAAAATTTGATGAAGAATAGGCTTGGATGGATGCCCCAGCCTATTGTGCCAAGAGAAGGTGGAGGTTTGTTTGTTGAGCTTGGCTTGATGAGAAAGAGATGCATCTGAGGAAAGTGTGGAAGGATTCTTGAGATGGATGGGATACAGTCAATTAGCACTGTTGCCCTAGAATAGAATCCTCCCTGTGTGATTGTCCTGTATTTTGAGACAATGAGCATAAAAAATACAGGTACAGTTATTATCAAGGCATAATTTGTGCACAGAAAGAAGATTAGAAGATAGAGATGGAACACATAGTGTATTGACAAGCTTAAAAGTGTGAGATGAGGTAGGAAGAGAAGCTATACCAGAGTGGGAGATGGGTAGAGAATGACCACTGGCCACAGAGACGGATTCATCACCTTGATAGTCTTGACCGATAGAGAGATTGGAGAATTCACTGGTCATGTGACAGGAGGCTCCTGAGTCTGTATACCAGGTATTGTTAGTGTTTTGAAAGGGAGAAGTGTCCATGGCTGCAAGATGTGATGGAGGAGGTCTACCTTAATAGCTATAGTTCATTCGATGGTAACAGTCAATTGCTGTGTGATTGTTGCGACCACAGATTTGACATGGTGCGCTACCTTGATGGGGTCGTGAAGAATTGTTGAACTTCTGAAAAGAATTAGGCATGAAGGAGGAGGATGAATGATTGAAGTTTTGTGGAGAGTGAAAATTAGGTTTACCACCATTGTTAAATCAACCTCCCCGGCCTTGATACTTGCCACGACCTCGACTTCGAATTTGGCCAGATGTACTGTTGCGTGGATTGAAACCAGATCCTGGAGAAGCCATCATAGCAGAGTTAATGGTGGCATTTGTGTCTTGAAGTTTCAAAATAGCTTGTTCTTCTGCTTTGAGGAGAGCATGTAGTTCTTCAAGAGAGATCGGCTGAGATCGAGTGCGCAAAGAAGTTTTGAAGGCACTATAAGAAGCAGGGAGGCCATTGAGAGTATAAATGAGCAACTGTGATTGAGACAGCAGCAAGACTGTCGCGAGCTTCCTTGATTTTCTGAATGTATATATCAATAGAGTCAGAGCCTTTGGATATGGTTTGGAGGTTTGTCTTCAGCTAAAGTATGTTAGATCTAGAATTAGAGGACAAGCGTTTTTCTAGGGCAAGCCAGGCATCTCTGGAATTTGTGTGGCCTACAACATGTGAGATAGCTGTGACAGATAGTGTAGCATTAATCAAGGTCAAAAGAGCTTGATCCATTGAGATCCATTGCTGAAATGCTGGATTTTCTTGAGTTGTGCCTTCGATTAACTTTGAAGGTGATGGATTTGATCCATCTATGAAGCCAAAAGTGAATGAGCTTTAAGAAGTGAGGTTATTTGATAGCGCCATGGAACATAATTGGAAGAGTCCAGACGAATTACGATGAGATTACAGATGTTTGATAGCAGATAAATTGGTGAGTATGGAGATGAGTTGGTAGAAGCCGCCATTGATGAGTTTGACTGAGAATTCAGAGAAGAAGAAGACGACTCTGTACTCATTGGATCATAGGACGATGGTCCTTTTCTTGCTCTGATACCATGAAAGATATCTTTCTCATTACTTACTTAATGTGTATCAACAGATCACATATATATACCAGATCACTTGGGAACAATTAGTTACAACTGAATATGGTTACAGAACTAAGAACTAACTAATTGTTGTTATGAGCGCTACTTGTGTGTGGTAGGTGCACAAAGAGTTTGTGTGGACTTGTCTTTATCTACTGTTGAAGAGACTTGGTTAACAACAATTACCTCCCTTCTCAAATAATCCTTGTCCTCGAGGATTAAAATATGAAAATTGCTTGCTAAAATCCTCATAGCCCATCCAAGTGTCAGCTATCGGATACGGACTGTTCCACTGTACAAAGAGTTGACCCATTGCTCTATTTCCTTTACGTATCATTCATCTTCCAACCACTCTCATAGGTCCCATTATGACTTGACCTTCCTCATTTATTTGTGGCAGAGTAGGCTCAGGGTTCCTTTTATCTCTCAATTCATTTTTAGTAAAGAAACATGAAATGTGGGATGCAATTTACTTTCTTATGGCAATTTAAGGGTGTAGGCCATTGTTCCATCCTTCTTAATAACTTGAAAAGGGCTATAAAATGTGGGGCTAATTTTGGATCTCTTCTCAGATCTAGAGAAGCTTTTCAATAGGGTTGTAGCTGAAGGTAAACCCATTATCCTTTTTAAACACTCCCTCGGTCCTTTTTCTATCAGTATATTATTTCATTCGAGCTTGGGCCTATTGTTATCTATGTTGAAAGGTCTGGAGAACTACGATCCTCTCTCCTAAAAACTCCATGACTTCAGGTTTATTCCTTGGTAGCTGGTGTGGGATGGTGAGGTAAGGAGGAGCATATCCATAATGTGCCTCAAAAGGGGTGCACTATATGGTTGTGTGATACGTGGAATTGTACTACAACTCAACCAAAGTAAGCCACTTGCTCCATTGTTCGGGATGGTCTCATGTTATGCATCTCAAATTGTTCTCTATGCACATTGATTCAACCTTTTCATTTGGCCATCAGATTGGAAATGGTAAGAAGTAGAATGGTGGAGTTTTGTACCTATAGCCTTAAATAAATGCGGTCAAATTTGATTCGAAAAGATTATGCTTCTATCTAATACTTTTGTGTTGGGCTAGCCATGATCTTTGAAAATGTTATCAAAGAATAACGGGGCTATAGATTGAGCAGAAAAAGGGTGAATTAAATGGATAAAGTGACCATATTTGGTTAGTCTATCTACTACCACAAATATGGACTCATAAGGGCCAAATTTTGGAAGACCTTCAATGAAGTCCGTTGACATATTATTCCCTGGTTGGTTGGTGATAAGTAGGGATTGCAAAAGTCCAAGTTTGGAAAGTGTTCTCGTTTATTTCTTTGTCAAATGTCACACTCCCTCACCATATAAGTTATGTCTTGTCTTAATGATGGCCAATAAAAGAACTATACAACCCTCTTCACTGTGACTATCTCCCTCGAATGACCTTCTGTGCCACAATTATGAAGTTCTTGGCCTATTTTTTTTGTCTTAATGGACCTTTACTTTCCACATATAACTTGCCAAAGTACCTCAAGGTGCCATTGCTATAAGAATTCCCCCTTCACGATTTGTTTTTCTCACTGCTTTAGTTAGATCTTGTTGATATAAATCATCACCCTCAAGGCTTTTATTAATTTCTTCCAACCAGTATGATTGGCCTATTGAAATTTCTTGACACTTCCCGTGGTTCTCCTGATTCTCTAGTGCTCTTGATAATGCATCCGCTGCCTTATTCTCACTACCCTTCTTATACACAATGGAGTAGTCAACGCCTAATAATTTGGCGCGCCACTTTTGTTGTAACATTGATGAAACGTTATGTTCTAAGAGATAATTTAAGCTTTGATGATCATATCTCACTATAAATGAATGGTCATAGAGATAAATGTTGGAAAATTGGCTTGAATTGGGTTTTAAAAAGCTGTCCAGAATTTTGTGGACAGAATTTTGAACAACTTTGAGCTCAAATTTAGGTGGGACCCATACTACAAAAATCGTGGGACCATATACGAACGCGTTCACCTCCGCAAGGAGATTAACGTAGTATATTCATACGTCCACTTTTAATAAGTTATGAATGATAAATATGTCCCCAAAGTGACTCACAAAGCAATGAAAGTTAATGAATTTGGTGTGTTTTAACTCTTGTCCCACATTGGAAGAGTAGTGGAAATTTGATGAGTTAATAACACCCCAAGTATGGACTAAGGTTTGGATGCCTTGGGGTATCCCAACTCTTTGAAGGGGAGATGACCTAAGCTATGCACGGGTTGACTTTCGGTCAAAAGTCCACATGCGCGCGTCCGGCCGGTCGGCTCGGGCTTGGGCTTATAAAAATCTCTTACATTTTTGGACCGAATTTATTTAACTTTCTGGGCTTTAATTAATTACGAAATTAATTAATTAATTAATAAACTGTTAGCAGTTATTGCCAACAGTTAATTTCGTTAACTGATTAACTATTTTTGACAGTTAATTTCGGTTGACTGTTCCAACAGTCAACACAAAAGCTATAAATTAAATATTTCCCTTACAGAATTGACTACTGAAAAAATTGCCCTCCAATAATTTTGAATTTATGCTGCATATTTTCTCAGAAAAATACAAACTTTTCTACTGCTACTGCATACATTCCTGCATATCATTCTTTGGTCTGGTTGATTATAAACACAAAATTGTGTTCGAAGAAATTAATCATTGTTGTGTTGCTTGATTAATTTGGAAATCTGTTCTATCTTGGGAGACAATCATTCATTACCTTTGGCACCTTGTGGAGGGAATAAATTTGTCTTAAGGAGACTGTTCTAAACAGGGCTCAGATTACTTTTTCTATTCTAATATTATTTCTGTAAATACAAGTAAGTATTTCATTTCTGTAATTATATTATAATTAATAATTATGTACTTTTGTATTTATTAAACAGTAGACATAACAATCTTAAGACAAATTTAAAAAGTTCTACTGTTTTTTAGTGTACATAATTTTTTTTTATTACAGAAATTTATTTGTTGGAAATAAATCTGTTTTGACAGAATAAAATGAATTAATTTACCGCTTTATTGTAGAAATTAGTAAAACAGTTTTGATATAGAAATTAATTTCTATACTGTTTTTATATTCTGTTTTAGAAAATAAAATTTTATTTGTGTATTCTTGTTAAAATCTGTTTATGTAAAATTTTTAATCTTTAAATTATAATTCTGTTTTTTACAGAATTCTTTTTATTATTAAAAATTAGTGTGACACAGATTTTATATTTAATTCTGTTTTGTACGGAATTCTGTTTATATTATAGTTTAATTCTGAATTTTATTTTGAATTCTTTTGGAATTCATTTATTGTGAATTATATTTGGAGGAAATTGGTGCACATAATTTTGTATTTTGTTTTGGTTAATTCATTATATATGAATTTTATCATTGATAAAAATTCTATTTTTGTAACAGAAATGGAATCGCAAAGTACGAACACTACTCTTACGAAAATGATTGTCACCAACACAAATGTGACTGCACCCGTATCTATGCCACACGGGGAGAAACCAGAAAAGATCATTGGGGCTGACTTCAAACGTTGGCAAGGACAAATGTACTTCTATCTCACTACCTGCCAACTAGGCAAGTTTGTATATGAAGATTGCCCCTCTATTCAAGAGGGAGATGACGCTGAAAAGGTTGTTGCTATCGATGCTTGGAAGCATTCGGACTACCTATGCCGGAATTAAATTCTGGCTTACTTGGACAAGACATTGTACTATGTCTACTGCACGATTAAAACATCCAAGGAATTATGGAATTCTTTGGAAAAGAAGTATAAAACTGAAGATGCTGGGATGAAGAAATTTATCATTGGGCATTTTCTGGACTTCAAAATGGTTGATTCTAAATCTGTGATCTCGCAAGTGCAAGAATTCCAAGTGATCCTCCGCGACATTCATGCTGAATGAATGTCAATTAGTGAAACTTTCCAAGTTGCTGCAATTGTTGAAAAGTTGCCACCATCTTGGACTTTGTTCAAAAACTATCTCAAGCACAAGCGAAAGGAGATGAATGTGGAGGAGTTGGTGGTCAGGCTGAAAATCGAAGAAGACAACCGTGAGTCCCAAAAGAAAAGTGGGAATAATCCAATGGAAACGAAGGTCCATGTTGTTGAAGGTCCCAAGAAGAACAAACGAAAGTATGATGGGGAAGGCACTACAAAACAAAACAAGAAAACGTTCAAAGGAAAATGTTACAATTGTGGTAAACCTGGACACCGCTCAAGTGAGTGTCGTAAGCCTAAGAAGAAAAATAAAAATAACTCTCAAGCAAATGTAACTGAGGGTGAGAATATCGCCAATGATTTGGTGGATATGAATCTTTCTGTCGTGGTCTCTGAATGTAACTTGGTTGGAATTACCAAGAAATTGTGGGTGGATACTGGAGCCACACGACACATTTGTGCAAACAAATGGATGTTCACCACCTATAAGCCTTTGGAAAATGAAGAAAATCTCTTTATGGGAAATTCTTCCACTTCGAAGGTGGTGGGATAAGGAACGATAACTCTGAAAATGACTTCTGGAAAGGAAGTTACTCTCAACAATGTTCTTCACGTGCCTGATATCCGAAAGAATCTGATTTCTGGATCTCTCCTTACTAAAAATGGTTTCAAGCTTGTGTTTGTGTCTGATCGCTTTGTGTTGTCTAAAAATGACATGTATGTAGGAAATGGCTACCTAAATGAGGGGCTCTTTAAACTCAATGTTCTTACTGTAACCCCAAGAACATCTGTTTCAATGAATGAAATTGATAGTTCTTCTTACTTGATTGAGTCATCTAATATTTGGCACGCTAGATTGGGACATGTTAATTTTGATACATTGCGTAGATTAATTAGCTTAGAATTTTTGCCAAAATTTAATATTGATAAAAATCATAAATGTGAAATTTGTGTGGAATCTAAATTAGCTAGATTACCTTTCCATTCTATTGAAAGGATAACTGAACCTTTAGATTTAATTCACACCGATATTTGTGATTTAAAATTTGTTCAAACTAGAGGTGGGAAAAAGTATTTTATTACTTTTATTGACGATTGCACAAAATATTGCTATGTATATTTGTTACATAGTAAAGATGAGGCTATTAATGCATTTAAACAATATAAGAATGAAGTTGAGAATCAATTAAGCAAAACGATAAAGGCTATTAGAAGTGATAGAGGAGGTGGATATGAATATCCATTTGAGGAATTTTGTTCTGAAAATGGGATTATTCATCAAACAACCGCTCCTTATTCTCTTCAATAGAATGGTGTTGCTGAACGCAAAAATCGTACTTTGAAAGAAATGATGAACTCAATGTTATTAAGTTCAGGAGATCCACAAAATTTGTGGGGTGAAGCCTTACTTTCTGCTAATTACATTCTCAATAAAGTACCTCGCAAAAAGACTCACAAGACACCTTATGAATTATGGAAAGGTCGAAGACCTTCCTATAAATATTTACGAGTGTGGGGGTGCTTAGCCAAAGTGATGGTTCCTAAACCTAAAAAGGTAAGAATAGGGCCAAAAATCGTGGATTGTGTATTCATTATTTATGCTACTAATAGCAGTGCATATCGATTTCTAGTTTGTAAATCTGAGATTTCGGACATTCATGTAAATACGGTTATTGAATCGAGGGATGCTTTATTTTTTTAAAATAAATTCCCGTATAACATGACTCGAGAATCTGGTCCTTCTAAAAGGGCAAATCAAGCTACTACAAGTGGCACTCATCAACCTATTGAATCAATAGAGGATGAACCAAGACGTAGTAAAAGAGCAAAAACCTCGACTTCTTTCGGTCCGTATTTTCTAACAAATTTGTTAGAAAATGAACCTCAATCATATAAAGAAGCTATATCCTTACCCGATGCTTCCAATTGGAAAGAAGCAATTAATAGTGAAATTGAATCCATATTACAAAATCATACATGGGAACTAGTGGATCTTCCACCAGGTTCAAAACCGTTAGGTTATAAATGGATCTTCAAAAAGAAATTGAAGGCCGATGGATCAATTGATAAATATAAAGCTAGACTTGTAGCTAAAGGCTATAGGCAAAAGGAAGGGTTGGATTACTTCGACACATATTCACCGGTAACAAGAATAACGTCCATTCGGATGTTAATAGCAATAGCTGCTATTAATGGACTTGAAATACATCAAATGGATGTAAAAACTGCATTCTTAAACGGTGAACTAGACGAGGAAATTTATATGGAGCAACCTGAAGGGTTCAAAGCTCCCGGACAAGAAGGAAAAGTATGTAAGCTGTTAAATCACTATATGGATTAAAACAAGCACCTAAGCAATGGCATGAAAAATTTGATAATGCAAAGTTATCAAATGGTTTCAAAATTAATGAATGCGATAAATGTGTTTACTTTAAATACATTCATAATGGATATGTCATTGTATGCCTCTATGTTGATGATACGCTTATCATGGGTAGTAACTTGGAAATTGTCAAAACTACAAAACAAATGTTGAGTAGTAGATTTGACATGAAAGATATGGGAATCGCCGATGTTATATTAGGAATTAAAATTTCTAGAACATCGGATGGACTTATATTATCTCAATCTCATTACATAGAGAAAGTACTTGAAAAATTCAAGAAGTATGATATTAGTCCTACCAAGACACCTGTAGATGTAAATTTACATCTTGCAAGAAATAATAGTGAAAGCATATCTCAACTAGAATATTCTCGTATTATCGGCAGCTTAATGTATATCATGAACTGTACGAGACCGGACATAGCATACTCAATAAGTAAGCTAAGTCGATTTACGAGTAATCCAGGAAGAGATCACTGGAAAGCTATATTGAGAGTTTTGGGTTATTTAAAATATACTCAAAACTATGGACTGCACTACTCAAAATATCCAGCTGTTCTTGAAGGACATTGCGATGCAAATTGGATATCTGATACAAAAGACTCTAAGTCTACGAGTGGATATGTGTTTACCCTCGGAGGTGCAGGCGTATCTTGGAAATCCTCAAAACAAACGTGCATTGCTAGATCGACAATGGAATCTGAATTCATTGCACTAGACAAAGTTGGAGAAGAAGCTGAATGGCTTCAAAATTTCTTAGAGGATGTTCCAAATTGGTCTAAACCTGTGCCCGCAATATGTATACATTGCGATAGCCAATCTGCGATTGGAAGGGCACAAAATCACATGTATAACGGAAAGTCACGACATGTTCGTCGTCGACACAATACCGTTAGACAACTTCTCTCAAACGGAATTATCTCAATTGACTATGTAAAGTCAAAAGATAATATATCGAATCCACTAACGAAAGGTTTAAACCGAGAACAAGTTGAAAGATCATCAAGAGGAATGGGTCTAAAGCCTATAAATAAATACGAATCAATATAGTGGCAACCCAACCTAGGTGACTGGAGATCCCAAGATCTAGGTTCAATGGGCAAACCGAACTATGTTGTATTAAGTAAGCACTGGAGGATATTTAATCCTATCCATTCCAAAGATGAGACAGTGCATATCTGCCGCGAAATTAGGATAAGTTATGCTTTTAATGACATCTATATCTTAGTACGTCTAAGTGGGGTATTGCAGAATACTCTTTATGAAAGTTACCTACGTGAGTAAGAAGGGGGCCACTTCTATGAGAATAATGAAAGGCATATTCTTTAAAATACTTGCGAAACCAAGTGGTGTTCACGGCCAAAATGAACACAAACGTGAGAACCAACTGTGTTGAAAAATTGTTGTGTGAATACTATTATCTAGGTTTACAAAAACGGTTGATGGTTCAAGGATGTGAAGTCTACTAATTAACCAAGTAAATCCGATAGTATATCACTAAGGAAAGTTCAAGGCCACTAGGCTACTTCTCCCGATGCAATAAGTTTTCAGTTTTACTCAACTTGTGTCTGCATCTGCATTATCATCTGTTTGGTTTTATTTATAGCGATATATCATTCATGTGGGGGATTATTGGAAAATTGGACTTGAATTGGTATTTAGAAAGCTGTCCAGAATTGTGTGGACAGAATTTTGAGTAACTTTGAGCTCAAATTTAGGTGGGACCCACACTACGAAAATCGTGGGACCATATACGAACGCGTTCACCTCCGCAAGGAGATTAATGTAGTATATTCATACGTCCAATTTTAATAAGTTATGAATAATAAATATGTCTCCAAAGTGACTCACAAAGCAATGAAAGTTAATGAATTGAGTGTGTTTTAACTCTGGTCCCACATTGGAAGAGTAGTGGAAATTTGATGAGTTAATAACACCCTAAGTATGGACTAAGGCTTGGATGCCTTGGGGTATCCCAACTCTTTGAAGGGGAGATGACCTAAGCTATGCACGGGTTGACTTTCGATCAAAAGTCCACACGCGCGCGTCCGGCCGGCCGGCTCGGGCTTGGGCTTATAAAAATCTTTTACATTTTTGGGCCGAATTTATTTAACTTTCTGGGCTTTAATTAATTACGAAATTAATTAATTAATTAATAAACTGTTGGCAGTTATTGCCAACAGTTAATTTCGTTTAACTGATTAACTGTTTTTGACAGTTAATTTCGGTTGACTGTTCCAACAGTTAACACAAAAGCTATAAATTAAACATTTCCCCTACAGAATTGACTACTGAAAAAATTGCACTCCAGTAATTCCGAATTTATGCTGCATCTTTTCCCAGAAAAATATAAACTTTTCTACTGCTACTGCATACATTCCTGCATATCATTCTATGGTCTGGTTGAGTATAAACACAGAATTGTGTTCGAAGAAATTAATCATTGTTGTGCTGCTTGATTAATTTGGAAATCCGTTCTATCTTGGGAGACAATTATTCATTATCTTTGGCACCTTGTGGAGGGAATAAATTTGTCTTAAGGAGACTGTTCTAAACAGGGCTCAGATTACTTTTTCTATTCTAATATTATTTCTGCAAATACAAGTAAGTATTTCATTTCTGTAGTTTCGTTTTATTTCTGTAATTATATTATTATTAATAATTCTGTACTTTTGTATTTATTAAACAGTAGACGTAACAATAAATTCTCCATTTTTCAACTGCATAAACAATGGCTCTCAAATCTCTTTTTTATCGGTTAACTAGCCCATTTTTTTTCTACGAGGAAGGTTTTTTCTAAGAAACGCTATAGGCTTGCCTTCTTGCATGAGTAAATATCATATGCCTTTATTACTTGCATCAGCCTCTAAACAAATGGTTTGTGGAAATTAGGTAGGACAAGCACTGGAGTAGTGGTCATTACTGTCTTCAAACGGAGCCTTAGCGTTTGGGTCAGAAATGTTTACCGTATAAATGGTAAAACTATGAAACGCTTTTCATATATATGACCATTGTTTTTATTAATGCATTTGAAATCAAGAACTAAAAAAAATAAAAAAAAATTATTTAAAATAACCTATTCTTCAAAGAATAAAATTCAATGACAATCAAGCAGAGTTTAGATCTTGGCTATTGTAAGACTCCGAACTCCACATTTGAGTTGTATTTATGTTAATAGGATAGTAAAACAGGTGGATTTTTTTTTACCCTGCTTTAAAATCTTTAAATAAGGGGGAAAGAATTGGGTGATGAATATCACTAGAATTAAAAAAAAATTGAGCAATAAACAAAAGTCACTCGAACTCAAAATTGTCAACAAAAATGACTTGATAGTCTTGAAATGTGGTAATCAAGAACATTTTGTATATTATTATAAATTAGTGAGGGTAATTCTATTGACACATGTATTTTACTTGAGATACTCACTCTATTATCTTTTTAACTTAATATTCTATCCATATCAAAATGATAATCCTTATATAGATATGACTTTTTATTAATATATTCAATCGAACGATGAATCAAATGATGCCTAAATCAAAATAATATAATAAAGTTAGGGTGGAAAATAAATTCCATAGAGATTGTCTTCGGCTTATCACTTGGGTAAATTCCAGTGTGGATTTTAACTCAAAAAGCATCGATGTTGGTCAAAGAGTCGCATCCATTTAAATATTATTTTGAACTTTATCTCGTGTAAAATTCAAGAATCGTGTCAATTATCTCATGTCGTGTTTTAAGCGGATTGTATTCGTGTCAGATAAAAAATACAAAGTCATGTTGGATTATGTTCTTATCCAAAAGAACATTTGTTATATCATATCGTATTGTCTCATCCCGAAACACAACCTAAAAGTACGTATTGCCACCCAAAATTCAAAGTGAACTCTATATCATATGCCAAAATAATATATAGACCTTTTAAAATGAATTTTTCTTTTTCAACTTTATAACATAAATTCAAGTTGTACGGTCAAACTAGGAGTGTTCACGGTCCGATCTGGTCCGATTATGAGGATTTTTTTGGAACGGATCGACTTGGTCAGTCCTCTACAAAATTGACTGAGATCGGACTGATAATGTCAGTTAACCAACCCCAGTCGATTCGGTTTTTTATAGGATCGGTCCGGTCTAACTCGTCAGGCCACACAATAATGAATTACATCATTTATAAAAATAAGAATATAACCTAGTCTATTTTTTCCAAACATTGAAAACTAAAAACATCAAAATTTGCAATTAAAATAAACGTACAATTCGATTAAATTATAATTTAACTAACCAAATGTTAAAATATATAATTTAACTATTTATTTATCTTATATATATATATTGTTTTATGTAGAGTTAGTCTTGGTTGGTCCTAACATGATTTTTGAACCTATAAACCGTGGACTGGACCGATTTCGTCGATCCATCAAAAAATTAATTTGGATCAAACCGGTTAAGAAAAAAATGAAAAAAAAATTGATTTCACTTGATTCGATTCGACCTGGCTCATCGATCTGGTCAATTTTTTAATCCAGCTCACGGGACTGATGTGACTTTTCTTTTTCTAACATATATAATTCTATAACATTTTAGAGGGCCCATCTTTTGCTTGAATAGAAGCCACAAAACAAAATTCTTATCTTTTCTTAAAAACATCTTATATTATTAGATTTTATTTATTTATTTTTATATTTGAGATAATGTTGTAATTAGAATCATGCTCCTTTTATTTTTTACATAAATTAAGGAAGCACTAAATCAATGGGCAAGATCAACCCTTGTTGATTATCGTGGAATTTGGTTCGTATAATATGTTACAAAGGGAAAGTGGACTCTTAATTTGGAATAACTCACAATAGAATAGTGGATTGTTAATTTATGACGGAGGAAGTATAATTTGTTGCTTTTAATATAATTAGACTTATCATGCATGTACATCATCCTGTATATACATCAATCCGCTTGTACATTATACAAATATATATAAGTCTAATTATTTGAAAAGTGGGAGGCTCTGTCTAATTCAGACATTATCTAAAGAGGCAAAGTAATAAATCTCTATTATTATTATTATTATTATTATTATTATTATTATTATTATTATTATTATTATTATTATTATTATTATTATTATTCTAAAGTATTTTTTTTTATAAACGACAATTAATTTTTAGTCCCAAAGATATAAGTACATTTTGCATTCAGTAAACTGTAAATTTTTGTTAAAAATATCTCTCATATGCTATGATTTATTATTATCATTATCATTATCATTATTATCATTATCATTATTATTATTATTATTATTATTATTATTATTGTTGTTGTTGTTGTTGTTGTTAATTGGGGTATTTTTTTGGGATTTATGGTTTTGTTTTTGTTTTAGAGTTTAAGTATTTTTTTAATTATATATATATATATTTTAATGTTACAAATTAGGTTTTAGGATTCACGGTAAGACAAATAAGATTGTTTATGAATGTCTTGTGAGGCTCCGCTTTCATATATTTTTTAGATTGTAATAAGTTCTATAATCAATCGAAACTGCCCTTAATCTACTCTATAATTTTCCGTTTTTTTTTTGCAGGGAATGATACTTGTCCCCTATTTGTTGTAATATGACTAACAACTTAAAAACAAATACCTAGGATCCCTTTTTAAATCCTGTTATGCATCAAGCATACATTGAATGATGTTCATAATTTGTATGTGATATATTACATATAACAGTTAATATATAACTGATACATCACTTGGCAAAAAATAAGAGTCCAAAAAATGAGTCCCCATAATATTATTGCTTATATATATTTGGTGGAATGGAATGAACCGTAGAAAAATCAATATATTAGGAGGAATGAAAGAAAAAGAAGTGGTTTTAATCAACTGATTCTTGTCTACACAACCTCGTTTGCAATTTTAATATTGCCTATCCTTAATGATGTTATTGTATTTAAAGCCACTAAATTGTAAAAAAATTAACATAGAGGTTGTATTTGATATAAAGAAAATCAAGCAACTTTAGATGCTTATTTTTTGGGGTTATTATTTGTGAGTCTTATTTAAATAATATTTTTCTTATTTAAGTTTTATTGACTCACCAATTATTAATTAAGTCCGATTTTAGATTTTACAAATTTTTTCCTTACTAATATACCCCTATGTAATACCCCGCATATTTACAAGTATTAAATTGAAGTTATATTGATTTAATTGAAATTGTGGGGATCATTATTCGGATGAAAAAATTGTATTTATTTTTAATTTGGCGTAATAATTAAACAAGTTTGTTTAATTACATTAGAATATTTAATTTAAATATAATATTTCATAAATGCAATACATGTGTTATGATTTTCGTGGCATGATGGTATATTGTGAATAATGAAGATAGTCACGAATAAATCGATGACACGCTGATTTAATTAAGTCTTTTAACGATTTACGTATATGATAATGACGGAACATATAATAAATGTATAAAGTGTTTATAGACTTTTAAATATGATTAGGTGGATTAAATATGCATTTTAAGTGTTTAAGAATGGACCTTTGGGTTGGGTAGGACCTTGGGTAGAGTTTCGAGCCAAACCGGTTATGGATAGGAACCCTTTTAGGGCCCTTAAGTTAAGGGCCTATACAAACCTCAAAATTTAGGTTAAATTAAAATTCTATTTAAATGATTACAATCAGTCTTAGGGTTTCATACCCCCCTACATCTACTCCACACACATTTGAAGGCTACACATTTTGGGGGAGAAGGGAGAAGCCACCTAGGAAGAAGAAAATATGAGTTTTCTCTACACTTCCGGGCAAGGATTCTCTTGCCAAACTTATTCATTTTTTAAACTTCATTTTAATGTTATATCCATATTTAGATTTGAGGTTAGATCTGATCTCTTGCAACCATGTTAGGGTTCTTGAATAATCTTGAATTTTTGGTGATATTCATATTTTAGGGTGCTAAATTCATGAATCCCCGAGATAGATGATGAGAATGGGTTGTTTGATTTAGATAAATCATTGCTAAATTTCTTTTAGAATAAATTTTTGAAATCTGGGTTCGATTGGTGAAGATTTATGATAAAAAGTTGAGGCATTTTTGGTAGACAAATCTGGGAAAACCCTTGCGAGTATTGATGTTTCTTAGTGGATTTAGAGGTTAATCTATGTATAAAATGAACCTAATTAGTTGTAGAACTCATGTTTATAACCTAAGTTTAGTGTTTGAATCATTAGAAAGAGTTTTCGTTCATTTAGAATTGATTGGAAAAATCCCGACTTAGAAAAAAACTGTCAAAATCTGGGCAACATCAATATCGTTAGAAGCTCGTTCGAAAGTGACACTTTTATCGTTCAAACGAGGTTGGTCTCTTTTGAATGACCCGTGGTTCAGATCATGAAATTTTGGCTATTCTTGTCACAATCACGTGGATGCTGACCTCACATTTTTCTGATTTTTTTTTGTTTATATTTTTTTACGAAAAGGTGTGCGAGACCGTTTTCATTCAAATGAGGGATAGTGACTTATTCCAAGATATTAATGATATTTTTATCAACTTAAATACTGAGTCTAATCGGGATGGGTACGTACACAACCTTCCATGCGTAGTATCTTAGAGTAAAAGTTAACTACTTACTTAAAATAATTCGTTGTAGGTTCCCAAATTAAAGTAAAGAATATGACGCATTATAAGATTGAGAGCTGACCTAAGTGAGTAAATACCTTTCCGTAGGGGTAACGATGATAAGACCCAAAAATTTAAGATAATAATAATATGATTAAGACAGTTTAAGGTTAAATAAAAGAAGTACTTATTATAAATAAGTTTAATATTTGAGAGTATGATTGATGGCTAACTACCAGAATTTTTTGTCATATAAAAACACTAAGAAGAAATGTATCTTAAGCCTAGTGGGCTAAGTCATGATGGTTGGTATTGGATACGATTGTAGTTAGGGTGTAATTACATATACATATTAGTTGACTCCTTACATATGTACATATAAACCTTATTGTGAAGGAAATAAGAACTGAATAATTATTAATAATCTAGAAGGATTAAGTTCTAAGCTAAGAGGGCAACATGCTGAAATCGTTAATTGTATTGATAAGGGGAGTTTAAGATAACAACACATATATATTTATGGAGAAATAAATGATTAATTAAATTTGATTATTAAGCCTCAGAGTGAATATATTGGACTTAGTATTTAATTGGGGAATAGTCATAGGATAATGACTTATATGAGTTATGTAACAACTGACTAGAATGTTATGGTTAAGCCGAGAGGGATATATTTATATGGATGGAGATTACTTAGGTAGAAGTAGTTATAAGGTAGCTTATTGTGCATATTGGATTATAGTATGTATTATACATTATTTTGTGTTCACATACCTAGGTACATGGACAGTCTTATCGGTTGGGGTGCGCACATTCAGGATCGGTGAACCCGTCGGCACAGGTGGGCTAGGCGTAGTATTAGTTGATATTTTAGGTACTATGTGGTAGAGCCACTTACGAGAGGTACGTATAGATACTGGGATCGTATGTCACCGCTGGGTATGGGTCGTTAACTATTGTACTGCGTGGGTACTGCCCCACTTCACTTGTGTTTTGTTGTTACCCATTTTGGGATGAGGAACTCCTCCGGGTATTACCAATAGCGCATGATGTAGACGCTTAAGATAGATGTTTTTGTGTGTCGTACATATATATATATACGGACATATGTATGTATCTATATACACATTGTGATGTGCCTTGTATGAGAATGCATTCTCATAGTCTATAGATGTAGAAGATACTTAATGATAACAAAGTTGGATTAACAAAGTGATGTCCTAATGGTCTAATGCTGTAGACAATTATTAATGAGAATAATAATTAAACACTCTAAGAATGTAGAAAATAGTTAAAGAGAATGAAACTTATAGTTTAATTTCTTAGACGATAATTAGTGTGAATTAAAATAAAATATTCTGACGAGGTAGACTAAGGTTAAGGAACACTATATGACGAGAAAATATGCACTGAATTTATATGGAACTTAGTGGGCAGCATTGTGAGGTTAATCCGGGGGTCGGGATGTTCGGTATAAACACTCATTTTTAGTTGATGCATAGCTAGATTGCTTTATTGTTACATATCAAATTAGACAATGAAGTTTATGATTCGTATCAAATATTGCATATTTTCTCCCGTTATCTTTATGCATTCTAGCGCTTTTACGGTCCTTAATGCCTATATTTATGCTCATTAACCAGAAAACCTTGAATTTGGATATTGCAGGGGTTAATTTTGCTTTTGTAGGAATTGGAATGCTAAAAGTGAGGATCCGTTGCATTTCGGAAAGTTCCATCGTCGGACGCTACTTCAAGAGAATTTGAGTTAATCCACATTTCTTATCCGGCTCATGGAAATTCCACGGATGCGTATTTCATTGAGTTATCATCGTGTGGCCGCAAACGGTGCGTCGTTTGGAGTTCGGACGAAGAAGCTAGGCCCGTTTTGGTTTTGGACTTTTTCCCCCTCATCATGGACCAAACAAGTGCAGAAAACAGAGTACCGGTCGACCGCGCCCAGGGGGCCGGTCGACCGCGATTTCACATTTTGCCGTGGGAAGGAGGCAGTACACTTATACAAGAAGTACCAGTCGACCGCGCCCTTGTGATCGATCGTTTATTTTCTTTCCAACTTACTATACAAACCAAATTTTGGGTTCTATTTCAGATATACTTAGTTAGAATAGGTTTTAGAGAGTTGTGGGTTAAGGTTTGGGTTGTTGGAGAGTTCATCTTTCTTCCTCATTTGGTGTGACAACAATTGGGTTTGTAAATTGCACTATTCATCGTCCCTTCCATTAATATAACTTGTTTTCCATATTTTCTTGCTTTCTAGTTAATTTACATGCTTTGATTTACTCGCTTTCTAGTATAGATTTATCGCGTTTATTTATTGCTTTCCATTTACCGTATTTTTATGATGCTTTCTAGGTAATTTAAATTAGGTTTTGTTTGAATGGAACTCACTCGGGTTAACGCGTTGCTTGGCTTTGGTGATAGTGTTTACAGGTTTATTTCGGGTGCGTTGTCCTAGTTATTACGCCTAGAGGATTTGACGGGGCATATTATGTATGTCCCGTGCTTACGACCTTTCGCGCGTTATTTTCGGGATATTTGTTGACCCCAAAATCTTATTAGGATTTTATGCGGATTTAGGGGCGTGACAACCCTTGGTTTAGTTAACTATCGAAATGAGATGCATTTGTAATAACTCGTCGACCCATGTAATCATTTTATACAAATTAACTCGGGTGAGGAATATTTGACGCAATCTACAGTTTTACTTACTTTCATAATCTAGTTTCAATACCCTTGCCTAGATTAATCATTTTCCTTTATGCATCTTTTACTTTTTAGTTTGTAATCATCTTTTGCACTTTTATTTCAGAATATTGAATCACTTGAATTCTAGCAACTCGTCCCTGTGGATTTTCGATACCCGACTTACCGCTGTGCTTGCCTCGCAAGTGTAGTCATAATTTAGGTTTGTTTGTATAGTCGCGGCGATATGAAAACAACGACTGTGCACTGACACGCGCACACTTCTCGCACGCTATCATTTTATAATAGGCATTTTCTTGAGGATGAGAGTAGGATTGCTTCTAGATGAAAGGTGAGATACTTGATACATGTGTGCATCGATGTAGAGATATGAAGTATGAGTTAGTTACATTTTTCATATTTATTGGTGAAGAATCCTTGCAAACTTTAGGGCTCTGGCCCAAAATTATAAATGTTCCCCCCCCCCCCCCCCTGGGTTTTTTAATAAACAGTGACAGTAGGACTGATGATGGATTAGACCTGCAGTTGCATTGGACGTATTGGATCTTGTTCCAAAATTATAAATGTCCCCCCCCCCCCCCCCCCATATTTTTTTTGCTAGTTTAGCTTAAATTCGACCCATTTAGTTAATTAGATTAAGTATCCCTTGAAAACTATATTTTTAAAATCACACTAGTCTTCATTTGCTCTTGGCCTCATTAAGAAGTTGGATTGATACCCTTTACTTGCCATATATATGTTTTATTATATTTTGTAGGTCCAAAGGGATTTCTGATTGACGAGTCTTCGCAACAACGAAACATGCACACAAAGGACAAGTTATCACCCATCAAAGCACCTTTTATTGCTCTCGTTCCAAATTGTCCCAAAAGTGCATAAAGGAGCTAGTCGCCACATCGTTTTGGGTTTAATCAAATTACCAAAGGGCTTAATTAGAAAAATAATTAACTAGTACTTCTAATGATGGATGATCTTCCCAATGAATTAGAGATTAAGAAATCTGTAACAGGTCTTAATGAGGACAGCTGTGCTGACCCTCATGGATTCAATGGCCATTTTTATATCAAATTTTGGGACATCATCAAAGATGACCTCATTCAAGCTATTCTCTACTTCTACTCTAGTGGTGAGCTCCCCAAGAATTGGACTAGTTCCGATTTAATTCTTATTCCTAAAAAGTAGGCTGCCAATACTTGTTAAGACTTTAGGCCCATAAGTCTATCAAATTTTTGTTCAAAAATTATCTAAAAAATTCTTGCTAATAGACTAGCCATTTTTCTCCCTCATATTATTAGTAAGTCTCGGGCAGGATTCATTAAAGGTAGACTTATTTATGAAAATATCCTTCTTTCTCAGGAGCTTATGTCTCTGATTAGTAGAAAAGCTCATGGTCCTAATGCTGCGATTAAATTGGATCTTTCAAAAGACTATGATAGAGTTTCATGGCTCTTTCTAATTAAAACTTTAAAAAAACTAGCCTTTTCTGAAGTTTTTCATAGATAGAGTTTGGAGGTTGTCTTCCAATAATTGGTTGTCTACTATATTTAATAGGCAAGTGGCGGGCTTTTTTTATTTCCTATAGAGGTCTCAAGCAAGGAGATCCCCCCCTCTCCTGATTTTTTTGTTATAGTTGAAGAAGTTTTAAATCAAGTCCTTCCAAAATTAATGTCTTCTGGCAAGGTTAAACCTTTCTCCCATCCTAGAGGACGCCCTCTCATTAGTAACTTGAGTTTTGCAAATGATAGATACAATAATTTTTTGTAATGGAGCTTCATCTAGCCTCAAACAATTAATGAAATTTTCGAAAAATTTTGAAAATGGGTTTGGCTGACTCATCAATTATGAGCAATGCATCTTTTCTACTCATCACTCCATTAACAAAAGACATATAATTGTGATATAAGAGCTTACTGTTTTCAAATAGAAGAAAATCCCTCTTAAATACTTGGGAGTTCCCATTTACTATAGAAGATCTTAGCATTCATATTTTGAAGACCTTCTCCAAATAATCCAAGCAAAAATTCAAGGGTGGAAGACAAAATTTCTCACATTCACTGGAAGAAGAACCCTTATCAATTCAGCCTTGCCTCTATTCCTCTCCATAGCATTTATTCTTCTAAATCCTACTCTTAAGACCATTAAAAGTCTGTTCAGCTGGGGAACATCAAAAGAGTTAGGGAAAAAACATCATTGGCTAAGTTGGGATTAACTCACATTTGCTGAAGAGGAAGGCAGACTAGGCTTCAGAGACTTAGCAGATTCCATTAAAGCTTTCAGTATGAAACTTGGAACTATTCTAATTATAACTCTTTGTGGTCTAATTTTGTTCATTGCAGGATGGAAGCATCTCCAGCTTCTAATAGTCCTAATTTAAGAAGACTGAAGATTATTAAAGATATTGCAGATCCTCTCATTTCTAAAATTAACTCTTCAAAGTATTAGAGCATTACTACCAATGGAGACTTCTTAACTAGCTCTGCTGGGAATTTCATCAGAAAATCTAGATCCTCCTCTTGTCTCTTCAAGTTCATTTAGAAGAAAGTATACCCTCCTAAGATTTTTGTTTTCTTATGGAAATGCCTGAATTATATTGTTCTTCTATAAGACTTGATTCAGTAAAAATGAATCTATATTGCATCAGTATTCAGATGCTGTTACAAGCAATCAGAAAATTTCGAGCATCTATTTTTATAAGGTCCTATAGCTAGAGATGTATGGTCATACTTTGCCAATATGATGGGAGTCAGAGATGATATCTCCTATTTCCAACAACTTGTTATGACTTGGTGGCTTAAATTCTCTAGTAAAGACTACATTTCTTTCCTAGGGCCATGTTATGGGAGATTTTGATTTGTAGGAATAGATATATTTTTGATGACATAAAAATGGATTCCAAGAGGATTATTGAAAATGTTATCTCCCTTACCAGGTCTTGTGCCTTTAATATTTCTTTTAAATCCTCATCAAAGGCTCATGATGATCTCCAATACCTGTTGGCCTAAAAATTACAAAACTCCATCTTTTCTCTCTCTGATCGGGTGGGATCCTCCAAATGTTTGAAGTTTCGAGATAAACTATGATGGGACATCTAAAAGAAAAACATGGGATTTCAGGATGCTGAGGAATTATTAGAGATTATAAAGGAAACATTATCCAAGATTTCGCTTCTAATCAAGGTAAGTCCTCAAACAATAAAGCAGAACAAAATGCAATCCTCAAAGGTCTTCAAATGTGTCTGCAACTTCAGTTCAATAGCACCCTATTTGAATCGGACTCTAAATTAATCATTGATATTCTCAATGTTTTTATTGCTAAACCTCCATGGAATATTTTGGGTGATATAGATACTATTAATTAAAGATATGGATATTCAAATGGAATTCAAACATTGTTTGAGAGAAGCAATCATCATGGCAGACAGTCTTGCAGTCAAAAGTAGGGAAATGATTTCTTCTATTCATATACGGATCTTCCAAAAAACTCTAAAGGTTGCTACCAATTGGATAAATTAGGATTCCCTTCAATTATATCTTTTTAGTTTTCTTTATCTTCATATTTGTATCTCTTCTTAGCTTTCAAGTTTGTATAGCCACATAGGTAGGGCTTTTCTACCTAATTGAAATAAATTTGGGGTAACTATCCCCTTCCCTCTCCTCCCCCCCCCCCCCCAAAAAAAAAATAATAATAGCGGTCACAATTTTAGAAATGATATGAAAAACGACACATAACAAACCGATATTGACACGATATGTCGTGTTTATGTCGAGTTTTTTTTTCACGAAGTCGTATCGTGTCGGGTTCGAGTCAACAATAAAAAAATTACGAATTCGTGTCGTGTTGTATTCGTGTCCGAAAACCATTGTCGTGTCGTGTCAGCACGAAACTCGACCCAAAAATATGGATTGCCACCCCTAATATTTAATTAAAAAAAAATCTAGAATGGTTTGGAACTTTGCCATCGCTTTAATATAAATTTTGTATTATTTTAAAACCTTGTCAAAAATTTGAGATAAGTGTTGTTAAAACACTCATTACCGTTAAAAAAAAGTGACATAAAACATTACATTAGTTAGTGCTTTTAGTAAATCTACCCCCTGAAGTTTGGTTTAGTCTCAATTAATTGCCTCGCGTGAGTGGAATATGTTACTTCTGTTAAAGAAGTTAATATTTGGTTAAATATGGACGAAATTGAAATAATATGACACTTTAATCTCTTGATTGAGAATATTAAAATATCATGGACTCAACTGAGATGATTCCCAAACTTCAGGGGACATATATATTATTAACCCTATTTGAATTTAGTGTGTGTTAAACGTTGAGGATATGAAGTGATGTTTGAAATATTGTAGGAGGAGATAGTCATGCATGGCATGGGATTAAAAAAATGGAAGGTTTCACCACTTTTGGCTAGTTGGTAATTTGTTGAATCCTGTCAAAATATTGAATATATGTTTAATTTCATAACAATTGTTTGCAAAACATGTAATAGAATCTAATTGATATTTTTTTTCCACATGACCGATTAAGAAATGTCTTTGTAATATGGTTTATTTGTCAAACTCAAATTATAAAACTTACTAAATTATTTATTTATTTTTCATTTTTAATTTGTCATTCACACACAGTACATGTGCCTTAACAATAGTTTTTCTCCGTTCTTTTCATTAAATTATTACAAGCCACGTATCTTTGTCTAAAGAAATGATAGTTTACTACTTTTGCATTACAGAGACACAAAATAAAAAAATATATTTGTGTTTTAAAATTTTTTTGGAAACATAAAATTTTGATACATTTATCTCAATTTTTGATAAGTTGTTAAACGTTTGATAATGCAAATTTAGTTTTATAACTATTAAAATAAATGTGAAATAGCTTTTGCAAAATTAAATTTATAGACAGCGATGTAGGTGCTACAGTAAGAGGTATTGCTATGGTTGTAAGATTGAAACATTTAAAAAATAATTTTATGAAATTATTAAATTTATTTCGCACTCTTGCAATCTCAGCTTTGGCAACCGAAACTCCGGTGAGTGAAGCCATATTATAAAGTGAAGGAAAATATTGTTCAATAACTGAAAACCATATGTACTAAAACTGAATAAAATTAAAACATAACCGGAAAAGTACATTGTCTAATAAAACAAAACAACATATAAGGATTGTTTCTATTAAAAAAAGTTGGTTCTCCTAAAGTCATAATTATTAATAAGGTAGGGCTTTAGAATAAATTTCTTGTTTGGAAACGAAGAATAAACCTCTGCTATTTCTAGATTTGTTGGTTTTCAAGTCTAAATGATGAATATTAGATTTTGTGAGGAAATACTGTTTGGTTTAGTATGGTTCAATATTACAATTTATGTTATTTTGATTAAACTTATTTTGTTATAATCCTTCATATCAAACCTTTACCTAATCTACTTCATTTTTGTTTGCCACAACAAGACCAAAATAAATAATAAATAATCAGCAATACAACTCCACAAAATTACATTACCAATGAGACTAAATTAGGGCAAGCCCTTGATATAACATTAAAATATTACTAAAAGTACAATATTTTTAAATTTACCATCTTTAACATGAAATCTTAGGTGAAGCCACAAAACCAATATAAAATAACCCAACACCACGACATAAAAAACTAGAAATGAGAAGAATTAATGATCGGCCCTTCATAAAACATTAAAATTGACAATTATTTGGCATTATTTCCCATCCTTGATATCAAACCTTAGCAAAGGCAGCTATACCAATACAAAGTAAGCTAAAACCAAAACATAATCGCTCCAAACAAAAATTTGATATGAGATTAATAACCCATGATATTTTTGATCACGAGCAACGATACCAATATAATGTAACCCACTAAAAACACTAAGATGAAACATACCTTCACCCAAAACCAAAAACGTAAAGTAAAACCACCACAATCCACTTTAACTTCTACCAAATCTTCTTCGTTTTCTTCTTCTTCTTCTTCTTCTAATCTGGGGTCTTCAAGTTGGGTGGCCATATTTCTCTTCTGTGTTTGTGTGATTGATGTAATAAAATAGGACGTGGTAAACTATTAAGAAAAATTGTGGAATTTAACAATTCAAGGGAGAGGGTTTTATTGGAGGAGATGAGGCTTCTCATATTCTTCTCTAAATAGTCATTTAAAAAAAAATAAGCTTAACAGCCATGCACTTATTATGAGGGTTGAAGATATGGAAGACTCTTAGTTTACCAATGGAGGTATAAATAGCATTTAATGTATCTTCACTTTTAAACAAACGGTTTATTTTATCTTCTGTTTTCATTACCTCCATTGATGAGAGACATATGACTTTCCAAATTACCTCTTTCGTAAAGAACCCCAATTCCATTTGTTTGCAGCAAAGCAACCAACATAAGAAAAGGGCTGCGGAGGTTCCAGCAACACTAGGCTGTTCTTGAGTGGGCTGAGCTTTTGTTTTATTAGTAACGATAACGATTTTTGTTTCAATTATTTAGGGTAAAAATTGAGAGTTTTTCTTTTACATTTGAATTGTCTAATTGAGAATTTTTTTCATTTTAGGTATTTTACTAATTTCAATTCCTTAATTGTTGAATCTTAATTATATTTATTTTAATTTTTATTACGTCAATGCATGATTGTTGATTTATTAAATCTGATTTATAATTCTAACAATTAAAATATTACTTCCTTTGTTACTTTGTTAGGTCATAAATAATTTTGGCGTATAATCAACCACGGACAAATACTTATTAATTTTATTTTGGTAATTGATGAATTTTAATATTTAAAGACTAATCGAAGAAAATTTCATTAGAATTTTTTTTTTTGTAATGGATGAGTTCTAATATTGAATTTAGATTTAGTGAGTTTATTTTTATTTTTAACATAATTTTATTATTTTGAACTTGATGTTTGCCAACCCTTTCGGATAATCCTCTCTCTGCCCTTGCAGTTCGCCATATTTAGTTGTATATGTATCTATAGGTGTATATATATAGAGTCGCTCTATTTCCACTCCAAACTAACATTCCCCAACTCCACTTTAACGAGAAAAAACTTTAATACCCTCAAATGTGGTAATCAAGAACATTTTGTATATTATTATAAATTAGTGAGGGTAATTCTATTGACACATGTATTTTACTTGAGACACTCACTCTATTATCTTTTTAACTTAATATTCTATCCATTTCAAAATGATAATCCTTATATAGATATGACTTTTTATTAATATATGCAATCGAAGGATGAATCAAATGATGCCTAAATCAAAATAATATAAAAAAGTTAGGGTGGAAATTAAATACCATAGAGATTGTCTTCGGCTTATCACTTGGGTAAATTCCAGTGTGGATTTTAACTCAAAAAGCATCGATGTTGGTGAAAGACTCGCAACTATTTAAATATTATTTTGAACTTTATCTCGTGTAAAATTCATGAATCGTGTCAATTATCTCATGTCGTGTTTTAAGCGGATTGTATTCGTGTCAGATAAAAAATACAAAGTCATGTTGGATTATGTTCTTATCTTAAAGAACATTTGTTATATCATATCGTATTGTCTCATCCCGAAACACAACCTGAAAGTACGTATTGCCACCCAAAATTCAAAGTGAACTCTATATCATAGGCCAAAATAATATATAGATCCTTTAAAATGTATTTTACTTTTTCAACTTTATAACATAAATTCAAGTTGTACGGTCAAACTAGTGGTGTTCACGGTCCGATCTGATCCGATTATGAGGATTTTTTTGGAACGGATCGACTTGGTCAGTCCTCTACAAAACGGACTGAGATCGGACAGATAATGTCAGTTAACCAACCCTAGTTGATTTGGTTTTTTATAGGATCGTCCGGTCTAGTCAGGCCACATAATAATGAATTACATCATTTATAAAAATAAGAAAATAACCGAGACTATTTTTTCCAAACATTGAAAACTAAAAACATCAAAATTTGCAATTAAAATAAACGTACAATTCGATTAAATTATAATTTAACTAACCAAATGTTAAAATATATAATTTAACTATTTATATATATATATATATATATATATATATATATATATATATATATATATATATATATATATATATATATTGTTTTATGTAGAGTTAGTCTTGGTCGGTCCTAACATGATTTTTCAACCTATAAACCGTGGACTGGACCGATTTTGTCGGTCCATCAAAAAATTAATTTGGATCAAACCGGTTAAGAAAAAAATGAAAAAAAATTGATTTGACTTGATTCGATTCGACTTGGCTCATCGATCTGGTCAATTTTTTAATCTAGCTCACGGGACTGATGTCACTATTCTTTTTCTAACATATATAATTCTATAACATTTTAGAGGGCCCATCTTTTGCTTGAATAGAAGCCACAGAACAAAATTCTTATCTTTTCTTAAAAACATCTTATATTATTAGATTTTATTTATTTATTTTTATATTTAAGATAATGTTGTAATTAGAATCATGCTCCTTTTATTTTTACATAAATTAAGGATGCACTAAATCAATGGGCAAGATCAACCCTTGTTGATTATCGTGGAATTTGGTTCGTATAATATGTTACAAAGGGAAAGTGGACTCTTAATTTGAAATACCCAAAATAGAATAGTGGATTGTTAATTTATGACGGAGGAAGTATAATTTGTTGCTTTTAATATAATTAGACTTATCATGTATGTACATCATCCTGTATATAAATCAATCCGCTTGTACATTATATAAATATATATAAGTCTAATTATTTGAAAAGTGGGAGGCTCTGTCTAATTCCGACATTATCTTAAGAGGCAAAGTAATAAATCTCTATTATTATTATTATTATTCTAAAGTATTTTTTATAAAAGACAATTAATGTTTAGTCCCAAAGATATAAGTACATTTTGCATTCAGCAAACTGTAAAAAAAATTTAAAAATATCTCTCATATGCTATGATTTATTATTATTATTATCGTTATCATTATTATTATTATTATTGTTGTTGTTGTTATTAATTGGGGATTGTTTTTGGGATTTATGGTTTTGTTTTCGTTTTAGAGTTTAAGTATTTTTTTAATTGTATATATATATATATATATATATATATATATATATATATATATATATATATATATATATATATATATATATATATATATATATATATTTTAATGGTACAAATTAGGTTTTAGGATTCACGGTAAGACAAATAAGATTGTTTATGAATGTCTTGTGAGGCTCCGCTTTCATATATTTTTTAGACTTTAATAAGTTCTATAGTCAATCGAAACTGCCCTTAACTACTCTATAATTTTCCTTTTTTTTTTTGCAGGGAATGATACTTGTCCCCTATTTGTTGTAATATGACTAACAACTTAAAAACAAATACCTAGGATCCCTTTTTAAATCCTGTTATGCATCAAGCATACATTGAATGATGTTTATAATTTGTATATGATATATTACATATAACAGTTAATATATAACTGATACATCACTTGGCAAAAAATAAAAGTCCAAAAAATGAGTCCCCATAATATTATTGCTTATATATATTTGGTGGAATGGAATGAACCGTAGAAAAAACAATATATTAGGAGTAAAGAAAGAAAAAGAAGTGGTTTTAATCAACTGATTCTTATCTACACAACCTCGTTTGCAATTTTAATATTGCCTATCCTTAATGATGTTATTGTAATTAAAGCCACTAAATTGTAAAAAAATTAACATAGAGGTTGAATTTTAGGTATAAAGAAAATCAAGCAACTTTAGATGCTTATTTTATGGGGTTATTATTTGTGAGTCTTATTTGAATAATATTTTTCTTATTTAAGTTTTATTGACTCACCAATTATTAATTAAGTCCTATTTTATATTTTACAATTTTTTTCCTTACTAATATACCCCTATGTAATACCCCGCCTATTTACAAGTATTAAACTTAAGTTATATTGATTTAATTGACATTCTGGGGATCATTATTCGGATGAAAAAATTGTATTTATTTTTAATTTTGCGTAGTATTTAAACAAGTTTGTTTAATTACATTAGAGTATTTAATTTAAATATAATATTTCATAGATGCAATACATGTGTTATGATTTTTGTGGCATGATGGTATATTGTGAATAATGAAGATAGTCACGAATAAATCGATGACACGTTGATTTAATTAAGTCTTTTTAACGATTTACGTATACGAGAATGACAGAACATATAAATAAATGTATAAAGTGTTTATAGACTTTTAAATATGATTAGGTGGATTAAATATGCATTTTAAGTGTTTAAGATTGGACCTATGGGTTGGGTAGGACCTTGGGTAGAGTTTCGAGCCAAACCGGTTATGGATAGGAACCCTTTTAGGGCCCTTAAGTTAAGGCTCTATACAAACCTCAAAATTTAGGTTAAATTAAAATTATATTTAAATGATTACAACCAGTCTTATGGTTTCATACCCCCTACATCTACTCCACACACATTTGAAGGCTACACATTTCGGGGGAGAAGGGAGAAGCCACCTAGGAAGAAGAAAATATGAGTTTTCTCTACACTTCCGGGCAAGGATTCTCTTACCAAACTTATTCATTTTTTTAACTTCATTTTAATGTTATATCCATATTTAGATTTGAGGTTAGATCTGATCTCTTGCAACCTTGTTAGGGTTCTTGAATAATCTTGAATTTTTGGTGATATTCATATTTTAGGGTGCTAGATTCGTGAATGCCCGATATAGATGATGAGAATGGGTTGTTTTATTTAGATAAATCATTGCTAAATTTCTTTTAGAATAAATTTTTGAAATCTGGGTTCGATTGGTGAAGATTTATGATGAAAAGTTGAGGCGTTTTTGGTAGACAAATCTGGGAAAACCCTTGCGAGTATTGATGTTTCTTAGTGGATTTAGAGGTTAATCTATTTATAAAATGAACCTAATTAGTTGTAGAACTCAAGTTTATAACCTAAGTTTAGTGTTTGAATCATTAGAAAGAGTTTTCGTTCATTTAGAATTGATTGGAAAAATCCCGACTTAGAAAAAAACTATTAAAATCTGGGCAACATCAATATCGTTAGAAGCTTGTTCGAAAGTGACACCTTTATCGTTCAAATGAGGATGGTCTCTTTTGAATGACCCGTGGTTCAGATCATGAAATTTTGGCTATTCTTGTCCCAATCACGTGGATGCTGATCTCATATTTTTCTGATTTTTTTTGTTTATATTTTTTTACGAAAAGGTGTGCGAGACCGTTTTCATTCAAATGAGGGATAATGACTTATTCCAAGATATTAATGATATTTCTATCAACTTAAATACCGAGTCTAATCGGGATGGGTACGTACATAGCCTTCCATGCATAGTATCTTAGAGTAGAAGTTTACTACTTACTTAAAATAATTCGTTGTAGGTTCCCAAATTAAAGTAAATAATATGACGCATTATAAGATTGAGAGCTGACCTAAGTGAGTAAATACCTTTCCGTAGCGGTAACGGTGATAAGACCCAAAAATTTAAGATAATAATAATATGATTAAGACAGTTTAAGGTTAAATAAAAGAAGTACTTATTATAAATAAGTTTAATATTTGAGAGTATGATTGATGGCTAGCTCCCAGAATTTGTTGTCAAATAAAAACACTAAGAAGAAATGTATCCTAAGCCTAGTGGGCTAAGTCATGATGGTTGGTATTGGATGCGATTGTAGTTAGGGTGTAATTACATATACATATTAGTTGACTCCTTACATATGTACATATAAACCTTATTGTGAAGGAAATAAGAATTGAATAATTATTAATAAACTAGAAGGATTAACTTCTAAGCTAAGAGGGCAACATGCTGAAATCGTTAATTGTATTGATAAGGGGAGTTTAAGATAACAACACATATATATTTATGGAGAAATAAATGATTAATTAAATTTGATTATTAAGCCTCAGAGTGAATATATGGGACTTAATATTTAATTGGGGAGTAGTCATATGATAATGACTGAATATGAGTTATGTAACAACTGACTAGAATGTTATTGTTAAGCCGAGAGGGATATATTTATATGGATGGAGATTACTTAGGTAGTATTAGTTATAAGGTAGCTTATTGTGCATATTGGATTACACTATGTATTATACATTATTTTGTGTTCACATACCTAGGTACGTGGACAGTCTTATCTGTTGGGGTGAGCACATTCGGGATTGGTGAACCCGTCGGCACAGGTGGGCTAGGCGTAGTATTAGGTGATATTTTAGGTACTATGTGGTAGAGCCACTTACGAGAGGTACGTATAGAAGCTGGGATCCTTTGTCACTGCTGGGTATGGGTCGTTAACTATTTTACTGCGTAGGTACTGCCCCACTTCACTTGTGTTTTGTTGTTACCCGTTTTGGGATGAAGAACTCCTTCGGGTATTACTAATAGAGCATGATGTAGACGCTGAAGATAGATGTTTTTGTGCGTCATACATATATATATATACGGACATATGTATGCATCTATATACACATTATGATGTGACTTGTATGAGAATGCATTCTCATAGTCTATAGATGTAGAAGATACTTAATGATAACAAAGTTGGATTAACAAAGTGATGCCCTAATGGTTTAATGCGGTAGACAATTATTAATGAGAATAATAATTAGACACTCTAAGAATGTAGAAAATAGTTAAAGATAATCAAACTTATAGTTTAATTTCTTAGACGATAATTAGTGTGAATTAAAATCAAATATTCTGACGAGGTAGACTAAGGTTAAGGAACACTATATGACGAAAAAATATGCACTGAATTTATATGGAACTTAGTGGGCAGCATTGTGAGGTTAATCCGAGGTCTGGGATGTTAGGTATAAACACTCATTTTTAGTTGATGCATATCTAGATTGCTTTATTTATATATATATCAAATTAGACAATGAAGTTTATGATTCCTATCAAATATTGCATATTTCCGCCCGTTATCTTTATGCATTCTAGCATTTTTACAGTCATTAATGCCTATATTTGTGCTCATTAACCATACAACCTTGACTTTGGATATGTACATGTTTTGCAGGGGTTAATTTTGCTTTTGTAAGTATTGGAATGCTAAAAGTGAGGATCCGTTGCATTTTGGAGAAGTTCCGTCGTCGGACGCTACTTCAAGGGAATTTGAGTTAATTCACATTTCTTATCCGGCTCATGGAAATTCCACGGATGCGTATTTCATTGAGTTAGCATCGTGTGGCCGCAAATGATGCGTCGTTTGGAGTTCGAACGAAGAAGCTAGGCCCGTTTCCGTTTTGGACTTTTCCCCCTCATTATGGACCAAACAAGTGCAGAAAACAGAGTACCGGTCGACCGCGTTCAGGGGGCCGGTCGACCGCGATTTCACATTTTGCCGTGGGAAGGAGGAAGTGCACTTATACAAGAAGTACCGGTCGACCGCGCCCCTGTGATCAGTCGACCGGTGATTGCAGATATTTTGGGATATTTTCTTTTCTTTTCTTTTTCCTTTATTTTCTTTCCCACTTACTATATAAACAAAAATTTGGGTTCTATTTCAGATATACTTAGTTAGAATTGGTTTTAGAGAGTTGTGGGTTAAGGTTTGGGTTGTTGGAGAGTTAATCTTTCTTCCTCATTTGGTGTGACAACAATTGGGTTTGTAAGTTGCACTATTGAACGTCTATTCCATTAATATAACTTGTTTTCCATATTTTCTTTCTTTCTAGTTAATTTAAATGTTTTGATTTACTCTCTTTCTAGTATATATTTATCGCGTTTATTTATTGCTTTCCATTTATCGTGTTTTTACGATGCTTTCTAGGTAATTTAAATTAGGTTTTGTTTGAATGGAACTCACTCGGGTTAACGCGTTGCTTGGCTTTGGTGATAGTGTTTATGGGTTTATTTCGGGTGCGTTGTCCTAGTTATTACGCTTAGGGGATTTGACGGGGCATATTATGTATGTCCCGTGCTTACGACCTTTCGCGCGTTATTTTCTGGTTATTTGTTGACGCCAAAATCTTATTAGGCTTTTATGCGGATTTAGGGGCGTGACAACCCTTGGTTTAGTTAACTATCGAAATGAGATGCATTTGTAATAACTCGTCGACCCATGTAATCATTTTATACAAATTAACTCGGGTGAGGAATATTCGACGCAATCTATAGTTTTACTCGCTTTCATAATCTAGTTTCAATACCCTTGCCTAGATTAATCATTTCCCTTGATGCATCTTTTACTTTTTAGTTTGTAATCATCTTTTGCAGTTTTATTTCAGAATATTGAATCACTTGAATTCTAGCAACTCGTCCCTGTGGATTTTTGATACCCGACTTACTGCTGTGCTTGCCTCGCAAGTGTAGTCATAATTTCGGTTTGTTTGTATAGTCGCGGCGATATGAAAACAACGATTGTGCACTGACACGCGCAAACTTCTCGCACGCTATTAGTTTATAATAGGCATTTTCTTGAGGATGAGAGTAGGATTGCTTCTAGATGAGAGGTGAGATACTTGATACATGTGTGCATCGATGTAGAGACATGAAGTATGAGTTAGTTACATTTTGCATATTTATTGGTGAAGAATCCTTGCAAACTTTAGGGCTTTGGACCAAAATTATAAATGCCCCCCCCCCCCGGGTTTTTTAATAAACAGTGACATCAGGATTGACGATGGATCAAACTTGAAGTTGCATTGGACGTATCGGATTCCATTCCAAAATTACAAATGTCCCCCCCCAGTTTTTTTACTAGTTTAGCTTAAATTCTACCCATTTAGTTAATTAAAGTAAGTATCCCTTGAAAACTATATTTTTAAAATCATACTAGTCTTCATTTGCTCTTGGCCTCATTAAGATGTTGGATTGATACCCTTTACTTGCCATATATTTGTTTTATTATATTTTGTAGGTCCAAAGGGATTTCTGATTGACAAGTCTTCGCAACAACGAAACATACACACAAAGGACAAGTTATTACCCATCCAAGTAACTTTTATTGTTCTCGTTCCAAATTGTCCCAAAAATGGATAAAGGAGCAAGTCGCCACATCGTTTTGGGTTTAATCAAATTACCAAAGGGCTTAATTAGAAAAATAATTAACTAGTACTTCAAATGATGGATGATCTTCCCAATGAATTCGAGATTAAGAAATCTGTAACAGGTCTTAATGAGGACAGTTGTGCTGACCTGTAAGGACACAAATTTCCAATTGAGTCCATAAATAGTTTTGGCTTAATTCCGAACAAAAACATTTACATATAGGATTGTATTTAATTGTAATAATCTCAAGCCTATGAAAAGTTTGTTTGAAGACGTAGCGGCAAAGAGTATAAAGCTTCATCATCATGCCTGTTTGCGTGCCTCGTTTCTACGTCATCCACTATAGTTCCATGCTCCCAAGGTATGAATGCAATTATATAAATATAGGAGCTTGGAACTTGTTTATTGGGTGTTAGATTTATCTAAAACTGCATTTTTTTTATTTTCAAAAAGATTTCTAAGTAAAACTTTAAATAAGTTTATAAAGTTTTCTGGGCTAAAATAAAATTTTCCTACTTTCTGGTTTTTCATTCGATAGAGTCGTTCGAACGAGTTTGTCGTTCGAACAAACTTGCCAACGACTTCCCATTATGGCATACTGGAACTTCGTTCGAAATGTCGTTCGAACGAGATTTCTAACGATCTTCTAACGAGTTCATACTGGAACCTCATTAGAAGACTCGTTTGAACGAGATGTCGTTCGAACGAAATGTCGTTCGAACGAAATGTCATTCGAACGAGTTTCTAGCAGGAACAGTTTTCTAGCAGTTTTGAGCAGTTTTCACCCACTTCCCCACTTGATTCTTAACCAACTATTTTCAGACTTTAATATGTGCGGGAATCACTTTTGTTAAAACATTTTTTTGATATCCTACTAACTCCCAGAGAGTGTTTTGTGAGTAAAATCAAAGAGGCAAAAAGATCATGTTTTGAGTGTGTTTTTATCAAAAAGAAAAATATACACCACTCTAGTTTACACCCAAATTAGTTTCTTCCAAGTTCCCATATTCATATATCTTGCTTGGAGTTTGGCACCAGGTTCATCTCTTCCGTTCAAAGAGAAGTTTCGTGTTTTCTTCTACATCCCATAAAGAAAGAAGAAGAGTTTTTATTGCGGCATTACCCACTTGGAGAAAGGCTCCTTGCTCGGGTGACGGTGATCATACACAGTCCGATCGGTGGATTTCGAGACCGCGGTGGAGCTCCAAGGTTATCCGCTAGGAAGAGGTGTCTACAAGAAGAAGCGTTGAGGCTTGAGAGGGATCGAATCGTGTGTTGTAAGCCTTTCTATCTTGTATTTGTAAATCCGTATCTAATGGATTTGTGGCTAGGGCCGTCCGAGGTTGTTTCCCGTCTTGGATTTTTCCTCGTACATCGCGGCGTAGTGATTTATTGTTTCTATTTTATTTTTGCACTCACCTAGAACGCATGCTTAGGTTAAAAACATAAAATTGGTTTAATCACTATTTATTTATTTTTGGTGGTAAAAAAGAAAAAAATAACTTTTCATCTTTTTTTTTAATTTGTCTAAAAATAGTTTTTTAGTAAAATTGTTGTTTTATAAAAAAAAAACTGTATTTTTACAAAAAAAGAAGGAAATTTTAAAAAAAAACTCTACAATTTTTTCTCTTTATAAAAAATAGTTAAACAAAGTTTTTTTAATTATAAATTTTTTTTTTATATATATTTGAAAAAAAGAAAACATTTTTTTAAAGATAAAACCAGTATTCCGTTCATTTTAATTAAAAACTAACATTACGTTTTTATATATACAATGCACAATTTGTTTTTTCCATAAAGGAATTGTTTTTGTAAAATACAATCAAAATAATGTAGAGTTTTCTTTCAATACACTAATATATACATATACTACTATGCATTAATGTCTTTAGGGGTTAAAAAGAAGAAAATAGTTTTTATAAAAAAAAAACGTTACAGTTTTTTCTTTTTATAAAAAACAGTTAACTCTTTAAAACACTCAGATAATTCTTAAAAACAGTTAATCCTACAATAAGTTTATCCACGAGATTAATTGTAGGATTTTAAGCTTCCATGGAGGAAACGTTAGGGAGGGAAAAATGAGGCGAGATGTGGGAAATAGGGAGGTGATTAAATACATGCAAAATTAACTACAGATAATCGAGAGACGAGGTCAAGGGAAATAGAGGCGGGGTGAAGTAAAATGTAGAAAAAAAATTAAACGTGAGTTGAGAGAGGCCGCCACATGTTAAATGTTACAATCCTCATTCTTTCTGAACCAAAACTCTCTAGATTTTATAATTATAAGTGCCCCGTGCCATGATATAAGTTTTTATGATTATTGTGAAATTTTAAGAAATGATTAATGGCCTTTATGCAAAACTCGTGATTGTTAGTGGGAGTGGCAAATCCTAGTTATCTATTTTCAAAAGAAAAATAAATAGAACGTAATCAAAGTAACTAAGCCATGAGAGTTTTATGTAGTGCTTAAATTTATATAAAACCATAACATATCTTGAGTATTTCATTTAATTCTCAACCTAGCCATAATATATAGTGATTGTAATTGTCAGAAAGGTTGGGGGCAAACACTAAAGGAAAAAAAATTAGACAACAACTAAATTTATACAACCATAATTTGAGAATACAAATAAAACCCACACTTGAATATAAAGAACAAAGAAAAAAAGAGCGATAAGCGTCAAATCATGAAAAAATATTAAAGAGGGAAAGATTTTAGTGGATGCCATTGTTGGAAGCAACGTAATAGTTGTAGGGTACCAGAGCAAACCCTTTAAAATAAAATTGAAAGACCAATTCACTGCTCCCTATTGTCCTTTAATCCTAACACACATACCTTTTCACCAACTAAAACAGATTGAGATTGAAAAGTTGTGGCAACAATAGAAATAAATTTTAGTGGTTCAACAAAATCTAATTGAGAAACATATGAGTGGGAATTGGTAAGTGGAGACACTACACCAAAATAGGCAAACGGTGCGGTCTTCGTCCATGACTAGATTCATGGATCGCGAACTTGGGCCGTGACCAAATCTAGCGTGACCAAAATTACTGGTCATAAACCAAAGCCCTGACCCCTGACCAAGAATAGTGGTCATGGATTACTGGGTCAAGAAAAACAGATACAGATAGAGGCTGTGACCAGTTGCTCACAGACCAAATCCCTGACCTCAATGTGACTAGTTTTACACCTCACGATACTCATCACGACCTAGAGCCGTAACTATATTTTCCTCCCTCGAGATGGTGGTCACAGCCCATACCCGTGACCAATCAATATACCCATTCTAGTGTGGCCACGGTCCCAAATCGAGACAAGATATATCATGAAAAAAATAAAAATATGGCAATGGACCAGTGCCGTGACCATATTTAACCGGAAAAAAATGGGTTGTTTTGGTCTATTTCTCACATAAGTCTTCTCACGATTGCGCGACCGGTTGCTACTTGTTACGTTGAACAGACACGAGGTGTTCATGCCACCTTCGGTGCCATTTCAGGGCTATTCACTACACAAAAACATCAATTTGGCACACCTTGATATTAAAAATCTGGCACAATTTAAAATTGTGCCAAATTTTGGCACGGTTTAATGATATCCTGGCACACTTTAAAACAGTGCTAAAATTTGGCACTGTTTAAAAGTGTGCCAAAATTGAGGACACCTCACTAAAATATAAATATTTTTAAAAAAATTAATCCCTCTAACATTTTTGGGTCTCCCGCTCTCTCTCCTCTCTCAATAGCAGGTCCCTCTCTCTCTTACTCGCTCTCGCAAATCCCACCTAGCTCCTCTCTCAATATCAGGCTCCGGCTCTCTCTCCTCTCTCAATACAGTCTCTCGATCTTTGTCTCTACAACTCACAACCCTACAACAGAGGTACGCTTATAGATTTTCATTTTTTCTTTCGTACATTTGTTTGTGTTTGTTTCTGATTTTCATGTTGTGTTATTTTCTTATGAAATTGAGAAATTAGAGTTTGATGGGGAATAAGTTGGGTAAGAGGAGACAAGCGGTGGATTATAAATACACCAAGCCTCAGGGTTTGTATTAGCATAAGGATGTGGATAATTAGAAACTTAGGAAATTGATATTTGATTTTAAGCTAGCTCCTTGATACCCTTAAGATGATGAATGTTGACGTGCTTTTTTTTTTTTGCTTGACAGATCCTTGGAATATAATGGAGGTTGGCCTGATCTGTAGGGAAATAGGAAATCCTAACTTTACTTGGATGATTGAATTTTTTATTTAGGCATTAGTTTATTTTTCTTATCTGGATAATTGTTCAGTTGTTGATTGAATTAGAAATTAGTAGGATATTTATTATTAATTATCTATAGTATTTATCTTAAGTTAGGTATTTTAATCCTAGTAGAATTAGGTTTATGAAACCTATAAATAAGGTTAATCTTTGATGTCACCTTTATGATGAATTGAGTCCTGAATTAAGTTTTATTTCAATTTAGTTAAGTTCATCGTCTTTACATTTATGTTCTAGGTTCTACACCAGATAGAGCAATGGTCCAAGTTCTATCTTTGGTTATTCTAGCTCAACTCATAATGTCCCTTATGTTTATTTCCATGCCATAATTCCTCATTTGAATTTCCCCATAAACTGAGAAGCTTTTGTGTGACAATTTCTCTAGAACTTGGTAAAACTTTGAAGCTTATTATAACGGTGCCTCATTTACTAATAGATTAACTAGTTGTGTTGAGTTGGTAATTTAATTTTTATAATGATTTTTATAGTGATTGAAATATCTTAAAGCCATACGATAAATTATTCAACTTGGAACTCGTTTGGCACTGTTGCAAAGATCTGTGATACTGTCATTGAATGTATTATATTATCAAGTGTTACGAGTTATATATATCTAGCAATTTTGTGTCTTTTAACCTTTCTTAAATCAATGATTTTATGAATAGGTGTTAATCATTGATGATGAAAGTGTGGATTGAACAAAGAGTAGCTTTTGACTTTGTGAGGATATACTTTAGACAAAATAAGGGTAATTCTTCTTGGAAGAAATTATGGAAAGGGAGAAGCTATAAGAAAAGTGAGTCCAATCTCAACTGAATGATTCACTCGTGATATGGTTGATGATCTTTTGCCTGACTCTAAAGAGAACACCTGATGTTTTTCCTATCAGATCCTCACAGTCGCCAAAGAGCATCATTTTGGGGATCTGTCTTCTTCTGATTCAAGTCTAAGAATTCCAAAGATGCCAGTCGTGCTATTTGTGGTTCTCGTGATCTTCTCTATGACAAAGATCTAGCTACAGTTAAGTATTAATTCCCCTCACTACTTGTAACTTTCATTTTCTTTTTCAATGGCTATTTTTTATTGAATATAACAGAAGTATATGGAAGCTCTTGATAGGTGAAACATTTGGTCGGTTCATTTTTGTTATCATTTTGTTGCATCCCCTATTGGGAATTAATCTCTATCACCAATTTCTTGTATTTAATGTACTTTTAAGTCTTGATCGATCAAAAGCATTTGAGATTCTTGTGAGCGATCTAAAGATGTTTTCCTCTCTTAATGAAGAACTTTTCAAGGAGATCACTCGACTACTTATACTTGACAATTTTAGGTACTAAAGCTATCATTTATCATTCTTGATGATTGCGGACATTAATAATTAAAGGAACTATAGTTTTTAGCATGTTATTTTAGTTAATCCCACATAATCCCTAAAAGATGAAAAACACTGTTACTCATTTGTTAAATACAAATCCTCTAATTTACTTAACCCCCACATATTTTGAAGACTAAAATACCTATTGAGATGAGTCACCTTATCCATTGAGAAGTGAGTCTGCCATTGACAATTCACTAAAACTCTACAAAGTCTAAGACATATTCTTCTATTTCCATCCCTTTTATTAAACTAGGTGAATCTAGATCCTGAGTACCCAATGTCCAAGGGGAAGAAACTGCAAAAAAATTGAGGTATTCCTGCAGGGGAAACCTCTATCTCTTAGTATACTTGGCATAAATGAAAGAAATTTGAACTTGAAAGAAATTCTAGATATAGGGAACTTGATAGGGGAAACCTCCCCTTTCCATTGATTTGGAGTTTTCCTTTGATAGTTATATAGTCTGCTTCACTAATCTCCCCTTTTCTTCATGATGCAATGTTTGTTGTCACCACCATCAGATGCAATGTGCTACCAAGGTGGGATATTTTTCACTCGGTTCTTCTCAAACCTATGGAGACTTTGATATAGAGCATCTCAAGAAGACTCAAAAAGGTTTTTCTGTGCCGATCATGTCTCACATCATTCTTTATACAATTTTCTTTCGTCATATCCCATGGAGAATATGACTATGGTTATTGAGTTCTACGTGAACTTATTTATTTTGTTATATAACTCTTTGGTTATATCCTCCTTTGTTTATGACCGGGACATTATCTTGACATAGAATGTTCTCGCTGAGTACCAATGATTATCTTGCATTGACCGACCTCATTTCCTTCCCCACTACTTTCTCTATATATGTGGTAACACGTGAAATTCGTTTGTATTTCATCGAAAATCGGAAAAGTTAGGGAATATGTCACGAACCCAATCATCTCCTTTTCATTTATTTTTTCCAACTGATAAAAACCGAACTGTTTTTCAATAAAATTTAAACTTAATCAAACGCACCTTAAAAGGATAATGTTTTGAAAAATGGACCATCACTTTTTTTCGTTTATCTTTTCCGGGACACCTACGAGGACAACGTATCTTGAATACTAAGAGATATCATGAGTATTTAAGACGCTAGGAGGTTCCAAGTCTTTTTAAATCCTAAGCGCAAGCCTAAAGCAATGGTGCGCTTGACCCAAGTATGACACATTTTACAGAAAATGCATACAATTGAATTTATTGTATATTTATAACAAGAGTGATGTTGAATTTTGAATTTTAAATAGTGTAAATCGCAGTTACAATAATTTCAGAGCAATCAAAACCATTTGAGAACAATTATATGCAAGAATATTTGAATTGAGTTGAAATATATAATAATTTTAGAGCAATTGTAGCAATTAGGAGGATCTGGTTTTATCTGGAACAATACAAAGCATTAAGATAAAAGCATCAATGTTTAACCAGAATTGCAACCAATTAAATGCCGACAAATTGACATCTAAGTTTACGCAATGTTTTCCTAACTTTTCTTCTTATCTCGTACTTTAGTTTGGTATGTCACTGTAAGGGCATCATACAATGAGATTTATGGAATAGTAAATATGATGATGTGGTGTGGAGAAGAAAATAGCTTGAGTAATCCAATACTTTGCCTGTTTAGACTCCCCTTTTTATAGTGTTCCTGTTACGATTCACCTCGCTGAGCTCCTTGTACCCAACTAGGTGAGCTTCAACTTCAATTTCTCCAAAACAGGTCGTTATATAACTATTATGAACTGTTATATAATAGTTATATAAACAGTTATATAACTATTATGAAACTGTTATGCGACTTCTTTGTCCTGTGCTTAGATTTTTGTATGCGTACATACTTTATTTCTGTTGGCAAGTTCGCAAGCAAATACCCGCTAGATAGAGCTACGTGTTATAGGCACCTGATACCTACTTTATTTATGTTGGATGACACCCCGTTAGATTTTTTATTGACCAGCTACCATAATTCATGATGTTAGTATGCATGGTGGATTTTTACAACTATTAATTCTCAATACAACTCTCTCTATCAATGCAGCTCTTTCTATCAACTGGATTGATTGCAATACAACTCTCTCTATCAACTGGATTGATTGCAAAACTCTGAACCAGCAGTTCCTTTCTATCAAGTATCCTTTATTTTATTGTAGGAATCATAATATTATTCATATCTTTGCCTCATCTCTTGGTCTGAAGAACATTTTTCTATCTTACATTATGTCAATACAATTTTTTACGAGTTTTGAAATTTGAACACCGTTGTGTTCATCTTGATTTATCATTGCAGGGTCCCAAACTCAATTATCTCTTGAAGGTGATATTAATCGGTATGAGTTAGGTATTGATATTTAGGTCTATTAAATCAAGAGTTCAGGTGTTAATCAAAATTTTTGTTATCGTCTACTTTACACAGGTCAAAAGTGTGCTTGATCCGTTATCTTGGGAGCTGATTATGTCCAAAGAGATGATGATTATGAATCTGACAGCGAGGTGAAGCATCAAAATAAGTTTTAATTCTCGTTGAGCTTAAGATAAAACAAAAACTTTTAATTTCAAACATTACATTATGAGTATTTTTAGCTTAAGGGTTAAAATTAGACTTTGGTACCTCTTTAGAACATTTTTTGTCATTGAATATAAAATGGCTTACTTTATGAGCTTCTTTAGTTAAATTGGTGGAAGGGATTTGCTGGTGGTTTGGTTTTGGAATTTGCTGCTGCTGTTGAGTTTATTTCAAATGTTAAAACATGTTGGATTTAACAAATAAACAAATGAAACTATGTCAAAAAAATTTTAAATCAATAAATTCCCCCCAAACGATCCCGTAGGAGGAACGAACACCTCACACGGGACTAATATAACTTGTAGGAACGGACCGCGAAGTCCCGGGTCTCCCGGTTTGACAAAATGACAATAATTTGCAAAAATCACATTTAGACTTAAAAACTAGCCGTTAAAGGATGAAAACTCAAATCAGCCCCCAAACGACCCCGTAGGAGGCACGGACACCTCGCACGGGACCAATGTAACTTGTAGGAACTGACCGCGTAGTCCCGCGGCTCCCGATTTGGGAATATGACGATAATTTGCAAAAATCACACCCAGACTTAAAAACAAGCCGTTAAAGGGTGAAATCCCAAACTAGCCCCCAAACGACCACGTAGGAGGCACGAACACTTCGAACAGGACCAATGAAACTTGAGGAACTGATCGCGTAGTCCCGACGCTCCCGGTTTGAGAATATGATGATAATTTGCAAAAATCACAATTAGACTTAAAAACAAGTCGTTAAAGGGTGATAACCTAAACCAGCCCCCAAACGGCCCCGTAGGAGGCACAAACACCTCGAACGGGGACTATGTAACTTGTAGGAACTAACCTCATGGTCCCACGTTTCTCGATTAGAGAATATGACGATAATTTGGAAAAATCACACTTAGACTTAAAAACAAGCCATTAAAGGGTGAAAACCCCAACCAGCCCCCAAACGACACCATAGGAGGCACAAACACTTCGCACGGGACCAATGTAACTTGTAGGAACTGACCGCGTAGTCCCGGGTCTCTCGGTTTGAGGATATGACGATAATTTGCAAAAATCACACTTAGACTTAAAAATAAGCCGTTAAAGGGTAAAACCCAAACCAGCCCCCAAATGACCCCGTAGGAGGCACGAATACCTTGCAAGGGACCAAAGTAACTTGTATGAACTGACCGCGTAGTCACGGGTCTCCCGGTTCGAGAATAAGACGATCATTAGCAAAAATCAACACTTAGACTTAAAAACAAGCGGTGTAAGGGTGAAAACTCAAACTAGCCCCCAAACGATCCTGTAGGAGGCACGAACACCTCGCACTGGACCAATGTAACTTCTAGGGACTAACCGCATAGTCCCGGGTCTCCCGATTTGAGAATACGATGGTAATTTGCAAAAACCAACACTTAGACTTAAAAACAAGCCGTTAAAGGGTGAAAACTCAAACCATCCCCCAAACGACCCCGTAGGCGGCACGAACACCTCGTACAGGACCAATGTAACTTGTAGGAACTGACCGCGTAGTCCCGGGTCTCTCGGTTTGAGAATATGACAATAATTGGGAAAAACAAACACTTAGACTTAAAAAGAAGCCGTTAAAGGGTGAAAACTCAAACCAACCCCCAAACGACTGCCGTAGGAGGCACGAACACCTCGTACTGGACTAATGTAACTTGTAGGAACTGGCCGCATAGTCCCGGGTCTCCCAGTTTGCGAATACGACGATAATTTGTAAATATCACACTTAAACTTAAAAACAAGTCGTTAAAGGGTGAAAACCCAAACAAACCCCCAAACGTCCCCGCAGGAGGCACGAACACCTTGCACGAGACCAATGTAACTTGTAGGAACTGGTCGCGTAGTCCCGGGGCTCCCGATTTGAGAATACGACGATAATTTGCAGAAATCACACTTAGACTTAAAAACAAGTCAATAAAGGGTGAAAACCCAAACCGGCCCCAAAACGACCCCGTAGGAAGAACGAACACATTGCACGGGACCAATGTAACTTATAGGAACTGACCGCGTAGTCCCGGGTCTCCTGGTTTGAGAATACGATGATAATTTGCAAGAATCACACTTAGTCTTAAAGACAAGCCGTTAAAGGATGAAAACCCAAATCGGCCCCCAAGCGACCCCGTAGGAGGCATGAACACCTCGCACGGGACCAATGTAACATGTAGGAACTGATCACGTAGTCTCGACTCTCCAGGTTTGAGAATACGATGATAATTTGCAAAAATCACACTTAGACTTAAAAATAAGTCGTTAAAGGGTGAAAACCCAAACTGACCCCCAAACGGCCCCGTAGGAGGCATGAACACCTCGCTCGGGACCAATGTAACTTGTAGGAACTTGCAACGTAGTCCCAGAGCTCCCGATTTGAGAATGTGATGATAATTTCCTTAAATCACACTTAGACTTAAAAACAAGCCGTTAAAGGGTGATAACCCAAACCAGCCCCCAAATGACCCCGCAGGAGCCACAAACACCGCGCACGGGACCAATGTAACATGTAGGAACTTATCGCATTGTCCCGGGGCTCCCGATTTGAGAATACGATGATAATTTGCAAAAATCACTCTTAGACATAAAAACAAGTCGCTAAAGGATAAAAATCCAAACCAGCCCCCAAACGGCCCATAGGAGTCACAAACACCTCGTTCGGGACCAATGTAACTTGTAAGAACTGACCACGTAGTCGCGGGGCTCTCAGTTTGAGAATATGACGAATATTTGCAAAAATTAACACATTGACTTAAAAACAAGCCGTTAAAGTGTTAAAACCCAAACCAGCACCCAAACGGCTCTATAGGAGGCACAACACCTCTCAAGAGACCAATATAACTTATAGGAACTGGTCGCGTAGTCCCGAGGATCTCGGTTTGAGAATATGACAATAATTTGTAAAAATCACACTTACACTTAAAAACAAGCCGTTAAAGGGGGATAACCCAAACCAGTCACCAAACGACCCCGTAAGAGGCACAGACACCTCGCATGGGACCAATGCAACTTATTAGAACTGGTCGCGTAGTCCCAGGGATCCCGATTTGAGAATACGACGATAATTTCTAAAAATTACACTTAGACTTAAAAATAAATCGTTAAAGGGTGAACACCAAAATCAACCCCCAAACCGCCCCGAAGGAGGCACGAACACCTCGCACGGGACAAATGTAACTTGTAGTAATTGATGCGTAGTCTCGGGCTCCCAGTTTGAGAATACGACTATGATTTGAAAAAATCACACTTCGACTTAAAAACAAGCCGTTGAAGGGTGAAATCCCAAACCAGTCACCAAATGACCCCGTAGGAGGTATGAACACCTCGCACGGGACCAATGAAACTTGTAGGGACTGACCGCGTAGTCCCGGATCTCCCGGTTTGAGAATATGATGATAATTTACAAAAATCACACTTAGAGTTAAAAACAAGCCGTTAAAGGGTGAAAACCCAAACCGGCCCCCAAACGACCCCGTAGGAGGCACAAACACCTCGCACGGGACCAATGTAACTTGTAGGAACGGGCCGCGTAATCCCGGGACTCCCGATTTGAGAATACAACAAAAATTTACAAAAATCAATCTTAGACTTAAAAACAATTCGTTAAAGGGTGAAAACCCAAACCCGCCCGCAAATGACCCCATAGGAGGCACGAACACCTCGCACGGGACCAATGTAACTTGTAGGAACTGACCGCGTAGTCCCGGGTCTCTCGGTTTGAGAATACGATGGTAATTTGCAAAAATCAACACTAAGACTTAAAAACAAGCCAATAAAGTGTGAAAACCCAAACGGCCCTATCGGAGGCACAACACCTCGCATGAGACCAATGTAACTTTTAAGAACTGGTCGCGTAGTCCCGGGGCTCTCGGTTTGAGAATACGATGATAATTTGCAAAAATTACACTTAGACTTCAAAAGAAGCCGTTAAAGGGTAATAACCCAAACGAGCCACCAAACGACCCCGTAGGAGGCACGAACACCTCACATGGGACCAATGTAACTTGTGGAAACTGTTCACATAATCCCGGGGCTCTCGATTTGAGAATACGATGATTATTTGCAAAAATCAACACTTAGACTTAAAAATAAGCCGTTAAAGTGTGAAAACCCAAACTAGCACCCAAACGGACCTATAGGAGGCACAACACCTCGCATGAGACCAATGTAACTTCTAGGAACTGGCCGCATAGTCTCGGGGCTCTCGATTTGAGAATAGAACACTAATTTGCAAAAATCACACTTAGACTTAAAAATAAGCCGTTAAAGGGTGAAAACCCAAACCAGCCGCCAAACGGCCCCGTAGGAGGCATGAATACGTCGCAAGGGACCAACGTATCTTGTAGGAACTAGCCGCATAGTCCCGGGGTTCCCCGTTTGAGAATACGATGATAATTGGCAAAAATCACACTTAGACTTAAAAATAAGCCGTTAAAGGGTTAAACCCAAACCAGAATCCAAAGGACCCCGTAGGAGGCACGAACACCTCGCACGGAACAAATATAACTTGTAGGAAATGACGCGTAGTCCCTGGGCTCTCGGTTTGAGAATACGACGATAATTTAAAAAAATCATACTTAGACTTAAAAACAAGCCGTTAATGGGTGAAAACCCAAACCAACCTCCAAAAGACCCCATAGGAGGCACGGACCCCTCGCACGGGACCAATGTAACTTGTAGGAACTGGCCGCGTAATTCCGGGACTCCCGTTTTGAGAATACAACAAAAATTTACATAAATCAATCTTAGACTTAAAAACAATTCGTTAAAGGGTGAAAACCAGAACCGGCCCGCAAACGACCCCGTAGGAGGCACGAACACCTTGCACGGGACCAATGTAACTTGTAGGAACTGACCGCGTAGTCCCGGGTCTCTCGGTTTGAGAATACGATGGTAATTTGCAAAAATCAACACTTAGACTTAAAAACAAGCCAATAAAGTGTGAAAACCCAAACCAGCACCCAAACGGCCCTATCAGAGTCACAACACCTCGCATGAGACCAATGTAACTTTTAAGAACTGGCCGCGTATTCTCGGGGCTCTCGGTTTGAGAATACGATGATAATTTGCAAAAATTACACTTAGACTTCAAAATAAGCCGTTAAAGGGTAATAACCCAAACGAGCCACCAAACGACCCCGTAGGAGGCATGAACACCTCACATGGGACCAATGTAACTTGTGTAAACTGTTCGCATAATCCCGGGGCTCTCAATTTGAGAATACGATGATTATTTGCAAAAATCAACACTTAGACTTAATAACAAGCCGTTAAAGTGTGAAAACTCAAACCAGCACCCAAACGGACCTATAGGAGGCACAACACCTCGCATGAGACCAATGTAACTTCTAGGAACTGGCCGCATAGTCTCGGGGCTCTAGATTTGAGAATACGACACTAATTTGCAAAAATCAAACTTAGACTCAAAAATAAGCCGTTAAAGGGTGAAAACCCAAACCAGCCCCCAAACAGCCCCGTAGGAGGCACGAATACCTCACAAAGGGACCAACGTATCTTGTAGGAACTAGCCGCATAGTCCCGGGGTTCCCCGTTTGAGAATACGACGATAATTGGGAAAAATCAAACTTAGACTTAAAAATAAGCCGTTAAAGGGTTAAACCCAAACCAGAATCCAAAGGACCCCGTAGGAGGCACGAACACCTCGCACGGGACAAATATAACTCGTAGGAAATGATGCGTAGTCCCTGGGCTCTCGGTTTGAGAATACGACGATAATTTACAAAAATCATACTTAGACTTAAAAATAAGCCGTTAATGGGTGAAAACCCAAACCAACCTCCAAAAGACCCCATAGGAGGCACGAACCCCTCGCACGGGAGAAATGTAACATGTTGGAATTAGTCGCATATTCCCGAAGATACCGGTTTGAGAATACAACAAAAATTTACAAAAATCAATCTTAGACTTAAAAACAATTCGTTAAAGGGTGAAAACCAAAACCGACCCGCAAACGACCCCGTAGGAGGCACGAACACCTCGCACGGGACCAATGTAACTTGTAGGAACTGACCGCGTAGTCCCGGGTCTCTCGGTTTGAGAATACGATGGTAATTTGCAAAAATCAACACTTAGACTTAAAAACAAGCCAATAAAGTGTGAAAACCCAAACCAGCACCCAAACGGCCCTATCGGAGGCACAACACCTCACATGAGACCAATGTAACTTTTAAGAACTGGCCGCGTAGTCCCGGGGCTCTCGGTTTGAGAATACGATGATAATTTGTAAAAATTACACTTAGACTTCAAAATAAGCCGTTAAAGGGTAATAACCCAAACGAGACACCAAACGACCCCGTAGGAGGCACGAGCACCTCACATGGGACCAATGTAACTTGTGGAAACTGTTCGCATAATCCCGGGGCTCTCCATTTGAGAATACGATGATTATTTGCAAAAATCAACACTTAGACTTAAAAACAAGCCGTTAAAGTGTGAAAACTCAAACCAGCACCCAAACGGACCTATAGGAGGCACAACACCTCGCATGAGACCAATGTAACTTCTAGGAACTGGCCGCATAGTCTCGGGGCTCTAGATTTGAGAATACGACACTAATTTGCAAAAATCACACTTAGACTTAAAAATAAGCCGTTAAAGGGTGAAAACCCAAACCAGCCCCCAAACGGCCGCGTAGGAGGCACGAATACCTCGCAAGGGACCAACGTATCTTGTAGGAACTAGCCGCATAGTACCGTGGTTCCCCGTTTGAGAATATGACGATAATTGGCAAAAATCACACTTAGACTTAAAAATAAGCCGTTAAAGGGTTAAACCCAAACCAGAATCCAAAGGACCCCGTAGGAGGCACGAACACCTCGCACGGGACAAATATAACTCGTAGGAAATGACGCGTAGTCCCTGGGCTCTCGGTTTGAGAATACGACGATAATTTACAAAAATCATACTTAGACTTAAAAACAAGCCGTTAATGGATGAAAACCCAAACCAACCTCCAAAAGACCCCATAGGAGGCACGAACCCCTCGCACGGGAGAAATGTAACATGTTGGAATTAGTCGCATAGTCCCGAAGATACCGGTTTGAGAATACAACAAAAATTTACAAAAATCAATCTTAGACTTAAAAACAATTCATTAAAGGGTGAAAACCAAAACCGGCCCGCAAACGACCCCGTAGGAGGCACGAACACCTCGCACGGGACCAATGTAACTTGTAGGAACTGACCGCGTAGTCCCGGGTCTCTCGGTTTGAGAATACGATGGTAATTTGCAAAAATCAACACTTAGACTTAAAAACAAGCCAATAAAGTGTGAAAATCCAAACCAGCACCCAAACGGCCCTATCGGAGGCACAACACCTCGCATGAGACCAATGTAACTTTTAAGAACTGGCCGCGTAGTCCCGGGGCTCTCGGTTTGAGAATACGATGATAATTTGTAAAAATTACACTTAGACTTCAAAATAAGCCGTTAAAGGGTAATAACCCAAACGAGCCACCAAACGACCCCGTAGGAGGCACGAACACCTCACATGGGATCAATGTAACTTGTGGAAACTGTTCGCATAATCCCGGGGCTCTCCATTTGAGAATACGATGATTATTTGCAAAAATCAACACTTAGACTTAAAAACAAGCCGTTAAAGTGTGAAAACCCAAACCAGCACCCAAACGGACCTATTGGAGGCACAACACCTCGCATGAGACCAATGTAACTTCTAGGAACTGTCCGCATAGTCTCGGGGCTCTAGATTTGAGAATACGACACTAATTTGCAAAAATCACACTTAGACTTAAAAATAAGCCGTTAAAGGGTGAAAACCCAAACCAGCCCCCAAACGGCCGCGTAGGAGGCACGAATACCTCGCAAGGGACCAACGTATCTTGTAGGAACTAGCCGCATAGTACCGTGGTTCCCCGTTTGAGAATACGACGATAATTGGCAAAAATCACACTTAGACTTAAAAATAAGCCGTTAAAGGGTTAAACCCAAACCAGAATCCAAAGGACCCCATAGGAGGCACGAACACCTCGCACGGGACAAATATAACTCATAGGAAATGATGCGTAGTCCCTGGGCTCTCGGTTTGAGAATACGACGATAATTTACAAAAATCATACTTAGACTTAAAAACAAGCCGTTAATGGGTGAAACCCAAACCAACCTCCAAAAGACCCCATAGGAGGCACGAACCCCTCGCACGGGAGAAATGTAACATGTAGGAATTAGTCGCATAGTCCCGAAGATCCCGGTTTGAGAATACGATGATAATTTGCAAAAATCACACTTAGACATAAAAATAAGCCGTTAAAGGGTGAAAACCCAAACCAGCCCCCAAACGGCCCCTTAGGAGTCACAAACACCTTGCACGGGACTAATGTAACTTGTAGGAATTGGCTACGTTGTCCCGGGGCTCCGAGTTTGAGAATACGATGATAATTGGTAAAAATCACACTTAGATTTAAAAACAAGTCGTTAAAGGGTGAAAACCCAAACCAGCCTCCAAACGACCCCGTAGGAGGCACGAACACCTCGCATGGGAGATATGTAACTTGTAGGAATTGGCCCCGTAGTCTCGGGGCTCCCGATTTGAGAATACGATTAAATTTTCAAAAATCACACTTAGACTTAAAAAGAAGCCGTTGAATGGTGAAATCCCAAACCAACCCCCAAACGACCCCGTAGGAGGTACGAACACCTCGCACGGTACCAATGAAACTTGTAGGCACTGATTGCGTATTCTCGGGTCTCTTGGTTTGTGAATACGATGATAATTTGCGAAAATCACACTTAGACTTAAAAACAAGCCGTTAAAGGATGAAAACCCAAATTGGCCTCCAAATGAACCCATAGGAGGCACGATCACCTCGCACGGGACCATTGTAACTAGTAGAAATTGGACGCGTAATCCCGGGACTCCCGTTTTGAGAATACGATGATAATTTACAAAAATCACTCAAAGACTTAAAAATAAGCCGTTAATGGGTGAAAACCCAAAGCGGCCCCCAAACGGCCCCGTAGGAAGCACGAACACCTCGTAGGGGACCAATGTAAATTACAGGAACTGGTCGCGTTGTCCGGGTGCTCCCAGTTTGAGAATACGATGATAATTTACAAAAATCACTCTTAGACATAAAAACAACCCGTTAAAGGGTGAAAACCCAGACCAGCCACCAAATGACCCCGTAGGAGGCACGAACACCTCGCACGGGACCAATGTAAGTCGTGAGAACTGGCCGCGTAGTCCTGGGTCTCCCAGTTTGAGAATACGATGATAATTTGTAAAAATCAATAGTTAGACTTAAAACAAGCCGTTAAAGTGTGAAAACCCAAACAAGCACCCAAACGGCCCTATAGGAGGCGCAACATCTCACATGAGACCAATGTAACTTATAGGAATTGGTCGCGTAGTACCGGGGCTCTCAGTTTGAGAATACGATGATAATTTACAAAAATCACACTTAGACTTAAAAACAATCCGTTTAAGGGTGATAACTCAAACCAGCCACCAAACGACCCCGTAGGAGGCACGGACACCTCGCACGGGACCAACGTAACTTCTGGGAACTGGCCGCGTAATCCAGGGGCTCCCAGTTTGAGAATACGACGATTAATTGCAAAAATTAACACTTAGACTTAAAAGCAAGGCGTTAAAGTGTGAAAACCCAAAGCTGCACACAAACAGCCCTATAGGTAGCACAACACCTCGCATGAGACCAATGTAACTTGTAGGAACTGGCCGCATAGTCCTGGGGCTCTCAATTTTAGAATACGACTATAATTTGCAAAAATCACACTTAGACTTAAAAATAAGCCGTTAAAGGGTGAAAGCCTAAACCAGCCCCCAAATGGCTCCGTAGGAGGCACGAACACCTCGAAAGGGACCAATGTAACTTGTAGGAACTAGCCGCGTAGTCCTGGGATCCCAATTTGAGAATACGACAATAATTGGTAAAAATCACACTTAGACTTAAAAATAAGTCGTTAAAGGGTTAAAATCCAAACTAGCCTCCAAAGGACCCCGTAGGAGGCACGAACACCTCGCACGGGACCAATGTAACTTGTTGGAATTCACGCCTAGTCCCGGGCCTCCCGGTTTGAGAATACGATGATAATTTGAAAAAATCACACTTAAACTTAAAAATAAGCCGTTGAAGGGTGAAATCCCAAACCAGGCCCGAAACGACCCCGTAGGAGGCACAAACAGGTCGCACGGGACTAATGAAACTTGTACGAACTGATCGCGTAGTCCGGGGTCTCCCGGTTTGAGAATACGATGATAGTTTGAAAAAATCAAACTTCAACTTAAAACAAGCCGTTAAAGGGTGAAAACCCAAAGAAGCCCCCAAACTACCCCGTTAGAGGCACGAACACCTCGCACGGGACCATTGTAACTTTTAGGAACTGGCCGCATAATCCCGAGACTCTCATTTTGAGAATACGATGATAATTTGAAAAAATCACTCTGACTTAAAAATAAGCCGTTAAAGGGTGAAAACCCAAATCGGCACCCAAACGACCCCGTAGGAGTCACAAACACATCGCACGGGACCAATGTAAATTGTAGGAACTGACCGCGTAGTCTCGGGGCTCTCGGTTTGAGAATACGACGGTTGTTTATAAAAATCAACACTTAGACTAAAAAATAAGCCGTTAAAGTGTGAAAATCCAAACCATCACCCAAACGACCCTATAGGAGGCACCACACCTTGCATGAGACCAATGTAACTTTAAGGAACTTTTCGCAAAGTCTCGAGGCTCTCGATTTGAGAATACGACGATAATTTGGAAAAATCACACTTAGACTTAAAAACAAGCCGTTAAAGGGTCAAAACCCAAACCAGCCTCCATACGGCCCTCTAGGAGGCACAACACCTCGCAAGAGACCAATGTAACTTGTAGAAACTGGCCGTGTAGTCCCGGGGCTCCCGATTTGAGAATACGATAATAATTTGCAAAAATCACAGTAAGACTTAAAAACAACCCGTTAAAGGGTTAAAACCTAAACCAGCCTCCAAAGAACCCCGTAGGAGGCACGAAAACGTCGCACGGGACAAATGTAACTTGTAGGAATTGAGGCGTAGTCTCGGGGCCCCCGATTTGAGAATACGATGATAATTTGCAAAAATCACACTTAGACATAAAAAGAAACCGTTAAAGGGTGAAAACTCAAACCGTCCCCCAAATGACCACGTAGGAGGCACGAATACCTCACAAAGGACCAATGTAACTTGTAGGAACTGGCCGCGTAATCCCGGGACTCACATTTTGAGAATACGATGATAATTTAGAAAAATCACTCTTAGACTTAAACACAAGCCGTTAAAGGGTGCAAATCGTAATCGGCCTACAAACGGCCCTATAGGAGGCACGAACACCTCGCACGGGACCAATGTAACTTGGAGGAACTGACCGCGTAGTCTCGGGTCTCCCAGTTTGAGAATACGATGGTAATTTGGAAAAATCACACTTAGACTTAAAAATATGCCGTTAAAGGACGAAAACACAAACCAGCCCCCAAACGGCCCCGTAGGAGGCATGAACACCTCGTAGGGGACCAATGTAACTTGTAGGAACTGGTCGCATAGTCCCGGTTTGAGAATACGACGACAATTTGCAAAAATCACTCTTAGATATAAAAATAAGCCGTTAAAGGGTGAAAACCGAAATCAGACCCCAAATGGCCCCTAGGAGTCAGAAACACCTCGCACGAGACCAATGTAACTTGTAGGTACTGACCGCGTAGTCACGGGGCTCTCGGTTTGAGAATACGATGATAATTTGTAAAAATCAACACTTAGACTTAAAAATAAGCCTATAAAGTGTGAAAACCCAAACCAGCTCCCAAACTGCCCTGTAGGAGGCACAACACCTTGCATGAGACCAATGTAACTTGTAAGAACTGGCCGCGTAGTCCCGGGGCTCCCGGTTTGAGAATACGAAGATAATTTGCAAAAATCACACTTAGACTTAAAAACAAGCGGTTAAAGGGTGAAAACCCAAACCAGCCACCAAATGATCCTATAGGAGGCACGAACACCTCGCACGTGACCATTGTAACTGGTGGGAACTGGCCGCATGGTCTCGGGGCTCCCGATTTGAGAATACGAAGATAATTTGCAAAAATCATAGTAAGACTTAAAACAAGCCGTTAAAGGGTGAAAATCCGAACCAACCCCCAAACGGCCCCGTAGGAGGCACGAACACGTCACACGGGACTAATGTAACTTATAAGAACTGGCCGCGTAGTCCCGGGGATCCCGGTTTGAGAATACAACGATAATTGGAAAAAATCACACTTAGACTTTAAAATAAGTCGTTAAAGGGTGAAAACCAAAACCAGCCCCCAAACGGCCCCGTAGGAGGCACGAACACCTCGTACGGGACCAATGTAACTTGTAAGAACTGGTCGCATAGTCCCGGGGCTCCCAATTTGAGAATACGACGATAATTGGCAAAAATCACACTTAGACTTAAAAAGAAGTCGTTGAATGGTGAAAACCCAAACCAACCCGTAGGAGGCACGAACACCTCGCACGGGACCAATGAAACTTGTAGGCGCTGACGGGTTAGTCCTGGGTCTCCCGGTTTGAGAAGACAACGATAATTTTTGAAAATCACACTTTGACTTAAAAACAAGTCCTTAAAGGCTGAAAACCCAAACCGGCCCCTAAACGACCCTGTGGGAGACACGAACACCTCGCACGGGACCACTATAACTTGTAGGAACTGACGCGTAGTCTCGGGGCTGCCGGTTTAAGAATACGACGATAATTTGCAAAAATCACACTTAGACTTAAAAAAAAGCCGCTGAAGGGTGAAATCCCAAACCAGGCCCCAACGACCCCGAAGGAGGCACGAACACCTCGCACGGGACCAATGAAACTTGTAGGAACTGACCGCGTAGTCCCGAGTTTTCGAGTTTGAGAATACGATGATAATTTGCAAAAATCACACTTAGACTTAGAAACAAGCCGTTAAAGGGTAAAAACCCAAACCGACCCCCAAATGGCCCCGTAGGAGGCATGAACACCTCGCACGGGAACAAAGTAACTTGAAGGAACTGGCCGCGTAATCCCGGGACTCCCATTTTGAGACTACAATGATAATTTACAAAAATCACTCATAGACTTAAAAATAAGCCGTTAATGGGTGAAAACCCAAACCACCCCCGAAACGGCCCCGTAAGAGTCACAAACACCTCTCAGGGGACCAATTAACTTGTAGGAACTGACCGCGTAGTCCCGGGGCTCCCTGTTTGAGAATACAATGATTATTTGCAAAAATCAAACTTAGACATAAAAATAAGCCGTTAAAGGGTGAAAACCAAAACCGGCCCCCAAAGGGCCCCGTAGGAGTCACAAACACCTGACACGGGACCAATGTAACTTGTAGGAACTGATGCGTAGTCTCGAGGCTCGCGGTTTGAGAATACGACGATTATTTGCAAAAATCAAACTTAGACTTAAAAATAAGCCGTTTAAGGGTGAAAACCCAAACCGGCCCCCAAACGGCCCTGTAGGAGTCACAAACACCTCACACGGGATCAATGTAACTTGTAGGAACTGACCGCGTAGTCCCGGTGCTCCCGGTTTGTGAATACGACTATTATTTGCAAAAATCAACAATTGGACTTAAAAATAAGTCATTAAAGTGTGAAAACCCAAACCAGCACCCAAACGGCCCTATAGGAGGCACAACACCTTGTACGAGACCAATGTAACTTGTAGGAACTGGCTCCCAAGGCTCTCGATTTGAGAATACGACGATAATTTGCAAAAATCACATTTAGACTTAAAAACAAGCCGTTAAAGGGTGAAAACCCAAACTAGCCCCCATACGGCCCCGTAGGAGGCACGAACACCTCACCTTGTAGGAACTGGCCACGTAGTCCCGGGGCTCCCAGTTTGAGAATACGACGATAATTGGAAAAAATCACACTTAGACTTAAAAACAAGCCGTTAAAGGGTTAAAAGCCAAACCAGCCTCCAAAGGACCCCGTAGGAGGCACGGACACCTCGCACGGGACAAATATAATTTGGAGGAATTGATGCGTAGTCCCAGGGCTCCCGGTTTAAGAATACAACGATAATATGCAAAAATCACACTTAGACTTAAAAATAAGCCGCTGAAGGGTGAAATCCCAAGTAGGCCCATAAACGAGCCCGTAGGAGGCACGAACACCTTCTACAGGACCAATGTAACTTGTAGGAACTGACCGTGTAGTCCCGGGTCTCCCGGTTTGAGAATACGATGATAATTTGTAAAAATCACACTTAGACTTAAAAATATACCGTTCAAAGGTGAAAACCCAAGCCAGCCCAAAACGGCCTCATAGGAGTTATGAACACCTCGCACGGTACCATTGTATCTTGTAAGAACTGGACGCCTAGTCCCGGGGACCAATGTAACTTGTAGGAACTGGACGCCTAGTCCCGGGGACCCCGGTTTGAGAATACGACGATAATTTGAAAAAATCACTCCTAGACATAAAAACCAGCCGTTAAAGGGTGAAAACCAAAACCAGACCCCAAACTACCTCTTAGGAGGCACGAACACCTCTCACGGGACCAATGAAACTTGTAGGAACTGACCGCGTAGTCTCGGGTCTCCCGGTTTGAGAATACGATGATAATATGCAAAAATCACACTAAGACTGAAAAACAAGCCGTTAAAGTGTGAAAACCCAAATCGGCCCACAAATGACTCCGTAGGAGGCACGAATACCTCGCACGGGACCAATGTAACTTGTAGGAACTAGTCGCGTAATCCCGGGACTCCCGTTTTGAGAATACAACGATAATTTACAAAAATCACTCTTTGACTTAAAAATAAGTCGTTAAAGGGTGAAAACCCTAACCAGCCTCCAAACGGCCCCATAGGAGGCACAAACACCTCGCACAGGACCAATGTAATTTATAGGAACTGGCCGCATAGTCCCGAGTCTCCCGGTTTGAGAATACGATGGTAATTTGCAAAAATCACACTTAAACTTAAAATTATGCCGTTAAAGGGTAAAAACCCAAACTATCCCCCAAATGGCCTCGTAGGAGGCACGAACACCTCGTAGGTGACCACTGTAACTTGTAGGAACAGGCTGCCTAGTCCCGATGCTCCCGATTTGAGAATACGACGATAATTTGCAAAACTACTCTTAAATATAAAAACAAGCCGTCAAAGGGTGAAAACACAAACCATCCCCCAAACGGCCGCGTAGGAGTCATAAACACCTCGCACGGGACCAATGTAACTTATAGGAACTGACCGCGTAGTCCAGGGGCTCCCGATTTGAGAATACGATGATAATTTGCAAAACTCAACAGTTAGACTTAAAAACTAGCCGTTAAAGTGTGAAAACCCAAACCAGCCCTCAAACGGCCCTGTAGGAGGCACAACACCTTGCATGAGACCAATGTAACTTGTAGGAACTGGTCGCGTAGTCCCGAGGAATCCGGTTTGAGAATACGATGATAATTTGCAAAAAATCACAGTTAGACTGAAAAATAAGCAACTAAAGGGTGAAAACCCAGACCAGCCACCAAACGATCCCGTAGGAGGCACGAAATCCTCGCACGGGACCAATGTAAGTCGTGAGAACATGTCGGGTAGTCCAGGGGCTCTCGGTTTGAGAATACGATGATAATTTACAAAAATCGCACTTTGACTTAAAAATAAACCGTTAAAGGGTGAAAACTCGAACCATCCCCTAAACGGCCCTGCAGGAGGCACAAACACCTCACACGGGACCAATGTAACTTGTTGGAACTGGCCGCGTAGTCCCAGGGCTCCCGGTTTTAGAATACGCTGATAATTGCCAAAAATCACACTTAGACTTAAAAACAAGTCGTTAAATGGTAAAAACCCTAACCAGCCTCCAAATGATCCCGTAGGAGGCAGGAACACCCCGCACGGGAAAAATGTAACATGTAGGAATTGGCTGCGTAATCCCGGGGCTCCCTGTATGAGAATACGCGATAATTAGCAAAAATCACACTTAGACTTAAAAAGAAGCCGTTGAATGATGAAATCCCAAACCAGCCCCCAAACGACCCCGTAGGAGGCACGAACACCTCGTACGGGACCAATGAAACTTGTAGGAACTCATCGCATAGTACCGGGTCTCCCAGTTTGAGAATACGATGATAATTTGAAAAAATCACACTTAGACTTAAAAACAAGTTGTTAAAGGGTGAAAACCCAAACCGGGCCACAAACGACCCCGTAGCAGGGACGAACACCTCGTACGGGACCATTGTAAGTTGTAGGAACTGACCGGGTAATCTCGAGACTCCCATTTTGTGAATACGATGATAATTTACAAAATCACTCTTAGACTTAAAAATAAGCCATTAAAGAGTGAAAACCCAAACCAACCACCAAACAGCCTCGTAGGAGGCATGAAAACCTCGCATGGGACCAATGTAACTTGTAGCAACTGATCGCGTAGTCCCGAGTATCTCGGTTTGAGAATACAATGGTAATTTGCAAAAATTAACACATACACTTAAAAACAATCCGTTAAAGTGTGAAAAGCCAAACCAGCCCCCAAACGGCCCCGTAGGAGGCACAACTCCTGGCATGGGAATAATTAACTTGTGGGAACTGGCCGCGTAGTCCTGAGGCCCCGGTTTAAGAATACGATGATAATTTTCAAAAATCACACTTAAACTTAAAAATAAGCCGTTAAAGGGTGGAAACCCAAACCAGCCCCTAAACGGCCCCATAGGTGGCACAAACACCTCGTACGGGATCAATGTAAGTTGTAGAAACTGGCCGCATGGTCCCGGGTCTCTCGGTTTGAGAATACGATTATAATTTGCAAAAATCACACTTAGACTTAAAAACAAGACGTTAAAGGGTGAAAACTCTAATCATGCACCAAACGCCCCCATAGGAGGCACGAATACCTCGCCCCGGACAGTTGTAACTTGTAGGAATTGACCGCGTAGTCTCGGGTCTCCCAGTTTTAGAATACGATGATAATGTGCAAAAATACACTTAGACTTAAAAATAAGCCGTTAATTGGTGAAAACTCAAACTAGTCCCCAAACGACCCCATAGGAGGCACGAACACCTCACACGGGATCAATGTAACTTGTAGGAACTGACCGTGTAGTCCCGGGTCTCCCGATTTGAGAATACGATGATAATTTGCAAAAATCACACTTAGACTTGAAAATAAGCCGTTAGGGTGAGAACCCAAACCAGACTCCAAACGGCCCCGTAGGAGGCACGAACACCTCGTACGAGACCAATGTCACTTATGGAAACTGGCCGCATAGTCCCGGGGCTCCCGATTTGAGAATACAACGATAATTTTCAAATTTCACACTTAGACTTAAAAACAAGCCATTAAAGGGTGAAAACATCACACTTATTCTTAAAAATATGTTGTTAAAGGGTGAAAACCCTAACCAACCCTGAAACGGCCCTGTAGGAGGCACGAACACCTCGTAGGGGTCCAATGTAACATGTAGGAACTGGCCACGTAGTTCTGATGCTCCCGGTTTGAGAATACGATGATAATTTGTAAATGTCACTCTTAGAGATAGAAACAAGTCGTTAAAGGGTGAAAACCCAAACCAGCACCCAAACGGCCCCGTAGGAGTAACAAACACCTCGCACGGGACAATTGTAACATATAGGAACTGACCGCATAGTCCCAGGGCTCCCGGTTTGAGAATACGACAATAATTTGAAAAAAATAACGCTTAGACATAAAAACAAGCCGTTAAAGGGTGAAAATCAAAACCAGCCACCAAACGGTCCCGTATGCGGCATGAACACCTCGCACAGGACCAATGTAACTTGTAAGAACTGGTCGCGTAGTCCAGGGATCTCGGTTTGAGAATACAACGATAATTTACAAAAATCACACTTAGACTTAAAAACAAGCCGCTAAAGGTGAAAACTCAAACTAGCCCCCAAACGACCCCGTTTGGAGGCACAAACACCTCGCACGAGACCTATGTAACTTGTAGGAACTGACCGCGTCTCCCGATTTGAGAATACGATGATAATTTAAAAATATCAGACTTAGACTTAAAAAAAGTCGTTAATGGGTGAAAACCCAAACCAGCACCAAACGATCCCGTAGGAGGCACGGACATCTCGCACGGGGCCAACGTAACTTGTAGGAAGTGGCCACGTAATCCCGGGTCTCCCGGTTAGAGAATATGATAATAATTTGTAAAAATCACACTTAGACTTAAAAACAATCCGTTAAAGTGTGAAAACCCAAATCAACCACCAAACGACCCAATAGGAGGCACAAACACCTCGTACGCGGCCAATGTAACTTGTAGGAACTGATCGCGTAGTCCCGGCGCTCCTGGTTTCAGAATACGACGATAATTTGCAAAAATCACACTTAGACTTAAAAACAAACCGTTAAAGGGTGAAGACCTAAATCAGCCCCCAAACGACCCCGTAGGAGGCACAACACCTCGTACGAGACAAATATAACTTATAAGAACTGGACACGTAGTCCCGGGGCTCTCGGATTGAGAATACGACGATAATTTACAAAAATCACACTTAGACTTAAGAACAAGCCGTTAAAGGGTGAAAACCCAAACCACCCCCCAAACGGCCCCGTAGGAGGCACGAACACCTCACACGGGACCAATGTAACTCGTAGGAACTGGCCGCATAGTCTTGGGGCTCTCGGTTTGAGAATAGGAAGATAATTTGCAAAAATCACAGTTAGACTTAAAAATAAGCCCTTAAAGGGTGAAAACCAAAACTAGCCCACAAACGGACCCGTAGGAGGCATGAACACCTCGCACGGGACCAATGTAACTTGTAGGAACTGACCGCATAGTCCCGGGTCTCCCGATTTGAGAATATGACGATACTTTGAAAAAATCAACACTTATACTTAAAATCCAAGCCAGCCCCCAAACGGCCCCGTAAGCGGCACGAACACCTCGCACATGACCAATGTAACTTGTAAGAACTGGTCACGTAGTTCCGGGTCTCCCGCTTTGATAATACGACGATGATTTGTAAAAACCAATCTTAGACTTAAAAACAAGCCGTTAAAGGGTAAAAACTCAAACCATCCGCCAAACGACCCCGAAGGAGGCACGAACACCTCGTACGGGAGCAATGTAACTTATTAGAACTGATCGCGTGGTCCCGGGTCTCCCAGTTTGATGATACAATGATAATTTTCAAAAATCACACTTAGACTTAAAAATAAGCAGTTAATGGGTGAAAACCAAAACCAGCACCAAACGACCCCGTAGGCGGCACGAACACCTCACACGGGACCAATGTAACTTGTAGGAACTGGATGCGTAGTCCCGAGGATCCCGGTTTGAGAATATGATGATAATGTGAAAAAATAACACTACGAATTAAAAATAAGCCGTTAAAGGGTGAAAATCCTAACCAGCCTCCAAACGACCCCGTAGGAGGCACGTACACCTCACACGGGACAAATGTATCTTGTAGGAATTGGACGCGTAGTCCCGGGGCTCCCTCTTTGAGAATTCGAGGATAATTAGCAAAAATCACACTTAGACTTAAAAATAAGCCGTTGAATGGTGAAATCCCAAACTAGCCACTAAACGACCCCGTAGGAGGCTCGAACACCTCGCACGGGACCAATGTAACTTGTAGGAACTGACCGCGTAGTTCCGGGTCTTCCGGTTTGTGAGTATGACGTTAATTTCCATTCATATATGTAATTTTTTTGTTTTGAGTATTTTTTTTATAAATTATTGGGTTACTAATATCGTATCTTTTTTGTATTCTATTTTTTTTTGCAGGATAACAGTTTATCGTTGGCTTTTATTCGCGTGGAATACATAAATAACTCAAGGAACTGACCACATAGTACCGGGTCTCCCGATTTGAGAATATGATGATAATTTGAAAAAATAACACTTAGACTTAAAAACAAGCCATTAAAGGGTGAAAACCCAAACCGGCCCCCAAACGACCCCGTTGGAGGGACGAACACCTCGCACGGGACCATTGTAACTTGTAAAAACTGGCCGCGTAATCTCGGGACTCCCATTTTGTGAATACAACGATAATTTAAAAAAAATCACACTTAGACTTACAAACAAGCCGTTAAAAGGGTGAAATCGTAGGAGGCACGAACACCTCGTACGGGACCAATGTTACTTTTAGGAACTAATCGCGTAGTCCCGGGTCTCTCGGTTTGAGAATATGATTATAATTTGCAAAAATCACACTTAGACTTAAAAACAAGCCGTTAACGGGTGAAAACCCAAATCAACCACCAAACTCCCCCATAGGAGGCACACACACCTCGCAAGGGACCAATGTAACTTGTAGGAACATATCGCGTAGTCCCGGGTCTCCCGGTTTTAGAATATGATGATAATTTGTAAAAATCGAACTTAGACTTAAAAAAAGCCGTTAAAGGGTGAAAACTCAAACCAGCCCCCAAATGACCCCATAGGAGGCACAAACACCTCGTACGGGATCAATGTAACTTGTAGGAACAGACCGCGTAGTCCCGAGTCTCCCAGTTTGAGAATACGATGGTAATTTGCATACATCACACTTAGACTTAAAAATATGCTGTTAAAGGGTAAAAACCCAAACCAGCCCCCAAACGGCCCCGAAGGAGGCACGAACACCTCGTAGGGGGCCAATGTAACTTGTAGGAACTGGCTGCGTAGTTCCGGTGCTCCCGGTTTGAGAATACGAAGATAATTTGCAAAAATCACTCTTAGACGTAAAAACAAGCCATTAAAGGGTGAAAAGACAAACCAACACCCAAATGGCCCCGTAGGAGTAACAAACACCTTGCACGGGACCAATGTAACATGTAGGAGCTGACCGCATAGTCCCGAGGCTACGATGATAATTTGCAAAAATCAACATTTAGACTTAAAAAAAAGCCGTTAAAGTGTGAAAACCCAAACCAGCCCCCAAGCGGCCCTGTAGGAGGCACAACACCTCGCACAAGACCAATGTAACTTGTAGGAACTGGCCACGTACTCCCGGGGCTCCCGATTTGAGAATACGACGATAATATGCAAAAATCACACTTAGACTTCAAAATAACCATTTAAAGGGTGAAAAGCCAGACCAGCCACCAAATGACCCCGTAGGAGGCACGAACACCTCTCACGGGACCAATGTAACTTATAGGAACTGGCCGCGTAGTCCCGGGGCTCCCGATTTGAGAATACGACGATAATCTGCAAAAATCACACTTAGAGTAAAAAACAAGCCGTTAAAGGGTGAAGACACAAATCAGCCCCCAAATGGCCCCGTGAGAGGCACAACGCCTCACACGGGACAAATATAACTTGTAAGAACTGGACACGTAGTCCCGGGGCTCCAGGTTTGAGAATATGACAATAAATTACAAAAATCACACTTAGACTTAAAAACAAGCTGCTAATGGGTGAAACCCAAACCAACCCCCAAACGGCCCCGTTTGGAGGCACGAACACCTCGCACATGACCAATGTAACTTGTCGGAACTGACCACGTAGTCCCGGGTCTCCCGATTTGAGAATAAGACGATAATTTTCAAAAATCACACAGACTTAAAAATAAGCCGTTAAAGAGTGAAAACAAAAACCAACCCGCAAACGACCCCGTAGGTGGCACGAACACCTCGTACGGGACCAATGTATCTTGTAGGAACTGGCTGCGTAGTCCCGGGGATCCCCGTTTGAGAATACGATGATAATTTGCAAAAATCACAGTTAGACTAAAAAACAAAGCGTTAAAGGGTGAAATCCTAAACCAGCCCCCAAACGACCCCGTATGAGGTACGAACACCTCGCACGGGACCAATGTAACTTGTAGTAACTAACCGCGTAGTCCGGAGTCTCCCGGTTTGAGAATACAACGATAATTTGTAAAAATCACACGTACACTTAAAAACAAGCCGTTAAAGGGTGAAATCCAAAACCAGCCCCCAAACGACCCTGTCGGAGGCACGAACACCTCGAATGGGACCAATGAAACTTGAAGGAAATGACCGCGTAGTCCCGTGTCTCCCGGTTTGAGATTACGATGATAATTTGCAAAAATCAAACTTAGACTTAAAAATAAGTCGTTAAAGGGTGAAAACCCAAACCGGCCTCCAAACGGCCCCGTAGGAGGCATGAACACCTCGCACGAGACCAATGTAACTTGTAGGAACTGACCGCGTAGTCCCAGGTCTCCCGGTTTGAGAATACGATGATAATTGGAAAAAATCAACATTTAGACTTAAAAACAAGCCGTTAAAGGGTGAAAATCCAAACAAGCCACCCAACGGCCCATTAGGTGTAACGAAAACCTCACACGGGACCAATGTAAGTTCTAAGAACTGGTCGCGTAGTCCCGGGGATCTCGATTTGAGAATACGACGATAATTTGCAAAAATCACACTTAGACTTAAAAACAAGACGTTAAAGGGTGAAAACTCAAACCAGCCCCCAAACGACCCCGTTTGGAGGCAAGAAACACCTCGCACGGGACCTATGTAACTTTTAGGAACTGACCGTGTCTCCCGGTTTGAAAATACGATGATAATTTACAAAAATCCCACTTAGACTTAAAAACAAGCCGTTAATGGGTGAAAACCAAAACCAACACCAAACGACCCCGCAAGAGGCACGAACATCTCGCACGGGACCAATGTAACTTGTAGGAACTGGACGCGTACTCCCGGGTCTCTCAGTTTGAGAATATGATGATAATTTACAAAAATCACACTTATACTTAAAAGTAAAGTCGTTAAAGTGTGAGAACCAAAATCAACCACCAAACGCCCCCATAGGAGGCACGAACACCTCGCATGGGACCAATGTAACTTGTAGGAACTCACCTCGTAGTCCTGGAGCTCCCGGTTTGAGAACACGACTATAATTTGTAAAAATCATACTTAGACTTAAAAATAAGCCGTTAAAGGGTGAAGACCCAAATCAGCCCCCAAACGACCCCGTAGGAGGCACAACACCTCGCACGGGACAAATGTAACTTTTAAGAACTGGACACGTAGTCCCGGGGGTCCCGGTTTGAGAATATGATGATAATTTGCAAAAATAACACATAAAAATAAGTTGTTAAAGGGTGAAAACCCAAACCAGCCCCCAAACGGCCCCGTAGGAGGCACGAACACCTTGCACGGGACCAATGTAACTTGTAGGAACTGCCCGCGTAGTCCCGGGGCTCCCGGTTTGAAAATACGATGATAATTTGCAAAAATCACACTTAGACTTAAAAATAAGCCATTAAATGGTGAAAACCCAAATCAACCCACTAACGGCCCCGTATGAGGCACGAACACCTCGCACGGGACCAATTTAACTTGTAGGAATTGGCCGCGTAGTCCCGGGGCCCCCGGTTTGTGAATACGACGATAATTTACAAAAATCAAACTTACACTTAAAAACAAGCTGTTAAAGGGTGAAATCCCGAACCAGCCCCCCAACGACCCCGTAGGAGGCACGAACACCTCGCCCGGGACCAATGTAACTTGTAGGAACTATCTGCATAGTCCCGGGTCTCCCGGTTTGTGAATACGACGATAATTTGCAAAAATCACACTTAGACTTAAAAATAAGCCGTTAAAGGGTGAAAACCCAAACAGGCCCCCAAACGACCCCGTAGGAGGTACGAACACCTCGCACGGGCTTAATGTAACTTATAGGAAGTGGCCGCGTAATCCCAGGGTCCCCGATTTGAGAATACGACGATAATTTTCAAAATTACTCTTAGACTTAAAAATAAGCCGTTTAAGGGTGAAAACCCAAAATCGGCCCCCAAACGGCCGCGTAGGAGGCATGAACACCACGCACCAGACCAATGTAACTTGTAGGAACTTACCGCATAGTCTCGAGACTCCCGGTTTGAGAATACGGTGATAATCTGAAAAAATCAACACTTAGACTTAAAAACAAGCCATTAAAGGGTCAAAATCTAAGCCAACCCCCAAACGGTCCCGTAGGCGGCATGAACACCTCACAAGGGTCCAATGTAACTTGTAAGAACTGGTCGCATAGTCCCGGGTCTCCCGCTTTTATAATACGACGATACTTTCCAAAAATCACAGTTAGACTTAAAAAAAAGCCGTTAAAGGGTGAAAACTCAAACCAACCCCCAAACGACCCCGTAGGAGGCACGAACACCTCGCACGGGACAAATGTAACTTGTAGGATATGACCGCATTGTCCCGGGTCTCCCGATTTGAGAATACAATGGTAATTTTAAATAATCACACTTAGACTTAAAAACAAGCCGTTAATGGGTGACAACCAAAAGCAACACAAAATGACCCCGTAGGAGGTTTGAGAATACAACGGTAATTTTAAATAATCACACTTAGACTTAAAAATAAGTCGTTAATGGGTGAAAACCAAAAGCAACACCAAACGACCCCAAACGAGGCACCAACACCTCGCACGGGGCTGTCGGTTTGAGAATACGACGAAAATTTGCAAAAATCATACTTAGACTTAAAGACAAGCCGTTAGTGGGTGAAAACCCAAACCAACCCCCAAACGACCCCGTGTGGAGGCACGGACACCTTGCATGGGACCAATGTAGCTTGTAGGAACTGACCGCGTAGTCCTGGACCTCCCGATTTGAGAATATGATGATAATTTGTAAAAATCACTCTTAGACATAAAAACAAGCCGTTAAAGGGTGAAAACCCAAAGCCGCCCCCAAACGACCCCGCTTGGAGGTAGGAACACCTCGCACGGGACCATTGTAACTTGTGGGAAATGGGCGCGTAGTCCCGTAGCTCCCGGTTTAAAAATATGATGATAATTTATAGAAATCACACTTAACACCTAAAAACAAGCCGTTAAAGGGTGAAAACCCAAACCGACCCCCAAACGACCCCGTAGGAGGCACGAACACCTCGCACAGGACCAATGTATCTTGTAGGAACTGGCCGTGTAGTCCCGGGGATCCCCATTTGAGAATACGACGATAATTTGCAAAAATCATAGTTAGACTAAAAAATAAGGCGTTAAAGGGTGAAATCCTAAACCAGGACTCAAACGACCCCGTAGGAGGATCGAACACCTCGCACGGGACCATTGTAACTTGTAGGAACTGGCTGCGTAATCTCGAGGCTCCCGTTTTGAAAATACGATGATAATGTACAAAAATCACTCCTACACTTAAAAACAAGCCATCAAAGGGTGAAAACCCAAACCAACCCCCAAACGACCCCGTAGGAGGCACGAATACCTCGCATGGGACCAATGAAACTTGAAGGAACTGACCGCGTAGTCCCGTGTCTCCCGGTTTGAGAATACGATGATAATTTGCAAAAATCAAACTTAGACTTAAAAACAAGCCGTTAAAGGGTGAAAACCCAAACCGGCCCCCAAACGGCCCCGTAGGAGGCATGAACACCTCGCACGAGACCAATGTAACTTGTAGGAATTGACCGCATAGTCCCAGGTCTCCCGGTTTGAGAATACGATGATAATTTGAAAAAATCAACATTTAGACTTAAAAACAAGCCGTTAAAGGGTGAAAATCCAAACAAGCCGCCCAACGAAACATTAGGCGACACGAACACCTCACACGGGACCAATGTAACTTCTAAGAACTGGTCGCGTAGTCCCGGGGATCTCGGTTTGAAAATACGATGATAATTTGCAAAAATCACACTTAGACTTAAAAACAAGCCGTTAAAGGGTGAAAACTCAAACCAGCCCCCAAACGACCCCGTTTGGAGGCACGAACACCTCGCACGGGACCTATGTAAATTGTAGGAACTAACCGTGTCTCCCGGTTTGATAATACGATGATAATTTACAAAAATCACACTTAGACATAAAAACAAGCCGTTAATGGGTGAAAACCAAAACCAGAACCAAACGACCCCGCAAGAGGCACGAACATCTCGCACGGGACCAATGTAACTTGTAGGAACTGGCCGCATACTCCCGGGTCTCTCAGTTTGAGAATATGATGATAATTTGCAAAAATCACGCTTAGACTTAAAAGTAAAGCCGTTAAAGTGTGAGAACCCAAATCAACCACCAAACGCCCCCATAGGAGGCACGAACACCTCGCACGGGACCAATGTAACTTGTAGGAACTCACCTCGTAGTCCTGGGGCTCCCGATTTGAGAATACGACTATAATTTGTAAAAATCATACTTAGACTTACAAACAAGCCATTAAAGGGTGAAGACCCCAATCATCCTCCAAACGGCCCCGTAGGAGGCACAACACCTCGCAAGGGACAAATGTAACTTTTAAGAACTGGACACGTAGTCCCGGGGGTCCTGGTTTGAGAATACGACGATAATTTGCGAAAATCACACATTAAAATAAGACGTTAAAGGGTGAAACCCCAAACCAGACCCCAAACGGTCCCGTAGGAGGCACGAACACCTCGCACGGGACCAATGTAACTTGTAGGAACTGGTCGCGTAGTCCCGGGGCTCCCAGTTTGAAAATACGATGATAATTTGAAAAAATCACACTTAGACTTAAAAATAAGCCATTAAAGGGTGAAAACCCAAACCAACCCACAAACGGCCCTGTAGGAGGCACGAACACCTCGCACGGGACCAATGCAACTTGTAGGAACTGACCGCGTAGTCCCGGAGCTCCCGGGTTGTGAATACGATGATAATTTGCAAAAATCAAACTTACACTTAAAAACAAGCCGTTAAAGAGTGAAATCCCAAACCAGCCCCCAAACGACCCTATAGGAGGCACGAACACCTCGCCCGGGACCAATGTAACTTGTAGGAACTAACTACGTAGTTCCGGGTCTCCCGGTTTGTGAATACGACGATAATTTGCAAAAATCACAGTTAGACTTAAAAACAAGCCGTTAAAGGGTGAAAACCCAAACAGGCACCCAAACGACCCCGTAGGAGGTACGAACACCTCGCACGGGCCTAATGTAACTTATAGGAAGTGGCTGCGTAATCCCAGGGTCCCCGATTTGAGAATACAATGATAATTTTCAAAATTACTCTTAGACTTAAAAATAAGCCGTTAAAGGGTGAAAACCCAAAATCGGCCCCCAAACGGCCGCGTAGGAGGCATGAATACCACACACCAGACCAATGTAACTTGTAGGAACTGACCGCGTAGTCTCGGGACTCTCGGTTTGAGAACACTGTGATAATCTGAAAAAATCAACACTTAGATTTAAAAACAAGCCATTAAAGGGTCAAAATCTAAGCCAGCCCCTAAACGGCCGCGTAGGCGGCATGAACACCTCGCACGGGTCCAATGTAACTTGTAAGAACTGGTCGCATAGTCCCGGGTCTCCCACTTTTATAACACGATGATAATTTCCAAAAATCACACTTAGACTTAAAAAAAGCCGTCAAAGGGTGAAAACTCAAACCAGCCCTCAAACGACCCGTAGGAGGCACGAACACCTCGCACGGGACCAATGTAACTTGTAGGATATGATCGCATAGTCCCGGGTCTCCCGATATGAGAGTACAATACTAATTTTAAATAATCACACTTAGACTTAAAAAACAAGCCATTAATCGGTGAAAACCAAAAGCAACACAAAACGACCCCGTAGGAGGTTTGAGAATACAACGGTAATTTTAAATAATCACACTTAGACTTAAAAACAAGCCGTTAATGGGTGAAAACAAAAAGCAACACCAAATGACCCCTAAGGAGGCACCAACACCTCGTACGGGGCTGTCGGTTTGAGAATACGACGATAATTTGTAAAAATCATACTTAGGCTTAAAGACAAGCCGTTAGTGGGTGAAAATCCAAACCTACCCCCAAATGACCCCATGTGGAGGCACGAACACCTTGCATGGGACCAATGTAGCTTGTAGGAACTGACCGATAAGTCCTGGACCTCCCGATTTGAGAATATGATGATAATTTATAAAAATCACTCTTAGACATAAAAACAAGCCGTTAAAGGGTGAAAACCCAAAGCCGCCCCCAAACGACCCCGTTTGGAGGTAGGAACACCTCACACGGGACCATTGTAACTTGTGGGAAATGGGCGCGTAGTCCCATGGCTCCTGGTTTGAAAATACGATGATAATTTATAGAAATCACACTTAAGACCTAAAAACAAGCCGTTAAAGGGTGAAAACCCAAACCGGCCCCCAAACGACCCCGTAGGAGGCACGAACACCTCGCACGGGACCAATGTAGCTTGTAGGAACTAGCCGCGTAGTCCCGGGGATCACCATTTGAGAATACGACGATAATTTGCAAAAATCATAGTTAGACTAAAAAATAAGGCGTTAAAAGGTGAAATCCTAAACCAGGCCTCAAACGACCCCGTAGGAGGATCGAACACCTCGCACGGGACCAATGTAACTTGTAGGAACTGGCTGCGTAATCTCGAGGCTCCCATTTTGAAAATACGATGATAATGTACAAAAATCACTCCAACACTTAAAAACAAGCCATCAAAGGGTGAAAACCCAAACCAGCCCCCAAACGACCCCATAGGAGGCACGAACACCTCGCATGGGACCAATGAAACTTGTAGGAACTGACCGCGTAGTCCCGTGTCTCCCGGTTTGAGAATACGATGATAATTTGCAAAAATCAAACCTAGACTTAAAAACAAGCCGTTAAAGGGTGAAAACCCAAACCGGCCCCCAAACGGCCCCGTAGGAGGCATGAACACCTCGCACGAGACCAATGTAACTTGTAGGAATTGACCGCGTAGTCCCAGGTCTCCCGGTTTGAGAATACGATGATAATTTGAAAAAAATCAACATTTAGACTTAAAAACAAGCCGTTAAAGGGTGAAAATCCAAACAAGCCGCCCAACGGCCCATTAGGCGACACGAACACCTCACACGGGACCAATGTAACTTCTAAGAACTGGTCGCGTAGTCCCGGGGATCTCGGTTTGAAAATACGATGATAATTTGCAAAAATCACACTTAGACTTAAAAACAAGCCGTTAAAGGGTGAAAACTCAAACCAGCCCCCAAACGACCCCGTTTGGAGGCACGAACACCTCGCACGGGACCTATGTAAATTGCAGGAACTGACCGTGTCTCCCGGTTTGATAATATGACGATAATTTACAAAAATCACACTTAGACTTAAAAACAAGCCGTTAATGGGTGAAAACCAAAACGAGAACCAAACGACCCCGCAAGAGGCACGAACATCTCGCACGGGACCAATGTAACTTGTAGGAACTGGCCGCATACTCCCGGGTCTCTCAGTTTGAGAATATGATGATAATTTGCAAAAATCACGCTTAGACTTAAAAGTAAAGCCGTTAAAGTGTGAGAACCCAAATCAACCACCAAACGCCCCCATAGGAGGCACGAACACCTCGCACGGGACCAATGTAACTTGTAGGAACTCACCTCGTAGTCCTGGGGCTCCCGATTTGAGAATACGACTATAATTTGTAAAAATCATACTTAGACTTACAAACAAGCCATTAAAGGGTGAAGACCCCAATCATCCTCCAAACGGCCCCGTAGGAGGCACAACACCTCGCAAGGGACAAATGTAACTTTTAAGAACTGGACACGTAGTCCCGGGGGTCCTGGTTTGAGAATACGACGATAATTTGCGAAAATCACACATTAAAATAAGACGTTAAAGGGTGAAACCCCAAACCAGACCCCAAACGGTCCCGTAGGAGGCACGAACACCTCGCACGGGACCAATGTAACTTGTAGGAACTGGTCGCGTAGTCCCGGGGCTCCCAGTTTGAAAATACGATGATAATTTGAAAAACTCACACTTAGACTTAAAAATAAGCAATTAAAGGGTGAAAACCCAAACCAACCCACAAACGGCCCTTAGGAGGCACGAACACCTCGCACGGGACCAATGCAACTTGTAGGAACTGATCGCGTAGTCCCGAAGCTCCCGGGTTGTGAATACGGCGATAATTTGCAAAAATCAAACTTACACTTAAAAACAAGCCGTTAAAGAGTGAAATCCCAAACCAGCCCCCAAACGACCCTGTAGGAGGCACAAACACCTCGCCCGGGACCAATGTAACTTGTAGGAACTAACTGCGTAGACCGGGTCTCCCGATTTGTGAATACGACGATAATTTGCAAAAATCACACTTAGACTTAAAAACAAACCGTTAAAGGGTGAAAACCCAAACATGCACCCAAACGACCCCGTAGGAGGTACGAACACCTCGCACGGGCCTAATGTAACTTATATGAAGTGGCCGCGTAATCCCAGGGTCCCCGATTTGAGAATACAACGATAATTTTCAAAATTACTCTTAGACTTAAAAACAAGCCGTTAAAGGGTGAAAACCCAAAATCGCCCCCCAAACGGCCGCGTAGGAGGCATGAATACCACGCACCAGACCAATGTAACTTGTAGAAACTGGCCGCATAGTCTCGGGACTCTCAGTTTGAGAACACGATGATAATCTGAAAAAATCAACACTTAGACTTAAAAACAAGCCATTAAAGGGTCAAAATCTAAGCCAGCCCCTAAACGGCCCCGTAGGCGGCACGAACACGTCGCACGGGACCAATGTTACTTGTAAGAACTGGCCGCATAGTCCCGGGTCTCCCACTTTTATAACACGATGATAATTTCCAAAAATCACACTTAGACTTAAAAAAAGCCGTTAAAGGGTGAAAACTCAAACCAGCCCCCAAACGACCCCGTAGGAGGCACGAACACCTCGCACGGGACCAATGTAACTTGTAGGATATGACCGCATAGTCCCGGGTCTCCCGATTTGAGAATACAATGGTAATTTTAAATAATCACACTTAGACTTAGAAAATAAGCCGTTAATGGGTGAAAACCAAAAGCAACACAAAACGACCCCGTAGGAGGTTTGAGAATACAACGGTAATTTTAAATAATCACACTTAGACTTAAAAACAAGTCGTTAATGGGTGAAAACAAAAAGCAAAACCAAACGACCCCAAAGGAGGCACCAACACCTCGCATGGGGCTGTCGGTTTGAGAATACGACGATAATTTGCAAAAATCATACTTAGGCTTAAAGACAAGCCGTTAGTGGGTGAAAATCCAAACCAACCCAGAAACGACCCCGTGTGGAGGCACGAACACCTTGCATGGGACCAATGTAGCTTGTAGGAACTGACTGCATAGTCCTGGACCTCCCGATTTGAGAATACGATGATAATTTATAAAAATCACTCTCAGACATAAAAACAAGCCGTTAAAGGGTGAAAACCCAAAGCCGCCCCCAAACGACCCCGTTTGGAGGTAGGAACACCTCGCACGGGACCATTGTAACTTGTGGGAAATGGGCGCGTAGTCCCGTGGCTCCCGGTTTGAAAATACGATGATAATTTATAAAAATCACATTTAAGACATAAAAACAACCCGTTAAAGGGTGAAAACCCAAAGCCGCCCCCAAACGACCCCGTAGGAGGCACGAACACCTCGTACGGGACCAATGTATCTTGTAGGAATTGGCTGCGTAATCCCGGGGCTCCTATTTTGAGAATACGATGGTAATTTACAAAAATCACTTTTAGACTTAAAAACAAGCCGTTAAAGGGTGAAAACCCAAACAGGCCCCCAAACGACCCCGTAGGAGGCACGAACACCTCACACGGGACCAATATAACTTGAAGGAACTAGTCGCGTAATCTCGGGGATCCCGTTTTGAGAATACGATGATAATTTAAAAAAATCACTCTCAGACTTAAAAATAAGCCATTAAATGGTGAAAACCCAAACCGACCCCCACACGGCCCCGTAGGAGGCACGGACACCACGCACGGGACAAATGAAACTTGAAGAAACTGATCGCGTAGTCCTGGATCTCGCGGTTTGAGAATACGGTGATAATTTGCAAAAATCAAACTTTGACTTAAAGGGTGAAACCTAAACCGGCCCCCAAATGACCCTGTAGGAGGCACGAACACCTCGCACGGGACCAATGTAACTTGTAGGAACTCGCCGCGTAATCTCGGGGATCCCGTTTTGAGAATACGACGATAATTTACAAAAATCACTCTTAGACTTAAAAATGAGCCGTTAAAGGGTGAAAACTAAAACAGGCCCCCAAACGGCCCCGTAGGAGGCACGAACACCTCGCACAGGACCAACGTAATTTGTAGGAACTGATCGCGTAGTCCCGGGTCTCTCGATTTGGGAATACGACATCAATTTGGAAAAATCAACACTTAGACTTAAAAACAAGCCGTAAAAGGGTGAGAACCCAAATCGGCCCCCAAACGGTCCTGTAGGAGGCACGGACACCTCACACGTGACCATTGTAACTTGTGGGAAATTGACACGTAGTCCTATGGCTCCCGGTTTGAGAATGCGATGATAATTTTTAAAAATCACACTTAAGACTTAAAAACAAGCCGTTAAAGGGTGAAAACCCAAACCGGCCCCCAAACGACCCCTTAGGAGGCACGAACACCTCACACGAGACGAATATAACTTGTAGGAACTGGCCGCGTAATCCCTGGGATCCCGTTTTGAGAACACGATGATAATTAACCAAATTCACTCTTAGACTTAAATACAAGCCACTAAAGGGTGAAAACCCAAACCGGCCCCGTAGGAGGCACGAACACCTCGCACGGGACCATTGAAACTTAAAGAAACCGACTCCGTAGTCCCGGGTCTCCCAGTTTGAGAATACGACGATAATTTGCAAAAAATAAACATAGACTTAAAAACAAGCCGTTAAAGGGTGAAAACCCATACCGGCCCCCAAACGACCCCGTAGGAGGCACGAACACCTCGTACGGGACCAATGTAACTTGTAGGAACTGGCCGCGTAATCTCGGGGCTCCCGTTTTGAGAATACGATGATAATTTACAAAAATCACTTTTGGACTTAGAAACAAGCCGTTTAAGGGTGAAAACCCAAACTGACCCCCAAACGGTCCCGTAGGAGGTAGGAACACCTCGTACGGGACTAATGTAACTTGTAGGAAATGACTGCGTAGTCCCGGGTCTCCTGGTTTGAGAATATGACATTAATTTGCAAAAATCAACACTTAGACTTAAAAACAAGCCGTTAAAGGGTGAAAACCCAAACCAACCCCCAAACGGCCCCGTAGGAGGTACAACACTTCGCAAGGGATCAATTGACTTGTAGGAACTGGCCGTGTTTTCCCGAGGACCCGGTTTAAAAATATGACAATAATTTGCAAAAATCACACTTAGACTTAAAAATAAGCCGTTAAAAGGTGAAAACCCAAACCAGCCCCCAAACGGCCCCGAAGAAGTTATGAACACCGCGCACGGCACCATTGTATCTTGTAAGAACTGGACGCCTAGTCCCGGGGCTCCTGGTTTGAGAATATGATGATAATTTGCAAAAATCACACTTAAGACTTAAAAACAAGCCGTTAAAGGTGAAAACCCAAATCGGACCCCAAACGAGCCCGTAGGAGGCACGAACACCTCACACGGGACCATTGAAACTTATGGGAAATGGGCGCGTTGTCCCGTGGCTCTCGGTTTGAAAATATGATGATAATTTATAGAAATCACACTTAAGACCTAAAAATAAGTCGTTAAATGGTGAAAACCCAAATCGGCCCCCAAATGACCCGTAGGAGGCACGAACACCTCGCACGGGACCAATGTATCTTGTAGGAACTGGCCGCGTAGTCCCGGGGATCCCCGTTTGAGAATACGATGATAATTTGCAAAAATCATAGTTAGACTAAAAACAAGCCGTTAAAGGGTGAAAACCCAAATAGGCCCCCAAACGGCCCCGTAGGAGGCACGAACACCTCGTACGGGACCAATGTAACTTGTAGGAACTGGCTGCGTAATCTCGAGGCTCCCATTTTGAAAATACGATGATAATGTACAAAAATCACTCCTACACTTAAAAACAAGCCATCAAAGGGTGAAAACCCAAACCGGCCCAAAAATGGCACCGTAGGAGGCACAAATACCTCGCACGGGACCAATGTAACTTGTAGGAACTGGCCACGTAGTCCCACCGCTCCCGATTTGAGAATATGATTATAATTTGCAAAAATCATACTTAGACTTAAAAATAAGCCGTTAAAGGGTGAAAACCCAAATTGGCCCGCAAAAGACCCCGCAGGAGGCACGAACACCTCCCATAGGACCAATGCAACTTGCAGGGACTGACCGCGTAGTCCCGGGTCTCCTATTTTGAGAATACGATGATAATTTAAAAATATCACACTTAGACTTAAAAATAAGCCGTTAGTGGGTGAAAACCCAAACCAGCCTCCAAACGACCCCATTTGGAGGCACGAACACCTCGCATGGGACCAATGTAACTTTTAGGAACTGGCTGCGTAGTTCCGGACATTCCGATTTGAGAATATGACGATAATTTATAAAAATCACTCTTAGATATGAAAACAAGCCGTTAAAGGGTGAAAACCCAAACCGGCCCCCAAACGACCCCTTAGGAGGCACGAACACCTCACACAAGACGAATATAACTTGTAGGAACTGGCCGCGTAATCCCTGGGATCCCGTTTTGAGAACACGATGATAATTAACCAAATTCACTCTTAGACTTAAATACAAGCCACTAAAGGGTGAAAACCCAAACCGGCCCCGTAGGAGGCACGAACACCTCGCACGGGACCATTGAAACTTAAAGAAACCGACTCCGTAGTCCCGGGTCTCCCAGTTTGAGAATACGACGATAATTTGCAAAAAATAAACATAGACTTAAAAATAAGCCGTTAAAGGGTGAAAACCCATACCGGCCTCCAAACGACCCCGTAGGAGGCACGAACACCTCGTACGGGACCAATGTAACTTGTAGGAACTGGCCGCGTAATCTCGGGGCTCCCGTTTTGAGAATACGATGATAATTTACAAAAATCACTTTTGGACTTAGAAACAAGCCGTTTAAGGGTGAAAACCCAAACTGACCCGCAAACGGTCCCGTAGGAGGCAGGAACACCTCGTACGGGACCAATGTAACTTGTAGGAAGTGACTGCGTAGTCCCGGGTCTCCTGGTTTGAGAATATGACATTAATTTGCAAAAATCAACACTTAGACTTAAAAACAAGCCGTTAAAGGGTGAAAACCCAAACCAACCCCCAAACGGCCCCGTAGGAGGTACAACACTTCGCAGGGGATCAATTGACTTGTAGGAACTAGCCGTGTTTTCCCGAGGACCCGGTTTAAAAATATGACAATAATTTGCAAAAATCACACTTAGACTTAAAAATAAGCCGTTAAAAGGTGAAAACCCAAACCAGCCCCCAAACGGCCCCGAAGAAGTTATGAACACCGCGCACGGCACCATTGTATCTTGTAAGAACTGGACGCCTAGTCCCGGGGATCCTGGTTTGAGAATATGACGATAATTTGCAAAAATCACACTTAAGACTTAAAAACAAGCCGTTAAAGGTGAAAACCCAAATCGGACCCCAAACGAGCCCATAGGAGGCACGAACACCTCACACGGGACCATTGAAACTTATGGGAAATGGGCGCGTAGTCCCGTGGCTCCCGGTTTGAAAATATGAAGATAATTTATAAAAATCACACTTAAGACCTAAAAACAAGTCGTTAAATGGTGAAAACCCAAATCGGCCCCCAAATGACCCGTAGGAGGCACGAACACCTCGCACGGGACCAATGTATCTTGTAGGAACTGGCCGCGTAGTCCCGGGGATCCCCGTTTGAGAATACGATGATAATTTGCAAAAATCATAGTTAGACTAAAAACAAGCCGTTAAAGGGTGAAAACCCAAATAGGCCCCGTAGGAGGCACGAACACCTCGTACGGGACCAATGTAACTTGTAGGAACTGGCTGCGTAATCTCGAGGCTCCCGTTTTGAAAATACGATGATAATGTACAAAAATCACTCCTACACTTAAAAACAAGCCATCAAAGGGTGAAAACCCAAACCGGCCCAAAAATGGCACCGTAGGAGGCACAAACACCTCGCACGGGACCAATGTAACTTGTAGGAACTGGCCACGTAGTCCCACCGCTCCCGATTTGAGAATATGATTATAATTTGCAAAAATCATACTTAGACTTAAAAATAAGCCGTTAAAGGGTGAAAACCCAAATTGGCCCGCAAAAGACCCCGCAGGAGGCACGAACACCTCCCACAGGACCAATTCAACTTGCAGGAACTGACCGCGTAGTCCCGGGTCTCCTATTTTGAGAATACGATGATAATTTAAAAATATCACACTTAGACTTAAAAACAAGCCGTTAGTGGGTGAAAACCCAAACCAGCCTCCAAACGACCCCATTTGGAGGCACGAACACCTCGCATGGGACCAATGTAACTTTTAGGAACTGGCTGCGTAGTTCTGGACATTCCGATTTGAGAATATGACGATAATTTATAAAAATCACTCTTAGACATGAAAACAAGGCGTTAAAGGGTGAAAACCCAAACCCGTCCCCATACGGCCCCGTTTGGAGGCACAAACACCTCGTACAGAACCAATGTAACTTGTAGGAACTGGTCGCGTAGTCCCAGGGCTCCCCGTTTGAGAATACAACGATAATTTGCAAAAATCACACTTGGACTTAAAAATAAGACGTTAAAGGGTGAAAACCCAAACCATCCACCAAACGGCCCCGTAGGAGGCTTGAACAACTCGCTCGGGACCAATGTAACTTGTAGGAACTGGCCACGTAGCCTCGGGGCTCCCGGTTAGACAATACGATGATAATTTGGAAAAATCACACTTAGACTTAAAAACAAGCCGTTAAAGGGTGAAAACCCAAACCAGCCCCCAAACGGCCCCATAGGAGGCATGAACACCACGCACGGGACCAATGTATCTCTTAGGAACTGGTTGCGTAGTCTCGGGGTTCCCGGTTTGAAAATACGAGGATATTTTACAAAAATCACACTGAGACTTAAAAACAAGCCATTAAAGGGTGAAATGCGAAACCAGCCCCCAAACGACCTTGTAGGAGGCACAAACACATGGCACGGGACCAATGTAACTTGTAGGAACTAATCAAGTAGTCCCGGGTCTCCCAATTTTACAATATAACGATAATTTGCAAAAAAAATACACTTAGACTTAAAAACAAGCCGTTAAAGGGTGAAAACCCAAACCAGCCCCCAAGCGGCCCCGTAGGAGGCACGAACACCTCGTACGGGACCAATGTAACTTGTAGGAACCGACCGCGTAGTCCTGGGGCTCTCGGTATGAGTATTCGACGATAATTTGCAAAAATCACACTTAGAATTAAAAATAAGACGTTAAAGGGTGAAAACAAAACTAGCCCCCAAACGACCCCGTAGGTGGCACGAACACCTTGCATGGGACCAATGTAGGAACTGGCCGCTTAGTCTCGGGACTCCCAATTTGAGAGTACGACGATAATTTGCAAAAATCACAATTAGACTTAAAAACAAGCCGTTAAAAGGTGAAATCCAAAACCATCCCCCAAACGACCCCGTAGGAGGCACGAACAACTCGCACGGGAGCAATGTAACTTGTAGGAACTAACCGCGTAGTCCCGAGTCTCCCGGTTTGAGAATCCAACAATAATTTGCAAAAATAGCACTTAGACTTAAAACCAAGCCGTTAAAGGGTGTAAACCAAAATCGGCCCACAAATGACCTCGTAGCAGGCACGAACACCTCGGACGGGACCAATGTAACTTGTAGGAAGTCGTAGCGTAATGGCGGGGCTCCCGATTTTAGAATACGATGATAATTTACAAAAATCACTCTTAGACTTAAAAAAAGCCGATAACGGTTGAAAACCCAAACCGGTCCCCAAACGGCCGCGTAGGAGGCACGAACACCTCGCACGAGACCAATGTAACATGTAGGAAATGACCGCATAGTCCCAGGTCTCTCGATTTGAAAATATGATGATAATTTGAATAAATCAACACTTACACTTAAAAACAAGCCGTTAAAGTGTGAAAATCCAAACCAGCCACCAAACGGCCCCGTAGGCAGCACGAACACCTCGCACGGGACCAATGTAACTTCCAAGAACTGGCCGCATAGTCCCGGGGATCCCGATTTGAGAATATGATGATAATTTGCAAAAATGACACTTAGACTTAAAAATAAGCAGTTAAAGGGTGAAAAGTAAAACCAGCCCCCAAACGACCCCATTTGGAGGCACGAACACATCACACGGGACCAATGAAACTTGTAGGAACTGATCGCGTTGTCCCGGTGCTCCCGTTTTGAGAATACGACGATAGTTTATGAAAATTACTCTTAGACTTAAAAACAAGCCATTAAAGGATGAAAACCTAAATTGGTCACCAAACGGCCCCGTAGGAGGCACGAACACCTTGCACGGGACTGATGTAACTTGTAAGAAATGACCGCATAGTCCCGGGTCTCTCGGTTTGAGAATACGACATTAATTTGCAGAAATCAACACTTATACTTAAAAATAAGTCGTTAAAGGGTGAAAACCCAAACCAACCCCCAAACGGCCCCGTAGGAAGTACAACACTTCGCACGGGATTGATTGACTTGTAGGAACTGGCCGCGTAGTCCCGGGGACCCGGTTTAAGAATACGACGATAATTTGCAAAAATCACACTTAAACTTAAAAATAAGCGGTTAAAGGGTGAAAACACAAACCAGCCCCCAAACGGCCTCGTAGGAGGCAGGAACATCTCGCACGGGACCAATGTATCTTATAGGAACTGGACGCCTAGTCCCGGGGCTCTCGATTTGAGAATACGATGATAATTTGCCAAAATCACTCTTAGACTTAAAAAAAGCCGTTAAAGGGTGAAAACCCAAACAGCCCCCCAAACGGCCCTATAGGAGGCACGAACACCTCGCACGGGACCATTGAAAATCACACTTAAGACTTAAAAATAAGCCGTTAAAGGGTGAAAACCCAAATCGGCCCCCAAACGATCCCGTAGGAGGCACGAACACCTCACAAAGGACCAATACAACTTGTAGGAACTGGCCGCGTAATTCCGGGGATCCCATTTTGAGAATATGACGATAATTTACCAAAATCACTCTTAGACTTAAAAACAAGCCATTAAAAGGTGAAAACCCAAACCAGCCCCCAAACGGCCCCGTAGGAGGCACGAACACCTCGCACGGGAATAATGAAATTTGAAGGAACTGACCGCGTAGTCCCGGGTCTCCCGGTTTGAGAATACGATGATAATTTGCAAAAATCAAACTCAGACTTAAAAATAAGCCGTTTAAGGGTGAAAACCCAAACCGGCCACCAAACGACCCCGTAGGAGGCACGAACACCTCGCACGGTACCAATTTAACTTGTAGGAACTGACCGTGTAATCCTGGGGCTCCCGCTTTGAGAATATGACAATAATTTACAAAAATCAATTTTAAACTTAAAAACAAGCCGTTAAAGGGTGAAAACCCAAACAGGCCCCCAAACGGCCCCGTAGGAGGCACGAACACCTCGCACGGGACCAATGTAACTTGTAGGAACTGACCGCACAGTGCCGGGTCTCCCGGTTTGAGAATACGACATTAATTTGCAAAAATCAACACTTATACTTAAAAACAAGCCGTTTAAGGGTGAAACCCCAAACCAACTCCCAAACAGCCTCGTAGGAGGTACAACACGTCGCACGGGATCAATTGACTTGTGGGAACTGGACGCGTAGTCCCGAGGACCCTGTTTAAGAATACGACGATAATTTGTAAAAATCACACTTAGAGTTAAAAATAATCCGTTAAAGGGTGAAAGCCCAAACCAGCCCCCAAACGGTCCCGTAGGAGGCATGAACACCTCGCACGGGACCAATGTATCTTGTAGGAACTGAACGCCTAGTACCGGGTCTCCCTGTTTGATAATACGATGATAATTTGCAAGAATTACACTTAGAGTTAAAAACAAGACGTTAAAGGGAGAAATCCCATACCAGCCCTCAAACGACCTCGTAGGAGGCACGAACACCTCGCACGGGACCAATGAAACTTGTAGGAACTGATTGCACAGTCCCGATTTGTGAAAACACAAACCGGCCCCCAAACGAGCCCGTAGGAGGCACAAAAACCTCACACGGGACCAATGGAACTTATAGGAACTGGTCGCGTAATCTCGGGGCTCCCGTTTTGAGGATACGACGATAATGTACAAAAATCACTCCTACACTTAAAAAGAAGCCATCAAAGTCGAAAAACCCAAACCAGCCAGAAAATCGCACCGTAAGAGGCACGAACACCTCGCACGGGACCAATGTTACTTGTAGGAACTGGCCACGTAGTCCTGTGGCTCCCGGTTTGAGAATACGATCATAATTTGCAAAAATCATACTTATACTTAAAAATAAGCCGTTACAGGGTGAAAACCCAAATTGGCCCCCATAAGACCCGGTAGGAGGCACGAATACCTCGCACAGTACCAATGTAACTTGCAGGAACTGACCGCGTAGTCCTGGGAGTCCTGGTTTTAGAATACGATGACAATTTGCAAAAAATAGACTTAGACTTAAAAACAAGTCGTTAGTGGGGGAAAACCCAAACCAACCCCCAAACGACCCCGTTTAGAGGCACGAACACCTCGTATGGGACAAATGTAACTTTTAGGAACTGGCCGCATTGTGCCGGACCTCCCGATTTGAGAATATGACTATAATTTGGGAAAATCACTCTTAGACATGAAAATAAGCCGTTAAAGGGTGAAAACCCAAACCCGCCCCCAAACGGCCCCGTTTAGAGGCACGAACACCTCGCACAGAACCAATGTAACTGGTAGGAACTTGGCCACGTAGTCCCGAGGCTCCCAATTTGAGAATAGGATGATAATTTTCAAAAATCACACTTGGACTTAAAAACAAGCCGTTAAAGGGTGTAAACCATAACCAGCCCCCAAACGGACCCGTAGGAGGCTCGAACACCTCACACGGGACAAATGTAACTTGTAGGAACTGACCGAGTAGTCTCGGGGCTCCCGGTAAGAGAATAAGATGACAATTTAGAAAAATCACACGTAGACTTAAAAACAAGCCGTTAAAAGGTGAAAACCCAAACCAGCCCCCAAATGGCCCCGTAGGAGGCACGAACACCTCGCACGGGACCAATGTATCTTGTCGGAACTGGCCGCATAGTCCCTGGGCTCCCGGTTTGAGAATACGAGGATAATTTGTGAAAATCACACTTAGATTTAAAAACAAGCCGTTAAAGGGTGAAATCCCAAACGAACCCCCAAACGACCCTGTAGGAGGCACGAACACCAGCACGGGACCAATGTAATCGTGTAGTCCCGGGTTTCCCGATTTGAGAATACAACGATAATTTCCAAAAATCACACTTAGACTTAAAAACAAGCCGTTAAAGGGTGAAAACCCAAACCAGCCCCCAAGCGGCCCCGACGGAGGCACGAACACCTCGCACGGGAGCAATGTATCTTGAAGGAACTGGTTGCGTAGTCTCGGGGCTCCCGGTTTGTGTATACGAAGATAATTTATAAAAATCACACTTAGACTTAAAAATAAGCCGTTAAAGGGTGAAAACACAAACCAGCTCCCAAATGACCCCGTAGGTGGGACGAACACCTCGCACGAGACCAATGTATCTTGTAGGGACTGGCCGCATAGTCCCGGGGCTCTCAGTTTGAGAGTACGATGATAATTTGCAAAAATCACAGTTAGACTAAAAAACAAGCCCTTAAAGGGTAAAATCAAAAACCAGCCCCCAAACGACCCCGTAAGAGGCACGAATACCTCGCACGGGACCAACGTAACTTTTAGGAACTAACCGCGTAGTCTCGGGTCCCCCGATTTGAGAATACAATAATAATTTGCATAAATCACACTTAGACTTAAAACCAAGCTGTTAAAAGGTGTAAACCTAAATCGGCCCCCAAACGACCCCGTATGAGGCACGAACACCTCGCACGGGACCAATGTAACTTATAGGAACTGGCCGCGTAGTCTTGGGGCTCCCGGTTGGAGAATACGACAATAATTTGCAAAAATCACACTTAGACTTAAAAAAAAGCCGTTAAAGGGTGAAAATCCAAACTGGCCCCCAAACGGCCCCGTAGGAGGCACGAACACCTCGCACGAGACCAATGTAACTTGTAGGAACTGACCGCGTAGTCCTAGGACTCCCGGTTTGAGAATACGATGATAATTAGAAAAAATCAACACTTAGCTTAAAAAAAAGCCGTTAAGGGGTGAAAATCCAAAGCAACCACCAAACGACCATGTAGGCGGTACTAATTAACTTATAGGAACTGGCCGCATAGTCCCGTGGCCCCGATTTGAGAATATGACGATAATTTACAAAAATCACACTTAGACTTAAAAATAAGCCGTTAAAGGGTGAAAACCCAAACCAGCCCACAAACGGCCACGTAGGAGGCATGAAAACCTCCCACGGGACCAATGTAACTTGTAGGAACTGGCTGCGTAGTCCGGGGGCTCCCGATTTGAGAATACGATGATAGTTTACAAAAATCACTCTTAGACTTAAAAACAAGCCGTTAAAGGTTGAAAATCCACACCAGCCCCCAAACGGCCTCGTAGGAGGTACGACACTTTGCACGGGATCAATTGACTTGTAGGAACTGGCCGCGTAGTCCTGAGGCCCCTGTTTAAGAATACAACGATAATTTGCAAAAATCACACGTAGACTTAAAAATTAGCCTATAAAGGGTGAAAACCCAAAACAACCCCCAAACGGCACTATAGGAGGCACGAACACCTCGCACAGGACCAATGTATCTTGTAGGAATTGCACGCCTGGTCCTGGGGCTCCCGGTTTAAGAATACGATGATAATTTGCAAAAATCACACTTAGACTTAAAAACAAGCCGTTAAAGGGTGAAATCCCAAACCAACCCCCAAACGACCCCGTTTGGAGGCACGAACACCTCGCAAGGGACCAATGTAACTTGTACGAACTAACCGCATAGTCCCGAACTAGCCGATTTAAGAATACGACGATAATTTGCAAAAATCACTCTTAGACATGAAAATAAGCCGTTAAAGGGTGAAATCCCAAACTACCCTCCAAACGACCTTGTATGAGGCACGAACACCTGGCATGGGACCAATGTAACTTGTAGGAACTGGCCGCATAGTCCCGGGTCTCCCGATTTGAGAATATGATGATAATTTGTAAAAATCACACTTAGACTTAAAAACAAGCTGTTAAAGGGTGAAAATACAAACCAGCCCCCAAACGGCCCCGTAGGAGTCACGAACACCTCGCACGGGACCAATGTTACTTGTAGGAACCGATCGCGTAGTCAGGGGCTTCCGGTTAGAGAATACACCGATAATTTGCAAAATCACACTTAGACATAAAAATAAGCCATCAAAGGGTGAAAACCAAAAGCAACCGCCAAACGACCCTATAGGTGGCACGAACACCTCGCACGGGACCAATGTATCTTGTAGGAACTGGTTGCGTAGTCCTGGGGCTCCCGATTTGTGAATACGATGATAATTTGCAAAAATCACACGTAGACTTAAAAACAAGCCGTTAAAGGGTGAAATCCCAAACCAGCCCCCAAACGACCCCGTAGGAGGTACGAACACCTAGAATTGGACCAGTATAACTTGTAGGAACTAATCGGGTAGTCCCGGGTCTCCCAATTTGAGAATACAATGATAATTTGGAAAAAATCACACTTAGACATAAAAACAAGACGTTAAAGGGTGAAATCCCAAACCAGCCCCCAAACGACCCCGTAGGAGGGACGAACACCTCGCACGGGACCAATGTAACTTGTAAGAACAGGTCGCGTAGTCCTAAGGTTCCCTATTTGAGAATATGATGATAATTTGCAAAAATTATACGTAGACTTAAAAATAAGCCGTTAAAGGCTGAACATCCTAATCGGCCCCAAAACGGCCCGTAGGAGGCACGAACACCTCGCACGGGACCAATGTAACTTCTAGGAACTAGCCGCATAATCCCGGGGCTCCCAATTTGAGAATACGATCATAATTTACAAAAATCACTCTTAGACTTAAAAACAAGTTGTTAAAGGGTGAAAGCGCAAACCATCCCCCAAACGACCCCGTAGGAGGCACGAACACCTCACACGGGACCAATGTAACTTGTAGGAACTGACCGCGTTTTCCCGGATCTCTCGATTTGAGAAAATTATGGTAACTTGGAAAAATCAACACTTAGACTTAAAATAAGTCGTTAAAGGGTGAAAACTCAAAACATCCCCTAAACGACCCCGTAGGAGGCACGAACACCTCGTACGGGACCAATGTAACCTGTAGGGACAGATCGCGTAGTCCCGAGTCTCCTGATTTGAGCATACGATGATAATTTGCAAAAATCAACACTTAGACTTAAAAACAATCCGTCAAAGGGAGAAAACTGAAATGAGCCCCCAAATGGACACCGAAGGAGGCGCGAACCCCACGCACGGGCCAATGTACCTTATAGGAACTAGGCGCATAGTCCCGGGGCTCCCATTTGAGAATACGACGATAATTTGCAAAAATCACACTTAGACTTAAATAAGTTATTAAAGGGTGAAAACCCAAACCAGCGCCCAAACGGCCCCATAGGAGGCACGGACACCTCGCACGGGACCAATGTAACTTGTAGGAACCGGCCGCGTAGTGCAGAGGCTCCCGGTTTGAGAATACAACGATAATTTGAAAAAATCACACTTAGACTTAAAAATAAGCCGTTAAAGGCTGAACATCCAAATCGGCCCCCAAACGGCCCCGTAGGAGGCACGAACCACTCGCACGGGACCAATGTAACTTGTAGGAACCTTCCGCGTAATCTCGGGGCTCGCGGTTTGAGAATATGATAATAATTCACAAAAATCACTCTTAGACTTAAAAACAAGCCGTTAAAGGGTGAAAACCCAAACCGCCCTCCAAACGGCCCTGTAGGAGGCACGAGCACCTCGTTCGGGACCAATGTAGCTTGTAGGAACTGACGGCATTCTCTCGGGTCTCCCGGTTTGAGAATACGATGATAATTTGAAAAAATCAACACTTAGACTTAAAAACAAGTCGTTAAAGGGCGAAAACCCGAACCCGCCCCAAACGGCCCCGTAGGAGGCACGGACACCTCGCACGAGACCAATGTAACTTGTAGGAACTAGCCGCGTAGTCCCGGGGCTCGCGGTTTGAGAATACGATGTTAATTTGCAAAAATCACACTTAGACTTAAAAAACAAGCCGTTAAAGGGCGAAAGCCCAAACCAGATCCAAAACGACCCCATAGGAGGCACGACCACCTAGCACAGGACCAATGTAACTTGTAGGAACTGACCGCGTAGTCCCGGGTCTCCCGATTTGAGAATATGACAGTAATTTTCAAAAATCAACACATGGACTTAAAAATAAGTCGTTAAAGGGTGAAAAACCAAACCAGCCCCAAAACGGCCCGGTAGGAGCCATGAACACCTCGCACGGGACCAATGTAACACTTAGGAACTGGCCGCCTAATCCCAGGGCTCCCTTTTTTAGAATACGATGATAATTTACAAAAATCACTTTTAGACTTAAAAACAATCCGTGAAAGGGTGAAAACCCGAACAGTCCCCCAAACGGCCCCGTAGGGGCACGAACACCTCGCAGGGGACCAATGTAACTTGTCGGAACTGATCGCGTAGTCCCGGCTCTCCCGATTTGAGAATACAATGGTAATTAGCAAAAATCACATTTAGACTTAAAAATATGTCGTTAAAGGGTGAAAACCCAAACTAGCCCCCAAATGGCCCCGTAGGAGGCACGAACACCTCGTTGGTGACCAATGTAACTTGTAGGAACTGGCTCCGTAGTCCCGGTGCTTTCGGTTTGAGAATACAATGATAATTTGCAAAAATACTCTTTGAAATAAAAATAAGCCGTTAAAGGGTGAAAACCCAAACCATCCCCCAAACGGCTGCGAACACCTTATAAGGGAGCAATGTATCCTGTAGGAACTAGACGCATAGTCCCGGGTCTCCCGATTTGAGAATACGACGATAATTTGCAAAAATCACACTTAGACATCAAAACAAGCGGTTAAAGGGTGAAATCCCAAACCAGCCCCCAAACGGCCCTGTAGGAGGCACAACACCTCGCACGGGACCAATTAACTTATAGGAACTGGCCGCGTAGTCCCGTGGCCCCTGTTTAAGAGTATGACGATAATTTGCAAAAAACAAACTTAGACTTAAAAATAAGTCGTTAAAAGGTGAAAACCAAAGGCAACCCACAAACGGCCACGTAGGAGGCACGAACACCTCGCACGGGACCAATGTAACTTGTAGGAACTGGCTCCGTATTCTGGGGGCTCCCGATTTGAGAATACGATGATAATTTACAAAAATCACTCTTAGAGTTAAATACAAGCCGTTAAAGGGTGAAAACCCAAACCGATCCCCAAACGGCCCCGTAGGAGGCACGAACACCTCGCATGGGACCAATGTAACTTGTAGGAACTGACTGCGTAGTCCCGGGTCTCCCGGTTTGAGAATACGACAGTACCTTGCAAAAATCAACAATTAGAGTTAAAAACAAGTCGTTAAAGGTTGAAAACCCAAACCAGCACCCAAACGGCCCCGTAGGAGGTACGACACTTGGCACGGGATCAATTGACTTGGAGGAACTGGACGCGTAGTCCTGAGGCCCCGGTTTAAGAATACAACAATAGTTTGCAAAAATCATACTTAGACTTAAAAATAAATCGTTAAAGGGTGAAAACCCAAACTAGCCCCCAAACAGCACTGTAGGAGGCACGAACACCTCGCACGGGACCTATGTATCTTGTAGGAACTGGACGCCTGGTCCCGGGGCTCCCGATTTAAGAATACGATGATAATTTGCAAAAATCACACTTAGACTTAAAAACAAGCCGTTAAAGGGTGAAATCCAAAACCAGCCCCCAAACGACCCCGTTTGGAGGCACGAACACCTCGCATGGGACCAATGTAACTTGTACGAACTGACCGCATAGTCCCGAACCACTCGATTTGAGAATACGACAATAATTTGCAAAAATCACTCTTAGACATGAAAACAAGCCATTAAAGGGTGAAAACTCAAACCAGCCCCCAAGCGACCTCGTTGGAGGCACGAACACCCCGTACGGGAAAATTGTAACTTGTGGGAACTGGCAGCGTATTCTCGAGGCTCCCTATTTAAAAATACGACGATAATTTGCAAAAATCACACTTTGACTTAAAAAGAAGCTGTTAAAGGGTGAAACCCCAAAACATCCCCGAAACGGCCCCGTAGGAGGCACGAACACGTCGTACGGGAACAATGTAACTTGTAGGAACTGGCCGCATAGTCCCGGGGCTCCCGGTTTGAGAATACTATGATAATTTGCAAAAATAACACTTAGACTTAGAAATAAGTTGTTAAAGGGTGAAATCCCATACCAGCCACCAAATGACCCCGTAGGAGGCACAAACACCTTGCACGGGACCAATGGGACTTATAGGAAGTGGCCGCATAATCCCGGGGCTCTCGGTTTGAGAATACGACTATAATTTACAAAAATCACACTTAGAGTTAAAAAGAGGTTGTTAAAGGTTGAAAACCCAAACCGGCCCCCAAACGGCCCCGTAGGAGGCAGGAACACCTCGCACAAGACCAGTGTAACTTGTAAGAACCGACCGCATAGTCCCGGGTCTTCCAATTTGAGAATACGACGATAATTTGAAAAAATCAACACTTAAACTTAAAAATCAGCCGTTAAAGGGTGAAAATCCAAACCAGCCACCAAACGGCCCCCTAGGTGGCACGAACATCTCGCACGGGACCAATGTAACTTGTAAGAACTGGCCGCGTAGCCCCGGTGATCTCCGTTTGAGAATACGATGATAACTTTAAAAAAATCAACACTTAGATCTAATAACAATCCGTTAAAGGGGGGAAACCCAAACCAGCCCCCAAACGGCTCCGTAGGAGGCATGAACACCTCACACGGGACCAATGTAACTTATTGGAATAGGCCACGTAGTCCCGGGTCTCCCGATTTGAGAATACGACGATAATTTGCCAAAATCACACTAGACTTAAAAACAAGCCGTTAAAGGCTTAAAACTAAAACCAACCCCCAAACGACCCCATAGGAGGCACGAACACCTCGCACCGGACCGTTGTAAGTTGTAGGAATTGACCGCGTTGTCTCGAGTCTCCCAGTTGCAGAATACGATGATAATAGGCATAAATCACACTTAGACTTAAAAATAAGCAGTTAATGGGTGAAAACCCAAACCAGCGCCAAACGATCCCGTGGGAGGCACGAACATCTCGTACGAGACCAATGTAACTTGTAGGAACCGACCGCGTAGTCCTGGGTCTCTCGGTTTGAGAATATGACGATAATTTGAAAAAACATACTTAGACTTAAAAACAAACCGTTAAAGGGTGAAAACCCAAATCGGCCCCCAAACGACCCCGTAGGAGGCACGAACACCTCACCCGGGACCAATGTAACTTGTAGGAACTGACCGCGTAGTTCTTGGTCTCCCGGTTTGAGAATATGATAATAATTTGCAAAAATCACACATAGACTTAAAAACAACCCGTTAATGGGTGAAAACCCAATCCAGCACCAAACGACCTCGTAGGAGGCACGAACTTCTCGCACAGGATCAATGTAATTTGTAGGAACTGGCCGCATAGTTCCGGGTCTCCCGATTTGAGAATACGATGATAATTTTCCAAAATAACAGTTAGACTTAAAAACAACCCGTTAAAGCAGGAAAACTCAAACCAGCCCCCAAATGACCTCTTAGGAGGCACGAACACCTCGTACGGGACCAATGTAACTTGTAGGTACTGACCGCATAGTCCTGGGTCTCCCGGTTTGAGAATATGATGATAATTTGAAAAAACCACACTTAGACTTACAAACAAGCGGTTAATGGGTGAAAACCCAAACCAGTACCAAACGACCTCGTAGGAGGCACGAACGTCTCGCACGGGACCAATGTAACTTGTGTGAGCTGGTCGCGTTGTCACGGGTTTCCCGGTTTGAGAATACGAAGTCAATTGGCAAAAATCATCCTTAGACTTAAAAAGAAGTCGTTAAAGGGTGAAAACCCAAATCGGGCCCCAAACGACCTCGTCGGATGCACGAACACCTCGTACGGGACTAATGTAACTTGTAGGAACTGACAGCGTAGTTCCGGGTCTCCCGATTTGAGAATACAATTATAATTTGCAAAAATCAAACTTAGACTTAAAAACAAGCCGTTAACGGGTGAAAACCCAAACCAGCACCAACGACCCCGTAAGAGGCACGAACATCTCGCACTGGACTAATGTAACTTGTAGGGACTAGTCGCGTAGTCCCGGGTCTCCCGGTTTGAGAATACGATGATAATTTGCAAAAATCACACTCATACTTAAAAATAAGCCGTTAATGGGTGAAAACCCAAACCAGCACCAAACGACCCCGTACGAGGGACGAACATCTCGCACGGGACCAATGTAACTTGTAGGGATTGGCTGTGTAGTCCCGGGTCTCCCGATTTGAGAATATGATGATAATTTGAAAAAATCACACTTAGACTTAAAAACAAGCCGTTAAATGGTGAAAATCCAAACAGTCGCCAAACGATCCCGTCGGAGGCACGAACTCCTCACACGGGACAATGTAACTTGTAGGAACTGACCGCGTAGTACCGGGTCTCTCAGTTTGAGAATACGACAATAATTTGCAAAAATCACACTTAGATTGAAAAATAAGCCGTTAAAGGGTGAAAACCCAAATCAGACCCCAAACGGCCCGTAGGAGGCACGCACACCTCGCACGGGACGAATGTAACTTTTAGGAACTGATCGCGTAGTCCCGGGTGTCCCGATTTGAGAATACGATGAAAATTTGCAAAAATCATACTTAGACTTAAAAACAAGCCATTAAAGGGTCAAAACCCAAACCGACCCAAAAATGGCACCGTAAGAGGCATAAAACACCTCGCACGGGACCAATGTTACTTGTAGGAACTGCCCACATAGTTCCATCACTCCCGGTTTGAGAATACAATGATAATTTGTAAAACTCACACATAGACTTAAAAATAAGCCGTTATTGGGTGAAAACCCAAACCCGCACCGAATGACCCCATAGGAGGCACGACCATCTGGCACAGGACCAATTTAACTTATAAGAACTGGCCGCATAGTCCCGAGTCTCCTAATTTGAGAATACGACAATAATTTGCAAAAATCACACTTAGACTTAAAAAGAAGTCGTTAAAGGGTGAAAATTTAAGGCAACCCCCAAACGACCCCGTAGAAGGCACGAACACCTCACACAGGACCAATGTAATTTATACGAACTGATCGCGTAGTTCAGGGTCTCCCGGTTTGAAAATACGATGATAATTTGCAAATATCACACTTAGACTTAAGAACAGGCCGTTAATGGGTGGAAACCCAAACCAACACTAAACGACCCTGTAGGAGGTACGGACATCACGCACGAGACCAATGTAATTTGTAGGGACTGGACGTGTAGTTTCAGGTCTCCCAGTGTGAGAATATGATGATAATTTACAAAAATCACACTTAGAGGAGGCACGAACATCTCGTATGGACAAATGTAACTTGTAGGAATTGACCACGTAGTCCCAGGTCTCCCGATTTGAGAATACAATGGTAATTTGCAAAAATCATTCTTAGACTGAAAAACATGTCGTTAAAGGGTGAAAACCCAAACTAGCCCCCAAATGGCCTCGTAGGAGGCACGAACACCTCGTAGGTGACCAACGTAACTTTTAGGAACTAGCTGCGTAGTCCCGGTGCTCCCGGTTTGAGAATACCTTGATAATTTGCAAAAATACACTTTGACATAAAAATAAGCCGTTAAAGGTTGAAAACACAAACCAGCAGCGAAACGACCCCGTAGAAGTCACAAAGACCTCGCACGGACCTAATGTAACTTGTAGGAACATGTCTCGTAGTCCCGAGGCTCTCGGTTTGAGAATACTACGATAATTTGCAAAAATCGTACTTAGACTTAAAAATAAGTCGTTAAAGGGTGAAATCCCAAACCAGCCCCATACGACCCCGTAAGAGGCAAAAACACCTAGCACGGGACCAATGTGACTTGTAGGAAGTCCCCGCGTAATCTCGGGGCTCCCGGTTTGAGAATACGACGATAATTTACAAAAATCACTCTTAGACTTAAAAACAGGTTGTTAAAGGGTGAAAACCCAAACGGCCCCCAAACGGCCCCATAGGAGGCGCGAACACCTCGCACGGGACCAATGTAACTTGTAGGAACTGACCGCGTAATCCCGGGTCTGGGTCTCCCGGTTTGAGAATACGATGATAATTTGTAAAAATCACACTTAGACTTAAAAATAAGCCATTAAAGGGTGAAAACCCAAACCACCCACCAAACGGCCCCGTAGGCAGCACGAACACCTCGCACGGGACCAATGTAACTTTTAGCAACTGACTGCGTAGTCCTGGGCCTCTCGGTTTGAGAATACAATGATAATTTGAAAAAATCACACTTAGAATTAAAAATAAGCCGTTAAAGGGTGAAAACCCAAATCGGCCCCTAAACGGCCCCGTAGGAGGCATGAACACCTCCCACGGGACCAATGTAACTTTTAGGAACTAATCGCGTAGTCTCAGGTGTCCCGATTTGAGAATACGATGATAATTTGAAAAAATCACCCTTAGAATTAGAAACAAGCCATTAAAGGGTGAAAACCCAAACCGACCCCCCAAACGGCTCCGTAAAAGGCACGAACACCTCGCCTGGGACCGATGTAACTTGTAGGAACTGTTCGCGTAGTCCTGTGTCTCCCTATTTGAGAACACGACGATAATTTGGAAAAATCGCACTTAGACATAAAAATAAGCCGTTAGGGGTGAAATCCCAAACTAGTCCCCAAACGACCCCGTAGGAGGCACGAACACCTTGTACGAGACAAATGTAACTTGTAGGAACTGACCACGTAGTCCCGGGTCTCACGATTTGAGTATACGATGATAATTTGAAAAAATTACACTTGGACTTAAAAATAAGTCGTTAAAGCATGAAAACCCAAATCGGCCGCCAAACGACCACGTAGGTGGCACGAACACCTCGCACGGGACCAATGTAACTTGTAGGAACTGGCTGCTTAATCCCGAGGCTCCCATTTTGAGAATAGGATGATGATTCACAAAAAACACTCTTAGACTTAAAAATAAACCGTTAAAGGGTGAAAACCCAAACCGGTCCCCAAACAGCCCCATAGGGGGCTCGAACACCTCACATGGGATCAATGTAACTTGTAGGAAATGACCGCATAGTTCTGGGTCTCCTGATTTGAGAATATGACGGTGATTTTAAAAAATCAACACTTAGACTTAAAAACAAGCCGTTAAAGGGTGAAAACCCACACTAGCCCCCAAATGGCCCCGTAGGAGGTACAAAAACCTCGCACGGGACCAATAAAACTTTTAGGAAATGGCCGCGTAGTCCCGAAGCACCCGATTTATGAATACGATGATAATTTGCAAAAATCACAATTAGACTTAAAAACAAGCCATTAAAGGGTGAAAACCCAAAACAGCCCCCAAACGGCCACGTAGGAGGCACAAACACCTCGCACGAGACCAATGTAACTTGTAGGAACTGGTCGCGTAGTCCCGAGGCTCCCGATTTGAGAATATGATGATAATTTAAAAAAATCACTCTTAGACTTAAAAACAAGCCGTTAAAGGGTGAGAACCCAAACTAGCTCCCAAACGGCCCCGTAGGAGTCACGAGCACCTCGTACCGGACCAATGTAACTTGTAGGAACTGGCCACGTAGTCCCGGGGCTCTCGGTTTGAGAATACGATGTTAATTTGCAAAAATCACACTTAGACTTGAAAATAAGCCGTTAGGGTGAGAACCCAAACCAGCCTCCAAACGGCCCCGTAGGAGGCACGAACACCTCACACGGGACAAATGTAACTTGTAGGAACCTATCTCGTAGTCCCGGGGATCCCAGTTTGATAATACGATAATAATTTGCAAAAATCACTCTTAGACTTAAAAACAAGCAGTTAAAGGGTAAAAACCCAAACTAACCTCCAAATGACCCCGTAGGAGGCACGAACACCCCAAACGAGACAAATGTAACTTGTAGAAACTGGTCGCCTAGTCCCGGGGCTCCTGGTTTAAGATACGATGATAATTTGGAAAAATCACACTTAGACTTAAAAACAAGCCGTTAAAGGGTGAAAACCCAAATCAGCCGCAAAACGGCCCCGTAGAAGGCACGAGCACCTCGCACGGGACCAATATAACTTGTAGGAACTGACCGCGTAGTCCCGGTTAGAGAATACAATGACAATTTGGAAAAAATCACACTAAGACTTAAAAATAAGCCGTTAAAGGGTGAAAAAAAATCAACCCCCAAACGACCCCGTAGGTGTCACGAACACCTCGCACGGGACAAATGTATCTTGTAGGAACTGGTCACGTAGTCCCGGGGTTCCCGATTTGGGAATATGACGATAATTTGCAAAAATCACACTTAGACTTAAAAACAAGTGGTTAAAGGGTGAATTCCCAAACCAGCCCACAATCGACCCCGTAGGAGGCACGAACACCTGGCGTGGGACGAATGTAACTTGTAGGAACTGATCGCATAGTCTCAGTTCTCCCGGTTTGAGAATACGACGATTATTTACGAAAATCATACTTAGACTAAATAACTAGCCATTAAACAGTGAAAACCAAATCGGCCCGCAAACGGCCCCGTAGGAGGCACGAACACCTCGCACGGGACCAATGTAACTTGAAGGAAGTGGCCGCATAATCTCAGGGCTCCCAGTTTGAGAATACGACGATAATTTACAAAAATGACTCTTAGAGTTAAAAACAAGCCGTTAAAGGGTGAAAACCCAAACTGGCGCCCAAGCGGCCTCGTAGGAGGCACGAAAACCTCGCACGGGACCGATGTAACTTGTTGGAACAGACCGCGTTGTCCCGGGTTTCTCGGTCTGAGAATATGAAATAATTTGCAAAAATCACACTTCGACTTAAAAACAAGCCGTTAAAGGGTGAAAATGCAAACCAGCCCCCAAACGACCCCGATTTTATAAGAACTGACCGCGTAGTCCCGAGTTTCCCGATTTTATAATATGATGACAATTTGCAAAAATCACACTTAGTCGTAAAAACAAGTCATTAAAGGTCGAAAACCCAAACCAGCCCCCAAGCCGTTAAAAGCACCTCGCACGGGACCAATGTAACTTGTAGGAACTGACCGCCTAGTCTCAGGACTCCTGGTTTGAGAATAAGATGATAATTTTCAAAAATTAACACTTAGACTTAAAAACAAGTCGTTAAAGGGTGAAAACTAAAACCAGCCCCCAAACAACACCGTAGGAGGCACGAACACCTCGCACGGGACCAATGTAACTTGTAGGAACTGACCGTGAAGTCCCGAGTCTCCCGATTTCAGAATACGATGATAATTTGCAAAAACCAACAATTAGACTTAAAAACAAGCCGTTAAAGGTTGAAAACTCAAACCAGCACCCAAACGGCCTCCGCAGGAGGCACGAACACCTCGCATGAGACCAATGTAACTTGTACGAACTGGTCGCATAGTCTCGGGTCTCCCGATTTCAGAATACGACGGTAATTTACAAAAATGACTCTTAGAGTTAAAAACAAGCCGTTAAAGGATGAAAACCCAAACTGGCGCCCGAGCGGCCTCGTAGGAGGCACGAAAACCTCGCCCGGGACCGATGTAACTTGTAGGAACTGACCGCGTTGTCCCGGGTTTCTCGGTCTGAGAATATGAAACAATTTGCAAAAATCACACTTCGACTTAAAAACAAGCCGTTAAAGGGTGAAAATGCAAACCAGCCCCCAAACGACCCCGTAAGAGGCACAAGCCCTCGAACGGGACCAATGTAACTTGTAGGAACTGACCGCGTAGTCCCGGGTCTCCCGATTTTATAATATGATGATAATTTGCAAAAATCACTCTTAGACTTAAAAACAAGCCGTTAAAGGTTGAAAACCCAAACCAGCCCCCAAGCCGTTAAAAGCACCTCGCACGGAACCAATGTAAGTTCTAGGAACGGACCGCGTAGTCTCGGGACTCCTGGTTTGAGAATAAGATGATAATTTTCAAAAGTTAACACTTAGACTTAAAAACAAGTCATTATAGGGTGAAAACTAAAACCAGCCCCCAAACAACACCGTAGGAGGCACGAACACCTCGCACGGGACCAATGTAACTTGTAGGAACTGACCGCGAAGTCCCGAGTCTATCAATTTCAGAATACGATGATAATTTGCATAAACCAACAAATTAGACTTAAAAACAAGCCGTTAAAGGGTGAAAACTCAAAACCGCACCCAAACGGCCTCCGCAGGAGGCACGAACACCTCGCATGGGACCAATGTAACCTGTAGGAACTATTCGTATAGTCTCGGGTCTCCCGATTTGAGAATACGACGGTAATTTGTAAAAATCTACACTTAGACTTGAAAATAAGCCGTTAAAGGGTGAAAACCCAAACTAGCCCCCAAATGGCCTCGTAGGAGGTACGAAAACCTCGCACGGGACCAATGTAACTTTCAGGAACTGGCTGCGTAGTCCTGGGGCACCCGATTTAAGAATATGACAATAATTTGCAAAAATCACACTTAGACTTAAAAATAAGCCGTTAAAGGGTGAAAACCCAAACCAGCCTCCAAACGGCCACATAGGAGGCATGAACACCTCGTATGGGACCAATGTTACTTGTAGGAACTGGTCGCATAGTCCCGAGGCTCCCGATTTGAGAATAGGACAATAATTTGCAAAAATCACACTTAGACTTAAAAACAAGCCGTTAAAGGGTGAAAACACAAACCAGCTCCCAAACGGCCCCGTAGGAGTCACGAACACCTCGTATGGGACCAATGTAACTTGTAGGAACTAATAGCGTAGTCCCGGGGCTCCCGGCTTGAGTATACAATGATAATTTGCAAAAATCAACACTTAGACTTAAAAACAAGCTGTTAAAGTGTGAAAACCCCAACTAGCCCCCAAACGGCCCCGTAGGAGGCACAACACCTTGCACGAGACCAATGTAACTTGTAGGAACTGGCCGCGTAGTCCCGGGGTTCCCAATTTGAGAATATGATGATAATTTGTAAAAATCACACTTAGATTTAAAAATAAGACGTTAGGGTGAGAACCCAAACCAACCTCCAAACGGCCCCCTAGGAGGCACGAACACCTCGCAGGAGACCAATGTTACTTGTGGGAACTGGTCGTGTAGTCTCGGGGCTCCCAATTTGAGAATACATTGATAATTTGCAAAAATCACACTTAGACTTAAAAACAAGCCGTTAAAGGTTGAAAACCCAAACCAGCCCCCAAACGGCACCGTAGGTGGCACGGACACCTCATACGGGACAAATGTAACTTGTAGGAACTGGTTGCGTAGTCCCCTGGCTCTCGGTTTGAGAATACGATGATAATTTGCAAAAATCACTTTTAGACTTAAAAATAAGTCGTTAAAGGGTGAAAACCCAATCTAACCTCCAAACGACCCCGTAGGAGGCACGAACACCTCGCACGAGACAAATGTAACTTGTAGAAACTGGTCGCCTAGTCCCAGGGCTCTCGTTTTGAGAATACGATGATAATTTATAAAAAATCACACTTAGACTTAAAAACATGCCGTTAAAGGGTGAAATTCGAAACGAGACCCCAAACGACCCCTTAGGAGGCATGTACACCTCACACGGGACCAATGTAACTTATAGGAACTGACCACGTACTCCCGAGTCTCTCGATTTGAGAATACGTTGGTAATTTGCAATAATCTACACTTAGACTTTAAAATAAGCCGATAAAGGGTTAAAACCCAAACCAGCCCCAAACGGCCCCGTAGGAGGCCTGGACACCTCGCACGGGAGGAATGTAACTTTTAGGAACTGGTTGTGTAGTCCTGGGGCTCCTAGTTTAAGAATACGATGATAGTTTGGAAAAATCACACTTAGTGATTCGTATAAAATATTGCATATTTCCGCCCTTTATCTTTATGCATTCTAGCACTTTTACGGTCCTAAATGCCTATAATTATTCTCATTAACCATATAACCTTAGATTTGGATATATACATTCTTTGCAGGGGTTATTTGTGCTTTTGTAGGTATTGGAACGCTAAAAGTGAGGTTCGGTTGCATTTCAAAGAAGTTCCGTCGTGGAATGATACTTGAAGGGAAATTTGGTCTTTTAAACCTCACTATTTTTTATGTAATGAAGTTACCAACATGTAGATCATCAAATTATCTTTCTGTGGCCACTGACCGTGCGTCATTCTGACTCCGTATGTGGAAGTTATGCCCATTTCCGAAAGGTTTCTGTATTTTCTGCTACTTCAACTGCATTTTGGTAATTTCATACTGTATAATTTGGAGGGTTTCAAAACAGAATCATGTAGATAATTTAATTAGCTTCGCGTCGGTTCTGACCATGCCTCATTTGGATTTCGTATGAGGGAGTTATGGTCATTTCCGTACAATGCATCAAAATTGGTTCGGAGGAAAAAGTGGGTTGTCTCAAGCCCAAGGCAAATTCCAAAAGTGTGGTCGAACGGTCCCAAATCAGAGGTCGACCGGTCCCATCAGATATGGATGAAAATTGACTTATTTAGGGTTTTTTGGCTTGGTTTTGTTTGGGGTTTGTTTTGGGGTATAAATAGAATGTTGGGGGCTTTTATTTGTGACAGATATTTCATTTTAGGTTGGAGATAGGGGATTTTTGTGTGGAGCTTCTCTTCCTAGGGTTTGTACCCATTTGGGTATTGTAAGCATTATTCATTATCTCCTCCATTGTTATTAATTGTTGTTTCTTTGTTTAAGCTTTGTGTTGTTCATTTCTTGCTTTCTAATTTAGGTTTATTGCTTTATTTACTTGCTTTCCATTTATTGCCTTCTAGTGTAGATTTACTTTCTTTGATTTATTTCTTGCTATTTACCATGCTTTGTAGCTAGGTTAAATTAGGTTGTGTCGGATTGAACTCACCTAGGGTTGACGTGTTGCTCTGCTTTGGTGACGGAGTTTATGGGTCTATTTCGAGTTTGTTGTCCTAGTTATTACGCCTAGGGGATTTGACGGGGTATATCATGTATGCTCCGTGTTTACGACCTTGCGTGCATAATTTCCGGGATATTTATTGACACCAAAATCTTATTAGATTTTTATGTGAATTTAGGGGTGTGACAACTCTTGATTTAATTAACTGTCGAAACGAGACGCAATATTAATAACTCGTCGACCCATGTAACCATTTTATACTAATTAACTCGGGGTGAGGGATATTCGACGCAACCTATAGTTTTTATTCATTTGGTTAACATAGTTTAATTACAATCGCCTAGTTTAATATTTTCTCTTTATTATCTTTTCCTTTTTGTTAAAATTACCTTTTACACTTTTATTTCTGAATATTAAATCATGTAAATTCTAGCAACTCGTCTCTGTGGATTTTCGATACCCGACTTACCGCTATACTCACCCGTTGAGTGTAGTCGTAATTTAAGTTTTTGTATAGTCCAGGTGAGCCGAATTCAAAATGACCGGCGCGTAGGTGACTCTCGCCCCGACAACGGCGCCATTTGATTATAGACAGGGTTTTGTCGTGGCGCGAGAGTCACCTCCCGATTTGAGAATACGACGATAAATTGCAAAAATCAAACTTAGTCTTAAAAACAAGCCGTTAAAGGGTGAAACCCCAAACCAACCCCCAAACGACCCCGTAGGTGGACCAATGTAACTTGTAGGAACTGGACGCGTCGTCCCACGGCTATCGGTTTGAGAATACGACGATAATTTTCAAAAATCACTCTTAGACTTAAAAACAAGCCATTAAAGGTTGACAATCCAAACTACCCCCCAATCGACCCGTAGGAGTCACGAAGACCTCGCACGGGACCAATGTAACTTGTAGGAATGGATCGCGTTGTCCTGGGGCTCTCGGTTTGATAATATGACGATAATTTGCAAAAATCAACCCTTTGACTTAAAAACAAGCCGTTAAAGGGTGAAAACCCAAACCAGCACCCAAGCGGCCCCGTAGGAGGCACAACACCTCGCACGGGACCAATGTAACTTCTAGGAACTGACCGCATAGTCTGGGGCTCCCAATTTGAGAATAAGATGATAATTTACAAAAATCACTCTTACGGGGAATTTAGGGGTGTGACAACTCTTGATTTAATTAACTGTCGAAACGAGACGCAAACTTAATAACTCGTCGACCCATGTAACCATTTTATACTAATTAACTCGGGGTGAGGGATATTAGACACAACCTATAGTTTTTATTCACTTTGTTAACACACTTTAATTACACTCGCCTTGTTTAATATTTTCTCTTTATTATCTTTTCCTTTTTGTTAAAATTACCACTTACACTTTTATTTGGGAATATTAAATCATATAAATTCAAGCAACTCGTCTCTGTGGATTTTCCATACCCGACTTACCGCTATACTAACCCGTTGAGTGTAGTCGTAATTTAGTTTTCTGTATAGTTCAGGTGAGCCGAATTCAAAATGACCGGAGCGTAGGTGACTCTCGCCCCGGCAACGGCGCCATTTGATAGACAGGGTTTTGCCGCTGCACGAGAGTCACCTCCCGATTTGAGAATGCGACGATAATTTGCAAAAATCAAACTTAGTCTTAAAAATAAGCCGTTAAAGGGTGAAAACCCAAACCAGCCCCCAAACGACCACGTAGGCGCCACGAACACCTCGCACGGGACCAATGTAACTTATAGGAACTGGTCGCGTCGTCCCATGGCTATCGGTTTGAGAATACGACGATAATTTTCAAAAATCACTCTTAGACTTAAAACAAGCCGTTAAAGGTTGAAAATCCAAACTACCCACCAATCGGCCTCGTAGGAGTCACGAACACCTCGCACGGGACCAATGTAACTTGTTGGAAGTGTTCGTGTAGTCCCGGGGCTCCTGGTTAGATAATATGACGATAATTTCCAAGAATCACCCCTTAGACTTAAAAAAAAGTCGTTAAAGGGTGAAAACCCAAACCAGCCCCCAAACGACCCCGTAGGAGGCACGAACACCTCGCACGGGACAAATGTAACTAGTAGGAACTGACCGCATAGACTCGGGTCTCCTCGTTTGAGAATAAGACGGTAATCTGCAAAAATCAACACTTAGACTTAAAAACAAGTCGTTAAAGGGTGAAAACTAAAACAAGCCACCAAACGACCCCGTAGGAGGCACGAACACCTCGCACGGGACCAATGTAACTTATACGAACTGACCACGAAGTCCCGGGTCTCCCAATTTGAGAATACAATGATAATTTGCAAAAACCAACACTTAGAATTAAAAATAAACCGTTAAAGGGTGAAAACTCAAACCATCCCCCAAACGGCCTCCGTAGGAGGCACGAGAACCTCGTACGGGACCAATGTAACTTGTAGGAACTGGTCGCGTAGTCCCGGGGTTCTCGGTTTGATAATACGACGATAATTTGCCAAAATCACACTTAGACTTAAAAATAAGCCGTTAAAGGGTGAAAACCCAAACCAGCCCCAAAATAACCCCATAAGAGGCACGAGCACCTCGTACGGGACCAATGCAACTTATAGGAACTGACCGCGTAGTCCCGAGTATCCCGGTTTGAGAATATGACGGTAATTGGCAAAAATCACACTTAGATTTAAAAACAAGCCGTTAAAGGGTGAAAACCCAAACCAGCCCCCAAATGACCCAGTAGGAGGCACGAACACATCGCACGGGACCAATGTAACTTGTAGGAACTGACCGCGTAGTCTGGGGTCTCCTGGTTTGACAATAAGATGATAATTTGCAGAAAGCAACAATTAGACAAAAAAACAAGTCGTTAAAGGGTGAAAACTAAAACAATCCCCCAGACGACCCCGTAGGAGGCACGAGCACCTCTCACCAGACTAATGTAAGTTGTAGGAACTGACATCGAAGTCTCGGGTCTCCCGATTTGAGAATACGACAATAATTTGCAAAAACAAACACTTAGATTTAAAAATAAGCTGTTAAAGGCTGAAAACCCAAACCGACCCCCAAACGGCCCCGTAGGAGGCACGAACACCTTGCACGGGACCAATGTTACTTGTAGGAACTGGCCGCGGAGTCCCGGGGCTCCCGATTTGAGAATATGATGATAATTTTTAAAAATAAAACTTAGTCTTAAAAAAAAGACGTTAAAGTGTGAAACCCCAAACCAGCCCCCAAACGACCCCGTAAGCGCCACGAACACCTCGCAAGGGACCAATGTAACTTGTAGGAACTGGCCGCGTCGTCCCACGACTCCTGGTTTGAGAATACGATGATAATTTTCAAAAATCACTCTTAGACTTAAAAATATGCCGTTAAAGGTTGAAAATCCAGACTAGCCCCCAAACGGCCCTGTAGGAGTCACGAACACCTCGCACGGGACCATTGTAACTTGTAGGAACTGATCGCGTAATCCCTGGGCACTCGATTTGATAATATGAAGATAATTTGCAAAAATCAACCCTTAGACTTAAAAACAAGCCGTTAAAGGGTGAAAACCCAAATGGCCCCGTAGGAGGCACCACACCTCGCATGGGACTAACGTAACTTCTAGGAACTAGCCGCGTAGTCTCGGGGCTCCCGATTCGAGAATAAGATGATAATTTACAAAAATCACACTTAGACTTAAAAACAAGCCGTTAATGGGTGAAAAGCCATACCAGCCCACAAACGGCCCCGTAGGAGGCACGAATACCTCGCACGGGATCAATGTAACTAGTAGAAACTGACCGCGTAGTTCCGGGTCTCCCAGTTTGAGAATATGACGATAATTTGAAAAAAATCACATTTAGACTTAATAACAAGCCGTTAATGGGTGAAAATAAAACCGGGCCCCAAACGGCCCCGTAGGAGGCACGAACACCTCGCACGGGACCAATGTAACTTAGAGGAACTGGGTGAGGAGTCTCGGGGCTTCCGATTTGAGAAAACGATGATAATTTGCAAAAATAAAACTTAGTCTTAAAAATAAGCCGATAAAGGGTGAAACCCCAAACCAACCCGTAGTCGCCACAAACACCTCGCGCGGGACCAATGTAACTTGTAGGAACTAGCCGCGTCCTCCCATGGCTCCCGGTTTGAGAATACGACGATAATTTTCAAAAATCACTCTTAGACTTAAAAATAAGCCATTAAAGGTTGAAAACCCAAAGTAGCCCCCAAACGACCCCGTAGGAGTCATGAACACCTCGTACGGGACCAATGTAACTTGTAGGAAATAACCACGTAGTCCCGGGGCTCTCGGTTTGATAATACGATGATAATTTGCAAAAATCCACCCTTAGACTTAAAAACAAGCTATTAAAGAATGAAAACCCAAACTAGCAGACAAACGGTCCCGTAAGAGGCACAACACCTCCATGGGACTAATGTAACTTCTAGGAACTGGCCATATAGTCTCGGGTAACCCGATTTGTGAATACGATGACAATTTACAAAAATCAGACTTAGAATTAAAAACAAGCCGTTAATGGGTGAAAAGCTAAACCAACCCCAAAACGGCCCCATAGGAGGCACGAACACCTCGCATGGGACCAATGTAACTTGTGGGAACTGGTTGCGTAGTTTCGGAACTCCCAGTTTGAGAACACGATGATAATTTGGAAAAATCACCCTTAGACTTAAGAATAAGCCGTTAAAGGGTGAAAGCCCATCCAGCCCCTAAATGGCCCCGTAGGAGGCATGAACACCTCGCACGGGACCAATGTAACTTCTAGGAATAGGTCGCGTATTCCCGGGGCTCCCGGTTTGAGAATACGATGATAATTTAAAAAAATCACACTTAGACTTCAAACCAAGCCGTTAAAGGGTGAAAACCCAAACAAGCCCCCAAACGACCCCGTAGGTGGCGCGGACACCTCTCATGGGACCAATGTATCTTGTAGGAACAGATCGCGTAGTCCCGAGTCTCTCGGTTTGAGAATACAACAATAATTAGCAAATATCAACTGTTAGACTTAAAAACAATCCATTAAAGGGTGAAAACTCAAACCAGCCCAAACGACCACCGTAGAAGGTGCGAACCCCTCGCAAGGGACCAATGTAACTTATAGGAACTGACCGCGTAGTCACGGGTCTCTCGATTTGAGAATACGACGATAATTTGGAAAAATCACACTTAGACATAAAAACAAGTTGTTAAAGGGTGAAAACCCAAACCAGATCCCAAACGACCCGATAGGAGGCACGAACACCTCGCACGGGACCAATGTAACTTGTAGGAACTGATCACGTAGTCCCTGGTTTCCCTGTTTGAGAATACGATGATAATTTGTAAAAAGCACACTTAGACTTAAAAATAAGCCATTAAAGGGTGAAAACCAAAATTGACCCCCAAACGAACCCGAAGGAGGCACAAACACCTCACACGGGACCAATGCAACTTATAGGTACTGGCCGCGTAATCTCAGGGCTCTCGGTTTGAGAATATGACGATAATTTACAAAAATACTCTTAGACTTAAAAACAAGCCGTTAAAGGTTGAAAATCTAAACCGACACCCAAACGACCCCGTAGGAGGCACAAACAACTCGCACGGGACCAATGTAACTTGTGGGAACTGGCTGCGTAGTCCCGGGGCTCCCGGTTTAAGAATACGATGAAAATTTGCAAAAATCACACTTAGACTTAAAAACAAGCCGTTAAAGGGTCAAAACCCACACCAGTCCCCAAACGGCATCGTAGGAGGCACGAACACCCCATACGGAACCAATGTAACTTGTAGGAACTGATCGCGTAGTCCCGGGTCTCCCGATTTTAGAGTATGATGATATAACTTGTAAAAATCACACTTAGACTTAAAAACAAGCCGTTAAAGGGTGAAAACCCAAAGCAGCCCCCAAAAGACCACGTAGGCGGCACGAACACCTCGCACGAGACCAATGTAACTTGTAGGAACTGACCGCGTAGTCTCGGGTCTCCTAGTTTGCGAATATGACGATAATTTACAAAAATCAACACTTAGACATAAAAACAAGCCGTTAAAGGGTGAAAACTAAAACCAGCCCCCAAACGACCCCGTAGGAGGCACGAACACCTCGCACGGGATCAATGTAACTTGTAGGAACTGACCGCGAAATCCCGGGTTTCCCGATTTGAGAATACGATGATAATTTGCAAAAATCAACACTTAGACTTAAAAACAAGCCGTTAAAGGGTGAAAACTCAAACCAGCCCCCAAACGGCCTCCATAGGAGGAACGGACACGACGCACGTGACAAATGTTACTTGTAGGAACTGGTCGCGTATGCCCGGTGATCTCGATTTGATAAAATGATGATAATTTGCAAAAATCACACTTAGGCTTAAAAACTAGTCATTAAAGGGTGAAAACTCAAACCAGCCCCCAAACGAATCCGTAGGAGGCACGAGCTCCTCGAACGGGACCAATGTAACTTGCTGGAACTGAACGCATAGTCCCGGGTCTCCTGGTTTGAGAATATGTCGACAGTTGGCAAAAATCACATTTAGATTTAAAAAGAAGCCATTAAAAGGTAAAAACCAAAACCAGCCCGCAAAGGATCCCGTAGGAGGCACAAACACCTCGCACTGGACCAATATAAGTTGTAGGAACTGACCGTGTAGTCTTGGGTCTCCCGGTTTGAGAATAAGACGATAATTTTCAAAAATCAACACTTAGACTTAAAAACATACCGTTAAAGGGTGAAAAATAAAACAAGCCCCCAAACGACCCCGCGAATGACACAAACACCTCGCACGGGACCAATGTAACTTGTAGGAACTGACCACATAGTCTCGGGTCTCCCGATTTGAGAATAAAACGGTAATTCGCAAAAATCAACACTTAGACTTAAAAACAAGCTATTAAAGGGTGAAAAATAAAACAAGCCCCCAAATGACTTCGTAGGTGGCACGAACACCTCGCACGGGACCAATGTAACTTGTAGGAACTAATCGCGTAGTCTCGGGTCTCTTAATTTGAGAATACGATGATAATTTACAAAAATCAACACTTAGACTTAAAAATAAGACATTAAAGGGTGAAAACTCAAACCATCGCCCAAACGGCCTCCGTAGGAGGCACGAACACCTCGCACGGAACCAACGTAACTTGTAGGTACTGGTCGCGTAGTCTTGGGACACCCGGTTTGCGAATACGACGATAATATGCAAAAATCACACTTAGACTTAAAAAGAAGCCATTAAAGGTTGAAATCCCAAACCTGCCCAAAATGGCCCCGTCAGAGGCACGAACACCTCGCACGGGACCAATATAACTTATAGGAACTGTCCGCGTATTATCGGGACTCGCAGTTTGAGAATACGATGATAGTTTACAAAAATCACACTTAGACAAAAAAATAAGCCATTCAAGGGTGTAAACCCAAATCAGCCCCCAAACACCCCCATAGGAGGCACGCACACCTCGCACGGGACCAATGTAACTTCTGGGACTTGGCCGCGTAGTTCCGGAGTTATGAGTTTGAGAATACGATGGTAGTTTGTAAATAGCACACTTAGACTTAAAAACAAGCCGTTAAAGGGTGAAAAGCGACACCAACCCCCAAACGGCCCCGTAGGTGACATCAATACCTCACACGGGACAAACGTAACTTGTTGGGACTGACCACATAGTCTCGGGTCTCTTGGTTTGAGAATAAGATGATAATTTGCAAAAATCAACACTTAGTCTTAAAAATAAGCCGTTAAAGGGTAAAGACTAAAACCAGCCCCCAAACGACCCCGTAGGAGGAACGAACACCTCGCAACGGAGAAATGTAACTTGTAGGGACTGACCACATAGTCTCGGGTCTCCTAGTTTAAGAATAAGATGATAATTTGCAAAAATAACAACTTAGACTTATAAACAAGTCATAAAAACAAACCAGCCTCCAAACGGCCCCGTAGGGGCACGAACACCTCGCACGGGACCAATGTAACTTGTTGGAACTAGACGCGTAGTCCCGGGGCTCCCGATTTGAGAATACGATGATAATATGCCATAATCATACTTAGACATAAAAACAAGCCGTTAAAAGGTGAAAACCCAAACCGGCCTCCAAACGGCCCCATAGGAGGCACGAACACCTCGCACGGGACCAATGAAACTTGTAGGAACTGACCACGAAGTCCCGGGTCTCCCGATTTGAGAATAGGACGATAATTATAAAAAACAAACACTTAGACTTAAAACACAAGCTGTTAAATGGTGAAAACCCAAACCAGCCCCCAAACGGCCTCGTAAGAGGCACGAACACCTCGTACGGGATCAATATAACTTGTTAGAACTCGCGGCGTAGTCCCGGGGCTCCCGGTTTGAGAATATGATGATAATTTTCAATAATCATACTTAGACTTAAAAATAAGCCGTTAAAGGGTGAAAACCAAAACCGGCTTCCAAACGGTCCCGTAGGCGGCACGAACACCTCGAACCGGACCAATGTAACTTGTAGGAACTGGTTGCGGAATCCCGGGGCTCCCGATTTGAGAATACGATGATAATTTGCAAAAATCATACTTAGACTAAAAAACAAGCCACTAAAGGGTGAAAACCCAAATCGGCCCCCAAGCAACCCTATTGGAGGCACGAACACCTCACACGGGACCAATGTAATGCGTAGGAACTGTCCGCGTAGTCTCGGGCTTCCCGGTTTGGGAATACGATGATAATTTACTAAAATCACACTTAGACTTAAAAACAAGCCGTTAATGGGTGAAAACCTAAACCAACGCCCAAACGACCCCATAGGCGACACGAACACCTCGCAAGGGACAAATATAACTTGCAGAACCTGACCGCATAGTACCGGGTCTCCCGATTTGAGAATACGATGATAATTTACTAAAATCACACTTAGACTTAAAACACAAGCCGTTAAAGGGTGAAAACCCACACCAGCCCCCAAAAGGCCCCGTAGGAGGCACGAACACCTCGCACGGGACCAATGCAACTTGTAGAAACTGGTCGCGTAATCCAGGGGCTCCCGATTTGAGAATACGATGATAATTTGCTAAAATCAAACTTAGACTTAAAAACAAGCAGTTAAAGGGTGAAAACCCAAACCAGATCCCAAATGACCCCGCAGGAGCCACGAACACCTCGCACGGGACGAATGAAACTTGTAGGAACTGACCGCGTAGTCCCGAGTTTCCCGGTTTGAGAATTTGACTATAATTTGCAAAAATTACACTAAAACTTAAAAACAATCCGTTAAAGGGTGAAAACCTAAACCAACCCCAAACGGCCCCGTTGGCGGCACGAACACCTCGCACGGGACCAATGTAACATGTAGGAACTGATCGCGTAGTCCCAGGGATCCCGCTTTGATATTATGATCATAATTTGAAAAAACCAACACTTCGACTTAAAAATAGGCCGTTAAAGGGTGAAAACCCAAACCAGTACCCAAATGGCCCCGCAGAAGGCCCAACACCTCGCACTGGACCCATGTAACTACTAGGAACTGGCCACGAAGTCTCGGGTCTCCCGATTTGAGAATACGACAATAATTTGAATAAAGCACACTTAGAGTTAAAAACAAGCCGTTAAAGGGTGAAAACACAAACCAGCCCCCAAACGGTCCCATAGGAGGCACGAACACCTCGCACGGGACCAATGTAACTTGTGAGAACTGGCCACGTAGTCCCGAGGCTCCCGATTTGAGAATACGATGATAATTTGCAAAAATCACACTTAGACTTAAAAATAAGCCGTTAAAGGGTGAAAACCCACACCAGCCCCCAAACGGCCCCGAAGGCGGCACAAACACCTCGTACGGGGCCAATGTAACTTATAGGAACTGGTCGCATAGTTTCGTGGCTCCCGATTTGGGAATACGATGATAATTTGGAAAAATCACACTTAGACTTAAAAATAAGTCGTTAAAGGGTGAAAACCCAAACCATATCCCAAACGGCCCCATAGGAGGCACGAACACCTCGCACGGGACTAATGTAACTTGTAGAAAGTTGTTGTGTAGTCCCGGGGCTCCCAGTTTGAGAATACGATGATAATTTACAAAAATCAAACTTAGAATTAAAAACAATCCGTTAAAGGGTGAAAACCCAAAGCAGCCCCGAAACGACCACGAACACCTCGCACGGGACCAATGTATCTTGTAGGAACTGGACGCGTAGTCCAGGGACTCTCGGTTTGAGAATATTACGATAATTTGCAAAAATCACACTTAGACATAAAAATAAGCCGTTAAAGGGTGAAATACCAAACCAACCCCCAAAATACCCCGTAGGTGGCACGAACACCTCGCACGGGACCAATGTGACTTGTAGGAACTAACCGCGTAGCCCCGAGTCTCCCGGTTTGAGAATACAATGATAATTTGCAAAAATCATACATAGACTCAAAAACAAGCCGTTAAGGGTGAAATCATAAATAATTCCCCAAACGGCCCCGTAGGAGGCACGAACACCTCGCACGAGATCAATGTAACTTGTAGGAACTTGTCGCGTACTTCCGGGGATCCCGATTTGAGAATATGATGATAATTTATAATAATTGTAATTAGACTTAATAACAAGACGTTAGGGGTGAAAACCCAAACCGGCCCCCAAACGACCCCGTAGGAGGCACGAAAACCTCGCACGGGACAAATGCAACTTGTTGGAACTGTCCGCATAGTCCCGAGTCTCCCGATTTGAGAATACGATGATATTTTGGAAAAATCACACTTAGACTTGAAAATAAGCCGTTAAAGGGTGAAAACCCAAATCGACCCCTAAACGATCCCGTAGGTGGCACGAACACCTCGAACGGGACCAATGAAACTTTTAGGAACTGATTGCATAGTCCCGATTCTCCCGGTTTGAGAATACAATGATAATTTTCAAAAATCACACTTAGACTTAAAAACAAGACGTTAAAGGGTGAAAACCCAAACCGACCCCCAAACGGCCCCTTAGGAGCCACGAATACCTCTCACGGGACCAATGTCACTTATAGGAACTACCCGCGTAGTCCCAGAACTCCCGGTTTGAGAATACGATGATAATTTACAAAAATCACTCTCAGACCTAAAAACAAGCCGTTAAAGGTTGAAAACCCAAACCAGCCCCCAAACGGCACCGTAGGAGTCACGAACACCTCGCACGGGACCAATGTAACTTGTAGGAACTGATCGTGTAGTCCCAGGGATCCCGATTTGGTAATACGATAATAATTTGAAAAAAACAAAACATAGACTTAAAAATAGGCCGTTAAAGGGTGAAAACCCAAACAAGTACCAAAACGGCCCCGCAGGAGGCCCAACACCTCGCACGAGACCAATGTAACTACTAGGAACTGGCCGCGTAGTCTCGGGTCTCCCAATTTAAGAATACGACAATAATTTGCATAAAGGACACTTAGAGTTAAAAATAAGCCGTTAAAGGGTGAAAACCCAAACTAGGCCCCAAACGGCCCCATAGGAGGCACGAACACCTCGCACGGGACCAATGTAACTTGTGAGAACTGGGCACGCAGTCCCGGGGCTCCCCAATTGAGAATACGATGATAATTTGCAAAAATCACACTTAGACTTAAAAACAAGCCGTTTAAGCGTGAAAATACACACCAGCCCCCAAACGGCCCCGTAGGCGGCACAAACACCTCGTACGGGATCAGTGTAACTTATAGGAACTGGTCACATAGTCTCGTGGCTCCCGATTTGAGAATACGATGATAATTTGGAAAAATTACACTTAGACTTAAAAAAAAGCCGTTAAAGGGTGTAAACCCAAACCATATCCCAAACGGCCCCGTAGGAGGCACGAACACCTCGCACGAGACTAATGTAACTTGTAGGAAGTTGTTGTGTAGCCCCGGGGCTCCCAGTTTGAAAATATGATGATAATTTACAAAAATCACACTTAGATCCGTTAAAGGGTGAAAACCCAAAGCTTCCCCGAAACGACGATGAACACCTCGCACGGGACCAATGTGTCTTATAGGAACCGGAATTCCCGGTTTGAGAACATGACGATAATTTGGAAAAATCACACTTAGCATAAAAATAAGCCGTTAAAGGATGAAATACCAAACCAACCCCCAAAAGACCCCGTAGGAGGCACGAACACCTCGCAAGGGACCAATGTGACTTGTAGGAACTAACCGCGTAGCCTCGGGTCTCCCGGTTTGAGAATACAATGATAATTTGCAAAAATCATACTTAGACTTAAAAATAAGCCGTTAAAGCGTGAAAATACACACCAGCCCCCAAACGGCCCCGTAGGCGGCACAAACACCTCGTACGGGATCAGTGTAACCTATAGGAACTGGTCACATAGTCTCGTGGCTCCCGATTTGAGAATACGATGATAATTTTGAAAAATTACACTTAGACTTAAAAAAAAAGCCGTTAAAGGGTGTAAACCCAAACCATATCCCAAACGGCCCCGTAGGAGGCACGAACACCTCGCACGAGACTAATGTAACTTGTAGGAAGTTGTTGTGTAGCCCCGGGGCTCCCAGTTTGAAAATACGACGATAATTTACAAAAATCACACTTAGAATTAAAAACAATCCGTTAAAGGGTGAAAACCCAAAGCTGCCCCGAAACGACGACGAACACCTCGCACGGGACCAATGTGTCTTATAGGAACTAGACGCATAGTCCGGGGATTCCCGGTTTGAGAACATGACGATAATTTGGAAAAATCACACTTAGACATAAAAATAAGCCGTTAAAGGATGAAATACCAAACCAACCCCCAAAAGATCCCGTAGGAGGCACGAACACCTCGCACGGGACCAATGTGACTTGTAGGAACTAACCGCGTAGCCCCGAGTCTCCCGGTTTGAGAATACAATGATAATTTGCAAAAATCATACATAGACTCAAAAACAAGCTGTTAAAGGGTGAAATCATAAATAATTCCCCAAACAGCCTTGTAGGAGGCACGAACACCTCGCACGAGACCAATGTAACTTGTAGGAACTTGTCGCGTACTTCCGGGGAACCCGATTTGAGAATATGATGATAATTTATAATAATCGTAATTAGACTTAATAACAAGACGTTAGGGGTGAAAACCCAAACCGGCTCCCAAACGACCCCGTAGGAGGCACGAAAACCTCGCACGGGACAAATGCAACTTGTTGGAACTGTCCGCATAGTCCCGGGTCTCCCGATTTGAGAATACGACGATATTTTGAAAAAATCACACTTAGACTTGAAAATAAGCCGTTAAAGGGTGAAAACCCAAATCGACCCCCAAACGATCCCGTAGGTGGCACGAACACCTCGAACGGGACCAATGTAACTTTTAGGAACTGATCGCATAGTCCCGATTCTCCCGGTTTGAGAATACAATGATAATTTTCAAAAATCACACTTAGACTTAAAAACAAGACGTTAAAGGGTGAAAACCCAAACCGACCCCAAACGGCCCCTTAGGAGCCACGAATACCTCTCACGGGACCAATGTCACTTATAGGAACTACCCGCGTAGTCCCGGAACTCCCGGTTTGAGAATACGATGATAATTTACAAAAATCACTCTCAGACCTAAAAACAAGCCGTTAAAGGTTGAAAACCCAAACCAGCCCCCAAACGGCACCGTAGGAGTCACGAACACCTCGCACGGGACCAATGTAACTTGTAGGAACTGATCGTGTAGTCCCAGGGATCCCGATTTGGTAATACGATCATAATTTGTAAAAACCAAAACATAGACTTAAAAATAGGCCGTTAAAGGGTGAAAACCCAAACAAGTACCAAAACGGCCCCGCAAGAGGCCCAACACCTCGCACGAGACCAATGTAACAACTAGGAACTGGCCGCGTAGTCTCGGGTCTCCCAATATAAGAATACGACAATAATTTGCATAAAGGACACTTAGAGTTAAAAATAAGCCGTTAAAGGGTGAAAACCCAAACCAGGCCCCAAACGGCCCTATAGGAGGCACGAACACCTCGCACGGGACCAATGTAACTTGTGAGAACTGGGCACGCAGTCCCGGGGCTCCCCAATTGAGAATACGATGATAATTTGCAAAAATCACACTTAGACTTAAAAATAATCCGTTAAAGCGTGAAAATACACATCAGCCCCCAAACGGCCCCGTAGGCGGCACAAACACCTCGTACGGGATCAGTGTAACTTATAGGAACTGGTCACATAGTCTCGTGGCTCCCGATTTGAGAATACGATGATAATTTGGAAAAATTACACTTAGACTTAAAAAAAAGCCGTTAAAGGGTGTAAACCCAAACCATATCCCAAACGGCCCCGTAGGAGGCACGAACACCTCGCACGAGGCTAATGTAACTTGTAGGAAGTTGTTGTGTAGCCCCGGGGCTCCCAGTTTGAAAATACGACGATAATTTACAAAAATCACACTTAGAATTAAAAACAATCCGTTAAAGGGTGAAAACCCAAAGCTGCCCTGAAACGACGACGAACACCTCGCACGGGACCAATGTGTCGTATAGGAACTGGACGCATAGTCCGGGGATTCCCGGTTTGAGAACATGACGATAATTTGGAAAAATCACACTTAGACATAAAAATAAGCCGTTAAAGGATGAAATACCAAACCAACCGCCAAAAGACCCCGTAGGAGGCACGAACACCTCGCAAGGGACTAATGTGACTTGTAGGAACTAACCGCGTAGCCTCGGGTCTCCCGGTTTGAGAATACAATGATAATTTGCAAAAATCATACTTAGACTTAAAAACAAGCCGTTGAAGGGTGAAATCCAAAATAATCCTCCAAACGGACCCGTAGGAGGCACGAACACCTCGCACGGGACCAATGTAACTTGTAGGAACTGGTCGCGTAGTTCCGGGGCTCCCGATTTGAGAATACAACGATAATGTACAATAATCATAATTAGACTTAAAAACAAACCGTTAGGGGGTGAAAACCCAAACCGGCCCCCAAACGACTCCGTAGGAGGCACGAAAACCTCGTACGGGACAAATGTAACTTGTTGGAACTGTCCGCATAGTCCCGTGTCTCCCGATTTGACAATACGACGATATTTTGGAAAAATCACACTTAGACTTGAAAATAAGACTTTAAAGGGTAAAAACCCAAATCGACCCCCAAACGATCCCGTTGGTGGCACGAACACCTCGAACGGGACCAATGTAACTTGTAGGAACTGATCGCATAGTCCCGGTTCTCCCGGTTTGAGAATATGATGATAATTTTTAAAAATCACACTTAGACTTAAAAACAAGACGTTAAAGGGTGAAAACCCAAACCGACCCCCAAACGGCCCTTTAGGAGCCACGAATACCTCTCACGGGACCAATGTCACTTATAGGAACTACCCGCGTAGTTCCGGGACTCCCGGTTTGAGAATACGACGATAATTTACTAAAGTCACTGTCAGACCTAAAAACAAGCCGTTAAAGGTTGAAAACCCAAACCAGCCTCCAAACGGCACCGTAGGAGTCACGAACACCTCGCACGGGGCCAATGTAACTTGTAGGAACTGATCGTGTAGTCCCAGGGATCCCGATTTGGTAATACGATCATAATTTGGCAAAACCAAAACATAAACTTAAAAATAGGCCGTTAAAGGATGAAAACCCAAACTAGTACCCAAACGGCCCCGCAGGAGGCCCAACACCTCGCACGAGACCAATGTAACTACTAGGAACTGGCCGCGTAGTCTCGGGTCTCCCAATTTGAGAATACGACAATAATTTGCATAAAGGACACTTAGAGTTAAAAATAAGCCGTTAAAGGGTGAAAACCGAAACCAGGCCCCAAACGGCCCCATAGGAGGCACAAACACCTCGCACGGGATCAATGTAACTTGTGAGAACTGGACACGCAGTCCCGGGGCTCCCCAATTGAGAATACGATGATAATTTGCAAAAATCACACTTAGACTTAAAAACAAGCCGTTAAAGGGTGAAAACCCACACCAGCCCCCAAACGGCCCCGTAGGCGGCACAAACACCTCGTACGGGATCAGTGTAACCTATAGGAACTGGTCACATTGTCTCGTGGCTCCCGATTTGAGAATACGATGATAATTTTGAAAAATTACACTTAGACTTAAAAAAAAAGCCGTTAAAGGGTGTAAACCCAAACCATATCCCAAACGGCCCCGTAGGAGGCACGAACACCTCGCACGAGACTAATGTAACTTGTAGGAAGTTGTTGTGTAGCCCCGGGGCTCCCAGTTTGAAAATACGATGATAATTTACAAAAAGCACACTTAGAATTAAAAACAATCCGTTAAAGGCTGAAAACCAAAAGCTGCCCCAAAACGACGACGAACACCTCGCACGGGACCAATGTGTCTTATAGGAACTGGACGTGTAGTCCGGGGATTCCCGGTTTCAGAATATGACGATAATTTTCAAAAATCACACTTAGACATAAAAATAAGCCGTTAAAGGATGAAATACCAAACCAGACTTAAAAAGAAGCCGTTGAATGATGAAATACCAAACCAACCCCCAAAAGACCCCGTAGGAGGCACGAACACCTCGCACGGGACCAATGTGACATGTAGGAACTAACCGCGTAGCCCCGGGTCTCTCGGTTTGAGAATACAATGATAATTTGCAAAAATCATACTTAGATTTAAAAACAAGCCGTTAAAGGGTGAAATCCAAAATAATCCCCCAAACGGCCCCGTAGGAGGCACGCACACCTTGCACGGGACCAATGTAACTTGTAGGAACTGGCCGCGTAGTTTCGGGGCTCCCGATTTGAGAATACGACGATAATTTACAATAATCATAATTGGACTTAAAAACAAACCGTTAGGGGGTGAAAACCCAAACCGGCCCCCAAACGACCCCGTAGGAGGCACGAAAACCTCTCACGGGACAAATGCAACTTTTGGAACTGTCCGCATAGTCCCAGGTCTCCCGATTTGAGAATACGACGATATTTTGGAAAAATCACACTTAGACTTGAAAATAAGCCGTTAAAGGGTGAAAAACCAAATCGACCCCCAAACGATCCCGTAGGTGGCACGAACACCTCGAACGGGACCAATGTAATTTGTAGGAACTGATCGCATAGTCCCGGTTCTCCCGGTTTGAGAATACGACGATAATTTTCAAAAATCACACTTAGACTTAAAAACAAGACGTTAAAGGGTGAAAACCCAAACCGACCCCCAAACGGCCCCTTAGGAGCCACGAATACCTATCACGGGACCAATGTCACTTATAGGAACTACCCGCGTAGTCCCGGGACTCCCGATTTGAGAATACGACGATAATTGTCTAAAATCACTCTCAGATCTAAAAACAAGACGTTAAAGGTTGAAAACCCAAACCAGCCCCCAAATGTCACCGTAGGAGTCACGAACACCTCGCACGGGACCAATGTAACTTGTAGGAACTGATCGTGTAGTCCCTGGGATCCCGATTTGGTAATACGATCATAATTTGAAAAAACCAAAAATTAGACTTAAAAATAGGCCGTTAAAGGGTGAAAACCCAAACAAGTACCCAAAAGGCCCCGTAGGAGGACCAACACCTTACACGAGACCAATGTAACTGCTAGGAACTGGCCGCGTAGTCTCGGGTCTCCCAATTTAAGAATACGACAATAATTTGCATAAAGGACACTTAGAGTTAAAAATAAGTCGTTAAAGGGTGAAAACCCAAACCAGGCCCCAAACGGCCCCATAGGAGGCACGAACACCTCGCACGGGACCAATGTAACTTGTGAGAACTGGACACGTAGTCCCGGGGCTCCCCAATTGAGAATACGATGATAATTTGCAAAAATCACACTTAGACTTAAAAACAAGCCGTTAAAGGGTGAAAACCCACACCAGCCCCCAAACGGCCCCGTAGGCGGCACAAACACCTCGTACGAGATCAGTGTAACTTATAGGAACTGGTCACATAGTCTCGTGGTTCCCGATTTGAGAATACGATGATAATTTGGAAAAATCACACTTCGTCTTAAAAAAAAACCGTTAAAGGGTGTAAACCCAAACCATATCCCAAACGGCCCCGTAGGAGGCACGAACACCTCGCACGAGACTAATGTAACTTGTAGGAAGTTGTTGTGTAGCCCCGGGGCTCCCAGTTTGAAAATACGACGATAATTTACAAAAATCACACTTAGAATTAAAAACAATCCGTTAAAGGGTGAACACCCAAAGCAGCCCCGAAACGACGATGAACACTTCGCACGGGACTAATGTGTCTTATAGGAACTAGACGCGTAATCCGGGGATTCCCGATTTGAGAATATGACGATAATTTGCAAAAATCACACTTAGACATAAAAATAAGCCGTTAAAAGATGAAATACCAAACCAACCCCCAAAAGACCCCGTAGGAGGCACGAACACATCGCAGGGGACCAATGTGACTTGTAGGAACTAACCGCGTAGCCCCGGGTCTCCCGGTTTGAGAATACAATGATAATTTGCAAAAATCATACTTAGACTTAAAAACCAGCCGGTAAAGGGTGAAATCCAAAATAATCCCCCAAACGGCCCCGTAGGAGGCACGAACACCTCGCACGGGACCAATGTAACTTATAGGAACTGGCCGCGTAGTTCCCAGGCTCCTGATTTGAGAATACGACGATAATTTACAATAATCATAATTAGACTTAAAAACAAACCGTTAGGGGGTGAAAACCCAAACCGGCCCCCAAACGACCCCGTAGGAGGCACGAAAACCTCGCACGGGACAAATGCAACTTGTTGGAACTGTCCGCATAGTCCCGGGTCTCCCGATTTGAGAATACGACGATATTTTGGAAAAATCACACTTAGACTTGAAAATAAGCCATTAAAGGGTGAAAACCCAAATCGACCCTCAAACGATCCCGTAGGTGGCACGAACACCTTGAACGGGACCAATGTAACTTGTAGGAACTGATCGCATAGTCCCAGTTCTCCCGGTTTGAGAATACGACGATAATTTTCAAAAATCCCACTTAGACTTAAAAATAAGACGTTAAAGGGTGAAAACCCAAACCGACCCCGAAACGGCCCCTTAGGAGCCACGAATACCTCTCACGGGGCCAATGTCACTTATAGGAACTACCGGCGTAGTCCCGGGACTCCCAGTTTGAGAATACGACGATAATTTACAAAAATCACTTTCAGACCTAAAAACAAGCCGTTAAAGGTTGAAAACCCAAACCAGCCCCCAAACGGCACCGTAGGAGTCATGAACACCTCGCACGGGACCAATGTAACTTGTAGGAACTGATCGTGTAGTCCCAGGGATCCCGTTTTGGTAATATGATCATAATTTGAGAAAACCAAAACTTAGACTTAAAAATAGGCCGTTAAAGGGTGAAAACCCAAACAAGTACCCAAACGGACCCGCAGGAGGCCCAACACCTCGCACGAGACCAATGTAACTACTAGGAACAGGCCGCGTAGTCTCGGGTCTCCCAATTTAAGAATACGACAATAATTTGCATAAAGGACACTTAGAGTTAAAAATAAGCCATTAAAGGGTGAAAACCCAAACCAGGCCCCAAACGGCCCCATAAGAGGCACGAACACCTCGCACGGGACCAATGTAACTTGTGAGAACTTGCCACGCAGTCCCGGGGCTCCCCAATTGAGAATACGATGATAATTTGCAAAAATCACACTTAGACTTAAAAACAAGCCGTTAAAGGGTGAAAACCCACACCAGCCCCCAAACGGCCCCGTAGGCGGCACAAACATCTCGTACGGGATCAGTGTAACTTATAGGAACTGGTCACATAGTCTCGTGACTCCCGATTTGAGAATACGATGATAATTTGGAAAAATCACACTTTGACTTAAAAAAAAGCCGTTAAAGGGTTTAAACCCAAACCATATCCCAAACGGCCCCGTACGAGGCACGAACACCTCGCACGAGACTAATGTAACTTGTAGGAAGTTGTTGTGTAGCCCCGGGGCTCCCAGTTTGAAAATAGGAGGATAATTTACAAAAATCACACTTAGAATTAAAAACAATCCGTTAAAGGGTGAAAACCCAAAGCAACCCCGAAACGACGACGAACACCTCGTACGGGACCAATGTGTCTTATAGGAACTGGACGCGTAGTCCGGGGATTCCCGGTTTGAGAATATGACGATAATTTGCAAAAATCACACTTAGACTTAAAAATAGGCCGTTAAAGGATGAAATACCAAAACCAACGCCCAAAAGACCCCGTAGGAGGTACGAACACCTCGCACGGGACCAATGTGACTTGTAGGAACTAACCGCGTAGCCCCGGGTCTCCCGATTTGAGAATACAGTGATAATTTAAAAAAAATAATCCCCCAAACGACCCCGTAGGAGGCACGAACACCTCGCACGGGACCAATGTAACTTGTAGGAACTGGCCGCGTAGTTCCGGGGCTCCCGATTTGAGAATACGATGATAATTTACAATAATCATAATTAGACTTAAAAACAAGCCGTTAGGGGGTGAAAACTCAAACCGGCCCCCAAACGACCCCGTAGGAGGCACGAAAACCTCGCACGGGACAAATGTTACTTGTTGGAACTGTCCGCGTAGTCCCGGGTCTCACGATTTGAGAATACGATGATATATTGGAAAAATCACACTTAGACTTGAAAATAAGTTGTTAAAGGGTGAAAACCCAAATTGACCCCCAAACGATCCCGTAGGTGGCACGAACACCTCGAACGTGACCAATGTAACTTGTAGGAACTGATCGCATAGTCCCGGTTCTCCCGGTTTGAGAATACGACGATAATTTTCAAAAATCACATTTATACTTAAAAATAAGACGTTAAAGGGTGAAAACCCAAACCGACCCCCAAACGGCCCCTTAGGAGCCACGAATACCTCTCACGGGACCAATGTCACTTATAGGAACTACCCGCGTAGTCCCGGGACTCCCAGTTTGATAATACGACGATAATTTACAAAAATCACTCTCAGACCAAAAAATAAGCCGTTAAAGGTTGAAAACCCAAACCAGCCCCCAAACGGCACCGTAGGAGTCACGAACACCTCGTACCGGACCAATGTAACTTGTAGGAACTGATCGTGTAGTCCCAGGGATCCGAATTTTGTAATATGATCATAATTTGAAAAAACCAAAACTTAGACTTAAAAATAGACCGCTAAAGGGTGAAAACCCAAACTAGTACCCAAACGGCCCCATAGGAGGCACGAACACCTCGCACGGGACCAATGTAACTTGTGAGAACCGGCCACGCAGTCTCGGGGCTCCCCAATTGAGAATACGATGATAATTTGCAAAAATCACACTTAGACTTAAAAACAAGCCGTTAAAGGGTGAAAACCCACACCAGCCCCCAAACGGCACCGTATGCGGCACAAACACCTCGTACGGGATCAGTGTAACTTATAGGAACTGGTCACATAGTCTCGTGGATCCCGATTTGAGAATACGATGATAATTTGGAAAAATCACACTTAGACTTAAAAAAAAGCCGTTAAAGGGTGTAAACCCAAACCATATCCCAAACGGCCCCATAGGAGGCACGAACACCTCGCACGAGACTAATGTAACTTGTAGGAAGTTGTTGTGTAGATCTGGGGCTCCCAGTTTGAAAATACGATGATAATTTACAAAAATCACACTTAAAATTAAAAACAATCCGTTAAAGGGTGAAAATCCAAAGCAGCCCCGAAACGACGACGAACACCTCGCACGGGACTAATGTGTCTTATAGGAACTGGACGCGTAGTCCGGAGATTCCCGGTTTGAGAATATGATGATAATTTGAAAAAATCACACTTAGACATAAAAATAAGCCGTTAAACGGTGAAATCCCAAACCAATTCCCAAACGACACCGTAGGAGGCACTAACACCTCGCACGGGGCCAATGTGACTTGTAGAAACTAACCGCGTAGTCCCGGGTCTCCCAGTTTGAGAATTCAATGATAATTTGTAAAAATCATACTTAGACATAAAAACAAGCCGTTAAAGGGTGAAATCCAAAATAATCCCCCAAACGGCCCCGTAGGAGGCACGGACACCTCACACGGGACCAATGTAACTTGTAGGAACTGGCCGCATAGTCCCGGGGATCCCGGCTTGAGAATAAGACAATAATTTGAAAAATCACTCTTAGACTTAAAAGCAAGCCGTTAAGGGGTGAAAATCCAAATCGGCCCCGAAACGGCCCCGTTGGAGGCACGAACACCTCGCACGGGACCAATGTAACTTGTAGGAACTGGCCGCTTAGTCCCGGGGCTCTCGATTTGAGAATACGATGATACTTTGCAAAAATCAACACTTAGACTTAAAAACATGCCATTAAAAGGTGAAGGCTCAAACAAACCCCCAAACGGCCTCCGTAGGAGGCACGAACACCTGGCACGGGACCAACGTAACTTGTAGGAACTAGCCGCGTAGTCTCGGGGCTCCCAATTTGAGAATACGATGATAATTTGAAAAAATAACACTTACACTTAAAAATAAGCAGTTAAAGGCCGAAAACCCAAACCAGGCCCAAACGGCCCCGTTGGAGGCACGAAAACTGTGCATTGTACCAATGTAACTTGTAGGAACTAGCTGCGTAGTTTCGGGGCTCACGGTTTGAGAATACGACAAAAATTTGTAATAATCATAATTAGACTTAAAAACAAGCCGTTAAGGGGTGAAAACCCAAACCGGCCCCAAACGACCCCGTAGGAGGCACGAAAACCTCGCACGAGACCAATGTAACTTGTAGGTACTATCCGTGTAGTCCCGAGTCTCCCGATTTGAGAATACGACGATAATTTGGAAAAATCACACTTAGACTTAGAAATAAGACGTTAAAGGGTGAAACCCCAAATCGGCCCCCAAATGATCCCGTAGGAGGCACGAACACCTCGAACGGGACCAATGTAACTTGTAGGAACTGATCCCATAGTCTCGGGACTCCGGGTTTGAGAATACGACGATAATTTACAAAAATCACTCTTAGACTTAAAACACTAGACGTTAAAGGTTGAAAACCCAAACCAGCACCCAAACGGCATCGTAGGAGTCACGGACACCTTCACGGGACCAATGTCACTTGTAGGAACTGATCGCGTAGTCCCAGGGATCCCTATTTGATAATACAAAGATAATTTGAAAAAATCAACACTTAGACTTAAAAATAGGCCGTTAAACGGTGAAAACCAAAACCAGTACCCAAACTGCCCCGGAGGAGGCTCAACACCTCGCACGGGAATAATGTAACTACTAGGAACTGGGTGCGTAGTCTCGGGTCTCCCGATTTGAGAATACGACAATAATTTGTATAAAACAAACTTAGACTTAAAAACAAGCCATTAAAGGGTGAAGACCCAAACCAGATCCCAAACGGCCCCGTAGGAGGCACGAAAACCTCGCACGGGACTAATGTAATTTGGTAGGAACTGACCGCATAGTCCCGAGTTTCCTGATTTGAGAATATGACGATAATTTGCAAAAATACACCTTAGACTTAAAAACAAGACGCTAAAGGGTGAAAACCCAAGCCAGCCCCCACCGGCCCCGTAGGAGGCCAAACACCTCACACTAGGCCAATGTAACTTTTACGAACTGACCGCTAGTCTCGAGACTCTCAGTTTGAGAATACGATGATAATTTGCAAAAAATCACACTTAGAGTTCAAAACAAGCCATTAAAGTATGAAAACCCAAAGCAGCCTCCAAACGGCGCCGTTGGAGGCACGAACACCACGCACGGGACCAATGAACTTGTGGGAACTGGCCGCGTAGTCCCAGAGCTCTCGATTTGAGAATATAATGATAATTTGCAAAAATCACCCTTAGGCTTAAAAATAAGCCGTTAAAGGTTGAAAACCCACACCAGCCCCCAAACAGCCCCGTAGGAGGCACGAACACCTCACACGGGAATAATGTAACTTGTCGGATCTAGCAGCGTAGTCCCAGGGCTCCCGATTTGAGAATATGATGATAATTTGCAAAAATCACACTTAGACTTAAAAACAAGCCCTTAAAGGGTGAAAACCCAAAGCAGATCCCAAACGACCCCATAGGAGGCACGAACACCTTGCACGGGACCAATGTAACTTGTAGCAACTGACTGTGTAGTCCCGGGTTTCCTCGTTTGAGAATATGATGATAATTTGCCAAAATCACACTTGGACTTAAAAACAATCCGTTAAAGGGTGAAAACCCAAACCAGCCCCCAAACGGCCCCGTAGGAAGTACAAACACCTCACACGTGACCAATGTAACTTGTAGGAACTGGCCGCGTAGTCCCGGGGATCCCGGTTTGAGAATACAACGATAATTTGCAAAAATCACGCTTAGACTTAAAAAAAGCTGTTAAAGTGTGAAAACCCAAATTAGATCCTAAACGACCCCATAGGAGGCACAGACACCTTGCACGGGACCAATGTAACTCGTAGGAACTGATCGCATAGTCCCGAGTCTCTCGGTTTGAGAATATGATGATAATTTGAAAAACTCAACACTTAGACTTAAAAATAAGCCGTTAAAGGGTGAAAACCCAAACCAGTCCCCAAACTGCCCCGTAGGAGGCACGAACACCTCGCTCGGGACCAATGTAACTTGTAGGAACTGGCCGCGTAGTCCTGGGGCTCGCAGTTTGAGAATACGACGATAATTTGCAAAAACCACACATAGACTTAAAAATAAGTCGGTAAAGGGTTAAAACCCAAATCTGCCCCTAAACGTCCCCATAGGAGGTACGACACCTCGCACGGGAACAATGTAACATGTAGGAACTGACTGCGTAGTCCCAGGTCTCCCGGTTTGAGAATACGACGATAATTTGCAATAAAAATAATTAGACTTAAAAATAAGCCGTTAAAGGGTGAAAATGCAAATCGGCGCCCAAACGACCCCGTAAGAGGCACGAACACCTCGCACGGGACCAATGTAACTTGTAGGAACTGGCTGCATAGTCCCGAGGCTCTCAGTTTGATAATAGGACGAAAATTTCCAAAAATCAAACTTAGACTTAAAACACAAGCCGTTAAAGGGTGAAAATCCAAACCAGCCCTCCGAACGGTCCCGTAGGAGGCACAACGCCTCGCATGGGACCAATGTAACTTGTACAAACTAGACGCACAATCCTCGGGATCCCGATTTAGATTACGATGATAATTTGGAAAAATCACACTTAGACTTAAAAATAAGCCTTCAAAGTGTGGAAACCCTAAGTAACCCCCAAACGGCCTTGTAGGAGGCACGAACAACTCGCACGGAACTAATGTAACTTGTAGGAACTGGCCGCGTAGTCCTGGTGCTCCCGGTTTCTGAATACGATGATAATTTGCAAAAATCAGACTTATACTAAAAAACAAGCCATTAAAGAGGGAAAACCTAAACTAGCCCCCAAACGGCCCCGTAGGAGGCACAAACAGCTCGCACGGGACTGGTGTAACTTGTAGGAACTGGCCGTGTAGTACGATGGCTCCCAGTTTGAGAATACGATGATAATTTGCAAAAATCACACTTAGACTTAAAAATAAGCCATTAAAGGGGGAAAACCCAAACCAGCCCCCAAACGACCACGAACACCTCGCACGGGACAAATGTAACTTGTAGGAACTGACCACGTAGTCCCGGGGTTCCCGGTTTGATAATATGATGATAATTTGCAAAAATCCCACTTAGGCATAAAACGAAGCCGTTAAAGGGTGAAATTCCAAACCAGACCCCAAACGACCTCGTAGGAGGCACGAACACCTCGCACGGGACCAATGTGACTTATAGGAACTAACCGCGTAGTCTCGGGTCTCACAGTTTGATAATACAACGATAATTTGCAAAAATCATACTTAGACTTAAAAACAAGCCGTTAAAGTGTGAAAACCCAAACCATCCCCCAAACGACCCCGTAGGTAGCACGAACACCTCGCATGGGACCAATGTATCTTGTAGGAACTTGTCGCGTAGTCCCGGGGCTCCCGGTTTAAGAATATAACAATAATTTCCAAAAATCACACTTAGACTTAAAAACAAGCCGTTAATGTGTGAAATACCAAACCAGCCCCCAAACGACCCTTGTGGAGGTCGAACACCTCGCACGGGACCAATGTTACATGTAGGAACAAATCGCGTAGTCCCGGGTCTCCCGGTTTGAGAATACACCGAGAATTTGTAAAACTCACACTTAGACTTAAAAACAACCCATTAAAGGGTGAAAACCCAAACCGACCCCCAAACGACCCCGTATGAGGCACGAACACCTCACACGTGACCCATGTAACCTGTAGGAAGTCGCCGCGTAGTCCCAAGTCTCTCGATTTGAGAATACGATGATAATTTGAAAAAAAAACACTTAGACTTAAAAATAAGCCGTTAAAGGGTGAAAATCGAAACCAACCCCCAAACGACCCCGTAGGCGGCACGAACACCTCGCACGAGACCAATGTAACTTGTAAGAACGGGCCGCGTAGTCCCTGGATCTCGGTTTGACAATACAACGATAATTTGCAAAAATCACACTTAGACTTAAAACAAGCCGCTAAAGGGTGGAAACTCAAACCAGCCCCCAAACGACCCCGTTTAGAGGCACGAACACCTCACACGGGACATATGTAACTTGTAGGAACCGACCACGTAGTCCCGGGTCTCCCGGTTGGATAATACGATGATCATTTGAAAAAAATCACACCTAGACTTAAAAATAAGCGGTTAATGGGTGAAAACCCAAACCAGTACCAAACGACCACATAGGAGGCACGGACATCTCAAACAGGAACAATGTAACTTGTAGGAACTGGTCGCGTAGTCCCGGGGCTCCCGGTTTGAGAATACGATGATAATTTTGAAAAATCTCACTTAGACTTAAAAACAAGCCGTAAAAGGGTAAAAACATAAACCGGACCCCAAACGACCCCGTAGGAGGCACGAGCACCTCGCACGGGACCAATGTAACTTGTAGGAACTGGCCTCATACTCCCGGGTCTCTCGGTTTGAGAATACGACGATAATTTGCCAAAATCATACTTAGACTTAAAAACAAGACGTTAAATGTGTGAAAACCCAAATCGGAACCCAAACAACCCCGTAGGAGGCACGAACACGTCACACGGGACCAATGTAACTCGTAGGAGCTGACCGCGTAGTCCCGGGTTTCCAGGTTTGAGAATACAATGATAATTTACAAAAATCAGACTTAGACTTACAAACGAACCGTTAATGGGTGAAAGCCCAAACCAGCCCCCAAACGACCCCTATGGAGGCTCGAACGCCTCGCACGGAACCAATGTAACTTGTAGGACCAAACCGCGTAGTCCCGAGTTTCCCGATTTGAGAATACACCTATAATTTGCAAAACTCACACATAGACTTAAAAACAACCCGTTAAGGGGTGAAAACCCAAATCGGCCCCCAAACGACCCCGTCGGAGGCACGAACACCTCACACGGGACCAATGTTACCTGTAGGAAGTCGTCGCGTAGTCCCAAGTCTCTCGATTTGAGAATACGATGATAATTTGAAAAAAAACACTTAGACTTAAAAATAAGCCATTAAAGGGTGAAAATCGAAATCAACCCCCAAACGACCCCGTAGGCGGCACGAACACCTCGCACGGGACCAATGTAATTGTAAGAATGGGTCGCGTAGTCCCAGGGATCTCGGTTTGAGAATACAACGATAATTTGCAAAAATCACAGTTAGAATTAAAAATAAGCCGTTAAAGGGTGGAAACTCACACCATCCCCCAAACGACCCCATTTGGAGGCACGAACACCTCACACGGGACATATGTAACTTATAGGAATCGACCGTGTAGTCCCGGTTCTCCCGGTTTGAGAATATGATGATCATTTGCAACAATCACACATAGACTTAAAAACAAGCAGTTAATGGGTGAAAACCCAAACCAGTACCAAACGACCCCGTAGGAGGCACGAACATCTCGCACAGGAATAATGTAACTTGTAGGAACAGGTCGCGTAGTCCCGGGGCTCCCGGTTTGAAAATATGACGATAATTTGGAAAAATCACACTAAGACTTAAAAACAAGCCGTTAAAGGGTAAAAACTTAAACCGGACCCCAAACGACCCCGTAGGAGGCACGAGCACCTCGCACGGGACCAATGTAACTTGTAGGAACTGGCCTCATACTCCTGGGTCTCCCGGTATGAGAATATGACGATAATTTGTAAAAATCATACTTAGACTTAAAAACAAGCCGTTAAATGTGTGAAAACCCAAATCGGAACCCAAACAACCCCGTAGGAGGCACGAACACGACACACGGGACCAATGTAACTGGTAGGAACTGACCGCGTAGTCCCGAGTTTCCCGATTTGAGAATACAATGATAATTTACAAAAATCAGACTTAGGCTTACAAACGAACCGTTAATGGGTGAAAGCCCAAACCAGCCCCCAAACGACCCCTATGGAGTCTCGAACGCCTCGCACGGAACCAATGTAACTTGTAGGACCAAACCGCGTAGTTCTGGATCTCCCGGTTTGAGAATACACCGATAATTTGTAAAACTCACACTTAGACTTAAAAACAACCTGTTAAAGGGTGAAAACCAAAATCGGCCCCCAAACGACCCCGTAGGAAGCACGAACACCTCACACGGGACCAATGTGCCCTGTAGGAAGTCGTCGCGTAGTCCCAAGTCTCTCGATTTGAGAATACGACGATAATTTGAAAAAAAAAACACTTAGACTTAAAAATATGCTATTAAAGGGTGAAAATCGAAACCAACCCCAAAATGACCCCGTAGGCGGCACGAACACCTCGCACGGGATCAATGTAACTTGTAAGAACTGGGCGCGTAGTCGCGGGGATCTCGGTTTGAGAATACAATGGTAATTTGCAAAAATCACACTTAGACCTAAAAACAAGCCATTAAAGGGTGGAAACTCAAACCAGCCACCAAATGACCCCGTTTGGAGGAACTAACACCCCATACGGGACATATGTAACTTGTAGGAACGAGCTCGTAGTCCCGGGTCTCCCGGTTGCAGAATACGATGATCATTTGCAAAAATCACACCTAGACTTAAAAACAAGTGGTTAATGGGTGAAATCCCAAACCATTACCAAACTACCCCATAGGAGGCACATACATCTCGCACAGGAATAATGTAACTTGTAGGAACTGGTCGCGTAGTCCCGGGGCTCCCGGTTTGAAAATACGACGATAATTTGGAAGAATCACACTAAGACTTAAAAACAAGCCGTTGAAGGGTAAAAACTTAAACCGAACCCCAAACGACCCCGTAGGAGGCACGAGCACCTCGCACGGGACCAATGTAACTTGTAGGAACTGACGTCATACTCCCGGGTCTCTCGATTTGAGAATACGACGATAATTTGCAAAAATCATACTTAGACTTAAAAACAAGACGTTAAATGTGTGAAAACCCAAATCGGAACCCAAACAACTACGTAGGAGGCACGAACACGTCACACGGGACTAATGTAACTCATAGGAACTGACCGCGTAGTCCCGGGTTTCCAGGTTTGACAATACAATGACAATTTACAAAAATCAGACTTAGACTTACAAATGAACCGTTAATGGGTGAAAGCCCAAGCCAACCCCCAAACGACCCCTATGGAGGCTCGAACGCCTCGCACGGAACCAATGTAACTTATAGGACCAAACCGCGCAGTTCCGGGTCTCCCGGTTTGAGAATACACCGATAATTTGCAAAACTCACACTTAGACTTAAAAACAACCCGTTAAAGGGTGAAAACCCAAACCGGCCCCCAAATGACCCCCTAGGAAGCACGAACACCTCACACGGGACCAATGTAACCTTTAGGAAGTCGTCGCGTAGTCCCAAGACTCTCGATTTGAGAATACGACGATAATTTGAAAAAAAACACTTAGACTTAAAAATAAGCCATTAAAGGGTGAAAATCGAAACCAACCCCCAAATGACCCCGTAGGCAGCACGAACACCTCGCACGGGACCAATGTAACTTGTAAGAACTGGTCGCGTAGTCATAGGGATCTTGGTTTGAGAATACAACGATAATTTGCAAAAATCACACTTAGACCTAAAAACATGCCATTAAAGGGTGGAAACTCAAACCAGCCCCCAAATGACCCCGTTTGGAGGCACGAACACCGCACACGGGATATATGTAACTTGTAGGAACGAGCTCATAGTCCCGGGTTTCCCGGTTGGAGAATACGATGATCATTTGCAAAAATCACCCCTAGACTTAAAAACAAGCGGTTAATGGGTGAAATCCCAAACCCGTACCAAGCGACCCCATAGGAGGCATGAACATCTAGCACAGGAACAATGTAACTCGTAGGAACTGGTCGCGTAGTCCCAGGGCTCCCGATTTGAGAATACGACGATAATTTGGAAAAATCACACTTAGAGTTAAAAACAAGCCGTTAAAGGGTGAAGACCCAAATCAGCCCCCAAATGGCCCCGTGAGAGGCACAACGCCTCACACGGGACAAATATAACTTGTAAGAACTATACACGTACTCCCGGGTCACCCGGTTTAAGAATACGATGATAATTTGCAAAAAATCATACTTAGACTTAAAAAATGCCGTTAAATGGTGAAAACCCAAATCAGCACCCAAACAACCCCGTAGGAGCCACGAACACCTCACACGTGACCAATGTAACTCGTAGGAACTCACCGCGTAGTCAGAGGTTTCACGGTTTGAGAATACAATGATAATTTACAAAAATCACACTTAGACTTAAAAACAAGCCGTTAATGGGTGAAAACCCAAACCAGTCCCCAAACGACCCCTATGGAGGCTCGAATGCCTCGCACGGGACCAATGTAACTTGTAGGACCAAACCGCGTAGTCCCGGGACCAATGTAACTTGTAGGACCAAACCGCGTAGTCACGGTTTGAGAATACATCGATAATTTGCAAAACTCACACTTAGACTTAAAAACAACCCGTTAAAGGGTGAAAACCCAAACCGTCCCCCAAACGACCCCGTAGGAAGCACGAACACCTCACACGGGACCAATGTAACCTGTAGGAAGTCGTCGCGTAGTCCCAAGTCTCTCGATTTGAGAATGCGATGATAATTTGAAAAAAAACACTTAGACTTAAAAATAAGGCATTAACGGGTGAAAATCGAAACCAACCCCCAAATGACCCCGTAGGCGGCACGAACACCTCGCACGGGACCAATGTTACTTGTAAGAACTGGTCGCGTAGTCGCGGGGATCTCGGTTTGAGAATACAACGATAATTTGAAAAAATCACCCTTAGACCTAAAAATAAGCCATTAATGGGTGGAAACTCAAACCTGCCCCCAAATGACCCCGTTTGGAGGCACGAACACCTCACACGGGACATATGTAACTTGTATGAACCGACCTCGTAGTCCCGGGTCTCCCGATTGGAGAATACGATGATCATTTGCAAAAATCACACCTAGGCTTAAAAACAAGCGGTTAATGGGTGAAGACCCAAACCTGTACCAAACGACCCCATAGGAGGCATGAACATCTCGCAAAGGAACAATGTAACTTGTAGGAACTGGTCGCATAGTCCCAGGGTTCCCGATTTGAGAATACGATGATAATTTGGAAAAATCACACTTAGACTTAAAAACAAGCCGTTAAAGGGTAAAAACATAAACCGGACCCCAAAAGACCCCGTAGGAGGCACGAGCACCTCGAACGGGACCAATGTAACTTGTAGGAACTGGCCTCATACTCCCGGGTCACTCGGTTTGAGAATACGATGATAATTTGCAAAAAATCATACTTAGACTTAAAAACAAGACGTTAAATGGTGAAAACCCAAATCGGCACCCAAACAACCCCGTAGGAGGCACGAACACCTCACACAGGACCAATGTAACTCGTAGGAACTCACTGCGTAGTCAGAGGTTTCACGGTTTGAGAATACAATGATAATTTATAAAAATCACACTTAGACTTAAAAACAAGCCGTTAATGTGTGAAAACCCAAACCAGCCCCCAAACGACCCCTATGGAGGCTCGAACGCCTCGCACGGGACCAATGTAAATTGTAGGACCAAACCGCGTAGTCGCGGGTCTCCCGATTTGAGAATACATCGATAATTTGCAAAACTCACACTTAGACTTAAAAATAACCCGTTAAAGGGTGAAAACCCAAACCGACCCCCAAACGACCCCGTTGGAGGCACGAACACCTCACACGGGACCAATGTAACCTGTAGGAAGTCGTCGCATAGTCCCAAGTCTCCCGATTGTAGAATACGATGATAATTTGAAAAAAACACGTAGACTTAAAAATAAGCCATTAAAGGGTAAAAATCAAAACCAACCCCCAAACGACCCCGTAGGCGGCACGAACACCTCGCACGGGACCAATGTAACCTGTAAGAACTGGCGGCATAGTCCCGGGGATCTCAGTTTGAGAATACAACGATAATTTGCGACAATCACACTTAGACTTAAAAACAAACCGTTAAAAGGTGGAAACTCAAACCAGCCACCAAATGACCCCGTTTGGAGGCACGAACACCTCACACGGGACATATGTAACTTGTATGAACCGACCTCGTAGTCCCGGGTCTCCCGGTTGGAGAATACGATGATCATTTGCGAAAATCACACCTAGGCTTAAAAATAAACGGTTAATGGGTGAAGACCCAAACCAGTACCAAACGACCCCATAGGGGGCATGGACATCTCGCACAGGAACAATGTAACATAGACTTAAAAATAAGTCGTTAAAGGGTAAAAACATAAACCGGACCCCAAACGACCCTGTAAGAGGCACGAGCACCTCGAACGGGACGACTGTAACTTGTAGGGACTGGCCTCATACTCCCGGATCTCCCGGTTTGAGAATACGATGATAATTTGCAAAAATCATACTTACACTTAAAAACAAGCCGTTAATTGTGTGAAAACCCAAATCGGCACCCAAACAACCCCGTAGGAGGCACGAACACCTCACACGGGACCAATGTAACTCGTAGGAACTGACCGCGTAGTCCCGGGTTTCGCGGTTTGAGAATACAATGATAATTTACAAAAATCAGACTTAGACTTAAAAACAAATAGTTAATGGATGAAAACACAAACCAACCCCCAAACATCCCCTATGGAGGCTCGAACGCCTCGCACGGGACCAATGTAACTTGTAGGACCAAACCGCGTAGTTCTGGGTCTCCCGATTTGAGAATACACCGATAATTTGCAAAACTCACACTTAGACTTAAAAATAACCAGTTAAAGGGTGAAAACCCAAATCGGCCCCAAACGACCCCGTAGGAAGTACGAACACCTCACACGGGACCAATGTAACCTTTAGGAAGTCGTCGCGTAGTCCGAAGTCTCTCGATTTGAGAATACGACAATAATTTGAAAAAACAACAACACTTAGACTTAAAAATAAGCCATTAAAGGGTGAAAATCAAAACCAACTCCCAAACGACCCCTGTAGGCGGCACCAACACCTCGTATGTGACCAATGTAACTTGTAAGAACTAGCCGCATAGTCGCGGGGCTCTCCGTTTGAGAATACAACAATAATTTGCAAAAATCACACTTATACTTAAAAACAAGCCATTAAAGGGTGGAAACTCAAACCAGCCCCCAAATGACCCCGTTTGGAGGCACGAACACCTCACACGGGACATATGTAGCTTGTAGGAACGATCTTGTAGTCCCGGTTGGAGAATACGATGATCATTTGCAAAAATCACACCTAGACTAAAAAATAAGCGGTTAATGGGCGAAAACCCAAACCAGTACCAAATGACCCCATAGGAGGCACGGACATCTCGCACAGGAACAATGTAACTTGTAGGAACTGGTCGCGTAGTCCTGGGGCTCCCGGTTTGAGAATACGACGATAATTTGAAAAAATCACACTTAGACTTAAAAACAAGTCGTTAAAGGATAAAAACATAAACCGGACCCCAAACAACCCCGTAAGAGGCACGAGCACCTCGAACGGGATGACTGTAACTTGTAGGGACTGGCCTCATACTCCCGGGTCTCCCGGTTTGAGAATACGATGATAATTTTCAAAAATCATACTTAGACTTAAATACAAGCCGTTAAATGGTGAAAACCCAAATCGGCACCTAAACAACGCCGTAGGAGGCACGAACACCTCACACGGGACCAATGTAACTCGTAGGAACTGACCGCGTAGTCCCGGGTTTCCCGGTTTGAGAATACAATGATAATTTACAAAAATCAGACTTAGACTTAAAAACAAACCGTTAATGGGTGAAACCCCAAACCAGCCCCCGAACGACCCCTATGGAGGCTCGAACGCCTCGCACGGGACCAATGTAACTTGTAGGACCAAAGCGCGTAGTCCCGGGACTCCGGATTTGAGAATACACTGATAATTTGTAAAACTCACACTTAGACTTAAAAATAACTCGTTGAAGGGTGAAAACCCAAACCGGCCCCCAAACGACCCCGTAGGAGGCACGGACACCTTGCACGGGACCAATGTAACTTGTAGGAAGTCGTCGCGTAGTCCAAAGTCTCTCGATTTGAGAATACAATGATAATTTGACAAAAAAAACACTTAGACTTAAAAACAAGCAATTAAAGGGTGAAAATCCAAGCCAATCCCCAAATGACCCCGTAGGCGGCACGAACACCTTGCACGAGACTAATGTAACTTGTAGGAACTGGCCACGTAGTCCTGGGGATCAAAGTTGGAGAATATGATGATAATTTGCCAAAATCACACTTAGAGTTAAAATTAAGCCATTAAAGGGTGGAAACTCAAACCAACCCCCAAACGACCGTGTTTGGAGGAATGAACACCTCACACGGGACATATGTAACTTGTAGGAACCGATCGTGTAGTGCCGGTTCTCCCTGTTTGAGAATACGATGATCATTTGCAAAAATCACACCTAGCCTTAAAAATAAGCAGTTAATGGGTGAAAAACCAAACTAGTACCAAACGACCCCGTAGGAGGCACGGTCATCTCGCACGGGACCAATGTAACTTGTAGTAACTAGTCGCGTAGTCCCCGGGGTCCCGGTTTGAGAATACGACGATAATTTGGAAAAATCATACTTAGACTTAAAAACAAACTGTTAGAGGGAAAAAACTTAAACCGGCCCCCAAACGACCCTATAGGAGGCACGAGCACCTCGCACGGGACTAATGTAACTTGTAGGAACTGGCCTCGTAGTCCCGGGTCTCTCGATTTGAGAATATGATGATAATTAGCAAAAATCATACTTAGACTTAAAAACAAGCCGTTAAATGGTGAAAACCCAAATCGACAGCCAAACAATCCCGTAGGAGGCACGAACACCTCACACGGGACCAATGTAACTCGTAGGAACTGACTGCGTAGTATCGGGTCTCCCGGTTTGAGAATAAGATGATAATTTACAAAAATCACACTTAGACTTAAAAACAAGCCGTTAATGGGTGAATACCCAAATCCGCCCCCAAAGGACCCCGTAGGCGACAAGAACACCTCGCACGGGACCAATGTAACTAGTAAGAACTGGCCGCGTAGTCCTGGGGATCTTGATTTGAGAATATGACGATAATTTGCAAAAATCATACTTAGACTTAAAAGTAAGCCGTTAAAGGGTTAAAAGTCAAACCAGTCCCCAAACGACCATGTTTCGAGGCACGAACACCTCGCACGGGACCTATGTAACTTGTAGGAATTGACAACGTAGTCCCGGGTCTCTCGGTTTGAGAGTACGATGATAATTTGTAAAAATTACACTTAGACTGAAAAAAAGCCTTTAAAGGTGAAAACTTAAACCATCCTCAAACGACCCCGTAGGAGGCACGAGCACCTCGCACGGGAACATTGTAATTTGTCGGAACTGGCCGCGTAGTCCCGGGTCTCCCGGTTTCAGAATATGATGATAATTTACAAAAATCACACTTAGACTTAAAAACAAGCCGTTAAAGGGTAAAACCCAAATCAACACCCAAACAACACCGTAGGAGGCACGAACACCTCGCACGGGACAAATGTAACTTATAGGAACTGACCGCGTCGTCTCGATTCTCTCGGTTTGAGAGTATGACAATAATTTGCAAAAATCACACCATTAAAGGGTGAAAACCCAAACCGGCCCGCAAACGACCCCGTAGGAGGCACGAACACCTCGCACGGGACAAATGTAACTTGCAGGAACTGACCGCGTAGTCCCAGGTCTCCCGATTTGAGAATACGATGATAATTTACAAAAATCACACTTAGACTTAAAAACAAACCGTTTATGGGTGAAAACCCAAACCAGCTCCCAAACGACCCCGTTTGCAGGCACGAACACCTCGCACGGGACCAATGTAACTTGTAGGAACTAAACGTGTAGTCCCGGAGCTCCCGATTTGAGAATACGGTGATAATTTGCAAAAATCAATCTTAGACATAAAAACAAACCATTAAAGGGTGATAATCCAAACCAGCCCCCAAATGGTCCTGTAGTAGTCACGAACACCTCGCACGGGACCAATATAACTTGTAGGAAGTGACCGCATAGTCCCAGGGCTCCTAGTTTGAAAAAATGATGATAATTTGCAAAAATCAACACTTAGACTTAAAAACAAGCCGTTAAAGTGTGAAAACTAAAAGAACCCCCCAAATGACCCCGTAGGTGGCACGAGCACCTCGCACGGGACAAATGTAACTTGTAAGAACTTGATGCGTAGTCCCGGGGATCTTGGGTTGAGAATACGATGATAATTTGCAAAAATCACACTTAGACTTAAAAACAATTCGTTAATGGGTGAAAACCCAAACCAGCCCCCAAATGACCCCGTTTGGAGGCACAAACACCTCGCATGGGACAATGTAGCATGTAGGAACTGACCGCATAGTCCTGGAGCTCTCGGTTTCAGAATATGATGATAATTTGCAAAAATAACACTTAGACTTAAAAACAAGCCTTTAAAGGCAGAAAACTCAAATCAGCCCCCAAACGGCCCCGTTGGAGTCACGAACACCTCGCACGGAACCAATGTAACTTGTAGGAAATGAACGCGTAGTCCAGGGGCTCTCGGTTTGAGAAGATGATG